>JABFTP020000185.1:133710846-135174179 GCA_013387265.2 Cryptolaemus montrouzieri | reverse complement strand
AAGGAATTCTGGAATATTGTTGTTAGCCACTAATATTGGTTCTCCATTGCTACCATTGGTCCCCGTTAACCGTTAAGGTAGATAACCAGCTCTTTGAAGTCATATATATATATATATATATATATATATATATATATATATATATATATATATATATATATATATATATATATTTTGAAAAGAGAGGATTTACAAAAATTTGAATAATTGTATTTAAAATAAATCTATATATTTATAATTTTGGTGTGTGTCAGAGTGTCAGAAAAAAAAGTATGAGCTCAGGAAATGTAACAGGGGAACCATACTATCTTGTATATGATTCAATAAACGAGTGAAAAAACCTGAGGAAAAAACTCGTTTCCCTGTCGCTATTGCACTAGCAATAGCTTGTCTGTTTATGTTGTGTTAGTGTCGTGTGTACATAAAGAGTACCAAAGATTTTTCTGCTTAGTCGCTTCATTCTCTCTTGCATTCCATGATTTCCAAACGAAGACAAGGGTGAAAGGAAGGGTTTGGGACAGGAATCTGTAACAATGGAAAAAAAAACCAGCAGAAAAATATTTCAACAATCACACTTCTTATATGCCTAAACAAATCTAAGAAAAGATTTTACATAGCAAGGAAGGTCATGAAAAAGACTAAGGAGGTAATAAAAAAATACATAACCTGTGATATTTCCTCAAATTCCTTCTCTGTTTGACCGAGATATGCCCCGATGGCCAATAAACAACTATGAATGAACCATCAAAGATTGATGCCCTACTTATTATAATATATATATATATATATATATATATATATAATATATAATTATATAATATATTAATATTAATATATATAAATACGACAATGAATGGTTCAATATGAGAATACAAGAGGCGATGAAGAAGGAGGATTGAGAATATATGAAGAACATAAAAACAACAATGGAAAAAACTAACAAACAAATACACCAGAAAGGCAAAATATAAATTCATTAATCAAAAATTGATAAATGCGTGCAAGGATATGAAGAAAACATGGCAAATTATAAACAATATCTTGGGATGGAAGAAAAAGAATGAGACAAAAATAAATCAACTAAAAATTGGAAATGTATTCTACACAACCAAAACTGAGATAGTCCAGTGCTTGAACAACTTCTACGCAACAATTGCTTAATCTCTGTATTTAAAGAATAACTATTCAGACACCATACATAATCAAGAATATGAAAGCGGCAAAAGCCTATACCTTCGAAAATGTGATGAAAAAGAACTGGTCGCCATAATTGGCTCAGTAAAAAACTCTGCGGCTGATGGCTCAAGTGCAAGAGATATAAAACAAATGCACAGAACTATCAAAACCACCCTTTTGAATTAAATTAATGCAGCATTAAGAACCGGAAAGTTCCCTGACAATTGCAAAAAATAAAAAATTATCCCAATATTCAAAGGAGGTTGTAGACAGGATACAGGTAACTACAGACCGATCGCGATAACATCCATATTTTCCAAAGTCTTTCACAGTGCCAATATGGGTTTCAAGCAGGGTATTCTACAGAGACAGCTGTCCCGGATATCATCCAAAACATTTGCTAAAAGCTTGAAGATGGGAAATATATCATCGTTGTATTTATTGACTTACAGAAGGCTTTTCATACTGTTCCACATAAGGCCTTAATGAGGAGGTTAGAAAAAATAGGAATCCGGGGGCCTGCCTTCCAACTGTTGAGGACTTTCTTGGAAGATAGGGAATTATGCACAATGTTTGACGATATCAGAAGTCTGTACCAGGGATTAAATGAGGGTGTGGTACAGGGGTCCGTGTTGGGCCCATTACTGTACTTGTAGTATGTAGAGAGTATAAAACTGGCTAACTTGGAAGGTGAAACCTACATGTTATGTGACGACACGGCATTTATATACTCAGGGGATGACTTGTCAAAATTCAGCAAATGGCTCAAGGAAAGTGGGCTCATACTTAATGAAAACAAAAGCGTATTTATGTGACACAGAAAGACAAAAAGATCGAGCATCCCCTCAACATTATATTAAACAATACGAATCTGAAAAGAGTTAAATTCATATAAATACCTTGGAATAATTAATAATAAAATAAAACAAGTTCCTATGTTTTAACTATCACTAATTTATTGATATAAAGAATGACAAAATTTTACATTGGTTGGACCGGTTTCGGACATACGCCCATTATCAACAACAAGCTAATGAAAACTGAATACTCATGTACAATACAGAAACGAATAGACAACTAGAAATCTTCCTGATTTTCATTAATAACATTCATCCTAAAATTAAGTTCAAAGTAGAAACAGAAGTCGATAGTAAAATCAATTTCTTAGATCTAACAATTACCCGGGAGAATAATAACCGTTTATCAATTAATATCTTCAGAAAACCATCGTACACGGATAATGTCATACCCATAGATTCGTTTCACCCGTATTCTTAAAAAATAGCAGCCTTCAAATCCATGATTCACAGAGAGAAAAGCCTGAAAAATTCATGTCTCTAACATATTTTGGAAAGACGTCAGAACAGGTTGCTAGAGTTTTGTCTGATAGTAAAAAAGTTCATATTGCATTCAAACCAGTTAGCAAATTGGAATAACTTTGAACGAAAATCTGGATTGGACTTTACATATTGATAGAGTAATAAGAACTGTACGTTCGTTAATTGGCAGAATAAAACGCATTAGCAGTTATTTGTCAAAAAAGTGTGGAAACTTTGTGTACAACTCATATGTCGTCCCTTATGTACTTGATAACCATTTGGGGTAACACAAGCTTCACTAATCTCAGAAGACTCAAAAGGCTGCAGAATCGAGCTATATATATATATATATATATATATATATATATATAACTATATCGTAGAGTTCTGAGGTCGGAGTTTCATATGGCAGATTATATATATATATATATATATATATATATATATATATATATATATATATATATATATATATATATATATATATATATATATATATATGCTATATGAAACTCCGACCTCAGAACTCTACGAAAAGTTAATGTGTTACCACTGAAAAAATTAAAATACTTGAGAGCTCAAAACTAGCTTTTAAAGAACAAATTGCTAAGGACAATCTGTGAAGTAGTGAAAGACAATCACCTGTCTATCAAGATATCATCTCATTTATCAGCCTACCCAAAGAAATAAAATACCTAAACTTATGAATATGTCTCCTTGAAATGTAATATTAACTTCATACATATCATAATTTTTTTTCTTCACCGTATCATTCTTTTTGTTTATATTAAAACTCACTCATCCTTGTAATATCATGATTTGAATAACTATGAATTATTAATTATTTTATGAGCCTCCATGCTAACAGCTTGCTATTATAGCTATAGATTTATGGTTTTACTACTAAAAAAAAATAAGGAGAGAACAATAGTACTGATTATGAAGGTTCAGTTAGAAAAACCCCTGCCTCGAAAATTTTGTGTAGTCTAACTGGTGATGAGTCTGTGCCTCACTTCTTTGTAATAGAAATTAAAACGATCGAGTACCTTGAAATGCCATATGCCTAAAAGAGATAATTTCCCAAAAAGAACTTACGCCGACCCTGATCGCTATTTGGTATTACATTGCAGGACTCAGACATCATCTTACTTCCTCCGCTTGCTATCTCTTTTATTCTTCGCGCATCTTACAAGAATTTCAACCGCACAGATGTTCTTGTCGACTTGTACATATCAAACAACTGACAGAATATCCATCTTATCGTATATTTCATTGAAGATATCTGAGACTACTGTCTAGTATTCAGTTGGCAGCATTTATACCTTTTTATAATCAATACCATCCATCTCGAGAGACGAGGTAGTTTTGACCGAATCAAGCGCCACTTTCTTATATGAATCGAGATCGTATCTATAGGAAACTGATTTGGAATAAAATTCGAAAACGTCAGTGTCGGAATCAGTTTTTCGTGAAATTATAGCATTTGGTGCTCATACTAACTCCGACTCTGTTTCGACGTCGGCGTTCTGACGCCTAGAATCGGACCCTTCTGTTTTCCATTCAGTTCGCGAGTTTCCATGATCGGAGAATGTGATCGCGTGTTTTCACCCCCATTCGGTCATTTTTGACATAAATCAGCATCAAATTGTCGTAATTTGTATTAACCTGTTCCGTTGCAATCTAATTTCTAACAGAGGTGAGTTTCATGAAAGTAATATTTTCCTATGAGGTTAATTCCTAATATAATATGTAATGTTATTGATTGCTTAGGCTGAATCACATGGTATTTGTTATTGTAGATATTTAATTGAAATGTTATTGCCTAGGCATATCTAGTTCCAATTGATTCCTTTAGTAGCGTTATTATTTCACTAGTTAATAATTCTGTGAGCGAAGGCTATGACTAATTTATATATTTATTGATAGTTTGGGTAGAAAAATCAACAGATTTAATTTTTAATTCTTTGATTTGAATTTCCTTATATAAGTACTTATATTCCATTTAAAATAAAGAAAAATACACAACACAATAATTCTAATACTACAAAAAGATTTAATGATAACAATAGTACAATATTTAGAGTAGTTTGCTTCTGGAAGAACCATTTACTCCGAGTCGAGCTCGAAGTAAACACTGCCGTACCATTCTTTAATGGAATCATTTCGCCGCATTTTCAGGCCCCTATTTGACAACCTCTGGGTAAGACCAGAAAACAGTAAGCTATAAACACATACTCAATTTCAAGTCTATAGGTCATTTATGACACTCACTCACTCATGATCATCAGAATAGAACTAGTACTTCCCATTAACTCAGAGAACTGAAATTTGGTACGGAGTTGGAGTTTAATGGCAAAATAAAGGGAAAACTATAAAAACTAGGATAATCGAAGATCTAGAGTACCTGGTGACCCTGATTGGATAACACAAGAGCCCAACCAAACCATTAGAGATCGACATACCGTCTTTACAAAAAACATTCATCTTAGTGGGCTGCTGCGTTTGATGTCAAAGATCGAAGGTCTGAAGTATCTGAAGAAGATTTCTCAGCTGGTCCCAGCTGATAAAAATCGACTGTCATTGCAAAAATCCACATCTTTACACACATCTTTCAATTTAATCTAGCCTATATGGTCCCACAGTCACTCCTGGCCGAATGCCTACCCTTCTGCTCTTCATACGCATATAAACAAAATTAAAGGAAAACTTTGGATAATAGTAGACTGCATTTATACTTATACTTTATAAAATAAATCAATATGCCTACGTTTCTACAAAAAAAGTGAAATCCCACTAAAAACATTCTGTAAAAAACTAGTCAAGTCTCGATGGAGTTGCTTGTTTATCTTTGAAAAATAATTAAATCTAGACAAAGTCGTGCCAAGTCTAAGATTCCTTACTGCGATTTCTTTTTATTATAGTTAATGTTGTGTGACTTGTCCGTTGAAAGGTACAAAACCAGGTGCTCCATGACACCATTGCACCAATCTGTCCCCAGAACCGCTACCCATTGACAATGGAAAATTGCCACTTGGAATAACCAGTCAATTGAAGGCTTGATGAAACTGCTTATTTCAATGATACTTATGTATAGGCGAGCCTGAAACAAACAGTTTAAAAAAATAATTCCAGTACAGACGGACTTTAATCATTGATAGATAGAGATAAAGAAGCAGCTCCATCGAGACTTGACTAGTTTTTTTACAGAATGTTTTTGGTGGGATTATCATCTCCCAATTGAAATAAGATGTCTCGGATTCCAAATTTATCTAAGTAACTCTAGCAAAGTCGAGAAGTCCAAAAGATTACTAAGAGAGATACGCAAGAAGAAAGATATGTTGTAAGAAACTCGATTAAGTTTTATAATATCTGATTTTCAATATTTTTCTTATATTTTCTAATATTTTCCTCCGTAAGTCATTGTTGTTTATGTAAAGTAAATCAATCTCTTTTTTGCATGAAGCTCGATACAGCTTGTTTGAAAGATACATTATACTATTGAAATTCAGTTTATGACAAAGAGGCATTTTTTCTGATAGAGTGTTCTACGGTTCACCTACATACTTCTAACTACATAATGTTCGTAGAAACTATGAATTATGCAATAAGATAACAAATCCAATTGTACTGATCAATGTGCCTTGGAAAAGTAAACACAATTTTTTCCATTTGAGAGTTGGGCGTACCTACCTGTGGCCGATTTAATCTGTTATTAAATATTTGTCATATCATGCAGAAGATATATGGATATTTCAATTTTTGTATTCCAATATTCTGAAAAAATCTGCACTTATAGAAGAAAATGTGGCTCGATTAATTTTTTCAATTTTGTAACTCGGATTTTTGTTTTTGTGTGTAACATGAGTATATCGAGATATAATATATTGATCTTTATCTAGACGAAGTGAAACCTCTTTATATTAGGTGATTAGTTTTGGAAATATTCGAATTTTTGTTCGAAAATAGGATTGATTCATTTATTCATCAGTATGGTGCAACAACATATGAATAAACACCAAGAAACTGTGCTCACAAATTATTCAGTTACAAAGTGTAAACATAATATAGAAAGATTTGAAACTATTTCAATGAATTTTAAACAATAAACATATGAAAGATGAAGAATAAAAACCTACAAGTGTTGACTTTGAGAACTAAACGCTTCAATTCATACTTTACATTTTGTCTTTTGGAGCCAAATAGGTCGATCTGATTCCCAAAAGAATTACAAATATGTAATATTCTCCGTAGTGGAGAGTTTTGAACGGTATTGGTATTCCTAAAGTTCAAATGAAACAAATTTTGTTGTCTAAAACGTTTAACTGGAACGTAAAAACAAACACATTGGAGAACCGCCATAGATGCTAAGAAGCCATTAACAAGTTTGAATGCGAATAGAATGTCATTTGATATTTTACGGTTTTCCAGACCCAACAACCCAAAATGTTCGAGACGCCTAAAATAATTTTCAGAATTAAAAGGCTTCAATTGAAAGTTACATTTGAAACCCAGAAACCTGGCAAATTTCTTCTGTATACCCTCTAGTCTGAGAATGTAGGTATTATAGGGGGGACTCCATATAGTTGAGGCAAAATTCAGTCTAGAGCAGACGTATGCATTATATAAGGATACAAGAGCCTTCTGATTATCAAAGTACTTACACTGTCTCATCAGATAGACAAGCATTTTACTGCTTTGATTTACTATATGCTCGATGTGACTGTTGAAAGTTTATTTAGAGTCCAAAATTACATCGACACCTTTTATGGAATGTACTCTAGATAATTCAGTATGTCCGATACAATTAGGATATATAATTGTATTCTTACTACGAGTAAAAGATATCATGTGACACTTGGATAGATTTAGAAACAGGTTGTTATCACAACAGAACTTATTCTGGTTATCCAATTCATGCTGTACAGTCAAGGAGTCTTGAGTGTTTTTGATTTGGCAGAAAACTTTGAGGTCGTCTGCGACGAGCAGAAACTGTTAGTGATTTTGTTAACATAAATCAAAAAGAGTTAGGGCCCCTAACGGGAACCCTGTGGGACTCCTGATGTGGAACAAACTGATTTCGACCTGAAACCCTCCATAGAGACATACTGTGATTTATTATTCAGATATGTTGAAAACCATTTCAACATGGGGTATGAACAACCATAATCATTCAAGGAGGTTGTTCTTCACAGAGTGAAGTGAGAACGTTTTCTCACATCATTGTTCAAACCGAAAATATATAAGTAGCTATACATTCTGTCGAAGAAGTACCGGTAAATACAAAATATTTATTTTTCATCCAAATTTATTGAATCACCTTCATAGTAAGTCCATTCCGAAATAAAACATTTACGCCAACTAATAATCCAATTATCAAAAAATTTTTCAAACGCTTTTTCCGGAAACGACTTCAGTTCTCGCCGCGAATTCTCTTTTATGTCTTCTATAGATTCAAAACGGGTACCTCCAAGCTGTAATTTGACTTTGAAAAATAAAAAAGTCGGCAAGAATCATATCAGGTAAATACGGTGGTTGTTCGATGGTTTTTGTTGAGTTTTTTGTCAGAAATGCATTCACAACGGTAGCCTTGTGAGAAGGTGCATTATCCTGGTGCAAAATCCAAGAGGTTTTCTCTCCACAAATCTGGCGTTTTTCGGTAAATGTTCTCTCTCAAGCGCCGTATAACGCTCAGGAAATATTTTTTATTCACCGTCTGACCTGCTGGCAAGAATTCTGAGTGCACAACACCGCGATAATCAAAGAGAACATTCAACACTTCCTTGAATTTTGCTCGACTTAGACGTGTTTTCTTCGATTTCGGTTCAGTTTGAAGGCGCCATTCCGAAGATTGTTTATTGGTTTGTATGTCAAACTCATAAACCCATGTCTCATTCCAGTTACAATGCGTTCTATGAATGGTGGACAGAAATTGACGATTCTCAACTCCCATTTCCTTCACTTTATCGATGACCTACCACAGTGAGGCAAATCTTCCACCACATCTCGGCAGCTGTTGAATGCACTGTATTACTCATATGCACGTGCTTGTGATAAAGTTGATTAGCAACTAGGCACACGAAATTCCATTTGCAATACAAAATTTGAGACAAATTTTCTGTTCGATATATTTATCCATTGTGAAAATCGCAAACCACATTTATGAAAACTGATAAAATCGAGCACTATAAACAAACTAAATGACAGAACTCTGCGTCAGTATAGAAAGCAGTTGTGCCAATTTAGCAACAACAAAAATTTTGACAATCGTTTCAAGCAGATTCTTTAAACAATCCATTCCCGATACTTTTCTGAAATAATGTGATTGAAAAAACCATCTTTCAATTGAATAAAATATACCCACCTTATTATTATTTCATAATGAGAAGAACAATAAAATACACACAACCAAATTTATATGGAATCATCCGATATTTTTAATATAATCTGAAGGATTTTGAAAATTTTGAAGGATTATTAGAATTGATCCTTTTTGACATATTTCAATTGAAAAAAGAAATAAATTAAGGTTTATTCTCAGAACGAAACAAATAAAAGAAAATAAGAGATTTTCAGCATGTAGTAAAAAAATTGAAAATTGTTTTTTTACAGAGTAGGTGTTTTTTCTCGACCTCAGTAGCTTGTATTAGCTCCTCTTGTCAGGCTTGATACATGCCTGAATCCGTCTAGGCATGCTAGGATTAGATTTTCGACCTTCTCTGGGGTGATATTCTGCAACTCTTCTCTGGCGGCTTGGATGAGCTGTTGTGGGGTCCCTGGGTTATCTTGGCGCGATCTAATTTTTCTTTTGAGATTATCCCATAAATGTTCTCTTTATGGGCTCCAGCACCTTGTCCACATAATTTCTAGCCGTTACTCTCGCAGGAAACGAAAACAAATCTGTTTTGCTCCCCAGCATAATGCCACACCAAAACATTATACTGCCCCCTTGGTGTTTCGGAATTTGTCTTGCTGCTCGTAGCTTGTCTTCCATTACCCCTTAATACCCGAATCTGAAAGTCATCTAATCGAACACCAATTCTGGTCACATCTAAAAAAAGAACATTTCGCCAATTCTCAATATTCCAATTTTGGTGCTCGATACACCAATTAAGTATGATAATTTTTTATTGTCTGGTTAGCTCTGGATAACTTGAGAGAATTCATGCCTTATAAACCTCTTGAACAAAGTCTTTGACGTATCGTTTCGAATGATTCACTGATGCCTGTTGCTTCCAGAAATATGGGTTGCGACGCAAAAGGGTCTCTTTTTGCAATTTGGCACAAAAAGCGGTCTTGTTCTTCAGAAGTGATCTTCCTACGACTTCTTCTAGGTCTCTTTTGTAGAGAATGTAGCTCCACGTATAGGGCGTTGTTTTTTGAAATCACCCTCTGTGATACTCCCGTTGTGGCCGCTATATCCCTCGGTATCACCCCTTCTTCAACGAAAGCAATTATTAGACCCATCTGCACATTGGACTCCAACGTAAGGCATTTTCAATTATGATTATAGGCTTTTTAATATTTTGAAATTCACAGTTTCAAATCTCAGTTACGACTTAGTACAATATCCCGAACATGTGGTGATAATTCAACATTTCTTATCATACTATGCATTTTTTTTACAACAAAAAACTTCATTCTTCACATGATTGATTGACATTATCGATAATATGAAATAACGAGTGATTCCATACATTTGGTTGTGTGTACATGTAACATGACTAAATAGGGGTTGTTACCCCTATCATATTCGATTCTGAACGCATAACAGAGTCGTCATTTCGTTTTGTTATACTAACTAAGTAACCTATCCTGGCATACTTCTTCATTTCCATCATCGAAATTTTCTTTTACTTCTCTTCAGCAGGCTTTCTGAACGGCTTGGACCTGGATTTTCAATAACGAGACCATTCTGATGCAAGATCGTTGACAAACTGATGTGATAAGGAAAAGATCCAATAAGGGTTACACCAAGGAATAGTAATTTCTATTGATAAGGACGATGACGATGCACAATTGAAACTTTTTACAAATTTGTCATTCCGCTGTTGCAATTATTGCAAAATGCACTGTTGAAAATACGTATCTGCTAGAACTTGAATATATAGAATAAACAAATTTGAATGAAATATTCATCTAAGTAGTTGAATTCGAATCGAAATTTCAGCATCTATGTTTTTCCGAACTGAAACTAGAAATTTTAGATTGCATTCAGTTGATTCATGTTATGCCTATCAATCAGGTTTAGGAGTTTCATTTGAATCAACCAATTTATCACATACTACTGCATTGGAAGTGCAATAACCAAGCAAGCAAAATTTATTGTTACATCTATCTCAATTTAAATGGCTCAGTAAACGGTCAGTAAAATGGCAGGATGAAAACATTGGGACGACGAGAAGGGGGAGTGTAAAAAAGCTTATTCTGTGAAGTTTTTCAAGCTTCGCGGTGAGAAATTGAAATAAATGGACAGCTTTTATTTATTCTTTTTAACTGACAAAGACTATATTTTCAAACAACGATGCTCTATTGCAGAAGATGTTCCCAGATATTTAATTTTTCCAAGAGAATGTCTCTATATATCTCATATAAGAAATGATTATTGATCAGGTTTTCTCCCAGTCGCAAGACGGTTCAGGAAAAAATTCAATTGTTCTGATTCTAAAAAGTTTCATTGAGTTAGGATTTACAGAAAATTGAAAATAGAAGTTGTATTTTTGAATGACTTTACAGCATATGAAATCTAGGCAAAGTCGTGCCAAGTCTAAGGCTCCTTACTGCTATTTCTTTATTATTATAATTAATGTTATGTGACTTAGCCGTTGAACATTTATACATTGTGGGTAGGTACAAGTCAATTTTGTTTACACGTAACTGTTGTTGATGTAACTACCTATGTTTGTTGAGCGAGATAATTGCCCATACTGGTATTGGTATTTAGACGCAAGTGTCTTATTTTAGGCTGTTGTTGATTGTGCAACACTTGCATTCAGCAGTGACAATGCTGACTTCTGCTCTTTTCCTTCTGGAGCGTCAAATCGGCCACCGATCTTACATAAAACAGACGTGCAGACGGACTTCTATGAATCATTAGAAGTCCGTCTATACTGGAAATATTTTTTTACACTGTTTGTTTCAGGCTCGCGTATACATAAGTATTATTGAAATACGCAGTTTTATCAAGCCTACAATTGAGTGGTTATTCAATCAACATTTTCCAAGTGGCAATTTTCCATCGTCAATGCGGTAGCGGTTCTGGGGACAGATTGGTGCAATGGTGTCAAGGAGCACCTGCTTTTGTACCCTTGTGTACCTTTCAACGGCCAAGTCACAAAATATTAACTATAATAATTAAGAAATCGCAGTAGGAAACCTTAGAGTTGGCATAACTTTGTCTAGATTTCATTACTTTTTAGAGATAAACAAGCAGCTCTATCGAGACTTAGCTAGTTTTTTGCAGAATGTTTTTGGTGGAATTTCACTTCTTTTTGTAGAAACGTGGGCATATTGATTTATTTCATTAGATTTTCTTATTTCACAATTTCTTTTTTCATTCTTACAAATGTTTCTTCTCCTTTTTTTCCTGTTCTGATTCTTGTACATTAGCAACAGTTTCTCGTATTGACCATTCGCTATTTCTTTTTGTAAACTTGTAAGTATAGACACATCGAAGAAAATTATTATTCAAGGGACAATATTCAGCCTTCCGTAGAATGTTAAATAGCCTCCCTTGAAGGAGCTAGTTTTCCGATCTTCTCTTCATAATCACCGTTAACCGGGGCCATAGAGAAGTGGTACAGCACGATGTCACGAATAGGAAAAATGAACTGCAGTTTCGGTCTCTTTGTTTTCACCGTTTCGCGGGGCGATGGTGACGTAGCCTCTGTTTCGGTTTTTTGGTGGGCGCAGTGACATTTACATATTTATGTTCGCTCCAATGAATTGAGATGAGTAGGTAACGGCATAGCCTGGTGTTACGAATGGGTAGACAATGCTGACAAGGTCAAACGAAACCGAAACTGCAGTCCATCCATAGTATTTGGGACATCTGACCGTGCTGTACCACTTCTCTGTGGCCCCGGTTAACGGTGATTATGAAGAGTAGATTGGAAAACTAGCTCCTTCAAGGGAGGATATTTTACATTCTACGGAAGTTTGAATATTGTCCCCTGAATAATAATTTTCTTCGATGTGTCTACACATTGCGAAATTTCGCACATAGTAACTTTTTGTTTTGAGATGTTTGTAAGTATAGGTATAGAAGCTAGTCTAGTCGTATCCAGAGTCTTCTTTTAATTTTATTTATATGCGTATTAAAAGCAGAAGGGGAGGAATTCGCCCAGCAATGACTGTGGGACGCTATAGGCTAGATTAAATTAGAAGATGTGTAAACTTCGTTGGATTTTTGCAATGATAGTAAATTTTTTTCAGCTGAGACCGGCTGAGTGTTCTTCATCAGGTACTTTAAACCTTAGATTTATCAAATGAAGCGGCCCACCAAGTTGAATATTTTTTGTAGAGGCGGTATGTCGATCTCTAATAGTTTGGTTGGGCTCTTGTGTTTTCTAGTCAGGGTCACCAGGTACTCCAGATCTTCGAGTTTATGGGAAGTACTAGTTCTATTCTGATGATCATGAGTGAGTGGGTGAGTGTCATAAATGCGGAACTTTGTTTTTGCTTAACTGGCTGAATGACCTACAGACTTGAAATTTTGGATTTTAAGTATATGATTATTGTTTACTAGACAAAAATTTCTGCGTTCTGGTTTTATCTTGAGGTTTTCAAATATGACGTGAAAATGCGGCGAAATGTTTTCAGTAGAGGATCGACGGCAGTGTTTGCTTCGCGTTTGACTTGGATGGGACACTGCCCTGCCCCCTAGTATGCAATGCATACCAATGAAAACGTACAACCCTGAATAAATCGGCTAGTTTGATTTTTCTGTGGATTTTTTGAAGCAAGTCAATGTTTCATTAGAGGGGGACATTTGTGTTACAAGTTTCGTTCACTTCTATCAACCTCCTATTCCTGGCAGGTTCCACTTCAAATTTCAGAATAAGGTATAAAGGGGTCATATGATAATTTCTTTTTTTAAATGGAGAATTGTTTGAAAAAATTTCAGGTTTTCACGAATCCGTTCGATCTCAGTTTCAAGGAAACATTCGATCAGAACCGATTTGGTTGAAATGTTTGTCCCTTAAAGAAGTAGATACGCAAACATTTAAAGCAATGTTTGCGTATCTACCCCCTACCCCTTTGAACTTCACAGTGGGAAAGGGTTTGTGTGATACGTTACCAGAAAGATTATCTGATGCTCACTATCGGTCTGCTGTTGGAAGTGTCATTTACTAAAAATTAACACTGCTTCAATTTCTATCATTTTCATAAAAATCTATTATGAAATGAAAAATATCATTAAGTTTTCAATTATTTAAGTGACCTGAGTTTACTTCCATGTATTGTTATAATCGACATTCGAATGATTGCTTACACAATCCTATCTCGTAGATTTTACAACGATTCGATAGACTTCAGAGTCAAGATAAGAAGAAATCGAGAGACGTTTTTCGAAGGATTTAGCAGGCCATTCTACATCCTACCTATCTAACTATCCGGAAATCTATTGTCCAGATAGTTCCGCATAGCAGCATCTAATGAAGCGGTGCTTCATCATGTTGATACATAACGTTATGTTGAGGTAAATTTGGACCTTCTTCGATAACTTCGATGAAAGGATCAATCAAATTCTCAAGCATGTTCAAATAGGTTTCGCCGTTCACGTTTTACTGTATGCATAAGGGTCCTACAATATGGTCTCCTGAAATTCTAAACATTAAGTTATTGAGGTCTTTGAGTATGATTCTCCCTCTTTGAATGAGGATATGAGGATAAGTGTCACTCTAGACTCTGCAGCTATGGCGAAGCACCTGGCCATTCAAACAATCTCAATTAGTCAGAAAAATAAACATTTTGAAGCAAATGAGATAAAAAACACAAGGTTTAACTTTAATCTACACTTTATTTGAAAAAATTCGACGACGTTTCGCTGACACAGCAGCTATCAAGAATGAAAAAAAATCATTGTTCATTCAAATCAAAATTTTCTATAAAAAATTCTTTCGAATTGATGAATAACATAAAAAACGTTAACCTACCACCTAACGCAAAACTTATTTCGTTTGATGTTGAGAATTTATACCCAAGTGTTCCTCCAGGTGATGTCAAAATTAATTAATGGAAAACATGTTGAATTCGAATCATGTTAACCACATAATTTAATCAGAAATATTTAATCTGTTGGACGTTTGCACTGAACAAAACTATTTTTCTTTCAACAACATCTATTACAGTAGTGAAAATGGTTTAATCATGGGAAATCCTTTGAGTCCACTTTTAGCAGAGATTTTATGAATAATATTGAACAGAAAATTCATACACATCCGCTCATTTCCAAATTTCTTTATTGGTATAGATATGTTGACGACATCTTAGTATGTTTCATTGGATTTACTCGTCAATTAGACTTATTTCATAATTTCATTAATTCCATCCATTTGAACATTAAATTCACGATAGAAATTGAACAGAACGATTCCATTAATTTTTGGACTTAAAATCACTAAACAAAATAATAATCATGTTTTTTCGGTCTTTCGTAAACCAACACATACTGATACAATTATACATAACTACTCATTACATCCAATTCAACACAAAGTTGCAGCTTTGAACAGCATGGTACATCGGTTACTCAATTTACCTTTATCAGTAGAAGATTATAATGAAGAGTTAAACATCATCAAACAGATAGCCATTCATAATTCATATAATCCGGCTATGATAGATCTAATCATTCGTAAAAACTGTATCACAAAGCAATGAATGAAGTATATCCTATTCATAAAGACTATAAAATATTCAACAGTTTAACATTCTGCGGTTCTGCATGTACAAATATTAAAACCTTTCTCGTCAAACAAAATCTTAATATAACTTTCAAAACTTCTAATATTTTAGGTAAACATATTAAAAATAATAAATCTCGTGTTGAAAACTCAAGTAAATCAGGAATCTATAAACTCAATTGCGATTCTTGTGATAAAATTTATATCGGTAGGACCTATAGGAGTTTTGGCATAAGAACATCTGAACATAAACGTAGCTTCGATAAAAATAAATCTGATTCAAATTATTCAAACCACCTAATAAAAGAAAACCATTCATTCAATAAAAACTTTGACATATTACATATAAAATCAAAAGTTCAAAATTAGATCTCCTAGAAGCATTAGAAATAAATAGATACAAACATTCGGACAAGCTTTTGAATGAACAGGTAGATGTGAATTACTCACCCCTACTTAATTTGTTCAATTAGTTTTTATTACCTTTCATACTATTTGTACAATGGCTCGGTGTGGATTTTCCTGTTATTCATCCAACTTGTTCTACGATTTGTTTATAATACCATACTCTTCATTCTGTTTTTCATTCTTGATAAAGCTGCTGTGTCAGCGAAACGTCGTCGAATTTTTTCAAATAAAGTGTAGATTAAAGTTAAACCTTGTGTTTTTTATCTCATTTATATCATGGATCTACATCAAGTAACGGCCTCCACAATTCAAATTTTGAAGCAAATTCAGATCGTTTCTGATGCGCTTACTGAAATCTTTGCAGAACTCGGAACGACGATCGAAATCATCTTCATTCATCTCATGTATGAGTCTATTTTTGTATGGATGAAATTCTTACTTCTCAAGAATCCTGAAAATATTTGTCCGGTATACTATACACCTTTATACATGGTGGAAAGAGAAGAAATACAAGTCAAATAAAGAATTTATCTTGTCAGAAAAACTCCAAACATCATAAGGATGAAGATGTTCCATTTTCTACTGATCATAAAAAGAAAAATCCCAATGTCAATGGGTATGAGAGCAGGATTTTCTATGGTCATAACTGGAAGCATTTTTGGCTTTGTCAGACTGACAGAAAGTGAAAAGCAACCCATTGATGCTGGGGGGGAATCGAGTAAGTTGGGATACGAGCATTGAGTATCCGATGAAAATGGTTGGAAATCCTATAACAAATTTCAGAGTACCACAATCCACCCTGCCAACATAAATGACGACGAAAAAAGTACCCACATTGAGGAACCAAACTGGGATTTTCATCAGACCCTAATGTTCCATCGAACACGATAGGTGCTGCTCCAGCAGACAAAAGAGTACATAAAGGTAATACACCATTCACTAGGAATGTTTCCTTGCTACATCGAAATTATCTGATGTGCTTTGTTTCACCGAAAGCTGGTTGGACCACCTCAAGTGTTCTGCTCTTTCATTGGAGGGATAGAGTACTGCTTCATCTTTTGGAAGAACTCAACATCGACGGGGAAGTGCAATAATTTTGTGTAAAGACAGAAACTATAGTAGAGTTGACGAAATTAATTGTAGAAATTGATTGTGAGGTGGCTGCGTTGCGCTTTGAAGATACCGACATAACAATTCTGACATTTTACCACTCACCTAATGGTAATTTTGGCATGTTTCTGGATATTTTGGAAAAGATTTTGTAATCATTGAATACTTCATTAAACATAATTCTTTGCGGAGATTTCAGTGTCCATTTCGAGTTGCCTGGTGAAAATTCGAAAAATAGAGAATTGACAAAGAGGACCAAGACTCTATACGATCTACTTGATACTTTTGGGTTTTAAAGAAGGATTTTTGAAGCCACTAGGGGGTGAAAACTGCTTGGACAACATATTCTTGAATTTTCCAGTTGAAATCTGTCCGCAGGTGTTGTGGGGTGTGACTCTTCAGACCACAGGATACAGCAGGTGCAGATAGTTATTCCGGAGACTGTTCCTGGGTTTCTTTCAAGGAAGTGTAGACCTCTCACCGAGAAAGGTTTTTTCGACGAGCATAATAACCTTCAAAATCAAAATTATGATTTCCTCGGTTCATGAGGCATTTTCGAGTTTTTCAGCAGAGTTTCGTTGACTGTTTTCGGGCAGCTTTTCCGGAGAGACGTCTTAGGGGAAGAGACGAGACGCAGGTCTCAAGTGGTTTACCGAGGAGTCAACGAACTGTTCGTCCTCTATGGTTCCCCTGAGTTGGAAGCCTTGAGAAACAAGTTAAGATTGAAATACAGACTTTCTATAAAGAAATGCCGAGATAAGAGCAAATGACAGTTGATTGAGAGTTTGGAAAACCCAGTTAAGTCTATGTGGAATCTCATCAATAAGCGACGAACTACCAGTGTGTCTGCGAAACCTAGATTCAGTGCAGGGGAATTAAAAGAGTATTTCACATCTGTCCCTCATATTTTTACTTCCTCTCTTCCTATTGAGAAAGACTATGGTGAGTTATTTCTGAGGCATGTTCCTGAGAATCTGCATTTCCGGTTTACACAAGTGATTGAAGTGTTTGTTCGGGATATTGCACGGTCTCTGAAGAACAACAGGTCCACGGACTATTACGATCTGTCGGTTCCGTTGCTGAAGTAAAACTTAAGCACTATCATTTCACCACTTATACGTCTAATCAACACACATTGTCTAATAAAAATGGAGTATTTCCGGATTGCTTGAAAATATCGAAAACAGTTCCACTGTTTAAGAAAGGCAGCTCAGAAGAGAGACCAATATCACTCGTACTTGTATTCTCTCTAACTGAGAGAGTTCTTTGTTCGCAGATGGTCGATTATTTTGAGACAAATAGTCTGTTCACCAACAATCAATATAGTCTTAGAAAGAAACGAGACACAACAAAGGCTATTTTGAAGTTCATAGAAAACACAAATCAGCAATCTTTGTCACTCTTCCATAATCGAAAGCCTTTGATTGTGCCTCACCTGAGCTTCTTCTGGGTTAAATGAAAAAGTATCGCTTCGATGGAAAGAGTATTCACCTTATCTTTTCTTTTTCAACAAACAGATATCAGGTAGTTTTTTCTGGAGGCGAGAGGTCGAGAAGGATGCCTGTTTCGATCGGTGTCCCCCAGGGCTCGATTGCAGGCCCAAAAGTATTTCTAATTTTTATTGATGATTTGCCAGACTATCTGTCACTTTGCAACTCGATATTGTTTGCGGACAACACGCATATTTCTGTTCAGGGGAAAGACTTGGAGCAGTTGGAGGAGGTGTCACTATGAGTGGGAATGCACTCGACTGGTTTTCGGGTAACCGTTTAATTATGAATAATGAGAAAACTGAGAAAATTGTCTTCAGTCGGAGGCACCATGAGAATGGTAGTACTAAGTTCTCAAGGGTTTACTTGGACTCTAAACTCACAAGGGGTGCCCATATCAGTTATTTGGCACCTAAATTAAGTAGGAATATTTTTGTCTTGAGGGGTCTTCATTCTGTTGTGTCTCATAGGGTGCTAAAAACAGCCAACTACTCACTATGTGAATCACATTTGCGGTAAGGACTACTGGCTTGGGGGCACTGTTCTGGACGTTAAAGAATCTTCAGACTGCAGCGTCGAGCAGTGAGAGTTGTGGCCGGTCTCGGCTCTAGAGATTGCTCTACGAAAGCTTTCAAGAAATTGGGGATTCTCACTTTTCCTGGACTCTCGTATAATATTCGTTAAAAGAAAATTATATGCATAGAGCAACTCCGGTTAAGTAAGACGCGAAATGGTCCTAAAAACTGGTGTTGGAAATTTTTTAATTGCTTACCTTTAGCACTGCGTGTGATGTAGCTCTCTAAGTTCAAAGAAAAAAGTGAAAGAGCTGATTGTATCAAATGTACTTTTCAGTATCGATGAGTATTCTTCTTTAAATTTTAACTGTGTGTGAATTTTGTTTTGTCTCTTATTTTGACGTATGCTGCTCTTAGCTATACAATACTATATGTATGTATTATGTGCAGATTGTATACCAGTTGTTAATACACTTACTTACTATAGATTTTTGCAATAATCTGCTCACAGTTTGTGTATTCTCCAAAACGGCAACTTCATTAAAAACAGCCATACTAATCCTTCAACATTCCCAACATTGGTGGAAGTGTGTTTTTATTAATAACTAAAGAGCGGATTATATGTAAGGCCGAAATGTGAAAATATCTTTATATATATATATATATATATATATATATATATATATATATATATATATATATATATATATATATATTCTTCGAAAATATGTTCTTTTTAAGCACAACAACAATTATGACGCTTATCGCTAAACATATGTTTATATAAAGAAAAACTTCGTTTTACATCATCTACTGAGGTGATAGGAGCATGTATTAATTTTAGCAGCACGTTTTTGGCGAATTTTTTATCCAAGTTGAAATTTCCAAATTTCAACTTGGATAAAAGTTCTTCAAAACCACACCGAACACAATTTCGCCAATTTCATATCCAACTTTTCCGCATTCATTTTTAAAATTTTCAATTTCTCATACAGAATCCGTTAAAGGTTGTTACTTTTTTTCAAAGATAAAATTTAATGAAGAATGAAGAAATGAATTTTTTTTGATGAATACAAGACTTCTATGTACTTCTCAATTTCCTAATGAAGTTTTCGATGGTACTACAGAAGAGGAAGAATTTGATATTTCGTTGATGATTTTTGTGATGCCTTCGAAATTTTGCGGCTCAAAATTGATTCCATGCAGATTTGAGAAATCCTTCATAATAACTGCAGAGTGAAGAGTTGCATCAATCCATGAATAGAATTTTCCTCGATTGCTCCAGAATATGGTAGCACCAAAGGCTGAATGAGTCGGAATAACATAGAAGTTTTCACTCAGGGAGTTATTAATTGAAACGAGATTAAAGGAGATTTCACCCGAAACAACCACAGTATCTCTTCTATAGTAGTGTATCCTGGAGATCTCTGAACTTTTGAACATTATCAAGTTATCTTCACATTCGCACTCATCTAAAATCTGAATGCAGTCTGAGCCCAGATTTACTGAGAATAAAACATTGATTCCGTCTTCTATTCTACATGATTTTGCGCCCATTCTTATTGAGCACGATTCTCTTTTTTGAATGCTGACACCTCTGAGGTTTTTTTGAGTAATTATTGACTTCAATCAACATATTAGCGACCGTTTTTCTTGAAATATTTAGGTTTTGGTTTAATCCAACGGATTACGAAATTCGTGTGAGATTCTGGCGTGAGGTTTGTAGGAGAATGCGGTTCTGTGTAACTGTTATAACATGATGGCGTTTTTCTTTACTCCCTAATCTGTATTGCCTCACACTCAAGCATCTCAACTGCTAAGTTTTTAAGATTCAAGTGATGCATCCTTAATATCATGAATAATTATTTCCATTAGGATACCTCACTACTAGAAATTTTGAGTTGGGATGTATCTCTACCTTTAGTGTACGAAAGGGTCCAAGGATTTGAATATCGGACCGAAAACAAATAACTGGCACTGCACTAAGCTGATAATAAAAATGCATTAGTATTATTTTGAAAATAAAAATAATGCAATTCTCATCGATACCGGCGCATTCGCCATTTTGCAGAGCCGAGAATCGGAATTATGTATACTATTATACATACATACTTGAACGTGCACTATTCATAACGTATAGACTCCACTAAACAATAAATTTGTTGTTTAACCATTTTATGATCAATTCGTTGTCCGTCTGTGTGTCTATCTGTCTATCTGCTTGCCTGTTTGTCCGTCTTTCCAGGAAAATTTGTAGGTATTGAATTGATATTGAACATTCAGGTCGGCAATATCTTGAAATTGAAAAAATCTATCGAAATACAAAGATACCGGCGTCTATGTGGCATTTTGCGGAATATTTTGACACTATGAAGAGATATATAAAATTTGGCGAGAAGCAGTGTCTAGGAAAAATCCGAAATGTGTAAATTTGTAGCTACATGACCAAGAAGAACTTGCTTTGATGAATTTATTCACCTTTGTCTAAGTAACGAGAAAAGGTATTGAGTTGAAATCGATACCAGATGCAATCTTTCAATCCTTTCGATCTCCGTAAGAATTATCAGGAAATGTGGCCGTTTATATTGTCTTTTGCTATTTACCCAATACTCGCAACATAATCAAAACCTATAGGGTTGAATAAAGGTTTTTCAGTTCAGTTTGTGAATCTATAGGATTTTCTCATATTTTTTATTTTTAAGTATCGAAATATTTATATTTATATCAAGGATGATTCATCATTCCACATTACTTTTTTCTAAAATGTTTTCTTATTACCAAAATCTTCTGCCCATGATTTATTGAAATTCAAATGAAGGCTGATTATCCTTCCCATAAAATCGTTGTTATGATAATGATAATCGGAGAATGTAAGTGCAATTCCAGCATAGCAGTAATACGTTACGCTGAATGTTTTCCAGATATAAGACATCCTACTGATATGATATTACGCAGTCACAGTGAAGACGCCCTGAAACAACGAGAATGTGTTGCGACTATCCTTGCAAATGTTTGTGTTGATTTTGATAAGGTCAAATTGCAAGAGCAGTTGGTATACTCATTAAGGTGTATTGATCAAGAAGAACAATTTTAAGAATCTTGAAGCCTATCATATATTTTCTAGTTCAAGAATTGAAGGCAAAATCATATCTAGATGCGCATTGAATTTTGCCAATGGGCTTTTCGTATGATACTGGAAAACAATCGGTTTTTTTTTATTAGATCACATTTACTAGCTCAAAATACTCTCTGAAAATCTGGAATGAAAACTATGGTATCCATTAAAAAAAGTTTCATGACATTGAAACGGCTTTGAAGGTTAGACCCAAGTTCAAGGTCAAGGGTATAGGGGATGACTAGCATCGTCTTGAGACATATTCGTCTGATACATGATAATTCAAGATAAATCAGTTATTTTGCTTACAGAATCCTATAACAAAAAAAAACCTCATGATATCCAAAAAACTTTTTACTTTGAAATCAAAATCAAAACAAAGGTCCGCAAAAGCTTCGTTACGGAGCTACAGGGTGTTGAAATTTCCGGAAAAAATTGTTGTTTTTTCAAAACTCCTGCAGCTTTTGAGATATTCAGCCCATATTTGGAATACAAGCTATTTTCTACAGCCTTCATCATTACACGTCCTAGATTTCAACTAGAATCTACAAGGTGTCTTCTTTTCATGAGCCATGTCTTATTTTGCCCTTTCAAACTTTTTTGCGGTACGCCACTGATCAGCGTACAATCAATCTTCGTCATCTCCGTTCAATTTAAAAATTTTTTTGACACTTGTAACTTTTTTGTATCTCCGACCGTTCTCTAGCAAAAAATTATTAAACGATTGTATGCATTCTCTGAATTGAAAGCACTTCTAATTAAAAAAATGACTAGTAGGCTTTGATTTTTTTCATTTATTTATTTATTTTGACAGTTGCTAAAGTTGAACCAGTGTCTGCTCGAATTGTTTATTAAATAAACGATTAATTTTCGAGACTTTTGAAGTTATTGCTGTAAGAAAAAATAGCTAATTTTACTAACGCCGAATTGGCTGATATCCATTACATGTTCGGTCTGGCTAATGAAAACACAAGAAGCTAGGCGATTATATCAGATGCGCTTTCCAAATCGAGTAACACCAACTGGCGAACATTTTCAAATATCCACAGAAGGTTGAGGGAAACTGGTACTTTTACTGCAAATAATCATTTAAATGGTGCAACTCAAACTATGAGAATTCCAGATATTGAGGAAGCAGTTTTGAATCATATAGATTTGAATCCTCATGTGAGTACAAGAAAAATTGGAAATCAGTTGAATATTTCACATGTTCTAGTTTGGACGATTTCTCCACGACTTTTTATTTTACCCGTTTCATATTCAACGCGTCCAAACTCTAATTTCTCGAGGTTTTTTTTCAAGACTGAATTTCTGCCGATGGTTCTCAGGTAAAATTAGAGAAAATGCTCATTATGATAGTGAAATAATGTTCATAGACGAAGCTAACTTTTCGAGAACTGCTATCACAAATTTTCACAATAATCATTATTGGGCTGAGGGAAACCCCCATCTGATTGAAGAATCTCATCATCAAGATCAATTTTCACTAAACGTCTGGTGAGAAACATAATGTGGTTCATGCATGACGGGGCACCAGCTCATTTCAGTGGAGAAGCTAGGGAATTCTTGAATATTACATTCAACAACCGATGGATAGGTCGAGGTGGGCCTGAACCATGGCCTCCTAGGTCCCCAGACTTAAATAGTTTAGACTTTTTTTTAGGGGGATATCCCAAAAGTTTAGTTTATACCACACCAGTGAACACTATAGAAGAATTGAGAAATCAAATAATAACCTCTTGTGACAAGATAAGAAACACCCCAGGAATATTTCAAAGAGTGCGTGATAATATGCGAAGAAGGACAGAGGCCTGTGGAGGACACTTACAGCAATTCATTTAGTTGATAATTCTTCTATTTTTCAGTTTGATATTGAATAAGTATAAGTTGAGTCTCAGAAGACGAGTTATCAAAATAACAGCAAATTTTGGGCAGACCTATCGAGTATTCCTATTATTTTTCCTTCGTTTAACGAATAACATTGAATTCAAATTGAATAATTTTTCAATCGAAAACGGTTGGAGACATAAAAGAATTAAATTACAAGTGTCAAAAATGTTTCTAAATTGAACGAAAATGACGAAAATTGATTGTACGCTGATCAGTGGCATACTGCAAAAAAGTTTGAAGGGCAAAAGGAGACATGGTCTCGGAAAATAAAACAACTTGTAAATTTCAGTTGAAATATCTAGGACGTGTAAGGATGGAGGCTGTAAAAAATAGGTTGTTTTCCAAATTTGGGCTGATTATCTCCAAAACTCCAGGAGTTATGGAGATGAAACCAATTGATTCAAGAAATTTCAACACCCTGTAGCTCCGTAACGAAGCTTTTGCGGACCTATGTTTATGTGAACTTTTTTCTTAAAATTGCACGTAGATTCACCGCCCAAAGTTGCGACATACTATTATGTAACACCCTGTATAGGGAGATTTTTTTATTGGTTAGTCTGTCTTTTTTCTCCCCCAATTTTTTGTGGTGCACCACTTACGTGTTTGAAGTATAAAATCGAATAGGCCAAAAAAAAAATGCAAGAGAAAAACGTTTCCAAATTGAACGAGTATTCAGATTTGATTTACAGAATACGTCAGTAGTGTCTTACAAAGAGCACAAGAATCCAAAAGGTGCTATGACTGAAAAAAATATCTCCCTCTATACTTTCATATTATTTTGTCTCATTTCGTACTGTAGATCTCCATAGGTGAATCAGAATATCAGAATTCTTTCGATATGAGTCAGACCATCGAATTATTTTCAATAATTAATATCTCAAAAATGGTGACAGATATGGAATTCATAAAAGAGTTCATGAAATATTTGATCTATTCGTCAAACATATCAGTGATGCACCACAAAAAAATTTGGGATGGTATATCCAGTCCGACCCGTGAAAAATCATCATCCTGTACACTGTTACAAACAATTGGCCTATTCAAAGATGTATATTTCTGAAAATAACTCTTGCGTCAATTTTCGGCTGAATATTCCGAAAGATTGATTTGATGAAGAAAATGCCGAAACATTTCTGAAACTTGAATGCTCTGTATTTCTTTAACGAAGCATATTCAGAATATAGTTTATATAGCAAACTCGTACTGCTATTCGGTTCTCAATTTATCTCCAAATCTAATTAAGTTTCTATAGAAGCTTGACCATTATTTTTTCCTGACGAAAAATTGATTGCCGAAAATTAATACGAAATCGTCAAGTAGGATTAAGAGAAACATTACCTGGCTCATCTATTTATTAGTACTTTGTAATCTGTTTTCAAGCAGGTTCAAACAAAGGATCAAATAGTTTTGATTATTAATTTGATATATGAAACCTCAACAATATGCAAGTATATGTAAACAAGAATCTGAATATGTTGTGCAAAATGTCTTTGCGTTTCAAATTCGTCTAGTTGGATCAACATTTTTGTGATCGGAGATTTTTAGACGATACCTTATATCCTTACTCCTTATTCGAGGTTCAGATGAAGCAGTTATTGAAAGTTTCAGCTAATCGATGAAGCGTTCGGTCTTAGAATTTGAAGGATTAATCTATTCTCAATTTCGCTCGGAGTTGAGTACTGCAAAGTCAGCACTGTCGGTTATTGAGTCCCCAGTTTCAAGCTTGTCACGTTTTTCGCTCCCCTAAAAGAAGGTCATAGAAGCGATTTTTCTCCATTTTCACGATGGACACGTTTTAACATTCGATTCGGAAGTGACATGAACGAAAAATAAGATTGTCATATCATATATAATGAAGGTTGCCAGATAAGTTGTGTCGAAAATCACATCTTATTTGTAGAAATTGTTAATTATAAATCTGAAACTAAGAATACTATATGTCGGTGTACTTTGGTTTTGAGAAATTCCAAAGTAAAAGGAAATAAGACACTTTTCTGACTTTTCCACAATTTATTTAATAATCACGACCGGTTACTGTCATTTTCAAGTGAATAACAATATAACAGATCAGTAGGTAAGTACAAGTACAGACAGAAAGTTATCCTAGATATTGAGTAGCATTAGGCTGTTGAGGGTAGTAAATTATGGGTTTTTACATAGTTTGTTAATCTCCAAACTTTCCAACAAATTCATCTCCCTCCCCTCATTACATTCATGAAGGATTTTAAGGTTGTTTAACGATATCGAGTGGTTGGTTGATTTTATGTGTTCGAATATTGGCGAATTTTCATCTATGGAAATATGTTCCTTGGATTGGGCTTCAAAACTTTTCCCTGTTTGTCTGACATAGGCTACCTGACATTCATTGCATTTGATTTGATAAATTCCTGATTGCTTGAATTTATCGTTCCTTTGTTTGGCATTGAATAATAATCTGCTTAAGTTGGGGCCGCTTGAGAATGAAGTAGTTATGTTGAATTTGGAAAAGTCTTTACTGATTTTGTTAGAGAATTCGCTGGTGTATCTTGGAGTAGTGTACCTTTTTTCCGGGGTTTCTACGATGCTATATGAAAGCATATTACACGATGTTCTTTGCGTTTAATAATTGTATTTAGAAAATGTTGTGGTATATTGTTATTTGTGGCAATTTTTCTGTTGATGTTGAGTTCAGTTTGGAAATTTTCTGTCGAAAGGGGAACAGAGTAAGCTGTATGAATCATGGAGTTATATGTAGCTAGTTTGTGACTCAAATGACCGAACGAGTCCATTGGGATCGATGCGTCTGTGAATGTTTTCTTTTTGTAAATTTTATATGTGAGATGGCGATTTGAATTTATGATGGTTAAGTTTAGGAAATTAATTGAGTTATTACATTCTATTTCAGCAGTAAAGCTGATGCGGCAATGTAATCTATTCAGGAAATTTAAAAATTGCTGATTTTGTCTTTTTGAACCACGAAAACGAATTCAAATGTCATCTACATATCTGTACCAGAAAATAGTGTGTTTTTTATAGCAGATCCTGTGTTTAATATTGAGTTTTTTTTTTAAATTATCCATGAAAATATCAGCTAGTAGTGGGCTAAGATGATCCTATTGGAAGACCTGAATTTTGTATAAAGAATTTAGATTGAAATTGAAAGTAACTTTGAGATAGGCATATTTGAAGTAGATTGCTAAGTTCATAAGTGATATATGGCGGTGTGTTAGACTCGGATAAGATATCTGTAACAAGGGGAAGACACTCATCTGTTGGAATATTTGGAAACATATTTTTGACATCGAAAGAAACTAACTTAATATCTTGGGAGATTGTGAGATTTAAAAGTTTATGTATGAGATCTACAGAATTGGAGATAGTGGATTGTGAGTGAAAATTCGTGAGGTCTAGAAATATTTGATTCAAGAATTTCGCTAATTTACCTGATGGTGTATTTATATATGACACTACAAGTCTTGCAGATTTTTCTAGTTTAATCAATCCTTGGAATCAGTTTCCTCTTCTCCCATTCTGTATGTGCTAGGTGTTCTGACACACTTCTTTGATTTCTTTTGTGGAGAGTTTGGTTGAATCTTTTGGTATTTCAGTGATATCCATTGTTTTCAGTACATCCTGCATCTTTTCTTCGTATAGATCTTCATTGAGGCATACGATACTAGAGGGTTCAAGGATATCTGTGATGTATCTGGCCGCTGTCATTCTTCCATTATTCACTAGGACTAAATCAGTTCGACCATGGAAAGAAATGCCTCCCCACACCACTACAGAGCCCCCTCTGTTTCGGTTTTCGGTTTGCCGGATGTTGCAATGCTGATACCGTTCCCCAGGTCGTCTGTGAACAGGAATGCGTCTATCATTTGATACTAGACAGAACCTGGACTCGTCGGAAAAGTGAACCTTCGACCATTCTGGAATACCCCAATTTGCATGTTCCCTTGCAAACTGAAGTCTTGCAACACGATGCTCTATGGTGAGACGCAGGCCGGTAGAAGCCACCCTTGGTCTGATATCGTCTTCTCTGAGCCTGTTCCCAACAGTTTGCAATGAAATATGCACATTTCTGGAAAGTGCGAGTTCATTTTGTAGCATTCAAGCCGTACTACTGTGCAGTTAAACGAAGTCAACGATCATCAACTGGTGTTGTTATCCGATTTCTTCCCTGTCTGGCCCTTCTTCCATATTCCTCTGTTTCGTGGTACCGATTAATTGCTCTTGAAATAGTGCTTTGGTTAACATTCCACAAGTTAGCCACGTAACGTTGGCTTCGCCCCTCCTCTAGAAGTGTTACAATTCTTACCACATCATGATCACTCAAATAGCGTCCAGGACATTCAGCAGCCATCACAATAAATTCAAAGATTCGAAAATCAACAAGAAACACAGAAAACTTGAATTAATGTACCGTGAGAACTGAAGGGAAATTGAATGAATACTGATAGTAGAGATCATATGGAACAAATGTTACTACGTAGATAAGATAAATATATATATATATATATATATATATATATATATATATATATATATATATATATATATATATATATATATATATATATATATATATATATATATATATATATATATATATATATATATATATATATATATATATATATATATATATATATATATATATATATATACACACACAGGAAATTTCGAATACAATTGATCCTTTTTGAGATATTTCAAATGAAGAAAGAAATTAATTAAGGTTTATTTGAAGAAAGAAACAAATAAAAGGAAATAAGTGATTCTTTCCGCATGTAGTAGAAAAATTGAAAATTGTTTCCTCACGGTGTAGGTGTTTTTTACTCGAGCTCAGTAGCTTCCATTAGCTCCTTTTGTCAGGCTTAATACAAACCTGAATCCGTCTGGGCATGTTTTGGATTAGGTTTTCGACCTCCTCTGGGATGATATTAAGGTACTTTTCTGTGGCGGCTTAGGTGTGCTGTTGTGGGGTTCTTGGATTATCCTGGCGCGATCTCATTTTCCTTTCGAGATTATCCCATAAATGTTCAATAGAATTTAGGTCTGGGGAGCAACCTGGCCAGTCCAAAATAGCGATCCCCCCTGTTTAAAGATAATGTCGCGCGAGGTTGCTGGTATGCGGTGAAGCATTATCTTACATAAAAGTGAAATTCTCACCGTTGGTACCTCTCCAGAATCTCACTATGGGCTTCAGCACTAGGTCCACGTAATTTCTAGCCGTTACACTCGCAGAAAACGAAATCGAATGTGTTTTGCCTTCCAGAACAATGGCACCTCAAAACATTACACTGCCTTCCTGGTATTTCGTAATTTGTCTTGCTGTTCTGAGTCTATCTTGTCTTCCACGACCCGTTAAAACCCGAATCCAGCGGTCATCTGATCGAACACCAATTCTGGTCTCATCCGAAAAAAAGAACATCTCGCCAATTCTTAATATTCCAATTTTGTGCTCGATACACCAATTAGGTCTGTTAATTTTTTATTGTCTGGTTAGCTTTGGAACTCTTGAGGGCCTTTTGCTGTAAGAACCCCTTGAACGAAGTCTTTGACTTATCGTTTAGACAGATACATAGATGCCTGTTGCTTCGAGAAATTGCCTTTGGAGTATGGAGCTCGACGCACTAGGGTCTCTTCTTGCAATTCGGCACAAAAAGCGGTCAGAAGAAAAGATCACTTCTTCAGAAGTGATCTTCCTTCGACTTCTCCTAGGCCTATTTGCGGAAATTGCAGCTTCGCGTATCGGGCGTAGTCTTTTGAAAGCACCCCTGTGATACCTCTATTGTGGCCGCTATATCCCTCTGTGTCACCCCTTCTTCAACGAGAGCAATTATTCACCGATGTGATCCAGACGTACTAAGAAGCTAGCATATCTTCCGCAACAACTACCAGCCACTGCAGAAACAGCAAACTTAAACAATTCAGGAGATTTGATAACGAAGTTAAAAAACTTGAAAATCGATGAAGAATATTATGATGATCATTCTGGACATAATTGTTTTATATCTAAACATTCCCACTGGTGTAGCCTTAGATATGATATCCATGGAAAATAACTTTAGTCCTGATATAATAGACTTGGCAGTTCATTGTCTGAAAAAAACATATTTTACATACACTCAACTAGATATAGAGAACTGATCTATGGGATTTTCACTATCATCCGCAAGAGCGAACCTTTTCATGATTAATTTTGAAACTTTGGTGAAAGCCCACAAGAAACCGAAGTATGGTTTCCATACGTAGATGATATATTTTTCTAATGGTCCCATGGTGAATTAGACCAGAATATTTGTCTATCATACCGTTAATAACAACGTACTTTTTCGAAATTTGTAGCTGATGAAATAACAAGATATTAGACTAGACTACACGGTATTTCCCAAACCAATAGAAACAAATAGATACCTAAATGCGAAAAGGCACCATTGTCTTGCACATTTAAATTCGGTAGTGAATGATGCATTCTTATTTTAAAATGGAATTAGTTGGTCTATCGAGGGTAAAAAAGTTTTTCTCTAGTAACACAGATGATTTATTTCATTCTACGCTTGTTTGAGATTTTACATTACACAGGATCATATTGCACAAAAGGCACCTCGAGCAAAAATGGAAAACTAAACGAAAAACTTTAAGTTACCCCATTTCATTAATTAAATGAGATCCACAACCTGCGAGTCTAAACTTGAGACGAAACGGTAAATTGAACAGATTGCGGTATGGACTTTACGCGTTTCGTAAGCTGAAACTTGCCGTGTTAAAATACGGGGAAAAGTTGAAGTTTCAAATGCAGGGACTTATTTGCACGGTTGGAACAAAACTACACAAAGTAACATAATACTGGAAACGTTGTGTTTAATAGTCTTTGAGGTATAATTACTTTTCGTGTATCTACTCCTGTTGGTATAATTATGAGTATAATTTCCTGTTAAGACGTTGTTTACTGTTTCAACTGTTTCGTATTAAAGCATATTTTTGACAACTCCTTTATACTCTGGAAATTTCTGAGTGAGATGAATACATACAGTTACTATAAGAATTACGAAATTGGGTGGTTAGATAAATAAGACTCAATAGGTATATTTACGATTTTCTATCACCAGAAATTTAACAATGAAAATAGACCAGAAATAAAAAGTTTTAATCACTTGGTTGTGATCCTAGGATTATCAGTCATCGTGTTTTCTATATATTTTTTATAGAAGATTTGCTTCAACCAGCTGCTGTGACTCATGTAGTGTGGTTTTTCACAAAAAATGTTTACTTATTGGGGGCAATGAACTCCGTGTTATGGAGCAGAGAAAATAGCGACCGCTCTTCTTCTTTAGCGACGACTGTACTATGATGAAATCAAAGTTGAGTTGAAAGCTCTTAAAGGAGAAGTTAACGATTTAAAGAAAGATTCTCTGGTTTCACCTGATGCCTTAGTTGCGGAAATTAACGATAGGGATTCAAGATCTAACAACCTTATGATCTATAATCTCAAAGAGAGTGATTCCACAAGAGTTGAACACCGTAAACGAGACGATGTTGGAATGGTTAATGCTATCATAAATGAATCAACAAATGGTGTATCTGATGTGGATGTCACTTCTAATAATATTGTTAAAGTGCTTCGTGTAGGTAAATCTACACCTGATAATCCATTAAAGGTTGTTACGTCATCTGCATCAAAGGTCAAAATGTACTTAAAAATAAAGCAAACATTAAAAACCCTGCACCCTACTTGAACATATATTATCACAATGCAGGTGGATTGAGAACGCGTTTGGAAGTTTTCAAGAATGCTGATTATGACATAGTGATTGTTAAAATCTTTCTTACTGATGAGTGGCTTGACGGTGAGTTTGCGGTCCTAGGTTTTTCTGTTTTTCGCCAGGATAGGAATTGCTTAACTAGCTCAAAGAGGGGATGAGGTGGAGTGCTAATATTGGTCAAGACTATGCCTAATGCAACTCTGCTAGGACACTCTAGTCTTAATGTTGGGCATCAATTTGTCGCAATTAATATTGGTACCTTGAAAATAATTCTGGGTGGTACTTATATTCCTCTAGGTTCACACCGCGACTTATATGTGTCTCACTGTGATGCACATGAGAATATTTATTTGGAGAATCGTGATGCTAAATTCGTTCTTTGAGGTGATTATAATATTATTGAGATAAAAAATACAAGGTTTAACTTTAATCTACACTTAATTTGAAATAATTCGACGACGTTTCGCTGACACAGCAGCTTTATCAAGAATGACAAACAGAATGAAGAGTATGGTATTATAAACAAATTGTAGAATAAGTTGGATGAATAACAGGAAAATCCACACCGAGCCATTGTAGAGTTAGTATGAAAGGTAATAAAACTAATTAAACAAGTTAAGTAGGAGTGAATAATTCACATCTACCTGCTCATTCAAAAGCTTGTCCGAATGTTTGTATCTATTTATTTCTAATGCTTCTAGGAGAACTAATTTTTAACTTTTGATTTTATATGTAATATGTCAAAGTTTTTATTGAATGAATGGTTTTCTTTTATTAAGTGGTTTGAATAATTTGTTCAGATGTTCTTATGCCAAAACTCCTACCGATATAAATTTTATCACAAGAACCGCAATTGAGTTTATAGATTCCTGATTTACTTGATTTTTCAACACGAGATTTATTATTTTTAATATGTTTACCTAAGTTATTAGAAGTTCTGAAAGTTATGATAAGAGTTTGTTTGACGAGAAAGGATTTAATATTTGTACTTGCAGAACCGCAGAATGTTAAACTGTTGAATATTTTATAGTCTTTATGAATAGGATATACTTCATTTATTGCTTTCTGATACAGTTTCTTACGAATGATTAGATCTATCATATCTGGATTATATGAATTATTAATTTTTATGAATAATATTGAACAGAAAATTCATACACATCCACTCATTTCCAAATTTCTTTATTGGTATAGATATGTTGACGACATCTTAGTATGTTTCATTGGAACTACTCGTCAATTAGACTTATTTCTTAATTTCATTAATTTCATCCATTTGAACATTAAATTCACGATAGAAATTGAACAGAACGATTCCATTAATTTTTGGACTTGAAAATCACTAAACAAAATAATAATCATGTTTTTCGGTCTTTCGTAAACCAACACATACTGATACAATTATACATAACTACTAATTACATCCAATTCAACACAAAGTTGCAGCTTTAAACAGCATGGTACATCGGTTACTCAATTTACCTTTATCAGTAGAAGATTATAATGAAGAGTTAAACATCATCAAACAGATAGCCATTAATAATTCATATAATCCGGATATGATAGATCTAATCATTCGTAAAAACTGTATCAGAAAGCAATAAATGAAGTATATCCTATTCATAAAGACTATAAAATATTCAACAGTTTAACATTCTGCGGTTCTGCAAGTACAAATATTAAATCCTTTCTCGTCAAACAAACTCTTAACATAACTTTCAGAACTTCTAATAACTTAGGTAAACATATTAAAATAATAAATGTCGTGTTGAAAAATCAAGTAAATCAGGAATCTATAAACTCAATTGCGGTTCTTGTGATAAAATTTATATCGGTAGGACCTATAGGAGTTTTGGCATAAGAAAATCTGAACATAAACGTAGCTTCGATAAAAATAAATCTGATTCAAATTTAATCAAATCACTTAATAAAAAGAAAACCATTCATTCAATAAAAACTTTGACATATTACATATAAAATCAAAAAGTCTAAAATTAGATCTCCTAGAAGCATTAGAAATAAATAGATACAAACATTCGGACAAGCTTTTGAATGAGCAGGTAGATGTGAATTATTCACCCTACTTAACTTGTTTAATTAGTTCTTATTACCTTTCATACTAACTGTACAATGGCTCGGTGTGGGTTTTTCCTGTTATTCATCCAACTTGTTCTACGATTTGTTTATAATACCATACTCTTCATTCTGTTTGTCATTCTTGATAAAGCTGCTGTGTCATCGAAACGTCAGCGAATTTTTTCAAATTAAGTGTATATCAAAGTTAAACCTTGTATTTTTTATCTCAATTATATCATGGATCTACATCAAGTAACGGCCTCCACAATTCAAAAGTGATTATAATATTCCAGAAGCTAGTAGGATTGATGGTGACTTTGTTCTTACTAGTCCATGTCATTCATCGTATTATATGATTGACTGTTTATCCTTTATGGACTTATACCAGGTAAACAAGTTACCTAACAGTCGTGGTGTGATTTTGGATTTGATTTTTACCTCGTCCCCTGACGTAGTGGTAAGTTGTGTGGATGAGCTTCTTTTTCATAATTCGGTGCATCATTACGGATATTCATTTTCAGTGATGTTTTCGGAGTTGCAAGACCCCGACCTTAAATTTAATTCAGATGTTGTTGATCAATTGTACGATTTTAAGATTGGCAATTATATTGGTTTTTGTGACTTCTTTAACTCTATTGATTAGAGTTTTTGTAGTTTCAGTAATGTGAATGTAGCCTTTAGCACTTTTTATTCAATCTTGTATTTCGGTATTGAAAGATTTGTATCAAAGAAAGTTAATCGAAGTTGATATTAAACAGTATTGTTTAGTAAAAGCTTAATTAAATTAATTTATAATAAGAAAAAAGCTCATGCTAGGTATAAGATTCCTAATTCTCTTAACGATACCAGATTTTTAGTGATCTGAGAGCTCAGTGTAAAATTAAGGCCAGTGGATGCATTTATTAATGATTGAGTCCAAGATTAAATCCGAACCACAATAGTTTTGGAAATATGTAAATGGTTTTGAAAATTCAAATGGCATGCCCGATGAATTGTTTTTTGGTGATAAACAGGGTGAAGATGGTTACGAAAATTCTCAATTTTTTGTCGATTTTTTCAGCAAAGTCTTTATATTCGAAAGCGTTGTTCTGCCAAATTTCGACATTCCAGAGCTTCTTGATATCACGAAGTTATCTTTTTCTCCGTCTGAAGTTTTTGAAGGAATGACTTTGAAACTTAGTTATTCATGTGGTCCTGATGGTGTTCCCTCGGTCTTGATTAAAATGCATATATTCGCTGACCAATCCATTGTCTAGTTTATTCAACTGATCTATGAGCACAGGTGTTTTCCGAATATCTGGAAGGAGAGCTTTATTCTCCCCATTGTTAAGTCAGGAGATAAGCATGATGTTTCTAACTATAGAAGTATTGGCATTCTATCGGTTATGCCAAAGCTGTTAGACAAGTTAGTATAGCGTTTTCTGTCTTGGAAGTGCGTGTCTTGCGTCATTAGACAGAGTAAATATTACATTATTGCTGGACAGGTTCTACAGGATGGGTGTCAGGAGGACCATGCATAATTGGATAGCTAGTTTTTTGAGAGGTCGTAATTATTGTGTTCGCTATAAGAGTTTCCTTTCCAGTTCATTTAGTTCTCCTTCTGGGGTACCCCAAGGTTCACATTTGGGACCCCTCCTATCTATCTTGTTCGTCAATGATGTATCCTCGGTGTTTCGACACAGCAAACTCTTGATGTTTGACGATGATTTAAAAATATTTAGAATTTTTTTTTTTTTGAATTGTGGAGGCCGTTACTTGATGTAGATCCATGATAGAAATGAGATGAAAAAACACAAGGTTTAACTTTAATCTACACTTTATTTGAAAAAATTCGACGACGTTTCGCTGACACAGCAGCTTCATCAAGAATGACAAACAGAATGAAGAGTATGGTATTATAAACAATATTTTAAAGGCCATCAAACAAAAATCTCAACTAAATGAAGTTATTTTTACAAAAGCAGATGAGGGTAATACTGTTATTGCGTTAAATAAAAATGACTACCTATTTAAAACTCTAAACTTCATTGTGTCCGGAAACTCTACAATTTTGAACAAAGATCCAACTATTACATTCCAGAAAAATATTAAAATTGCAATAAATGACGCAAAATCTTTAATTAAAGCAATAGATAAATACAAATTAATTTTACCAAACCCTCAACCACCTCAACTGTATTCACTCATTAAATTGCATAAAGTAAATAACCCCGTTATACCAGTCGTATCTTACGTTACAGCCCCAGCTGTGAAATTGTCGCACTACCTTATAGATATCATTAAAAATTATTGTTCATTCAAATCAAAATTTTCTATAAAAAATTCTTTCGAATTGATAAATAACATAAAAAACGTTAACCTACCACCTAACGCAAAACTTATTTCGTTTGATGTTGAGAATTTATACCCAAGTGTTCCTCCAGGTGATGTCAAAATATTAATCGAAAACATGTTGAATTCGAATCATGTTAACCACATAATTAAATCAGAAATATTGAATCTGTTGGACGTTTGCATTGAACAAAATTATTTTTCTTTCAACAACATCTATTACAGTAGTGAAAATGGTTTGATCATGGGAAATCCTTTGAGTCCACTTTTAGCAGAGATTTTTATGAATAATATTGAACAGAAAATTCATACACATCCACTCATTTCCAAATTTCTTTATTGGTATAGATATGTTGACGACATCTTAGTATGTTTCATTGGAACTACTCGTCAATTAGACTCATTTCTTAATTTCATTAATTCCATCCAGTTGAACATTAAATTCACGATAGAAATTGAACAGAACGATTCCATTAATTTTTGGACTTGAAAATCACTAAACGAAATAATAATCATAATTTTTCGGTCTTTCGTAAACCAACACATACTGATACAATTATACATAACTACTCATTACATCCAATTCAACACAAAGTTGCAGCTTTAAACAGCATGGTACATCCATTACTCAATTTACCTTTATCAGTAGAAGATTATAATAAAGAGTTAAACATCATCAAACAGATAGCCATTATTAATTCATATAATCCGGATATGATAGATCTAATCATTCGTAAAAAACTGGATCAGAAAGCAATAAATGAAGTATATCCTATTCATAAAGACTATAAAATATTCAACAGTTTAACATTCTGCGGTTCTGCAAGTACAAATATTAAGTTCTTTCTCGTCAAACAAAATCTTAATATAACTTTCAAAACTTCTAATAACTTAGGTAAACATATTAAAATAATAAATCTCGTGTTGAAAAATCAAGTAAATCAGGAATCTATAAACTCAATTGCGGTTCTTGTGATAAAATTTATATCGGTAGGACCTATAGGAGTTTTGGCATAAGAACATCTGAACATAAACGTAGCTTTGATAAAAATGAGTCTGATGCAAATTATTCAAACCACTTAATAAAAGAAAACCATTCATTCAATGAAAACTTTGACATATTACATATAAAATCAAAAGTTTAAAATAAGATCTCCCAGAAGCATTAGAAATAAATAGATACAAACATTCGGACAAGCTTTTGAATGAGCAGGTAGATGTGAATTATTCACCCCTACTTAACTTGTTTAATTAGTTTTTATTACCTTTCATACTAACTGTACAATGGCTCGGTGTGGATTTTCCTGTTATTCATCCAACTTGTTCTACGATTTGTTTATAATACCATACTCTTCATTCTGTTTTTCATTCTTGATAAAGCTGCTGTGTCAGCGAAACGTCGTCGAATTTTTTCAAATAAAGTGTAGATTAAAGTTAAACCTTGTGTTTTTTTATCTCATTTAAATATTTAGAACTCTATCTGATGAGGATGATGCGATACTTCTCCAATCTGATTTGGACCGCTTCAACACCTGGTGTGAACTTAACTGTTTAGACGTCAATATTTCCAAGTGTAATGTTATAACGTTTACTCGGGGTGCTTCTAAGCTCTATGAGTATTATATTGATAATTTCGCCTTGAGTCGCGTCAATACTATTAAAGATCTGGGTGTTACGCTGGATTCTCGTTTGATTTTTGGAGATCATGTTTTCGGTATTGCTTGGAGGGGTACCATTTATTATCGTGGACTTATGCACTATCTCAGCTGTTAGCTGGATATAATTTACCTTTCCCAGATTTAGCAATCAAAGGGAATAGGCTCGATTACAATAAACTTGACATAAATTTCCTAACTATCCTACAGAATTACAGCTTTTTGCATTTCTATATAGGTATTCTTATGCAATTCTAATTTTTTAAGGTTATCATGCAAAGTTTTGGGTATTAAACCAGTCGAGGATACGATGACAGGAACAATATCTATTTTATCGAGGTGCCACATCTGCTTGATCTCAATAGCAAGGTCTGTGTATTTGGACTTTTTCTCCTGGAACTTGTTCAGCACGTTGTTATTATTCGGTATGGCGACATCCACCAGCATTGCTCTTCTGGCTCTTTTATCATACACCACTATGTCCGGCCTATTATTCGTCACCATTCTGTCAGACTATTGAGGTTTGTACAGAGGAATATTATGAAGTTTTCAATTGATTCCCTTAAAATGGTATACTGTGCCTTTGTTAGAAGTATCCTCGAATTTGATTCGGTGGTTTGGAGCCCTTCGTACTCAATTAACATTGACTGTCTTGAAAGAGTTCAGAATCGTTTTCTACGATTGGTGGCTTTTAAAATGTATATTCCGAGAGATAGAATTGTTTATGAACAGTTAAGGTTACAAATTGGACTTCTCGCTCTTAGTATTCATAGATCTTGTGCCAATCTGAACTTTCTCTTTAAGATTTCAAATAATGAAGTTAATTGTGGTGAGTTACTGAATCGTGTTAGTTTTAATGTACCGAGATTATGTTTCCGCATTCCTCAGATGTTTTACAGGGATTTAGTTCGTACTAATTATTGTAAAAATTTCTTTCTTGGTCGAGCATTGTCATTAAGTAAGGTTCTTTCTCCTGAGTTGAATTACTTTGGAGTCTCATTTCTTACATTTGAAAAAGTTGTTGTTAATTTGTTATGGCAGGTTTAGTTATAAAATTGTTTTATGTTATTGAATAATCAGTGCTTTTTACTTTTGCTTGTTAATACGTCTGGTCTTTATTTTTGCATTTCTATTCTTAATTGAGATTGTTAGCATTAGATATAAACATTCACAAATAGTTTAGTTATTGGGTTATTTATAATATGGGATTACATGGGATACCTATGCTGTTATGGTGGTGTTTATTGTTTCGAGTGGGTTGTACCGTTCATTATTATGTGTACAATGTATGGCATATGTACAAATATATTTGCGGGAGGAAACGAAGGCCGAATTTTTTAATGGGTTTAATGCGATGGTTACGCTTGACTTTAGTTAGGTACAGAGACTGGCCTGCCTAAATATAACCGCAACTACGTAGGTTGCGTTTTGAATTTTGCGCCTGACAAAGAAAGAAAAAAGTTATTTAGGGAAAAAATAGCTTTATTGCTACTCTCCATGAAGATCAATACACTTTTGTATGCGCTTAAACCAATTTTCGAAACACTTTTACTACTCCGAATGAGATAACTACAAAACATATATATAATATATATATATATATATATATATATATATATATATATATATAAAAGGTTTAACCCCGACAAGTTGCCTATATCTCTGTTCATGCAATCAAACTTATTTCATGAAAAATATAAATCCACCACCAATGGTTATATTTTAAATATAATCATTGCCAGGAAATGATTATAATAAACACATATCCTGGAATCATTATATATTAGGATAACATTAAATATTATGAGAATATATCAATCTACCAGAATATATACAAACTATAGCATCAACAGACAATGACATTAATGTACTAGCGAGTAGTGTCAAAGTATTCCTCCCCGGAAAAATCCAGTGTACGGACCAGCCAAGTAACACTGAATGTTATTCATTCATAGTTTTCTTTGTGTGAAGTGATGAACGATCGAAGAGAATACTGCTTTGAATATAAATATGATAAAATTGTCAGCTATCTATATCACATTCATACATACAAATAAATAAAATATGAAATGAGATTCTGAGCAGTATAAACTGAAGAGGAAAGCTATAGCTCTACCTCATTATTTTTTCGGAAAGAAACCTACGAAGAATATTACAAAATTTGATGACTGTTATCTTCTGTAACTGTTCAAATAAATTTTCTTCTCACCTAGAATCTCAATATTTTTGTGAAGATTTCTAGGAATAAGACCTGTTGTAGAAATAATAATTGGTAGAATAAATATTTTTTCATTTTCCACATTTTTTTATCTCGTCGGCAAGCATAATTATATTTAGAAATATTTTCATTGTATTCATTTTGTATGTTATGTGTGTCGGGTATTGCAATATCAATTATATATGTTATTCGATTTTGTTTATCCGTAAGGTTGATATCTGGCTAATTGTAATTTACAGCCCTGTTGCAAAGAATTGTTCCATCAAAATAAAGTTTATTTCTTGTTTTCACAAATAATCTCAGGTTCATCTTCGTAACATTTTTTTCCTTTGGGAATGAGGTTGTGTTTTATTCCTAAATTAAAATGACTAATATTAGCGACGGCAGTATGTCTTTTTAAATAATCTGTTGTGGCAAGTATTGAGCAAGATGATAATATATGAAAAACTCTTTCTGAAAAACAACATCCACGGCAAGAATCATCTATATTTTGCTTGATGATATGCTTTCTATTATTTCTGATGAAACAACCTGATATTGAATAGCAATTGCCAATCCTTCTGTTTCTGAAAACGATTCTGCAGATACTCACCATTTATTTGATGCGCTTTCATCAATATTATAAATTTTTAATTTTAAGGGTGCTTGGCCTATAATTCCTTCTGCATCCAACTTTCTCTTTCAGATATATTATTCAATATATCAAAGTCTAACTCTTGCATTGTCAAGTTCAGAGGTGTAAGATTATAATCTAAAGCAACAAAAATATCATGTAATTTAGACGTTCTCTATTTATCATGAAAATGGGAACGTAGACGAAAAATCTGTTCATTATGAAACCTAATTACCCTATTAGACCTGTTGTTTCTTATGTAACGGCATCTTCGTTCAAACTTTCAAAATTCCTCAACGACTTGCTAATAAAACATTGCAATTTTAAATCTGAATTTTCGGTCAAAAATTCATACGAACTTATTGCCAATATCAAAGATACCACTATACCACCTAATTCCAAACTTATTTCTTTCGATGTTAAGAATCTATTTCCCAACATTCCTCCAAAAGATACGTATTACTTAGTTGAAGAATTATTAGAAAGGAATCATGTCAATACTATCATTAAATCAGATATTCTTTCATTATTAAAAATTTGTTTAGATCAAAATTATTTCCATTTCAATTACAAATATTATACTATTGAAGACGGCTTGATTATGGGCAATCCGTTGAGTCCTTTGTTAGCAGAAATTTTCATGAATAACTTAGAGAAATTAATTCATAATCATCCACTCAGTAAATATTGTTTATACTGGTATCGCTATGTAGACGATATCATTATTTGCTTCACAGGAACAGATAGACAGTTGAAAATTTTCGAAAATCATATAAATTCATTACATCCAAAAATTGCATTCACAACCGAAATAGAAAGCAATAATTCGATAAATTTCTTAGACGTAACAATTTCGAATGAAAATGGAAAACATGTTTTCGCAATTTACCATAAGCCGTCACATACAGATATTATAATACATAACTCGTCGTGTCATCCACATCAACATAAAATGTCAGCATTCAATAGATTTATTCATAGATTGATTAACATCCCGCTATCACCAGAAAATTTCAACAAAGAACTAAATTTGATTAAACAAATAGCCAAAAATAATGGTTACAATCCCAAACTAATAAATAATATTTTAAATAAAAACAGAGTAGAATCGCATTGAATGAAGTTTACCCTGTCGATAAATTGAAACAAAAATTCAACACCTTAACCTACGTTGGCATTACAAGTGAGAAACTGAAATCATTCTTAAGTAGCAATAATTTCAACATAGCTTTCCAAACTAATAATAATTTAGGCAAATATATAAGAAATAATAAAACCAAACCAGGTAAAAACAATAAATCAGGTGTTTATAGATTGAATTGCAATGACTGTGATAATTTCTACATTGGTAGAACACATAGAAATTTTAATATTAGAATATCGGAACATAAACGCAGTTTTTCAAATAAAAAATCAGATTCAAATTACGCGAATCATCTCTTAGAAAATAATCATTCTTTCGACCCACAGTTTGAAATTTTGCATACAGATAATAAATATTGGAAGGTAGATCTTTGGGAAACTTTAGAAATAAATAAATACAAACACTCAGGTAGACTCATCAATGAACAAGTCGATTTAAGCCCTTCACCTCTATTGAATCTTTTCGGGGAGCAATCTATTCCTTAATTTTATTGGATATACCTGTCATAAATAACCACTTAAGAAGAAGCAACCAATAAGCTTTTAATTACTCAAGAACATTTATAGTTATATTCTCATTTATATTTTTCTGCATAATCATTCGTCTGAAGAAGCTACGGTGTAGTGAGACGCGTTACGAATCGCAATTATTAAGTAAAATTCCTTAAAACACAGTACTTGTTTTTTATTATTGATAATGGAATTTTACCAAGTAAAAACCTCCCAATTTCAAAAGATTATGAAGATTGTTCAAATCAGTTAGTCCACGACCTCCAAGATTTCTAGGTAGTGTAGCTCATTGAAGAAACTGATTCTTTCGACAACTTATTCTGGAGTGAAATGTTGAGTGTTTTCTCTGTTACAATGATGTAGTTTCCATTTTGCATTCAAAACACTGATAGTGAATTCTGAAATAGGATCCAATCAGGAGTTTCAGGATTGTGATGAATACTCAGTAATTATATTTGCAGGAAATTATCGTAACCATATATACTTAAATTTATTCAAATATATTGTAGCTCATGAAATTACAACATCTGATTCAAACATAACTTCATCCAGAATATCCTGGAATATAATAATTGTCTGGTTATTAATTCCTTTTTTACTTCCTGAATCCAATGCGATCCAAGTCCCGCTTGCTTCGGTAATTATTGTGTCCAGTTTCACTCCGGCTCCGCTTTACAATTCGGTAATTAGAATTCATGCTGCAACACAAGTTTCCAATTGAACTTACCAACTAAGGAATATTTCGAGGATTGGGATAACAGTTCCAAAACTGAACATGACCATTCAGTCATTTAATTTGTTTGCATTCATATATCAAGGAGTTTAATTGAGTTGAATGTTTAGAATACAAACTTATGAAAGTGGTACGATATTCTCGAGAGCGAAGGTCTACTAGTAGTGTTGTCTGATTTCGAGCAAGTTTTGATTGAATTCTGTCGGAGTCCCACTACCGTGCTACCTAAATTCAATATCCAAAATCTAAGAAACTATATATTTGTAATACATCACCTTTGAATTTATTTTTATAACTCATTATAGCTTTCAAAACGGATAGCACTCTCTCTATATATATATATATATATATATATATATATATATATATATATATATATCCACCGGGACCGTCCGTTAAAAACTTTTTGAGTTCCAATTACAATATCAAGCTGAAATTTTACACGCGGCCATAACTAGCGATTTTCAATTGAAGTGAAATATTTTCGAAGTGATACCATTTCCGGTTATACCGGAAGTGGGTCATCACTTCGTTATTTCAAATGGCAATCTACCTTTTTTATTATACATCTAGAACCGACATTTGAGCAAGGCATAAAATACCCAAGTTGTTGGCACTTATCTGTCAAAACTTTTGACGGATTTAGTTATTTTTGTTATAAACTCGATTTTTGAGGAACATTTAAAAAATTGTAGCTCGTGATGTTTTGCATTACAGACACAAGTTTTGCTTGGGTGGATATAAGAAGGATCACATGTCAAATGTTTATTGCGTTGTTTTGTATGATTTTTTCAATTTGGCCTTTTTCAAATAGCAATAACTCAATTTTTCAAAATGGCATGTGCCAATTTTTATATCGCCATCTGATGAAGCGTCAAATTTCAGATGGAATTGTATCAGCATGTACTATACCCATCACTTATAGTTCCGAAATAATTTGGGAATATATTGAATTTTGATGATTTTGCAAGAACTAACAGAGAATGCTTTGAAATATTTGAATCAAGTAGCTGAACTTGCTACGCTCACCCGACAAGTACCTAAAATTAATGTACTTGTCACTTCGTTCATTCGAATTTGATATTTCAACAAGAATTGTTGGTAATTTGATGTGAAAATTTTTGAAAAACACCAGATTGATAATAAAATGGCTGATTATTCAAACGAGGATATGTTTAATCTCTTTTTAATTCATGGCGAATGTCAAAAAGTGGTGGATGGAACTTGCAGGCAATTCAATAACCAATTTCCAAATTTGGAGCCTATGAGTAAAACAAAATTTCGAAGGATTAGAAGAAATTATCTGCAATTAGGAGGAACAAAATAGATAGAAACTAGAAGAAAACCAATTCTCGAGAACGACGACAATCAAATTAATACGCTAGCGTATTTTGTGCCAATCCACATGCGTCCATTAATTCAGCATCAATGGATATTGGATTGAGTTATTCTTCCATTCAAAGGATCCTTAAGAAACATAACATGCACCCGTATTCTTTTATCAGACTACATAAATTGAAACCAACTGACCTTCCCAAGCGGCTAAATTTCTGTGTAAATTTATTAATTCGGCTTCAAGAAGATGAGACAATTCTGCAAAAAATTGTATGGTCTGATGAAGCCAAGTTCAATGAAAGTAGAATAACCAACAGGAGAAATCGACATTTTTTGGGCCACAGAAAATCCACATTTCATTGAGGTTATTGATTTCCAAAATAAATTCAGCGTGAACGTTTTTGCAATTTTAATGAATGGTTTGTTGGCTTATCACATTTATGAGGAAAAACTTAATGGACAAAGATACCTGGAAATTTTGAGAGGAACATTAGCAAATTTTTTAGATTGATTACCCCTTAACATTTTGAGGTATTGCTTTTACCAAATGGATGGTGCACCAGCACATAAAACATGAGCTGTAGATCGGCAGCTAACAGAAATGTTCGAGGATAGATGGTGGGGTAATCAAGGACCAAATTTAGGACCTCCGCGTTCTCCGGACCTGACGCCCCTCGATTTTTATTTATGGGGCAAAATCAAGAGTGAAGTGTATCTGATTCCTGTAAGAAGTAAAGAGGAGTTACTGGAGCGCATTCATAATGCTTTTCGTAATATTGATCCTGAGGAAACTAGGAGGGCAACTCATCATGTTCGTAGACGAGCTGTCAAGTGTATCGAGCAAAATGGGGCACATATTGAACATTTGTTCAGATCGTAAATTAGTTTGCTCCTATGAGGTTTGCTATCATTTATTCGTATTAATGTAATTATCTTCGATGATTGGTTTTCGCTTAGTTCCTACAATTTTTATTCATCCGAAATGTAGAAAATTACTTCTAATGCATTGAAAATTTATTTTACTCATAGACGGTAAATTTGGAAATTGGTTATGGAATTGCTTGCAATTTCTACACACTACTTTTGACATTACAAAATGAATTAAAAAGATTAAATATATTTTCGTTTGAATAACCAGTGGTTTTATTCCAAATGTGTTGTATTTTTTGAATATTTTCAATCTGAAATAACGACAATTCTTGTTGAAATATCAAATTCCAATGAACGAAGTGACAAGTACATTAATTTTAGGCACCTGTCAGGTGAGCGTAGCCAGTTCAGCTACTTGATTCAAATATTTCAAAGCTTTTTCTGTTAGTTCTTGCAAAATCATCAAAATTCAATATATTCCCAAATTATTTCGGAACTATAAGAGATGGGTATAGTACATGCTTATACAATTCCTTCTGAAATTTTGACGCTTCATCTGATGCCGATATAAAAATTGGCACGTGCAATTTGAAAAAATTGAGTTATTGCTGTTTGAGAAAGGCCAAATTGAAAAAATCATACAAAACAACGCGATAAACATTTGACACGTGTAGATTGCTCAAAAAATTCCTTGATCTTTCTTCTATCCACCCAAGCAAAAATTGTGCCTGTAGTGCAAAATATCTACGAGCTACAATTTTTTAAATGTTCCTCGAAAATCGAGTTTATAACAAAAACAATTAAATCTGTCAAAAGTTTTGACAGATAAGTGCCAACAACTTGGGTATTTTATGCCTTGTTCAAATGTCGGTTCTAGATGTATGATAAAAAAGGTAGATTGCCATTTGAAATAACAAAGTGATGACCCACATCCGGTATAACCGGAAATGGTATCACTTCAAAAATATTTCACTCCAATTGGAAATCGGTAGTTATGACGGCGTATAAAATTTCAGCTTGATATTGTAATTGGAACTTAAAAAAGTTTTTAACGGACGGTCTCGGTGGATATCCCTGTATATATACTATTTCAAGAGCAATTAATCGGTACCACGAAACAACATCGAGGTGCAAGACTTCAGTTTGCGAGGGAACATGCAAATTGGAGTATTCCAGAATGGTCAAATGTTTTCTTTTCCCACAAGTCCAGGTTCTGTCTAGTATTAAATGATAGCCTGTATACATACGACCTGGGGAACGGTATCAGCAATTCAATCCATATTGTACCCTTTGGCCCATTGATTGGCGAAAACTTAATTTATATGCATGATAATGCTCATGCAGCTATAGTAGTTACAGAAGTTCTGCAAAATGCCGACATTAATATTTTAAGATGGCTAGCCAGAAGTCCCGATTGGAATCTCATAGAACATGTTTGGTACAACATGGGGTGGCAAATTCAGCAACGTAGGATGCCTTGTAAAACACTCCAACAACTAGAAAATCTTCTTCCTGAAATTTGGAACTCAGTGACTCAAGAGTACATCCAAAATTTGTTTGAGGGGCTTCCGAGACCTATACTGGCAGTAATTAGGGCCCGGGGAGGAAACACTCGATTTTGAAACTGATTAGTATCCATTCGATGCTAGTTGATTCGTCTCTTCGCGAATGTTTGAAGAGAATTTTTAATTTTTCATTAACTCGAAAATTGTTGATATTTTCAATCATAAACTCATCTTTTCTGAATGATATCTTCTTATTTTACACTTCTGAAAGATGTGGGAGTGTATATATATATATATATATATATATATATATATATATATATATATATATATACAACTTGAGACAAGAAGAATTCTTGAAAAATCTGGGTCAATAAATAATCCTTCTTGACAAGAGCTAGTTCTAAAATCTGCCCGCCAAGCACGCAGCCTCCAAGAGCCATAATAGTGCAACTGAGCAGGATGCCTAGAAACGAAGCGACAGACTGCAGTTTCGTCCTTATTAGGAGTTCATCAGTGTCACATATCGCTTCTCAGCATCCTAACAAGCTACATCAGGGTACCCTAACGATTCTAGAAAAGATTCATCTCTTAAATACGTACGAGAGTCACCCTCTATGGACCGAGACGGCGAACTCACTGATGAGCTCCTAGTAAAGAAAAAACTGCGGTCTGCCGCTTCGTTTCTCGGCATCCTGCTTAGTTGCACTATTGTGGCTCTTGGGGGCTGCGTGCATGGCGGGCAAATTCGAGAACTAGCTTTTGTCATCTTGCGATTCAAGCAATTTCTGAATGTCGCTTGATTCTATCTATTCGGACACATCTTGTCCTATTCCATTCGCAATTTTGGCACTGTTTTAGGTCAAGTTTGAATTTGCTCAGATTATTCTTATTTTTTCGTGATCAGAACAGCTTGATTTCAATGTGTATAAGTTCAGTTCTTCCACTGATTCCTTTATGTTTCAGATAAATTTTGCTATATCAAATTTCGTCCAGCATTCCATAACATTTATATCAGGATCACGTTCCATATTATCCAATATGATTTTGAAGGTTCGTCTGAACTAATAGAGTTTAAAGGCCTGGTTGTTCATTAGTCCATAGGTTGAAGCAAAGACGTCATCTTGGGAGGTAAACATATCACTTTTATATTTGGATGCATAGTTTCAAGTCAGTGAGGATGATCTAGTCCAATGTCCAAAACGAGAACAGCTTTAAAGTCTAAATCCTTTTTCTTTAAATAAGTTTCAACTTCTGAAACAAAATCGAGCGCGGGAGCATTCATAACATTTAGCTCTTGTTACCGACGCTTTCTAGTTAACACGTCATAACACTGGCAGGTCGTTCTTGTTTTGATTAGTATTAGCTCGGGGATTTAACGATCTCTGAGGCATCAATGATTTAATGACAAAATCTCCAGATGCATTTTATCATAGCAACAGTGTAACTCAATCATTCGCTGCCCTAAATCCAGGGGCAGCCTTTCCGCTTTTGGAAATTGAAGTTTTATCTGCATAAAAAACCGCTCAGGTTTGTATCTTCCATCACCTACTAGGTTTGCAAATTTTTCTGAATATATTTCTACTGCAGCAGTGTCTGCGGATGAACAAGTGGAGGAAAGGGCACTCTTTTGTCCTGAGGTTGAGAAATCGGCCTCGAAGGCGGAGGAATTACCAATAAGTAATCAACGGCATAAGAATATAGAAGGCAACGGGAAACCACTGTATTAAAGATCATAAGATATCCCCAGGAAAATTACATATGCTCATGGAACAAAAAACAATGGCGCTCAGTCCTGGGCACCTCTTAAATGAGAAGAGGGTGCGAAGAATCCCCCGGTTAAAAACTAAAAGAATTGGGACATGGAATGTGAGAAGCATGTACGAAGCAAGTAAGGCTGTAAATTTGATCAAGGAGATGGAGAGGCTCAAAATAGATGTTCTTGGTTGCAGCGAGGTAAGGTGGCCACATGCAGGTACTTATACGATAGGTAACTATACACTGTACTACTCCGGAGATGAAACGACACAAAACAAGTATGGTGTTGCTATACTTACATCCAATGAAACTGCGAAGTCAGTTACTGGGTTTCTTTCAGTGTCAGATAGAATAATGCTAATAAGGATAGACAGCAGACCAGTCAATATGAATATTATACAGATATATGCCCCAACAAGTCAAAGTACAAAGGAGGAAGTAGAAGAATTCTACGAAGACTTAAGTAAAACTTTACTCCAAATAAAGAAACATGAAACCAACATAATTCTCGGAGACTTCAACGCCAAGATTGGAAAGGGAAGAGAAGATGACACGATGGGTGAGTTTGGCCTCGGTATAAGAAATGACAGGGGAAACAGATTAATACAATTTTGTAAAGAAAACCAATATAGTATAATGAACGGTTTTTTCAAGTTACCTCCTAGAAGACTATATACATGGAAGTCACCAGCAAATGGAGTAGACGGACGCATCACAAGAAACCAAATTGATTACATAATTGTTAACAGAAGGTACAAAAATGCAGTAAAATCATGCAAGACATACCCCGGAGCTGACATTCCCACCGATCACAATCTTCTTCTAGCAAGGATAAAGGTAGAATTTAAAAGAACCAAAGGAAATAAGAAAGCAACTATTATTAACACCGATAAATTGAAAGAGGAATCTACGTACAATAAAATAAAGGAAGAAATACATAGATATATAAACGAAAAACCATTAAAGCCGATGCAAACTTCTGAAGAAGACTAGCAAAAGATTAAAACAACACTAAAAAATGTTACAGAGAAGCACCTTAAGTAGGAGACCAGGAAAAAGAATCAATTTTGGATGACAGAAGAAATCTTGGACATGATGGAAGAGAGAAGAAAATTCAGAAATAAAAACGAAACAAGATATAAACAAATACATAAAAATATCAAAATAAAAATCAAAGAAGCTAAGGTTACCTGGCTAAACGAAAGATGTGAAGAAATTGAGAAACTAGAACAAAAACATGATACTTTCAACTTACACAAAAAAATAAAAGAAGGAGCTAGAATGTGGAAGCAATCCTCTTCATCTTTCGTCGAAGATAAACATGGGAAACCCCTACTGAATATAAAAGATCAAATAAACAGGTGGAAAGAATACATTGAAGACATGTTTCAAGACCAGGAGAGACAAAGCATAGATGTACAGAAAGTAGCGTCTGGACCCTACATCACAAAGGAGGAAATTATTAAAGCAACAAAACAACTAAAAAACAAAAAAGCTGTTGGAGAAGATAATATCCCAATTGAAATTATAAGGATAATTTCAGACGAACACATCGATGTTATTCTCATATAATAAAATATACGAAACTGGAATAATACCGAAAGACTGGCTGACATCGGTGTTTACATCACTACCAAAGAAGAAGAACTCCACGAAATGTGAAGGATATGAGATCATTAGTCTAATGATATACTGAAATTGTTCCTCCGAATAATACACAATAGAATTTATAACAAATTGGACGAAACACGGAACGAACACAATTTGGCTTCAAGAATGGCTTTGGAACAAGAGAGGCACTTTTTTCAATACGTGTGCTTGTTGAAAGATGTAGGGATTTAGACTCTGATGTATATCTGTGTTTCATAGACTTTCAAAAGGCTTTCGACCTGGTGAAACACGATAAACTGAAAGAAATTCTCTAGTCTTGTAACATAGACGACAAAGACTTGAGAATCATATCAAACCTTTACCAAGACCAAAAGGCTAAAATTAGAATCAATGGAGAGACATCTGAAGACATTAACATCGAGAAAGGAGTAAGGCAAGGATGTGTTCTTTCCCCGTTGTTGTTTAACGTTTTTTCGGAAGAGTTATTTAGGAAGGCACTACAGGATACCTCGGATGGCATAATAATAAATGGACAATGCATTAACAACTTGCGATACGCAGATGACACGGTTATTCTAGCAGATAGCGCTGAAGCACTACAACGCCTAATGAATCGAGTGATGATAACATGTAAAGAATTTGGAATGAAACTAAATACAAAGAAAACAAAAACGATGGCTATCAGCAAACACCAAAACAGAAAGGTCGGAATTAGGGTCAACGGAACAGAATTAGAACAAGTAACAAAAATAACATACCTAGGAAGTAGCCTTGATGAAACTTGGGATCACTCACTAGAGATAAAAACACGCCTGGAAAAAGCACGAGCTATATTTTATAAAATGCAAAAAATACTATGCAACTGCCAACTAAATATCTCATTAAGAGTTCGAATATTGAAATGCTACGTTTTCTTCACCGTGCTATATGGCGTTGAAGCATGGACAATGACGGAAACAACACAAAAAAGAATAGAATCGTTCGAACTTTGGTGCTACCGTAGAATGCTCAGAATATCTTACATGAGTCATACGACAAACGTAGAAGTTACGCAGAGGATGAGAAAGGATCGAGAACTTTTGCAGATAATAAAAGAAAGAAAGACGCAATATTTCGGTCACATTATGAGAAACCAAAAGTACGAACTGCTTCAACTTATCATCGAAGGAAAAATCAAAGGCAAAAGGGGACCGGGAAGAAGACGCAACTCCTGGCTTAAGAATTTACGTCAATGGACTAATATGAGCTCTATAGAATTGTTCAGAGCTGCAACAAATAGAATAAGATGGGCAAATGTAATCGCCAACGTCCTTAAGGATAAGGCACCGGAAGAAGAAGAAGAGTGTCTGCAGATACAGCTCCTCTAACGATTTTAATGTTGTGCAAAGATTGTCGCTCTTCAAATTTATTGAACCAACCTTCAGATGCTTGCCTTCTCCCGGACAATTGGCTGCGGTCTTTGATCCATAATGACAACGCCACTTTATTCTATTGCTGGATCACGAACAATTTCCGCTGAGAGTGAAGTTGAAGCTACAGACGACCATGTTTTATCTTCGGATTTTCTTATCCATAGAACAGTGGATTCGTCAACATTCAATAAGCGTGATATGGAAGAAAACATCTTTCCAAGGTGTAAATGATCAATCATTTCTATTTCACTCCGAGCAGTAACACTGATTTTTTTTGTATCGAAACTCGGTTTTCAATTTTTCGAGGCGACGTATTATTGGGATACAAGTTTTGTAACTAATGGAAAAATGAAATGAGAAGAAACACAAAGCTTTTTCTACCAAAGGACGGGACGTTTAATAAGTGGCATTTAAGAATTTACTTCATCCATTGAGTAATAAGATCGCTTCACTCAAACTATTTGGTTGTTTACAATCCCAAAAACACCGACCGCGGCGAAGGCGGCTTTTGTCAAAGAAAATGCCGAACCAATTCAGAGGCGATATCATCCAAAAACAGACTTCAGGGGTAGTAGTAATAAGGTCTATTTCACTTTTTTTATTAATTTTACAGAGGATACCGAATTTTTATTTTTAAATATATACATTCTGTTACAAAAGTAACGGCAACTGGTCAATGAATCACAAAATATTTATTTTTTGTCCAAATTTATTGTATCGCCTTGAAAGTAGTCCCCTTTCGAAAAAATACACGTACGCAAACCATTAATACAATCATGAAAACATTGACTTCAGAGTTCTTGCCGCGAATTCTCTTTCATGTCTTCTATCGTTACAAAACGAGAACCTCGAAGTAGTAATTTGAGTTTTGGAAAAAGAAGTCGACCAGAGCTATATCAGGTAAATACGGTGCTGTTCGATTGTATTTGTTGAGCTTTTGGTTAGAAATTCATTCACAAAGATTGGCTTCTGAGATAGTGAATTATTGTGGTGCAAAATCTATGAGTTTTTTCCACAAATATGACCTCTTTCAACAAATTCGCTCTCTCAAACGTCTAACCTTCTGGCAAGAATTTCGAGTGTACAACACCGCGATATTCAAAGAAAAAAGTCAACATTAACTTAACTTTTGATCGATTTAGACAAGGTTTTTTGGTTTTGTTTCAGTTGACTGGTTTACATGTCAAACGCATAAACATATGTCTCATCACCAGTTACAATGCGTTTCATGAACGGGGGACGGAATTGGCTCGTCTATAGCGACCTTTACGCGATACAATTTTTGGAGAAAATTCAAGTCTTTTGGAAGTAATCGAGTGGGAACATGTTTCATGCTCAAACAATCATTTGAAATGGTACGAATTGATTCGTGAAACACAGAAAATTTATTGTCTATCTCTTTCAAACTCAAATAACGATTTTCTATTACCATTTCCTTGACTACCTCGGTTGAAGGTTGATGGCCGACCAGTGCGAGGAAAATGTTCTACCACATCTCGGCCACTATTGAAAGCACTCTATCACTCATATGCACGTGTTTGTGATTCTCCATATGCCTTCTATAACTTTTTCAGCTATTCGGTACACGAAATTCCATTTGGAATATAAAATTTGAGATGTATGCTTCGTTGGATATTTTTATCCATTGTAAAATTCACGGAACACACTTGTGAGAACAAGAAATCGAGCAGTGTAAAAAAACTGAATGCTATATCGCTTTCAAACTCCGCGTCAGTATAGAAAACAATTGTGCCAACTCAGCAACAACAAAAATGTTGACAATCGATTTGAGCAGATTTTTCAAATAACGAATTTCCGGTACTTTCTCGACAGAATAAAGAAATCTTCCGCCCCGAATATAACAATTGGGTCGTTTTTTTATTGGTAAATACTGAAAACGCGAATGAAGGAAGCGCAAATAAGAAGCTTCTTCTGTATAACAAACATTGGAACTTATCTCCCCCAACAAGTAAAAAAGGTTCTCCATTCGAAGGTCAGTGTTAAGGCAATATTCATGGAAATAAATACATGATGTGGAATTGAATGGTGCTGAATATGCAACTGTGGATGCCTAGTCCGTCCTTAAACCAACTACATGCAAACTTCCTTTTCCTGGTCAGATATGAATTTTCTAGTTTCATACCTAAAGGCGATTCCTCTACGTAATGTTGCAAAAATGCGATTTCGTTCTGCCATTGTCTACAAATGCCGGTGTTCAATGGTGGTGACACGTCACTGCAGCCCCCGACTGAAGTACTACATTTCTTGAATAACATTTATGTCGCACTCTGGAAATAATTCCTACGTCATCCATTCTCGAAACTATGTGACAAGAACTCGTCATGTTGTATCTGCTACTTGACCTGTTTTCAGAGGAGGAGGATTTCTTAACCATGAGACGCTTGACCTCTGTTGGAAGAAAACTATGCTCTAGTTTCTAGGGGAAACGAAGCACCGCCTGTGGATCAAAGCGAACACCCAGATATTCTTGCAGCAGGAAGTGACAGAATACCACCACAGCTTGCCTAGGGCGAACTCGAAGCCATTTCCGAAGTAACTATCAAAATCTTCAAAGACATTCAAAAGAAAAAAGTAGACGTATAATGTGGACTGTACTCGAGATGCCTTTATAACAACGTCTATGGGTTATGGACAGAACGGACAGGTTTGACTATAGCTACACAGAAATAATACGAAGGAATGTAGAGAGCAAAACCATTAGAGTCTACACCGAGTGTAGACAGAGAATAGTATCTCCGGTGAGACATAAAATCTCCTCCGCAATAACATAAGAATACTTCGAGGGAGTGCCAATAAAAAAATTTCTGTTTATTGGATGAAAGGCACCACACGGCGTAGATACAACAATGAAGTGGACAAGTCATATACTGGACTACACCCTGAAACAGTTCAAAACGTTATGGGATGGAATGAAAAGCTGTAGGTTATAAAAAGATTTTCTGGAGCATCCTAGTGAAAACACAGCAATAGTCAAGACAAAAACTCTGGCAAATTACAGGCATACTAGATGGCCATTGTCCTTTGAAGAAGCACGTCAATGTCATGGTTGACTCGTCTGTAGACAGGCCCGCCGCTAGCGGTTTGAACGCCGGTGTGCAATTCCTATCGTGCCGCCCCTATCTAACTACAAAACCTAGGTATTTATAAAAATGTGAAAAAAAATGCTGTACAGTGAAAAACTATGTTATATTAGGTTATTTTATACAAGAAAGACACACTAATACGACATTAAATGAAAAAATGAAGGCAAGAAAGGTGCAGTTTATACATATTATGTAGGTAGGTATAGGTATTAAGTTATTTCACAGAAACTGCACCTTTCTTGCCTTCATGTTGGCAAAATCAGCTACAATTTTTTTGATGTCTAGTCTATTTAGAATCTCATGTTCAATTGAAATTATTGCTAAATTACTTAGTCTTTGCTGGTGCATAGTTGATCTCAAATAGGTTTTTATTATTTTTAACTTTGAAAATGACCTTTCACCAGATGCAACTGAAACCGGCAATGTAAGTAGTATCCTTAGCGCTATTGCTGTATTCGGAAATGTTGACATTAATTCATTAGCAAAAATGTATTGCAATAGGGTTTGTGGATCATTAGACTGGTTTTCAGTTAAATGCAACTTTAAAGCATTGATTTCATTAAACATATCTATACCGTCAATATCTGCGTCACTACTTGAACTATCTTTTAGCTTCACATTCAAATCTTTACAATGTTTCATTAAATCATCTTTAGAGTAACTAAACAAGTTATTATTGGTGAAAAAGCCAAAAACGTCGGTAAAAGTTTCCAACTCATCGAATCTACGTTTTAAAGAAGTTAAGGTTTGGTCCAGGATCCTAAAAAAAACATCTACCTCGTATTTTGTTTTAGGGTCTAGTAAGACTTCATCACTCTGTTCATACTAAAATTGAGTTGGTTTTCTTCGTGGACGAACGGTATCTATAGGCGGAAAATCTGCATCTACATTAAGTTCCCGAGCCACAGTGGTAGCTTCTTGTAACACCCATTCGAAATGCTCATCTGTGCGATATTCGGTGAATTTATGAATCAATTTATTCAACAAATTTATGCAGATTTGATTATTTATTGTGGGGTTTTGCATCATTTTGCTAATAGCATTAATTTCGTTTAAAATATCAAACCAAATTACAACTAAGCAAATAAATCTATAATTTTGAATATTCAAAGCAAGCGAATGTGCTTTGTGAGTTGTTGTACAATCCCATTCCGATGAATTGTTATCTGATATTTCAAGTAAAGCGTCAAATATTTTTTCGAGGTGATACCGTAAAGGTTTGACTGCATCGATTCTGCTAGACCATCGCGTGGCACTTAATGCCTTTAGTTTTAAATCAGGTAAATGCTTGCAAATTATGGACCATCTTTTGGTAGAAGACGAAAAGAAAACGTAAATTTCTTGAATTAAGTTGAAAAAGTTGACCGTGTCGTGCGTTATATTTGCCGCATCGTTAACGACCAAATTGAGACTATGCGCCGAGCATGGAACGTAAAATGCACGATTATTCATTTCCAATATTTTTTTTTGTAATCCATTGTGTTTTCCACGCATATTAGAACCATTGTCATAATTTTTATGCTCGTGCCGAGTAAATCAATGATTTCATTCTGAATCTGATCTCCTAAATAATGAGTCATGCGAGTTGAATCGAATTTCGAGGCTTGAATTCTGTGAATATGTTCCCGCATAACTGAATCAAAGGATGCTATCGTTTCTATTGCTTTGAGAAAATTACCATTATCATGCTCATATAATATTTTGGACGAGCCCCTAAACGCCAGACATTGATGAGATAAAAATTTTATAACAGCTATGATCCTTTCCAATACATCACACCACTGTTTTTTTTCAGATTCTAATAGTCTCAGTTGCATTTGATTTACAGTAGTTTTATTTTTTAACATATGATTTAGTTGGACCCAACATTTTAAATTTTCGCTATGGGAAATGCTTGTTTCGTGTCGTTTTAAGGTAGATGACAGATGTTGCCAATCGGAAAAACCGCTTGGAGCTGACAGACTACTTACAGTTTTACTGAATATTTTACAACAAAAACAATAGACTGAATCTTTTGACGTAGAGTAAACAAGCCATTCTCTGTTAATTTTTTCTCCATTAGGAAGATTTCTAGAGTAATAACTGTTTGCAAATTTTCTTCCATCGATATTAGTAGGAAAATTGTGGTTAAACAGCTGCACGGGACCACGGCTAACCAAAATATTAACAATATCATTAGTCATACTGGCGGGCCACGAACCGGAAGCATCACCACAATCTAAACAGCTACTTGATGACGATAAATTGCTTACAGGTTCTTCAGTACTACTTTCTCTCTTTTTAGTTTCACTGGAGTCTCCCTCTGAAGGACTAACATTTTTCTCTTCAGATACCTCCATAACTTCTAGATTTAATGCTGCGCTTGTTGAAGCTACATCTACGTCAACATTCTCTTGACATTCCCTATTTTCTGGTTTGCTAAAAAATTTCTCAAGAGATCCCGCTAGTTTTTTTTTCTCTGTATATTTTTCTCGTTTTTGCCGCGGAAATTGAGGTCCTGAATTTTTTTTCCTTTTTTGCGGTTCCTGGAATTTTTTTGAAAAAGTTTAGTATACGGTTGTACAAAAGTAACTTAAATCCCAAAAGGGGGTCGATCATTCCACCCATTATTGCGAACAACCTTTACTAGGGGGTCAACACTGAAATCGCGAAAAAAAATCAGCTTTTCGATACATTTTGTATGGAATAGTTATTTTTTTTCGCGATTTCACCGTTGACCCTATAGTAAAAGTTGTTCGTATTTATGTAGAATGACTCCTTTCGGGATTTAAGTTACTTTTGTCACACCCTGTATAGGTATAATTTTAATATTTTTTTATAAATCTTCACTCTTAAGTTGTATAACAGAAAAAATACCCTTTAAATCACAATAATAATCACAATACTACTGCGAAAAAAAATGTTCATACCTACTGCACACAAATGTTATGGAATAACTAATTTTTTTCGCGACTTCAGAGTTGACCCCATATTAAAAGTTGTTCGTATTGATTAGATGGAATGTCCCCTTTCGTTACTTAAGTTACTTTTGTTACACTCTGTATTAATTTTAATACATTTTTTAATAAATCTTTACTTCAAGTTTTTTCAGTAAAATAACCTTTAAATTTTACATGAATACCTGCTGTTCATATGAATGCGCCCATATGCTGATTAATTAAACAAAGACACTTACCATAATTATGATTTTTTGCGCCGACAGATAATATAAATAATTTTCCAAATTATTTTTATAGTCACACTTCGCACAAAAATATAGAGAATATTATTAATTTTAAGTACCCTGGACCGTTTCCGGATCTCACATTAGGGCTATAACCAAATAATTGAAGTTTATTGTTCACTCACATCACTTTTGCATTTGTGTTAAATAAATAAAAACAAAGAAATGAGTATATAGTTTTGAGGGGATTTCCCCTGATATTTGTGGGATTTCCCTATTTCGCATAGAGCACGATACGGATTAACTTTGTTCTCATGAATTTCAATAGTTGGCGCTATGTAATGCTACGATATAAAAGAAATATTTGGGCGCCGTTCATCATATTATTTTTATAAGGATAATCTTTTTAGTATTGTGAGGTGACAATGTCTGACAATTGTCTGATTGGCCGCCCCCCTGAATGCGCCGCCCGCGTGCATTGCACGCCTTGCACGCCCGCTTATGGCGGGCCTGTCTGTAGATAGTGCGAACAGAAGGAAGAAATGAGCGAACACGTTCTGTTCGAATGCGATTGTATGGTCGTCTTAAATATTAGAATACACAAGAAGGAAGTGGCTAACATAACGTAACATCAATCACCAGGCGCCTGCGGAGAGCCACAAAGGATAATAAAGTTACTTTCCCTGAAAAATTAGGAAGGTTAAAGGTGTTGTAGGCTGCAGGAACACACATAGGGTGCATAAGAGCATAAACGGTGTTTTGAGGCCTGGATGCAGCAGTCTCGTTGTACTCTCGACCTTTAAATATATACATACATAGTCCACTAGTCGGGGCAAGTGATGACAGTGGGATTCCAAATTATTATCCAGGCATTTTAAGTGAGGAGAGTTTTTGTAGGTGGTCGTCGGAATTTGAAATGGTATGTTGTGAGCGAAAGTTCGTTAGTTCTATAAACTTATAGATTTCTCTATATACATAGGTCAGTCCGAACATTTTGGGTCATTGAGGATTCCTCGGTAAGAGTTTCCGTTTTTCCCATATTGTATGCTCTTTTTTTTCTGAGGAGGGGTGTCTCTATGGACACCCAACGCTTTGACTCTGTCACGTCCGGTAGTGTGGGACTCCCACCATCAGCATCTGACGGAGTATACCCTAACTAAAATCCCTTCTGTTTTCCAAGATATGCATGGGTACCGCTTTTGCATTACTTCCATGCATACTTGCCATTACAGTCATTTATTCCCTTTCCGCTTCCCGTTTCCGTTCGTCTCGTTCCTTCCTTTTCATGTCTTCCACAGCATATTCATTGACAGCCAGGCAATTCTTCTGCGACGCCAACATGTAGTTAACAATGGTGTCCTCGGTCAAACACCCTACCTATTTTCTTGTTCATTTCCCTTCTATGTTCTTCCCATTTGACGCACTCGAATGTAGTATCCTGCGCCGTATCAATAGCGAAAATGAGCGATCGCAGCCTTACCTATTCATGCAGATAAAATAAGAAGCATCCATGTACCGAGATGAGCTGGTTGATGTGGTAATTTACCTCTCCATGCATCCTGTTGTACCAGGCCACCAGGTTCGGTTTCAACCTTCTTGTCCAAGCTCCCTTCGTTTCTGAAGATTTTTCACTGTGATTATTCATTACTTCAGCCTGTTTTCCTCACCAATCCCATGAGTGCTGTTTCTCCCCTTTGCTAACAGATCTAAAGTAATCGTTCCTGCTATTACCTCTAGCGCTGTTGTAGAGACAGTCCTATAGGCACGGGATATTCCAATGACCACTTTCCTTCTTAGGCGTTCAGCCACTATTTTGTACTTCCCTACTTGAAGGGTCTTCCACCAGCAGCGTATGAGGAAATTGAGTCCACTACACTGCTCAGAATTTTCTTCTCATGATTTTGATGCCTACAGCCGTTTCACCAGCTCTGACTGCTCTCTGAATAATATGTTCTCCAAAGCTCAAATTACTGTTCAACACCACTCCCAGGTATTTGAGGGTTTTTCCTGGAATTATTATAGCTTCCTCCACCACCACCTCTATATGCCCACATTTCTTTCTTTCAGATAGAGGTATAGCTTCCGTCTTCTGGGATGAGACTTTGAGGTCTCCTGTTTGGGCTCTGTTTATACTGTATGCGCTAAATGGTCTGCATGTTCCAATGCTTCTCCAATTTTTCAATAAATCTGCAATTTTGATATTGCATTGATCTTCAGTTAGGACTACTATGCTGTTGTCTTTGTCTGATTCAGTAATTTTAAGGTGTTTTTCTTGCATCTTATTGGCTATGGAACGGGTCGTTTTCAAATGCTTCTTTTCGTTGGGTTTTATCTGACTGTTTCGAATCATTTTGGTGATTTTATACTTATGAAAATATAGAATTTTCAATGATAATTTTGAGTATTTGGATATTCAGTTCTGCCTGTACACCCTTTAGTTCGTTGTTCTCTTGAATATTGTTATAGTTTGGGGTGAATTTGGGACCTTTGTTCAGGAGATCGATTTGTCCGCCATCGAATGGAACATTTGACAGTTTTACAAATCTCGGATAGAATGTTATGTCATGTGTCTCTGAATTAATAGATGAATTTGATGGTTATTGAGATGACCGTGTTCGGGTTTCTTACTTTCAAATGTTTTGAGTTTTCTTTAATGGCGTTCATATTTATCTTCTGACAATTTGCTACTTTGCATTTGGATATTGAACTCTAGGTAATCCATTTCAACGTTATGTAGTATCTGGACAAGTTCATCTCTTATACATTTGACGTACAGTTGCAAATTATCACGTATCTTATAACACTTTTGATTTCTTATCTTAACTACATAATTTCAATCTTTGCTTTTAATATGGAAGTTGTTTTATTAATGGCACAAGCCTTGAACTTGAAAAGTTGGAAATCACTTTAAGTTTTAGGCACTCTTTGTTGAACTACAAATTTAAGGACACTATCTTGTATTTTGTCTGAGCATTGTAGTACATGGTCAGTGACTAAAGTATTTTTTTTCTTGTATAGTTTGAAACGGATTTTCACAAAATAAATATATCATTAATATAATTCATTAGGGAAATTCATATACTTTTATTGTAGTTGCACTGCGATTGCCAAATCATTAAAGTTACTATGTAACTTAATATATCTATTTTAATTGCGGTCACTATACAGGGTGCTACATAATAGTATGTCACAACTTGAGGGGGAAAATCTACGAGAAATTTCAAGAAAAAAAGTTCATATAAACATAGGTCCGCAAGAGCTTCGTTACGGAGCTACAGGGTGTTGAAATTTCTTGAAAAAATTGTTTTTTTCTTCAAAACTCCTGCAGTTTTGGAAATATTCAGCCCAAATTCGGAATGCAAGCTATTTTATTTATTTTACAGCCCCCATCCTTACACGTCCTAGATTTTAACTGAAATTCACATGGTGTTTTCTTTTCCAAGGCCATATCTCCTTTTGCCCCCTCAAACTTTTTTGAAGTACGCCACTGATCAGCGTACAATCAATTTCCGTCATCTACTTTCTATTTAGAATTTTTTTTGATATTGTAATCTGTACGTATCTATAACCGTTTTCTAGTGAACAATTATTGATTTGAATTATTTAAATTGTTATTTATGCGCTAAATAAAGAAAAATAATAGAAATACTCGATACGTATGCCCAAAACTTGCTTTTAGTTTGATAGCTGGTCTTTTAAGATCCACCTTATACTTATTCAATGTCAAACTAAAAAAGAACAATTAAAAACCAAATAAATTGATGGAAGTGTCCCACCCGCCAGAATACAGGCATCTGTCCTTCTTCGCATATTATCATGCACTCTTCGAAATATTCCTGAGGGATTTTTTATCGTGTCACAAGAGGTTATTATTCGATTTCTCAATTCTTCTACAGTGTTCACTGGAGTGGTATAAACTAATCTTTTGAGATATCCCCATAAGAAAAAGTCTTAACTATTTAAGTCTGGGGACCTAGGAGGCCGTGGTTCTGGCTCACCTCGAACTATCCATCGGTTGTTGAATGTATTGTTCAAGAATTCCCTAGCTTCTACACTGACATGTGCTGGTGCCCCGTCATGCATGAACCACATTATGTTTCTCATCAAAAGTGGCACATCCGGAACCGTTTAGTCTGTTAGGCAAAAAACAGACATTTAGTGAGAATTGTTTTTGATGATGAAATTCTCCAATCAAATCGGGGTTTTCCTCAGCCTAATAATGATTATTGTGAAAATTTGTGATAGCAGTTCTCGAAAAGTTAGCTTCGTCGGTGAACATTATTTCACTATCTAAATGAGCATTTTATCTAAGAGGAATTGGCAGAAATTCAGTCTTGAAGGAAAATTTCGAGGAAGTAGAGTTTGGACGAGTTGAAAATGAAACGGGTACAATAAAGAGTCGTGGAGAATCCTCCTAGAACATGTGAAATATTCAACTGATTTCCATTTTTTTTGTACTCTCATGAGGATTAAAATCAATATAATTCAAAACTGCTTCCTCAATATCTGGAGTTCTCATAGTTTGAGCTACACCTTTTAAATGATTATTTGCAGTAGAAGTACCAGTTAACACTAATCGTTAATTTAATAAACAATTCAAGCAGACACTTGTTCAACTTTAGCACCTGGCAAAATAAATAAATGAAAAATAATCAAAGCCTACTAGTTATTTTTTCAATTAGAAGTGCTTTCAATTCAACGAATGCATACAATCGTTCAATAATTTTTTGCTCGAGAACTGTCGGAGATACGAGATTTAACAAGTGTTGAAAAGTTTCTAAATTGAACGAAGAATTGATTGTACGCTGATCAGTGGCGTACTGAAAAAAAGTTTCAAAGGGCAAAAGAAAAAAAAAACACCTTGTAGATTCTAGTTAAAATTTAGGACGTGTAATGATGGAGGCATTCCAAATTTGCACAGAATTCCTCAGAAACTGCAGGAGTTTTGAAGAAAAAACAAATTTTTTCCGGAAATTTCAGCACCCTGTAGCTTCGTAACGAAACTTTTGCGGACCTATGTCTATACGAACTTTTTTTTATTAAAATTGCACGTAGATTCACCACTTCAGGTTATGACATACTATTATGTAACAGCCTGTTAATGTTGCTAGGCTATTAGAAAGGTAACATTTTGATAAGTTATTGAATGGGTGCGTCAAATTGATCTCATTTACACAGTTGATAAAAATGGCACATTTAACATTTTAATTTAGGATATTTGTTTCAGAAATCTTTCTGGTTGATTGTGCCGAAGATTTAAAATTGCCGTTCAGATGAAAAGGAATTCGACTGGATCAAATTACTCTGCTCAGGAATAGGAACAGTTTTAAATAAAAAGTGCAAGCATTCCCAAATTTATTGCTGAGTAGCTCCAGAGTTCTTCTGTGGATTTGTGTAAATGCCATTGAATTAAGATATTGCACTATGAAAAATTCGATTTCATGTCCCTTGCACGCATGGATAGACGGAGAAATTGGAATGGAAATGCATTGAGAATACATACTATCGTGGTGTGAAATGGTGGATTAATGCAAATTCACCGAAATGGTGGTAAGTTTAAACGCGTTCGTTTGAATTATAGGTCAATTATACGAGAGTTTGCGTTTCAAATAACTCGCAATATTTCTGGAAAATAGAATTAATTTAGCCCTTTCCGAGTTATATTGGAAAGGGAAGATTTATTTCATCCGAGAAGCGGTTTTTCAATTACTCGTCTTTTACTTTTGTCTATAAAATCCATTTATGGTATCTCGTACATCATATTCGATTAGGAATACGATACAGAAAATTCTATTGAATGAAGTGAATGGTATTCGAACTTTAATTGGTTTTTTCTCGTTCGATAGGAATATTTGAAAACGGATATTTAAACGAGAATTATTAGTTCAGTGAGCGAAAAATTGAAATCAATTGATTCATTATAATGCCTGTATCAAGTTCCTAGAAGAATCAGAAGAATTGAATTGGATTTTCTTTATTGGGCGAGTTAGTGTAAATTTTAGTGTCTGATGAATATCAAGAATATTAATTAACAATCAATCATAACGAAATACATCCTCTTCCTTGAAGTGTCAATTCGTTTTGAATTGAGGAAGTCGATCTAGTTATCATTATTTTGCTTACTGCAACTGAAAACAAACCAGTTATGAAAACTTCAGGAAAGTGATTAATTATGGAAAACTTAAGATTAATACTAAAGATAATGGCAAGAAGTCCTAATAGGCAAAACGCGAGAAAAATGTGTGATATGTTTCCGGTGGGCTGTCTGAATTTTTCATATATTGCACGAAAATGTTAGGGAAAAAGAAACCGAAGAAAACGGAAAAACTGGATGACAAATGGTTTCATTGAGTCATCACTAAATTCACAGAACACAAATAGTAAACCCAGGAAATGATAAATGAAAAGGAAGTATTCATCATCAAAATATTCGAATGATGTTTATCTTGTTTATTATAATATAATAAATAAAGTCAACAAACATCAAGTCATGGTACTGTAAGGAAGTAAAGGAAGTGGCAGATCTGAAAGGTAAAAGCTATCTATTGTATTTAAGTTCACCAACAGAAACCAATCGAACGAGATACGTTGAAAATAGAAACAAAGCTAATGCAGCCATCAGAGCCATCAAAAGGGAACACTGGAGACAGTTTACCAGTGAAATGGAACACGACCTTTATGGAGCCCAGAGAAAGGTATGGAAGATGCTGAAAAACAAGAAAAAGCCAGTAAATGAATACGTTCAAACTAAAATCATATCACCTGACATCTGGGAAAAATATTTTAGAGAGCTGTACCAAGATGAAGAAACAACTGATACATGGGTGAACGAAGTCGAAACACCAGATGATGTTTTGATAACAGAGGAAGAGCTGAGAAAAAGAATACAAAAGCTAAAAAACCGCGGGAACAGACAACATCCCGAACGAATTGCTAAAATATGGGGAAAAGAAACTCACCGAGAAGCTGCTAACTCTTTTCAATAAAATTTAAAAACATCACAGATTCCTGAAGAATGTCGCAGCAGCATCACTATTCCTATCTTGAAAAAGGGACAAAAGACATCACTTGAAAACTACAGGGGTATAACCCTGCTAAGTACGTCCATGAAACTGCTCACTGGCACCCTAAAAGACAAATTGGAATCACGTATCGAGAATAGAGAAGAACAGTTTGGATTTCGAACAAATAGATCAAGAACGGACGCTCTCTTCATAATGAAACAACTAAAGGAGAAATCAATAGAGTTCAACAAGCCTGCTTACATCTGCTTTATAGACTTAACAAAGCCATTCGACAAAGTGCGCTTGACAGACATCCTACAAATTCTAATAAAAAGACAGTTCCCGTCCCAAATCACCAAACTAATTAAAAACTTAAACACCGGAAATTTGACAAAGATCAAGTCAGGCGAACATACTACACCTAACATAAAAACACCAGGCGGAATTAGACAGGGTGACAGCCTGAGCCCTTTCCTTTTCAACCTCTTGATGGATGAAATAATACAACAAGTCACATTCTTAGATTTGGGCCACTCTAAAATATTTGTGGTCTGCTATGTTGACTATTCCTTCACGGGAATGCAGACAAAGATAATACCTTTCTTTCGCGTTATCACTCGACCCATCTACCATATTCCAAATTTTCAAGGGTTATCACCCCTGCTCCACGGGTTGATGAGGATTGTACTTGATGATGACTGCCATTGATCAGCATGGATCTGTTCCATTTTACCTCACTGAAACTTGAATAGCCTCAGGGAAATAGTCTTCTCTATCTTTCAGTTGCTCAACCTATATCTTTCACAGTTTTCAATTAAAAATAGAAATTCGTTCAAGGCAATGTAGACAAAGATACCACCTTTCTTTTGAGGTATCATTCGACTCATCTTTCTCATTCAAAATGTTCAAGAATTGCAACCCCCGCTTAGGGGGTTGATATTTCAAACAAGTATTGTATCCCAAAAGATGTCCCCTTTGAAACAAAAATTGACCTGTTGTTGCCTTTTGATGAGGAATGAATATCTTGGTAGATATAGCCTCTGTTTAACTTTCGTTGAAGCACCCTGTATACATAAAAAGAAGTGACATGAATGCAAAAAGTTTAACTTCAAGTGGCAATTCGAGATTTTTTCGCGAAGAAAATAATTTTTCTCCGTTTCTTTTTCTCTGTTAAATGTGTATAAAGTGAAAAGAATACATGTTATTCACTGAAAAATATTATTATGAATCTACAGTTGAAGCAACAAACTATAAAGATTATAATGGAAAGCAGATTTTATCTTGTCAAGTTGAAACGTATAACAAGACGTCGGCGGCGAACTTTCGTCCTAAATCCAATAACATTTGTTTATTTATGAACGCTTCAACACATATTTTTTGCATTTTATTATATGCTTATATCATCCTAAAAATATAATGTATATGGCGAGTTTAAAAAATAAACAATTCCTTTGACGAAATACAGGAAGTGATTCAAATTTTTCAGTTCAGAAATACTGAAAGGGCGAATGAAGGAATCGCGATTAAAACGCTTTTACCGAAAGAAGATTAAAAGTTGTGTTCATAACTGAGCCCGAAGGTATTACAACAAAAAACTTTTCACCCCCACTGTACATTTTATTCAATTCATGGCTTCATTAGTCATAGCTAGTGATACATTCACTGAATACCTATTCAATTCATTGTGGTAGCCGATTGCGTACACAGATTTGTAAATTTGGTGTTCCTCCAAAGATATTGGGGTTCCTTTCGGATTGACGATGAAAGAGTTTGTTTTGAATCGGGTATTTTGTAAGATGTGAGATCGTTATTATTTTGTATGCCTATAAATGTTATCTGTAGTGATATTTTTGTGCTACATACAGTATGAACATATGTGAGACTCAGCCTTATAATAAGGCAATCTTCAAGTCGACTTGAAAACAGTTCAGGTCGATTGTGTATATCATATTTTACCTTCCAGTAACATTCATTTGTGCTTATGATGACAAGTGTGAAAATTATACGTCGACATTGCTGCCGAATGCCAATATATGGTGTTTAATATATCATTTGAAATTTCTTTCATAATATTTTCTCAAAATGTTTCCTAGTAGAGAACAAACCCTCTCTAGTGTATTCTCTTATGAGTAGTGCTAGAAAAAAAAATGGATGTGGCTTAATTTGAAGACTTGAGGAACGAATAATATGAAGAAAAAGAATAAAGAATGAAATAAAGAGTAATCAATAATGAAATGAGCAGGATCAGGTAATCACACAATCAATATGCTTCGATTATCAATTTGTATGGATTTTACATTATCTAATCGCTGGCCGATATCGGACATTCGCACCATTTTCAGAGATAAAGATTACATTAATGATTGAACAATTGGAGAAGAAACAGTTGGTTAAATTTTCTCAAAATATATCGAATAGAAGTATGTTAAATAGTTTCATTCTATTTTCAAAAACTAAAAGAAAATTAAAATATTACAATGTTTGCTGGATATAATTTACCTTTCCCAGATTTAACAATCAAAGGGAATAGGCTCGATTACAATATACTTGACATAAATTTTCTAACTATCCTACATGTATTAAGAATTACAGCTTTTTGCATTTCTATATAGGTATTCTTATGCAATTCTAATTTCTTAAGGCTCTCATGCAAAGTTTTGGCTATTAAACCAGTCGAGGATACGATGACAGGAACAATATCTATTTTATCGAGGTGCCACATATGCTTGATCTCAATAGCAAGGTCTGAGTATTTCGACTTTTTCTCCTGGAACTTGTTCAGCACGTTGTTATTATTCGGTATGGTGACATCCACCAGCATTGCTGTTCTGGCTCTCTTATCATACACCACTATGTCCGGCCTATTATTCGTCATCATTCTGTCAGTGATAACAGGCCTATCGTAGTATAATGTGATAGAGTCATTTTCCAATACGGGCGCCGGCTGATACTTGTAATATGGCTGGAAGGTGTTCAAAAGTCCGTACTTGTGTGCAAGTTTCTGGTGGACAATGTTGCACACTTGATTATGCCTGTGAAGATAGTCCGTATTGGCCAGTTGTTCGCATCCGGACGTAATATGCTGTATAGTCTCCGATCTTATATGGCATTTTCTGCACTTATCTGTTTGTAATGTTCCGTACTTCATTATAAATTTTTTGTAATTGTTTGTAGCGATCACTTGGTCTTGGATAGCCATAAGGAATCCCTCTGTTTCTGCGAATAATTCTCCTTTCATCAACCATTTGTTGGAGGCTTCTTTGTCGATGTGTGGTTGATTAATCTCATGGTGATGTCGTCCATGCAATTCCTTTCTTGACCATTGCTCTTGTTTTTCAGTATCTGATAGGAACGATAGATTCAGCAGGTCATCTCTGGTAGCAAGATTTAGAGGTGTATATCCCCCATCAGCCTATTATTATTATTATTATTATTATTATTTAATATAAGTTAGAGTCATAATATACATTATGTCTAACAGGTTGCAAAGCAGTGAAAACAAAGTAATACAAAATGACTTAAAATAGGTTAGGCTATTCTAATCTGGTGAAAACAAAATAAAAAGATTCTCAAAAGCAAGTAGATCAAGCATTTAACCTACCTACAGAAAATTCAAATGAAATACAATAATTGCTTATCAAAAACATGTTGTAGGTACTTAGAAATCTTCAGTTGCCTGTTTCAGATAATATCCATGAATCATAGGCATTCTTGAAAGCATTGACAGAAGTAGAAGAAATTACATGTGGTGGTAGATCATTCCATGCCGTAAAGACACGATTGGAAAGAAAATTCTGTCTTGGGATGGATTTGAAGTTCTCTCGATATAATTTCAGTCTGTGGCCTCGTAGACGTCTGTTGTGATTGATCGTTAGGTTAAGTGGAGATAAATCTGCACCGAACTTGTTATTCAAGGCCCTGTAGACAATAATAAGATCACCTCGAAGCCGTCTATTAATGAAAGGTTGAAGATCGAATATTTTGAGGCGTTCGGAATAACTTGGCCGCCGACGCCCATACGGAATTCTTGTTATCCTCCGCTGAATAGATTCAATAGAATTCGTCTCGTAATTGTAAATGGACCACACAGGACCTGCGAATTCCATTAATGGACGAATATAAGTTTTATATAAGAGACTACAAGTTTTGGGCTGACAACCTTCGAAAGATCTCTGAAGCAGAAACGAACGCCTTGCTACAAATACTTTGAATATGATCAGTCCACGTTAGGTCATTAGAAACGATTACTCCAAGATCAACTTGCTTCGATGTGGTGATCAGAGCAGTTCCATTTCCTCAAGAGGGTAGAAGATAGACCATCCGCACTTAGATTGTTCAATTGTTCCTCTATAATTGCTGAACTGAAGGTTACGTGTGATAGATCCAAAGAACATCGATTGGATTGAATGGGTGGTAAAGGACCATTCGGTTCGTGGGTGAAAGATGCTGAGAAGGACTTTGCGAGCACTTCTGCAGATTCGAAGTTATTTGTGCAAAGTTCATCATCTGAATTGCGAAGCATGGGTGTCGACACTTTGTTCATTATTGAGCGGATGTATTTGAAAAATTTCTTTCTGTCCTTGGTTCTCGCAAGATTATCCTCGAATGATCGTTTAGATTCTATTATTGATACCTTCAACGCATTCGAAAAATATCTGTGACTTTCGTAATCTCTATCGGATCTATAACGGAGGTATCTCTGCCACAAAGATTTTTTCTGACGAATCATGTTCATTATTTTGTTATTCAGCCATGGTTTTGATGGGTTGGAGAAAATTTTTATCTTAGTTGTGCACTCACTGGTTTTAGGGTTTAGCAAGTCCAAAAAGCATTTCAATACAACATCAATGTTATTCCCCCTCAAAACATCTTTCCAGTCTATTGCACCGAGCATGCTATTCAGCTTGTCGTAGTTGATAGTAGATATAACTTTATGAGATTGTATACTCGAAGAAGAAGGAACGTACTGAATACTGGACTTCACAACGACGTGATCTGATTTTCCAAGTGGGGCTAAATAGCTCACAGGTGATAAGAGATTTGCGTCATTCACCAGAATCAAGTCCAGTAGAGAAGGTTTATTACCAGGGCGAAAGCGAGTAGGTTTATCAACAATTTGGGTCAAGTTTGAATCTATCAAAATCGAAGCAATAGTATAAGAGGTCGACTGCCCGGAAGGCATGTTGGATAAAGTGATTGGCCAAACTATATCACGACAATTGAAATCTCCAACAAATAGGGTATTTTTATTTCTGAAGGCATGACTCTCAGATGTTCTGCCATCTTAGCATCGAAAAATGACTGATGAGGTCGGTACACACAACCGATATAAATACTGAAATCTTTGTTTCGAATATTAAGAAGATATTGTCAATTCCTGGAGTATCCAATGAAGAAACATCCATATATATTTAATATAGTGTATTGTGTATTGATGACTGGTTCGATAACACTTGATATTCCAATTAAACTAAATGAAGTTCCCCATACATACCCTGTAGTTGAGATTTGAAGTTTTCAAGTTATGGCGAAACAAGAATTTTACGTTCCTACCTATAGTTGGCAGAGGCGGCTTAGATTCCCGCACGTGCATAGACAGGCTCCTGATCATAGGTAACAAACTACTAACAAGAACTTGAAATATCAGGTACAGGGTATGTATGAGGAACTTCATTTAGTTTTATGGCGAATCTAATAAATTGAGAGGAAAATGGGTTACAATTTGAAAAAACGTGGTTTTCGAAGTTCCTTCGTTTCGAAATTTGAGGTGGAAAAAAGAGCACTCTGTATACTGACTGAGAGTCAGTCGGACATCAATTTTTTGTTATTCTGGTAGCTCACGTACACGAGATATATTAATATTTTCAAAAAGCAAAAAATCGATAACTCTTAAGAAAAACTACGATATGCCAACTACCAAAATAGCATTATTAGTTCGCCATAAACTAGGCCACTCAATTTAACTATATATATATATGTATATTTGTCATATCTGATAGTACTTATAAATTCACTAGTGATCCGCTTTTCAATATTTTTGTCTTGAAGAGCCCATTTGAAAAACTTTTCTGAATAATTGTTGAATAATGACTGGGACAGAATGCATCTTTGTTTGACGTGTCGGTGACTGCGGCATTCATCGGCCAGTTTTCGATTAACTCGAACCTCTGCTTTCTGTCTTCAGTAAAGGTTTTCTATAATACGCAGATCTCTGCCATTGACTCCGGAGTCTCCTAACATGCTCATAGGTTTTCTATGGTGAACCCTGTGAAACGGTTTATCCTAATCGATAAAGAAGACATAAACGCTGATCAAGAAATTTCTAAAGAAGTATGTTTCAATCAAAAAGTGCCCATCGTGTGCCAAGGTCATTTCGAAACCCGTACTGGGCTTCACCAAGATCACTTTCGCACAGATTCCTTATTCTCCATGTATAATCCTGAAAAAAAACCTTCAGCGTGTGACTCATCAAACTAATTAATTTATATTCGTCTGAACTCTGTGCTCGTTGTTTTCCCGAGATAGTTACAAAGACAGATTTCAACTATTCCACTGGTATCTCACTAGTGATTTACACTTTATTAAATAATTTAACTAGAGCACTGATATTTTTTTCGTGTATCGTTTATGTGAGAGTTCTGTTGGAATCTTGTTTCGTTCAGTTACTTTTTTCGGTTTTCTCGATTTTACTTCATGAAGAACCTCTGATTTCAAGATTTCGGGACTTTCTTCCCGATTTCTATTACTTTGTATGGCTGGTATAATTCAGCTGTATGAGCTCTCCGAGTTTCGAAGTTGTCTTGTTCATTAATAATTGTTTTTTCCGCGGAACTTCCAGTGTATCGGCTGTTTTCTTATTGTATAAACTGGCAACTTCTGGAACCTACTGATGCATGTTGAACACATCATGTTATTTTCAAACTCTTCCATCTCCCTAGATCTATCAGTCATCCACTTTCCTTTTGCTGTTCGTATTCTTTCTTTATTTGGTTTTGTACTGTTCTATATTGTTTTTTATATTATCTTGTCTGCTCTTTAAAATCTGATATTTCATCCATTATTCATTTTTGTCATTTTGTCATTTTTGTCTCTACTTGTTCTGTTATATTTCTCCAGCAGTTTGATCAAGTATTCACGAAACAAATCCCATATCTTCTTTGTTCTTTCTGTTACTTATATCTCTTTTATATAATTGTTAACATCTTTTTCAATTTCTTCTTTTTGACTCTGAAACATCCAATATCTTAAGGTGTTAATTCCTCCTTGGCAGTTTCCGCTCGACTTTGCAATCAGCAACTAAAGACTTGTGGTCAGATGCAATGCTACATGTGTTGGGTTAGTGTACTGTCTACGTTTATGCAATTCATTCCATGCGTGTTATCACATAACTACCCACAAGATCTGAATTGGGTTTTACCTTTTTCTGTCATTTATGGGAACGAAGTTGTCGACTTACTTTTCGATTTATGAGGTTACAAAAATATCTACTCCGTTCTTATGGTGTGTACCGCTAACATCGCTCCCAGAGTGGTATAATTTTCAGTTGTCATGCTTACATGTTCTTGTACCTGGTCATCGTAATTCACTCATTCCTGTGATCGATATTTCTATACGTTTAATCTCGTGAACAAGATTTTCGAATTTTCTTACATTCTAAGTGCCTTCAAATTGGATTTTCCTTCTTTGAACCGGAAGATTCTTAGCCTCTTCGAGAGCTGCCCGCCGTCGTGTTTCTCGGCATAACAATTTCCTTAAAAAATATTGACAGAGTGATTTCTTGTTGTCATCACTATTTCAGTTCAGTCACCTCTAACATGAGGTGTAGACACCCTTCGCAGCCGCCCAGTCTGGGTCAGACGCTGCAGTACTTCTTGTTCCGCGGGAGGTGTTTTATTTCCCTCCTATCACTCATCTGAGAGGAGTTTCCTTAATTGTGCCAGAGAGACGCGCCCTCTAGTTATTACAGGTACTCTCGAGGAGTTTACTGTACGCTGATATAAAAAGCAGCTTCATCGACGAGGCGAAGTTCTCATCTCGAACACAATTTGATTGTATGATATCGCAGACTTTCAATATTCAGTAAATATCATCTTTTTTCAATATTTGCTGGTTTTGGGTGTGATGTTTCTTTGTACCAGATTCTCACACACACTTACGATATAATCCTGTATCAAGTGTGAGCTGTTGACTTACATACGGACTTTCTTCAATAGCCTTCAAGCTGAACATTAGCATCCACGTTCGATTTTCTGAAATTTCGCTAACTCCTAACTGATCTCAATCGTTTGCAGTCCAATATTAAATGACATTGCTATATTTGGAATGCACGAATCGCCATCACATCATTATGCTTCATTTCGTTGTTTTTGTTGTGTTCTACTGCTCTTTCCTGAAGATGAAGCTAAATTCATGTTTTATTTTTTTTTATGTTCACAAGAAAGACTAATTTCATTATTTGGATGACATTTAGGAGTATATTTATTACTGAGCTATCGTCATTTTGAAATGACTCGGATCAGAATGTAGGAACGTATAGAGTAAAAGCATTATTACGCGCTATTGCCATTAAAATAAATATCGACGACGTCATATTTTCGATTGTACTCTTAGCAATAGATGATAAATTTCATTAGAAGGTGAAATCAAAAACGTAATGGACCTGTTTGAACGTTTGAAACGTGAAGACTTACTAATTTTTAGGTTAAGTCTATATTTTTTTCACACAGTATATACTTCAGTTGAAGTTCTATTGAAAATAAATTATTTTATTCTAATCCCTTACAATATGAGATAGATACGTCAAGGCAAGAACAACTAATAGATTCTTTGGTCCCTTTTTTGTTTTCAAATTCAGATAATGAAAATAGGAGCAATAGTTCAGAGCCTTGTAGGAGTATCACAGTCTGAGACAGGCGACTTAAACGCTTTTCTCACATTCGGCGCTTTACAAAGAAGTTCCGTAAGATTTCCATAATCCATAAAGCGTTGTAATAGTGAATCACCATGTAAGAAACATTGAACTTAAACATTTATCGAGAATTTTCATTTTTTTCAAGGGATGTTCATGTTGTTTCTGAAAAAAATTCATCAATTTCGCCGTCATATACATATAAAAACACTGCTCTTCCCTAGATGATTTTACAATCCATTTTTTACCACAACTAAATAATAATTGGTTACCTCTCTACTCACCTTTTCAATTCAGTTTGAAATTATTCCTAAAAATGCAACATTTTCGAGGAACAACAGCGCTTATGTAATTATTATTCAAAAGAAATACCTAAGAATGATGAAGAACATGTTTTCTTTCTTCAAAATTTTCGGTGAAGATAAATGAATAAATTACACCTCTCTTCATTGGTATAATTCCAGAAAACTTGACCAAAAGGCAGAAATCGAAGTTGAAAAATTTGAATTCATTTTGATGGGTCATTTCTGCATAAATAGGCCATATCGAAAGCGGTTAGTTCCGTATTTTCGGACATTTCAGCACAGTTAAGTTGCTCCTGTCACATGTAACAGATAATTTCTAGAATTAATCATTTATTTCCTATAAACTCAGTTTTCATAATTTTATTAATAATTCAATCTCATTTGTTGAAATTCTCAGATCTCGCTTGAGGCTCCTTTTATTGTAATTGGTTAAACTTTTTAGTTAAGTTTTTTTTTGTATTAGTAACCTTGATTTTAGTAAGTAATTTTTTAATCAGTTACTGTGATTTCGATATCTATCTTGTAATAAAGCTAGTGCTACCGGGATGGGGTCACACACACGTGGTTAACACGGTAACACGCTTATTCGGATGGGCCTAGAGCGATCTATGGTGAGATACCGTAGTGGAAACGGTAACACTAGTTGCATGAACTGATGAGTATTACTCCTAAGGCTATATCTAGGACGTAGGTTCTAGACGAAGATTTCACACACTGAGATAAAGGGACTCTGATCTAGCTAGACATACGTAATTAATAGGTAGTGTCAATTGTAATTTTATTTCAACTAGCCTTGCTATAATTCAATCTCATTAAACTTCATTATTTGAATTTCTTAGTTCCAGTAGAATTTGAATATTTCTCCAATTTTAGATATTCTAGAAACAAAACCATTACACACACTTCAGACTTTGAAACCGGTTCAATAAAATATGCAATTTCCAATTGTTATAAAACAAAAAAAAGTGTTCAGATTATTGCTATATGTTTGATAGTGTAAAATGGCAGCGGTTGGCTGTTTTGCTGTTTATTTTTCATGAGTTAGCTGATGTACATTATCAAATAATATGAAGATGCTTTTTGCGTACTCTAGAGACTTTTCTTTCAGAATAGAACAAACTGAATCCAATCGAAAAATCGTTAAATCTATATAAATCTATATAAACCGTTTTATATAGGAAGCAATAAAATATATATAAAAAATGTCAGGCCTTTTGTATTCGCCTATTTGAATTTCTCAACTCTGATAAAAAAGTTCTCATCAGCGACCCTAAAAATCCGTTTCATATCGAAATAATAGAAATGTATTGGCAGGGAGCGGAGTATATAGTGGGGACAGCTGAATCGATCACAGCGCTCGATGTGGTCAAATTATCGTTAAATCATGCTTTTATCATAAATAAACACGTTAACATTAAATAAAAAATGATCCATAATAGTTGTTGTGTTGTTGATTGCAAAAATACAGCTAGAAACAGTAAATGTGAATTTTACACATTTCCAGTGGCCAAGTGGAAACAAATGGATGGAAGAAATAAATGGATAAATGATGTTAAAAGAAAAACAAAGTAGTGTGTAACATTATTCAGAAACAATGCAACTAGGGTAATGTATGTTCAAATTACGATTCGCAATTACATTGCCATTAATTTTTCATTTTATTTCTGAAAATCATATTAACAATCAACACTTTTGTAATTTTCATTATTGCAGTTGTCATGTATCAAATTTGTTTACATTTCACAGGTTAACCCCATGGGATTCTTAAAACTCCTTTTAGTTATTTATAAACATATTTACAAGCTTTTATTTAACTTGCAATGTATGTATGTTTGTATGTTCGGGTGAAATCTTACAACTCAATTTTAAGGCACTTGATCTCAACCAACTGAGCTGAAATTTTGTATACACGTTGAGTTTGGATGACAATGCATGATTAACTATGTGACGTCATTCTAAATCCAACAAGGCGGTGGACCAATTATTCTTAATGCAAAACGAAATGGCGGATAATTTTCTTTTATTCGTTCCTACAATATGGGTACCAAATGAAAGATTGCCAAGAATAACTAAAAAATGAAATTAAGTTTAAAAAAAATTCTTTAAAAAGAACCTTTTATTTAAATGCGCTAAATAGAAAAAAGTTAACTTTCACACTAAATCTTTTACTGTTAACTTATAACGTCATTTCAAATTTAACACATTTGACACAATTTATATGTTATGCCTACCTGTTAATATTTCAAACTGATAAAGTAAATACGAGTACTTATATCTCGCGACAAGCTTTCATATTATAACATATAAATTGTGTCAAATGTGTTAAATTTGAAATGACGTTATGAATTAACGGTAAAAGTTTTAGTGCAAAAGTTTATTTTTTCTTTTTAGCGCATTTAAATAAAAGCTTGTTTTCAAAGAATTTTTTTCCTTAATTTTTTATACACACTTTTTCCATCGTAATGAGTTTTTCAATTTAAAAACACGATCACAGATTTTATAACACATATTTATTTTTAAATTCATTTTTTGAAACAATTCACTGTTATTTATACGGATCTTTCACATGTCATACCATTGCCGAGCATGATTTTACGCTACCATCAGATGTCGCTTTCGTCGTGGTCCCTGCGAATAGCAACTAAGTATGCCAGTCGTTTTATTTTGGCCATTTTGAATTCTTTAAATCTGAAATCATTAACCGCAATTTCGGATATCTATATCGGTCAAATTTATATAAAAAATTTTGAACGATGAACGGTTAAATTTGCATTTAGCATATTTTACACAAAGTTGGCTTGAAATTTGATCCAGAATCGAAAACCTGAATGAAACACTCTATTTAATCGAAGCAAGCTAAAACGAATTTCCAATACAACACGAAGTGTCGCCATCTGGATTATTCATCCTAGTTGCATCCATTGAAAAAGTGTGCTCACACATTTCAAGTTTTTTCTATAGCAATCGATCCATTTTCCAGTGGGACAGCTTGTCCAAATGATATTTTTTCATTTGCTCTAATGAAAAATCACGATTGTTCTCCTATCAAAGGGTATGATAATGAACTTTTAACGAAGAATTCAATATTCCTTCTGTCAGAAAAAGAGGAGGAAACTTCTAGCCCTACTTTTTTGCATAATTTAATTAATCATTGTATCGATTTCCTAAAATTTCATCCATCGCTTAATTTCAACTTGCTTTGTGTTCTCGCAAGAACAATGTATCTAACTTACAACATCATTTTCGTTGTTCCGTTTCTTCTATGTGCAGAAGTTGGGCCTGAGTTTCAATTATCTCGATGTTATTGTATGAATACAAAGTATGGGGGAGAGTGATAATTTATGTTCATTTTATACTAACGTTTTTGCGTATTAGAATTTTGATATGAATTTTTACTTTGAAAACAACAAATGAATTTGTGATTAGAACCATAAGTATTTATAAATTAAAATGATTTCAATATAGCTTATCGAACCATTAATCTAGCACATACATCAAAGATATTAATAACGAATTCGACATAAATGATAAGTCACCTGTCCACAAGTTGAATTGCAGCAAAAGCAATGAATACTACATTGATAGAATCCATATAAATGAGCATAGCATAAGCCGAACACAAACAATATTTGTCAAATCCGAAATCGGATTCAACAACGAAAATTATTTTAAAAATGTAATTTTTCTTTTGAAATTCGGAATATCACACACAGATCGTCGAAAGAAAATGGATCATTCATTCCATGTTTTTTTGCGCAGTATATGTATTGCTGTAGTGACTACTCAGTATACTATACAGGGTTTTCCATAATAAAATTATATACCAAAGTTATTATTTTTCAAATAGGACACCCTTTTTTTGTTTCATTTTTACTGTTTGAGGAAAATGATGATGAGTTTGTTTTGAAATTTCTTATACCTATCATCAATATGCCAAAGTCAATACTTGAGATTTTCTGTAATTTGAGGACTTAAAAAAAATTGTGCCCCCAATATTGATTTCAAAACTTCAGATGTATAACTATTGTAATAGTAATTGTTGTTGCTTGAACATATGATATATTCCGTTGATTTATGTTATACAGTGTGTTCGAAAAAAACGATTTTTGACGTAGGGCCTCGTTCAAGTATCATTTCACTGTTTTTTTTCAAATGGCATACCTATTTCAAATAAGTGGTATATATTAATCTTTCGAATGGTACCTAGGTTCCCTATATCTATTTCCAATGGTTTCAGAGATATTCGAGAGTTTAGCCAACTTTTATCGAATTTCAAGAATTATTCTAATTTTTCACTCCAATTTATAGCTTTACAGCTACAGTGCTTTGTTTCTAGAAGAAAGTATAATATTTATTCATTCCATCAAATTCCAGTATGGACTTAATTTCACTGAAGGGATGATGCTCAATACCGGTAAATCGCATCAAGGAAATTAAACAGTAAAGATCTCTTTATCGCATTCCTTGCACTCAGTTGATACCTACCTGATTCAAGTCATTCTGATGTTGTTCTTCAATATTGTTAGAAAGAAATAATCCAAATGAAATAAATGATCTTCACTACTACACTCGGAGGCAAAATGAGCGGAACACTCGAAAATTTAACCAAATTCGAAGTTCGATAATTTTCCTAATTCTCAACCGATTTAAATGATTTGTTCGGCAAGTTATAGATCAACTCTTCTGCTTTGTAGAAATTATAAGAGAAAACAAAAAAAAATTCGAAAAAAATTTTATACGGGGGCAAAACTAAAAGTGTTTTTTTTTGTCAAAAATTCGTAACACCCTGTGGAATTTCGTGGTCCGAGTTGAAACGTACAATATCATGGTCTGTCAAGACACATCTTCCTACAGTCACCCCCTTCTTGTTTCATGCGTTTATCTCTATTTTTGCAAAATATATTTAATTTCAAGTGGAAAATCACCATTTTGCAGAAATTCCATTGAATTAAGAAATTGCCATTAAAATTCGTCTATCAATTTGGCATTTTCTTATTATCACTCAGGCGTGTCGAAATTGTCGTTTGCGATTTTTATGTTCGAATTGCATTAGTTAATGATGACAATTTGGTTAATTTGGTGAAAATTAGGAATTCATAGGAGATAACAGTCGGTAGGTATTAAAATATACAACCGAATTCTGGGACCATTGATAAAACTTTTCATTTACACATGTGCACACCTTTTTTTATCAAATATGAAATACAACACACGTTTTTTTGTATATGACCACATTTGCACTTTTTTAAAGAATGAGTTTTCCATACTTTGATTTGATACAAATTCGATCGGTTGCGGTGTTTTGTGATTCTTTTACTGTTTACGATTCGAAACGGTATTTTTCATTCAGAATGAGAGATTTACCACCAACCTCAGTAGCAAGAGCAGTTACATTGATCGAGGAAGGGCGCACCCACCGCTCAGTCGGTACTATGTTGGGTGTCTCGACGTCGGTTATCCATCGAATCTACCGACGTTACAGGGAAACTGGATTGTACGTGAGGAGGCGAGGACAAGGAAGAAATCGGGCAACCCGCGCTATACATGACCGTTTCATCGTCAATCAAACCATAAGAAATCCTCGTCTTACTGCTGTTCAGGCACGTAACCTTTATTATAACAAAATCGAAACCCCTAGTGTTTTCTACAAACAGGCATTCTTAGAAATTCTGAATCAACATCAGTTTGACCAAATTTTTTACTCTGATGCATCTAAGGGAGAAGAAAGTATTGGTTGCTCCGTAACTACTGCAGAAACGACACTAGAAAAATATCAACTCCCTATCGAATGTAGTGTGTACACAGGTGAACTATTTGCTATTTTGAAAGCACTTGAAATGGTTAAACCTATTCAAAGAAATGTTGCAATTGGCACGGATTCACTGTCCTCCACACATGCCATAAAAGATATTTATTCTAAACACTGGATTGTTCAGAACATTAAAGAGACATGTCATCTTCTCTCATCTAATGGAGTATCCATAACCATCATCTGGATCCCGTCCCATCTTAGAATCCCCGGGAATGAAAGGGCCGATCGAGCAGCTAAAGAAGCGTCCATGTCAGATGGAACCATAATAGATATCCAATTATCCTACGATCTGAAATCAACCATAAAGTACCGAATCCTTAGTGAGTGGCAGAGCCAGTGGAACAGGTCAAACACAAAACTTCATCCAGTGCAGCCTGTCCTCAAACCCTGTAAACTACCCCCGATGTGCAGAAAGAATAAAATCATATTAAGGAGACTAAGAATAGGCCACACGCGCCTTACTCACGGCTGCCTGATGGAGTCAGAAAACCCTCCAGAATGCGAAGTCTGAAACAGTCGACTATCAGTAGAACATATTTTGATAGACTGCAACAAATACAGAGATGCCAGATCACAACACAACCTCAGTAGAAACCTAAAAGAATTGCTCAACTCCGAATATCAGATTTCTCATTTGTTCGAATTTCTGAAAAACACGAACTTGTTTAACCTCATTTGACATGATAATCTCTGTTTTATTTTTACAATACTTTTCTATTGTTTCTGTATAATTAATGTTTACATGAATGTATAATTTCATCGTGTCAATGACCATAGCCCTCGAGACACGCAAATTTCCTAAATAAAAAAAAAAAAACTGGGGAATTGGGAAAATTCGCTGTCCAATATTTTGCTTCATTAGTTTAACTCTGGCAAGAAACGCTGATAAGATGGACTTTGTTTTAATCAAATTTAAACTGTCGCCTTGTAACTGCAAATTAACCCTATTAAATTTTGCAAACAAATCTATTAAATAGGCTATGTTTGTTTTCCACTTCATTAAAATTTTCTTCCAAAATTTTATCTTTAGTATTCTGAAATCCTAAAATAGTCTGAAAAGTGCCAAAAATCTTGTCAAACATAAGCCTTTCGAAAGTCAGCGTACTTCAGTGAGAAGGAGTAATTGATGAAAGTGTTCGTCATTTTCTTCACACAATTGTGCAAAAAACTGCGTATTCAACGCGTTGCTTCGGATTCGGTTTACTGCATCAATTGAAGAGATTCATGCTATCTAACACTCAAATTTTTCGCAACTAAATGTTTTCGATGGATGACGCAATGTATTGCTAACACCCCTGATACATTTTGTTTTAAATAGCTCTAAATTCCACGATAACGTCCAACCATGGCAAGAGCTCCATCTGTAGCTACTGATATTATATTTGATAAAGGGATTTCTTTTTCAATGAAGTAATCCTTCAAAACATTGAATATTGATTCATTTTTAGTGTAGGTTATCAAAGTTTTTACGAAGAGCAGTTCCTCGTAGATTTCTTGATTCATAACAAAACGAACATATGCCAATAATATTGCTGCATTACCAGGTAAAGTTGACTCGTCCAGTTGTATAGAGAAATGGGTGGTTTGCAAATAATTACACAAGAAGCTTTCAATATCAGAACTCATTTCATCAATATGTCTTTCAAAAATATTATTGCTCAAGGGAATTATTTTAATGATATCAGATGCAGGTTTGTGTAAAACAGTTTTTAACACCTCTTCAACAACTGGCAAAATTAACTTCTCTCCGATAGTATGCGGTTTTCCGGATTTTGCTATAAGTAGCGAGATATTGTAAGACGCCCGCAAACCATCATCGTTTCTTTGTGACGTCGAAGCGAACATTCTGTCCAATGCGGGTCTCTTCTGGAGTGTATCTTTGAGTGTTTGAAAGTATTTCAAATCTTTATCTGTTTTATCAGGTGACATCTTCTCAGATGATCCTGCAGCTTTGATGGTTTCATAGCGTCATTGCCCAAAACTTTGTTGCATAAAAGGACATATGTAATTGTTTGTCCGTCAATGATGGAATGAAGCCAGATTTCAAATAATCAACACTGTACTGTCTACATTTCTTTTCAGATTAGGACATGGCATTTGTGAACAAAATTACATTATTTGAATAAGACGTAAACACCAGCAGCTGTATATTGAAAAATTTATATAAATTCCATAATCCGAACATCTCCTTGCAGCAATCAGTTCGGATTACGGAGATTGCACTGTAATTATAATACCCGATTGATAAAACTTTTAAAAAGAAATTATTGAGGAGTACTCGTCTGCATGATTGAATATTAAACTACTAATAGCTGAAGTCATGATTGGCGTAATTCATCAATCTTTTCTATCTACGAGTACAAAACTAAAATTTAATAAAAAATAATGTACTTACTTCTCTCCGGCACTCTAAAACACAATAACACTGATTCACTGTAATTTTTGTGATAAACCACCTGTTTTATTTTTTCAAATATTTTCTTAGCACTTTACTTTCCAAGATTTGGGAAACGAATAAACGTATGTCCCACATTCGTATTAATGTATATGTCCTTATATTATAAGAAAGTATGATGTAAGTAAATAGGTACTATCAGTGTATGTGTTGAGATCCACTATCGTGGACCCCAAATTTTTTTACGCTGACGTAGACTCTTTGTAAGATGTCATAGACCCCTTTTGGAATCACTGAATTAGATAAATAAATCAAATTGAATAAGTGTTAATCAATTTTTTTTATTTATCATAAAAACAATTTTCATCTGTGGTGATAAAAGGCCTGCTCTACTAGAAAGATAAGAGGCTTTTTTTTAATGTAATTATTCGTTCTTTTTCACAGCCGCGTAAAAATTGTCTCTTTTATTTTCGTTTAGTTTCTACTCATAATGTCTGTTTCATAGTATTGCAGATAATAGTTGAAACATAAGTTGTTCATTTGTTTTATTAATGTGATTATACTTTATCGTATTATGGAGAAATACTCGAGATTATTTAATGAAATTTTCCTATTTCAAAAGACGTGACCAACAGTTATCTGCATTCAACTAACATTTCGCATTTCAATTGGAAACGACAAATATCACGAACGAAATTTATGTTAAATTTCATTCGAACGAGAGGAAAATGCTTATTATTCAAACATTAAATACCAATTATCTCATACTTGAGCAGACTTCATCTGTCTATCAATCATAAACAACAGGATGGGAATTTTCATCAATATCGCTCATAAAATTTCTGGGTTAATGTTCTCGCTTGTTTACTTCGTTCAGAAAAGAGGTGAAATGATCCTATCAGAGTAATTAGCCATAAAAATGGAATAAATGGAAAAATTTGAGTAGGAAAATTTCAGGAAAACTCAAAAAAAGAATAATCTCTTCATTTTTATAATAAAATAAATGCAGTCGAGTAGCCTGCTATCTATAAATTTGCTAGCCTAGGATTATGAAGTGGAAATCCGGACATTTGAGTTTAGAATACGTAAAAGAAAAAAGATAGAACTTCAATGAATAAAATGCATTTAATTTTCTTTTTATGTTCTTCTGATTGACTTGAGGTACATGATATTAGCCTAATTTTTAAAGACGATATCAAATCCGTGTTTAAAGTTTCCGCTCTTACTCAGAAAATAACTAAGATGGCCCAGTTTGCAATAAAATTCAACTTCTTCAAAATTGATCATATTTCTAATAAAAACAAGTAATATGTTTTTGGAATTTTACTTAATAATTATGATTCGTAACGCGTTTCACTACACCGTAGCTTCTTCAGGCGAATGAATGTACAGAAAATAAGGATGAGAATATAAATATAAATGTTCTTATGTATTTAGAAGCTTATTGGGTTGATTCTTCTTAAGTGGTTATTTATGACAGGTATATCCAGTAAAACTAAGGAATAGATTGCTCTCCGAAGAGATTCAATAGAGGTGAAGGGCTCAAATCGACTTGTTTATTGATGAGTTTACCTGAGTGTTTGAATTTGTTGATTTCTAAAGTTTCCCAAAGATCTACCTACCAATATTTATTATCTGTATGCAAAATTTCAAACTATGGATCGAAAGAGTGATTATTTTCTAAGAGATAATTCGCGTAATTTGAATCTGATTTTTTATTAGAAAAACTGCGTTTATGTTCCGATATTCTGATATTAAAATTTCTATGTGTTCTACCAAGGTAGGAATCATCACAGTCATTTCAATTCAATCTATAAACACCTGATTTATTGTTTTTACCTGATTTGGTGATTTGGACTCATCAATGAACAAGTCGATTTAACCCCTTCACCTCTATTGAATCTCTTCGGGGAGCAATCTATTCCTTAGTTTTTTTGGATATACCTGTCATAAATAACCACTTACGAAGAATCAACCTGATGAGCTTTTAATTACTTAAGAACATTTATATTTATATTCTCATCCTTAATTTCTATACATTCAATCGTCTGAAGAAGCTACGGTGTAGTGAAACGCGTTACGAATCATAATTATTAAGTAAAATTCCAAAAACACATTACTTGATTTTATTATTGATAATGGAATTTCATCAAGTAAAAGCCTACCAAATTCAAACTCAAAAATTTTCATTTGGAAGGTTTTCTTGCAGATGTAGTCCGTGTGTTGTTCCAACAATAGTCAGCCATCATATGTTGCGTTCCAGTAGCTATATTAGCGTTCCTCTATAGATCGAAAGTCCTGGTGGAATCATTCGCCCTTTTCTTCACTTAGATCCACAAGATTAACAGGAAAAGAGTCTAGGTGGTTGTGAAGTGTAACTTGATACCCTTGATACAACCAAGTATTTGAAAGTGATTCATTAGCTGTTCAACGTGTTGAGAATAGTTAAAAACTTTTCTTACTTCCTAAAAAATTCTGAATAAGCCATAAAAATTATTCCATGCTTTTTTCCCAATTTCTTTCATATTCCTGTTAAATTTGTCTCTTATTGGATATCAAATCTATGGCCCACCAAAAATGGCCGCTGTTATCTTTTCAGCACCCAGTTTGGGGGACCTTTGGGACAAGAAAAGGAAACGATTTCCATATTTGTTGAGAAATTTAACAAATTGATTCACGAGCTCTCATTTTAGATGTGACAGATGCAATATTATGCGACTTCTTGATACTGAAGGTGTATTTAGTACGTTTTTGTTGTCCTGGAATTAGCGGTTCCCGCGTGGGCCAATCCTTTCTAGTCCAGTGTTGATTAATATTCCTCAAGTAGAAAAAACGGAGATACTTTGTGTAACCACTTTGTTGTGTTACGTGCTAAAATCACGTCACAACAATTTGAATTAAAACACTTCCAGTCAACCCTCCATCTGTGGCACGCCACTGGCTAACAGTCTGATGCGCTTTATCCGGCTATCAGATGAAATGTCTTACCGGCTTCCGAACATTCCCCAGCACTTTCTTTATGCTCCAGACCATTCAATTTAATTAGTTCTTCAAAATCCGCTTTGATTGTGTTTGAAATAATTCAATTATATCGAAATTATGTAGTGAAAATTAGAGTCTTGTTGCTCATTATTCTCTGGGTTGAAGTCATTTTCGTTACACTTTTTCTAAAATTTTTTATATCTTCAATCTTTCTAAATTTTCTCACCGTTCCTCAAATTCAATTTTGTTACAGTTGACCTAAAAGAAAGTTGGCTATTTTTTAATCAACACATATGAGTCAGTTGCTTTCAGTATACTTAATTTTGTCCAAAACCGAAGCATTAGATGTATATTTTGTTTTAGTTTCGTAGAGTATGCAATCAGCATTCGTGAATGCGTAATCCTGTTGGAGCCAGCCATTAAATCAAGTACATCTTTACAAAAAACAAAATCATCTTCTTCATTAAAATATTTGAGGAAATTCTGTTCTCTGGTGCGGTAATAAGGAACATTAGTTCTTTTAGATACTAAGTTCCTTTCTTTCAACCTTGAATCCAGGATTTCTGAAGCTGACTTTGACAGTTCCAGATCTCTGATTAGATCGTTTAAATTATCTTGATTGAATAATTTCGGCGATTTCAGGTCACATCAAAGTCACTATCACTACTATTATTTTTCGTCCCAATGTCAATTAACTTCTGTTGTGAAATATTAGATTGAGGCACAGGGTAATTTCTAGGGCTCAGAATTTGTCTATGTGCTGATTATATGGAAGGATTTTCCCATTTGGTTCGATGATTTAATGTTAGCTATGTTCACCAAAAAAAAATGAAGGTTAACGGGTTCTTTCCAGATCATAGCAGTTTCATACTGAAAAGTTTTTCATTTCTTATTTGTTCATAAATGCAGAAAGTCAACGTACGTTTTACCAGCCGTTTGTGGAATCCAAGGCTTATCACACATTTCTAGAGCTGCCCAAAGTAATTTTTGTAAGCTTCACTTACGAACTCTGTCACATTTGAACGGTATTCTTCACATATACCGGGTGTAACTGAAACAAGGTCACACCTGTAAATTTTTTTCTATTTGAAATATTTTTATGAAATTTGGGAATCGGATAGAAGACAGCATTTTGAACTTGATAACGTTGCCGCCTCTCTAGAAATTTCTGGCGGCGCGTTTGACAGGAACATTCGAGACTTTCGTTCACGCCGCTATAAATGTTGTGCCTGCGGGAATTGGAGTCATCCTGAATTGTAGCTTGAAGGCAATACTACGTCGGTACAAAGTTTATTATTAAATAGTACAAAATGGGTGCATCGAAGAAATCTAAAAGGCATCATTTCAATAACGATTGGGAGGAAGAATTTTTCTTTTATTTGGTGAAGGATAAGTGCATTTGTCTTATTTGTCGTGCGTCAGTTGCAATACCTAACTTAGAGAGGCATCATAAAACGGTTCATTGAAACTTTGAAAAGGATTTTTAGCCACAAAGTGAATTGAGAAAACAAAAAGTACGTGATTAGATATCTTGTTTGAAAAAAGAACAAACCATGTTCACAAGACCAGCCAAACAATTAAAAGCTGCTACGATCGCGTCATTCAAAATATCTCATGTATTGGCGGCACAAATATCGTGCGACAATTCGAAATGCGTGTTTATGATTGCAGTAAATTGGCAAATAAAGCATCATTCATGAGTTATTCTGTTTTATGTAAAAACATTGAGGAATTAGCTACTGAAGTAGCAAGTCAGTTTGATATGAACTCACTGTTGAAAATGAGTTCGTGCAGATTATATCAGATATACTTTTCAAAGCAACAGCATCTAATACAAATTTCCAATGTTTTATATCTGAAGGTAAATATCCGAATCTAAGGCAAATCGCCCTTCACCTGACGGCAATGTTTTTATCAACTTACTTGTGTGAGTCTGCATTTTCTGAAATGAAGATAATTAAGTCAAAATGTCGAAATCGACTAACTGACGATCATATGTAATTAGGCTTGCGATTAGCACTCAGTGGTTACGTACCATCTTATGAAAAGTATGCTGAGGAGATGCAGTGCCAAGCTTCAACATCCAAAGTCACTCCTTAGTTAAGTTTAACACCATATGTAACTCTTTTGTTTTGTAACAACCAATAAACTCGTAATTTCGAATAACTATGAGTTTTTTCATTGATATTATAGAGAAGAACATAACTGAACCTAACCCAAACCTTGACTAAAATAATGTATATTGTGCGGAAAGCTACTATCTATATATGCTATAGTACACCCTACCTAGGTAGGTAGTTATGATGTATCGTGTATAAAATAGAATAGAATAGAAAGGCTATTTATTTTAGCTATAGATAGTCACAACAACAAAAATATAGATTATCACAATAAGTACAAGCTTTAAGAATTCAAAAATTGAATTTTGAGTGTTCTTTATATAATGACAAAGATTCTTGTTAAATATTTTCGAATTCATCGACCTCTGGACGCTATCTGGCAATGCGTTGTACAGCCGAAAACCCTCAGATGAAAGTGAACCCATCAAGAAAATTTTTGACACAGAACCAATGTACAAATTGTCACTGGAGCGCAGAGCATGCTTATGAACTTCTGATCTTGTATGTATGATGCTGCTGTGATATGCAGGTACCTCTTTTCTCACCATTTTGTGAACAATAACGAGATTTGTTCTCTGAATGTTCCGTTCCACCGACAACCAGTTCAACTGATTAAGCATACCACTTATGGGAGTGTAGATGTTGCAATTCAAAATTATACGCATGCATTTATTCTGTAATATTTGAAGACGACGAATTGGCTCGTTTGGAAAATACAAGAGTAGGGAAATGCAATAATCAAAATGAGGATAAGTAATTGTGTTATACAGGGATATCCACCGGGACCGTCCATTAAAAACTTTTTAAGTTCCAATTACAATTTCAAGCTGAAATTTAAAACGCTGCCATAACTAGCGATTTCTAATTGAAGTGAAATATTTTCGAAGTGATACCATTTCCGGTTATACCGGAAGTGGGTCATCACTTTGTTATTTCAAATGGCAATCTACCTTTTTTATTATACATTCAGAACCGACATTTGAGCAAGGCATAAAATGCCAGATTTAATTATTTTTGTTATAAACTAGATTTTTGAGAAACATTTAAAAAAATTGTAGCTCGTAGATCTTTTGCACTACAGACACAATTTTTGCTTGGGTGGATAGAAGAAGGATCAAGGAACTTTTTAAGCAGTCTACACATGTCAAATGTTTATTGCGTTGTTTTGTATGATTTTTTCAATTTGGCCTTTTTCAAACAGCAATAACTCAATTTTTTCAAATGGCACGTGCCAATTTTTATATCGCCATCAGATGAAGCGTCAAATTTCAGATGGAATTGTATAAGCATGTACTATACCCATCTCTTATTGTTTCGAGATAATTTGGGAATATATTGAATTTTGATGATTTTGCAAGAACCAGAGAATGCTTTGAAATATTTGAGTCAAGTAGCTGAACTGGCTACGCTCACCTGACAGGTGCCTAAAATTAATGTACTTGTCACTTCGTTCATTCGAATTTGATATTTCAACAAGAATTGTCGTTATTTTAGATTGAAAATATCCAAAAATTACAACACATTTGGAATAAAAACACTGGTTATTCAAACGAAAATATATTTAATCTTTTTTTAATTCATTTTAGAATATCAAAAAGTAGTGGGTAGAAATTGCATGCAATTCAATAACCGATTTCCAACTTTACTGTCTATGAGTAAAATAAAATTTCGAAGTATAGAAGCAATTTTCTACATTTCGGATGAATAAAAAGTGTAGGAACTAAGCGAAAACCAATCATCGAAGATAATTACATTGCTATGAATAAATGATAGCAAACATCATAGGAGAAAACTAATTTACGATCTGAATAAATGTTCAATATGGGCCCCATTTTGCTAGATACACTTGACAGCTCGTGTACGAACATGATGAGTTGCCCTCCTAGTTTCCTCAGGGTCAATATTACGAAAAGCATTATGAAAGCGCTCTAGTAACTCTTATTTACTTCTTACAGGAATAAGATAAGATACGTCCTTGATTACCCCACCATCTATCCTCGAACATTTCTGTTAGCTGCCGATCTACAGCTCGTGTTTTATGTGCTGGTGCACCATGCATTTGGTAATAGCAATCCCTCAGAATGTTAAGGGGTAATCCACCTAAAAAATTTGCTAATGTTCCTCTTGAAATTTCCAGGGATCTTTGTCCATTAAGATTTTCCTCATAAATAAGCCCACAAATCATTCATTAAAATTGCAAAAACGTTCACGTTGAATTTATTTTGGAAATCCATAACCTCAATGAAATGTGGATTTTCTGTGGCCCAAAAATGTTGATTTCTCCTGTTGGCTATTCTATTTTCATTGAACGTGGCTTCATCAGACCATATAATTTTTTGCAGAATTGTCTCATCTTCTTGAAGCCGAATTAATAAATTTTCACAGAAATTTTGCCACTTGGGAAGGTCAGTTGGTTTCAATTTTTGTAGTCTGATAAAAGATGACTTTTCTGACAAGTAACTGATGTAATTGAGAACACCTACTAGAAAAGAAGAAAAACGAGAAGTCAGGCTCAATGCATTATTTGAAAGATTTCCGGTCATATAATCTGCGGAATTCAGGATTCTTGCTCGGAAAATCGTAATTTTTGGACCGTGAAACCAATGAACCATACATTGAATTGTGCAGAATGAGCCTCTCTACCTACAACCAGCTAAAAATAATCGATATTGCATGATCTTTAGTATTTTTATGATGCCTCATAAGAGAATAAAAAATTACCGATTGAAAAATTCATATTTTCCTTTTGGTTGATTTCAGGTGGCAATGATACCACACAAAATTATTCAAAATTTACTTTTCTATAATAAAAAATTATAAACATACATTATGCTTCCGGATATGAGAAAGATGGTGTCAACTGCTGGTATAACCGGAAATGCCACAGTATTGAAAATATTTTTCAGAACTAATTTAAATATCCTTCAAGACACCAAAAAAAATTTCTCCATTCCGTCATTCCCAATCCGTCCTAATGTCGAATGAACAAATACATAAAAACAATTTTAAATAATGAACAAAACATAACTTTATATAAAACAGCATCAGAAATCTTCAATGACAATCCATAAGACGCGAAATGAAAACAAGCAATCAACAACGAGAACATGAATGCCACCGCTACAAAAGGAGTTCCAATAGCCTTTTTAATGAACGCAGCGGAACGGCAAAGAGATCAACCTTAGTGTGTATTTTGTTCGCAATAGCAACTGAGCGATCTGTGAAAAGTTCCTTGAGTAATTCGTTCGGCAAATTCTTTCCCTAAACAATGGTGTAAACCTAGTTATTCTAATTGGAACATTGAAGTTGGATAATGTTGATAGTTCAGGACAATCTAACAGACATACATCTGAAATGCTTCTTCTACATTTGAGTGATTTCAAGTTATATCTTTCACTGGTCAGTCCAGATCGAAACGCCAAGTATCGAACACATCTTCGCTGCACCCTTTCCAGGTAATCTATGAAAACTGAGGTATGTGGGGACCAAAACATGCAACCATATTCCACCATAAAACGTACCAAGGAACAGTATAGCAGCTTCATAACATCGGGAGAGAAATCGTCAGAGTTACGCAGCACAAAACCGAGCATTTGGAATGCCTTCTTCGTAACGATTGATATGTGTTCATTAAAATTCAGAGCTTCATCGAGTGTGATCCCCAGATCCCTGACTGAGATGACTCGGGCCATAATCTGCCCTCCAACATCATACCGATATTCAATTTTCTCTTTGCATCGTGTATAGAAGAGAAAGGAAATCAGTTGACAAAAATTCGTCCAACGTCGTTAACAAAGATGTTTAATAGAGAAGGCCCAATGTGCGATCCCTGGGGACCACCAGAAATCTAACAAATCTCTTTTGAATAAAAGTTTTTGTACCGAATTATATGCAGTGCTGTTGCGTACGTTAAAATTATGTTGAACACTTTTGGATATAGTACAACTTAAAATTTCATGACAAATCAAACATAAATGTTTCACCTAAATATTATAATTATCCTTTTGTTGTAGAAAGTTTTCTCAATTCGGAATCATATAATTTCGATTTACATCTACATCGAATATTGTAACCCTCTTGTCGACTATACTGTTCTTGTACTTTTCAGGCACGTTTCGGCCATAAATAATACATACCTACCCATTGATCCTATCTTATTCTTAGAATCTTTGAATTTTATGACCCAAACTCTCTCCCCTTGTCAACAGTATTCAAGAAAATGCGCACAGTCCTAAGAAACATCTTTCTATCATTCACTATCTAATGCGTCTATCTAACATTCACTATATAACATTCACACTGTACTTTGTATCAGTTGTAATTAAATCATTACTTTATATTCATTCACTATTCCTCATCTTATTATATGGTCAATACAGTCCATTATCAGTACAACGTTTTATGTATTGTCAAATGTTTATATGTGTCAATAAGCAGTGTTAAACAAAGGATCAGTTTGAATCCACAAAAATTACTTATAGTCAGGTTAAACTCACTGTAAGACAAATAAGAGTGTCCATAACACTTCTTCTCTATACACTCAATCCCCAAATAATAAAAAGTAAATAAGAAAAGTAGAATAGTGGAAAAGTAGGAATGGCACCGCCAAGTCGCTATCTACAAGTCATTGGAAGAGACATGATTGCGACAAAATAATGAAATAAAAATTTGGCCTAGTTCGAAAACCCGAATAATAACTAAGGTCGTAAAATGGCGGTGGTAAATTTGGCTATAATTTGCTGTTGAATGTCTCCTAGCTCGTTCTTAGTACGAGACTGGATTCGTTCATTTTAATGGGTCAATTGCGCCTAGAAACTTTATGCGGTGTTTACGAGAGACCTCGGAAATGTTGTAAAATTATGGTAAAGTGAACTTTTATGGAGGTTAATTTCCATACAGGTGGTTCGGCATACTTACTTTACATTTTCCAGGGTGTGAACATCTTAGAATTCTTCATGCATTTTTTCGAACAAAGAGAGATATCTCAAATTTCGAATGTTACACAGTTTTTTTTCGGAACAGAGATGTTTCTCTGTATGTTAGAAATTTGTTTCAATTGGTTGTCGCGAATCTACTAGCGATAAGGGATATGTTTTTTGAAATTGTGTTTATTCAGTATCTCTCTTAAAACACACATCACTGTCCGAGGCCTAACCAGTAAGAATAGATTTTGTTTTTAATTTGAATTTATTCGTCAACATAGTCATATTAAGAGATACATGTACAGCAGGGGTGCTCAAACTTGAACTGCTGGCGATCTACCTCAATAATTTTAGACTACTTACGATCGACTTACGAGAGGTTGCAAGTATGTGTGATGCAGGGTTGTCGTTCATACACGATACACCCTACCTACATACCTACCTACCTAGGTAGGGTGTACCGTAGCATACATAGATATTAGCTTTCAGCACAATATTCGTTATTTTAATCAAGGTTTGGGTTAGGTTTAGTTATGTTTTTCTATATAATATCAATGAAAAAAACTCGGAGTTATTCAAAATTGCGAGTTTATTGGTTTTTACATAACAAAAGAGCTACATATGGTGTTAAACTTAACTGAGGAGTTCAGAGTTCAGAGTTTCAGTTTCAGAATAGATTCATAAGGTTCATATGCTTCAAAACTAACTTTGTTATCCTGAATCACGACTACCCTCCTGCCCGTAAATATTTCAATTTATTGTCACTCGAAAATCGTAGCACCTGATATTTTGGTTTTGTTCAAAATATTGGGCCTCTTACTTTAGGTACCTGAGATCTTGTACATGGGTACTTTTAATGTTCCTATGAAATCTTTGAGGCACTACGACTTCTCTATAACTTTTAGAGAAACTTATAGTGCACAGAACTCCCCTATCGATAGGATGCTACGTGTCTGCAACACGCATAGGAGTATCAATTTGTTCGGGGTTTGGGACTAACATCAAATTCATTCAATCGTTCGTTTTGTAATATTCATTTTGTATTTCCTTTTTCATTCTTTCTGTGAAGTCACTATTAATGTCTTATATAATACTTTTTTATAGTACTAGATTCGATGTAACTACTATTCATCTAATCAATGTCATTTTGGCTTCGGATTTGGACATTCCTTATATAGCACTTAAATAAATAAATAAATAAATAAGGAGTGACTTTGGATGTTGAAGCGTGGCACTGCATGTCCTCAGAATACTTTTCATAAGATGGTACATAACTACTGAGTGCTAATCGCAAGCATGATGACACATGATCGTGAGTTATACAATTGCGATATTTTGACTTAATTATCTTCATTTCAGAAAATGCAGATTCGCACAAGTAAGTTTACCCAAACATTGTCATCAGTTGAAGGGCGATTTGCCTTAGATTCGGATATTTATCTTCAGATATATAACACCAGAAATTTGTATCAGATGCTGTAGCTTTGAAATGTATATCTGATATAATTTTCACCAACTCATTTTTCCTCCGTGTTTAAAATTTTTGAACACAAAACTTGTTGATGTATAATGCAATAGAATGAAAAAAATGAAAGGAAATCCTCATTAACTCGACACAATGCCACAAAACCGTTTTTGTTTCCAGTCATTGCTGGTGTTCTATCGGTTGTAATGTTCTCTAATTTATATATTGGTAGCTTGTGGTTTTTTACAAAATTGAAGAGAACGTCATATATATATTCGCCACGGGTCATCCCCTTCAGAGGAATGATTGTCAAAAATTCTTCCTTAGCCAACATGTCATTGAATACCATCCGAATAAAAATACACAGCTGGCCAGTGACTGTCATATCGGTGAATTCGTCAACTGTAAAAAAAAGTATTTACATTTCATGATATCATGTGTAAGTTTATCTGCCATGTCCTGACTCATGACTTCGATACGCCTTGTGACACGGACGAGATAACTGAAGTTATCTAATAGCAGACTTGATTTCTGTTTTATTTTTAAAATCTCCAAATAAAGTCTCACCCGCTTCAATAAATGCTTCCTTCAAACCGATCCATCTTCGGAGCAGCTTTTGATTATTTGGCTGGTCTTGTGAACATGGATTGTTCTCTTTTCAAACAAGATATCAAATCACGTACTTATCGTATTCTTAATTCACTCTGTGGCGCAAAATCCTTCTCATAGTTTCTATGAACCGTTTTATGATGCCTCTCTAAGTTACCACCCTTAGGTATTGCAACTAATGCACGACAAATAAGACAAATGCACTTATCCTTCACCATACAAAGGAATATATCCTTACAGTTACACTGATTCGTTTCCAGAAGGAAGTATAATATGTGTGAAAGTGGAGTGAAAATATATAATAATTTGCTCAGATCCGAAAAAAATTGAAATGGTACACAAATGTATGAGTTCAGTTGCCTGATCTTCCTCTCATTCTACCTAACCGAACAATTGTTCACTTCTAACCTTCCTCAGCTCACCTCACTTCTAAATTTTACCTCTTGCAGAGCTAGTACAGTATACAGTTTACAAGCTGCTAAAGTTCCAAATATATATAAGTATTTTTGTGTTTGCATCGTGCTCGACTTTCGGGGGTACTGCCGTGCACCCTAATTAACTGGAACACTCTCATTGTCATGACTGACTTTTAATCCACTGAGTTTTGTGCAAACGAATGTCAAGGCATTAGTTATGGCCATCATCATTGAATACATATCTCATCTCAAAATGCCAAGCCAACATGCAGAATTAATTATTGATATTTATATTGTTCTTCTCTTGTTTTACAGCGAGACATTCGAAAACGAAATCACTTAATCAGCGGCGCGTTCGAATTTCTACAGCAATGTGAATTCTCGCGTCTCCATTCGCGTGGCGCTCGATGGCAGATGCTAGAACGCCCAATTTTCATTACACTAGGTAATATATATCAGAAAAGACCCATTTCTCATGACGACGGGACTACAGGCCGACATTTGCTGCATCATGAAAAGATAATCAATTATTTGATCCTAGTATATCAGCTCTGCACTACGTGACATCCAGGTGAAACATGCTTCGAGATTTCAGCAAAGAAACATCTATTGCTTAGACTGGTAAAGGTGTTTAGATGTTTATATTGATGACTGACAGTCATGAGACCGCTAACTAATCACTTTTGATTTTCGTCCAGAACTAACTAGGTATATATACCGGGTGTCCACGCGCGAAGGGACATTAAAAGTACATGGAGAAAGGAATGACCGATTGGAGAAATTTTGTTTTGTTGTCTTGAATGTTATTCGAACTTATTTCAAATGGCATAATGTATGTCTCTATTTTTTTAATTTTAGAAAATTAAATTCTGAACTCTCATATTACTCATATCATTGCCATTTGGAATCAACTGAGAGGAAGATATGATTTTTTCAATCGGATTTTTGGGGTTTTTGGTTGTCTCCCAGAAGGCATCATAAAAATACTAAACATCATTCAATATCGATTAATTCTAGCTCGTTTCAAGTAAATAAGGTCATTCAGAAGAATTCAATGCATTAAGAAGCATCACGGTATACAGGGTGTTTTCAAAGCATGTGGCAAATCGTAGTACATTCAAAGGTACCGAAGTCCGTTTTTTCAAATTAGACTACCTATTTTCGTACATACATTTGTACATTTTAACGCGTAATATTCATAGGCATCGATCTGTTATAAGCTTCCCTTTACCTAAAATACATCCTTTCCAAATTATTCGAGAATATAATCCAAAAATTACGGTTCTTCTCTCGAGGACCCAGAAATTCTGGATTATATGACCCATCTCAAAATCTTCATCAAAGTAATTCTAGTCAGACTTCCGAGAGAAAAAATGCGAAATAAATCACTATTGAAGTGGATTGAATCTGACTTCTTGTTTTTCTTCTTTTCTAGTAGGTATTTTCGATTATATCAGTTACTCATCTTGTCTTCTTCGAATTACCAAAAATACATCTCTGAATGAAGCATGATGATTTTTTTATGGTTAGATGTAGATACTTTTCAAAATATTGCCAACCTAAAAAACCATAAACGTATTCCTTCAATTATTCTGAAAAATATCAGAGTTTCAACTTGTGAAATAATATTAGAAATATCCTGTTTCAGGACAATTTGTGGCTTTCAAAACGTCTAGATCAAAAATCAATAACAATCAAGTCCAATCATTTCCGAAAACCAGAGCAATCATTTCGAGCGAAACTGAAAGGCGACAATTTTTAATCTCCATGTTGCTGTATCTGGTTCTCACATTTTCGTGAAACCATTTTTTCTCCCAGATATCTGTTCATCATTAATATAATTTTCATCTCATATTGGAATTTTAATGTTTCAATGATCGTTGAATCCGAGTTTCTTGAAAGTGTGTTATCGAGGAGTCTAAATTCTCCAAAATGAATCAAAATTTTGAGTACTGTAACTGTCATGAAGAAATCATGAATTTGTTCATTATTCATGGTCAATGCCAAGAAATAATTAGTCGAACTTGCAGAGCAGAGAAATATCCGAATTCACCACCAATGACCAGAAACAAATTCAGACGAACATTTAAGTGGGGCAAAATATCTGGAAACTTTGCAAACGTTCGTCACCGAATTTTGACGTATTGCCCCTAAGAGCACATCAATCCTGCTGGTAGCAACTTGATTGTGCCCACTGCACTGGAGAAGTTTCACGTCTAACTAATTAACATGTTAGAGAACAGGTGGATTCCGAGATTGGGTCCTTGGAATTGGCAAGCAATCTTCAGACCTGACACCGCTGGATTTTATCTCTGGGGCCGTTTGACAGAAATAATTTACGTAACACCAGTGAATTCGAGATAGGAGTTGGAACGTAGAGTTCATCAAGTTTTTGGCAGCCTTCATCGAAACGACATTAGAAGAGCAACTGGACAAGGTACTCTTCAACGGTTGGAAAGGTGTTTACAACAAGATGGAGGAAGAGAGGAAGAGACTTCTTAACAGGTACTCTCGTATTCCAAGATGATTGGACCCTATATATATATATATATATATATATATATATATATATATATATATATATATATATATATATATATATATAGGGGTTCCACCCCGATGGGTTGACCATATATCTGTTCATGCAATCAAACTGATTTCATGAAAAATATAAATCCACCACCCGGTAATTAATACCATTGCCAGGCGATGATTATAATCAAAACATATCCTGGAATAATTATATATTAAGATAACGTTAAATGTTATGAGAATATATCAATCTACCAGAATATATACATACTACAGCATCATCAGACAATGATATCAATGTACCAACGAGCAGTGTCAGAGGCTTTCTCCCCGGAAAAATTCAGTGTACGGACCTTAGTCAAGTAACACTGAATGTTACTCATTAATAGTTTCCTTTGTGTGAAGTGGTGAACGATCGAATAGAATACTGCTCGGAATATAAATATGACAAAATTGTCAGTTAATTATATTACATTTATTTAAGAAAATAAATGAAATACGAAATGAGATTCTGAACTAAAGAGAAAACCTATGACTCTACCTCATTTTTTTTTCGGAAAGAAACCTACGAAGAATAATAAAAATTTGATGACTGTTATCTTTTGTAACTGTTAAAACAAATTTTTCTTCAGACCCAAAATCTCAATACTTTTGTGGAGATTCCTTGGAATAACACCTGTTGTGGAAATAATAATCGGTAGAATAAAAATTTTTTCATTTTCCACATTTTTTAATCTCGTCGCTTGGCGATTAGAAATTTTTCATTGTATTCATTTTGTATATTATGTGTGTCGGGTATAGCAATATCAATTATATATGTTATTTGATTCTGTTTATCAATAAGAATGATATCTGGTCTATTGTGTTCTACATCTCTGCTGCAAAGATTTGTTTTATCAAAATAAAGTTTATATTTGTCATATTCACAAATAATCTCAGGTTCATATTTGTAAAATTTTTTCTTTTGGGAATTAGGTCATGTTTAATTCCTAGATTAAAATGAATAATATTAGCGACGGCATTATGTCTTTCTAAATAATCTGTTGAAGCAATGACTGAACAAGATGATAATATATGGAAAACTGTTTCTGCAGAACAGAAACATCTACGGCAAGAATCATCTATATTTTGTTTGATGATGTGTTTTCTATAATTTGTCGTGAAAACTACCTGATCCTGGATCGCAATTGCCAAGCCTTCTGTTTCAGCAAACAATTCTCCAGAAACTAACCATTTATTCGATGCGATTTCATCAATATAATCATTTTTCAGTTCTTTAGGGTGCTTTCCGTGTAATTCCTTCTGCATCCAACTTTCTCCTTCAGAATTATCATCAAATATATCAAAATCTACCTTTTGCATTGTCGAGTTCAGAGGTGTAAGATTATAATCTGAAGCAACAACAATATCATGTAATTTTACACACACATATATATATATATATATATATATATATATATATATATATATATATATATATATATATATATATATATATATATATTTCTTTTTGTGGTGGGATTATTTTGACTTTAACGATTTGATATCAGAAATGGAATTTACTAAAATATGATGTATGATTTGTCGAATATAGCATATCAGTTATATGCTAGTTCTTTCTAAGTTGAAGGTGTTAAGGAACAGGACAGAAATATGATGGTGAGTTTATATCATGTAAAAGTGAAAGAATAAATCTACTGGATTTCATGTATTTTTGAACAAAGATATTTTGATGAACTGTCCCTTGCTGGAAGAAGAAATTTATATTTTCAATATGATGGAGCTACTCCTCATGAAATTATGGCCGTTGCTGATTTACTAGAGTTGAAATTTGGCAATTTGGAACTAAAGGCCAGTAAGATAGCCGGTTCGTTCCTCGAAATTTTCACCGCTGGACTTTTTCCATTGGAGATATATTGAGGATCTTCTACCTAGAAAAGCTAGTCGAAATATTGAAAAGTTGAAGCCAAATTTTAGACATTGCCTTACTTCCGTTACCAATGTCCAAATTTTAGTTTGTGAATTATGCATACAGAAAAAAAGGATACATTTGAGTACCTAAACTGATGATTTCCATTGAATTATATTCCAGATAATAGAAATAATATCTCGTTTTCTGTCTAAAAATAATAATTGCATGTTACTTTTCAAAATTTTCATTCGACATGGTGGCTTCGTTATAACAACCGATACTATATTCACAAAGAAGTTATAACTTGATGAAAAAACATTTAATAATATATCTCATTTGTCATAGCAATAATTAATTCTTTCGAACTGCTATAATGAGAGCACATAACATACATTCCGTGTAAATACTGTGAATGGACATGGAGTTACTAGATGAAATTAGGGAATATGAAGAAAGTTTTTCATGAAAACACGTTCTGGATGAAAAAATTGAGTGCACATGTGTTATATTTTTGAAAAGGAATAAACTCTATTCAACAAAATCAAAGTTAAAGGTTCACCATTAAGATACTATTACCGTCTATAATTAAATATTAAAACAAAATTCGTAGCCAGTGCCGAGATATAACGAAACAATCGAAGCGCACCCTCAACACGCCGTAGGTGTTCACGCAGCTGTCGCTCGCACGGCTTAAATTAATTTCCCCTTCTACAAAATACTAGCTATACTTTTACTTTCAGACATCTATGGGCGAGTAGTAATACTATGCAGGCCTGTGATGCAGGTACTATTTATTTCAGCTATCCATAAACTACTAACATGTGGCATGTTTGAGAATTTCCGTATTGGTTCGAGAAAGTTCTGCTTCTGACTAGTTTTTTCGATCACTTCTAGATGGTAGTAATTGCATCGGTATAAGAAGTCTAGCGGCGCCATTGCGAGTAAGTTTGCGTGGGAAAAGCGAAGGAAGCGAAACTGCCTATTATGAAATAAAGTAGCACCCGTGCATAAGTCAGAGTATTTTGATTAGACTTGTTTTATGTTTTCTTAATTGGTATGGAAAAGAAGTGATAAATAGACAGTAAAAGCAGAACGTTCCAAGATAAATGGAGCTTTCAGTATTTTGTGATTCAGTGCAATAATAAGGCGCTATGTCTAATTTGTAATGAAACCATAGCTGTTCTCAAAGAATATAACATTGAACTTCACTATGAATCGAAACATATTTAAAATTACTCTAAATATACAGGAACTTTGCGGACGGAAATATTTAAAACTTCGAAGCGCGGACTGAAATCGCAGCAATCTTTGTTTACCAAAGCAAATGCTGAGCAAGAGTCTGCAACTCGCGCCAGCTTTTGTGCTGCTCTTTAAATGTATCACCACCGATGGAGGCAGAAATATGTGTAAAAAAATAAAGGAGTGGTCGCACTTGTGTCGAAGGCTGTAGAAAATGATGGTGGTTGTGTAAGAAAACGTTTTCGAAGATGAAGTACACAAAGAATGTTTACATATCTAAATTAATTGATAAGCATCCTAAATCTCTTCTAACAAATGGTTCAAGTAAAATTTATCCACAACTACAAACAATTGTCGCTGAAAAACCACAATTAGATAAATCTCATTCATGTTTTTTGTTAGTGTGATTGATTTAATATTAATAATTGGTTAGAATATGCTTAAGCTGAGATACGTAAGCTTAGGTTTCTGCGTGATAATTTTTGTCGTGAAGTTTTTCCATGCAAGTAAATAAAACCGAGTAATTCTGTGTTTACATTTTTTCCATTCAACTTATCACAGCAATAGTAACAACAGTAAAACATTGGCTGTCGTGGGCCAGATTGATGATACTAGTCTTAAGCTGTCGCGGGTCGGATTTATAGCACTGGTGGACCGGATTTGGCCCGCGGGCCGTAGTAAAAGTACCATTGGACGAAAAAAATTCCGGACGTAGTTCGATTCTACGTAAAAAAGTGCCTCTAGGACGCAACAACCATTTTTACGACTGAGATATTAAACTTATTCCGAAAATTTCAAAATTACCAGATAACTCAAAAACGGAAAAAGCTACCTGCAATCTGTTTACGACAATTAACTTCTTTCCCAAAAAGAAGGAAGAAGCGGTTAATTTTCCTCTATTCGTAATATTCCACTTAGCTCCACAACTTAACCAGAGGAATCGCAAATTTCATCAATTCGAAATTAGGTTAGATTGATACTCCATACTTTCTTTCTATTGCTATAAACAAATTAATGATTGCCATATTGCATTGCAATCCAAAATACAGCTTTATGCATTTTACGGTGAAAAATGGTTCACTGTGCAAAATATTTTCTATTTTTGTGAAACTCGCATTCAATCGCCTTCGCTGGTTAATGGACCGTACTTTGTCGCAGATATTATGGGTTCAGATCCCAGGTAAGGTATGGATATTGTGTATTCTCGGGGTGTATGTTTACGACTCCTGATTAATTCATATTCAATGCCGCAGTTTGCCAGAACTATTTTCGGAGTTACGTACGTATTCTGAAATACACACACCACAAAAATTGTCGCATCACCTGGTATTCTGAATTCCACAATCGATTAAGCAGCTCGATCGCAGTTTCTTTGTCAACATATGTTTTTGGACATATGAGAGGGAAAAAATCTTATCTATGTAGTAACATTCGTTTTCATATGATCTCAAACACGTCTGAAACAAGAATGAGTTTATTTGACTATCAGTATTCATTCAATTTCTCTTCAGTTTTCACGCTAAATTCATGTAAGTTTTCTGTGTTTTTTGTTGATTTTCGAATCTTCGAATTTATTGTAATGGCTGCTGAATATCCTGTACGCTATTTGGGTGATCATGAAGTGGTAAGAATTGTTATACTTCTAGAGGAGGGGCGAAGCAAACGTGGCTAACTTGTTGAATCTTAACCAAAGCACTTTTTCAAGAGCAATTAATCGGTACCACAAAACAGGGGAATATGGAAGAAGGGCCGGACAGGGAAGAAATAGGATAACAACACCAGTTGATGATCGTTCGCTTCGTTTAACTGAACTCAGAGTTCGGCACTGTATGGCTAGAATGCAACAAAATGAACTTGCACTTTCCAGAAATGTGCATATTTTATTGCAAACTGTTAGGAACAGGCTCAGAGAAGACGATATCAAACCAAAGGTGGCTTCTACTGGCCGGCGTTTCAGAGAGCATCGAGTTGCAAGACTTCAGTTTGCGAGGGAACATGCAAATTGGGGTAGTTCAGAATGCTGGAATGTTCTCTTTTCCGACGAGTCCAGGTTCTGTCTAGTATCCAATGATAGGCGCATGCTTGGGGAACGGTATCAGCAATGCAATATCCGGCCAACCGAAAACTTCGGAGGGGGCTCAGTAATTGTGTGAGGAGGCACTTTTTTACATAGTCGAACTGAGTTAGTCCTAGTGAATAATGGAAGAATGACAGCGGTCAGATGCATTGTAGATATCCTTGAACCCCATGTTGAACCCTTTGGCCCATTGATTGGCGAAAACTTCATTTATATGCATGATAATGCTCGGCCTGATGCAGCTAGAGAAGTTTCAGAATTTCTGCAAAATGCCGAAATTGATATTTTAATATGTCCAGCTAGAAGTCCCGACTTGAATCCCATAGAACATGTTTGGGACAACGTGGGGTGGCAAATTCAGCAACGTAGGATGCCTAGTAGAACACTCCAACAACTAGAAAATCTGCTTCTTGAAATTTGGAACTCAGTAACTCAAGAGTACATTCAAAATTTCTTTGAAGGCTTCCGAGACCTATAACGGCAGTAATTAGGGCCCGGGGAGGAAACACTGATTAGTATCCATTCGATGCTAGTTGATTCGTCTCTTCGCGAATTTTTAATTTTTCATTAACTCGAAAATTGTTGATATTTTCAATCTTAAACTCATCTCTTTTGAATGATATCTTCTTATTTTACACTTCTGAAAGTTACCAAGGACTCTTGAATAAAAGTTGATATAGTATGAGTAGGGTGATGCAATTTTATGGGGAGTATATATATATATATATATATATATATATATATATATATATATATATATATATATATATATATATATATATATATATATATATATATATATATATATATATATATATATATATATATATATATATATATATATGTTGAGACAAAATTTTCCGCAATAAACTTCTCAAGGAGACTACATATGAAAACTTGAGACAAGAAAAATTTAAAAAAATCCGTATGTCAATGAATAATCCTTCCTGACAAGAGTTAGTTCTTAAATCTGCCCGCCAGGCACGCAGCCTCCAAGAGCCACAATAGTGCAACTGAGCAGTTTCGTCCTGATAAGGAGTTCATCAGTGTCACATATCGCTTCTCAGCATCCTAACAAGCTACATAGGGGTACCTTAACGATTATACAAAAGATTCACCTCTTAAATACGTACGAGAGTCGCCCTCTATGGACCGAGACAGCGAACTCACTGATGAGCTCCTAGTAAAGACAAAACTGCGGTCTGCCGCTTCGTTTCTCGGCATCCTGCTTAGTTGCACTCTTGTGGCTCTTGGGGGCTGCGTACATGGCGGGCAAATTCGAGAACTAGCTTTTGTCATTTTGCGATTCAAGCAATTTCTGAATGTCAATTGATTCTATCTGTTCGGACACATCTTGTCCTATTCCATTGACTCAAGAGTTCATCCAAAATTTGTTTGAGGGGCTACCGAAACGTATACTGGTAGTAATTTGGGCCCAGGGAGGAAACACTCGATTCTGAAAATGATTAGTAACCATTCGATGCTAGTTGATTGGTCTCTTTGCGAATGTTTGAAGATTTTAGAATTTGTTAATTTTTCAATCATTCGAAAATTGTTGATATTTTCCATCATAAACTCATCTCTTTTGAATTATATCTTCTTATTTTATACTTGTGAAAGTTACCAATAGACTCTTGAATGACCAACCTAAAAGTTCATGTAGTATTGTCGAAAAAGTAGGGTGGTGCGACCATTTTTGTGGGGAGTGTATGTTGTTGTGATACATAAAATAACAAGGTGAAGAATAAACATGAATTCAGATGAACATTTCTCGAATTCTCTCTATTTTCTAATGAAATCATAAGTGGATGGAATTCTCTGCAATCTTGTAAACTATGTTAGATCTATTCTAATTTACTCCAGATCTATTGTTTCGCGTCGTCATTGAAGGACCTAGATATAGGAATCTAGTAATCCATATTTCCTTTCATGTGCATGTAATTGAGCTATTTATTCATCCTACCATCCTATTCAGATAAGGTATTCACTACAATCCGACAAAGACGTATTATAAGGTGTAAACTATAAACTTTTGAACTGAATTAGAGTATTATACAGGGTGTTCCCGAATGAAACTGACATACTGCAACTATAAGTAGAAGAGACCAAGGGATTTTCGAAACTGCATCTCATTTTCTCGTTGAGGCCTTCATTAATGATATACGGGCTGATTGATCGAATTCACTCAAATTTTTATTATCTCAATAATTTCCGTTGAAACCTAGGGCGCTGGAATTTCCACACAATATCTTTGTCATTGATGTTAACTGAAAAATTGACGGAAATTTTCGGATGATCCAGATCCGTACTTTTTTTCACATTTTTTGTTTTTCAACTTGAACTCATTACCCTTTATACGGTTTTCGTGGAATTGGACATAGTTATTGAAGTCCAATGAAACGCCTGTTCGATTTATGTAACTGGATACTATGTCGCACTTTTCAGTCGAACACAAACGTCATTCAAGGTTCCCTTACATTCAATTTTTGCGATCATTCATTCCAAGGACGTGTTTGGAATTAAATATTGGTACGTTATGTCATGGTTTACAATGCCAATAGACAACAGAAAATCCAAAATACTCTTTTTTGGGAAATATCAGGGCCGTACTTGTATTCTAATATTTGTGTCACTCCTTGAAACCATCACTGAGTATATGATTTTTATAAATTTGGGAATAGTTAACTTGTTCTCGAAGGAACATGATCTGTCCGATCGATGTTTCTGAAAATTTGGAAGACTCTCCGTTTATCATCTGAATAGCACTGGAATACGCTTCGATAAACATGTAGTGTTGCTAAGGATCCATACTGAGTATATAGTTCGAAATTATCGAAGATTTACGGTATTCTCCTCTTAAAATTTTTCTTCTGTTCCTGAAAAATATAATCTTGTACATTGTTTCAAAAGAGCAAACAGCATTTGTTTGACTTAGGTGACAGAAATATTGGTCTATTCACAGAATTACGAATAACACAAAATAAACAGATAACTAGAGGAACAATGATAACAAAAACATTAGAATAATACAAATTATTCCTCACAAAATTATTAAGAAATGTATTACATTCACTTCAATGTATTTTTTACCCACTTCGAGAGGTTTGCGACCGCATTTCGTATCATCCGCGCGTAAAGTCGCATTTCCTAACAGAAATGTGTAATTCTCTCCATTAAGTGATCCCTATTAATTATCTGCACAAAATAAACTCTCCTTTTTCAATAACACCACAGAAAATATTCCACTGGATTAAAATCTGGAGATCTGGAGGGCCAATCATGGGGTTCTCCTCGACCTATCCATCTACTATTTTAGGCTACATTCAAAAAATTTCGCACTGCGAGTGCAAAGTGCGGGGGTGCTCCATCGTTTTCGAACCACATACCCCACTCGTGAAAATTTTCATTTCTCAAGAGTTTCGGTAACAGTTCTTGCAGAAAATTGAGATATAAAGGTCCATCAAGACGTTCCTCAAAAAATGTGGTCCTATTAAACGGTCATTGTACAAACCTATCCACACGTGCACTGAAAACTAATTATTTATATTATTATTAAATATAATGGAGGGTTGAGGAGCAAGTCCTTTAAAAGCCCAAATACAAAACAAATTCTGAGAGTTACACCAACTAAGCTGAGCGAAAAAAAACAAAAGAAAAAAATCAAATACATTGTTGGCCCAAAAATTAATTCTAACAAGTATGCTTATAAGGTGAAATAACAATAATACTGAAGTGGGTAGCGGAGAGTTCACGAGAAAAGAGCCCGGTCGAGAGCATTTTCAAAAATATTGGTCGACGACGCGTCAACCAGCTAATGCCTTAAACCATTCCAGACATCGTATACCCTATTACTGAAGATATTGCCATTGCGTTGTTTTGAAGAGCCCTTCTCTCAATTTCATTTGATTGCCTCACAGACGTGTATCAGAGCAGAGTGTGAAAAAGCCTTCTAAGTGCGCATAGTTAAATTTAATTATTCGAAATGTGAAGATCAGATCACCTCTAAGCCTGCGCTGATTGGCGTCAAGAGATTGGTGGTACTCAGACGTTCCTGGTACGTTGGTCTTGTACGCCCGTGCGACAAACGTGAGGCTCGGCGTTGCACACCCTCCAACGAATCCCGATCACGCAACAAAACTGACATCAAGCTGGACCGCCATATTCCATCAATGGACGCACTAAAAGAAATCTCCGCGAAATACCGGCAAATAAGATACAGCAGCGAGTTAGCCCTTTTACACACCGCACTTATGTGGTCCGACCAACACAGGTCACTATTAATGATCACGCCCAAATCGACATGCGACAAAACGTAATGTTGAGCCGCATAGGTTGTAGGATAGCTTCGGATTGTTTTCCCCCATATATAATACTACACATTTCTCGCTGTTCAAAATAAGCAACCAATCAGTACATTACCTGCCAACGGAGTTTGAGTCGATCTGAAGGATGCCATGCTGATTAAACGGATTCGCATAAAAATTGGCATCGTCGAAGGCTTTTTTTCCCTTGATATAAAAAGTTAAATCACTCACATACAAAAGAAAGATAAGGGGACCGAACACAGAGCCCTGAGGTACACCACTAGTAACGGACCTTGGAGCAGAATATGAACTCCCAACTCTAATCACGAATCGCCTCGCTCTCAATCCAAAGCAACAGTCTCTCTTTCACACCAAAGTGATCAATCTTGAGAAGGAACCGGCGCGTTGGTGTGCGATCAAAAGTTCTTGCAACGTTCAGATAGATCACATCATTGACCATTTTAGAATTGAGGGATTTTGCACCAGTTATTCACACAAGACGGTAGGTTAGTAGTATTGGATTTTCCCTCAACGAACCCGTTCTGTTCTTTGGGTATGACATTATGACGATTCAGAAATATAGTAATTTCGTCCGAAATGATTGATTCCATTATATTCGAAGGTATAGAAAGTAGGCAGATAGGGCGATAGTTGCAAGGGTTTAGTTTATTGCCCGTTTTTTCAATGGCAGTGATGGAAGCAACCTTCCACGAAGAAGGCAAACAGGAGTGTTCGAAAGAAGAAGTCATATTCTTAGACAGTGGGTAGCAAAGGACGTCAGCATTGTTTTTAAGTAGATCAGCAGTAATTCCATCCAGTCCTGGAGATGAGGAACCTTTAAGTTTAGACATATACTTTTTTACCTTTTCGGCTGTGAACGATGTATTTGATATTGTATCCTCGACTCGAGGTGACAGCAGCTGGGGAAGGTGCCATCAGTAGGTTCATCAGTGAAAGCCTCAGCAAAGAATTCGGCGAGCACCTCCGCAGATTCACCGTCCGTCGAGCAGAGGCTCCTATCAGAACGACGTAGAAAGGAGGTCCCCACTTTACTTGGAAAACCAGCTCTAATGTATTTATATAGGCGTTTTTGGCTTTCAGAGTTCGCTATTGAGGTCTCGTTATCGCGTGTGGAAGAGCAAATAGAGTTCTTGAGATAATACGGGAAATTGCGATGTATTGCATAATCAGTAGCACTCTTCGTTCTTTTATATTTCTTCCAGAGGTTTCTTTTATGACGGAGCATCTTCATGAATTCTTCATTGAGCAAAGATATTAAGGGAATAGTGAGAAGAACCTTTTTCTCGAATTCCTATCGACGCTTGAAGTGACCGCTACAAGAAAATTTTGCCACACCTCGCTGGGGTCTTCTCTGGGTCCAAGAATACTTCAACTTCAGACAGCTCTCCTCTTACTGCATGGAAGTTAGTAACTGTGAGCAGCGATTTAGACATGGAGTGTGAGGGAAGAGAAAGGATTTGAATTTCAGACGTAATGACCACATGTTCAGAGATACCTATTGGCAAGTGAAAATCCGGAGTAGTCAATAGTTGTTCGTCATTGGTGAAGATAAGATCAATGATAGAAGGCTCGTTGACAGTTCAAAATCGAGGAGGCTTAGATATCAACTGGAAAAGATTCTAATCAGCAAAGAAACGAGTAAAGATGCGAATCCCTTTGACGAGTCGAATACGGATTCACTTCAGCCCATTCATGAGTATTCCTCAAATTGGATACACTCTCGTGAGTTGCGATTCGTCTGTAAAAATTGTTCTATAGCAAATTGGCCGATTTCTCATAATACATCTGCTGAATGCAACTCTCCTTATGTCTTCCAAAGATTCCAGACTGTGTACACTCTCAACATGACGTGGGTGATGATTTTAGTTTTTCAGGATTCTACACACTCGTGTGTGAGGAAATTCGAGAGCGTGTGCAACTCTCCTAGTACTAGATCCAGAATTTTCATTCACAATTTCAAGAATATTCTGAATCTCATTCACACCCTTCTGACGAAGTCTTTCAGGTTTAAGATATGAAGGAAATTTTCCATGTTGTCTTGAATAAGTGAACACAGTTCATCTGGTATATTCGACTAATTTCCAGATTTCTCCTCGCTAGGTCTAACCCTTCACCGCTTTTGCTGGCTTTGAAGTTCACAATACACAAAGCCTTCTAAGCCTTCAACGGAATTTCAATGATTCATTGACTTCATCTAAGTGCTGTTATGGTAGTTGTGATTGGCTTGATTTGGCATCTTCTTAATTTTCTTGAAAAAAAATGATAATGAGGATTGTGGATATAATTACTTTTCGTAGTTTTCTTTTGAGAAGTTGGTGGAGTATTGGTTTTGCTTTCAATAAAAACGTGAACACACACACAAATGTGAGTAACTAAACACACTTATATAAACTCAATTGTAACATGCGGTACAAACGCATTTGTGACTTAATAATCCAGTTTTTCATAGAAATTAAATTGAAACGGATATAAATGGCCCTGTAGAATATTCTAGAAATAAACGCATCTCTGAAGTTCGAGGCGATACCAGCTTTCTATTGTGTGCGCCCGCAATTTCAAGAAGGAGGGAATTGTTCAGCTGCGGCTAGGCATTACTCACGCTGGCTTTGGTGAAAGGTTTCCTATATTTGTCATATTTCGGGATTATTCTAAGAAGTTACAAACAAGAATCTTAAAATAGTTCAATGTTCTTTCATTTCAATTATCACTAAATAAAAATATGAAAATGTTCAATATCGAATATCAAATTGCATCCAAATAATATAATAAAGCACGAATGTGATCTCATCACACCATAATTTATATTTTTATTAATATTATTGTAAAAATTTAAGTTTCTTAACTAATGTTTTGTTGTAACTTCTTTATTTGATTTCACCTTTGCAACCAACCTTGTACTCAATATTGGCAAAAATTCCATTCTTCCATTCTACCTTGTGGGCAACTGCCCCCTCTCTGCCTCCCCTGGCTATGCCCCTATCTTCCGGATCCCCGAACTGGAGGATTTCAATTGAAAGAGTATCATGAGACACCTTTTTTGAAAGATCTCTTGAGGCTCCGAATGAATTTCATCAACACTTCGTGTAAGGAGTCGCTACAGAGTGTTCCAATCGAGATATTCATTTCGTTAGGTAGCTGGTTACGTCGCGTCAATGAATTCAGATTCATTCAATGGTATTCTTCAATTTGCTTTGTTACAGGAATCACAAATTATCGATAGAAGGTATAGAAAGACTTCAATTCGAAGAAGATCCAATTGTTATTTGAAAAATGATGAAAATCATTGCAATGCGCATATAGTTTTCATCATTTTCATCATAAAATGATCAATCTGTTATTCCGATCAGAACAGCATCACTGTTATTCGTTACTCACGAGAGAAACTTGAGAATGATGCGCTTGATTGGGGAAAGCGTAGAAATCGTGCTCTTTCTTTTTCAACATAACAGTTGCGCAAAAGAAGCCGCAAGATTATTTAACACAAATCATCCTGAGAAAGAAATGAGTCATCAATATGTCAAATAAAAAATTTCAGGCGTTCAGTGGCGAACCCAAAGCATGTCTGAATCCGTCCTCCGACAATACTCAGTCAGTTAGAAAATTATCTTATTAAAATGATATCAAGTACAACTATCAACAGAATATTGAAGCAACGCAAATTTCCTCCCTACATAATAAATGAATAATTGAAACTTAGAGAAAGAGAGCCTCTGAGTAGACCAATTATCTGGGAGAAGGCAAAGTGCCTCTACACAGGTTTGAAGAACCTGGTGGTAGTTATGGATAGAGGATTTCAAGTATCGGAACGTTAGTTCAATAAATTTAAGGTGCGACAATCATTGATTAGCATTAAAATCGTTGGAGAATTTGCTGCAGATACTGATGCAGCAGAAAGATGTCCAGAAAAATTTGCAAACCTAGTTGCTGATGGAGGATATAAACCTGAGCAAGTATTGAATACAGACGAACTGCACTGTTTAAGAGAATGGCAAATAAAACATTCTTTTCCAAAAGAGAATAGTCTGCTCTTGGACTTAGGTTCTAACGCATATGGAGATTGTGTCATTAAACTACTGAAATCAAATCAATAACGACCTGCCAGTGTTTTTGCTTGCTAATATGAAATCGTGGGTTACGAGCACTAATTTTTGTGACTGGTTCCGGAATTGTTTTGCGTCAAAAGATGAAACTTATTGAATAAAATAATTTAAAGCAATCCTACTTTCGGACAATGCACCAGGTCATTCTCGACAACTTGAAACAATGCATTCAAATATAAAAGTGACATTTTTGCCTCCCAACACGACGTCTTTGCTTCTGCCTATGGTTCGAGGAATAATCCAGGCCTTTAAGCAATATTACATTAGGCGAACCATCAAAATCATATTGAATAACATATTTATTAAGATCACATTCCATAGAATGTGAACTCGATAAATATGTTATGGAATTCTGAAAGAAGTTTGACATAGCAAAATGTAATTTTAAACATAAAAAATCAATGTTTCTTAAACATAAAAGAATCAGAAGAACTGAATCCATAAAATGGTGACTAAGAATTTCTTTTTTTAAGTCGTCTAATATGTTTCAATGAAACATTTGCGAGCTTGAGGAATCATGGACAGAATGTGTGTGTACTATAGCATGAGACTATTAAGGCCAGAACTTGCTCCGATGTTGTATGCGCATATTATAATTAAAAAAATAATGACTTGGCCCACTCTGTGGAAGAAACTCAAATTGAAGAGGGCGATCTATAGTTACAAAGTTTTTATAATCTTTTCGCCTATTTCTGTATTTATTTGGAAATTCATATGATGTTCAATATTTATTACTTTTGTGTTCTGTTTGATAACTGAAAAACTAATTCTTTGTTACGTGTTTCTGGAATAAAATATTCAAATGTAAATTGATTAATTTGAATTTTGTCTTGAATTTTGCGACTTACTTGTTTTATGTTTTGTAAAAGCTTCGTGAGAATGTGATAATCCGAAATCTAGTAACTGAAAATGAGCTTATTTTGAATATGCTGAATATCAGTCTTAATTGAAGGAGATTTTTAAAACTGCCAAGCAAGGAAAAATTACAAAATTCTTCAACCATTCGTTAAGCCTGAAGATGATAATTAATGAATATGGTCGAAAACTTCAATTAAATTGAATTTTTCAATATTAATTTTTCATTTTGTTACCTTGGAATCTATCCCCTATAATCCCATATAAATTAACATTTCATATTCATGGCATTCGCAGCATATTTACGGAACATAATCCCCGCGAATGAAGAGCTTATACTGTAATTATCCAATTTAATAAACAATAATACAAGTTGATCGTTTGAGAATATGAGAAGAAAATCATAGTTCAAGAAAAACTTACCATGGAAACTAATATCAACGTATACTCTGTATACCAGGTGTCCGCGCAGATGGGCCATCAAAAGTATATGGAGAAAGGAATGACCGATTGGAGAAATTCTATTTTATTTCGAACCGGAAGTTAACACTATCTTTATTTCAAATAGCATAATATATGCTTTAATTATTTTCATTGTGGAAAATTAAATTCTGGACAATTTTTTCTGAAATCATTGCCACATGAAATCAACCGAAAGAATGATATGAATTTTTCAATCGGAATTTTGCGATTTTTGCTTGTGCCTTTGAAGGCATCATAAAAATACTAAAGATCATTCAATATCGATCATTTATAGTTCGTTGTAAATAAAGAGGTCCATTCAGCAGAATTCAATGCATTTAGATGCTTCACGGTATACAGGGTGTTTCAAAAGTATGTGGTAAATCGTAGTACATTCAAAGGTACAAAAGTCCAATTTTTCAAATTAGGCTACCTATTTGTGCACAATAACTCATGATGAGAAATGGTGAGATCTTAGTTCTGTCTGGTACTGATTGGTATTGTTGCTGTATCTTCTCAGATATGCTAGACAAGATGGAAAGTTGTAATATATAATCTACAAAGATTTCAGGATCAATAGGGAGTACCGTGTATGACGGAATCGTGTCTGAAAGAAGACAGTTTTTAGTACAAAAACACTACCGAGAAGAGCATTATAACATTTGAGGAATTTTATAATTGCTCAGAAATAAAAGTTTAAAGATTTCTGTATTTCGGAAATATTAATTATGGGATTGTTTGTTGCTGTGAAAATCTCAATGTATTCTCAAGCCACTCAAGTACATCTAAATTACGATTAAAGACAAATAATGACAAAAGCAGAAACTACCCCAACATTAAGAAACCGTAAGTTACGGAAATCTTATAATCTTGGCAAACTGTTATTCTGGAGCAAACGAGTTTTCGACGTGTAGAAAGATATACTCGAGATGATAGTAGCGGCGGACTCAATTAACCATTTCAGCAAAAGATACGATTCCTTTATTGGTAGTCAGTGACTTTTGTAGCATGTACCAAATGTATTAATTCTTTTGCTTTCTATTATTTGCATTTCGTTGTCTGATCTATTATGAAAATAATAGAAACTATTATTTCCGTAGAATGTTAAATATCCTCCCTTGAAGGAACTAGTTTTCCCTTCATAATCACCGTCAACCGGGGCCACAGAGCAGTGGTACATCACGGTCGGATGTCATGAATAGGAGCAATAGACTGCAGTTTCGGTCTCATTTGACCTCGTCAGCATTGCCTACCCACCATTAAGCCACCTACTCATCTCATTCTAACCTTTTAACTCATAATATCAATAGGCATCGATCTGTTATCGGTTTCCTTATACCTAAAATGCATCGTTACTCCCAATTTTATCTCGAAAATTACGATTCTTCGCTCGAGGACCCTGAAATTCGGGATTAGATGACAGGAAATCATTTTCACCAATGTAATTCTGGTCAGAATTAAGAGAGAAAAAGTGCAAAATCAATTACTATTGAAGTTGATTGAATCTGACTTCTCGCTTTTCTTTTTTTCTAGTAGATATTCTCGATTAAATCAATTACTTGTGTGGAAAGTTTCCTTTCAATTGTTATTGATTATAGATTTAGACGTTTTGAAATACACAAATTGTCCTAAAATAGAATATTTCAAATGTGACTGCACAAGTTAAAACTCTGATCTTTTTCAGCATAATTGGAGGAATACGTCGACATGCTTCATTCAGCGAAGTATTTCTGGTAATTCGAAGTAAACTTTCCAAGTAACTGAAGTAATCGAGAAAACCTACTAGAAAAGAAGAAAAACGAGGAGTCAGATTCAATCCACCTCAAAAGTATTTGATTTCGCACTTTTTCTCTTGGAATTCTGACCAGAATTACTTTGATGAAGATTTTGAGATGTGTCTCGTATCGAGCGATCGAAAGGCATTATTTGGAAGATTTCATGTCATATAATCTGCGAATTTCAGGGTCATTGCGCGAAAAATCGTAATTTTTGGGATAAAATCGCGAATAAACGAGAAGGATGCATTTTAGGTATAAGGAAATCTAAAACAGATCGATGCCTATCAATATTACAACTTAAATGGTGTCTAATTTGAAAAAACGGAAATTTGTACCTTTGAATGAACTACGGTTTGCCACATGCTTTGGAAACACCCTGTGTACCGTAAAGTATTTAAACGCATTTAATTCTGCTGAATAAGCCTCTCTACATACAACGAACTATACATAATTGATATTGAATGAACTTTGGTATTTTTATGATGCCTTCAAAGCCACAAGCAAAAATCGCAAAATTCCGAATGAAAAATTTATATTTACCTTTTGATTGATTTCAGGTGGCAATAATATGAGAAGAAATTGTTCAAAATATAATTTTTGAATTTGGGAGGCTTTTACTTGGTAAAATTCCATTATCAATAATAAACAACAAGTACTGTGTTTTAAGGAATTTTACTTAATAATTGCGATTCGTAACGCGTTTCACTACACCGTAGCTTCTTCAGACGAATGAATATACAGAAAAATATAAATGAGAATATAACTATAAATGTTCCCGAGTAATCAAAAGCTTATTGGGTTGCTTCTTCTCAAGTGGTTATTTATGACAGGTATATCCAATAAAATTATAATAGATTGCTCCCCGAAAAGCTTCAATGGAGGTGAAGGGCTTAAATCGACTTTTTCATTGATGAGTCTACCTGAGTGTTTGTATTTATTGATTTCTAAAGTTTCCCATAGATCTACCTTCCAAAATTTATTATCTGTATGCAAAATTTCAAAGTGTGGGTCGAAAGAATGATTATTTTCTAAGAAATGATTCGCGTAATTTGAATCTGATTTTTATTTGAAAAACTGCGTTCATGTTCCGATATTCTAATATCGACATATATATAAATTGAAACCAAAATTCAACACCTTAACCTACGTTGGCATTACAAGTGAGAAACTGAAATCATTCTTAAGTAGCAATAATTTCAACATAGCTTTCCAAACTAATAATAATTTAGGCAAATATATAAAAATAATGAAACCAAACCAGGTAAAAACAATAAATCAGGTGTTTATCGATTGAATTGCAATGACTGTGATAATTTCTACATTGGTAGAACACATAGAAGTTTTAATATTAGAATATCGGAACATAAACGCAGTTTTTCAAATAAAAATCAGATTCAAATTACGCGAATCATCTCTTAGAAAATAATCATTCTTTCGACCCACAGTTTGAAATTTTGCATACAGATAATAAATATTGGAAGGCAGATCTTTGGGAAACTTTAGAAATGAATAAATACAAACACTCAGGTAGACTCATCAATGAAAAAGTCGATTTAAGCCTTTCACCTCTATTGAATCTTTTCGAGGAGCAATCTATTCCTTAATTTTATTGGATATACCTGCCATAAATGACCACTTAAGAAGAAGCAACCCAATAAGCTTTTAATTACTCAGGAACATTTATAGTTATATTCTCATTTATAGTTTTTCTGTATATTCATTCGTCCGAAGAAGCTACGGTGTAGTGAAACGCGTTACGAATCGCAATTATTAAGTAAAATTCCTTAAAACACAGTACTTGCTTTTTATTATCAAAATATAATTTTCTACAATAACAAAAATGGGAACATACATTATGCTATTTGAAATAATAAAGATGGTGTCAACTTCTAGTGCCATAGCATTGAAAATATTTTCCTTTCTCCATATACCTTCAAAGTCCCTTTTTGTGTGGACAACCGGTATATGTATTGCATGAAGTGACTTGTACTTTATCACTTTTTTCATTTCCTAATCATTATATCCTATTGAAGTGTTTCATATTCTTTGCAGTTGAACACCGAGTGGGCTCAAGTAGAAGTTATAGATCTAATCAATGACGGATCAGGGCTGGCCTTTGGAATTATAGGCGGTAGGAGTACAGGAGTCGTTGTGAAGACCATCTTGCCAGGAGGCGTAGCAGACCGGGTAAGAATTTCACCCTGACGTTTTATGTCCCTATTACGGATATTTTCACCACCTAATTGAAATTTGTGAGGCTTTCCCCGAATTGATATGGTCCAGGACAGCTACTCCGTCGGATTATGTGGGAGATATCAGTTGGATCGAATTTTGCGAAATGATTATTCTCTTTTATTTCTCTCGTAGAATACGAGAACTGGAAAGTATCAGCCATTCGCTCATTGAATTTAGTTGGAATAAAATAATGTTTGAATTGTGGAGGCCGTTACTTGATGTAGATCCATGATATAAATGAGATAAAAAACACAAGGTTTAACTTTAATCTACACTTTATTTGAAAAAATTCGACGACGTTTCGCTGACACAGCAGCTTTATCAAAATGAAAAACAGAATGAAGAGTATGGTATTATAAACAAATCGTAGAACAAGTTGGATGAATAACAGGAAAATCCACACCGAGCCATTGTACAGTATGAAAGGTAATAAAAACTAATTAAACAAGTTAAGTAGGGGTGAGTAATTCACATCTACCTGTTCATTCAAAAGCTTGTCCGAATGTTTGTATCTATTTATTTCTAATGCTTCTAGGAGATCTAATTTTGAACTTTTGATTTTATATGTAATATGTCAAAGTTTTATTGAATGAATGGTTTTCTTTTATTAGGTGGTTTGAATAATTTGAATCAGATTTATTTTTATCGAAGCTACGTTTATGTTCAGATGTTCTTATGCCAAAACTCCTTTAGGTCCTACCGATATAAATTTTATCACAAGAACCGCAATTGAGTTTATAGATTCCTGATTCACTTGATTTTCAACACGAGATTTATTATTTTAATATGTTTACCTAAGTTATTAGAAGTTTTGAAAGTTATATTAAGATTTTGTTTGACGAAAAGGATTTAATATTTGTACTTGCAGAACCGCAGAATGTTAAATATAGATATTATATAGATCTAATCATTCGTAAAAACTGTATCAGAAAGCAATAAATGAAGTATATCCTATTCATGAAGATATAAAATATTCAACAGTTTAACATTCTGCGGTTCTGCAAGTACAAATATTAAATCCTTTCTCGTCAAACAAAATCTCAATATAACTTTCAAAACTTCTAATAACTTAGGTAAACATATCAAAAATAATAAATCTCGTGTTGAAAAATCAAGTAAATCAGGAATCTAGAAGCTCAATTGCGGTTCTTGTGATAAAATTCTATCTCCTAGAAGCATTAGAAATAAATAGACACAAACATTCGGACAAGCTTTTGAATGAACAGGTAGATGTGAATTACTCACCCCTACTTAACTTGTTTAATTAGTTTTTATTACCTTTCATACTAACTGTACAATGGCTCCATGTGGATTTTTCTGTTATTCATCCAACTTGTTCTACGATTTGTTTATAATACCATACTCTTCATTCTGTTTTTCATTCTTGATAAAGCTGCTGTGTCAGCGAAACGTCGTCGAATTTTTTCAAATAAAGTGTAGATTAAAGTTAAACCTTGTGTTTTTTATCTCATTTATAAAATAATGTATTGAAATCAATATCTTCTTTAGAAACTGTTGGTATAGAAATAATAAGTTGGAGTATTTAACAGATAAAGGTGAAAAATGATAAATATTCATCGAAACATTTCAAGTAAATAGCTGTACAGGGTTGGCCGAAAGTGTTATATAGTTCTGTTGAAAACTGGCCCTAATAAATTTTTTGTTTTCTGTCTAGTTTTGTTCCGAACAACTGTCATATACGTTGAGACATGACGTCACTGGCAGATTTTATAATGCATCATTTATTTTTTTATTTTTACCTTTTTCTAACGAAATTTTTCCAACTATTACAAGCATATAAGTTTGTTTGCTATACGATTCCGGATAACCTCAATATTGAACGAAATAAAATGATAATAAATAAAGTTTTACCATTTTTAATGAATTTGTATTATTGAACTGACAATCAAGTAAGCCTGAATCATTCGTTCTCTAGATAGCGCAAAACGATTGTACCTCTTAAAATTTCCGTTTTCTTTGTCATGTCGTTAATCCTATATAAACCCACCGAGATATCACACACACAGATACTAGGTACTCAGAAAAAACATAGTTACTAATCCTTTGCTTCAAATCACAATTGAATATTTACCTTCAATTACTATATTTCATCCTATTGTACTGATTTCAGGTATTCTTGAAAATTTGAATTATAAGGTGAAAACAATAGTACTTATTATGAAGTTTCAGTTAGAAGAAACCCTGCCTCGAAAATTTTCTGTAGTCTAACTAGCTTGCTATTTCATTTGTTCTTCGCGCATCTTATAAGAATCTCAACCACATAGGTATTGCTGTCGACTTGTACGTAAATAAACATCCAGCTGAAAACGAGTGAAATAGTTCAGACATAATAAACTTGAAGTGGATGATAATATAATTAAGGACCCTAAACAAATGGCCTCTGTTTTTAACGAATACTTCACTAACGTTGGTAAAAATCTAGCGCAAAAAATTAATGTTAAGAACAACAAAAAAATGATCGACTCTAATGAATTTGAATATAAATTTCGATTTACTCCTACAAACATAAAAGAAGTAACAAACATAATTTCGAACTTGAAAAATAGGAAAAGTAGCGGTTTTGACGCAATATCGGCTGAAATATTGAAAACTGGAATCGATTTTTTAGTTTCGCCAATTACACATTTAGTGAATTTGATTCTACGTAAGGGTATATTTCCTAGTGCACTGAAAACTGCTGTAGTAATACCATTATATAAAGGTGGTGAAAAAACGCAATGTACTAACTACAGACCTATATCTTTTTTGTCTTATTTGTCCAAAATTGTTGAAAAGGTTATTAAGGAGAGATTATCAGTATACATGACTAAAAACAACATTTTATCCGACTTTCAGTATGGATTTAGGGAAGGAAGGTCGACACAGGATGCCATCGCGAAACTTACTGAAAAAATTTATAAGGCTTTCAATGACAATGAGGTATCACTGTGTGTTTTGATTGACCCGGCTAGGGCATTTGATACAGTGGAGCATGGCATCTTGTTAGACAGTCTGAAACAAATTGGTTTTGGAGATGTTGAGTTAAATTTGATGAAATGCTACCTTAAAGACAGGAAACAACTTGTCAAATTGAATGGTGTGGTGAGTGAGTTGGCAACGCTCGAGTATGGTGTACCCCAGGGTACCGTCTTTGGGCCCATACTATTCACAATATATTTAAATGGTCTGCTGCTTATACAGACAAGCGGGGATATCATAAGTTATGCAGATGACACACTCATTTTCTATTCAGCTAAAAACTGGAGAGAATTAAAACTATTGGTAGAGTCAGATTTCTTAAACATGAAAAATTGGATGGCGGAACACCTTGTAACTATCAATTTCGAGAAAACTAAGTATATTCTTTTTTGTATAGATCAACGGTCTCTGCCTGATGGCTTGCCCCTCTCTATAAGCGACGAAATGTCTACAATTGAAATCCCTTGTACATATCAATGCGAGTACCTTGGAGTAATTATCGATTTTCATTTAAATTGGGATGCGCATGTAAGTAGACTGATGGTAAGACTTAGGGGACTAGTAACCAGATTCAAACATCTTTCAGGGGTTATTGACGTAGATTGCCCAAAAATTGTTTATTCGGCGCTTGTTGAGTCGCAAATGCGTTACGGAATAATTGCATGGGGTGGTGCCTATAAAAATGTCTTAAATAAGTTGGATATTCAACAAAAATGGATATTGAAAATTATATATCAGAAAGACATCACTTTTCCTTTTAAGATGTTTTATGAAATATCTGGTGTATGGGACAGCAGGCAGCTGTTTTGCTCGGCCATTTTAAATCACTTAAGGAAGAATATGGAGTGTCAGGAACTGATCGCACACGACTCAATACTCGATATAGTAAATTTTCACTTGTTGTTCCAAAATGGTTAAGACAATTAGTCAGAGGAGCTTCTCCTTTATTGGTCCCAGAATGTTCAACAGACTGCCTTTGAATCTAAGAATTACAAAAAATATCAAGCAATTCAAAACAAGTTTAAAGAGATGGATGAATAATACGAATAAAGATTATATCACTAGTTTAATTGATTTGAAAAATAATACATAGATCACAACTCAAATCATAACATTCATAAAAACATAAACATAAATAAATGAAATTTGAATGGAATAAATGACCTCCTTCAGCTCTCCCATGTGCCCATATTATTATTATTATTATTGTTGTTTTGTATGCCCTTCTGTTTCTGATAGTGTGTAAGTATTGTGTACAGTATTCATGTGCATAAAGATATTTTGTGAATATATTACTTTATTTTGAAATATTAAAAAAAAGAAACTAAACACTCACCACAGGTATATAAACCTTTGTGAGTACCTATTGGATCTTTATTGTGTGGAAAATTCGATGTTATTTTATAAACCAGAATTAAATTGAGACGGAGAGTGTTTGAACAATAGGTTGTAATCATATGCAATAAAGATATATTATTATCGTGGACTTATGCACTATCTCAGCTAGTAGCTGGATATAATTTACCTTTTCCAGATTTAGCAATCAAAGGGAATAGGCTCGATTACAATATAGTTGACATAAATTTCCTAACTATCCTACATGTATTAAGAATTACAGCTTTTTGCATTTCTATATAGGTATTCTTATGCAATTCTAATTTCTTAAGGCTATCATGCAAAGTTTTGGGTATTAAACCAGTCGAGGATACGATGACAGGAACAATATCTATTTTATCGAGGTGCCACATCTGCTTGATCTCAATAGCAAGGTCTGTGTATTTGGACTTTTTCTCCTGGAACTTGTTCAGCACGTTGTTATTATTCGGTACGGCGACATCCACCAGCATTGCTGTTCAGGCTCTCTTATCATACACCACTATGTCCGGCCTATTATTCGTCACCATTCTGTCAGTGATAACAGGCCTATCGTAGTATAGTCTGATAGAGTCATTTTCCAATACGAGCGCCGGCTGATACTTGTAATATGGCTGGAAGGTGTTCAGAAGTCCGTACTTGTGTGCAAGTTTCTGGTGGATAATGTTGCACACTTGATTATGCCTGTGAAGATACTCCGTATTGGCCAGTTGTTCGCATCCGGACGTAATATGCTGTATAGTCTCCGATCTTATATGGCATTTTCTGCACTTATCTGTTTGTAATGTTCCGTACTTCATTATAAATTTTTTGTAATTGTTTGTAACGATCACTTGGTCTTGGATGGCCATGAGGAATCCCTCTGTTTCTGTGAATAATTCTCCTTTCATCAACCATTTGTTGGAGGCTTCTTTGTCGATGTGTGGTTGATTAATCTCATGGTGATGTCGTCCATGCAATTCCTTTCTTGACCATTGCTCTTGTTTTTCAGTATCTGATAGGAACGGTAGATTCAGTAGGTCATCTCTGGTAGCAAGATTCAGAGATGTATACCCCTTATCAGCCAACGATACCACTCTATGGAGGTCAGAAGTGAGAGCTTTTGCTGAGAAGAATTCTCTGAGATTTCTTATCTGTTCGGTGTGTAAATTGACAACATCTATTAATCCGCTTCCTCCTTCTTTCCGCTTCAAAGTTGTTCGTATCACAGACGATTTTGGATGATGATTGCTGTACTTTGTCAGCATCGTTCGGGTCTGCCTTTGAATATCATCCAGCTCTGTCTTAGTCCATCTGATTATTCTAAATGAGTAAAGCAACACTGGAATGGCGTAGGTGTTAATTGCCTTGACTAGATTCCCCGAGTTCAACATCGATTTCAGCACAGACTTCAGACGCTGACTGTATTCTGAACAAATCTTCTCCTTTGATTGTTTTAGGTCAAACAATCTGGCTTGTTGGTATGTATTTATTATAGTGGACTTATGCACTATCTCAGCTGTTAGCTGGATATAATTTACCTTTCCCAGATTCAGCAATCAAAGGGAATAAGCTCGATTACAATATACTTGACATAAATTTCCTAACTATTCTACATGTATTAAAAATAACAGCTTTTTGCATTTCTACATAGGTATTCTTATGCAATTCTAATTTCTTAAGGCTCATGCAAAGTTTTGGGTATTAACCCAGTGGAGGATACGATATATTATTATTATTATTATTATTATTATAAAAAACATTTCAAGACTCCTAATGGTTGCGGTCCTCAGAAAAAAATTTACTTAAAGTCAAAGCTCAAAAAAATGAGGTTTCCGCGATTTTGTCCGAAAAGTTCAATCGTTAAATTACTTTAGACAAATATTGTTACGATAAAACATTTCGTTTTGGCAAAAATCCCGAAAACACAATTTTTTCTTGATCTGTGACTTCAAGTAAATTTCTTTTCTAATACTAGTACGAATAAGAATTTTGAAATATAGTTTTTAATCATGTTCTGAATTATTTCACTTATTTCCAACTGGATATAAATCTTTGAAAGTCTACATTGATCGGACTGTTTTCCCTATGATTGTTTTGTAGGTAGGTTATGGTGATGGTAATGGCTTAAAGTTGGCATAAGTAACGATACCTCTCGAAATAAAAATCGATCTCTTTCAGCTTTTTCTGTTAACATCGCCTTCTTTTGAGTTATACGGAGCAGTTATTTTCTTTGGAAACCCCTTCATGAATTTATCGAAGTTTATAGGTTTCCCCATATTTTTCTGGACTGTTTTTTTATTATGGACACTATATCTAGGGAACTTTAGTTGGCCAAATTTTGAATGTTTTTTGAATTACTTTTTTGACGTGTTTATATCCCGAATCAAAATTGATAAAATAATATACGAATCAGTAGTATCAAAATCGGGGAATAAGCTGTTCTGTGACCGATAAGTCCCATTGTATAGTTCAAGGCTATTTGCCTTGTATTCAAACAAGAAGAAGATAACACGATATTCGTACCGTTAGTGTTAACCAGATCAGTAACGGATTATCAATTTGTGCCTCAACAGATGTTAAATATGACTAACAGAAATGTAGTTGTAATGATAGTTCTATTTATGAATATTACCTCTAAGATCGAGTGTTATCAATGTGAGTTTTTCAAGAATCTTTCCCTGAGAGTGACGCCAATGACTGCACTTCCACTTCCTGATGCATATGAAATCAATAATTTCAATGGATGTATTGCCAATACTTCTTTCGAAGAAACTTTGGTTGAAATAATTTTTTATAACCAAATTGTGAAAATTATTGGAACAAACGCAGTCAGCAATATGCCAGAATTGAATGTACTTTCATTTGAAGGATGCAATGTGAGTGATATATATCGATATGCTTTCAGAAATCTTCCAAAGCTCAAAAATATCTACGTACGGTTTGGAAACTTGACAAGAGTTCGGAAGAATATATTCAGTGAAATTTCCAATCTAGAAGTAATAAATCTCCACCAGAATAAGATAAATTCCATTCAAATTCATGCATTTGCATTCATATCGTCTCTCAAGCAGGTAATTCTGTCTAACAATGAATTAAAAAATATTTTTGCATCTTGGTTCACAAATAGTTCCAACATTGAGTTACTCGATTTCAGTAGAAACAAGATAGAAACAATTTATCGGCACACATTTGCTAGTATGCCTAAGTTGAAAGATATATTCCTAGATTTCAATGAAATCGACTACATTTACAACGAGGCTTTCGAAAATCTGAGTGATATGATTTTTCTGGGATTAAGTCATAATAGAATAATCGAATTTGAATCGAATATATTCCCAGCGAACTTCTCTGTGGAATCATTGATGATTAATGCGAATAGTTTGAATTATTTGTCAAGTGATTTCTTGAAGAAACTGTCAACGAAGGAGATGACGCTAGAAGCAAATCCTTGGAAATGTTCTTGTTTGGATAGAATTTATGAGCGGATGCTCCAAATAAATGCAACTATTAGAAAAACTCCTTATTGTAGAAATAATCGTATTCCTCAATGCCTCTATTCAAATGGTGAAATAAAGTTATGTTCCGAAAGAATAGAGCGGGAAGTAACCGAATTATATTTCCAATCTCTTCGGAATATACAGCCACCAATTGATGAAATGTGTGCAAAACTCCATTGAGATGTGGACAAGTGATAAGAGATATATTTTTTGTCATTAAACAATTAATTTGGTAGACTTACCTTCCATTATGACGTACATAATTAAAGCGGAAGTTTGTTTATTTACACAAGTTCATAGAAAATTATAATCATATCATAGTTTGAATACTTACCAATGTGTATATTCATTTATTGATAGCTCTTTCATACCTAGCCCTAAATGAATGTAATTTTCAGGAGTGCATCAATTCCTTTTGACTTAGTGAATTGTTCATACTTTAAGATCGAAAGTATTGTTGATTGATTTTTTTTGTGAAAATCCATCTAAAATAGGTAAATGATACACTATATTTAATAGAATTTTCGCCATTTATTGCTTAGGTCAGCGGTCGGGAAACTTTTTTAATCAGTACCCCAAAATATTTTGAGTTGTTATCACCTCATGGCGAAGAGTTAAAAAAACGAAATCGCCCCTTTTTAGCATCTTTCATATTATAGCCCCCCATGATAATTTTGAAAAGGAAACAATCACTGAAAATTCAATTTAAACATCATTTACTTAATTTATCAATGTAATACCTAGTAATACATAACGGTAATAATAGTAATATAAGTAATATACTGGGTGATGCACTAGTGGCGCGGTTCTCTGTAGCTGGTACACTCTTGAAGATTTCAGTTTTGTTCGAACGGTATTGTATTTAGAAAGTGAAAACTTACTTCAGAAATTTATTTTGCAGTAAACAGGGGGTGTCAATTTTCTATAAAAAAATTTAGAGTGGTTTTTTTCAGATTGGAAAGTAGTTGGTGAGTAGTTTCGTCACAATATTTGTTTTCCGTAAAAATTCATGAAAATAGGCTCTCACATCATCTCATGCTCCTTCGGCCAGAGAGGATGAATACTTTTTTTCTTTCGTTTTCTAATTGCCCAAGGATAGATTTATTGATGAATTGAAATAGATTTTCTTCATTTTATACAGGAGTGACTCAAAAAAATCATTGAATATTGTTATTTTTAAAATATCATCTTGATTTCTTCAAATGGAACATCCTGAATTTTATTATTCATGTCAATGTATAAAATATTGTGCTATATTTTTGCAGAAGTAACCTTATCTTTATCTTCGATCATTTTCGAAATATTCGATTATTCGTAAAAATTTTGATGACAATTGTACAAACCGTATCAAACTCATCAACATGCATCATTATTCGCACAGAAGGTTTTTCTTCTGTAATGATTCAAGTGGTAAAAATGAAACCTAAATAAGATAATTCTTTTAACGAATGATAAAATCAAGATGATTAAAACGTAAATCAAGGTATGTGTTGAAAATTTTTTTTATTTGTGCCTTCTGTCAGGTGTCCTGACATATCATCTTGTGCATTTTACATCGTGAACTTTTCAGTGTTTCGTTATTAAACATTGTTGAAGTGAGGTTTAAACCCAATTTTCTCAATTGACTGCCATGAAGTTCTCCAAAGAACAAATGGCTGACATGATTTTTATTCTGGGTGAGTGTGACAGAAATTCTTTGTTGGCAAGTAGAGTTTATGCACAAAGGTTCCCTGATAAGAGGCATCCTGATGCAAAATGTTTTGAAAAAATTCTAATGAGATTTATCGAAACGATAATATCGCTTACAAAGAACATGAAAAACCAAAAACTGCCACAGCTGAAGATAACCAGTTATCAGTTTTGTTGACAGTGACAGAGAACCCATATAAAAGCCAGAGAGAGAGAGTTCTCAGTTAACAGAAATAAGTCAAATTTCCGTCCAGAGTATCTTGAAAGTGAATAAATTTCATGCATATCATGTACAGCTGCACCTGGAACTAAACCATCAAGACTATGAAAATCGAATCAATTTTTGCAATTGGGCAAGTGACATAGTAGCGGAAAATCCAAATATGTTAAGCAGAGTTCTTTTCTCGGACGGGATAACTTTTCACAAGAATAGGCTTGTTAACAGGCACAACTTTTATTATTACGCAACAGAAAATCCACATCTCATGAGACAAATAGATCACCAGCATCGTTGGTCCTTGAATGTATGTATATATGCTGATGGATATCTAATTGGGCCACACTTCATCAACGGGCCCCTCAATAGTGAAATGTATTTAGATTTTCTGTAAAATCATCTACCAATGGTTCTTGCCGATGTACCAGAGCATATAAGACAAGATTTGTGGTTAGAGCATTTGAATCATGTATTTCCAAACAAATGGATAGGACGTGGTGGTCCTGTTAGATGGCCAGCTAGGTCTCCAGACCTTACAAGTCTAGGTTTTTCTCTTGTGGGGTTATAGTAAGGGCATCGTTTACCAGATTCCTTCTACAACACAGTTGTATATGAGACAAAGAATAGTCGACGCATTTCTGTCAGTTAATGGTTTCGAAAATTTAACAGTATTTCCTAAGAAGGAGTTATGTCTACAAAGAAACGGGCAACATTTCAAACAGTTATTGAAACAGTTCAACACTTTGTAGATCATCTCACCAAAACGGATATATTACGTATTTCATACACGACTACCTTAAAATATCTCCACTTCTCTGATCAAGTATTATGTACTAAATAAACTCTTCTTTCGCAACCTCTGATTTTATTATTTTAGTTTATTTTTTTATTTCGAAAATGGTCGAAGATAAAGATAAGGTTACTTCTGCAAAAATATGGCACCATATTTTATGCGTTGATATAAATAATAAAATACAGGATGTTCCATTTGAAGAAATCAAGATTTGATATTTTCAAAACCACAATATTCAATAATTTTTTGAGTCATTCCTGTATAAAATGAGGATAATCTATTTCAATTCATCAATGAAACTATTCTTGGGCAAAAGAAAACGAAAGGAAGAAAGTATTCATCCTCTCTGGCTGAAGGAGCATGCAATGATATTAGAGCCTATCTTCATGAATTTTTACGGAAAAAAAAATTGTGACGAAACTATTCACCAAAAAAACTTATTACTTAAAGACATTATAGCAGAGTTAAGGACGCTCTTGAATCTTCAACAAAAAAGTGTTCTTCCAATCTGAAAAAACCTCCCAAGATTTTTTCATAGAAAATTGGGACACCCTGTTTACTTCAAAATGAATTGCTGAAGTAGATTATTACTTTCTAAATGCAATAACGTTCGAACAAAAATATTTGATTTGATGTGTTACGGGTTTCATTTCGTGGTCCATTTTGATTGTGGTGACGGTTCGACAAGTTGTCCCTTGTCATCTTCAGGGGTTCGGTAGTCGATGTCTGGAGCGTAACTGATAGTGGTTTGTCGGTGGTCCTACTTTTATGTCCTCGTTGTGGGCGTCGGTGGACCTGGTGGTGGGGATGCTTTCATTATGATCTGTTAATGATGCCGGTTTCCTAGGTGTTAAAATAACTTTCCAAGCCTTTGATAGGTTGAGGGTTTCTTCTCTTCTGTTCATTGTTCCGCCTGAAGACTTGTCGAAACATCGCCACAATCAAAATTGACCACGGAATAAAACCCGTAACACATCAAATCATACATACCTACAGCACATAAACCATGCCAGTAATTTTTTTCCCGTTCAGCTACCGAATTACCCCATTTATGGTACGAAATGATTTTTTACGTCAAGTAAAAGCTGTTATAATATAAATTTTTCAAGAACGAACCGCGGATTCCCGTACACGCGCTCCGTTAACTGGATTTTCATTCTTAGTACTGGTAAAATAAATTAGATGAAGAACTCATTTTGAAGTAACTATTCAAGAATAATTCATAGAACAGAAAATTTTCAAAATAGGAATTATCTCTGTTAGGTCAGGTAATTAAAGATAAGAGTTTTTCAAAATTCGTATGAAAATTTCTGCAGTTCATTGGCGTAAAAACTGGAATTGAAAAGATATTTTTGAAAAAAAATTTAAGATTTTTGGTACTGAGAATGACGAAATCTCTAAGGATTTTTCAAAGCATGAAAGTGCAAGTCGGGCAAAAGAAATAAGCCCAGGATTGTCATTTTGTGATCACTCCTTTAGCGAGAGTAGTTGCTTTTCCTCCTTTCTTCAAATTTAAATATCTCGATACTCAGAAGTTATTTGAAATAATCCGAAAAATGTGCTCATTTTGCTTACCACGAGATATATTTCTGCAGAGTTTCGAATGGATTCATTTCGATGGAGAATTGAAAACCATAAATTGGATGACATTTTCATTGTCTAAAACTTTTCACATTAACTTTTTTCGATTGGAGTTATACTTCTTGTTTTATTCACGAAAAACCGTTTTGCGAACTTTGCGATTATTTTTTCGGCAATTTCGCCAATTTGTCTCTAGTTGGTTACAGGAAAGCTGAAAATGCTCTGAACTGATTCGAGTAAAGCCTGTGCCGATCTTTCTGTTCAAGTTCAAGGTCACTGCCATATATTCAGAGCTTACGAGTGTATAACACAGTGGGAGGTGAAATATCTGGATCGGTGTTTTATAACAAGATGATTAGTAAGTTGAAGAAGAATTTATTTATTTTGGAAAAGTAATTAGTGATAGTCCATATTGACATTACAATTTTCGTGTTTGTATTCCACGCAGCGCGATCGTCTAGTTTAATTGAATAATTAGGTGGTGCAGAATTAGAAAGGTGACCTGTTCTTCCGTACGAAGGCTGTAAGATACATGAAATTTTGGTTTTTAATTCTCACTGAATTGGAATAATGGCGAAATGGTAAATTTTAGCAGTGTTAATTCATGTTGTACTGAATATCCCCAGAATATCTGTCTGGAAAGGTCATATGTAGATTGATGATTGTTGTTTGTTCCTTAACGCTCATGGTTTCAAATATAGTAAAAGCTTCATATTCGCGCTTCCTACATTTGCGTTTTTTCTATTCGCAGATGAAAAAATACGACCCAATTCCTATATTAGCGTTTCAATAAATTGGATTCGGTATCCTTTGTCAACGCGTCGTTAAATGGACTAATGTAAAAGTAAACTAGGCCTTATTACTACTGCGCCTAAAGTATGTTTTTAAATTATATCGCGGCTGCATTGTTTCGGTTTTTCTTTTGCCATAAGCTGTATTCGCCGCTGTCGGTGTTTTCGAGAATGTAAACACAAGATATTTGAATTAAGCGACCTTATTACTCAATGCATACAGTATATTATTGAATACCACTCTGGTAAAAGTAGGTTTGGGTTTTTTATTGTTAAGTTTTCTATTCGTTTCGGAAATTGCGCTCGAGTAATTCGACTCTATAGTTCTCTTCCTAATTTATGATGTCGCCTAAAAAAATCGAGAAACGAGTTCGATACGAAAAAGAAAACAGTGTTATCACTTAACGTGGAAACAGGAAGGCTTGATCGTTTACACTTTGCAGAATCGTTTGCATCCTTATCACGTTCATTCAATGTTAACAAATCAGCTGTACGTTCGATAAAAAAAAGGCTATACCTTGAACTTCGCTATTAGCGAAAATTGTTTGTGATCCAGACAGAATAGAAGAGACATTGTCATTATGGATCGAAAACCGGAACCAAAAAAGAGTACCCCGGAGTGGTCCAATTATACAGGAGTAGGCAAAGCGTCTTCACGCATATTTAAAGGAACCTAGAGATAGTTGTGGTTGTGGAGGATTTTATGCATCGCAATTTTGGTACACTGATTTTAAGATACGACAATCATTGCATATGATTAAAATCGTCAGACAAGTTGCATCTGCAGACACTGTTGCAGCTGAAAGATTATTTGCAAACCTACTAGCTGGTAGAGGACACAAACCTAGGGAAGTATTTAATGCAGTCGAAATTGCACTGTTTTGGAAGAGGATGCCAAACAAAACATTCATTTTCAGAAGCGAAAAGTCTGCCCCTGGATTCAAGGCAATAAAGGGATAGAGTTACACTCCTTCTATGCACTACTACGCTCTCACTCTCGATTGGTAGTCGAGTGACGTCACAGCTAGTTGATAAAGAGGTAATACGAAACCCGACCAAGAAGGAGAAGAAAAAAATTCTTCCACCTACTTCGATAACCCTTCCACACTCATTCTCACGTCATGTCATTTCAATCAGAGGTTATAAATATCAGAACACGTGAAAATTATTCCTTTCCATTTCGATAATTAGTGAAACAATAGTTTGCGATAGCACCTGTAATCTAAAAAAAATTAGAATTCTTTTTCGTCAAAAGACGGAGTAAAAAGGGCTGCGTATATCACAAAAGATATTTAATTTCAGTGAACATCTTCAAAGGCCTAGAGCTGATTTGAAGCTATTCATAAAGCTAATTGAACTGGGTAAGTTTTTGCTTTTAAACGAAAGGAAATGTGAACTGTTTGTGGAATGGTATATCCCAGCATGTTCTTCTCTATCTTACACAAGTGAAAGACCCGGAATTTGAGACTTTTGGAATTCTTAGAGCTCGCTTGGAACTATATCACTGTTCCAACTCTTGAAACTCTTACAATTATCGAACCGGCCAAGACTACAGCTTTGAGTTAAAAAGAAGTCCAGCAGTCTCGAGGAGAGCCAACTAGACGACAACCATCCAACGAAATATCAATTTATTATTCTTTACTCGTTAGAGCCACAAGTCCAACTGCACTAATTTTAATTATTGCAATTTTACATATTAATTTATTATACTATTTTATATGACTGTTCTTCCTTTTCCTAAACCACTAAGCAATTCTTAGCATAACTACCAAGAAATAGAATCGATCCATCAGGTCAAAGTATAGACCGTAATATTTTCTGATATTTATAACCTCTGATTGAACAGATTAGATTGTCATTAAACTAGTGATGCTTTGGAGATCATGCCTCAAAAAATCAAAACAAGAAAACCTGCTAGTGTTTTGGCAGGTGAAAAGTGTGCAAGCGCAATTTTAAGTGACTGGTTCCGGAATTGTTTCATTTCAGGAGTTGAAACTTATTAAGAAAAAAGGATTTAGACTATAAAGCTGTTCTAGATTTGGACAATGCCACAGGTCATCCTTGCGAACTTGAAACTATGCATCCATGATGCATGACGTTTTTACCTCCCAGAACGACGCCTCTGCTTCAACCTATGGACCAAAGAATCATCCTGGTCTTTAAGCTCTATTACATTAATAAAAACAAGTGATTTTTGGAATTTTTTGGAATTCTACTTAATAATTATGATTCGTAACGCGTTTCACTACACCGTAGCTTCTTCAGACGAATGAATGTACAGAAAATAGAATGACAATATAAATATAAATGTTCTTAAGTAATTAAACGCTTATTGGGTTGATTCTTCTCAAGTGGTTATTTATGACACCAGAAAATTTCAACAAGAATTAAACTTGATTAAACAAATAGCCAAAAATAATGGTTACAATCCCAAACTAATAAATATTATTTTAAATAAAAAGTAAAGTAGAATCGCATTGAATAAAGTTTACCCTGTCGATAAATTGAAACAAAAATTCAATACCTTAACCTACGTTGGCATTACAAGTGAGAAACTGAAATCATTCTTGAGTAGCAATAATTTCAACATAGCTTTCCAAACTAATAATAGTTTAGGCAAATAAATAAAAATAATAAAACCAAATCAGGTAAAAACAATAAATCAGGTGTTTATAGAATGAATTGCAATGACTGTGATAATTTCTACATTGGTAGAACACATAGAAATTTTAATATAAGAATATCGGAACATAAACGCAGTTTTTCAAATAAAAATCAGATTCAAATTACGCGAATCACCTCTTAGAAAATAATCACTGTTTCGACCCACAGATTGAAATTTTGCATACACATAATAAATATTGGAAGGTAGATCTTTGGGAAACTTTAGAAATCAACAAATACAAACACTCAGGTAGACTCATCAATGAATAAGTCGATTCAAGCCCTTCACCTCTATTGAATCTCTTCGGGGAGCATTCTATTCCTTAATTTTATTGGATATACCTGTCATAAATAACCACTTTGGAAGAATCAACCCAATAAGCTTTTAATCACTCAAGAACATTTATATTTATATTCTCATTCTCATTTTCTGTACATTCATTCGTCTGAAGAAACTACGGTGTAGTGAAACGCGTTACGAATCATAATTATTAAGCAAAATTCCAAAAAACACATTACTTGTTTTCATTATTGATAATGGAATTTCATCAAGTAAAAGCCTCCCAAATTCAAATGAATGTGATTCTGATATAAATATAATGGAATGTTGGAAAAAATTTGACATAGTAGAATATATCTTAAACATAAAAGAATCAGTGGAAGAACTGAAAAACTGTTACCTTTTCTGATAACGGAAAATGACGAACAATCTGTGTTAATTCAAACTCTAACTGCATGAGATGGACGAACGAGATGGGATCGAACTGATAGAATCAAGTGACTTTCAGGAGTTCCTGGAATCGCAAGATGAAGATTCGACTTAAAGGCAATGTTAAATTCGCAGCCTATTAAAGACGGAAAAAAAAGGCTTGAAAATGGCAAATGAGCTTTGTGATTTCTTCATGAAAATTGATCCGACTTTGGATCAATTTCTGCTGAACATCAGTCCGAATTGTCGGGGTTTTTGAAAACTGCCAAACAAGAAAAAATTACAAAATTTTTCGAATCGTTGCCGTAGCCTGAAGATAATAATATATTGACCGATTTGAAGGTGTGAAAAAATTACCTAAAAACTCTCTCTCTCTCATATCGCGTTCGCGGCGAACTATTGATCAAAGAACAAAATAGTATACTACTACTTTGCAGAACATATAATTACTGCGACAGCATATATCTAAATATTATAGTTGTCACAATAAGTGTTTTTTCCTTTTAAAAAATATAAGTAAATGCCACAGCTATGAAAGCTCTTTTATTTATTCTTTGGTATTAATTCTTATCAAAATAAATGACTTTATATTTAAGTCTGCTTAAATATCTTTATACAGGGTGCTAAATAATAGAATGTCACAACTTGAGGGGGTAAGTAGAATTTTAAGAAAAAAGTTCATATAAATATAGGTCCACAGAAGCTTCGTTAAGGAGTTGAAATTTCTGGAAAAAATTGGTTCTTTCTTCAAATCTCTTCCAGATTTTGAGACATTCAGCTCAAATTTGGAATGCAAGCTACTTTTTACAGCCTTCATTATTACACGTCCTAAATTTTATCTAGAATCTACATGGTGTTTTCTTTTCCAGAGTCATGTCTTTCTTTGCCCTTTCAAACTTTTTTGCAGTTCGCCACTGATCAGCGTACAATCAATTTTCATCATATTCGTTCAATTTAAAAAACTTTCTGATACCTGTAATTTTTTCATATATCCAACCGTTCTCGAGCAAAACATTATTACACGATTGTATGCATTCTCTGAATTGAAAGCACTTCTAATTAAAAAATGACTACTAGACCCGGAGTTTTTTTATTTATTTATTTATTTTGACAGTTGCTAAAGTTGAACCAGTGTCTGCTCGAATTGTTTATTAAATTAACGATTAATTTTAAGACTTTTTAAGTTATTGCTGTAAGAGAAAATGGTTAATTTTTTTAACGCCGAATTGGCTGATATCCTGCACGGTCTGGCTGAGGGAAACACAACAGAAGCTAGTCGATTATATCAGGTGCGCTTTCCAAATCGAGTAACACCAGACAGGTGAACATTTTTAAATTTCCACAGAAGGTTGAGGGAAACTGGTACTTTTACTCCAAATAATCATTTAAAAGATGCAACTCAAACTATGAGAACTCTTGATATTGTGGAAGCAGTTTTGAATTGTATTGATTTGAATCCTCATGTGAGAACAAGAAAAATTGGAAATCAGTTGAATATTTCACATTTTCTAGTTTGGAGGATTCTCTACGACTTTTTATTGTACCCGTTTCATATTCAACGCGTCCATACTCTACTTCCTCGAGATTTTCCTTTAAGACTGAATTTCTGCCGATGGTTCTTAGATAAAATTAGAGAAAATGCTTATTTTGATAGTGAAATAATGTTTACAGATGGAGCTAACTTTTCGAAAACTGCTTTCACAAATTTTCACAATAATCATTATTGGGCTGAGGAAAACCCTGATTTGATTGGAGAATCTCATCATCAAGAACAATTCTCACTAAATGTCTGGGTCGGAATATTTGGAAATTATTCGATTGGGCCATTTTTTTACCCAACAGACTGAGCGGTCTAAGGAATTCTTGGATAATACATTCGACAACCGATGGATAGGTCGAGGTGGGCCAGAATCATGGCCTCCTAGGTCCCCAGACTTAAATAGCTTAGCCTTTATCTTATGGGGAATATCTCAAAAGTTTAGTTTATACCACTCCAGTTAACACTGTTCAAGAATTGAGAAATCGAATTATAATCTCTTGTGACACGGAAAGAAATACCCTAGGACTATTGCAAAGAGTGCATGATAATATGCGAAGGACAGAGGCCTGTATTATTGCAGGTGGAGGACACTTTTTGATTGTTCTATTTTTAGTTGAGTCTCAGAAGACGAGTTATCAAAATAAAAGCAAATTTTGGATACCCATCGAGTATTTCTATTATTTTTTTATTTGGCGAATAACATACAATTCAAATAATTCAAATTCAATAATTTTTCACTCGAAAACGTTTGGGGATACGAAAAATTATAATTGTCAAAAAAGTTTCTAAATTGAACGAAGATGACGAAAATTGATTGTATGCTGATCAGGGGTTTACTGCAAGAATTTTAAAACGGCAAAAGGAGACATTTGCCAATAGTTCTAATGGTAAAAAGAACATTTGAATTTGGGAGGCTTTTACTTGGTAAAATTCCATTATCAATAATAAAAAACAAGTACTGTGTTTTAAGGAATTTTACTCAATAATTGCGATTCGTAACGCGTTTCACTACACCGTAGCTTCTTCAGACGAATGAATATACAGAAAAATATAAATGAGAATATAACTATAAATGTTCTTGAGTAATTAAAAGCTTATTGGGTTGCTTCTTCTTAAGTGGTTATTTATGACAGGTATATTCAATAAAATTAAGGAATAGATTGCTCCCCGAAAAGATTCAATAGGGGTGAAGGGCTTAAATCGACTCGTTCATTGATGAGTCTACCTGAGCGTTTGTATTTATTGATTTCTAAAGTTTCCCAAAGATCTACCTTCCAATATCTATTATCTGTATGCAAAATTTCAAACTGTGGGTCGAAGGAAGTCGTTGAGGAATTTTGAAAGTTTCTTATGTAACGGCACCTTCGTTCAAACTTTCAAAATTCCTCAACGACTTGCTAATAAAACATTGCAATTTTAAGTCTATATTTTCGGTCAAAAATTCATACGAACTTATTGCCAATATCAAACATACCACTATACCACCTAATTCCAAACTCATTTCTTTCGATGTTAAGAATCTATTTCCCAACATTTCTCCGAAAGATACGTATTACTTAGTTGAAGAATTATTAGAAAAGAATCATGTCAATACTATCATTAAATCAGATATTCTTTCATTATTACAAATTTGTTTAGATCAGAATTATTTCCATTACAATAACAAATATTATACTATTGAAGACGGCTTGATTATGGGCAATCCGTTAAGTCCTTTGTTATCAGAAATATTCATGAATAACTTAGAGAAATTAATTCATAATCATCCACTCAGTAAATATTGTTTATACTGGTATTGCTATGTAGATGATATCATTATTTGCTTCACAGGAACAGATAGACGGTTGAAAATTTTCGAAAATCATATAAATTCATTACATCCAAAAATTGCATTCACAACCGAAATAGAAAGCAATAATTCGATAAATTTCTTAGACGTAACAATTTCGAATGAAAATGGAGAACATGTTTTCGCAATTTACCATAAGCCGTCACATACAGATATTATAATACATAACTCGTCGTGTCATCCATATCAACATAAAATGTCAGCATTCAATAGTTTTATTCATAATTGATTAATATCCCGTTATCACCAGAAAATTTCAACAAAGAACTAAATTTGATTAAACAAACAGCCAAAAATAATGGTTACAATCCATTACAGATAATAAATATTGGAAGGTAGATCTTTGGGAAACTTTAGAAATCAATAAATACAAACACTCAGGTAGACTCATCAATGAACAAGTCGATTTAAGCCTTTTACCTCTATTGAATCTTTTCGGGGAGCAATCTATTCCTTAATTTTATTGGATTTACCTGTCATAAATAACCACTTAAGAAGAAGCAACCCAATAAGCTTTTAATTACTCAAGAACATTTATAGTTATATTCTCATTTATATTTTTCTGTATATTCATTCGTCTGAAGAAGCTACGGTGTAGAGAAACGCGTTACGAATCGCAATTATTGAGTAAAATTCCTTAAAATACAGTACTTGTTCTTTATTATTGGTAAAAAGAACGGTGATAATTGATTGATGGACCGCTGATTACAACAAGTTTTCATTAGATCGGACCCGTCAGACTCCCCTGCCCAATTGGTGACACCAAACAAATTGGTGTTAGCAAAGAAATATACAATCGAAACCTAAGGTCGTGAGAATCGAGCTCATTTGCATGGAGTTTTACATCACGGTTCATATGTTATTATGTAATTATGTATTACTTGAATTTTAAAATGAGATGAAGGTGGCTCATCTCTAATAAAATATGGCTTTCCTACTACCACACGAACGTAGTCACGGGTTTTGGTTAATATGAAATGAAAACATTGTTTATAAGTACGGATAAACGTATATTTATATGAAGCATTACTCTGAAATATTATATTCGCTCACAGAGCTGTTTTATGTTACTCGTTGTATACAGTTTGTTTCTATGATGTTAGCATTATTACATGTACCATATGGTTACTTCTCTGATATTTTCATGAAGAAATGCGATCAATTTTTTGTTATGTATATACTATATTTTCGAGAGAACTGAGAAATTGTTCTACAGATGAATTCTCTCATAAAAGACGAAAATACGGAAAGATTTATAGCCTTCAGAATCCCTGGGAAATTTGCTTTGAAATGTTGCATGGAGTAGAAGTATCAAATGAACGATGTTGCACATCGCAACAGGTTTCAAAGAAATAGATACTAAATTTTCAATTCGATTCAGGATGGATGTAATAACAATAGGATTGAATTCTTCACGATATTACTAGGTAAAAATTTTTGTCAATCGGTTTCTGAGTTATGGAGCAAACTTGTGTTTTTTCAAATACGTACTTCAGGTGATTTTGATGACAATAGGGAGGAATCTTTTCTTTTCACATATATACAACTAATGTCTTTTTCAAAAAAAAATCAAAAATTCATAAGCTATCCTCTCGGATTAAAACAGATATTCACATTTCTATGGTAGAAGATGTTTGCCTGTGTGAGTTAAAGATTCCATTAACTTAATTATGTGTTCAGTTCTTAGAACAAAGAGGTTTTTTTGAGAAATTTAATTTTACACTTGTAAGAAAATATGTTCTGACAATAAATTGAATGAATGGAAAATTATCTCATGAGTCCTAAAGCATTCCCATTATTTAGAAAGCAGGAGTTGCAACGCCTGGCAATGTTTTTGCATGCGTTTCCTTTATGAATATTCCTCACATTCTTCAAACAAATCCTAAAAATTCTACAAGTCCCCTAGTTCCTATCCTGTGATCACCAAAATTCCCGTCGAGCATCTGGGATACAGATCGTTTCAGGTGTAGTGGTGCACCATCATGCTGAAAACATATATTTCCTCTTTGCTCTAACGGCAATTCATCAAAATATTCTCCCACTATATTCTTATCTATGATACCATGGTAAATTTTCCCATTAAGGTTGTCGGTAAGAGAAGTGTATGCCAATATACGATTATCTAAAATCGCATCACATATAGAAATGTATCGCCTTTGGTGTTGGATATTCAACTGGCGATAGGGATCGATATGACAAACAGTGCTCGTTGTGCCTATTTTAAATTGTCACTTGTAATGCGAACTTCATCGGTTCATATAAAGCATCGATTTTCTTCTGTTTTCTGAAGATACTAGTGACTGAAATTAAGCCGTCATTGGTTATCACCAGACTAGAGGAATTTCAATTTCCTCATCCTGTAGGGTCAGAATTTATTCTGCTTTTTAATTCTGAGAGACTTTGAGATGCCAATTTCAATTGCCATTTGACGGCTTGAAATTTCAGGTAGGACTGCAACTGTTCTTAAATCATGGACGATAGCATATTCTCTATCTTAAATTTTCATATTTATTTGGAAAGGAAAAAAATAATCCTTTCTTGATACCAAAATCACCTATAATTTGTATTTGAAAAAACACAAGTTTGCTTTATTAGAAACCGATGAACGAAAAGATTTTCCGGATACGTTCGTATCTTCTACTCAAAAAAGTTCTTATTGAATGTGAAAAAAATTTCATCTACCTTCAATAGGAATCGGGATATTGTAACATGTCACATGAATATTCCGCCAATTCCCAATGTCCAAATTTTGATGCTCGATACACAAATTAATTCTGTTAATTTTTTAGTTTCTGGTTAGCTCTGGAGCTCTTAAGGGCCTTCTGCTGTTTAAACCCCTTGAACGAAGTCGTTGATATTGACGACTGATACACGAATGCCTGTTGATTCCAGAAAATGCCTTTGGAGTATGGGGGCGATGCACTAGGGTCTCTTCTTGCACTTTGGCACAAAAATCGGCCTTGTTCTTTAGAAGTGATCTTCCTACGACTTATTCAAGGCCTATTTTGCAGAGATTGTCGCTCCACGTATTGGGGGTAGGTTTTTGAAATCACCCCTTGTGATACCCCTATTGTGGCCGCTATATGCCTCTGTGTCACCCGTCCTTCAAGAGAGCAATTATTCGACCACCCTGCACATCGAACAATCAACGTATGGCATTTTCAATTATGATTATAGGATTTTTTAAATTTTGAAATCACAGTTTCAAATCCCAGTGACGACTGAGTACAATTTTCCGAACATGTGGTGATAATTCAACATTTTTTATCATACTATCGAGTTTTTTTACAACAAAAAACTTAATTCTTCACAAGTAGTTAAAGATCCTTGGTTAAAAACAATCAATAATGTAAAATACCGAGTCGTTCCATATGAATTTGGTTATGTGTATTATCTACCTATCCCACAAAATATCCTTGGCGAACACAATCTTTGTTAATATCGGTTCTGAGCACCTGTAAACGTATTTTATTCTTGGGAACGTCGAAAGCTGCGGCAATCACATAATATGTCGAAGCTGTGATACACTTGTTGCTCAGTCTTTTAATAAAGCGGAGCATTTGCCGGTAAATAATTGGATAAGTAACCGACCGAACAAGGGTGCATCAAAATATAGCGTTGAAGGAGATAAAGCACATGATATTGGCAAACGCGAAAATAGTAACTGCTCTTGTTATATTGCTCAATTTCAAGTTTAGCTGAATGAATTTTCTCCTTTAGAATTATGTTTATATAATTTTATGAACTATTATGATCGAAAGAAAAATTGTCCAAATAACTGAAACACGATGTTCAAGTTTACAAAGAATATAACGAATGTGAGATACACAGCGGTTTCTTATTAGGGTTTGTTGTGTACGGCTGTAAGGTTTTTCATTTAATGGCATAGTCCTTTGCCTTTGAATAATTATCAAATCCCGTAGTTTAGGTATAAGAAGGGATTAGCGATGTAACGAATGTTATATTTTTCACATTTTCGAATGCGAATGCGAATGTTGACGTATTCAAATAAACGCGCGCAAAATATTAGACAGGTTTGACATTTCGTGTCGGCCATATTTAAACCGAACATTGTTGAATGAACGAAATTGAACACAAAGTTCATTCGATTCGAAAATATTGGTTTTGATTTGAGGTTAGTTCAGTGTTATTACACTGAATGAAAAAAACATGAGTAAAGCACATGTTAGAGAAGTTCGGACTTATTTCACAATTTATGACGCCGAAAATGTGAAATATAAGTTGTTTGAAAGAAAAAACTAAAACATAAAAACAAATACGACGAATCAAAGAGACGAGAAAATGATATGCTGCTAATTATTTGCCGTCTTCTTCGCGACAATGTACCAAAACCGACCTAAAACAAATATCTTTAAACGAGTGTGTCGAAAAAATAAAAAAATTGGATAACAATACCAAATTGATGGAGCTGGATTATTTTATTGGAGAAATGATTGCACTGCACTGCAAGACTGATCAACCAAATATGCCCTTCGTATAATTTGAAAACTCTGCAACATTTCACCTTCTTTATTGTAGAAAATTCATATGGCTAGTTGAAGAAAAAATGCTGGAATTAATCAAGTAATTTGAAAAATTGGCGTTAAAAACAGATATTTGGTCTGATTCTCGCTCTGGAGTGTCGCTTATAAGTTCCACTTGTCACGGCAATATAAAACCTTTTGAGAGAAAAATGATTGTTCTTAAAGTAGGTAATGATGGCCGACATACAGAGGATAATATAGATGTCAAAAGCAATTATGTATTGTTAGGGATCGCGGCACCAATATGAAAAAGGGTTAGGTTAGGTTAGATTAATGAAGAATTTCATTCAATGAACAATATTCAACCTTCCATAGAATGTTAAATATCCTTCCTTAAAGAACCTGGTTTTCCGATCCACCCTTCAAATTCACCGTCAACTGGGGCCACAGAAGAGTGGTACGGTACGGCCAGTTGTCATGAATAGGAGAAATGGACTGCAGTTTCGGTCTTATTGAACCTCGTCAGCACTGTTCAAACTGCCCCTACTTAATCTTAATCCGTTGGAGCGCAACGGAACATGCGTATGTTATAGTGACCTTCAACGGACCGATACAGAAGCTACCCACACCACCGCGCCATTGGCAAACCATGAAAACGAAGAGTAGATAAACAGAAAACCTCAAACAGTCACACTAGTTCGACTATTCACCGCAACGTTACACACAGTGTCTGCTAGAATACGGTATGTCGAAGGACTACGCTCCTGATTCATGCTGGTTGTCAACCTGATATACTTCAAATATGATCAATCATAAAATTATCGTTGTATGTGTAGACATAATGAAAAATTTCATTCAAGGAACAATATTTAACCTTCCGTAGAATGCTAAATATCCATCCTTGAGGGAGCCAACTGGTCGTACCGTACCAATTCTCTGTGGCCCCGGTTGACGGTAAATTTGAAGGGTGGATCAAGAAACCAGCTCCTTCAAGGAAGGATATTTAACATTCTACGGAAGGTTAAATATTGTTCCTTGAATAAAATTCTTTTTTATGTCTACACATACAGCGATAATTTCGCAGGTTATGATTGATTAGATTTGTAGGTTAGATTACTCTGTTAATCATTGAAAACACTGACTGTTTTACGCATCAAATTGAACTTGTTGTTGAGGAAGGGCATAAGTCACAGGAATTTATCGTCGCAATCGTCAACAAATGTAAAAAGATAACAGTGGAAAAATTAATGGTGTTGCTTGAACCTTTTGAAGAAGTAACAACAGAACTAAGTGCAGCCAATATTTCCATATCCTCTGTGCTTTCATTATTGGCCACCCTGGATAGGTGATTGATGAACTTGATTCTGTTGTATGCACTGGAAACACTATTCTCGTTTCAAAACAAGAAATGAGTCTCAGATTTTCTCACTTGGAAAACGACAGATTATTTGCTACAACTTTTATTGATCCGAGGTACAAATTGAAATATTTCAAAAATTTTTCAACCAAAATTCGGGTCGTGAAAAGTATTTTAGATATAATTGAAAATGGCGACTCAAGCTTGCCTTCTTGTACAAATCGAAAACGTCCTAAAATAACTAATCAAGATAAGGAAAACTTTGGCTCCAGTGTCAGTCATACAGAAAAATCTGTATAATTAAGAGATACTATGAAAATGATGATGGATTCTAGTGAAAGTGAAAGAGAATTAGAGGATGAAATTCCATGGAATTGCTCGTTTCCCATTCTATTAAAAAACACAGCCAAGGTAAGTTATGGTTTAATGGTTAGTGTGCAGCTGCTGTGAAGACCAAGATGCTGGCATGTCGCCAGTGGTGTCGTAACTCTTGTCCTGAAAACAGAAGGGCGTTTATGTCAGCTCGTTATTTATGCAATTTTGCAGTAACAGATGAACACTGAACATATGAACAAGGTAAGAACAAAGCTTTCTAATCATTCTAGATGGTCTAGATCATTTTGGTCATTGGCCAAATCTGTTGAGAGAAAATTTACTTCCAGCTCCCTCCCACCCTTGACTAGGGAAGACGGGTCCCTAGCCATTACACCTGAAGAAAAAGCAGGGCTATTTGCTTTTAATTGTTTTCAGACAGAAGATAATCAGAAAAATACTGCTCAACTTCGATACAAATGAAAAAGCTAGGCCTGATGGCATACCTTTCAACGTTTTGAAAACCTCAGAATTAACACCTATTATTTGTAGACTTTTTACTATCTCCTATGAAAAAGGCATTTTTCCTTCCAACTGGAAAATTTCCAACCCATCCATAAAAAAAATAAAAAAAACCATCCCATCCAATTATAGGTCAATATCCCTTTTACCTATGATCTCTAAAGTGATGAAAAAGCTTTGAGCTCATTAAATATTAAGAATCTGTTGATATTATAAATGAACGACAATATGGTTTCAGGCACCAGAGATCAACAGGAGATACATACTTGTGTATGTTACTCACATGTGAAATAGTTCTATTGAGAAATTTGGGGAGTCTTTGGCTGTGGCTCTCGATATTTCGAAAGCTTTCGATCGCGTTTGGCATGAAAGTCTACTAAGCAAATTGTCCGCATATGGTTTTTCCCAACAGCTATGCCTATGGATTTCGAGTTTTCTCTCCAATAGATCTCTAAGTGTGGTCATAGATGGGGTTTCTTCTGACATCCTTGGCATTAATGCTGGTGTGCCTCACGGCCCCATCTTGGCACCAACTCTGTTTTTGCTTCATATAAATGACTGCTTTACTGTTACAGGTTGTAAATTCCACAGCTTTGCAGATGACAGTACCCTTCATACATCTTCTTGCTCGGTGAAACCCCTGTCATCACAAGACACGAACGAAATACGAATCCAGCAGTACAACAAAGTCAATAGCGACTTGAAATCAGTTCTTGATTGGGGATCTGCTAACCTGGTAGAGTTCAATGCTAGTAAAACTCAATCCTGTTCATTTTTTAGGAAGATGAATAGCACTGACCCGGATATCACGATGGCGAATGAGACCATCTCACTTACTTCCTCTATAACAATGATTGGAGTAACTATCGGCGACAATCTATCATGGCATGACCAGTTGTGAATACTGCTAAGTCAGCGTCAAGAAAACTGGGATTTCTCTATCGCTCAAAGAAATATTTCACTTCGAACCAATTGCTTACTCTCTATAAATCTCAAATTCGTCCTGTTATGGTGTATGGCTCCCATGTATGGGGTTCTGTTCCGCAGCTTGAAACCCCTGGACTCCATCCAAAAGAGAGAAATTCGATTATTCGGAGACAATGCCCTCACAGATTGCATTCCACTATTGGAACATCGAAGAAGAGTTGGTGAGCTTTCTCTTTTTTACAGGTACTTTCATGGAAGATGCTCTGGGGAACTTTCTACGCTTGTTCCATCGCCTGTATTTATTTTAAAGCAAACAAGGCAACCTCTTGCCAATCACCCATTTGTGGTTGAAATAGCGACACCTAGAACGTCTATATCATAACTTCTTTCTTCATAGAACAGCAAAACTCTGGAATTCCCTTCCATGTAACGTATTTCCTCATGACTATAACCTGTTAGCATTCAAGCGAAATATTAACCGTCTGTCATTTTCAGGTACTCGCGGTGTCGTCAAGACAATAGGATTTGCTTCCTTACGCGAGTAACTTTCACATAAAAAAAAACCTGTAGCCAGAGAATATCTGGCAACTCCACCCACTAGTGTACCCAGTAAAAGAGTTTTTAGTGTTCTTTACACACCTCACCGAAACAGGTTGCATGGATAAAGAGCTTCAAAACTATTATTTTTGAAATCTAACATTCTTTTACTTCAATTGAATTACTAAGAAAGAAATTCAATTATTCTAGTGGTCAACTATGTTATTAACTTATAATTATATAATTTACACTTTATATTTCAATATATTTGATAAGAAGACTATAAATTTACATAATAAACATATATAAAAATAGTTTGAAAGAAAAATTGAACCCAAAGGTTGAATAATATGGATATAAGAACTTTTCTTTTGTTTGAGACAGAAATTGATAATGTTTTGTTTAGTGTTAAAAATGTGATTTTATATGAAAATCAAGAAGTTGAAGGTTTAATTAATTATTCACAACATTATGTTTTTCGTAAGTTTAATTTTATTTTACATATATTATTGTTTTGTTTTCTTGAAAAGAAGTCTGCTGCTACAAACTTTATTTTAAGTTTATTTTAGTTAAGTTATATTCTGCTGAAAGTACAAATCTTATATCATTGTGACAAGACTTTTCAGAATTGGATATTATTAGTTTGATTACACCTCACAAGTTCTGTTTTCTGTTGTTTTTTTATATGTAAGGAAGAACCTTCTTTATTTTGTTTTTGAGTTGAGTCGGGATTTTATCAATAGTTTCATTAGACTAACAAGAATTAAAGAGACTGTATTTCTTATTCAGTTGCCTAATTTAAGGCAGTTTCATAATATAATCATTTTTTATTGCAAATATAGGTAGGTAAAGTTGAATTATCATTCCATATTCTCCTCTCCATTCCATATATAATTTCTTTTTTTTTGTCAAATACAGTCGCAAAACATTCTCTGTTTCTTGCGAATGCGAATGTGAATGTCAAAAAACACACGAATATTCGCATTCGCGAACATTCGTTACGTCGGTAGTACGGATTAACGCCTTCATTTGAAAATCAAGCTTCTGTTTTCAGAATTCCAGTTAGATAATCCTTTTTTCACAAATACAAACTCCTCGAATCGCAAAACTTGAAAGCTTGAATCAAAACACAATTGTAATGAACCATGCTCTTATATTCAATAAGAACGAGAATAAAGGTTTAAAAATACTAAATATTTGATCGGGAAATATTTGAATGAAACTCAACGTGAGAATTTGAATGAATTCATAAATTTTTGGAGGAACCACAAAAACAGAATAAGAACCAGAGTGAAGTGTTATATTTATTTTCAAATAAATCACAGCAATATCATTAAAAAACAACATAAATGAATTTTCTATAAAACAACTGAAATAATCTTTGGTGAAAATAACAACAACTGAATCAAACTTCTGTGAGAATAAAAACAACTAAATTAATCTTCTGTGAAAATAAAAGAAAAACCTACTTTGAAACTCAAATGAAAAATAATAAGAATCAGCAAAACGACATTTCCACTTTATCCGATATTTGGTAATTCGCTGTTTTGAAACCAAGAGTTGAGACACATTAACGTTCTAACTAATTTGTGACTTGATCTGTTTCGAGTCTTGGTACCTTTCTAGTTTTCTTCCTATGTCTAAAGCAGGATGTAGCGTAACTCAAACAAACACGATTCAGCACATTATAATCTCTGAAATACGAGGATTATGTGGGGACGTTTAATAATTGCATTAAGATCAAAGCTATATCATATGTAAATTTGCTGAAGATACCTACCTAATATTGTTGACGAAAGAAGACATAACATTGGAAATCATGACTTGTTTACCTGCTTGCCCCTCCCATTGTATCCTCAATGATCGTACATAGGACATCTATAATATTTGTGTTTTACAACTGTACCCTGTTATAATCCTTTAGCCTACATCAGGGGTGCTCAAACTTGAACTGCTGGCGATATTCCTCAATATTTCTAAACTACTTTCGATCGACACTGAGAGGCTGCAAGTATATGTAATGCAGGGTTGTCGTACATACACGATACACCCTACCTACCTACCTATCTAGATAGGGTGTACCGTAGCATATATAGATAGATATAGATGTTACCTTTCCGCACAATATACATTATTTTAGTCAAGGTTCGGGTTAGGTTTAGTTAGGTTCTTCTCTATAATATTAATGAAGAAACTCATAGTTATTCGAAATTGCGGGTTTATTGGTTGTAACAAAACAAAAGAATTACATATGGTATTGAACTTACCTAAAGAGTGACTTTGGATGTTGAAGCGTGGCACTGCTTCTCCTCAGCATACTTTTCATGAGACGTAACCATTGAGTGCTAATCGCAAGCATGATGACATATGAACGTCAGTTAGTCGATTGCGATATTTTGACTTAATTATCTTCATTTCTGAAAATTCAGACTAGCACAAGTAATATGAACCAAACATTGCCATCACATGAAGGGCGATACTGATCTTCAGATATAAAACTACAGAAAGTTGTATCAGATGTTGTAGCTTTGAGATGGATATCTGATATAATCTGCGCCAACTCATTTTCAACAAAACATGATTTCATATTAAACTGACTTGCTATTTCAGTAGCTAATTTCTCAATGTTTTTACATGAAAAAGGATAACTTATAAATGATGCTATATTTCCAATTTACTGCAATCATATAAACACATGTCGAATTGTCCCAAAATATTTGATGATTCAGTTTCATACGTAGCACAATTCAAATGAGGAATTATTGCTTTCAAAGACGGACAATGTTTCAGCGCTAATTATCTCAATAATAGTTTTTCCTTTACCTTGAAGCTCCAAGTTAATGATGTTTAAGTGCATTGTGATGTCAGTGAAAAATGCCAAATCAGTCAGCCATTATTCGTTTTCCAACCTCTGAGTGGCATCACCTGTTTCGTCTTGTAACAAGAGACTCTTTTACTTAATAGTGAAACTTAGAGGTTGTACATTTTCGGGGAAATCAAACAATTAAATTAAACTTGCAGACTATAATTGAATTTATACAATAAAAAAAATCTTAACTTGGACAAATAACAGTGATTCTATCCTGTGCTATGGTCCCTTGGTACTTGGGCGGTTGTTCAATGCTTCCAGGCCTGGTTAAGGAATTCCTTGAGGTTTGTATTGCTTTCAACGTGCCCGGACCTAGGACCCGTTTTACAACAGGAATAAACACTGATCGATAAATAAAAGTTTATGAACTCTTTCACTTGTAACGATGGTTCTTAAATATAATAATTATTTTCCTGGTTTCCTTCGTAATTAAATAGATCTTAAATCGTACAAGTTGTGTGGCGTTCACTCCATGTGATATTCATCTTGAAAATCCTCGAACACCGAACTCGATCTGGTAGGGAGAGGTGGAAGTGTCAAAATGCCGATCACTGAAACAAAATTTATACCGTGCATATTTATAAATATATATCAGGTACGGCGTAAATAAAATGTAACGGGCATTATGCACATTACAGTCTAGAGAAGCTTTTATTTTGGGCAATAATACTTGAAACTTTTCTAGGAATTTTCCGCGACTCAACCACCGGACGTCAGTGTGAAGAACTAAATTTGTGTGTTCAGCTGACTTTCTATCTTCCAACTGCAACTCAAAGAGCCACCGTTGCAAGCCACGTGCACGGATAGAATTCACAATGTTCCTGCTCCAGGACACCTGTATGCTGATTCTGAATTTCGAAAATACCAAATTCGAAGAAAAATTGAAATACCTTTCCAACGAGGTGCCACTTGACCTATTTTCGATTTTGTTGCAGTGCCCATAATTTCCTGCTTGTTTAAAACTGTTGAACACAAAACTTGTTGATGTATAATGCAATGGAATTAAAAAAATGGAGGGAAATCTTCATTAGCTCGACACAATGCCACAAAACCGTTTTTGTTTCCAGTCATTGTTGGTGCTCCATCGGTTGTAATGCACACTAATTTATATATTTGCTCTCTTGTAATTTTTCACAAAATTGAAGAAAACATCATATATATCTTTGCCACGTGTCTTCCCTTCAAGAGGAATGATTGTCAAAAATTCTTCCTTAGCCAACATGTCATTAAATATCATCTGAATAAAAATACACAGCTGGGCAGTGTCTGTCATATCGGTGGATTCGATGACCTGTAAAGAAAAGTATGTACATTTCATGATATTATGTTTTAGTTTTTACTGCCATGTCCATGTAAGACGAGATAACTGAGGATCTCTAATAGCAGATATGATTTCTTTTTTATTTTTAAAATCTCCAAATAAAGTCTTCAATAAATGCTTCCTTCACAACCGATCCATCTTCGAATGGTTTCTTGTGTTTCGCAAATATATGAGATATTTTAAATGACGCGAACGTAGCCGCTTTTGATTCTTTGGCTGGTCTTGTGAATATGGTTTGTTCTTCTTTCAAACAAGATTTCAAACACGTACTTTTCGTTTTCTTAATTCACACTGTTGCGGAAAATCCTTTTCAAAGTTTTTATGAACCGTTTTATGATGCCTTTCTAAGTTACCACGCTAAGGTATTGCAATTGACGCACGACAAATAAGACAAATGCACTTATCCTTCATCATACAGAAGAAAAATTGTTCCTCTCAATCGTTTTAGATTTTTTTGCTGCCCTCATTTTGTACTATTTAATAATAAACTTCGTACCGACGTAGTATTGCCTTCAAGCTACAATTCAGGATGACTCCAATTCCCGCAGGCGCAATATTTATAGTGGCGTGAACGAAAGTCTCGAATGTTACCGTCAAACGTGTCGCCCGAAATTTCTAGAGAAGCGGCAAGAATAAAAATCGCGGCTTTTTTTTTGACAATTACCGCAAGTTCCTTTGATAAAGCCGCATTTTGCCGCTAGCAGAGTGTTATTTTATTACGTTATAAATTTTTCTAGTTTAATTACCTACTTTTTAAAAAATTTTTTCTTCTCGAGATCTACTCAAACCGTTTGAGCACTCCTGGCCTACATGCTTCATACTACCAATTCATCGTCCATGAAAACTAAACATTTATTCAACTAATATCAACAAACTTTTACTCAGCTGCATTTTTGTATTACATTTCTTATATCGTAACTCAGGCCAAGCATAAAAATCACAAATGGTCGATGTATTTTTTATTCTAGTCGATATCGACATCTTACCGGTACGAAGTTTTTTCATGCAAAAAAAAAACCTGAGTCTCGGGAGCAGCTTCTTTTGATGTGGCCAATTTTAGCACACCTACAAGATTGATTTTCTGAAAGCTGGTTGTGGCGGAAAGATATCTTCTTTTCCTAGTTGTTTCATTCGATCATATATTGTCGTTTTCTCATTTGTCAAATTTTAGCGAATTCATTACCAAACCTAGACAAGTTTCTCACATTGTGTAGGTACTTGGGATTAAACGTATCTCGTTATTGATAATTTTTACCCTGTCAAGCTCATCCATTTAACACTCAATTCCTTACACACGGATTGCCATAATCGTCCTACTCACAAAAAAAGTGGAATTAAAGGGAGACTTAAGTTTGTGGAAATAAATTTGGTATAATGCACTAATTCAGTAGTTCTTCATCAACTGCTAATACACCTAATGCGGATTACATCATTAGATAGTACTTAACAAAACATCTATATCACCTAAATGAGGAAATAAATTTTTGGCCAGATCTAGCTTCGAGCCGAAATGCAAAATAAAAAATCTCGAAGTTGATTGAATAACTCATTTTATGTCATTTCGTGGAAAACACCGTATCATTCAATAAATAGAAAACTTCAACCATTCCTCTTCTGATATAAAAATTTTAAGTTGTTTATGTTGCTGTTTCATTTGTCCGCAACATATTAATTACGAGAATTCTAGTATTGTTAAAAGAATAACAGAAAAAGTTTTATGGAGAATGAAGAAAAGGTTTTGTACTACGCTTAATTGCAAGTTAAGATTAAATCGGAGGGTTATAAACATCTGAACGTTAGTATGTTACCGGTTGAACTGTAATGGATGTAAACCTTTCTCCCGTAATGTCCTTCCAAGATAAACGGGTAAGTAAGTGAGTTCTGATTTACGATCCTCTTTCAATTCTATTCATCCAAGCCAACAATTTGCCACAAACACATTTAGGTGATGTGGAAATATAAATTAGAGTACAGAATTTTCAATACATTTATTATTCGATTAACTAGTAACCAGAAGAAGTGACTATTAGTTTAAGTTAGTTTTCATGTAAGTTTTATTTTTACTCACTACTTTTACAGAATTGCAAGACTTGTGATTTTTTCTATTAATCTATTTGACTACAATTTACTTGTATCTCCATCAGATTCATTGTGGATTTGATTCTTTATATATACAGTAAAAGCTCTTCATTCGCGCTTCCGAGATTCGCGTTTTCACTATTTGTGGATCTAATCGCTACTTACAGATACAATAACAAATAGGATTCAGTATCCTTTGTAAATTCCTAAAATGGACTTTTAAATGATATTGCCGCTGCATTGGTTCGGATTTGCCTTTGACAGAATCCAACTTCGCCGTGGTCGGTGCTCGATAAGATGAAATAGGGTCTTCTGTAGGTTCAACTTCACCGTCAACGAAAATTGTTCGTGATCCAGCAATAGAGAAAACGAAAACTGTCAGGGTTCATATTGAAATTGCATTGCGCATACATGCGTATTTGATTATCCTGTACTTGCTACAATATGAAATATGTTTAACAATAAAGTCAGTGATAATTAAGACGAAAAACATACACGTGTGTTATTGATAGCTCCCATCCTAATCCTTTACGTCACACACGTAACAATATAATAATAATAAATAAAAAGAGTACCCTTGAGTGGTCCAATTATCCAGGAAAAAGGAAAGCGTCTTCTGGCTCATTTCAAACAACCTGGTGATAGGTGATCAAGCATCGGAAGTTTGGTTTAATAAATTTATGGTGCGACCATCGTTGCATCAAAATCGTTGGAGAAGCTGCATCAGCAGACCCTGTTGAAGCAGAAAGATATCCAGAAGAATTTGGAAACCTAGTAACTGGTGGATGATACAAACCTGAGTGAGTATTTAATGCAGACGAAACTGCATGAACTGAAGATGATGCCAAACAAAACATTCATTTCCAAAAGCGAAAACTCTGTCGCTGGATTCAAGACAGCAACGGATTGAGTTACACTTCTGCTTTGTCTTAATGCAACAGGAAATTGCGTCATTAAACCACTGGAGCTTTACAGATGGTTAAATCCTTGGGCATTAAAGAATCAAAACTAGAACGACCTGCCAGTGTTTTAGCGTGTTAATAGGAAAGAGTTGGTTGTAGATGCTATTATTTCGTTATTGGTTCCGGAATTGTTTGGATTCTGAAGTTTAACTCATTTCAAAGAAAAGGATGGACTTCAAAGCAGTTGTTGGTTTTGGATAATGCCACGCCATCCTTGTGAACTTGAAATTATACATTCAAATATAAAAGTGACATTTTTACCTCCCAACACGGCATCTTTGTTTCAAGCTATGGACCAAAGCATGATCCAGGCCTTTGAGTTATATAACTTTTAAATTTTGTTGGATAATATGGAATGTAATTCTGATTCAAAAATTAGCGAATTTTGAAAAAAAATCGACAAAGGAAAATGCATCTTACACATGAAATAATCGGTAGAAGAACTGAACCCATACACATTGAATTCATGCTGGAAAAAGTGTGGCGTATTCTGATGCGGAAAATGACAGAGAATCCGTGTAGATTCCAACTTTAACTGCAAATATTGCCGAAATTGCAAATGGAAACGGACGAGATGGGTTCAAACAGATATAATTAAGTGACCTTTAGGAGTTTCTTGAATCGCAAGATGAAGATTTGACTGACACCGACTTGCAGGAAGTGTTAAATTTACATTTACATTTACTGAAGACCATGCTTTGTAAAAATGATATTACGGCGAACGAAGAGCCAGAAGAAGTAGCTATTATCTAGAAAGTGAGAAAATGGAATCTTCATTTTGATATCCAAAAAGATGCTGTACCATTTTTGGAGCGATTGGTAGAACTTAGAACATGCTACCAATTCCCAGATGCCCATATGATCAAAACACCTCCAGAGATTCTAAGAGAAAAAGCATTAATATGGTATCGTAATAACCAGAAGAGCTGGAAAACATGGACTTTATATAGGAGTTCTCATCATTTTATCTACCACCAAATTATAAAACAGAATTGATAGCCGATATTCTGAGAAGACCCAGAAGAAAAATGAATCGTTTAGAGAATTTTTAATTGAAATTCGAACAATGATAAGAAGACAAGGTAGTTTCACGACAAGTCTAGAGTTGGAACAAATTTACACTAACATACATCCGGATATAGGAACTACATAAAAAGAAGGGATTTTAGTTCGCTGAAAGAACTGACAGAATTAGCAGTGGAATTTGAAGCTCTTCAGAATGATTTAAAAACATGTGAATTTAATAAACGTGAATACAAATATGAGAGAAATTCAAGTCAAGGAACGTATCAACAAACGCAAGAACAAAATCACAAAATTTTACAGTACTACAGCAGAACTTTTTGTTGGAGGTGTAGAAGAAGGGGCCATAAGCGTACCGAATCCTTAGGTAACTACAAAAAATTCTGCTCCCACTCTGGGACATTAAACATAACAAGCAATGAATGCACATGTCTTAAGGAATGGCTAGAGGGAAATGGAAATACCGCTTGAGATTAGGAAGGGGACTCGTAGCGAAAACTTAACCCTTCATACAAACGTTCGACAAACCTCGTGAATACGACTCAAGACTATTTGTGATGACAAAGGTAGAAAAAATGAAAGATTTCCAAGCATTATAGACGCAGGATCAAACTCATACATAGGTTCCAAGGTGAAAAATTTATGCATCAAACTGAAAATCCATCCAAATCAAGTATATATTCAGGCAAAGATGGCAGATGGGAGAAATGTAGTGATTACAGATCATCCATAAACCACACCATACGGTCACTTTTCCTTACAATCTTCTTCGGATTATTTTGCCAACCAGAATCTTCTGGTTTGCTTATTGATGAAGCTTCAATTTGTTCGTTATTCTTCACATTTGGATGTTTTGATGCAGTCCCTTTGTTATATATTATTTCTACTCTTCGCTGTATAGCTTGAAAGGAAGGCCGGTTGTGCAGATCATAAAATTCACGAAGTGAACCTTGAGTTCGCACAATTGAACATAACTTCAAAATAATAATCAAGTGACGAAACTAGAATTTCAAACAAAGTCTCTATCACGATACACTTAACCCGGTATGCCGACGAATTCGTGATTATTACGTCAGTTCGAAAAATACCTATTCGACTCTGTTCGATTTAGTGCCAACTCTGTGCGATTCAGTGATTGTCACTAGAAATACTTTGATAGATAGAACTTGAAAATGTTACGCTCAGTGATCTCAATTCTGCTGTGATTGTGGTAGATCTTAGTCGAGCAACTATTGATACTTTAAATCCACACTGTTCAATAGATGATTAGTTGTATAAAGGAATGGAGAAATCAAGCTTTTTTATAATTTATTTAGAATAAAAATATCGCATAATATGAGTACTGTAACAAAGCAAAGAACTCTATTTATAAAAAGAAAGAAATAACATCATGGATTGAACTCATAATATACAGCTTGAAATAGTTTGAGACCGACAAATAATTTTTGAATTGTCTGAGGTAAATCAATATAGTTATTGATCGATTATGTTACTCGTATCATTCAATGATGAAGAAGATTGCTTGCTGCCAAGGGAACTGTAATTTGCTACCGCTTAACAATCATAATAGAAATATTCCATTATTGAGTTTTTTCAGAATTACATTTATTCTGTTTTATATCTAACTTCTCTGTTCAGTAAATTTCGCTAAACAATAAACATAGCAAATTCAGAAATGAGTTGTAGAAAATTGATAGAAGTGATCATGAGTAATTTAGGTAATTTGGGGTTCAATGTACACTAGAAGTTTCCTGCATAACATTTTCATTTATTAATATATTATTATGATGATTACTTGGATCATCATGATTGAATGATATAAATATTGTGATACTCAATATTGAATTTTTTGTTGTTCATTCTTTTTCATCACACAGTTTGTGAATTTTGAAAGTTTTTTGTTCATTTTAGCTTGAAGGTCTTGGAAACTAATTTTTTCGTTCATATCTCACAGCCTCATGTAGGTACGTGTCCTACTCAGACATAAAACATCTTCATAAGGTATTGACGAAGATAATTTCAGCATTGGTTTTTCGGCTTATTTCCTGAATATGTGTTTTTCTCTAGAAAACTTCGTTCCGTGCATTGCATAAAATTCGGCATCTAATATTCGAGCAGCTTCGAGTAATTCACCACTAAGAGTTTATAGTCTCCTTCTAGAAAAGAGTTCTATCCAGTCATGTGGAGCCACAACATTATCTACTGGGAGAGAAGATTTATCTCCTAGGCACCTATATTTATTCTTGAACTTATATGCTACGTAGCCAGCAATATCTTTCAAAGCTTTATCATTTATTTTCTCTTTGCGTTCGAATTCATTGAGCAGCTTCATACAAGCAGTACTGGTTTCTGAAAGATCCATATCATATTGTGGGTCTATGAACGTATGAGCAGTTATTGTATTCTCTTCTGAATCGGGGTTAAGTATTTAGTCTTTTTCCATTTCCAAATTTTTCAACATGCATTCCGTTAAGCATGGGACCTTGTTCTTTTTTTCTCTTGGAACACACTCCAAGGGATCGAGTAAACGTGTTTCGCCTGGTTCTTCGGTGTTGGTATTTTCTGTAAAAATTGCCGCTGAATTTTTTTTCCTACTAAAAACCATCTCAAACGAAGCACGAAATCGAGTGGATGTGGATGATCATTGGTTGCTCCCATTCCAGTGATATATGAAAAAAATTCTCTATATCTTGATTGAGTCTTGAAGTCAAAATTATAATTTGACTACAAATAAGTATATAATTCTTCTGTAGACCTATTCAATAGGATAATTCCTTTCTGGAAAGATAGAAGAGATTTGTGTTTTCCCACTATCAAGATCCTCATAACATCTGATACTTCTTTCAGTATTTTCGATTGACTTTCTAATTCGGTACCAAAAGCATTCTTCGATCTATTATTTGCTACGTATTTATTTCTCGAACTGAAAAGGTCAAACCATTCATTTATGAATAAGGTGAAGTCAGCAACTTTTTGCCACGGTAAATTTGGAGGGATCAATTCATTCTGTCCACAAAATGATATAGCTTTTGAGATGGTTTCTGAAAATAGCTGAACCACTGGTCTGACCTTTTACCGTTCTGATCCCTTCACTTCCAAATGGTACTTACTGATTTTATAAGCTATCGTTAATTCACAGTTTGATATTTCAAGCAAATTTTATCAATTAAAATACCATTTTCCCAAAACCCGTTGTCCAAAAGATGATTTCTCATTAACTTTATTAGATGTGGTATATCAGCAAATACGAAAACCTTCAAGAATTTTTTTTTCGGATGTTCAAAAGAGCAATTTCGTTATATCCTATAATAAGATGTATCCAGAGCTTTATGTTGGTTGGACCCATATCACTGACAATGCCTACAACCATGAAACCAGCTCCATATAAATTAGAAATAATAGTCAGTAATATAACTTTAGTCAAGGGCTGATCGAAATCATAAAAAACTGGCTGTTTCCAATTACTTATCAAACCCTGTACCATAGCTGTTTGGCAGCTTTTATGTGGACTTATTACTCTCTGCTCCTTCTTTGCTATATCAACCCTATTAGATAAATATATTTCATGGAAAGACAAAACACATAATTTCTCACTTTCCCCATTTGCTTCGATTTTTTCTTAATCAATACCATCACGTCACTCAGAATAACTTGGCTCACTGATATAGTGGCAGATCACTTCCTGAGTGCAGAAAGGGCAGGTAAAGGACGTCCATTCTTTCTTAAATAGCGATAGCCTTTCGGAGTTACACTGCGCAAGGATATTGCAGAAGCTATATCTTCTGGAGTCCACCTGCACCATTCCCTTCAGGTTGCATTATTCTTTTTTAGTTGACCATTAGTAAAGATCTTCTCTAATCTCAATTCGGAATTGCAGCGCTCTTGCTTCATCGTCTCTATTTTGTTTACTAAATCTGAATTTTCTTTTTACAATTCAGCAATTTTTACTTTCAGTTTCGATGTTTCACTTTCTCTGCAATTAAAAATGGATGAGCAAAAGTAATTGACTGTAGCCGATAAATGCTTGAAAACATAATGCTTGTTTGATAGCCCACATTAGTATTTGAATTCCGTTGCTCGAATGCAATATCATCCTCGACTTTCGTTACAACTGAATTCTGTGAGAGAATACTGGGAAATTGATTGAACATCTTCAAGTAATCGTGATCTCTTGGCAACTCGGGTCAATCGTATATATATATATATATATATATATATATATATATATATATATATATATATATATATATATATATATATATATATATATATATATATATATATATATATATATATATATATATATATATATATATATATAAATTTATTGATACCGGGTTAGTAGTCTTGGAACAAAGGAATACTCTTTTTCATGGCAAGCTTTCGGAAATATATATTGTTTCCATCTTCAGGCCTCTACAACGAACAAACATCAATGAAACTAAATCATATAAACAAAAATAATCACTTGGAAACCATAAGAATGGCAACTTACAGAAAGTTGAGGTTAATTATCCAAAAGTTAGTATGTGATGAAAAACCGAAGTCATGAACTCAAAGAACACAAGACACATCGACAAAGTGCACAATAAAACTCATATAAAACATCATCAGGTACAAAATTGAGAAAATTGCCAGTTTGAAAACAACAACAAATCACGTAAAATTCATTTCATTCTAAGGCATGAAACGGCGCAGGAGCGGCCTTGTATAGGTTCTCAAAATGTAATAGACAGAGAATGTCAAACGTTTGTACTTTCAAGAATCAAGAAAGTATGCAAATTATGCAAGCGCCGTTTCATGCCTTAGAATGAAATGAATTTTACGTGATTTGTTGTTGTTTTTAAACTGGCAATTTTCTCAATTTTGTACCTGATGATGTTTTATTTGAGTTTTATTGTGCACTTTGTCGATGTGTCTTGTGTTCTTTGAGTTCATGACTTCGGTTTTTCATCACATACTAACTTTTGGATAATTAACCTCAACTTTCTGTAAGTTGCCATTCTTATGGTTTCCAAGTGATTATTTTTGTTTATATGATTTAGTTTCATTGATGTTTGTTCGTTGTAGAGGCCTGAAGATGGAAACAATATATATTTCCGAAATTTGAATGAAATAACGTCAAATTTGAATCTTTCATTAAGATTTGTCATTGGTTTATCAAACATTCTGGGTGGCGATTCAATTAAAGATTTCGAAGTGACGTCATGTGCCACTCGAGCGAGCATACCGGGGTAAGTGTATCGTGGTCTCTATGATTTTTTCTAATTACTTTGTTCTGAATGATATTATGAATCAGCCGATAAAGTTTATATGTTTTATTTTCAATGAAATAAAACTAAAGTATTTTGATTTTCACTATATTAACAAAACTATGACCGGTTTCACCACACTATGGCTTCATCAGATAGATACAAAGCAATGAACAGAGTTATTCCTTATATATTAGTCTTATTTCCTTCTTAATATTACAATAGGTACAAGAGGTATGTTGGAAAACCCATCGGAGTTGCTTACTTTATGAATTGAAAAGATTGAGTAAAGGAGAAGGATTTAGATCTAATTGAATATTAAGTAACCTACCTGTATTCTTTTCTTTGTTTATCTCTAAAATTTCCAATAGATTGAGTTTTTGTCTGTTATTTTCATTGTGTAAAATTTTGAAATTATCATTAAAATTATGGTGTGATTAGAATAATGGGAATCTGATTTATAATAAATAAAACTACGTTTGTGCTCGGATAATCTAACTTTGAAATTTCTGAAAGTTCTACCAATATAAATTTTATTACAATCCCTGCAAGACAGTTTATGAACACCGGATTCATTACTTTTATAAATTTTAGATTTGCAGTTTTTGATATGTCGGCCTAAGGAATTATCAGTTCGGAATGCTATATTGAAATTATAATGCGAGAGGAATGATTTTAATTTTAGAGTAGGATTACCAAGCTGTTTTATTTTGTGTTAAAACTTTTCATACTTGAATATTTCCTGGATTGCTTTTTGAAAAAAAGCAATCCAGGATTGTAATAAATTGTAATAAAATTTATATTGGTAGAACTTTCAGAAATTTCCGAGCACAAACGTAGTTTTAATTATCATAAATCAGATTCCCATTATTCGAATCACTTACTCGAAGAAAACCATAATTTTAATGATAATTTCAAAATGATTTAATCTACACTTTATTCGAATCACTTTCGAAGAAAACCAATTTATCAAGAATGAATTTGAATAGCCATATGTTAGTTTAAAATTACAAGTTATTTAACTTGTCTGAATACTATCATGAAGCCATTATTTAATTATTAAATTATTTAATGGTTTTCTTGATTTTTGAATGAAAGTCCAAAAAATTTATGAATGTTCTGTTCAATTTCTATCGTGAAATTGAAATATGAATATATAGAAATTGAACAGAACGATTCCATAAATTTTTGGACTTAAAAATCACTAAACAAAATAATAATCATGTTTTTTCGGTCTTTCGTAAACCAACACATACTGATACAATTATACGTAACTACTCATTACATCCAATTCAACACAAAATTGCAGCTTTAAACAGCATGGTACATCGGTTACTCAATTTACCTTTATCAGTAGAAGATTATAATAAAGAGTTAAACATCATCAAACAGATAGCCATTAATAATTCATATAATCCGGATATGATAGATCTAATCATTCGTAAAAACTCTATCAGAAAGCAATAAATGAAGTATATCCTATTCATAAAGACTATAAAATATTCAACAGTTTAACATTCTGCGGTTCTGCAAGTACAAATATTAAATCCTTTTCTCGTCAAACAAAATCTTAATATAGCTTTCAAAACTTCTAATAACTTAGGTAAACATATTAAAAATAATAAATCTCGTGTTGAAAAATCAAGTAAATCAGAATCTATAAACTCAATTGCGGTTCTTGTGATAAAATTTATATCGGTAGGACCTATAGGAGTTTTGGCATAAGAACATCTGAACATAAACGTAGCTTCGATAAAATAAATCTGATTCAAATTATTCAAACCACCTAATAAAAGAAAACCATTCATTCAATAAAACTTTGACATATTACATATAAAATCAAAAAGTTCAAAATTAGATCTCCTAGAAGCATTAGAAATAAATAGATACAAACATTCGGTCAAGCTTTTGAATGAACAGGTAGATTTGAATTACTCACCTCTACTTAACTTGTTGAATTAGTTTTATTACCTTTATACTAACTGTACAATGGCTCGGTGTGGATTTTCCTGTTATTCATCCAACTTGTTCTACGAATTGTTTATAATACCATACTCTTCATTCTTGATAAAGCTGCTGTGTCAGCGAAACGTCGTCGAATTTTTTCAAATAAAGTGTAGATTAAAGTTAAACCTTGTGTTTTTATCTCATTTATATCATGGATCTACATCAAGTAACGGCCTCCACAATTCAAAAAATAATTTCAAAATTTTACACAATGAAAATAACAGACAAAAACTCAATCTATTGGAAATTTTAGAGATAAACAAAGAAAAGAATTCAGGTAGGTTACTTAATAGTCAATTAAATCTAAATCCTTCTCCTTTACTCAATCTTTTCAATTCATAAAGTAAGCAACTCCGATGGGTTTTCCAACATATCTCTTGTACCTATTGTAATATGAAGTAGGAAATAAGACTAATATATAAGGAAAAACTCTGTTAATTAGTTAGTATCTATCTGATGAAGCCACAGTGGTGTGAAACCGGTCATAGTTTTGTTTATATAGTGAAAATCTAAATACTTTAGTTTTATTTCATTGAAAATATGTATATCGATTTTCATCAAGTAACGACCTCCTCAATCAAATTTATATGTTTTTATTCTTAAATTCTATATGAAATTTGACACAATTAGTACGAGGAAGTTCGAAAATATTCGACATATTTTCTCCTCAACTCCCAATTTACAAATTTACGCCATAAATTAGTTCCATCTGAGAAGAAGTGAAAACTGATTGATGAAGCCAAAGTTGCGATAATTGCCAAAGAAACATTTTGCAAAACTTTTCCGTTTCCAAACAAATGCTATTGAAGTTCATATCGTTTCAATACAGCTTTTTTAATTATATATTCTTTCATTAGGCTAACAACAAGCAGCAAATTAATTAACTGCGCAGTACGAATTCAATTTCATGGAATGAATGAATCAGTTTCTTAAGGTTCTAGTTAAAACCAACATGAAGCGTCCAAGAAACTCTTATATATTACAACCAGCTCAAAAATGGAAATATTTTAATTTTTTTTGGATTCAGATAAATGAATATCATAATAATATATATATCATATATAATAGTATTATATATGATATAATAAATCATATACAGGGTATCCCAAGTTGAGTTGCCTATTAGACGTTTGTGGAGAACTATTAATGCTATCATTCTGAAATTTTGATGGTTGATTAAGCTGGTCCGAAACTTTATTTCTGAAATATTTTGACCTCAATGGCACTTCCGGTTATACCGGAAGTGCATACCAACTTTATTATTTAATATAGAATACCCTATATATTGATAACTGGTTCGATAACACTTGTTATTCCAATTACAAAAAGATATTTTGTGAGTATATTACTTTATTTTGAAATAGTAGAAAAACAAAATATAAACACTCACCACAGATATATAAACCTTTGTGAGTAGCTATTGGATCTTTATTGTGTGGAAAATTCGATGTTATTTTATAAACCAGAATTAAATTGAGACGGAGAGTGTTTGAACAATAGGTTGTAATCATATGCAATAAAGATATATTATTATTATTATTATTATATTATTATTATTATTATAAGTCTAGCTTATTTCGTTCATGATATATCCTAGTTTTACTTGAAAATTATCGTCTTTCTGGTTTTAAAAAAAATTTATATATCTCAAGAACGGTGTAAGGTACCAAAATAATGAAAGGTGTTTTGCAAACACGAAATCATGTGGGATATAAGACATGTCCGACTGAATCTCAGTCAGTATATAGAGTGCTCTTTTTTCCGCGTCATATTTCGAAACTAAGAAACATCGGAAACTACGTTTTTTCAAATTGTAATGCATATTTTTTTCTCAATTCATTAGATTTGCCGTAAAAACCTAAATTAGTAGCTTATAGGAAATCAGGAAACAAAAACCGGAAATCTTAAAAATAAGATATAACCGGAAGCGGAGATTCCTCAATGTTTGCGGGTGCGGAAAGGCGTGCATGGTTGTAAGTGGCCCGCGCTGGTTCACAAGTTGAAGAAGAACATGTGATGCAACATCTGGAGAATAAATTTCCAGGAAAACAGTTCCATGTGGAAATGCTTCCAAAGCAGGAAGATTCTAATAGTGTTGCTTTAAAGGTAGGGGCTGACATGGCACTTTTGGGAGACCTACATAAGCCCGAATTCTGGGCAAATGGCGTAAAGGTTAAGAGATTTCGTTTCTTCCGGAGTCACCGAGCAATCATTGGAAATTAAAAAAGCTAATACCATAAACATTTTTAATTATAATATACAATCGCTATCAAGAAAATATAGCACCCTTGAATATTATGTAAATACAGAAAATTTGGATATAATTTGCTTGACGGAGCATTTGATTTGTGAATCGCAAATCAAACTTATCAACATGAAAAATGTTTCCATGATGTCCTCAAGATGTAGAGTACAAACCAACATGGTGGTGTTCTCGTGGCAGTCAATAACAAATATAAATGTCTACCGATAGACGAACTGGATTCTTTTGGTGTTATTCTGGAGTCTTTATACCAAAGTCGCGGATGGTCTTCATTGCAACATACAGATCACCAGATGGGGTTATTGAAGACTATATCACTTATATGAATGAAATTCTTGCCTCTGTGAGCAACAAATATGCAAAACAAAAAGTGGTTCTCGCTGGGGATTTCAATGTGGATTTTTAGAACCAACAAAGAAGCTGCATATGGTGAAAAATCTGTTGTCGTCATATGGAATGACCCCAATGTTCAGGGAACCGTCAAGAGTATCAAAAACTAAAGAGTCTTGCATCGATCGATAATATATTCATTTCCGCTGAATTGAAGCAAACTTTTTCACAGAGGACTGTTGAACCTCATCTCTCGGATCATTTAGGGTAGTGCTTGAATTTAGATTTGACAAACTGGTCTAAGCCACCACCTGAAAAACGGAAAGTTGTTAAGTGTAAAAAAATTACTCGGGAAAATACTTACTTGTTGAAGAAGGAATTATAAAATATTGACTGAGACAGTTTTCTTGACGGAAATTTGACTGAAGATGCATATACATGTTTTCACGAACTATGGATGGGTCTTCTCGACAAATAATACCCTGAAATGGAAAAGGAAATCAAGAACAAACCTGGCAAGTTGGGTTGCCTATTAGACGTTTGTGGAGAACTATTAATGCTATCATTCTGAAATTTTGATGGTTGATTCAGATGGTCCGAAACTTTATTTCTGAAATATTTTGACCTCAACAGCACGTCCAGTTATACCTGAAGTGCATACCAACTTTATTATTTAATATAGAATACCCTATATATTGATAACTGGTTCGATAACACTTGTTATTCCAATTACAAAAACACCTTACACATAAGTCTAGCTTATTTCGTTCATGATATATCCTAGTTTTACTTGAAAATTATCGTCTTTCTGCTTTTTAAAAAAATTGATATATCTCAAGAACGGTGTAAGGTACCAAAATAATGAAAGGTGTTTTGCAAACACGAAATCACGTGGGATATAAGACATGTCCGACTGAATCTCAGTCAGTATATAGAGTGCTCTTTTTTCCGCGTCATATTTCGAAACTAAGAAACATCGAAAACTACGTTTTTTCAAATTGTAATGCATATTTTTTCTCATTTCATTAGATTTGCCGTAAAAAACTAAATGAGTAGCTTATAGGAAATCAGGAAACAAAAACAGGAAATCTTAAAAATCAGATATAACAGAAGGCGGAGATTCCTCATTGTTTGCGGGTGCGGAAAGGCGTGCATGGTTGTAAGTGGCCCGCGCTGGTTCACAAGTTGAAGAAGAACATGTGATGCAACATCTGGAGAATGAATTTCCAGGAAAACAGTTCCATGTGGAAATGCTTCCAAAGCAGGAAGATTCTACTAGTGTTGCTTTAAAGGTAGGGGCTGACATGGCACTTTTGGAAGACCTAAATAAGCCCGAATTCTGGGCAAATGGCGTAAAGAGATTTCGTTTCTTCCGGAGTCACCGAGCAATCATTGGAAATTAAAAAAGCTAATACCATAAATATTCTTAATCATAATATACAATCGCTATCAAAAAAATATAGCACCCTAGAATATTATGCAAATACAGAGAATTTGGATATAATTTGCTTGACGGAGTATTTGCTTTGTGAATCGCAGATCAAACTTATCAACTTATCAAAAAATTTTCCATAATGTCCTCAAGATGTAGACTACAAACCAACATGGTGGTGTTCTCGTGGCAGTCAATAACAAAAATAAATGTCTACCGATAGATGAACCGGATTCTTTCGGTGTTATTCTGGAGTCTTTATACCAAATTTGCGGATGGTGTTCATTGCAACACACAGATCACCAGATGGGGTTATTGAAGACTATATCACTTATATGAATGAAATTCTTGCCTCTGTGAGCAACCAATATGCAAAGCAAAACGTAGTTCTCGCTGAGGATTTCAATGTGGATTTCTTAGTACCAACAAAGAAGCTGCATACGGTGAAGAATCTGTTGTCGTCATATGGAATGACCCAAATGTTCATTTCAGCTGAATTGGAGCAAACTTCTTCACAGAGGACTGTTGAATCTCATCTCTTGGATCATTTTGGGTAGTGCTTGAATTTAGATTTGACAAACTGGTGTAAGCCACCACCTGAAAATCAGAAAGTTGTTAAGTGTAAAAAAAATGACTCGGTAAAATACTAACCTGTTGAAAAAGGAATTATAAAATATTGACTGGGACAGCTTTCTTGACGAAAATTCAACTGAAGATGCTTATACATGTTTTCACGAACTATGGATGGGTCTTCTCGACAAATATTATCCTGAAATGGAAAAGGAAATCAAGAACAAACCTGGCAAATACAAAACTGATAAGCGTCTGGAGTTCATCAAAGAAAAACTAGACATTTTATAAACAGTTCACATGTTAAACAGAAATGATCAGTCAGCGGAAGCCTATAAATTATGTAAAAAACAATATATCTCTTATTCAGATCAAATATAAGGAAGAATCAACGAGAACAACATCAGGAATGTTGCTAATAAAACTACAGCGGTTTGGGATGTAATGCGTAAAGAAGTATTTCGGACACTATTTTTTATTTAATTTAAGAATTTAAGTCAGCTTTCGAAAAAACTGAAAAAAAAATAAATAACTTTAGAACAAGTTTTGCTCTTAAACAAAAAACCAGTTCGAAGCAAATGCTTGAGAAGAATGTTTCGGGGAGCACGGGATCATATTTTTCATTTGAGTGTTCAGAGCAAGAAACCAAAAATTGAATAGACTCACTTAAGCCAAAATCCTCTAAAGACATATATGGTATATCGAATAACATGATAAAGACTTTATTAGAGAAACTTTGTCATCCCATATCAATACTGATAAATAAATGTTTCAAGGACGGATACTTCCCAAAAGAATTTGAAGTAGCAAAAGTTGTAATCTTGCACAAGAAAGGAGAAAGACAAATATGCGATAACTACAGGCCGATAGCCATCTTACCAGTTTTATCAAAGGTTTTCGAATTGGCAATTAAAAACAGAATGGTCAAATTTCTGGAAAAATCAAAATTGTTCAGTGAAGCACAGCATGGTTATCGAAAGAAAAGAAGTACTAGTACTAGTAAGGCTATACAGAGTGCTATGAACACAATTATGAGAGGTTTAAACGGTGACGTTGAAGTGGCTATGCTCAATTTCGACCTTAGTAAAGCTTTTGATAGTCTGTCGCGATATCTTGTTGAAAAAGCTTTTTCATTATGGTTTTCGTGGCATAGTATATACCGTACTCAAAAACTATTTAATGAATAGATCTCAGTTTATAAGTGTTAATGACAAGTTACCAGAATCCTTCATAACAGAAAGAGGTGTTCCCCAGGGTTCTATTCTGGGTCCGCTTTAATTTCTGGTATATATAAATGACGTGAGTTTGTCTTTGTGGTGATGGGGAAAGATAGTGGAGATCTTAAAGCAAATAAAAATAAAATCGTCGATGAAACAAAGAACTGGTTCTCAAGCAACACACTGAAAGTTAATGAACAAAAAACTGAGGAACTTACAATTGGTTTGACTGAATTCGGTCAAATTTCTAGGAATATGGGTAGACTCAGCTGGTCGTCTCACGTGGAGGTCCTCTGTGGAAAATTAGCTGAATTAATCTTTTCTCTTAGAAAAATAAGAGATGTTAGCATATTGGAGTCAGTAAAAATTGCCTACCATGCCTATTTTCATGGTGTGATGTCCTACGGGGAGCTGGTATGGGGGTCTTTCGTCGGAATCGAGTAAAGTCTTCATCCTACAAAAAAGTACGATGAGAACTATGTTCAGAATTAACCATCGAGATTCTTATGGACCAATAGTTAAAAAGGAAAGGATACTTACGTCTCCATGCGATATATATATATATATATATATATATATATATATATATATATATATATATATATATATATATATATATATATATATATATATATATATATATATATATATATATATATATATATATATATATATATATATATATATATATATATATATATATATATATATATATATATATATATATATATATATATATATATATATATATATATATATATATATATATATATATATATACGAATCACTGAGACAACTTCATTCAAATAAAGCAGAAATCGCCATTGGAAGTGATCACCATACGTATAATACAAGACATAAAAGTTAACTCAGAATTCTTAGGAGTACTGGGAAATCTAAATGTATGATACGTTACCAGGCCAGTTCAAGGTCCTTAAGGCAAATACTTTCAATAAAAAATTAAACATTTCTCATAAGAAAATGCCTTCTACAGTATAGAAGACCACATGAACTTTTACAATGAATGTTGTTTGCTATTTATTATATTGTTTATCTGTGATATTTTTCTGACGTACCATGTAATTTCTTTCGATGATGATTAAATAATATTCTATTATATTCTATATTCTATAGATACCCTGTACCTGAGATTTCAAGTTTTCAAAATATGGCGAAAATACGAATTTTACGTTTCTTCCTAAAGTTGGTGAAAGTGGCTTAGATTTCTGCACGTTCATAGACAGTTTCCAGGACATTAACAAATAACTGTCTTTTTGTCATTGGAGAATTGGAGATGTTAAAAATATCGAAAGGAATTAAACTCTATATTCCTAAATTTCATAATAATTGTTCAAAGTGATGCCCATTCACTCTGTGATGTGGCTCTTCGCAGTTCCTCCACATCCAACTGCATGAAAGCAGTTTGCAGTCTATTATGCAAATCATATCTTGAGGTCACAGGTTTCGAATAAATTTCATGTTTCAGCGTTCTCCAAAGATAAAAATCCATAGGCGTTAGGTCAGGTGACTTTGGAGGCCACAAAGACGGATCGTTCGTTCCAATCCATCTATCTTCAAACATATCAGTTAAAATTCGATATTTTTCATTTTTGCAATGGGCTGGCGCACCATCGAGTTGGTACCAACAATGCCTTGATTCAACTACTGATGAAGTGTCAACGAAGTCACCTACTACCGTCCCTAAAATCTCTATATAAAGTTCACCATTCAAGTTTTTATCATACACAAAATAGAAAAATCCTTTTTCTTTCAAAAGTGCAAACACATTAAAACTCAATTTATTATGAGGATTTCTTTCCCTGGTAATATGATCTTGGTTGGCCCAAAAGTGTGGGTTGTTCTGTTTAAAATAACCTCATTAGAAAATTTAGCCTAATTCGTCCAGATAATTTTTTTGAGAGAATCGGGATCCTCTTGTGTGCAGAGAAGAAGGATCTTACACAGTTATATTCGAAGCTGTGGATCGCCAGCTTGAAGAGTTTGGACAAATAAAAATTTATAAGGGTGCAGTTTATGTTCTTTTTTCGGAATTCTGTGAATACTACTATGAGGTAAATTCAGATCATGCTCTGCTATTGCTAATGATGCACATGGATTAACATCAAAATAAGCTAGAACGGCAATTTCAATGTCTTCATTGTTGACTACAGGCGATGAAAATGATGTCTTATTCTGGACCGTTCCAGTGGAAAGATGATTTGTAACTTATTTCCTCAATTTTTTGGCTGCCATAGACGGCATATTTTGATATAAATCATTAAATCTGCTACAAGTTCTACTAACATTCCGTCTGTCATCTCCATGAATGAAAAATAAATTGAATAGCAGCTCATTTATGTAGCTAGCCATTCTGTTTGAATTAATTCGTCTGACATTCAAAACAAAAATAGTTTGTTATCTTTGCCCTGGAGCCTGTCTATGCTCTGGAATATGTCTATGCACGTGTAGAAATCTAAGCTTCCTCTGCCAACTTCAGGTATATACTTAAACTTCGTTTTTTACCGCTTGAAATCTCAGGTACAGAGTATGTATGGGGAACTACATTAATTTTTCTACGGCAAATCTAATGAATTGAAAAAAATATGGGTTACAATTCGAAAAACGAAGTTTTCGATCTTTCTTCGTTTCGAAATGTGATGCGGAAAAAAGAGCAATATTTATACTGACTAAGATTCAGTCGGATATGAGTTTTGTTATGGTTTCTTGTTTGCAAAATACCTTTCATTATTTTGGTAGCTCACGCCGTTCTAGAGGTATTATCAATTTTTTCAAAAAGCAAAAAATCCATAATTTTCAAGTAAATAGGGGCCATAAATGCTTCTGAGAAAGGTCTAATGAGAAGATGCACGTGTTGCCGGAACATTTACGACATGCATTTATATTAGATCCTTTCAAAAGGACTGTTTGCACTAATGAGTCAAGTAGTCAAATTCAAATGAGGGATAATGTTTTTCTTTCTATAGATTCATTATTTAGGATTATAAACCATAAAAGTCGATATCCCGAATATCGACTCTTTTTCATGTATCACGTTATAGTTCTAAATGAGCGATTTATTCTACTATGAGTGGCAAGCGAGTCGTATCAGCAAATAGAATGGAATGCTGTGTCGGTTTTTTGTCAGTGATTTTGCTAACATCAACAGTAACATTTAATTTCGCATGTTAGAGATAAAATAATTTGTTTTTATTGTGAACTTACAATCGATGCACTCAATAGGTGAGCATACTTTTTTCGAGCATTTTATTTTTCAGTTAATTTGCGTGCTTCATCGACAGTTTTATTCTAATTTATAGCTCAGCACTGGATGGAAAATCAAAAATATCGTATACCGTCCAGCACTCGAATAAATGAATAAAATCGAAACTTCATTTTCAAATGCCACAAGTGCCAATAACAATGGCACAATGTGAATTGAATTTTAGTGTAACAAGTTTCATTAAATTTATTTTCTTCCGAAACCACATCAACGCGCGATGCGAAAGCTAGTTTGATAATTTGAAAATTATGAAATAACCTTGATAATCTTTTTGATGACCTGAGGCGTTAAAATCGTTACAATGGCAAACATTAATTATATTATTTTTCGTGTACGTACAATGACTCTATGACATCGGTACTCAGAGATTAGGTAACAATTTGTCCTATTTTATATGGTGAAATCAATATTTTCTAATGGCTACAGAAGTGTCGATATATAACCATAGATTGTAACCTCCAATGTCTAAACTGTTTGCAAAGACAAACGAATTATGGTCTAGATTAATAGAAACAGTTTGCGTTTTCAATGATTTGGATAGCTGAGTTATTCTTGAATGTTGACGACAAAAGAGTTGATCGATCAGTTAGAAATTTCTACATATTGTGAAGCTATGGATGGTAACCGTGTTGTTCTATTTACAATAAAAAAATGAAGCTTAGCCACAGCCTGTATGAGTTAGTTCCACCAAACCTATTTGGTAAAGACGTAGAGTAATAATAAAGCTCATGAAGTATGCAAATCCTTTAGAAATGTGGTACGTAGGCAAATTCAAAAATAAATGTAGTTTCTTTGATTTTTTCTTGGAACAGGTACCAATTTTTTGTCGGATCCCGATAGCAACCCTCGTTCGAATCTCCAGGAGATACTCAACAACTTGCCTACGATCTTCTCTGTCTTTTTTGTTGCTCCTCCTTGTTTTCAATAAAATGTTTACTTTTGACGTCTAAAATTTGTAGTAACGAAGACGAATGTGTTTTAGGGTTTTCTTCGAAAATAAAATTGAATCAAATTGGACACTAGTGTATTTAAAAACTATAATAATTTAATGTGTATATCCAGATATTTACGTTCACCAAAATAATTATTTCATGCAGCTTACGCTTAATTCTGTGGATTGAAATATATAATAATTAAATAATGTTTATGATATTTCAGATAACTCATTAAGTTAAGTAACATGTGGAAATGAACATCTGTTTCATATTTTATCAGACTAGAGCTAAATTCTCCACATAAGTTTCAATATTACCTAACAGAATGTTAAACAATGTATATAAATATTTTCATGACTTTATAAAACGACTAGTTCTAAATTTAATATCTTTCTATACTTTAAAATAATAAAAATCAAAATTATGCTTGTCAAAATGCTCATATATATTTTGAGCTGCAAAATTTCCATGAAATATTTTCAGTTCTTCTGATGATGTATCTTCATTACCTAAATTCACTCTAACATACACACAACCAAATTTATATGAAATATAATTTTTATATTTTAATTGAAAAAAGAAATAAATTGAGGTTTATTTTGAAAAAGAAACAAATAAAAGAGAATAAGAGACTCTTTCCGCATGTAGTGAAATAATTGAAAATTGTTTTCTCACGGAGTAGGTATTTTTTCTCGACCTAAGTAGCTCGTATTACCTCCTCTTGCCCAGATACAAGCCTGAATCCGTCTAGGCATGCTTTGGATTAGGTTTTCGACCTCCTCTGGGATGATATTCTGCCACTGTTCTGTGGCGGCTTGGATGAGCTGTTGTGGGGTTCTTGGATTATCCTGGCGCGATCTAATTTTCCTTTTGAGATTAGTCCATAAATATTCAATAGGATTTAGATCTCGAGAGCAAGCTGGTCAGTCCAAAATAGCGATTCCTCTGTTTCAAGATAATATCGCGCGAGGTTGCTGGTAATCGGAGGAGCATTATCTTGCTTGAAAGTGAAATTCTCACCGTCATTAATTGTCACTACCCATGGTTCTTCGGATGGGGACCTTCCATCGGGTATGTCGAATCCAGATACTCTGAATGAGCTGGAAAGAGTGCTTTACACTCAGATCTACAATTATTTTACAGAAGAAGAACTGTTACCTGACTTCCAGGTGGGGTTTAGGAAAAATAAACTGGAACAGCTTTGTCAACTGTTTCTGACGATATTTTCCGTTCCCTAGATGGAAAACTCATGGTAGTTATGATTCTCTTAGATTTTTCCAAGGCGTTCGATACGATCAACCATCGTCTCATGATTGCTTAGGTTAAACACTATGGTTTCTCTGCAGCTGCTTGCTCGCTCTTGAAGTCTTATCTTACAAATAGGACACAGATCATGATAGTTTGAGGAGCCTCATCTCAAAGTAACCCTGTTGAAGCTGGCGTCCTCCAGGGTTCAATTCTCGGACCTTTCATTTATCATTTACACGGCCGATATACCCTCGAAAGTGCGTTTTTGCTCCAAACAGGCATACGCTGACGATGTCCAGCTGTTACATAGATTTTCCTTGAGCAGTTTATCTCTTTCACAGGATCAAATCAATCAGGATCTCCAGAATATCTACGAGGTGGCTTCTTCACACAATCTTGAGTTGAATGCTTCTAAAACTAAAGCTTTAATTTTCTGTAACAGTCGAGATCATTAAAGGGTGATTGAGGATTTTCTGAGGCTACGAATCAGGGATGAAAGAATTGTTTTCTTTGAGTCGGATAGAAATCTTCGATTTTCCCAGCATGTGTCAGGCATGCTTAGGACCGCTTCCTTTAGACTGAGGATGTTATAAAGATCTAAAACATTTCTTTCGTTTGTCACTAAAAAACGATTGTCCTAAAGTTTAGTCTTGTCTTTATTGAAATACTGTGATTTCGTATACGGGCCTTGCCTCCATTTATATCACAAAAGAAGAATCCAGCTGGTGCAGAATTGGTGTTTCCGTTTCATTTTTGGTTTGAGGAAATACGATCATATCTCACATAAGATCAGAGAATTGGGTTGGTTGAAAATGGACTTACGTGTGAAGCTTGATCTAGGACGCTCTGTATTTAATTAATTAAATTTCTTTCATCAGTTGACTTATGAGAAAGGCTTGTTCCCAGGTCCAGGGTACACTCTAGAAACTATATATATATATATATATATATATATATATATATATATATATATATATATATATATATATATATATATATCAGTTTTCTTTATATATCCAAATAGATAGAAGAATATTCGCTTATCTCATTCGTCACATCGACCTAATATATTCAAATAGTTTTCATACAATGCTGTGAAGGTTTTTAATAGTATGCCGGTCGATGTGAAAAATAAAGGAGTAGCTGAGTTAGCTATTAAAAAGTATAAGCGAAGACTATTCTTCTATCTATTTGGATATTGTATGAAAAACTGATATTGAAATTTAGCGGTCGAATGAGATGGAATATATAGATATATATATATTCGTTATGTATATATATATATATATATATATATATATATATATATATATATATATATATATATATATATATATATATAATTTTTCATTTTCAGTCAGTGTATCGGGCCAACTTTCTCAATTCAGGATTTAGTGTTTCTGTTATTCATAAGGCATAGGTAGAAGTTATTCCTCATTTTGTATAGGTGCTAATGTAGTTGCTCAATATAAATTCGAGCTTGCTCGAATTAACCTAATTGGGGTTAAGTGTAAGAAGAGTCCAAGGACTAAATTTCGCCTCAGTTTTTTGTGTTCCTCCTTACCATCACTGTGAATACCGCTTGCGGTAACATATCCTGAAAAGAGGCCATATTATTATTATTTTCTTCTTTAATGACATGGTCTATACCATTTTACTAGTATTGGGATGTAAAACTTTTTATTGCATTGTTGAAATGAAGTTCAACATCTTTTATCTTGAAACTTGGGTTCTTTCTAGCCACTTTAACCTTCACCTGTGTCTATATTAGTTCAATCGGATTCAATTCGCAGTGGTAAGGTAGAAGGCGGAGTATACTAACTAATGTAAATTTACAATTGATCATTATTCTTTTTCAACCATATTTTCTTCAAGAGAAATATTTTTATCTGTCAGCCATCTGATGATGTCTGCTTTACGCCCTGGAGATGTTGGCGTTAATTCAATCTATCGCGAATGGTAGCATGCGTTATCCATTACAATAACAGATTCTAGTGCTATCAAATCTAACAAAACATTCTTCGAAAGCATCCGCATCCATGCGTTCATGATAGTCTCCAGTACTTTTACTTTGAAATAATAATAACCCCTCATTAACAAAACCGTTAACACTACCTTTACGCGTTATTAATGTACGTCGTTTTCCTGACAGAGCATGAAATACTGTAGACAATCCTTGGAGGAAGACTTGTCGACAATCTTTTATGTTTTTATCATTCCAAGTTTTCTGAACCGTGTACACTTGACAAACCCAAGTTTTTTCCAGAAAAAAGATTACTTCGAGCACGATATTTTTTAACTAATAAATCTCAAATATTTTTCTCCAGCAAACGATCTCTTCTTTATCTATGAGAAACTGACTCCTCTTATGCTTTTTCCATGAAAAATTCAATCAATCTATTTTTCCGCTTATATAGAATATCCAATATGTGAACATCTGTATAAAAACCAGAAAGCATTCAATAACATTAGATAATATCAAAATTGTTCATAATAGCGACAAAGGTTAGAAAATGAATCTATGGTTTTGGAATGTTTGGAAATCAATAAACTTTGTGAAAATCCAGGTAAAATCACCCTAAATAGCCAGCAAGATATTAATACTTCTCCTTTATTTAATCTGAAATTCGTCTAGTATCTATACAGGAATATCCACCTGGACCACCGTCCGTTAAAAACTTTTTGAGTTCCAATTACAATATCAAGCTGAAATTTTATACGCGGCCATGACTAGCGATTTCCAATTAGATTGAAATATTTTCGAAGTGATATCATTTCCGGTTATACCGGAAGTTGGTCATCACTTTGTTATTTCAAATGGCAATCTACCTTTTTTAATATACATCTAGAACTGACATTTGAGCGAGGCATAAAATACCCAAGTTGTTGGCACTTATCTGTCAAAACTTTTGACAGATTTAATTATCTTTATTATAATCTCGATTTTTGAGGAGCATTTAAAAAAAATTGTAGCTCGTAGATCTTTTGCACTACAGACACAATTTTTGCTTGGATAGATAGAAGAAGGAGCAAGGAATTTTTTGAGCAGTCTACACATGTCAAAGGTTTATTGCGTTGTTTTTCATGATTTTTTCAATTTAGCCTTTTTCAAACAGCAATAACTCAATTTCTTCAAATGGCAGGTGCCAATTTTTATATCGCCATCAGATGAAGCGTCAAATTTCAGATGGAATTGTATCAGCATATACTGTACCCATCTCTTGTAGTTCCGAAATAATTTGGGAATACATTGAATTTTGATGATTCTGCAAGGACTAACAGAGAATGCTCTGAAATATTTGAATCAAGTAGCTGAACTGCCTACGCTCACCTGACAGGTGCCTAAAATTAATGAACTTGTCACTTCGTTCATTCGAAACAACTTGGGTATTTTATGCCTCGCTCAAATGTCGGTTCTAGATGTATAATAGAAAAGGTAGATTGCCATTTGAAATAACAAAGTGATGACCCACTTCCGGTATAACCGGAAATGGTATCACTTGAAAATATTTCACTCCAATTGGAAATCGCTAGTTATGGCCGCGTATAAAATTTCAGCTTGATATTGTAATTGGAACTCAAAAAGTTTTCAACGGACGGTCCCGGTGGATATCCCTGTATAAGTAAGTACTTGATCCTTGAAATGACCTGACGGTAAAAAATAGTCGTGTTCTTAAAAATAAAATTATGGAAATTATAAAATATATTCAAGTATATCTGAATTTCCATAAAATGAACAAATCATCACAATCACTCAGAAGGAAGCATTCTCAAGGTAATAAGCTAAACCATACAATATTAATAAGATAATCAAACAATACAGAACTTTCGATATTTTTCTTTTCGCGGATCTGATTTTCGGTCGCAGTTTGTGTTTCTTATAAGATAAATACTTCTGTCCTAGGGATGGTTCTTCGACACAGAATCACTTTTGCCCTCCGAAATAATTTTTTAATATTCCAACTTAATAACACAATATACTCCCAGAAATATTAAGAGCCACGAAAAGGGTTACAATCTTCGATTTTAATATACAAATATCCATTAAGAGATCATGAACAAATTCAGACTGATATTTAATGAATATTTCATGTTTAAATTAATTTATTTAACAGATGGCAATTAATAAAATGAAGGTATGATGATTTTAAATGCTTCATAATTATGGTTTTGGAAGAATCAGATTTTGCGTTCCAATAAAAAAGAACAGTAATTTCTTCTGAATAGAGCTTTATTAATTGAAAATAATACTAAAAGAAAACCCGCCCCGGAATGAGTAAATACCGTACAGTCCTGGGTATATTTCAGCTTCTTCGAGTAAGGTCAAACAAAAATTAAAATCTCTTATATTTCCTTGTGAGCCTGAATTTGTCGGCATCAAGAAAAGGTCTCCAAGTTTCCTCATTTTTTCGATTATTACCTATTGAATCGTCGAGTTTTTCATAGCTTTCCCCCTACTTCGTATTCTTTCAACTACCATAAACTTAATGAAGTTTTTGAACCTTTCATTGAATTTAGATTCGTTCGATATGCCTGAGATATGGTGCGGAAAATCTTTTTCATTTTTCGCTGTGAGAATTAGCGCTGACTAATGCGGATAAGAAAAGAACAAGACAGGCTAAGTGAGGAATTTGATTCAGACATACAAAGTTGAGTGTAACTTGGAATAAAATATGAAGAATCAAAGCAAAGATCATCCCACACGAAATCAAATATACACTCCCCACGAAAATTGTCGCATCACCCTACTTTTACGACAATACTATATAAACTTTTAGGTTGGTCATTCAAGAGTCGCTTGGTAACTTTCAGAAGTTGAAATAAGAGAGATGAGTTTATGATGGAAAATATCAAGAATTTTTGATCTAATGAAAAATTTAAAAATTCTTCAAACATTTGCGAAGAGACCAATCAACTAGCATCGAATGGTTACTAATCATTTTCAGAATCGAGTGTTTCCTCTCCGCGCCCTAATTACTACCAGTATAAGTCTCGGAAGCGCCTCAAACAAACTTTCGATGTACTCTTGAGTCTCTGAGTTTCAAATTTCAGGAAGCAAAATTTCTAGTTGTTGGAGTGTTCCACAAGGCATCTTACGTTGCTGAATTTGACACCCCATGTTGTCCCAAACATGTTCTATGGGATCCAAGTCGGGACTTCTAGCTGGCCATCCTAAAATGTTAATTTCGTCATTTTTCCGAAATTCTGTAACTACTCTAGCTGCATGAGGCTGAGCATTATCATGCATATAAATGAAGTTTTCGCCAATTAATGGGCCAGAGGGTACAACATGGGGTTCAAGGATATCTGCGATGTATCTGGCCGCTACCATTCTTCCATTATTCTCTAGGACTAATCCAGTTCGACCATGGAAAGAAATGCCTCCCCACATCATTACTGAGCCTCTTCGTAGATTTCGGTTTGCCAAATATTGCATTGCTGATACCGTTACCCAGGTCGTCTGTATACAGGCATGCGTCTATCATTCGATACTAGACAGAACCTGGACTCGTCGAAAAAAAGAACATTCGACCATTTTGGAATACCTCAATTTGCATGTTCCCTCGCAAACTGAAGTCTTGCAACTCGATGCTCTCGGGTGAGACGCGGGTCGGTAGAAGCCACTCTTCGTCTGATATCATCTTCTCTGAGCCTGTTCCTAACAGTTTGCAATGAAATATGCACATTTCTGGAAAGTGCAAATTGATTTTGTAGCATTCTAGCCGTACAGTGCAGTAAAATGAAGCCAACGATCATCAACTGGTATTGTTATCCGATTTCTCCCCTGTCCGGCCCTTCTTCCATATTCCCCTGTTTCGTGGTACCGATTAATTGCTCTTGAAATAGTGCTTTGGCTTACATTCAACAAGTAAGCCACGTAACGTTGGCTTCGCCCTTGCTCGAGAAGTGTTACAATTCTTACCACTTCATGATCACTCAAATAGCGTACAGGACATTCAGCATCCATTACAATAAATTCGAAGATTCGAAAATCAACAAGAAACACAGAAAACTTGCATTAATTTAGCGTGAAAACTGAAGAAAAATTGAATGAATACTGATAGTCAATTAAACTCATTCTTATTTCAGACGTGTTTGAGATCATATGGAAACATCTGTTACTACATAGATTAGATTTTTCCCCTTAATATTTCCAAATACATATGTTGACAAAGAAACTGCGATCGAGCTGCTTAATCGATTGTGGAATCCAGAATACCAGGTGATGCGACAATTTTTGTGGTGTGTGTATTTCAAATACTACGAGCATAGCATGGTTTCGATATTCTTACAGCTTCAGTTCAAAGTGGAACAAGTAAGAACTTGATTAGTGCAATCCCTCATTTTGGGAATCCTTTCAGAAAAAATTGTTTGATTTCATTAGTTGCCATCATTTCCATTCGTTTTGAAGAAGTCTCTGATTGGTTGAGAGGGATGCTGAAAAAGACGACCGAAGACACGGCTAAGAGTAAGGTGACTTAATTTCAAAACTTCAATATCAATGAACGACCGGCAGGCATACCGTGCCTTAACGAGATCATATTCGAATAATTTTCATGTACTTCTGCTTGCTGACGTGTTGGCGCATTTCTCCAATAATGAGACACCATAGCCCATAGCCAAAATCTTCCAATAGCTAAAAATATATTCCAATATTAACGCGACTGACCAGTATTGATTAACTAGGTAGGAAAAAGAATATGCAATATGAAGCCAACTAAGAATACCAACATGAAAAGAATTCAAAAACGAAACTGTAATACTAAAAAATAACAATAAATTATGAACCCTTCATAAATCGATCTCTATAGAGACAGGTACGTAGCGTAGCTAGTCCGCTGATATGACTTTTCGCGATTGTAGTCTTTCTTTGGAATTCGATTCTTTCAGAAACCAAGCCTTTCAAATCTTTATAACAGTTATCATGGTACCTGTAGAAAAGAGAAAGATTAGCAGTTTGCCGCCTTCGAGCGAGAAGCGGAGATAACGTGTTACACCACATGAGTGGGAGCCTGGTAAGAATTAAGGTGTCTGTTTACTCGTTTCTTGAAGAGGGCCAAATTTTAGGAAAGTGTTGGACGCAAGCGAGTTCTACAGCTCACTGGCCTGTAAACGAAGGAATTCTTATAGAGAGAACTCCTTGCCAGCGTAGTGTTGCGGCAAAACATGAGTTTTTCCAGAACAAGGTCACTGAGTTTCGTTAGTAGAAAATAATGTTTCATCAGTACTCGATATTCGTTTTTCCATTTTAACATTTTTGATTGGTTGTAGAATCAATAATCATTAACATATCAGTATTTTACACAGGGTTACACTTTTAAAGCATTGCATTGGCCAATTATGTTAAAACTTGTGGACTAGTATTACTGCTGCATTTATCTTTAACGGATTCATCAAGTTGCTCTCATATATCCAAAGCAAATTCAATCGAAATTCTATCATCGTTACCAAATTTTGAGTTATTACATCCTAAAATTAGTATTTTGATCGTCCCACAAGAACCCAACACTATTTTGGAATTAAATTATGTATGTATTAATACATAGATGATAAGCTATCTGGTCGCCAAAGTTTATCCAAATTCATTCAGTCGTTTTAGCGTGATTGTACAGTAACAAATATAAAATCTGCCACATTCATGATACGAGCGATATTATTAGTTATTCATGATTTGTACAGTATTTTCTTAAAATTGTATTGTGTAATGCAGCTTCAACAAGAAAATCGAACAGTTTTTTCGAAGCTTTGTGGAAGGTAATACCATGAGAGCTTGAGTTTTTCCAGAAAAACTTACATTTTATCGTGAATGACATGGTGCAATAGCGACGCTGAAGGCTGAGCACTTTTATGTTGCTTGAGTTGTATTACTTATAGGAAAACCGGTTTGAGTATTCTCAAAATGAAAGTTAATTCCTGGAATCAAAGCAAACTAATGAAATTTACAAAGACAATATGATGATTCATTTATCTGAAATTCATGAAAAGTATATGAGACATTCCTTTTATTATATTCCTTTCCGTATATAGGGTGATTCATGTGCATGTAGTTGAAGTTTACCCAGAGGAGTCCGAATCGAGGCCCAAAAACAAGGTGAGGTATCGATACACAGACTGTTTTATGAGTTTGGCGCGAATATTCCAAGGAATATTAGAATTTGAATTTATGAGGCTTTTACTTGGTAAAATTTCATTATCAATAATATTACTTAATAAATTTTATTAAGTAAAATTCCTAAAAAAACACATTACTTGTTTTCATTATTGAAAATATGAGTTTCATCCTTGAATGAATCTGAGCAACATCCTGTCTTTCTAAAAATCGTTGTACACGATGTGAATCAGTAAGAATCGCTTTGAAAAATGAACTAACTGTGACCACTGTCACATTCTGTTTCAATTTTTCATCGAAGAATGATTATGAAGACGACTCATTTTTCTAGGTTCAGAAACACTTCGCCACCACCAACCAAGAAAATCTACCTATTTTCAAATCAGAATTTGATATTTATTGGTTTTCTATTCTTCTCGTGAGTACTTCAGCTAGCACATGCAAAGCAAAGACGAAAAAGTGGGAATAATATTGACTTATTTCATTGAAAGAAAAACCCTGTTCTAGCAACTTATCACTCTGAGGAAAGTTAGCAATGCTATGCGAATTTCATCACCGGCTCTTTTTTAACAGTTACTGCTATCGCTTTCGAAAATTGAAAATCAGTGTCCCGATCACCAAAAACCCCTGTGAGATCCATCTCAGCTAAACTCCCCACGGTGATGAAAATTCACACTTTACTTTGTTTTCGTACCCAAATCTTTCTCCAAACTGGTAGATGGACAACTGCTTTTCTTATAACCTCCAGTAGGTAGCGAGCAATAATCTTGTGAATCATGGCCGATCAGTGCAGCTCAGAATTAATAATAATAAAAAACAAGTACTGTGTTTTAAGGAATTTTACTTAATAATTGCGATTCGTAACGCGTTTCACTACACCGTAGCTTCTTCAGACGAATGATTATGCAGAAAAATGTAAATGAGAATATAACTATAAATGTTCTTGAGTAATTAAAAGCTTATTGGTCGCCTCCTCCTAAGTGGTTATTTATGACAGGTATATCCAATAAAATTAAGGAATAGATTGCTCCCCGAAAAGATTCAATAGAGGTGAAGGGCTTAAATCGACTTGTTCATTGATGAGTCTACCTGAGTGTTTGTATTTATTTATTTCTAAAGTTTCCCAAAGATCTACCTTCCAATATTTATTATCTGTATGCAAAATTTCAAACTGTGGGTCGAAAGAATGATTATTTTCTAAGAGATGATTCGCGTAATTTGAATCTGATTTTTTATTTGAAAAACTGCGTTTATGTTCCGATATTCTAATATTAAAATTTCTATGTGTTCTACCAATGTAGAAATTATCACAGTCATTGCAATTCAATCTATAAACACCTGATTTATTGTTTTTACCTGGTTTGGTTTTATTATTTTTATATATTTGCCTAAATTATTATTAGTTTGGAAAGCTATGTTGAAATTATTGCTACTTAAGAATGATTTCAGTTTCTCACTTGTAATGCCAACGTAGGTTAAGGTGTTGAATTTTTGTTTCAATTTATCGACAGGGTAAACTTCTTTCAATGCGATTCTACTTTGTTTTTATTTAAAATATTATTTATTAGTTTGGGATTGTAACCATTATTTTTGGCTATTTGTTTAATCAAATTTAGTTCTTTGTTGAAATTTTCTGGTGATAGCGGGATGTTAATCAATCTATGAATAAAACTATTGAATGCTGACATTTTATGTTGATATGGATGACACGACGAGTTATGTATTATAATATCTGTATGTGACGGCTTATGGTAAATTGCGAAAACATGTTTTCCATTTTCATTCGAAATTGTTACGTCTAAGAAATTTATCGAAATATTGACAATATTATCATTAAATCAGATATTCTTTCATTATTAAAATTTGTTTAGATCAAAATTATTTCAATTTCAATTACAAATATTATACTATTGAAGACGGCTTGATTATGGGCAATCCGTTGAGTCCTTTGTTAGCAGAAATTTTCATGAATAACTTAGAGAAATTAATTCATAATCATCCACTCACTAAATATTGTTTATACTGGTATCGCTATGTAGACGATATCATTATTTGCTTCACAGGAACAGATAGACAGTTGAAAATTTTCGAAAATCATATAAATTCATTACATCCAAAAATTGCATTCACAACCGAAATAGAAAGCAATAATTCGATAAATTTCTTAGACGTAACAATTTCGAATGAAAATGGAAAACATGTTTTCGCAATTTACCATAAGCCGTCACATACAGATATTATAATACATAACTCGTCGTGTCATCCATATCAACATAAAATGTCAGCATTCAATAGTTTTATTCATAGATTGATTAACATCCCGCTATCACCAGAAAATTTCAACAAAGAACTAAATTTGATTAAACAAATAGCCAAAATAATGGTTACAATCCCAAACTAATAAATAATATTTTAAATGAAAAACAAAGTAGAATCGCATTGAATGAAGTTTACCCTGTCGATAAATTGAAACAAAAATTCAACACCTTAACCTACGTTGGCATTACAAGTGAGAAACTGAAATCATTCTTAAGTAGCAATAATTTCAACATAGCTTTCCAAACTAATAATAATTTAGGCAAATATATAAAAATAATAAAACCAAACCAGGTAAAAACAATAAATCAGGTGTTTATAGATTGAATTGCAATGACTGTGATAATTTCTACATTGTTAGAACACATAGAAATTTTAATATTAGAATATCGGAACATAAACGCAGTTTTTCAAATAAAAAATCAGATTCAAATTACGCGAATCATCTCTTAGAAAATAATCATTCTTTCGACCCACAGTTTGAAATTTTGCATACAGATAATAAATATTGGAAGGTAGATCTTTGGGAAACTTTAGAAATAAATAAATACAAACACTCAGGTAGACTCATCAATGAACAAGTCGATTTAAGCCCTTCACCTCTATTGAATCTTTTCGGGGAGCAATCTATTCCTTAATTTTATTGGATATACCTGTCATAAATAACCACTTAGGAGGAGGCGACCAATAAGCTTTTATAACTCAAGAACATTTATAGTTATATTCTCATTTACATTTTTCTGCATAATCATTCGTCTGAAGAAGCTACGGTGTAGTGAAACGCGTTACGAATCGCAATTATTAAGTAAAATTCCTTAAAACACAGTACTTGTTTTTATTATTGATAATGGAATTTTACCAAGTAAAAGCCTCCCAAATTCAAATCAGAATTAATATTTACAGGTCTTTAGAAAACAGATTTATTTCTAGATAATCAATTCGACTAAGTCAGGCTGTAGATATTTTTGTTTAATAACAAATTATTCTTAATGTCGATCAATATCTATCAATTCAAATATATCAATACTTCATATCCAGGATGCGGCATCTGGACCGCCTAAAAGTTATAGGGATGTATTTTTTCTTCCTTCAGAACGGGCCATACTCTTCTTCAAAAGAGGTGAAAATGTTTGATTTCAATCTTTTCTATCGTCAGTTTATTAATGTTCGAAGAAATAAGAGCGGTTTTATCAGTTTAACGTGTGAATCTGCATGTATGTGTATTTGTGTCTGTCCGAAACATCGTGATGACTGATCTGAAAACCCGGTAATAGAAAGCAGCCATAGTGTGAAGAATAAATAAAGAAATATTTTCAATTCTTTTGACAAAGCACTCGCCAGGGAGATCAATAAAACACCCAAAATTGAATGATTGATGGGAATAGGTATCTTTCTAATATTTTGCAGAAACACAGAGTGGCTTCTGAAATATTCAATTTTCAGATTACTATTGTCTAATGTCAGTATTCGATAAAGAGGAGCCAGTTATGAAAATCGCATAGCACTGCAAAAAAATTGCAAAATGATGACATCGGTGTACCTTGCATGTCTTTCAATAAAAGAAATTGAAGAAATATTTCGAATGTTTCATTCTACAGTGGATAGCTGGAACACTCATGAGAAGAACAGAAACCAAGAACTATCAAATTCTGAATTGAAAATATAAAGTTACGTCGTGGTTTGCTGCCGCATACTCTTCATGTCTTCATAATCATTTTTCAACAAAAAAGTTGAACATACCGTGACCGTTCAGTTAGCTCCGATTTTTGGTAATTCAGATGGTGTATAAGGACTTTCTGGTAGTCATGTACATTTTCTGAGAGTCTTTCAAGGTGAACACTCATTCTCGCAGTCCGGACCTGAAATTGGATTTTACCTACAATCAGAATCGATTTTCATCATGTTATTCTTTATACCAAATTTAGAGTGAATCGACGTATGCGTTCAAGACTGATGGCGTTTATAATATTCGTCTTAACTACATAAAACAGTCTGCATATCGAGAACGGATAGCCTTACCTTGGTATTTGGACTTCAATTCGTACGCCTCTATGTGTACCCTAACTGCAGTTTTCCAATGAACAGTCTTTCGTCAATCACCCTGTATACGTAAATAGCAGTCAAAATATGTACAGTTTGTATGAATTGTTTAATTCTTGTCAAAGTGAACACTTTCCAGTTAATTGTGTTTCTGATATTTCAAATAACTTTTACGTTTGGTTAGATAAAAGCCAACTAAGAATACCAACATAAAAAGAATTCAAAGAACGAAACTGTAATACTAGAAATAACAATAAATTGTGAACCCTTCATAAATCGATTTCTATAGAGAAAGGTACGTAGCGTAGCTAGTCCGCTGATATGATTTTTCGCGATCCTAGTCTTTCTTTGGAATTCGATTCTTTCAGAAATCCTTTCAAATCTTTAGAACAGTTACCATGGTACCTGTAGAAAAGAGAAAGATTAGAAGTTTGCCGCCTTCGAGCTAGAAGCGGAGATAACGTGTGATCTCCGTGTTTTTTTATGCGCGTTTCCCAGGAATAGGCGAACCTGTTACACCACATGAGTGGGCGCCTAGGAAGTATTGAGGTGTCTGTTTACTCGTTTCTTGAAGAGGGGGAAATTGTAAGATGTTGGGAAGATGTTGGACGGAAGCGAGTTCCACAGCTCACCGGTCCTGTAAACGGAGGAATTCTTATAGGGAGAGGTTCGGGGGGTCGTTAAATGTACCGCCATACGATGAGAACTCCTTGCCAGCCTAGTGTTGTGGCAAAACATGAGTTTTCCCGGTATGAGGTCTTGAAGCATCTTCCGTGGAAGTATGTGTAAAACAGAGAAAGGTCACCAACTTGTCTCCTGAGAGCCAGCGGTTTGGGATCGAGGGTGATCACTATCCATTCTACATCTGCAACGAATGTTTGGTGCAGATCCCAATACAGGGTAACAATATTCAAAAGCAGGTCGAATCTGCGCTTTATATAGAAACAACAGCTGAGACAACGTGAATTATCGCTTGGCTCTGAAAAGAAAACTAAGTTTAGCTGATGCAGACTTAGCTATTGCTGATACATGTTCATGCCAGCAAAATATCCGGAGTTGACCGTTCTTCCGAGAAGGTGCATCGAATCTTTGGATGCAATTTGTTTGCCTTGCATCATTAAAAGAGGTTCTACAGCGGGGACCTTTCTAGAAAACGTAGTTGCTTGCGTCTTGCTCGCGGTGAAGCTTTCCAGTTTCAACTGACCCTACTCCGTAATCCTTTGTAAGTCAGAGTTTAAGTAACTAATTTGTTGACATCTCTGACGCTGAGATTCCGCAGCTGTAATCGGCTGCAGACTACTGAAAGACAAAACCAGGGTACAATCGTCTGCAAAACCGAAGATTTTGTTCTCTGTAAATGACAGAAGACCGTTTATCTGCAACAGAAAAAAGGTTCGCGAAAGAATGGTTCCCTGAGGTACTTCTGCTTGCAACTGGAAACAATCAGATGTTATACCGTTGACCACAACTTGTATTGATTTATTTGAAAGAAAGCTACTTATCCAGCACCGCAATTTTTCGGAAGTTCCTATGCAGCAAGTCTGCATGTCAAACCCTATCGAAGGCTTTAGAGATGTCCAGGGCTATTGCTCCGGATTCCCCAAGCTTTTCCATCGTCGAAGTACAAACATGAGTGACGTAGGAGGGCATACTACTGTCGGAAATCATACTGACGGTTGTTAATAATTCCCTGCAACTTAAGATATTTGATGAGTTCATCGTTTATGACTTTCTCCATCATTTTGGACATAATGAGAAGAAATGCAACAGGGCGATAGTTTTGAGTTAAGAACTTCTTTCCTTTCTTTGAGATCGGTTGTATTCTCGCTATTTGTTTTCGCCCCTGCAGTAATATCATCAACATAAACTATTTCGAGATCCATTTATCACTCGTAAACGCCGAGTTGTTCTGAAAATCGAAAAAGGACTCCCTTCTTATTGATTCAATGAATAATATAAAATTGTTTTCTATTTGAAAAAGCAATAACGTGTATTCCTTCAAAACAAAGCAATCTTTGAAGTTTATAAAGTAGATTTACATTATTTCCCATTCTCCGTTAGTCTATAAATTCTCGGAAGTGGAAAATGTACTACATGTACATAGATGATAGATTTTGTGTGTTTTTAATGATTATCTGATTCATTGCCATTTCCGCGAAAAGCTGCGCAACTTTAATTTTTCATTAGTTTCTGGCATTTCACTCCATTTGTAGGTAACTAATAACATCATTATTTTCGGAACTTTGAATTTCCTCTTCTCATTTAAAATGAAAGTTGAATAATCGTTCTATTTCCGTAGAACATCGTACAAAATTTTTCCTTAACCGAAATATGTCATCCATCAAGAGCATTATATCAAGTAACAGTTATTACCGAATATCCGAGCCGTTAGTGAAGGTTTCAACAGGAACTGTGCATCGCTATGTCACTTAATCAAGTCTGCTCGAATTAACCTTAGGATGGAATTCTGGGGCCAATATTGATACCTCGACTCGTGTATTTTTACATTATTTTTAGATTTTCAGAAAACATATTTTCTGGTAGAAGGGATTAGTAAAGTTGCACTTTTTTTTATGAGAGCTTCTCAGAAATAGGAGAACCTGTTACACCACATGAGTGGGCGCCTGGGAAGAATTGAGGTGTCTGTTTACTCACGTCTTGAACAGGGCCAAATTATAGGATGTTGGACGGAAGCGAGTTCCACAGCTCACCGGCCTGTAAACGAAGGAATCCTTATAGAGAGAGGTTCAAGGGGTCGTTGAAAGACAAATGAGAAAAATATTTTGATTCCCGTTGACAGGTTTTGACCAATTCTCATAAAAATGAAAGTCTCAAGTGGATAATAAAACTGAACAGTCACACATAGGCTATGTTAAACATCCTATTTTATTTGTTCACATTTCCTTCATAGGTTGTATTTGACGTTCTTTCCTTAAATAGACAATCTTTATGTAGAACTATTTATGATTTATTGATTACGTTAATTGACCCAAAAGTCTCCGACCTACTTTCTTTTTTCTTTCGGGGAATTTTTCTATTCCTTTGTATGTCGTCAAATCTGCTTCCTTTAACAGCAGAGTTTACTTCTGAAAACAGTATCATGGTGGTAAATCAGGACTTTATGGAGGCAGACTTGGCTATAAGACCTTATACTCTGTCAAATATTATTGCACCAGGTTCGATGAATGTGCTGGATTGTTATGGTGATCAGTATTTTAATGAAAGAAAAAAAACAATTATGAAATATATTACTATATTGAAAAAAAAAACTATTAAAATTGTTTTCTGCGACTTTGCTCACACTGAGTAGATTGATAGATATTTGATTTCGGTAACACAATCACAAGCCTACTACTATTTATCAGTTTTGATTGTTTTGAGCAGTTTTTCATTATTATCATTTCTAAGCAATCCGGAGCGTTTTCAATGCTTCAGTTCTTCTGATAATCAGTATATAATTTTGGGATGAATTTTGCTCACTCGTGGACCATGTCAATTTTCATTTGAAACCTTTAAACATTACTCTTCTATCTTTAAAGAACACATTATACTCCTCGCTAATCAACGAGGAAATCAACGGGCGAGCAAAACAAGGGTCGATGTGAACACATTCGATAGTTTTCGCACAATTTTTTTTCAGTTTGGAGCAAAACTCATCACAACTTAGTGTTTCTGATATTTGCATAATTCTTCAAAAGAAGGAAATACAACAAACCCAAATAAACATTATAAACAACCGTTCACGAACCGAGGACACAAACGCCAACACGGAATTCGTGCAAACTGCATGTGTCCTTGTATTTCTTTAGCAGATCCGTTTACAATCTGATGATATTTATAATTATAGCTTACCACAAGTTGACTTTCAAAGTTTTTGAGAGAAACTCTTGATTGAAATATTGTTGAACCACAGTTTTTGCTATGTTGTTGGATCCGCAGTTGTTATTTGGCCTATGGAGCCTTTTTTACCCAGGCGAATCAATCACGATGATCAATGAATTTTCTTTATGGATTTCGTTATGATCATCTATGAGCTACAGACCTACATATACCTCAATCCAAAGCGGAATCATAATTTCTAACAACTATTCTGGTTATTAGTTTTACAGCTACACCTGTAGCTCTTCTGCTCCATCTGCGTTTTCGTGCCCATCTGGCGTTAACGTTCAAGTTTTCTGAATATATACAAAACCCTGAACCATCCTTCGTTTTAGAGTCATCATTATTATAGATTCATATATCTCAATCTTTCAATGTATCAGTTCCTATATATATTAAGGTGACAGGATTTTGATTTTGACTCTACATGCAATTGTAGGATTCTACAAGAGACATGTTTCGTTGTTGTCGTCACCTTCCACCAAAATATTAGTCTTACAATTCTATCTCTTCTTTTGATGTTGAGCCAAGATGCGCGTTTAACTTTCATTTGTATCGAAGATTACCATGCTATCGTATTGTATGAAATTTATCTTTTGGTCACAGTTCATATCATTTTTCTTTTATCATTTGTGACAGACCATCACGAAAAATTTTTTTGAATTTTTTCAGGTGAGACGCCCTGTGAAGTTACTGTTAACGTTATAAAATCAAATTTATTTCTGTTTTGAATATAACTGGTGTCTCATTTCGTCTTGAAATAGTATCATCTATGTCTTTTCTAGGAATGATGTATGCACTATTCTAACATTATACATGACAAAATCCTTTCAGTGTCTTAGAACACTTATGACGTGGGAAGTCTGAAAATCGATTGAAAACTAATTAATTTAATTATAAATTGACGTAGCTTTTAATAGTTTATTGTAATATTGAATGACAGGCCAATTTCATTCTCAACCCGAATCATGGACATCAGTTACATATTTGTGGTTAGAAAAATGGTTACTTCATTTATCAGAGTAAAGTGAAGAAAATTTAAGTTTATTTCTCACATTGTATCCTACATAATTCACTGATTAAATAATCAAATATAATTTATCAATTATAAATAACAATTCCTCAAATTATCAAATATTAAGAAGCATTATGTGAACACTGCAACATAGGCTTTGGAGCCTGTCTTAAAACTAAAATATGAAAGAATTGTTTACTGAGCTTGATAATTGCTGAAAATTTGCCCAAAATACCATAATGCCAGGGGAGACAATCATTTTTTATCCAATTAAAAGCGTTTTAATTTTTTTTTATCTTTAGCTTTGAAGAATTTCATGAAATTTGTAATACTTTTTCACCACAAAAGTTTTCACTTCCTTTTTATGATTTTTGTTTTTAATGTTAATATTTTCCGATGTAAACTAAGAAGGTTGTAGAATTTTGGTTCGAAATAAAAGAAACTTCTCTGTGAATGAGTTCCATGGAAGAGAGGAACCAGTATTAGAGTTCTTAGCCTTATGCCTTGTCACATTATCATGATTTACCTTTGCCTTGTCTAGTTTTATCGTCCTGAACAAGCACTGAGTGACATAAAGCTGGCTCATGTTTAAATGTTCAGTACTTCTTGTTTTTTTTAAGAATTATTTTAAGTATAGCTTTCTGGACAATTTCCAAGTGGCCCAATACATTCCCACACAAACCACCCCACATAGTCAGCCCATAATTCAAGATCGATTCAACTAATGAATCATAAATCAGGAGCATGCTGCTCCTGTTTAAGATGTCTCTTGGGTTATGGAAAATGTAAAATAGGCTCCTAAGTCTCTCAATCAAATATCGTGTGATTTCCATCTCAGATGTTGGTTGATGTAGATGCCGAAGTACTTAAATTGCATTTCTTTGGTAAGTGCAGGTCAGCCGCAAACATTTTCGTGACCATCTAATTCGTTTAAGAATATACTCTTTCGAAAAGGTTGAGTTACTGATGAAGTTGTAAAAGTAAGAAACTTAGTTTTTTTTTTGGTTTAGAGTTAGCTTGCTGTCTCCTAGCCAAGCACCCATAATTGCTGAACCAAATTCCGTAGCCTAATATACTTCTTCCCATGTATTACCATTAAAAAACATTGACGTGTCATCTGTATAAGATATAATGTCGCAGTTTAGTATTCTCAAATTAGTTATTTGGTTGATGAATTCTAAAAATAATATTGGTCCCAATACCGTCCCTTGAGGAACATCCATGCTTACCGTGAGAGGATCATTTATGATTCCATTTATTCTAACTCTTTGTTTTCTTTCCGTAAAATAGCATTTCAAAAGTTTCAGAGTTTTACCTCTCATATCCATACTATCAAGCCTTTCCAACAAGATGTCGCTAGATCTAGAAAAACAGCTAAGCCGTTTTTATTAATGTTTATAGAAAAAATTATGTTTTTACTCGGCTCCCCCATGTATGAATGTATGTATGTGTCCAGAGCTGAGCAAGATAAACTTTTCGAGAAAATCCCACAACCTGAATTTCAAAGCTCTTTCAAAAATTTTAGCGAAATTACCAAAAAGCGGCAGGGCAATAATTTGTCATTAACTTCCTGTCATCGGATTTGACTATGCAGGAAACATGGGATTCTTTCCACTCGGAAGACATTAGTCCATTGCAAAGGATGCGATAAATAAAATGCGTTAATGTGCCTATGTAACACACAGAATTTTTATGATGTAGACTATGACTCGTATCATTTGATGAGTATAAAAATTCAACCACCTAAAGTTTATGAGAAATGAAATGACATTTGGTTGAATCTTTTAAATTTGTTTCATATATGTAGCTGACATGAAATCTCCACCTTTTAATATACCTGGTTTTAATTCTTTTACTGACGGACTTAACACAATGATACTGTCATCTTCATGGCGGAAGCGAGGACTGATGCTCATTTTATCCAACAACAACTAACAAAATCGAGTCAGATATGAGCAATTCTTTCTACAGCTTGTATATAAAAATATGCTACGGATATCAACAAAATATCCATTTGCGAAGTGATCTTATCTTTACGTGCAGCTGTGGAAACTCCCTTGGTTACCATCGAGCTCAACATCTCATTAAAAATGTAAGATTCATCTACTTTTCACTCCGGAAGAAGCTTCCGCAAGGATTTTTGTCAGTTTGATTCTAAAGCGCCAATATATCATCAGTATAATATAATGTTAATGAAAATGAAATTGGAGAATATATTGTAAAATATGTGTTACACACTATCAATATTTCGAGAAAAATATGTAAATTGTCGGTATACTGGCATTTGTTCTATCATTGCCTTATTGAACATAATCAATATATGATGAGGTTAAGGGGGACAGTAGAAGACCCATAGAGGGGGCGATGAGTTGGTACAGAGGTAACGTGCCAACAATGAATAGAATATACATAAAAAAATTAACAATAATTAGTCGATGTTTTGTGTATGTTTATGATTGTAAGTGAAAGCAAACCGGTTTTGGGCCGGGGTCAAAATTAGCCTCCAAAAATTTCACATTTATCTCTGAAATGGCTCATTCTAATGAGATGTTATTACTTCAAAATGAAATGCTTTGACTTATTTCGTTTTTTGGATTGCCAGAATTTCTAAGTTTTCCTGTTATCTGAAAGAGATAAACATGCGTCTACAGGTTTAGACGCCACTATTCCTGCGTCGCGCTGCGTCCGCTCCTACCTTAAGGGTTTACATGAAGCCTCTTTTTTCAATTATGGTGCCTTTCTTACTGTACAGGCGGACAGACTTCGACGTTTTAGTGCTGCATGTGAAATATTGTAAATAGAAAAAGAAAACCTCCTCTGCGCGTATTGGTTTTGGGTGAGGAACAAGTTTGATTTCGTTAAATAGATTTTCAAAAGTATATAACTGTGCACTCAATTTTTTCATCCAATTTTCATGAAAAATCGTAAATTGTTCAATTTTCCTCTAATTTTATTCAATACTCCCATGTCCATTCACAGAATTTACATGGATGATTGAAATAGCTCAAGTATGCTCTAGATCAGGGGTGCTCAAACTTGAAGTGCTGGCGTTCTTCCCAATAATTTTAGACTACTTACGATCGACTCTGGGACGCTGAAAGTATGTGTGATGCAGGGTTGTCGTACATACACGATACAGCGTACCTACATACCTACCTACCTAGGTAGGGCGTACCATAGCATATATAGATATTAGCTTTCCCCACAATAAACAAGGTCAAGGTTTGGGTTAGATTTAGTTAGATTCTTCTCTCTAATATCAATGAAGAAACTGATAGTTATTCAAAATTGAGAGTTCATTGGTTGTTACACAACAAAAGGGTTACATATGGTGTTGAACTTAACTAGGGAGTGACTTTGGATGTTGAAGCGTGGCACTGCATGTCCTCAAATACTTTTCATAAGATACGTGGTACGTAACCACTGAGTGCTAATCGAATGACATATGATCGTCAGTTAGTCGATTGCGATATTTTGACTTAATTATCTTCATTTCAGAAAATGCAGACTCGCACGAGTAAGTTGACCCAAAGATTGCCGTCAGTCGAAGGGCGATTTGCCTTAGATTCGCATATTTATATAAAACACCAGAAATTTGTTGTTTGTTGTGTTTTGGTGTTTGTTTTTGTGTATTGAGAATTAACGTTCAAAATGAGCGTACTGTTGAATGATGTCTATAAGAAAGCGTGAAAGTTTTGCAGCTGGATCTTGAAAATATGAACTTCATAAAACAGGGCATCCCATTAAACCAGTAGTTTCATATTTTCCAGCTCCAGCTGCAAAACTTTCGCGCTTTCTTATAGACATCATTCGACAGTATGCTATTTTTGAACCTTAATTCTGAATACAAAACTCTTTAGTCCTAATAAATGAAATTTTCAGCACACAATACTACCAACGAACGCTAAACTTATGTCATGGGATAAAGTAAATCTCTTCCCTAGTGTTCCACCTAGTGATACATCAGCAACGCGCTTCAAATTAATAAAGTCAATCCGGTTATTCAATCAGAAACCTTACACCTTTTAGAACTTCGTTTAGAATAAAGTTATTTTAACTTCAATGGAGTATTATATAAAAGTAAAAATAGTACCAAATTATATATATATATAATATATATATATATATATATATATATATATATATATATATATATATATATATATATATATATATATATATAATAGGACAATCGAGGACTAAATGTCTTATTGTTTCTTCAGCTGCGCCACATTCACATGCCACACTTTCTACAGTATTCCATTTGAACAACATACTAATATTACTACCATGTCCTGTCCTAGGACGATTTAATGTACACCAATGATTCCTACTTATATCGAAAACTGCAACCCTTTTGGAACGATCCTCTATGAGAACTTCATCAAAAACATCAACTTCCTGCCATTCAGTTTTCCAAAGATCAACAGCCTTCACCAGTGTACGCAAAAAGTCAATCGAATAAATAGATTTCCTAGATTTCAATCTTAGATAAGGTGGATTTTGAAGATCGTGTATTATCGAAAAAACTTCTGGAAATGAGTGATACTTATCCCAAGACGATTTAAGAGCTACTTTCCTGCGAATATGGGAAGGAAATATATTAAAAATAACCGGAAGCCATGCGGTAGCAGTTGAACTGATACATCCACTTATAACTCTCATAGAACAGTTCAACCGAGAATCAATCTTATTGACATGAGCTCTATTCAACCACACCTGAAAGCAATATTCTGCTGCTGAAAATACTAAAGCTAAAGCAGTAGTTCGCAAAGTAGAGAATCCAGCTCCCCAATTAGATCCAGCTAGTTTATGTAGTATATTGTTTCTTGTTTTCAACTTCTGACATAATTTATCAATATGAAATTTGAAAGTCAAAGAACGATCAAGCTTCACACCAAGATAAGTTGGAGTGAATTTATGAGTCAATAGTGATTGATTGAAGAATTCTCTTAGTTGCCTATCCTTCTCATGATTATTAAGATGAAAACAAGAAACCTCAGTTTTCGAAGGATTTGGTGTTGGTGTTTGTTGAAGAAAATATTCAGAATTTCTAAATCAGATGTCTGTTTTGTTTTGCTCAAAGTCATAATGTTGAAAAACCAAAGCAATATCATCAGCATAAATAAACTTTGTAGAGGAAGTTGCAGGGATGTCAGACATATATAATTTGAAGAGAAGATGTTCAAGAACAGATCCCTGAGGTAGGCCACCATTTAGAGTGTTAAATATACTGCTTTTCTCACCGATAAAAATTCGAAAGCTCCTATCAGATAACATATTTTCAATTAACTTTACAATTTTTCCACATTGAACTACTTCGAAGAGTGTATAAACTAAACCATCCTTCCAAACTGTGTCATATGCTGAAGAGAGATCTACAATTACAGCGCCTATTTCAAGTTTACCCTGAAATCCTATCTCAATGAAAGTGGATCTAACCTGAAACCTGGTCAGAACAATTCCAGTTTTTTCGAAAACCTCCCTGAGAATTGGACAGAGCTCTGTCAATGATTGGTTCTAACCTCTGATAAAGAAATCTTACTAAAATTTTGAAAGAAACAGAAAGTAAGCTGATAGGTGGATAACTACTAGGAAGCTCTGGGTTTTTCCCAGGTTTGAGAATGGCAATAACTTTAGCCTTTCTAAATTCAACGGGAATACTACCTGAGCTATTAATTCATTGTAAAAGGTCATTTTATTTCCTAGATGTTAAAAAAATTCAGGGAAAATGTCATCAAATCCTGGGGCTTCACGAACTTTAGTAGATTTTATTGCAGATTTGAGCTCTTCTTCCTCAAAAGGATTCGATAAATTCTCAACCGGGATAGCATCCCTCTTCCTTTTATGTGAGATTCGTTTCATTCTATTCCTGTTATATCTACTAATCTTCACACTTTTTAGAGACATAAACAAGCCTAGATGCTACAGAATTCGGACTCATATTAGACCGAGTTTTTGGAACGGAATCAGCATTGCCTAATTTCCTCAACAAATCCCAGGAACTTCTACTAGAATGACGAAAATTCATACCATTTATCAACTTATTCCATTTATTTCTTCTGCTATCATTCAAAGAACTAAGGAGTGCATCGGCTTTCTCTCTGGAAGGATTTTGCTGATAATCCTTATAAAAAACATTTGATTCCTCTGACCACATAGGTATATAATCCTTTCGAAAGCCTCTGGGTACATGTTTTTTAGCAGCATTTTTGACAACTCCTATAAACCGGAAATAAAAATAATCCTGTCTACTTATACCACTAACATATAGTTCGTGATTTAAAAAACCGAATTTTGCTTCATAACTCAGAAACCGATCAGCAAATAAGTTTTTCGAATACGTCCCTGCATTCTACTTAAAAAAGTGCCTCTAGAATGTAAAACTATTTTTTACCTAACTTCCTTTGGATTCGGGATATCGTCACATCTCGAAATCCCGAAAAATCTTGTAATGGTTTTTGTTTCTAATTTTATCTAAAATTGGAGAAATATTTCAATTCTAGTGGAACTTAGAAATTTTACTAATGAAGTTTAATGAGATTCAATTATGTAAGGCTATTTGAAAGAAAATTACAATTGACACTACCTAATAATACCTATGCCTAGCTAGATCAGAGTCCCTTTATCTCTTTTTCTAATAGATCTTTTTGTGGTTGTTGAAAATCGGTATCAGTTAAATTAGTGAATCTGTCAAAAAATTTATGCTCTTAAAATTTATCAGTTGAAGGTTTGGGTGGAGAAATTTTGAATTCAAGTGAATTTAACTTCTTCTGTTGTTGCTGAAACTTTTTATGAATTAAAATTTTGACATCAAAACTCAACAGGGTGCAATCTAAACAATAATTCCGTATGGATTACCTTCGAATATATGTTGGCAACGTCCCTCCTGTTGTACTGGATCTTCATTTCCTCTTTGAGCCATATGCGTTGGTCTTTCTCTATTGCTCTTCTTGCTGGTCCACTGTTGTTATGTGTCTTCAACCGTATGTAATTGGGAGTCAATCTGTTTTTCAAGCACATTGAGTAGAACCATATATTCTGAGTATGAACTGCGCATCTTAGTAGTATTTTGAAATACCACAAAGCCAAAAAGCCGGTATCAGCTTTCTTTAACATTTGAATTTGGTAGGCTTTTACTTGGTATTACCAAGTAAAAGCCTCCCAAATTCAAATCCCTTTATCTCAGTGTGTGAGATCTTCGTCTAGAACCTAGGTCCTAGATATAGCCTTAGGAATAATACTCATCACTTTATTCAACTAGCTTTCTTACAAGATAAATATCAAAATCACAGTAACTGAATAATAAATTACTTACTATTATTAGGGTAACTAAAACCAAAAAAACTTAACTAAAAAGTTTAACCAATCACAATAAAAAAAAGGAGTTTCAGATATGATGAATTCAAATTACATAGTACAAATTCTCAATTTAAAAAAACCTAAGCTTTTCAACAAATCGAAACTCAATGAAAGAGCTCAGTCAAGAATTTGATCATTAAGAGAAACACTTAGCTTTTTAGGAATGAGATCAATTTCACGATGATTGGATTTCGTGTTTTACATCAGTTTTCTGGTATTCCTGTATCTTACAGCTTACAGGTTACTTGATTGGATGAATATCGTTCGCAAGGTGACTGCCCTAGGTGGCAAGACTAGTTCCCTTAAAGACGTGGTTACCCCAGTTGTGAAATATTAAGGTTTCGCATAAAGATGACTCAAAATATCTTGACGGTGAAAAAAAATCTTTGGAATAGCAGATATCGATCTAGGTTAATTTAACAATACGAAATTCGAACTCTCTCCACTCGCTAATTGAATTGGTTGTCGAGGAAATCCGGCAGAATTACCGACTACTTATAACGCCTCAGGTGATTGGAATTTATCCAGAAAATCAAAGAATACTTAATTTCTATTACTGAAAATTTTTCACTCCAATCGCTACAACACAGCCCCAATAAAATTACAAACGATTCCGAAGATTTCTAAATGGAAAAGAGATAATTTAATGAATTCCAAACCTATATAGACTCAGTTCTATAAAAAACTATTGATATTAGATTAGATTAATAAAATAGAAAGTATTCTCTTCACAACAATAAAGCGGAAACGAAACATAGAATGAGTTACTGCTTTCCGTTCTCCCACAGAAACGAGAAAACGATCTTCTTTCAAGTACTGACTTCACAATTAACCGGTGAACAATAGCAGCGACACTTTACGGATAAAACTATAACTATTCGATATCATTACCTGTAGATTGTAGATTCGAATTTCAAACTGTCTGAATATTTAACTTGATGAAATGAGATTGCATGATTAATTAAATTACGAAAACTGAGTTTAAAATGTATAAATGATTAATTCAAGAAATCGGACTGTACAATCTAGAATTCCGAAATAATTCGAAAAGTAGTGTGGGTGATTTTTGAAAAGCGAGAGATGGGGGATCATTTTTCTTCATATACAATATATGACAGAGCTGCCTTACAAAACATCGAATTTGGATTACCTGTACAGATTTAACTATACTCATATCCATCTTCCCATAAGCAAGACATACTTATTACATATTAACAAATTCTAATTAAAAACTAAAACCAAACGCTTTCATTTTAATGCTTAATTTAAACAGGAAATCAACGATAAAGTACAAAAGACTCCTCCGATCCCCAATAAAATTCTTTAGGGCCCGCCCAATGGATCGTTTTGACGCAAATAAATAATCTCCTCCGGATGGGTCACCGTAGAAATCAATGTTTTCTATTTTCTTGATTAAAATGTCGCCGGAAAAAAGTTGTCTGTGTTTGGATGGTCTAAGAAAGAGAAAGTAATTCCTAAAATGTATTTTATCTGAGGCAGGAACTATTTCAAGAGAAACAGAATTAAAATGACCTTTAAATGAACCTCGTTACTCGAACTGCGTGTAAGAAATTTCGGACGTTTTCGTTCGGCAGCTTATAGAAAACTTAACTACTTTCATTAGAGGAGAACTCGTCTCAACAACCAATGTCTGAATAAGAGCAAATCGCTGTATTAGGAGATTCTTCACTTAATTCCAGAACTTTGATAGAGTAACTTCACTCAGTCAGAGTGACTAATAAATAATTTATGGCACACCGCATCTTCAGACATCATAAATTCTATTCACACTTTCATTTGTACTTTGGATTGGAATGACATAAATTCTTGTATGGAAATTTGGCGAAATACGAATGATGATATTGTGGAAATCTTTCCGTTTTCGAGATATATCTTATTCAGTTGCGAGCTCTGTCCTTTTTGAATTCTTACATGACTACAGCCGAGGAAATAAGTAAACTTTCTATGAAATTTAGGCTACATTTGTCATAAAAATCAATACAAGATCGCTATCAAACAAAGAATCTGACGCTGTAAAATAACTTATTCATGATTCCTAATATTTACTCATCATCATACATATCTTGGTGTAAAGCTCGATCGTTCTTTGACTTTCAAATTCATATCGATAAATTATGTCAGAAGTTGAAAACAAGAAACAATATACTACATAAACTAGCTGGATCTAATTGGATCGCCGGAGTCTCTACTTTGCGAACTACTGCTTTAGCGTTAGTATATTCAGCAGCAGAATATTGCTGTCAGGTGTGGTTGAATAGTGCTCAAGTCAATAAGATTGATTCTCAGTTCAACTGTTCTATGAGAGTAATAAGTGGATGTATCAGTTCAACTGCTACCCCATGGCTTCCGGTTATTTGTAATATAGTTCCTTCCCATGTTCGCAGGAAATAAGCTCTTAAATCGTCTTGGGATAAGTATCACTTATTTCCAGAAGTTTTTTCGATAATACACGATCTTCAAAATCCACTTAACCTGAGATTGAAATCTAGGAATCCTATTTAGTAGATTGACTTTTTGCGTACACGGGTGAAGGCTGTTGATCTTTGGAAAACTAAATGGCAGGAAGTTGATGTTTTAAATAGAGTTTTCATAGAGTATCCTTCCAAAAGGGTTACAGGTTTTGATATAAGTAGGAAAAATTAGTGTACATTAAATCGTCTCAGGACAGGACATGGTCGTAATGATAGTATGTTGTTCAAATGAAATACTGTAGAAAGTGTGGCATGTGGATGTGGCGCAGCTGAAGAAACAATGAGACATTTAGTCCTAGATTGTCCTATTTACCATTGTACGGGTGGTTTCCAAGGAATTCATTTCGTTTCAGATAATTTCATTAACTGGGTAAAGAACTTTAAGTCTATTTACGAGATTAGTTTTTGAATCTTGAGGTGATTATGGACTACATCCTCGAATGGTGTATTAGATGTTCCCTGTTGAAAAACAGCGGAGCATTAGTTTTAGATGATTAGTTTTTAGATGAGGCTAGGACTGCTCCCCCTAAGTGTTTTTTTCCCATGGTGTATGTTGATAAGGCAAGGACTACACCCATGTAGGGCTTCATTCGCAAAAGTTTAGATTTCCTTGTTGAAAAACAGAGATGCATTAGTTCAGTTCTTAGATTCAAGTGAGTTTGGACATATAAGGAGGTATGTTTTGATGAAATATTATCTGTTGTTTTTCTTTTTCTATTGTTAAAAATTATCTTTCCTTTCCCAATTCCCCTTCCCTTTCACCCTTGTCTTCGTGAAGAAGTCCTGGAAATCATGGAGTGCAAGATGACAATGAGAGAATGAAGCTGCTAAGCAGGAACATTTTTGGTACTCATTCTGTACACACGGCACCAACACAACATAAACAGATAAGCTATTGCTAGTGCAATAGCGACAGGGAAACGAGTTTTTCCAAAGGTTTTTTCACTCGTTCATTGAATCATACGCAAGATAGTATGGCTCCCTTGTTACATTTCCTGTGCTCACAATTTAGGGGCAATCGTAAGAGGTATGATGCGAGTTTGGATGCCTGATTAAGGAACAGGCATGGTCTGTTCTTTCTGTTGTTTTTCTTTTTCTATTATTATCTATTTCTCTGTTGGTATTCTATTTATTCGCTTGCTTTTTACGATTGTGATTTTCTGACAGACACCTAAATTATAGCTATAAGCATTTATTGTAAATACAATTTTTCGAAAATTTGTAAATCCTCTCTTTTCAAAAGAAGTAAAAGCTTCTTATTCGATCATTCTACATTCACATTTTCAATATCCGCGGATAAAAAATGCGACCCAACCCCTATATTAGCGGCTAAAGATTTTTTCAATCATGGATCTTATGGGTACATCGGTATATTATATACGGCTGTAATATTGACCGGGCGCTGAAGGGAAGTGAGCATGCAAAAATTGAGGAACAGAATGTCACAACGGAAATGAGTTCTGGGGGTCTTAAATTACAATATTATCGATGTTGCTAGTTGATTTGATGCTGCAATACTATATACTATATACTAGTAACTGCAAGGCTTTTAAATGGTAATTTTGAGGGTGATATTATAGATTGAAGGGATAATATTTTATAACAGGAAGTGATTAAACTAAACAGTAACAAAAGAAGGAGAAAAACTATTGTTTAGTGAAACAAAAACTCCAAAATTTGACTGACTAAAAAAATGATGTTATAGAAAAATAAAGTAACAGAAAAATAAACTTACACTAATGGGTGGCAGGCGACTTCATCCCCGTCGCCCTGTGTGATATCACCACTTCCAGCTATGGGTCCCGTAAAGTGATCACGTGTGTGAGTTAGTTTCGGGATCTGGCGGATCCAGGGAGGGAAGGATTGGTAACGAAGCATGATAAGCTCTTCTGGGACAAAATCATCAGGAGTTAAAATAGTCTCCCATTCGGATCTCCGGAGATCTCTTCGAGGGGTTCATGATGCGGAAAGCAAAGTCTTGATAGAGTGCCGCGATATGTGAATGTCGATGCAGTACACCAGCATCTGCAAAACGCACAACCCCATGTGCTGGCCCTAACGAAACCCAAATAAGTGAAACAACCGACACAACGTATTTACGTTTTAATGGGTATGACTTAGTTATTGGATTTAGGTTTAAAATGGGCATCTGTGATTTCGCCAGATCAGATGTTGCATGCCAGAGAGAGGACAAGATGGATGACGACGCTTTCGACCTTGCGTGGTTTAAAATCTGTTTGCAGGATAAAATACTGTTTTTATGCTGTCTATATCGCTCGCTTAACGATATTCACTTCCCTAGACTGTTTCAGTATATAAGTGATAAGGTGGATAGGATTCAGACACATTATCCGGCAGCTGAAATAATTGTTCTGGGCGACTTCAACGTTTACCACACCAACTGGCTCCGCCACTCCAATAGAACAGATGGAGCGGGAAGACAGGCTAAAACTTTCGCAATCAGCCATAATTTAACGCAGCTATTAGATGAACCGACAAGAATATCTGATGACCCAACGGACTTCCTTGAATATCCTTTTGATTTCAGATCCAGATGATTTTGGAGGTCTCAGCAACTCTAGGCAACTCAGACCACAACCTTATATCTGCTACTGGAACTATTGGTCTGCCACTAAAACAAGAACCTAAATCACCCAGATGCATTTGGCACTATAGCCGTGCTAATTGGGATGAGCTGTGTGAATTATTTTCGTGTTTTCCATTCAGTTCTGTTTGCTTTTCTGATCCTGACATCAATGTGTGCACTGAATCTGTTACAGAAATCATTCATGTAGGAATGGATTTCTACATCCCTCATTCCATGAAAAGAACAACAGCTCAATAACCATGGTTCAACAAAGACTGCGAAAGAGCCAAGAGCAGAGCTTACAAGTCATGAAAGATGAATCTTCGAGAAGAAACAAAAACAACCTTCGTACGAATACGGGGAGTATGCAACCCGAGAACTGCAAGAGCAAAGGAAAATTTCAACGAAGGGGTAACTAATAAACTTCTTGAACAGGTAAGCGCGATCAGATAATTCTGGTCTATGGCGAGGACTGTCTGTGTCAATTTCTGAAAATCTGCGTTTCCGCCTCCTGTCTGAGAAGACGGAAGTATAGCATCATCTCCGTAAGAGAACGCCGATCTCTTTGCTCTCTTGTTTTCAAAGAATTCTGTGCTGGATTCATCTAACGTAATACTACCGAACATTCCACTAACAAATTCTTCCATGGCAGAAATCGAGTTCAGAGTCCGCACTGTGAGACGGGCTCTCGAGCAGCTGAACTGCAAGAAGCAGTTGGTCTGGACGAAATACCGCCAATCGTCCTGAGAAAGAGTGCTCTCGAACTGGCACCAATTCTTAACCGTCTGTTTCAGATTTCTTATGAAAGCCAAGCTTTTCCGAGCAGCTGGAAAATAGCAAGAGTTCAACTGATTCCAGAGAAAGGAAAGAAGTCCTTACCCCAAAACTACCGCCCTGTTGCACTTCTTCCCATTATGTCCAAAGTGATGGAATGAGTGATAAATTATTAACGATCGTCAGTATGATTTTCGCAGGCAAAGATCGACAGGAGATCTGCTCGCCTACGTCACCCATGTTTGTACGTCAACGATAGAAAAACATGGGCAATCTAGAGCAATAGCTCTCGACATCTCTGAAGGCTTCCCGGAAAATTGCGGGGTTGGATAAGTAGCTTTCTTTCAAATAGAGCAATAGAAGTTGTGTTCGACGGTATAAAATCAGATTGTTTCCAGTTGCAAGCAGGAGTACCCCAGGGATCCATTCTTTCGCCATCCTTGTTCGGTATTGCAGACGATTGTACCCTGGTTTCGTTTTTCAGTAGTCTGCGGCCGATTACAGCTGGGAAATTTCATCGTCAGAGATAAAAATAAATTGATAACTTAAACCTTGACTCATAGAGAATATCGGAGTGGGGTTAGTTGAACCTGGCAAGCTTCAACGCGAGCAAGATGCAAGCTACTACGTTTTCTAGAAACGTCCCCGCTGGAGAACCTCCTCTAATAATGCAAGGCCAACAACACATTTCAAATCAATATCATCGGACAATATATATTGATTAGAAATGTATTCAAGAGATCAATTAACATCGGAGCTATTTTCGGGATGCGAAGATCCTTAGAGAAAGCAACAATTTTTCATTATGTAATCTCTGGCATTAAACAGAAATGCATGGCTTTTACAATAAGGCACTGCCTCTATGATGATGATTCAGGAAATTATTGGAAACAATCAAATAACAAGTATTAGAAGCGGCCCCCACTTTTCATTCTTCTTTCTTTCTTCGAAAAGAAATCTCGAAAAACCACTATTTTTTAGCTGTTCGTTACTGAGATGCAGTCCACGAAAATCGAATTTGGGTCATTTTGTACTTTGAATCCATCGTAAGGTCTCTTCCAGGAATTAACTATGAGGCTGGGGTCGTCTCAGTTGCTTTTTTGTCATAGTGTAACCATTGAACTATAGTTCTTGAATGGTGATTTCATTCCAGTTAAAGATAAAGACTCAAGGTAAACGTGCATAGATCCGCATCGCAGCCATTTGACCATTCTCATCGACCGAATACGTTCGGAGGCAGTAGGTCCACATTTCAGTAATAGTAATTGGAATTCCGACATAGCTGTACAGCAAGCATCACATTGCGTTACGAGCGTAAGAGTGACTCATTGGTACGCATCGGTATTGCGGACATGTCGATTCATCCGATTCGTTCGTTACGGATCTACCGACACTTTCTATAACCATTAAAGCTGATTATTCGGAAGAAATGTACCTTCTTATGGACCCAAAGGTTGGACAATTAAAGTAACTACTCGTTGAATTTAACCTAATTAAGAAAAAATATTTGTCATATCATATAAATTGAATCAAATAGACATGAGTCGATACATGTAATAAGGTACTGACAATTATAGAGAATGTTCGCCTCTGTTTCAGGTTTTCTTCGAATGATAAACACCCCTTATTGGTCCTACTAGATATTTCGTGTTTGATTATCGGTGGAAAGTTTTAACTCAGAATGTCTTTGATTTCCCCAGATGTCTGTCTCCCACGTATCCTTTCGTTACTCCAAACTTATATTTATTGTTCTTGACAGATAAGGTCGAAGTAGAATAGAAATTGTGCTGAAGTTCATGTTTGTGTCCCCAGCTTGTCTTCTCAGATTTAGGTGTCAACAGATTTCGAACTGTTCGAAGAGAATGAATGAATATTTGCCTTTCAATCACGATTCGGCGTTTGACAAAATCATGAGATAACAACGAATATTTGCTCTATTCGTATTTGTTGTGACTATTGTTATCAGTTTATTCAAGGAGAGTCGAAATTATGGAATCGAATTCACAATTTTGGGCCTATATAGGTCAAAAAAATATTGGTACATATTATACCTCCATCACCTACCCACAATATAATCATGAGGAATATGGGTCGAATGGCACAACCCCTGAAAGACCGTTTTGCTTGATAATTTTTCGGTTAAAAGCTTAGATACAGGGTTTTCCAACCACAAAAAGATATTAATATATAATAATCGAACAACCCTTTGAACCCGATGAATTTTAAATAAATAGTATTACAGTTTGATATTAGCATCAACCCCCTACCCTTAGCATCTCAAAACTTGAGAATTTCACTCGCAAAGAGGATCATTGAATAGGTCTCTCGATGTTCTGAATTTGGTCATTTATTTGTGTCAGGTGTCTATACAGGATGTTCAAATCAAATAATTCATTCCTTTAGCTAGCTGAGTACATCGGATTGATCAATTCAAATTCAAATATTGTATTCGATGCAAAAAGAATTCGAAAAAAGTGCCGTTGAAGACAAAGTTGAAATCTATACTATTCGTCTTAAAAATAACAGTTTTGCTAAAAGAACGACAAAAATATTTAACACAAATCATCAGAGTAATAAATGAGTCTACGGTAACTTGAATCTCTGCGTGTAGTGGAAGTGAAGCAACTGAGGTAAAAGTGTCTGAAGGAAATGATCAAAATGACCTCCTCCCTCCTACATACATTGTTAAATACGGTTCTAAAATGGCCTATTTACGTTCTCAAAGATATTTGGTGCTAATAGTCGGCATTCTGGTACAATTCCTTAGCAGCTAGTCCAAAGTCTCTTGCTGTTTAGCGTATATTTTCGACTTGAAGTGACCCATTGAAAAAACAATAGGATTCAAATCCGGGGACCTTCCTGGCCATTCAATTATTGCCCTTCTACCGACTCAGTTCCCTCGAAACTTACTTCCTAAATACTGGCTGACAATATCCTATTGCGGGGAGTACCATCTTGTTGGAGATGCAAAATCTGGATAATTCTGGAATGAATCAATTCGTCGAGAAGTTATAGATTACTATCTCCTTTGAGATTATACTCGATGAAGGACAGCAAGGTGGTTTTTGTACAACCCTGCCCAAATGCTCAATTTTTGTGGTGATGTGTATGTAATTTCCTGTACAAGTGACAATTTTGGGGATCCCAGTATCGGCAATTCTGTCTCTTCGATGTCTATGAAGGTACTCTCGTCAAAGAAATGGATATTCTCAAGAAATTTGGGATTATTATTCTCATTTTCAATCAAATTTCCGCAGAATTGTAGGCGACGATCAGAGTAATCTTCTTTTGTAGGTATGAAATTTGGGACGTTTCACTATTCTGTAGACAGTCATATTTTTGCCCCCCCCCTATGAATCAATTATGGAGATGGTAGATGGCGCTCCAGTGCATTACAACGTTTAAGTGTTCCAAGAGCTCCCAAATATGTGTGAATATAGATAGATTCGAAGGTGAGGATCAAGCAATTCATTTTAATGGCAGAAGGGGCACCAATTTATATTACTGTTGATATAAGCGTGTTTCGCTGAGTTCGCATCATTAGGTGATGATAGTACGTCTGGATTTCTGAAATGAAGTTTTAGTGAAGTGATGTGCAGTGTTTTTTAGTGTGACACAACGACAGAGGTTAGTCCCAATCCTAGTAGTGGAATAATGATTCAAGAAATACCAAATATCTTTATATATTTGCGATGTGTACATTTTTAAGTGCTTCATCAAGAATAAACACCGGTTTGAACTTGTGAACTAGACTATGTTGTGAAATTGTTATTGTTACGTTATTGCTGAAAGTAATACCGAATAAGAGGAAGCAAGGAAAGCTGAAAGTATACTCTTGGATTTCGTCTGTACTCAGTGCTCATTCTTCTATAATTCCTCCTTCCATTTATTTTTTATGTATGGTGTTGAAATCAAAGAAGTTATCATTCTGGCTAAATCTCGTTATTTTTACTGTTAATTTTAATCTAATAATAACTAATGAGTATACATAACCACAAAACAGAAAAAGATTGAGTGAGATATGCATCATTTAGTTTATTAAATATAGGTACGGGATGCTTTTGAAGTAATCTGAAATATGATTGAGGGTGACACATTTCTTTATTCTGAGGCAGAAATTTCGTGAGAACATAAGCCGTAAGATATTCAGTTGATGACATAGCTGTTGCCGAATGTTTTTATATTTTAATTGAGTTAATAATTGCGATTAACATTAACATAAAAGTAATACATTTCAGATGAGATGCTCGAAATATTAATATCCAGCTAAAATACAATCCATTCGATCTCTGAAGGATTGCACGATATTTTCAAGAAATTATTTCAAACAATTTTGCAGTATTATATCATGCGACTGTGAAAATATTCCTAGCTTGAGATCGGGTTTGTGGAAACGAGTGACTTTCAATATCTTCACACAAAAAATCCAAATATTGCCTTCAGGGTATAAATCCTTCCTTCTTTCATTGAAAAATCGAAAATTCATGGCTCTCCGCTCGGAATATCACAGATATTCACAATTCAATAATAGAGGAGGTTTAGTTTTGTGCATTTTTTGAGAAGAAGATACGGATATATCAAAAAAAATTTTTTCTAACGATCGGTTTCTTATTCATGAAACGAATTTGTGTTTTTTCGAACTTTATGTGATTTTGACATCAATAGAGGATCATTTCTTTTTTTCCAAATATATATCATAGTCCTCATTAATTCTTTCATTAAAAATCGAAAATTCATATCTGTCCGATCAGAATATCACAGATATTCACAATTATCTGATAGAAAAGTTTGTCTATGTGCGTCAAAGATGCCATTCATTAATTTCTGTGTTAAAAACACAGTTCCTCAGAACATGGGTTCTCCTTTTTTATACCACTATTTCAACTATTCAATCTTATTGATATGTATTAATTTAATTATGTTTTTAAACAATTCCAATATTCAATCAGTAGCATTGATTCTTTGAAAACAATTATTTATGTCGTCTACTACTTGCTTCGAAAATTCCTACTTATAACTAAATTGTTAGGGCTCTTTTATTCTGGAATAACGAAAAGTATAAGATGTTAAATAGTTATATATAGAATGGGTATGATTCGGATGCTGTAGAAGAATCTTATTTCAAGTCTTTTTCGACAAATGGATAATTTAAGGGCTGAAAGTTCTATCAGCGTACAACGGAGCAGAACATACCCCACTGAAGATGGAGAAGATGCTATCGTCGACGTTTAAGGTGTAGTTGCTGCCCAACCTGAAATTTCAAGCCATCAAATGGTAATTGAAACTGGAATTTCGAAGTCAAGGGCTCTCACAATTCTCAAGGAGAATAAATGCAGACCCTACAGGATGAGCACAGTTGATCGGATGTCAATCCCTATCGAAAGTTGAATATTCAACACCAAGGGTGATACGGTGGGGCGCTTTGATAGATAATGATCACCATAATGGCAAAATATACCATCCTATTATAGATGATAATATAGTGGAAGGATAGTTAGATGATTTGCCATTAGATCCAAAAGGAAATATATATTTTCAGCATGACGGTGCAACGCCAAAACAGAAACCAACCGTATCCCAACTGCTGGATTAGAATTTGGGTGATCACAGGATAGGAACTAGGGGACCTGTGGCCAGCGCGTTGCCCACATCTGATTTCCCTAGATTTCTCCCTCTGGGAGCATGTTGAGAATTTATTTTATAAAGATATCTAAAAGTGAATATTTCTTGTATTTCTCTCATGCTCGTATGAGCTTTCTCGCATTGAACCCCAAATGTTATGTCCCATTATGTTCTCGTCGTACTGCCCATGATATCGCCGTTCAAAGTCCATTATATCTTGATGAAAACATTCTTCTTAATCCTCGGAGTAGGCTCCCATGTTGTCTTCAAATTCATACAGACGAGAATGTTGCATACGAAGTTTATGCGACATTCTGCAGCCCATAATTTTAAAGCTTCAAAGCATTTTCTCAATCAATTCTGCATAGTATGATTTCCAGGAAAACCATCGACTACTGCTTTAAAACTTTCCCATGCTCGTTTTTCACGAGCATTGAGAAGCTTCGTAAATTCATAATAATAATAACTGTTCTTTATTGATAATAATATCAAGAGGCCATCGACCAAAGTCCTTCAGCCCGTAAATTCATTTCTCTTCATTATTTATTTTATTTGCTGTCAATCAAAAATACCTCCTTTAACTTTAGCTTCAGATAATTTGGGGAAAAGCCCTTTAAATATTCGAAAGCTTAAGATTTTGGATACAGAGCTTTTTCGAACTGCTTCATCAACCCTAATTTTATATGTAGCGGTGGCATCAACATATTTTGGGGATTTATAATTGGTTCCGTCTTTACGTTTTGTTTTACAATCTGAAATTTGTTGCCATCAGACCATTTACGCTGTGGATTATGTACTGAGACAGCTCTGCTGTCCCATAAACAGAGGTGGAAAGGGTATTTATTATATCCACCTCGCACTCTCATGAGACCATTTAATTTTTCTAGTATGATGTTCACACTATCACAGCTTTCTTTCAACAATACAGAGTGTACAAGAGGAAGACCAGGCAATAGGTTTCCCTTGTGGAGCAGAACTGCTTTTGAGCTTTTTGAAGAGTTATCGATAAAAAGCCACCATTCAGATGCTACGAATGGTTTTCCGATTTTTTGAATCAAATTAGTCACATTGTTACACTAACAAATACGGGCTTATTTAAAAAAAAAAACATGTATTATGGCGCTCTCTTTAATTAGTTATTTTTATACCATCTTCAAGCAAGTTCCATTACTTTAGTCGGAACTCAAAATTTCTGCTTCACTCTTAGATAAGTTCAGGTCTCGCACTAAAGCATCAAATTCACCCGAGTTAATAAAATGTGGCCCAAAACTCTGCGGTTTTGCCATGAAACCGCTACCATCAGTGTTGGTTAGTTGTACACTAGATTCTGTTGAATTTTGTGATGCTTGAACTTCAATGTCATCTTATCCTGAACGTGAAGGTACAGGCAAGTTTTCATCATGAGGTATTGGAGACGATGTTGAAGAAAGATCAGGATAAGAGATCTTTTCTGCATTTTCACCAGATCGACGTTTACTTGGATTAACATACAAAAATAACAGTCATGGATGTGATCACTATGCTCCACCAAATCTTTGACATCGCAAACTTCATATGTCGATTTTCTCCTCGATCTTCTTCTTACGATGCCTTATCCTTAAGGACGTTGGCGATTACATTTGCCCATCTTATTTTATTTGTTGCAGCTCTGAACAATTTTATAGAGCTCATATTAGTCCATTGACGTAAGTTCTTAAGCCAGGAGTTGCGTCTTCTTCCCGGTCCCCTTTCGCCATTGATTTTTCCTTTGATGATAAGTTGAAGCAGTTCGTACTTTTGGTTTCTCATAATGTGACCGAAATATTGCGTCTTTCTTTCTTTTATTATCTGCACAAGTTCTCGATCCTTTCTCATCCTCTGCATAGTTTCTACGTTTGTCGTATGACTCATGTAAGATATTCTGAGCATTCTACGGTAGCACCAAAGTTCGAACGATTCTATTCTCTTTTGTGTTGTTTCCGTCATTGTCCATGCTTCAACGCCATATAGCACGGTGGAGAAAACGTAGCATTTCAGTATCGAACTCTTAATGAGATATTTAGTTGGCAGTTGCATAGTATTTTTTGCATTTTATAAAATATAGCTCGTGCTTTTTCGAGGCGTGTTTTTATCTCTAGTGAGTGATCCCAAGTTTCATCAAGGCTACTTCCTAGGTATGTTATTTTTGTTACTTGTTCTAATTCTGTTTTGGTGTTTGCTGATAGCCATCGTTTTTGCTTTCTTTGTATTTAGTTTCATTCCAAATTCTTTACATGTTATCATCACTCGGTTCATTAGGCGTTGTAGTGCTTCAGCGCCATCTGCTAGAATAACCGTGTCATCTGCGTATCGCAAGTTGTTAATGCATTGTCCATTTATTATTATGCCATCCGAGGTATCCTGTAGTGCCTTCCTAAACAACTCTTCCGAAAAAACGTTAAACAACAACGGGGAAAGAACACATCCTTGCCGCACTCCTTTCTCGATGTTACTGTCTTCAGATGTCTCTCCATTGATTCTAATTTTAGCCTTTTGGTCTTGGTGAAGTTTTGATATGATTCTCAAGTCTTTGTCGTCTATGTTACAAGACCTGAGAATTTCTATTAGTTTATCGTGTTTCACCAGGTTGAAAGCCTTTTAAAAGTCTATGAAACACAGATATACATCATAGTCTACATCTCTACATCTTTCAACAAGCACACGTATTGAAAAAAGTGCGTCTCTTGTTTCAAAGCCTTTCTTGAAGCCAAATTGTGTTCGTCCCGTGTGTTCGTCCAATTTGTTATAAATTCTATCGGAGGAACAATTTCAGTATATGATTCATTAGACTAATGATCCTATATTCTTCACATTTCCTGGAGTTCTTCTTCTTTGGTAGTGGTATAAACACCGATGTCAGCCAGTCTTTTGGTATTATTCCAGTTTCGTATATTTTATTAAATAAGTTCTCCATAACATCGATGTGTTCGTCTGAATGACATCTTTCAACAAGCACACGTATTGAAAAAAGTGCGTCTCTTGTTTCAAAGCTTTTCTTGAAGCCAAATTGTGTTCGTCCCGTGTGTTCGTCCAATTTGTTATAAATTCTATCGGAGGAACAATTTCAGTATATGATTCATTAGACTAATGATCCTATATTCTTCACATTTCCTGGAGTTCTTCTTCTTTGGTAGTGGTATAAACACCGATGTCAGCCAGTCTTTTGGTATTATTCCAGTTTCGTATATTTTATTAAATAAGTTCTCCATAACATCGATGTGTTCGTCTGAAATTATCCTTATAATTTCAATTGGGATATTATCTTCTCCAACAGCTTTTTTGTTTTTTAGTTGTTTTGTTGCTTTAATAATTTCCTCCTTTGTGATGTAGGGTCCAGACGCTACTTTCTGTACATCTATGCTTTGTCTCTCCTGGTCTTGAAACATGTCTTCTATATATTCTTTCCACCTGTTTATCCTGATTCTCCTCGATACCAATCTAGAAATAATGAAATTCAAACCCAAGCAATTTGATTGGAAAATTTTAAAAATCTTGAATTTTCATTCTTCACCTTCTGAAGTATTTTTACAATTAACGTAGGTCGGGAACTTAATTTTCATTTTGATAACTGATTTTCTGGTTAAAATAGGCTTCACAAAGTGTCGAATCTGTTGATTAAGCGAGTTTTTTTACCTCTAACTTTAGTAAATTGACCGCAAATAAAACCGAATAAATCAACATTATTTTTACCCTGTCTCCATGTAATTTTTCAACCGAGTAATACACAAATATAGTTGTTACAACTGTAATAAACAAGTTAACATTGACTATTGAGTTTCTCAAAAACAAAAGAATATTTTACTTTCAGTAGCGTTTTTCCATGTCTAGAATTAGAATTTAAACATGAAAACAGAAACCTTGAAACGATTTTTTTTGGCCGGTGTAATAATTTAAGGACTATGAGATCCAAATGTATTTCGTTCAAAGTGTTTGTTTAGTTTGAAGAGCCATCGTTATATGTCTCATTTGCGACATAACAACTCATTACACATGTTTATCGGCCCTTTCGACCTTAAATTCAATCGCCGTTATCAGTACTTATGGAATCACATTAAAATCAGATTGAACATAGCCTTCACAATAGAAATCACTAAAATATTACGAACAGTGAGCTCACAACACGGTTCGGTGAGAAATAATTTTCTCAATGCACTGTGTAATATTTGCTGAAAAATATACTATCAAATATGTTATTTTCACTTTTCAAATAGTCGTGCTTGAAATGTATAGGAGATTGTTGAAAGAAGTAGGAATACTTTTGTTGTAAATAATTAATTCACTACCTGCTTCACACTCATGAAGTTAGACATATCTGAACTTAAGAAGATCAAACACAACGTTTGTACTTCCAACTTCTCTATGTCAGAGGAATAATAAAGTTATGAATTGCTTATGCACGATTTGCTTTATTCCGAACAATGTGTAGATTAGAGTTGGGAATTGCCCTAAGTATATCATCATAAACCCTTTCCTGGAAGTGGAACAATGTAAATGATATTGTGAAGTAACTAACTTCAAATACACTATTCAGATTTTCAATTCACCTAAATTGCCTTGTCAGCAAGTTGACCAGTAGTGACTTCCTCTCTGTACTGGTTTTGAAAGTAAAATTTTGCAAGGAATATGCATCAAAAGCATCAGCTGTATGTCCTTTTCTCTGCTTATTTTATCGACTAACGTCTACACTGATTTTTTCCGCCGTGCGATACATATCCCCGGGTGTATGTGAGCCGACCTCCCGACTGTGCGTTACATGCCTCCGGGGATATGTACTTTGTTTAAGAAAAAAAAAATTATTTAATAAAATTAAACTTCCAGAGAGACTGCCATTTTCTAATATAAATACGTCGGTTCGACATGTGGCAAAAGACGCACACATATCTGTAACTGTTGATTAATACACACAACCAAATTTATTTGGAATCACTCGGTATTTCACATTATGGACTGTTCTTAACTATGGATCTTTGACTATTTGTGAAAAATGAAGTTTCTTGTTGTAGAAAACTGGATAGTATGATAAGCAACAATGAGTTATCACCACATGTTCAGGATATTGTACTCAGTCGTCACTGAGATTTGAAACTGTACATTTCAAAATTTAAAAAAGCCTATAATCATAATCGAAAATGCCTTACGTTGGATTATCCAATTTGCAGAGGGGTCGAATAATTGCTGTCGTTGAAGAAGGGGTGACACAGAGGGATATAGCGACCACAATGGGGGTATCGCAGGAGGTGATTTTAACGACCGATACGTGGAGCTACAATCTCTGCTCAGAAGACGTCGTTGGAAGATTACTTCTGAAAAACAAGACCGCTTTTCGTGTCAAATTGCAAGTAGAGACCCTAGTGCGTCGCACCCCATACTCCAAAGACAATTTCTGGAAGCAACAGGCATCAGTGTATCAGTCAAAACGATACGTCAAAGACTTCGTTCAAGGGATTTATACTGCAGAAGGCCCTTAGGAGTTCCAGAGCTAACCAGACAAAAAAATATTAACACACTAAATTTATGTATCGAGGACCAAAATTGGAATATTGAGAAATGGCGAAATGTTCTCTTTTCGGAAGAGACCAGAATTGGTGTTCGATCGGATAACTGCCGGATTCGGGTTTTCAGGGGTCGTGGAAGACAAGCTAGACTTCGAGCAGCAAGACACATTCTGAAATACCAAGGGGGCAGTGTGATGTTTTGGGGTGGCATTATTCTGGGAGACAAAACAGATTTTATTTCGTTTTCTGCCAGTGTAACGACTAGAAATTACGAGGACCTAGTGCTGGAGCACATAATGAGAAAATCACTTTTATGCAATATAATGCTTCTCCGCATACCAGCAACTTCGCGTGACATCAACTTGAAACAGAGGGAATCACTTTTTTGGACTGGCCAGTTTGCTCTCCAGCCCTAAGTCGTATTGAACATTCATGGGATAATCTCAAAAAGAAAATTAGATCGCGCCAGGATAATCCAATAACACCACAATAGCTCTCTCGTTCTCTTTCAAGTTCATTATTATTGCAGCAGCTGTTTGAACAAAAACATTGAAACAGTTGATGTAAGAAATTATATTGAAAATAAAAAGAACACATTTTGAACGATCATTATAACGCTAAAACTAAGATTCATATCTTAGAATTAGTGGAATTTGATACTTCAAATTGCGATTTGAATTTTTAATCTTTGTTGTTATATTGTTTCAATTTCTGTTACTCAGTAAAAGTATGAACACTCACTGAAAAAAATTCAATAAGGTAAGAGGTATAAAAAGAAGGACAACACAATAAAAATGTAATTGAAAAAATAACATGAAAGAACTAATTCAAAATATAAATGAGATAAAAAACACAAGGTTTAACATTAATCTACACTTTATTTGAGAAAATTCGACGACGTTTCGCTGACACAGCAGCTTTATCAAGAATGAAAAACAGAATGAAGAGTATGGTATTATAAACAAATCGTAGAACAAGTTGGATGAATAACAGGAAAATCCACACCGAGCCATTGTACAGTTAGTATGGAAGGTAATAAAAACTAATTAAACAAGTTAAGTAGGGGTGAGTAATTCACATCTACCTGTTCATTCAAAAGCTTGTCCGAATGTTTGTATCTATTTATTTCTAATGCTTCTAGGAGATCTAATTTTGAACTTTTTGATTTTATATGTAATATGTCAAAGTTTTTATTGAATGAACGATTTTCTTTTATTAGGTGGTTTGAATAATTTGAATCAGATTTATTTTTATCGAAGCTACGTTTATGTTCAGATGTTCTTATGCCAAAACTCCTATAGGTCCTACCGATATAAATTTTATCACAAGAACCGCAATTGAGTTTATAGATTCCTGATTTACTTGATTTTTCAACACGAGATTTATTATTTTTAATATGTTTACCTAAGTTATTAGAAGTTTTGAAAGTTATATTAAGATTTTGTTTGACGAGAAAGGATTTAATATTTGTACTTGCAGAACCGCAGAATGTTAAACTGTTGAATATTTTATAGTCTTTATGAATAGGATATACTTCATTTATTGCTTTCTGATACAGTTTTTACGAATGATTAGATCTGTCATATCCGGATTATATGAATTATTAATGGCTATCTGTTTGATGATGTTCAACTCTTTATTATAATCTTCTACTGATAAAGGTAAATTGAGTAACCGATGTACCATGCTGTTTAAAGCTGCAACTTTGTGTTGAATTGGATGTAATGAGTAGTTATGTATAATTGTATCAGTATGTGTTGGTTTACAAAAGACCGAAAAAACATGATTATTATTTTGTTTAGTGATTTTAAGTCCAAAAATTAATGGAATCGTTCTGTTCAATTTCTATCGTGAATTTAATGTTCAAATGGATGGAATTAATGAAATTAAGAAATAAGTCTAATTGACCAGTAGTTCCAATGAAACATACTAAGATGTCGTCAACATATCTATACCAATAAAGAAATTTGGAAATGAGCGGATGTGTATGAATTTTCTGTTCAATATTATTCATAAAAATCTCTGCTAAAAGTGGACTCAAAGGATTTCCTATTTTCACTACTGTAATAGATGTTGTTGAAAGAAAAATAATTTTGTTCAATGCAAACGTTTGCATTATAATAAAGAGTTAAACATCATCAAACAGATAGTCATTAATAATTCATATAATCCGGATATGACAGATCTAATCATTCGTAAAAACTGTATCAGAAAGCAATAAATGAAGTATATCCTATTCATGAAGACTAAAAATATTCAACATTTTAACATTCTGCGGTTCTGCAAGTACAAATATTAAATCCTTTCTCGTCAAACAAAATCTTAATATAACTTTCAAAACTTCTAATAACTTAGGTAAACATATTAAAAATAATAAATCTCGTGTTGAAAAATCAAGTAAATCAGGAATCTATAAACTCAATTGCGGTTCTTGTGATAAAATTTATATCGGTAGGACCTATAGGAGTTTTGGCATAAGAACATCTGAACATAAACGTAGCTTCGATAAAAATAAATCTGATTCAAATTATTCAAACCACCTAATAAAAGAAAACCATTCATTCAATAAAAACTTTGACATATTACATCTAAAATCAAAAAGTTCAAAATTAGATCTCCTAGAAGCATTAGAAATAAATAGATACAAACATTCGGACAAGATTTTGAATGAACAGGTAGTTGTGAATTACTCACCCCTACTTAACTTGTTTAATTAGTTTTTATTACCTTTCATACTAACTGTACAATGGCTCGGTGTGGATTTTCCTGTTATTCATCCAACTCGTTCTACGATTTGTTTATAATACCATACTCTTCATTCTGTTTTTCATTCTTGATAAAGCTGCTGTGTCAGCGAAACGTCGTCGAATTTTTTCAAATAAAGTGTAGATTGAAGTTAAACCTTGTGTTTTTTATCTCATTTATATCATGGATCTACATCAAGTAACGGCCTCCACAATTCAAATAATTCAAAATACTTCATTTATGAAACTTATAGAAACAAGGAAGGCAAAACCAAGGGTTGTTTGGACAGTCCTTGCTGTAACTTCTGACTCGTTTCACTTTCTTGTTAGCTTCTTTGCTGGACATCCCTTCAGCTCGACAATCATCGTAGCAGCCCTTGCCAACCTTTAGGTTTGCAAGGTTTAGGTTTTTCGAAAGTGTGAACGCATTTTTTCCCTGAAGGAGTTAACGCAGGTGCTTCTCCACTCTTCATCGTTATCAGCTCTTCTGCAAGTTAGCGTCTATTATGGTTATTTCCATCTTAGTGTTGGAAACCATATTGTGAATGATCCAAGCATTCACCACAGTTGTAACAAGTATTGATTCAAAAGCAACTTTCCGATACCACTTGAGCGACTATCTTCCTGCAGTATGGTAAGAAGACTTCTGATCACTGAGATCTACGAATTTTTTGGCCTTGCAGTCCATGAAGTACTGGGGCTCAGTAATAACTTCCCCGTTTATGTGTCTTCGGAACGTAGCTCTGTTGTATGGGATGAATCAGTAGTGATTATGAGGATTAGACGTTTGTCCATTCATCTAATTATTTTGATATTATCTTTTTCTTTTCCTAAGAAATACCTTTTCTCATTTTACCTTCAAACCCGTCAGGTATTCCTTCTCTGTTTATACGCAAAGTACCACAGTAAAATATATTTATTGAAAAAATTGGTTTCCAATGTTGTGTCTGAATGAAAGTTATATGCTTGTACTATTCTTCCTTCCTTAGGCTCAATAGAATCAAAAAAAAACCAAAACTATGGCCTCTGAGTGGCCCACACTTTCCGAGGTCGTTCCTTTTCACGTGTAAACCTCTTCATTTGATGTGTATCCGTCTGGAGAGCACAGCTTAAATAGTTTTATCCAATATTTATCACTTTTATTAGGAATATATTGCCTAAGGAGCAATTTACCTTTAACTGTTATCATTGTTTCATCTACGACAAGGCGTCTTCCCGGTTTTAGAAATTTGGTATAATTTTCGACCAACAGAGAAACTGATTTTTCATAAAATTGTCTGCTGTTTAGTTATTCTAAAAATGTATAAATTTGTGTTGAAGTTAAAATCTATCACTATGTAGGGCTAATGAAATTAATTCGTTGTGTTGAAGAGGATCTTTACACCAATAGTTATTTATATTTGGAGCAGGAATCAAACCCATTGCCAAGAGAACAACCAAAAATGTGAAAGTTTGATTGGAAGTTCAGTCTAACACGTAGCCCTCCGAATGTTTAGAAATCCCCTCATTAATTTCTTGTTGGCCGTATTCATTTGTTTCAAGTACAATGAGGTTTATAATTTTATCATTGATAAATAATTTAAAAGCATCAAATGGTCTTCTATATTTTGCAGGAAACAGGAATCTAAAATCATCTCAAATGTATTGTCATATAGAGAGTCACAAGCTGTGGTTACTCGGGTCAGCTTTCCATAAACACTGCTGATAGAAAAATCAGTAAAACTATTACTGTTCAAATCAGATTCCTCCGACGTTGGTTCATTATTTTCATCGTCGATCGAGTTATCGCTGCCTATTGGGTCGTCTATTAAGGATGAATTGCATGAGCTCCCAATTTGATCAGCATCATGATTCTGCAATGACGTACCTGGTATTGGTGATGATGGCTGGTGGTTATCACCTTACTCTTGGTTGCACAGCTTCTAAGCAGCAAGCCCAAGGAGTTCCCGAAATCTCGACATTGCCAAGAAGGGCGCAGATAAGTCACTCAAATCACGATGCATAACACAGTTCAAAAAAATTGTGCAATAGAATCGCCACTGAAACGACCCGAAGAAGGGACTGAAGGATGTGGGCTAAGGAGCTGGAACGACACATGTCCCGCCACAGTAGCTAGACATCACCTCAACTAGGAATTGTTTCCTGGTACATATACCCGGGTATATGTACATCGGATTACTTCTGTGCGGCACATATCCCTGTGGATATGTACTCTAGGATGGTCTATAATGATGATAACAGACTTCATTTCCTCAAGAAACTTACAGTATATTTCCGTTATGATAAAGAAGGAAACAAATTTTCTAGAATCTTCGGAATTTAAACAAAGCACGTACATATCCCCAGGGAAATGTAACGCAGCCAAGATGTTAATAGAAAATAATATTTTTATATTATCTTAGAGAATTATTCGGTAGAGAAATGATAATATTGGGGAAAATACTTTCCTCATTTTCAATATTTAAAATTACTCTTTCAAAAGTCACGGACGTTATTGAAGATTTTTACTATGACCAGATGCATAATATTTTCTTTTCAGCTGCTGATGAAAAAGAATTTTACCATAAGTTGAAGAAATGCGGGATAAGTGAAAAATTGAATGCTAATTTACTAGCAGTAATTGTTTGATGTTATTACGCTCTCTGTTCATATCATAAAGATCTATTCAAATTTAATTTTTCCCCCAGTATTTTCAATGATAAATCTGGCTGACATTATGCACTGACTGAAGTTAATATTCAAGTTGGCAGTGGAAGTGAGCGTAATTATTGTTACGTCGAGGAGACACTCATCGCTAGTATAATTTGCTTCTGAGCTGTCCGAAAAACTCTGCACTATATCTTCATTTCAAAATAAGCACTTTTTTGGATTTCCTAGTGCTAAATTTACAAAAGACAGCAAAAGATAGTGAAACGAAAAACTTTAGTTCTTCCGATATGATTTGAAAAGAAGAATCAAATCTATAAGTAGATAAGAAGACAAAGCGATGGATCTTTGAGATCGTTTAATGCTTACAACTTCATAAATTCTATAAAAAAAATTGCTAGAAACAACTATATAATTTTTATTTTTGTCAAGTTGGCAAAACTGTATTCTATACCTACTCGTTCAAACGCAATGTGTCATTCTGTTTGTTTACAGTGCTCGATTTTGTCAGTTCTCACGAATGTATTTTGCGATTTTTACAATGGATAAAATATCGAACAAAGAATGTGTCGCTAATCTTATATTGCAAATGAAGTTTCGTGAGCTCAATATCTGAAAATCTTACAGAATGCTTACGGTAAATCGATTTTATAAGTACACGTGCATATGAGCGGTAAAGTACATTCAATAGCGGCCGAGATGTGACAGAAAATTTGTCTCGCTTTGGTTGGCCATCAACATCTTCAACTGAAGTTAATATCGATCTTCTTCTTAAGGTGGCTCTTCTAACTAAGATCGGCGATCATCAGGGCCATCTTCATTTCGGAGGATGCAGATCTGAACAGGGACTTCGTACTCTTGTTGAACCTCTGTCGTAGGTTCATGAGCCAAGATGTTCTTCTTCTACCAGGCGCTCATCTTCCTAGGATCCTGCGTTAACTGATGAGACGAAGCAGTTTGTAATTTTCATTTCTCATAATGTGGCCAAAGTATCGGAGTTTCCTCGTCTTCACAGTGGTGAGTTGTTGAGCGTCGCTCTTTACTCTTCGGAGAACTTCGGCGTTGGTCACGTGGTCTCGCCATGAGATTCAGAGCTTTCGCCGGTACACCCACATCTCAAATGCAGCTATTTTATTCTCAAGGCATTGAGTTATAATCAATACAGCACAATGGGAAAGACGTAACATCGAACCATCCGCAGACGCAAGTCGAGACTGAGATCTCTGTTCGTGAGCAGCCTCTCCATCTTCACGAAGACAGCTCTTGCCAGTTCGATTCTGCTTTGTATTTCGGGTTTCATCTCCCATTTGCTGGTTAGTAGGCAGCCAAGATATTTGAATTGCGTGCACCACTCAATTTGTTGCCCATCCATCTGTAGCGTAGCTGGTACATGATCTCTATTATTAATTACCATAAACTTCGTCTTTCTGACATTTATTTGAATACCATACTTTCTTCTGGCAAGATGTTCTCGGTCTAGTAGCTGTTGTAGGCCTTTTGCCGATGAGCTAATGAGAACTGTTTAATCTGCGTACCTGATGTTGTTGAAAAGTATTCCATTCATTGAAATTCCTTCAGTCGCACCCTTCAAAACTTCAGCCATGATTCTCTCCGAATGGAGATTGAAAAATGTAGGCTATAGCACGCATCCCTGCCCCACTCCTCTTATGATTGGGATGTCTCTTGTCTCATCAGAGTCTACGAGAACTGACGCCACTCGATTCCAGTATAAGTTTGCAATAGTATAATTATTTCTGTCGTCCACACCAATATACTTCAGTATCCCGATGAGTATGTCTGACCTTGTCAAAGGCTTTTTCGTAGTCAAAATACTTCGACGTTCATATCAAGGCTTTTACTGCACGAGCATCTGCAAGCCAATAGCGCATATCTTGTCCCAAATCCGTTCCTGAAGCCAAATTGTCCGCTAGAGATGTTTTCATCACATTATCTGCATAATACTTTAGGGACGTGGCTCATGAGACTGATAGTGCGGTAGTCTTCACCTTCCTTCGGCAGAGTGATGAAATGAGATTGCAACCAGAGCACTGGCAGTTTGCCTTCTCTGTACACTGTACAGATATACATACTGTTGAACAGTCTGGTGGGATATTTAACTGCTGCATTATCAAGCAGTTTCAGGACCTCTCCATGTACGTCGTTTAGGCCAGTGGCCTTTCCATTGTTGAGTTGCTTGATTGCATATCGAAATTCATCTTCCAGGATGTTTGGTCCCGTACTCACTTCTTGCAAGCCGTGTGATTCTTCTCTCACACCATGGAAGAGCTGCTGAACGTATTCCTTCCATATTCGCTTCTTGTCCTTGATCTCGTTGATAGTGTTGCCAAGTTGATCTTGAAGAACACTCATTTCTCTTCCTCGTCATTTCCTTAGCGACACTCGAATCTTTTTGTGGAGATTAAACGAATCATGACGTTCTTGCAGCTGTTTTGATTCTCGACATTTTTCCTCTTCTCTACGTTGCTCAGCTTCTCTGACTTTTCTTTGAATACATTTAAGCGCATCGATAAAGTGAAGGAAATGGTACCTGAAAATTGTCAGTTCGTCCCTCCATTTCGAACATTGTGTGGGCGTGAAACGTATTCCGCTGGACCAGTTTCTAAGAGACCTGAGGTTTTTCAAAAATTGAATCTAAAGATATGCTAGAACAAGTCAATTCCGACCCCACATTCTCAAAACGCATTGTAACTGGTGATGACACATGGGTTTAAGATTTTGACATGCAAACCAGTCAATAAGTTTCGAAAAGGAGCCTTCCAACTGAACCAAAATGGAAAAAACCACAGTCGATAAAAGGTCAAGGTACTGTTGACTTCTATGGTTATCCCGGTATTGTGCACACGAAATTCTTGCCAGAAAGACAGGTGATAACTAAAGAATATTACTTGAGCGTTGTGAGGTGTTTGAGAGCAAATACCTCCGAAAAATCAGATTTGTGGAAAGAAATCATGAATTTTGCACCACGATAATGCACCATCTCACAAGGCCATCATAGGGAATGAATTTCTGACCGAAATCTCACAAATGCCATCTAACAACCACCGTGTTCACCTGATATCGCTTCGGCCGATTTTGTTCTTTTTCCAAAACTCAAATTAATACTTCGAGGTACCCGTTACGAATCGATATACGACATAAGGGTATTCGCAGCGAGAACTGAAGTTGATTCTGGAAAATGCGTTTGAAAAATGTTTTGATGCTTAGATCATTCGTTCCCGTAAATATATTATTTTGGAGTGGGCTTACATTAGAGGCGTATCAAACAATTCGGATGAGAACCAAATACTGTGTAATTATTCATTTCTACGCCCTCTTGGGCGTAGCATTGATACAACTAGTCAAAACCATAACGAATGCTTTCGATAACTACGAACGGGCTGAACTATTAGTTTGCGACCTCAGTAAAGCTTTCGATTGCATACTTATAGAGATCTTGCTGGAAAAATGGAGAGATATGGTGTTAGAGGAAGGGCCCTTAGGATTTTCAGGTCTTACCTGAGCGACAGGTCACAGTCGGTTTGCTGGGTTTGGTGTCGAGGAGACAGAAGTAAAACATGGAGTTCCACAAGGCTCAATTATGGGTCCAGACTTGCCGGTAAAACTTACCATGTCGTGAAACCTGTCTTTATGCTGACGATAAGAAATTGCTGAGTGTTGCTTCTTCAAGTACGGAACTGAATGATGGAGTATCGGAATCCTTGGATACGGCAGAGGAATGGTTCTCAGTGAACGGTTTGAGGATGAACAAGAATAAAACTCAAAGACTGAGAATTCAAATATCTGGAAGAGAACAAAATTCTATCAGTCTATTGGGAATCGAAATTGATAATAGTCTTACCTGAGAAAGCTGTATTACATCCATCTCTAAAAGATTGTCCTCGGCTATATTCTCGATCCGGCGGGTGAAAGAAATATCTGATAAAAATATATGTCGATTGGCCTACTTCTCGAACTTTTATACCATAGTGACCTATGGGATAGTGTTATGGGGTCACAGTTCGGGAAGCAGCCAAATATTACTGAAACAGAAGGAGGCAGTGAGAGTTATCTGTGGTGTTACTAGAAGCACAAGTTGCCGAGGTCTGTTTATATCACAGAGAATACTTACTGTTATAGCAGTTTACATACTCACCTGCCTCAAGTACGTCTACGAAAATAAAAATCACAAATACATCCTGAATGCTGATTTCCACTCCTACAATAACAGAGCCAAACAACAGATTTCCTGGTCCCATCATCGCATGAACAGAACACAGACCGGAGTCAATCATCTCTGCATGAAATTTTTCAATAAACTTCCAAGTAGACTGACAACCTTGCCTGAAGCTAAGTTCCCCAAAGAGGTCCGTAAAATCTTATTGGATAACCCGTTTTACATCATAGATGAAGTTTTCAATTTTGAATTTTAACTGTGCTTGTAATTACACTTATTCGTATTTTATATCTATTTACCCTTTATATGATTGTTTGTGAAATTTTTCCTTCGTGCACACGTGTTTTATATTGTAATATTTAAGTTCCTTTTACTCACCATGTAATATTTTTGATGGCGCATTAAATGATTGATTGATTGATTGGTTTTCCAAATTTTGTTAAACAGTATTCTTCAAACTAAGGAAATTTTGATTCCTGAAAGACTGGACACTGGAAAAGAACAGTATCTTTCTAGATATTTTTATTCCATACAACCATATTTTCATTTTCTGTTCATTTCTGGTTTTGAAAGCCTTCAACCTAATGATCTGACTACTATTTGTGGTCATTGAAGTATGGAAAAAGACACAATATTAAAACAACGACGAATCATGGGAATTAGGATATAAAGATTCGTAGTAATTAGAATTATTCGTCAACCTCCAGTTTAATGTGTAAATGATAAAGAGGGATAAAAGTACCTATCAGCATAGTATACTGAATTACATATAACTCACTTGATTTCACAGAAATTTTTATAGACCCATTTCGCTGAACCAAGAAAATTGTAGCTTCTTCAATCAAACAGACCTTAATAGATGAATTATAACTTCTCTATCGTAGATATCGAAATAAGTTCACAGGCAGTAACTCTCAGAACTACATACTTCTCATGCCAGAAGCCAAAAATAGCCGAATATTTCTCAGAAAAATGTTCTGAATAACATAAATTCCATTTCGCATTATTATTCATGATCCATTACTTTAATTGAAATAATCAACGAAAATATCGATAATATTAAAACGTAGAGGATCGTAATAAATTTCTTCGCCTTCCACAAAATTGCTTTTTATATTTATCTGTTAGATCACAAATTTATATTCTGTAGCTGCTAGACACAGGAGAAATTGAGTCCGCAAAAATATTTTTATACAGGGTGATACAGAATAGTGTGTAACAACTTGAGGGGGTGAATCTACGTGCAATTTAAAGAAAACGAGTTTTTATAAACATAGGTCCGCAAAAGCTTCATTACGGAGCTACAAGGTGTTGAAATTTCCGGAAAAAATTGTTGTTTTCCTCAAAACTCATGCAGTTTTTGGGATATTCAGCCTAAATTTTGAATGCAAGCTATTTTCCATAGCCTCGTTCATTACACGTCCTAGATTTTAATTGAAATTCACAAGGTATTTTCTTTTCCGAGGTCATGTCTTCTTTTGCCTTTCAACCTTTTTTGCAGTACGGTACTGATCAGCGTAAAATCAATTTTCGTCATCTTCATTTAGAAACTTTTTTGTCACCTGTAATTTTTTCGTATCTCCGACCGTTCTCGAGAAAAAATTATTGAACGATTGTATGCATTCGCTGAATTGAAAGCATTTTCAATTAAAAAATGACTAGTAGGCTCTGGTTTTTTCATTTATTTATTTATTTTGACAGTTGTTAAAATTGAACCAATATCTGCTCGAATTGTTTATTAAATTAACGATTAGTTTTAAGACTTTTGAAGTTATTGCTGTAAGAAAAAAATGCCTAATTTTACTAACATCGAATTGGCTGATATCCATTACATGTATCTAGCTGACCGAAACACAACAGGAGCTAGGCGATTTTATCAGGTGGGCTTTCCAAATCGAGTTACACCAAACAGGCGAACATTTTCAAATATCCACAGAAGGTTGAGGGAAACTGGTACTTTTACTGCAAATAATCATTGAAAGAGTGCAACTCAAACTATGAGAACTCCAGATATTGAGGAGGCAGTTTTGAATTGTATTGATTTAAATCCTCATGTGAGCTCAAGAGAAATTGGAAAATGTTCACATGTTTTAGTTTGGAGGATTCTCCACGACTTTTTATTGTACCCGTGTTATATTCAACACGTACAAACTCTACTTCCACGAGAGTTTCCTTGAAGACTGAATTTCTGCCGATAGTTTTTAGATAGAATTAGAGAAAATGCTCATTTCGATAGTAAAATAATGTTCACAAAAGAAGCTAACTTTTCGAGAATAGCTATCACAAATTTTCACAATAATCACTATTGGGCTGAGGAAAACCCTCATTTGTTTGAAGAATCTCATCATCAAGAACAATTCTCAGTAAATGTCTGCGTCGGAATGATTAAAAATTATTTGATTGGACTATTTTTTTTGCCTAACAGACTAAACGGTCCTACTTATCGGCAATGTCTTGAGGAAGAGTTACCTTTATTGCTCGAGGACTTGCCACTTTTGGTGAGAAACATAATGTGATTCATTCATGAATGGGCACCAGCACTTTTAGTGAAGAAGCTAGAGAATTCTTGGATAACACATTCCATAATCGATGTATAGGTCGGGGTGGGCCAGAACCATGGCCTCCTAGGTCCCCAGACTTAAATCGCTTAGACTTTTTCTTATGGGAATTTCTAAAAAGTTTAGTTTTTATCACTCCAGTGAAAACTGTAGAAGAATTGAGAAATCGAATGAACACCTTTTGTGACACGATAAGAAATACCCCAGGAATATTTCGAAGAGTGCGTGATTATATGCGAAAAGGACAGATGCCTGTATTCTTGCAGGTGAAGGACACTTCCAGCAATTTATTTAAATTTTAATTGTTCTTTATTTTAGTTTGATATTGATTAAGTATAAGTTGAGCCAAAGGAGACGAGCTATCAAAATAAAAGCAAATTTTGGGCACACTTATCGAGTATTTCTATCTTTCTTATTTCGCGAATTATATTCGGTTCAAATAATTCAAATTAAGTAATTTTTCACTCGAAAACGGTTGGAGATACGAAAAAATTAAAAGTGTTGAAAAAGTTTCTAAATTGAATGAAGATGACGAAAATTGATTGTACGCTAATTAGTGCCGTACTGCAAAAAAGTTTGAAAGGGCAGAAGAAGACATTATTACTAATGAAAAGGCACTAACATTGCAAATAATTTTCATAACGAAAATGAAATTAAATAATCATTAAAAAATTGTCTTAGTTCCTGATGAAATCCATTTGCGGTCGAATTTCGGCATTGCTTTGTCGTGTCTACCTGGGCTTTGATGAATCCTGCTCTTAATGTTTTACTGTCCAAAGAAGCTAAAGCTTCAGTTACAGCTTTAACTGCTTGTTTAACTGATGTTGTATGGCAAGGAAGGTGTAATTAATCCAATTCTTCTTCCCCTTTTTCTTCAATAAACACAAGAAGATTTCCTTCGGTTACAGACTTTAATATCAGTGGCTCAGTGATATTTTCTCGCCAATTCATAAGGTCCATAAATTGAAGTGAAGACGTTGTGTTGGAAAGTAAAAATGTCACTTTTATATTTGGATGCACAGTTTAAAGTTCGCGAGGATGACCTGGTGCATTGTCCAAAACTAGAACAGCTTTTAAGTCATTTTTTTCAATAAACAATGAAACAAACTAATTCCGGAAGCAGTCAGAAAATAGCGCGTGTAACTTACGCTTTCCTTTTAGCACACCAAAACACTGGCAGGTCGTTCTTGTTAAAGCATGAGGATTTAAGAATCTGTAAAGCATCAGTGGTTTAATGACACAATATCCAGATGTACATAACATAGTGGCAGTGTAACTCTATCATTAGCTGCCTTAAATCCTGATGAAGAATTTTTGCTTTTGGAAATGAATATTTTGTTTGTGATTCTCTTCCAAAACAGTGTAGTAAAATATGCATAAAATACTTGCTCCTCCATCACCTACTAGGTTTGCGAATTCTTCTGGATATCTTTCAGCTGCAGCACTGTCTGCAGATGCAGCTTTTCCAACGATTCTAAAGCTTTGCAATGATTATCGCATCTTAAACTTTATTGAACCAACCTTCCGATGCTTTAAATACTCTACCACAACTACCATCGGATATTTGGACCACTCAGGCGTACTCTTTTTTGGTTGAGGTCTTCGATTCATAATGGAAACGATGTTTTCATTTTATCTATTAGCTGAGAGTAAACTTGAAGCTACAGACGACCTTATATTATCTTCAGATTTTTTTATCGATCTTACAACAGATTCGTTAATATTGAATTAGCGTGATATAGATGCAAACGACTCTTCAAGTCGTAAACGATCAAGTATTTCTATTTTGACTCCAAGCGGTATTACTGGTTTTTTTCTTATAGAAATATGTTCTTCAATTTTTTAAGGCGACATTGTGAATTAGGAAGACAATGTTAGAGACATATTACATGATCACAACCTTTGTAACGTATGGAAAAAAGGACCGTCTATCAAGTGGAATTCAACAACATACTTCACGCTTTGAGTGGTAAGGTCGCTTTACTTAAACATTTTGTTTGTTTACAATCTCAAAAACACTGATCGCGGCGAAGGCGGATTATGTGAAAGGAAAAGCCGAACCAATGCAGTGAAGTGGTAGAACTGATGAGTCCAAGTAGGGCAGTATTGTAATTTGCTCTGACTAATGTTGAATCTTTCCATTGATACTAGCAACAGTCGAGGGAACCATTCTCAATGTAAAATGTTGGATAACTCATGACTTGTACAACAATTTTGTCTTCAGAGAGTTAATTTTCTAAACATCAATCAACTGAAATAAATTCTCCATTACTTGAATCGGAATCTTCAAAGTAATTTTGTTTCTGGATAAATTCGTCTCATTTATCATCCTTAGTTTATGACTAAGCTGAGAATTTCAGACACTTCCTTTATGAAAACATTCATCGTCATTTCTTTTCAAGGGGAAGCCATTTATCTGCACTGGTTATTAGCTTACACAAAGAACATTCGAAGCGGAAACGAGAGAAATGTATAGGTTGAAATAATTTCTTTGTATTTTTCTCAGTTGTTACATAGTTCACAATTGTAGGAGGTCACAAAAGAATGTTGTAGACTAGCGCAGTAAAGTTGTATGCAAATTTTCGGTTTTATGCCTCACGGATGTAATTGTAAACTCTAGAGTATAGTTAATTGCACTGAAAATATATATACACATCAAAAGAATCTAGAGGTCAATGGAGATTATTGAATTTTATCATTTCGTGAAAAGAACAGCAGTGTTTTTTGTATTAATTGATCAAGAGCACATCAACACAAAAAAGTTGTTTCATTATGGAAAAGAGTTGAACCAACAATTTCAAAGTATTCAGACATATTCTCTTCACAAAAGCAGAAATTTGAATTTTTTTCGTCGCATAACTAAGAGATTATTGAAGAGATCTTCTTAGAAGCATGCCCCATATTTGGTAAACTAGATTATGGTCTGCTGATTAGGAAGGCCAATCTTAAACAGTTATTTCATTCTCTTCGGAATACTTCATAACAATCGCAGCGTTATGAAGTCGCGCATTATCTTGTATGACAATGAGGTCTGATCCTTTTTCCGCCGCATAGATCGGTTCTTCTGCCAGCGCAGATATTACCCCATATCATTAGCATACCGCCTCGATAGCTGTGAACTTTTTGCGCAGTTCATAACCTCATTTCCAGGTTGTGTCCATACACAAGCACCTGTCATATTTAGACGTACACCCAATCTGGATTCATCACTGAATAATATAGATAATATAGGGACCTTTTGATCAGCACCCTGATCAAAGTGATCTCTAGCCCAGGCTACTCAGGTTCCTTGATTTCGTCTGGATTATGAAGGAAACCTCAGTGGTCTTCGGGCATGTACATTGAATGAATTTAGTCTATTTCTGACATTTTAATCAGTACGTTGTGAGCATTACTGAGTTGCATGCTAAGTTGACCAGTTGTGTGAATGGGATTTCTCTGTGTTTGAATTCATTAGGAATTCATAAGTGACTGATTCGTATAAAATAAGATGCAACTATTCACCAGTGGCATAGTTAGGTCATCAAGGGCCTTAGGGCAAAAGAAAAGGGGCCCCTAAACTCTTAGGTTTTATATCCATATACCTATGCATATTTTAAACAAGCCAAGCTGTTTTATCATAAATAATCAGAATTAGGTCTCATCAGATCTTTATCGTACAGTGTAGAGCACAGCAAATCTACTTAGAGTTGGGGAATGTATATTTGGATTATTCATATTGATGTTAAGCAATCAATGAAAGTGAAACAATTCAAAATTTTTATTTATAAATGTATGTACATATGTTGAAAATTTCAGTTATAATCTTTTCCTGGCCTTGGTTTTCGCAAAAGTATCAACCACTTCGGTAAAATCGAGGTTTGATGCGGTTTCGTTTTCGATCGCTATCAGCGATAAATGTCGAAGTCGAGATCGGCCCATAGTATTCCACAAATAATTTATAATTATTTTTAATTCGCTATAGATCTTTCAGCTTCAGCAGAAGTAACTGAAATTGTATGGAACAGTAATATTGCTATGAATACTTCTGTCAGGTTGCATTCTAGCACTCCATACTTTGTCATTATTTCTTTACAGAATTGATGAATATTCCATGCCAAGTTAATTCAGGTAGAAGTATGTGATGTAAATCAAGAAATTGAAGAAAAAACTGTGAGCCTTTTATATCAGAATAATTATTTTGGAATTGGTCACACTTTTGTAATAAAATAGTTTCATCTATTTTCAGTACAAATGATGGTTTCAGAAAATTGAATATTTGACTGATTGCACTTACCAGTAAAACGTGCGTTTAATTGAGCTATTATTGTGTCTAGTACATTCTTGAAAATAGTGATTTTAAATATTTCTACCCTGTTGTGAAATTGGTAATCAGAAGCAAATTCATCAAAATATTTTTCAACTTCCCTTTGCCTATTTTCTTTACAGTTAGGATCTATACAGGGACATCCACCGGGACCGTCCGTTAAAAACTTTTTAAGTTCCAATTACTTCGTTATTTCAAATGGCGATCTACATTATTTTTTATACATCTAGAACCGACATTTTAGCAAGGCATAAAATACCCAAGTTGTTGGCACTTATCTGTCAAAATGTTGGACAGATTCAATTATTTTTGTTATAAACTCGATTTTTGAGGAACATTTGAAAAAATTAAAGCTCGTAGATCTTTTGCACTACAGACACAATTTTTGCTTGAGTAGATAGAAGAAGGATCAAGGAGTTTTTTAAGTAGTTTACACATGTCAAAAAATTATTTCGTTATTTTGTATGATTTTTCAATTTGGATTGCACGTGCCAATTTTTATATCGCCATCAGATGAAGTGTCAAATTTCAGATGGAATTGTATCAGCATGTACTATACCCATCTCTTATAGTTCCGAAATAATTTGGGAATATATTGAATTTAGGTGATTTTGCAAGAACTAACAGAGAATGCTTTGAAATATTTGAATCAAGTAGCTGAACTGGCTACGCTTACCTGACAGGTGCCTAAAATTAATGTACTTGTCACTTCGTTCATTCGAATTTGATATTTCAACAAGAATTGCCGTTATTTAAGATTGAAAATATCCAAAAAAATACAACACATTTGGAATAAAACCACTGGTTATTCAAAAGAAAATATATTTAATCTTTTTCAATTCATTTTAGAATGTCAAGAAGTAGTGGGTAGAAATTGCAGGCAATTCAATAACCAATTTCCTAATTTACGGTCTATGTGTAAGATAAAATTTCGAAGCATTAGAAACAATTTTCTACAATTCGGATGAATAAAAATTGTAGGAACTAAGCGAAAACTAATCATCGAAGATAATTACATTCATACGAATAAATGATAGCAAACATCATAGGGGACAACCAATTTACGATCTGAATAAATATTTAATATGGGCCCCAACATGATGAATTTCTCAAGGTCAGAATTACGAAATGCATTATAAATGCGCTCTAGTAACTCTTCTTTACTTCTTACAGGAGTAAGATACACTTCACTCTTGATTTTTCCCCATAAATAAAAATCAAGGGGCGTCAGGTCCGGAGAACGCGAAGGCCATAAATTTGGTCCTTGATTACCCCACCATCTATCCTCGAATATTTCTGTTAGCTGCCGATTTACAGCTCGTGTTTTTTGTGCTGGTGCACCATCCATTTGGTAATAGCAACCCCTCAGAATATTAAGGGGTAATCCATCTAAAAAATTTGCTAATGTTCCTCTCAAAATTTCCACGTATCTTTGTCCATTAAGATATTCCTCATAAATGTGAAGCCAACAAATCATTCATTAAAATTGCAAAAACATTCACGCTGAATTTATTTTGGAAATCAATAACCTCAATGAAATGTGGTTTTTCTGTGGGCCAAAAATGTCGATTTCTCCTGTTGGTTATTCCACTTTCATTGAACTTGGCTTCATAAGACCATATAATTTTTTGCTGAATTGTCTCATCTTCTTGAAGCCGAATTAATAAATTTTCACTGAAATTTTGCCGCTTGGAAAGGTCAGTTCTTTTCAATTTTGGTAGTCTGATAAAAGAATACGGGTGCATGTTATGTTTCTTAAGGATCCCTTGAATGGAAGTATAACTTAATCCAATATCCATTGATGCTGACTCAATGGACGCATGTGGATTGGCACGAAAATACGCTAGCGTAATAATTTGATTGTCGTCGTCCTCGAGAATTGGTTTTCTTCTAGTTTCTATGTATTTTGTTCCTCCAAATTGCAGAAAATTGCTTCTAATCCTTCGAAATTTTGTTTTACTCATAGGCGCCAAATTTGAACATTGGTTATTGAATTGCCTGCAAATTCTATCCACTTTTTGACATTCGCCATGAATTAAAAAGAGATTAAACATATCCTCGTTTGAATAATCAGCCATTTTATTATCAGTCTGGTGTTTTTCAAAAATTTTAACTTCAAGTTACCCACAATTCTTGTTGAAATATCAAATTCGAATGAACGAAGTGACACGTACATTAATTTTAGGTACCGGTCAGGTGAGCGTAGGCAGTTCAGCTAATTGATTCAAATATTTCAAAGCATTCTCTGTTAGTTCTTGCAAAATCATCCCATATATAAGAGATGGGTATAGTACATGCTGAAACAATTCCATCTGAAATTTGACGCTTCATCTGATGGCGATATAAAAATTGGCACGTGCAATTTGAAAAAATTGAGTTAATGCTGTTTGACAAAGGCCGAATTGAAAAAATCATACAAAACCAAGAAATAAACATTTGACATGTGTAGATCACTTAAAAAATTCCTTGATCCTTCTTCTATCCACCCAAGCAAAAATTGTGTCTGTAGTGCAAAAGATCTACGAGCTACAATTTTTTTAAATGTTCCCCAAAAACCGAGTTTATAACAAAAATAATTAAATCTGTCAAAACATTTGAGTGCCAACAACTTGGGTATTTTATGCCTTGCTCAAATGTCGGTTCTAGATGTATAATAAAAAAGGTAGATTGCCATTTGAAATAACAAAGTGATGACCCACTTCCGGTATAACCGGAAATGGTATCACTTTGAAAATATTTCACTTCAATTGGAAATCGCTAGTTATGGCCGCGTATAATATTTCAGCTCGATATTGTAATTGGAACTCAAAAAGTTTTTAACGGACAGTCCTGGTGGATATCCCTGTATAATATGTTCTTGCAGTGTCACTGGATTTGCACTTGAAGGATTCGAAGTCATTTTTATAAATTTGCATCTTTGCATTTGTCCAAACAGATATCGCATCTTTGAAAAGTTTTTGATGTATAATTGAATCATTTAATACATGGTGCATGAATTCGCAAAGGAATACGAACTCGAACTTCATCATTTTTAGTTATAAATATTCAACTCTTTAGTAGGAAGTTTATGTAATTAAATAAAAGTACCTATATGTACTATAGGTATAGACAAGATGAAGAATACACAGGTGAATGAAGGTTACAAACTGAAAACAATGGATATACCAACCGAGGACTTAACAGAACTTATAAAGATTGACCTTATAGACTCTGATTTGACAGATGATGAAAAGGAAGCTACCTTTACATTGTCTAAACTATGCATGAGACAGAAATTTTTCAAATTTGACAACATCATATATGAGTACATTGTTTATTATCATATATATCTCGATGATGTTCTTATAATGTGGAAGGTACAAATGAAAAATCTAAGAGATTTATTGAATATTTGAATATATGTGTCAGTAAAATAAAATTCAAACTAGAGTCAGATGATGGTAACTCAGTCAATTTCTTAGACTTAACAATAGATATAGTAAATAGATCACATTCTTTTAAGATATATAGAAAACCTTCACACACAAAAATATAATAGATGTAACTTCACAAGAGCACTGGTCCCATAAAACAGCAGTTTTTCAAAGCTAGATCCATAGACTTATAAATATTCCGATGAACAGAAATAAATATGATACTGAACTCAATATAATCAAACAAATTTCGAAAGATAATAATTATAATGTGGACCAGATTGACAGAATGTTTTGTAAGAAACTACAAAAAAATTAATAAATGAAAATTTTCAAGTTTGGGAGGAACCAAGTTATTAGTATAATTCATTACCATATATAGGTCCAATGTTACTAAACAACAGAGATACTACACCTTTACTAGGTAGAAAGGTGTATATAAGTTAATATGTGAAACTTGTGGAGCAGTTTATATAAGTCAAACAGTGAGAAGTTTTCAAAAAAGAGTGAGTGAACATCTGAATCCTCCAAGACTAAACAGAGAATGTCAAGAAGCTCATTTCGGTAATCACCTACTAGTATTCAACAATAATTATAACCATTTAAATTTTTTGAGTCATTGCATACATCTCAAAATATTGGACTAATCGATTTTCTGGAAAAATATGAAATTGTGAAACTTAAATAAAAATTGTAATGTGATTTTCTGAGATATACAAATTATGGATTGATTTAAAGATTAATAATATAACCATGTCTGCTATTCTTTGAAAAAGAAGATGACTATTATAAGATCTGTGATACTTTGTTCTGTGGTTAGCTGACGTAACCACACTTTCTGTTTGACTTTATTCGTTATTGTCTTGTCATAAAAATCATTTTTAGCTTGAATTGTTCTGAATTTTAATTCATAATTTTAATGGGTATATTGATCAAATACCATTTTAATTTGTTGGGAAATGTCGGTCCTACTGCTTGTTTTTAATTTTGCTATAATTGACTTTACTTGCTGAGAAAAGACTGGGTAGGTTTTTTCAAAAAGCAGAATTTGTTATACTTTTAATATTTGTTTTTCTTGTAGTCACTGGTCTGAAGATGCTCTGATGTATAGAGAGCGGAACTAGTAACCATAATCAACCTTTAGAAAGAAACTATAGGTACATTTAATTTATCATTTTTGTTTTAAAACTTTCTGCTTGACTACGCTCATCTTTGCTGGAACTCTTCAAAACTATTTCTGATAATGCTTTGATTATATAAAAAAAAAACGAAGTTTTATTGTAGATATTGTATTAACCCTACTGAACCATCTAGTCGGATTTAGTTTTTCTTAAGTGATTTCCGATTCGCCAGTAAATTTTGACAATTATACAGATCTTGCAACATTGCGAAAAGAATCTGTAATTCTATACAATTATAAACGGAATCGTTTACCACCAAATTTAAATTATGAGTGGCGCAATGTACATACTCCGCGTTAGGCTGGATATCCTTAATCTGTTTTTGAATACTATTATACACACCTCTCATCACACTAGCTCCATCATACCCACACATTTTTTTCAAATCAATGTGTTTGTCAATAAATGATGAAGTTAACTAAATCTGCCGCCCCATGTTGGAATGCTGCATAAAAGTCTAGGAACACTTCTTTTATTTCTATATCAACTGGCTGACAATTTTCCGATCTGGTTATTTATGCATACCTCACAAGAATGCTTAGCTGGTCTAGTTTCGATATGTCTAGCAGATGATTTTCAAGTTTGGTCCCCAAGCACTCAATCATTTTGAATTATTGCACTCAGATATCTTGTAGATCCTAGAAACAAAAACAAAACACGAATTGAAATTAAAAGAATCAATGAAACACTTAGTAAAAATAAACAAAAAAATGAGAATAACACTTATGAATAAAAAATATCTCCAGGCATACCTAAAACGCAATATATGATCATATCTGGCGAGAAGCTTTATAATGGACAGAACATTTCCATGGTAGCCTCAGTTAAATTTTCTGGATGCCCTCTTCAATCCAAAGAACTATTTGCTAGGGTGAGTATGACATCGAGTAGCCTTTGAAGAACCATTCTCCAAAATGACGCTTGTTTACGAATGTCATTTTCAAGTTCCTTGTCAATAGTATCCACTTTTTTCCAAAGTTCATACACATCACCTGCTTCCGAATGGCTATTCGAAATACTGTGTTGTTCAATTCTCTGAAAAATTTTTCCAATCCCGTATACCATATATTATTTCTCTGCGAAGCAAATAACCAGATAATAGGCAGAATCCAGTATGTAAGAATAACACAGCCAAAACGATGAACTGGTCCATATTTAGAATTTGAAAAGTAGTACGATTTAGAAAAACATCTGTTTTTCTAGTGGGCGCCTATCGGAAAAGGCCCTGTGAAGGCCCCAGGAATTTGGCGTTTTCACTTAATATCTTGTTTGTTAAGTTTCCCAAGTCGTGAAAATATTGATCGTTAACATTCTCATAAAATGATGAGGTTGAAGATTCATCCAATGTTACCTGTGAATTCTGTGACATGCACATTCAGACATCTTGTTCGTTGATATGATCGACAACGGATCTTTCACTGCTGTAACTATCGAATCTTCCTGAGTAGGTTTTTCAACCAGCACCGCAGTGTTCATTATTTGATTCACTGTCTCTACCAACAGAATATTTGAGACAATTCCACTCATGTGTCAAAATGCACGTTTAAGAAAACAGAAATTCTAGTTTGATATTGGATAAATTGCATAGAAATAGGAAGGAAAGTAGGATATTAGTGGATAAATTTGCCCATAGAGAATCCTTGCGTTTCCATAGCAACGCAACATCCACAACAAATAGCACGGTTTTAAAACTATCAAGAACACCCATTTTAGTAATTGTTGTAAAGTTTCTGCCGATAAAAATTAAAATGTCTCGTTTTGGAAGCACCAGTGAAGCTGAAATAAATAGTCCTATACAGAATTCTATCCCCAAAAATACAAGATAAACGCTAAGCTCGATTTGGAATTAATTCAGTATATTCTGCAAGGAACGAACGTTCGATTTGGATAGACAGCATTCTATTGAAGATATTGCAGAAATTCTTATGGATTGGGGTTTCAATATGAAACAAATGAATGGACAAGATTACGAAGAATATGTTGTCAAAACAATGTGAAACAGAACTGCAAAAATAATGCAGAATATGTATTTCGAAAAATTCAACATGAGTTTCAACCCCTTTACCGAATCAGCATTTAGAAAGGCTCGTGAAGCTCGCAATTCTAAGAAGAAGATGCTACAAGCGGATGTGGAAAAGCGCAAAGAAAGTTCCGTTGCATTAACAAGAACTGAAATTGATAGCATGGCTCTGTACTGGGACGAAAATGCCCTGATAGGTTTGTTGAAAAAATTTTTCCATATTGTTGCTTATGAATTAGCATGGCGTGGCGGTGAAGCAGCAACTTGCAAGGGACACTTTTTCAAAGAAGAAAAATTTAATAACGGAGAAGTGACTGGTCGTATTGAATATAACCCAGTGTTCTCGAAAACTTGCCAAGGCGGCTCAAGAAAATGCTGTGATAGTAAATGGCTAGTAAAAAATGTGGAAAACCGAGATTTATGTCCTGTGGCGTTGTTTCATAAGTTATTGTCGAAAAGAACCGATCATATTACAAGTGATAGATCATTTCTGGCTCCCAATCAATTTTGGAAAAAAAGTACTTGTAAGGATTGGTATAAAAATATACCTTTGGTAATAAATTAAATATCCAAATGGACAAAAATTTGAGGAGAGAAAGTTGGACTGGATACGAAAAATAAAAAGATCATAAATCATTCTCATAGATCCACTGCTCTTTCGAACCTATCTGAGGCGGGTGTAAGTGAACAAAAATTGATGAAAATAACCGAACACTCAACGGCAAGCTCTATCGAGCCCTACCTGTAACTCAACAATGTGGAGCTACGCTCTCGTGATTTTGTCGCCCAGTTCTCGTTGAATTGCCTGTACGTAAGTATTCAAAAACGAGCATAGAAAAATATCCGGCCAAATCTGATCTCTTGTGGTATTACTTACGACAAAACTGCTTGTAGAAGGTTAAGTAAAAAATTTGACAATTTTGGGTAACTTATGTATACTATCTTTTCTTTCTTGGAGTTGTTTTCGCTCAATGCACCACTAGGGCTTTTTTATGCATTATTTTAGTTTTTTAATTTATTCAAAAGTACTACGTCACAAGGAACAGGAAACATTGTATAATTCACCGCTATACGTACAAAACATCACTGGGGATTTCCCCAATTCCGAAAATATCATGAAAATTTCTAGTCTGACAAGCGAATAGAATCGCATGAAGATGGCGGCTAATTAAAAAATTTTACAGCCCCAATAGAAATTCAACACGGATAGTATGCCAAATACATGTGATTAAATACATTTAAAAGATACAATTTATAATTAGTATTTTTTGGTCGATACTAGTATTTTTATATATATTTGGATTTGCTACCTTATGAAAGGATTTTGGGTGGCAACACTGCACAAACAACTGAAATAATACAGGGGAATTCCCCACAATCGAATAGAAGTTAAAACTTGTCGGAAATTGCTCTCTATTTTTTGAATGAGTTGCCATGATTAAAGTAGTGTTGCAAAAAATTTGTTTCCCATTTTATTTAGATTTCGAAGGTGGCAAATTTTTCGGTAGTTCAATAAGAGGATTGCTAATAAGGTTTTTAGGCCCGCTGGACTTAGGGGTCCCGGGGCACTGACCCGCCTAGCTCTCAGATAGCTACGACAGTGCAGTTCACCCTTGCTTCCGGTATACCAATCACACGTAACTGTTATTCTCATTGAACATGACGTAGATACATAACTTTTTTATTTTTTTTATTAGTACGTTATTTCGACAGTTTCTTGTGGGTCTTGAAAGCTACTTTTTCATTCTGTTTTGGAATTACATATGCAATCTTTTTGCTGGTAGGGACATAATATGTTAATTTAATATATTTATCTATATTAGTTTTCCTGGGTAAATATTATGACAAAACAAACACAAATAGCATATCATAATATTTACCCACGTATAGAATCAACTAATACAGATAAATATATTTCATTAACATATTTCGGCCCTATCAGCGAAAAGAATACAAATGCAATTTCAAAATAGAATGAAAAAGTAGCTTTCAAAATCCATATGAAAGTGTCCCAGGAATTTTTTAATAGGAAACATAAAACTGATGAATTATACAATTCTGGAATTTACGAGTTGTTCTGTATGGAGTGTGAAGGTGATTATATAGGACAAACTGGTCGTTCATTCAAAACTAGATACAAAAGCATCAATTAGATTACAACAACCAGAGAACCGACGAGTCTACTTCCGCTCCACATTGTATCGAAATGGCCATCATTTTCCACCCATAGATCAACTTCAAATTATTCACAGAAGACTTAAGGGACGAAATTTAGGTTTCTTGGAATCCAACGAAATTTTGAAAATGCACTGAAGGATCCCCCACCCCCTCTTCATAGAGATAACCTTCTGAAAGACCAGTATGGCTGCGATGTTGGATTTCGTTCTTTGCGTATAATGATTTTATTTATGGAAGAGGATGGTGTATAGCTATTGGGGGATATTCTTTTTATGATGCTCAGTTCCGTTTCAAAATCTTAAATTGAGAGTATAAGCTCTGTTAACCATAGTATTGTAGTCGGCGAGTTAATGATTTAAATGATTGATGAGTCCATAGGGTTGCGTCTTTGAACGATTTTGATTAGATACTATAAGTTGGGATATTGCTTCTGTTTGTTATTGTTAAGTCTAGAAAATTTATAGAGTTATTAGTTTCAACTTCAATGGTAAATTTTGAATGATCGCGAGTTTTATTGAGGAAGTTCAAGCATATATCTCATTGTCTATTCGAGCCATGAAAACCAACCAATATATCATCAACGTACCATTACCACAACATGATATGTTTTTTAGCTACGTATTTCAGTATTGAGGTGTTTTCTGAGTTGTCCATGAAAATATCTGACCATAGGGGGATAAGTGGCGATCCCATATAAAGTCCTGCCTTTCGTTTAAAGAATGTATTTCCAAACTGGGAATAATTTCGGTCTGAGCATTTTTTCAAAAGGTTACCAAATTCAAAGAAGATATGTGGAAATTTGTTGGTTTTGGTGAAAATATCTGAAAAAAAAGGTGAGCATTCATCTGTTGAAATATTTGGGAACAAGTTCTTCACATCGAAGGAAGGAAGCTTAAAGTTATGACTGATTTTAAGTATGGAGAGTTTTTGTTTGAGGTCGTTATAAGTGAAATTTCGTGTGTTCTATAAACCATTGGATTGAAAATAGGCAAAGTTACTCGAAATAATATTAATATTGTGTAATTTTGCCAAATTTCGATCCATAAGTTTATAGAACTCACAAACTTTTGTTCACAACATACCATTTTAAATTCCAATCAGCTTAAACAAAAACTCTCCATAATTGAAATCAGTGATAACTTAAAGCTTCTTTCGTTCGATGTAAGAAACATGTATACAAAGAATCCAACAGATAGATGGGATTGAATTTCACGATCCATTTAAAACATGTTGAGACCGAAATTATTTCCAGTTTCAAAAAAAAATTCTTGGTACAAAAATTAGGACTTTCTATGGGATCTTAGCTTAGCACTTAGCTCCCTATGGTCAGATATTTTCATGAACAACTTAGAAAACACATCACTACTGAACAGCGACCTAGACAAGTACATATCATGTTTTTGTATCGGCACGTTGATCGTATTTTGATTTGTTTTCATGGTACAAATATACAATCACAGTTTTGAACTTCCTTAGTACCCTGCTCACTACGCTATCGAACTATAGATCGCTCTAGGCTCCTCCGACCAAGTGTGTTACCGTGTTAACCACGCTTCCTTTGTCACAGATCGCCTAGTGGGCCCTTCGACCAAGCTAAGCACAGAACATACTCAGGGCCTACCTGGACCAAGGGTTTGAATATCCGTGCATTTCTGAGACTCGCTCTCCTTTTCTTCGCCGAAATCATCGAGTTCAAACTGTCTCCGTAAATCGGCTGCAGCACGCGTTGCCACGAGCCGACTGAACGCACCCACGTCACTGCCATATTGCCAAACCGCCGTTGTCTACCAGCAAACTACGTGTTTCTATTTAATCTTACATTTACGTTTACAACGAGTGTTTGTGTTAACCATCTCAATGTAAGATTTTAAAACAGAAATAAATAATATGAAAAGAATAGCCTGCAGCAACAATATATCAGCCTCTTCTATAAATAAAATCTTTAGATGCAAAGAACAAAATCGATCACCACAATTATTACATTTCAATCAAGAAAAATCCAAAAGAATGTATGCTAGTTAATTATTTTGGCCCACTTTCTCATAAAACAAAACATTCTTCAAACTTCGAAAAATAACCACCTCATTCTCAAGCGGTCCTAATTTTAGCAAATTACTTTTTAATGCAAAACTGAAAACAGATAAACTCAAACAATCTGGTATTCACCAAGTGGAATGTAACGAAAGTCCTGCACCTTATATAGGTCAAACAGGTGGAAATTTTGAATGTAGGTTCAAAGAACATATATCTTCAGACAAGAAATCCCAAATATTTGAGCACATTCAATCAACAAACCACACAATAGTTTTAGACAATCTCCAAGTCCACCATAAATGTTATAAGGGGAGTAGAATAAATCTGTTGGAAAGTTGGGGAATTAATAAACTCAGGAAAAAATATAATCTTTGTACCTAAGTTCGTATTCAACACTTGAAAATGACCGAAGGGTCGGAACCGGTCGTGTATCAACAAATAATCGTGGAAAACTGAAATTTTTTCTCTTTAATATATTGAAATGGATATCCTCGAAATAAATACGCAATCAATATTATTAGTTCAGAAGGAAACTGTTAGAAATAGTTTATACTTATCTAAACAAACGTGTTAATCACCTGCTGAGGATGACGTTGAACGAATCTTTCTGAAATAAAAGAAAGCATTATTGAATTCGTTGATTAACTATAGAGAACCATTCCAAAGATATTGGATTATTCTCTATTGCAACATGATTTCTCGTCCTACGTTTACTGAAACTGAATCTTGAATTGCACGATAGCGAAAAGAACACGTAATAAACCCGAAATGAGAAGCCGAAAGTTCTAGTATGGCCGTTTTGAGGTGAACCGATTCTGTTCATTGCTGACGTTAATGTGCTTCTTACACAGCAAGAACTACGCAGCTGCGAAGTGCTCATAAAAGGTTTCGGGTTCACCGATCTTGATTAAGTTTATTATTCTGAAAGTAGGAAAATGACATCGTTTTCGAAAAACAGGCGGATGTAATCGTACTTCACGCCTAGATTCGGCGAACTGAGTTCCTTAATGTGTTTGTTCCTCCCATTTTCACAAAGGAGTCAGTAAAAGTAAATTAACCTCAATCCCACATTGTTGAAATAAAAAGGGTGTTTGGGAGACATATTGGACAATTCGGACACTGAATTCTACCGAGTGACATCAGTAAAGATGTTTATCCAATATAAAACATCATCAGACGGCATTAACATATGATAAATGAAAATGCGCGATGAGTGTTTTAGTTTTATGAATAATTGAGTCATTTATTTCAGAGCTTTTGAAGCAATCAAGATCCAAAAATATCACACTCATTGATTGTAAAAAAATTCTATTAACAAAAAATAAATTTAAATTATATTTTCTCACAAATTATCCAGGCGATAGTTTTCGACTACTTTTGAAAATAAAAAAATAATTAAAACCCGAATGGAATTTTTCACTGTTTTCCTACCAACAAATGAATGAATAGACAATTGTAACCGAGATTAGGTTAGATTAGTTATTAGACAGTATGAAACAAAATAATAGTGTCATATTTATCAATAAATCGTCATTGGGATTTGGAAGAATCAGATATTTGGTATACAGCTCACAAACTATTCAAATAGACCCATTATTTGAATACATAAAAATTTGGGATAAACATGGATTAGTGTGGTCGTTTATTATGTGTTAGTTGTAATTGAAAAGTCACTCGAAAATTTCGAATAATTTTGATATACCTATGAGCCACATAGAATAGAACAATTTATTCCCTTAACATAATTTAGACAGAAAATATCAGAATTCGACTTCTTTTCCTCAGAAATTTGACAAGTTGCATTGAAAAATGTTTCGATAAATTGAAAATGGAGTGTTTGCTTGCTGTAAAGCGTTATCTTTGTCAAAACCCATTACAAAAAAATGGAGAAAGGTACGATGAAACAGCTCGCAAAATCAGCGAATTTGTCGAACATGGAAGTGTAACTAATGTATCGATACTTCGAAGACTGGTTGAGAAATTAGAAGATGCTGGTTCGATTATGGACACTAAGTCATTGTGCGTTATCGTACTGGCGTCTCTTAAAGACATTCCCTCCAAACACTTTAAACCAGGGGTGCTCAAACTTGAACTCCCGGCGATCTGCCTCAATATTTTTAGACTACTTACGATCGACTCTGAGAGGCTGCGAGTATGTGTGATGCAGGGTTGTCGTACATACACGATACACCCAACCTACCTAGGTAGGGTGTACCGCAGCATATACAGAAATTAGCTTCCGCACAATATAAATTATTTTATTTAAGGTTTGGGTTAGGTTTAGTTAGGTTCTTCTCTATAATATCAATGAAAAAACTCATAGTTATTAAAAATTGCGGGTTTATTGGTTGTTACAAAACAAAAGAGTTTTATATGGTGTTAAACTTAACTAAGGAGTGACTTTGGATGTTGAAGCGTGGCACTGCATGTCCTAAGCATACTTTTCATAAGATGGTACGTAACCACTGAGTGCTAATCGCAAACAGTTCGTCAGTTGGTCGATTGAAATATTTTGACTTGATTATCTTTATTTCAGAAAACGCAGATTCGCACAAGTAAGTTGACCTAAAATTTGCCGTCAGTTGAAGGGCGATTTGCCTTAGATTCGGGTATTTATCTTCAGATATAAAACACCAGAAAGTTGTATCAGATGCTGTAGCTTTGAGATGTATATCTGATATAATCTGCACCAACTTTTTCAACAGAACATGGGTTCATATTAAACTGACTTGCTATTTCAGTAGCTAATTCCTCACAGTTTTTACATAAAAAAGGAAAACTCATAAATGACGACTTATTTGCCAATTTACTGCAGTCATAAAAACGCATTTCGAATTTTTCCAAAATAGTTGATAATTCAGCCTCATACGTATCATAATTCAACTGAGGAATCCTTGCTTTCAAAGAAGGAAAATGTTTCAGATCCTTTCTTTTTAGTTGATCTATCATAAGTTGCAATTTACTTTTGAATGCGTTTACTGTGCTAATCATCTCAATAATAGTTTTTCTTTTACCTCGAAGCTCTAAGTAAATGGTGTTAAAGTGCATTTTGATGTCAGTCAAAAATGCCAAATCAGTCAGCCATTTTTTGTTTTTCAACATCTGAGTGTCATCACCCTCTTTCGTCTAGAAAAGCTGTTATTTCGGGCAGTAATTCTTGAAACTTTTCAACGAATTTTTCGCGACTCAACCACCTGACGTCCGAAGAACTAAATCAGTGTGTTCAGCTGATTCCCTATTTTCCAACTGGAACTTAAAGAGCCGCCGTTGCAAGCTTCGTGCACGGATGGAATTCACAATTTCTTTTGAAATGCCCATAATTTTCCTCGTGTTTCAAACTTTTGAACACAAAACTTCTTGATGTATAATGCAATGGAATGAAAAAACTAAGGGAAATCTTCATTAGCTCGACACAATGCCACAAAACCGTTTTTGTTTCCAGTCATTGCTGGTGCTCCATCGGTTGTGCTGCACACTAATTTATATATTGAGGAAAACGTCATATATACCTTCGTCACGGGTCTTCCCCTTCAAAGGAAGGATTGTCAAAAATTCTTCCTTAGCTAATATATCATTGAATACCATCCGAATGAATATACACAGCTGGGCAGTGTCTGCCATATCGGTGGATTCGTCGAACCGTTAAGAAAAGTATGTACATTTCATGATATCATGTTTTAGTTTATCTGCCATGTCCTGATTCATGACTTTGATACGCCTTGTGACAGTCGGACGAGATAACTGAAGTTCTCTGATAGCAGACATGATTTGTGTTTTATTTGCGAAATCTCCAAATAAAGTTTCACCCGCTTCAATAAATGCTTCCTTCACGACCGATCCATCTTCGAATTGTTTATTGTGTTTCGCCAATATATTAGATATTTTAAATGACGCGATCGTAGGAGTTCTACTTGTTTAACTGGTCTTGTGAAAATGGTTCTTTTCATAGTTTTAACGAACTCTTTTATGATGCCTCTCTAAGTTACTACCCTTAGGATTTGCAACTGACGCATGAAAAATAAGACAAATGCACTTATCCTTCACCATATATAAGATTCAGCTCACTTCAGAATTCGAACCGGCAGATCATTCACACCACGGTGATTTGTTCAAAAGGAATCCTGAAAAATAAAAAGGATGGTAATTGTACCAAACAAATTATCTTCGCTGTTGGGTCGCAGTTTCCTCAATGAAGTTAATTGTCAGATTACTGGTTGGTGTGGATTTTCGTCTGGAAGCGTGATAGGGCCTTACTTTTTCGAAAATGAGACCGAAAATGCCGTGGCTGCGAGAGACATTCGTTACAGGAAGACGATAACGGAGTGCTAGTGGCCTGAATTGAATGGTATGGATGTGGACGATATGTGGTTTCAGCAGGACCAAGTCACTTGCCACACCGCACATGAAACAATCGATTGAAGTAACGATTTCTTGATCAAATCATCCGAAATTCAGATGTCAACTGCTACAACCGTGGTCGCCCGAGCAGATTTGAGGTGTGTGTTCATTAGCTTCTTGAAGAGGGCAAAATCGTAAGTTATCGGAAAGTATTCAATGGAATCGAGTTCCGTAACATATTAGCCCTGTAAATAAACGAATTTTCATAGAGAGAGGTACGTAGCTGTGCTAGTTGGAACGACCGCTGACATGGAGATTTTTCCGCAAGTCTAGTTTCTCTTTGGAAATAAAGTCTTTCAGGAACAAGCCTCTCATTTTTTAATTCTTAAAAGCTTTTAACTGGAAGTATCTATAAAGATGACAAAGATAGCAATATGCGCCTTTGAGTGAAAGGTTTGAAATCACGCGTGATCTCCGAATGGTCAATCCAATAGATGTAAGGCATGTTTGAGTCCGTAACCATGCGAACAGTATCACAGACCAGGTCACACATGCGCTTTGTATAGTATCATCAACTGTGATGGTGTGAATAACTACTTAGCACTGAAACGAAAACTGAGTTTAGCAGAAGCAAATTTTACATTGCTTGACATATAGTCGAGTGATCAAACTTCTGTGATTGTGATGCCTAGGAGATGCATTTTCGTTTCTGAGAAAATATCATGGTCTTGCATGATTAGTGGAGGATCTGCAGCAGTGATTTCTGGAGAAAACGTTGTTGATCGCGTCTTGTTGGCGTTGAAATTGATCAAGTTCAACAGGACCTCCTATAATATCGACTCCAAAATTGAATTCCGTGGCATACTCTGTGTCCCCTCAGCAGTTCAAAGCTGACTCCGGAATTCAAACCAATAGATCAGACACAGCACCATTGATTTATTCGGTGGAAATCCGTGAAAAATGAAGAGAGTGATAATTGTTCCAAACAGATTATTTTCGCTGATGAAGTGCATTTTCATCTTAGTGGGTTCCCCATTAAAGTAAATTGTCGAATTTGGGGCTTAGAAAATGCGCACGTAGCTCATGGAAAACAAAGACATTCACAACAAGCAACTGTTCTTCGAAAATGGGACCGGAAGTGCAGTGGCTGAGAAAAGATGTTAGATGAAAGTGAGTTTCATAATACACCATTCCTGTAAACGGATGAATTTTTATAGAGAGAGGTACGTGGCTGTGTTAGTTAGACTCTCATCTGATGGGAGTTTTCCGCAAGTCTAGTTTTTCTTTGGAACTAGATTCATTCCGGGACCAAGCCTTTCAGTTCTTTAGGGCATTAACTATGGAAGTATCTGTAAATGGGCAATGAGGGGCACTGTTCTCTTTTGGATACTATTCAATAGATGTAATGAATGTTTGGGTGCGAAGCTCCTCACATGAGAACAGTATCCTAGACCAGACAGCACCTGTGCCTTGTTTTAAAGCATCAGCTTCGAAGTCGTGAAGTACTGACAAGCACTGAAAAGCAAACTGAACTCAGCAAAGGCTCATTAGACAATCGTTGACACATGGTTTCTAAGGAAAATTCTATAACCTTGCACGATCAGAAGAGGTTCCCAGCAGTGACCTTTCTGGAGAACATTGTTGATTGCGTCTTGTTCGTGTTGAAATACAACTAGTTGGTTCCATTCTGATATCTTTTCCAAGTCCGAATTTAGTCACATACCCTGTTGGTATCTTTGTCGGCCGTCTCCTCAGCGGTTATAGGACGCTGACTGGAAAATACTCCAGTAGTTTGCCAGAGAAAGAGTTGGCGAAAGTATGGATCCCTGTGTTACTCGTTACACTATAACCCCGACCCCCGAATCGAATAACTGAAGAAAAAGCTAGTAATCCATCCACGTTATATTTCGAGAAGTCCATATGCGATTCGTTTATTTATCAAGGCTGAGAGCTGAACCCCGATGATACCCTGCAACTAGACATATATTATGAGCTCTGAAATGTGCACTTTGTATGCTCATTCTAACTCACTTCAATTCCTACCTTTCACTTCTTCACTCCGATCAAATTATTCTGTGATCTCATCCTCGACTCCGTTGTCTTTTCCCTCTCTATAATTTCCCTTGTTATCTATATTCCTGTATCCCCTCCAATTTCCAGTGATTCTCTCCACTGAATGGATTCATTTCATACTGATATAAACTCGAGGAGGCGTTTTAAGTACTTTTTTTGTCAAAGTAATGAATTTAAAGGGGATTTGAAGAAATATCTTCAGTGAGGAAATTGTCCATATATTAACTAAGTTCAAAGTTTGAAAGGTGAATGGCTAGTTTACCTGTAACTAATTTGGGTCTTAGGTTAGATCTCCAAGACATGGCCTACCCAAACGTTTGAAAGTAGTAACGATGCCAACAACCTATTCAACAAGAAGGAGGTGATAATCGATATCTTATCGTAGCGTATAAGATAAGTTCCATTTGTATATCTCAATTGAAAAAACACCTTGTAGATACAAATTACTTAAATAAAGTGGCAATTTAAATCAAAACTGTTCAAATTTTAACTGAGAATTCAGAGATAGGTGCTCCGACACATTTTAGAGTTCTCGTGAATTTACCGAACAGCCGGGATATTCTCTCTCTAGAAATTACTATATTATTATAGCTCACCGTTTATAATTCTTGTAGTGGTGGTAGTATTACATCAGGCAACGGAAGTGGGACCGTTCTCAACCTATTGAGACCATATTCATCGCTGATTAAACGCTGTTCTATTGTTTTCCTCATGGAGATTTGAAAACTCAGGTCTATGCAAATAAAACCATAAAACTCACGAGCTTCAGACCAAGATTTGATACGTCATCGGTGAGCCACATTTTTATCAAAGTGTCATAAAAAATTTCACGAAAAGAACACGAACTGTGTTCGGAGCCGTGATGAACATATGCTGGATATTTTATTCCTTACATGATCGGAATATGTCTAGTATGCAATAAAAATATCATCTTACGTTAAAGAAACTGCGTTTCATTTTCAAATTAAATCATGCACTTATGAGAACACATAGTGTTCAGCCATTTTTGATCATTTTACTTATTCATTGAATTTTTTTGACATAACAAAGTCTTATAATTCGATGGAGCCGGCTGCACGCACGAAGAAACATAACTCATGCGGCGTTACCTCGCTCTGAGGCGTTCCATTTAGGGCTTAAAGTGCAAGGGAGAGCGCGGAACGAGCGGCAGAGACACACAATCGGCCTCCACGTTTGGCAGCGTTCGACATCTGTCTCTCTCCTACTTGCGTAAGCGTTGCGTCCGCGTTGACAGCTGGTATATAATAATAGATTCACATGTTTTCGTCAAGTATGAAGTGCAGTGAAAAGTGAATGTGGTGTCAATTGTTTATAGCAACGATAAAGGTAATGATTCTTTCCATATTAAATATATGTTCAGTGATATATCGCTATCTATCTATCTATCAATCGTCAGTAAACCGACTTTAGAGATAACCGATTTCTTTCTTTCAACTTGTGTGGTTGAGATGTCAGCGATTTTTGCTCAATTGGTTGATCATGGATGGTTGTTCCACATATTTTAACTGAGAGGATCGTTTATCAATTAGGACAGAATCTTGGTGTTGTTTATACGACAATTTTCTTCATGATACAGCAATTCCAAGGAACGAATCATCATCATGCGGAACGATATGGAAAAGGCAGAACACGCTGTATTTTGGCTTTGGAGTGATGAGTCCAAATTCTGTTTGTTCAGTAACATTCAACGCATGAAAATTCTTTTCGGTGGTGGATCTGTGATTTTTTGAGGAGGCAGATCTTCAAATGCATATACTGACCTTCATGTACTTAAACTCTTCCACGAGTAACTAGTATGTGAAGGAATATGTAGCTGTGGGCAATTAGCAGTAGATCTTGCAACTCGTCGAAGTCACCTTGTTGAACTTTGGATAAGATCGACCATAACAATTTTGAATCGAAGATTTGAAGCCCAAGGTGCATAATTTTCCTCCTATTCCTATTACCTTTATTCTCAGAACGTGTTACATGAAAAAAACACAAAAAATCAAATATAATTAATGCTCTTAAAAAATTCTGTGAAACTAAGTGATGCAATAATTTCTTCGAGTAGTGTATATCGATAATTCAAATTACCACGGTAGAATCGTATATCGAGAGTTTTATCTACTCTGTGATAATTATTTTGATGTGAAAATAATCATCTTCAAATATAAAGTGAGCATATTCTTGATAATTCAGTGTCCTTCACAGAAATTTCTTTTCAGTTCCTGAAGTTTGTATCCTGAATAGCGACGCTATATAGATTAAAATTTCTAACGGAGATAATTAATATGGTAATGATGACTTTAACGGACACAAAATGCAAGGTGAAAATTGCTGGAAGGCATTTACATGAATTCTGCATTTTCAGAGGCTTCGAACAAATTGGCGCACTTTCCAGCATTTAACGCCCGAGGGAATACTCATAAAAATAGGGATTAATCCTGGAGCTCCTCTTCTGAGCAGCATGTCATATTATCTAGCATATTCCGACGCCAAGGTAAACTAATACGGAGCGAAAGTATATTGTGAAGGGTATTTACTTAGTAGTAAATGAAATTAAGACAAAATAAGTTATTAAACTCGATGTGCTCATAATTATTGATTAGATCATTAACACATTATCCAGCAATGATGAAACCTGGATCTATTTATTAAAAGAGAAAGTGCATTGCGTCAGATACAAAATAAAATCTTACTAAGGTACATCAATTTACGTCTAAACAATCGGACTAACCGTGGGTAAAATTATCTTAGGCAAGTTCGGAGAAGCGATATCTAGATCAGAAAACACATTAACCTAGGGAGAATCAATTTCATAATCTTCTTGTTTATTGACTGAAGTGTTTGAATCCCTGAATGTTCTAATTTTAAGGGATTTTCAAAAATTATTTTTTCATTAGATCAACGTGAAATTCTGAAATTTCGAGTTTCTTCAATTAGATGAGAAGTTTCATTAATTTATATATATTCATCAATCAGTTTATGATATCAAGATGAAAAAACGATATCGTCAGACCCAAATACTCCATCAGAAATTCATATGAACTTATTCCGATAAATCAGCTCCTTCTGTTGCCAATAACATATTTTCAAGTTTCCTAAGAACCCAACCAGTATTACTGAAAAAAACTTAATAACATGAACCATTTAATCAAACTCGAAATACATTTTTGTGGATGAAACAAAAATACTTCACGGTTGGGATCTCATTTTACTAGTCTTACGAGGGCTTTATCATGGAAAATGCTTGCAGCCCTCTATTTACTGAAATTTCAATGGTTAGGATAGGCTAGATAACTCCATAAACAATACCCCTTTCATATTATTTCGATATGTGTAGGACATATCTTTATGTTCTACTGGTACAGGCCATCAGCTAACTGTTTCCAAAAAGTTTATAGATAATCCAGAGAAAAGATCTACCTTTAAATTTGGGAGGCTTTACTTGGTAATATTCCATTATCAATAATAAAAAACGAGTACTGCTACACCGTAGCTTCTTCAGACAAATAAATGATGAAATTCATTCATCTGAGGAAGCTACAGTGTAGTGAAACGCGTTACGAATCACAATTATTGAGTAAAATTCCTAAAAACACATTACTTGTTTTTTATTAAAAGATTTACTACCCAAATTGAACAAAACGAATCAACTCATTGAATTTACCAACTAGTAGATTTCATAATAGGCGTGTTATCTGCACTTACTTAAGAAGTGGAACCTTTGTTGTTGTATCTTACTAAAAACATTCTCGGGTAAAACTTAATTTTAAATTTTGACGGACGTTTCGCCAACTAAATTGGCATCATCGAGAGATGACATTACACTAAATTCAACTTTACATGGCTTCTCACTCGCTGAAAATGTCAAAAATGCGAATTAACTGAAAGCTTTCGAAAGTATCTATATAAAATATAAACATTCAATTCCGATACCGTTCAGTGTATTCTACACTTTGTTGGATTAGACACGTACATTAATAGCGTGTTCAACCAATTAGGACGATGGTTCGTGTAAAAAGTCTAGTAGAAGCGATAGATTGGGTATAAATGATAGAGCCAAGTTTTGAGATAAAGTTTTGGTAAAGAGGTGTTTTCAGTATGATCTTTTCTCCATTTTTCATAAACCATTTCATACGGGAAGCAATACTAAAATACGTCGTTAGATCCTGCTTAACATAAAAGGGAAATTTTCCACAGCATCATTTACATATCAATAAATTTTGCTTTATCTTTAAATTAATTCGAATTTTGCATTATTGAACGACTAACACTTAATGATCGTTACGATTTGGATGGTGAAAACAAATAGCAATAGGATTTGGTTAGATCGCAAGTGATTTAAAGACTATTCGCCGTGGATGAAATATTCTGTTAAAGTTGAAGGAACTTAGTGCATATACTGCGTGCTATTTTCGCCCTCTCCAGTGCGTGGGTGAAGGGCTCTATCATGATGGGGTCTTTTCAAAATTGAAAGCCATGCCAGCAGCCAATGGCGTAAACAAGCTGCTGAAGCTGATCATATCTCCTTGGAAAATCCTACGGCTATTGATTAACGCAAAGCAGCCAATCATTTGATTGCTGCCGAAAATATGATCATCGGCTCTATATAAAATTCAATACTATTTTGTGCAGCTCATGACTAACCATTGAGGGGAAAATCTTTGGACGAGGGTGTTTTCCGCGATTTGATCCAGCTGAAAATTGAGTCTGGGGACTAGAAATACATCTAGAAAAATGCGCGAAAAATACTGGAAATAGCTGCGAATTTGTACGAGACATCATTGTGGATGATCTCGAAAGTGCACGTGCTTATAGTAGAGATGAGAGCTGCGATATATCCGGAAGAGAACAGTTATCAATTGGTGCCATATTCTTTGACGAAGCCAGTAATCGAATTAGAAAGGAGGTTTTGGGGTTCGTCGAAGTGAAAGAAATGGGCGCGTTGATAATTGGTTCAGCTGTTGAGCTTCTTTTTGAAAGTCTTGATGTTGAACCTCAAAAATGCACAGGCTTTTCCGAGAGCGTTGTTTTTTTACTGTGCTAGTCACAAGCTTAAACTGGTTGCTAATGATCTTAGCAACATTCCTGAAGTGAGAAATACAATTGGAATCATCAAGGACATCACCTCTAAAGAGAATGCAGGCTCCTTTTCTGCTTTTTCTATGAGAAACACGATGGTTACAAACATATAAAAGCATTCAAGGGGAACTTCGCGCTGATCATCAATAGACTGTGATAGATTTCAGCTGAGGACGACGCAGCTAGTCGCAAGCAAGCCTACCAGCTGCAACTAATAGCGATTAGAAATACTTTTATATACTTCTTTTGCCTCATTTCAAAGTATTCAATTTATATGGAACTGGTTGTTAATGTATTGCAGGGCCGTTGACTTGCTCCAGGCCAAAGATCAAATACACATTATTATGTACATGATTTGTGACCATCGAAACAAGGCGAATAAAATAGCAGGGACCATCTACAATGAAGTTGAACAACTTCCTGAAGAGATAAGGATCAAAATAATTCAATCGAGAATAGTCGGTAATAAATTCTTTGGGCCATCCCACCTACAACGTCAATAGCAGACTCCTTCAGAGTCGCCGTCTTCATTCCGTACATAGACTAGTTGCTATACTCATTTTCGGCACGGTTTTCTGACCAGTAATAGCTGCCGTTGGTTCTCAAGGGGTTCCATCTCAAAACAATACAAAAATGAACAACATCTGGCGATGCGCTTATAGACGTGGAAAATTTCATGCAATCAAGACACGCAACTATGAATTGGACTTGTGGTTGCGATGTTGGGCTATGAGGGAAGTTGTAGCAGTCTACTTTGTGACTGCATTATAGCATACAGTAATTCTTCCCAGTGAGCGTCAGGCTATACTGACGTACCTTGCGCTACCATGTACAACGGCCACATCGAACGGACATTCAGCACTATATGTTGGATAAAAACATGGTTAACCTCCACAATGACTTTCGACTGACTTGGTAGATTAAAAATTCATTACCAAGAAGGCTTGGCGTCTTGTTTCAATTGAAATAAACAACTGGCCGTATTCCTCTTAATTTTTTTCAGCCATCCTTACCTCAGTTAACTTCTTACCTTCTTGATGAATTTAAAGTTCCAAATATTGCCCGAGAGGGTAGAGAACTCAAGAACATAGAATCGGTGGAAATTTTCAAATCACTTTTCAATAACAATTTTCAGATAATGAACGACCATATTGATTTATGTACATCCCAAATTTTAGATGTATTCAAATAATAACTCCCCTACAATATTTGTTGAATAATGTCCTTATATATGGTTTTTCCAAATCCAAATAACAAGCTATTCGCAATTTTTTCATGTCAATCTGTTCTTTGTTTTCATACTGCCTGATGATGAACGAAAGTTCAAAACAGCGGTAACAGTGATCTATCAATTTAATTCATTTATTGGTTATTGAAGTATAGTACCTTAGAATTCCATATATGTTTCAATTACGTTTAACTACCAAATTGTACTAAATCCATACAGTGTCTCAACAAACGTATCAAGTAGATGAATTATTATCCTCCAATCAAGGTAATCTTGCAAAAGATATTGAAGAAATCAATCCATTGAAAATGAAAAATCAGTGAAATTTGAACCTGTTATTATCAGAGATAGTTCTGACGTGTAGAAGGAGATCAATAATTTCAGCTTATGGCGAGGTAGATATACCTATTCTTCAGACTCATTCTGAAGATGAAGAATTTTAGCGTAGAACGGAATTGTATCGGCAAGCTCATTCTCAACATGCATTATAAATGATATTCTCTTGGATATACGTGAATTATATGATATTGTTTCGTTTTAGTATCGAAGTGTTCAGTTTCCATCTGAAAAGACAGAAGTTTTGATGATACGGAGGTAGATTCATATTTTTCCTGTGAAAAATTTCGATTGTATTCAGCTCCATAACTGTTATTTTACGAGGGTATCTACTTTTATGACGCATAAAACATTTTTGAAATCTAGGAAGTAAAACAGACAATTTTCAGTTTTCAGGTTCCGATCAGTCGGCTGCAGTTGAATCAATTTTGGCTAAAAGTATTGAAAATCAGCTTCGAGACACATATCTAGCTTGCTTTATCAAACAATATTATTTCGAATTTTCAACTAAACTCCATGACCAAATTGAGATTTTTATTTACGTTTCACAAAGAGACCGGTGATTTAAAAGAAATCTGTTTATTCTATAGAAATAAAATCCTAGCCCGCGGTTCTGCTTTATCCCAGGGGCGACATTAGTATGAAATATTGTTTGAATATTAGATTCGTCCGATTGTTACTCACCTTCAGGGATGGCTTTAATTAAAATATCGATAATCTTTGTAATCAAAACTTCTTATACAAATATTCATGTTATCGAATATGAGTGAATTCTCTACAATATTTAAATCCATATTTGGAAATCTGGGTATGATTTTTCATTGCTGGTAACCATATTTCTTCTTTTGTAATTAATATCCCACCAAAAATATTTTGTAAAAAATAGCCAAGTCTCGATGGAGCTGCTTGTTTATCTCTAAAAAGTAATGAAATCTAGACAAAGTCGTACCAAGTCTAAGGTTTCTTCCTGCGATTTCTCTATTATTATGGTTAATGTTGTGACTTGGCCGTTGAACATTCTTTATACGTTAGTGGGTAGGTACAAGTCAATTCTGTTCACAGGTAATGTTATATCTGTTGTAACTACCTATGTTTGTTGAGCGAGATAATAGCCCATACTGGTATTGGTAATTGGACGCAAGTGTCTTATTTTTGGCTGTTGTTTATTGTGCAACACACGCATTCAGCATTGACAATGCTGACTTCTGCTCTCTTTATTTTGAAGACGTAAAATAGACGTACAGACGGACTTCTATCAATGATTAGAAGTCCGTATGTACTGGAAATATTTTTTTATACTGTTTGTGTCAGGCTCGCCTATACATTAGTATTATGGAAATATGCAGTTTTATCAAGCCTAAAATTGACTCGATCAACGTTTTCCAAGTGACTATTTTCCATCGTCACTAGGTAGCGGTTTTTGGGACAGATTGGTGCAATGGTGTCATGGAGCACCTGGTTTTGTACCCTTGTGTAACTTTCAACGGCCAAGTCACAAAACATTAACTAAAATAATAAAGAAACCGCGGCAAGGAACCCTAGACTTGGCACAACTTTGTCTAGATTTCATTACTTTGTAGAGATAAACAAGCAGGTTCACCGAGACTTGGCTAGTTTCATACAGAATGTTTTTGATGCGATTTCGCTTCTCCTTGTAGAAACGTGGGCATATTGATTTATTTTATTAGATTTTCTTATGTAACAATTTGTTTTTCTATTTAGTAATTTTTTTATTATTACAAATCTTTCTTTTCTTTTTTTCCGGTTCTGATTCTTGTACATTAGCAACAGTTTTTCGTATTGGCCATTCGCTATTTCTTTTTGTCAGCTTGTAAGTATAAGTATGAAAGCCAGTCTAGTCCTATACAGAGTTTTCCCTTGATTTCATTCATATGTGTATCCGAAGCAGAAGGGGAGGCATTCGCCCAGCAGTAACTGTGTGACGCTATAGGCTAGATATAATTAGAAAATGTGTCCCACTACGCTGGATTTTTGTAATGACAGTGGATTCTTTTCAGCTGAGACCAGCTGGGGGTTCTTCATCAGAAACTTCAGACCTTCAATTTTTGATATTAAATGAAGCGGTTCACCAAGTTGAATATTTCTTGTAAAGGCGGTATGTCGATCTCTAATAGTTTGGTTGGGCTCTTGTGTTTTATAATTAGGGTCACCAAGTAACCCAGATCTTCGATTATCCTAGATTTTATAGTTTTCCCTTCATGTTGCTATTGAACCCTAACTCTGTACCAAATGTCAGCTCTCTGAGTTTATGGGAAGTACTAGTTCTATTCTGATGATCATGCATGAGTGAGTGAGTTTCATAAATGCGAAACTTTGGATTTTAAGAGTGTTATTACAGCTAACTGGATGACGAAAATTTCTGTGATCTGGTTCTAAAATAGGGGCTGAAATTGCGGCTAAATGGTTTCAGTAAAGAATAGTACAGAAGTGTTTGCTTCGCGCCCGACTTGGCGATGGCACTGCTGTGCCCCCTAATCTTGGAATCAAATGTTTATGACTCCTGTGTTAAAACTCTAAAAATTCCCTATAAGAGTTTCAACTTCTACTTCTTACCCTAAGTGGAACAAGTACCTACTTTGACTCGTATTCCTTAGCTAAAATAAGAAAGATTTGTCATGAATTTTCGTTTCTTAAGGCTTTTCATTTCAGGGAAATATAGTTTTCAAAATTTTCTTCGCGAATAAAAAAACAATCAGCTTGAAATTCAGCAGAAATCCCCAAATGAACAAGAGATTCGATGTTCGTATTTTTCCATTCATTCGTATATCACTATGTAAAAATAATTAGTGTTGTATTCACATAATTATGTTGCTGTGATTGAAGATTTCCATCTTTTGTGCTCTTTCGAAAGAAGATGTTGGACAGATTTCGACGTTTGAGTACAGCAGCTATTTGAATTTGGGAGGCTTTTACTTGATAAAATTTCATTATCAATAATAAAAACAAGTAATGTGTTTTGGAATTTTACTTAATAATTGTGATTCGTAACGCGTTTCACTACACTGTAGCTTCTTCAGACGAATGAATGTACATAAAATAGGAATGAGAATATAAATATAAATGTAAAAGCTTATTGGGTTGATTCTTCTTAAGTGCTTATTGATGACAGGTATATCCAATAAAATTAGGGAATAGATTGCTCCCCGAAGAGATTCAATAGAGGTGAAGGGCTTAAATCGACTTGTTCATTGATGAGTCTACCTGAGTGTTTGTATTTGTTGATTCCTAAAGTTTTCCAAAGATCTACTTTCCAATATTTATCATCTGTATGCAAAATTTCAAATTGTGGGTCGAAAGAGTGATTATTTTCTAGGAGATGATTCGCGTGATTTTAATCTGATTTTTTATTCGAAAAACTGCGTTTATGTTCCGTTATTCTAATATAATCTATTTCTACCAATGTAGAAATTATCCCAGTCATTGCAATTCAATCTATAAACACCTGTTATTGTTTTTACAATGACTGTGATAATTTCTACATTGGTAGAACACATAGAAATTTTAATATTAGAATATCGGAACATAAACGCAGTTTATCAAATAAAAAATCGGATTCAAATTACACGAATCATCTCCTAGCAAATAATCACTCTTTCTACCCACAGTTGGAAATTTTGCATACAGATAATAAATATTGGGAGGTAGATCTTCGGGAAAGTTTAGAAATCAACAAATACAAACACTCATTAGCTGGCAATCATTTTCTAGGATAAAGGATTCCAACAACCTTTTCGGCTCAAAAGAATATATTTATTGAAATTCGTCAAAGCAAAGGCTGTGTCATATAACAAGATGAAAGGTGACTTGAAATGTATGTATGTTTGTAAAAATGCAACTTCGGAATGGGCCAATTAACAGAAACTCATTGTGTCGATTACTTTTTGGGAAACATGATTTTCCTCAATAGTTTAAAGTATGATAAGTGAAGCTGAGAAATTGTTTAAAGAAAATGGATACGTATAAAGTACGCCTACTAGAGGCAAAGTAAACTGGTCAAAGTTAAAGGTTGAAGAAGAGAAATCGTTCCACCTCTAAGACACCCGACAGAAAAATATGAGATATACGAGGCGTGTTTTTTAAGTACATCGTTTTGAAATTAAAAAAAAAGCGTGCAAAAAGATATCTCAATAATTTTGTTTTTACATGAAAGCCTGAACCTTAGTCTACGTTTCTATGTAATTTCCTTCAACATTGAGGCTCTTGTCATAACGTTGTACCAGTTTTAGAATACTCTCCTGTTAGAAGTCTACCGCCGAATTTCTTAACCTTTGCACCATAACTCTTTTCATATTAGTTCAAGTGCTCGTTCACAATGCTATACAAAAAACTACAAGAACATTAGGAAAGTCAAAATACAAGGATGAAATCGTAAAGCGTTTGTTTCCTCTCACCTAATTGTATACTGCCGGCACCATACTTTCATTAACGACCGAAGGACGCCCACTCCGGTGTCAATCATACACATTTGCATTCTTTAAGTCTTTTCACCTTCTTTATAACTATTCCATCATTCATGTTTAGTCCATAATTTGTACAGATCTCACGATGATTATCGATTGGTTTAAGGTCTTTAGCACTAAAAAATCTTATAACAGCCCTTACATTATAGTCAGCGGGACCAACAGGCAAGAGATATAGGTACCCACTGCGCATGCGTAGAACGCTTACATCAGCGCTGCGCCCGATATGGCAAAACAGTACTCACTCAAAAAACACGCCTGGTATCAGATACCTATAACAAAACAATTATAATTCGTACAAAATTAAAAGTGTATGTACAAAAAATGATCCAGATCGGAGACAGATCGTCAAGAAATTATGGATTCAATGGACGTAAATGTCGAATACACAGTGAACATAATTTGTTGGGGCTCCTTCCACATTACAGGGCCATTTTATAACCAAGTAGTCTAGATTGGGCGTATCAGAATTTTTTAAGTATAATAGAAATACATACTAGGTGGCCTTGAATATGAAAATTTGGGTTGAAATGATCGAGGCTAATGATTGGGTCCATGTTGTCTGCAGGTAATTTGAATGGAGTGTGATAGTTTTTAAATGCAGATTTCCAGAGATTTAGAACCGCAACGCTATCGATGAGGTTATAGAGAACCTGTATGTTTATGACGTGATAAATATCAACACGACCCCTGCTCTGATTGCACTATTGTAGTGATATATTATAGCATAAAGTCCACAATTAGAGTGGTGGCTGTTAACAATGTTTGTCATTAATTAAATACATTAGAATCAAAATGATTCATTGAAAATGCAGATTTTCTAAGCGAATGGAATCTTTTGAATTCGCTTCATCCTTTCTGTAACGAAGAAAAATTTAGACGCATTTCCCGAAATTTTCAATGATTATTGCTCTCATTCACGGATTCCTATCTTCGATGAGACTGAATTATTTTTAAAGTAAAACGAAATAGGACATTTTTGTCACTTTTCCAAAAATTATTCAATAATCACGAACTGTTTCGACCTAACGGTCATTTTCAAGTGAATAACAATATAACAGATGAGTAGGTAAGTACAAGTACAGAGTGAAATTTATCCTAGTTATTGAGTAGTGGGGATGCATTTAGCTCTAGTTGGCTGTTGAGGGTAGTGAATTGTGGATTTTTACATAGTTTGTTAATCTCCAAACTTTCCAACAAATTCATCTCTCTTTCCTTGTTACATTTATGAGAGATTTTAAGGTTTTTTAATGGTATCGAGTGGGTGGTTGATTTTATGTGTTCAAATATTGGCGAATTTTTATCTGAGGATATATATATATTCCTTGAATCTAGCTTTAAAACTTCTCCCTGTTTGTCCGACATAGGCTACCTGATATTCATTGCACTCGATTTGATTAATGCCTGATTGCTTGAATTTATCGTTCTTTTGTTTGGAATTCGATAATAATCTGCTTAAGCTGGGGCCGCTTGAGAATAAGTAGTTATGTTTAATTTGAAAGAGTAATTACTGATTTTGTTAGAGAGTTCGCTGGTGCATCTGAGACTAGTGTATCTTTTTTCCGGGATATCTGTAAATCATGGAGATGATTGTGGTTCAAATGACTGAACGAGTCCATTGGGATCGATGCGTCTGTGAATGTGTATTTTGTGTGAATTTCATAAGTGAGATGGCTATTTGAATTTGTGACGGTTAAGTGTATATTAAGTTAGTCTCTTTCGATGTCAAAAATATGTACAAGAACATTCCAACGTATGAGTGTCTTCCCCTTGTTACAGATATCTAACAGACCGCCATATATCACTCATGAACTTAACTATCTTCTTGAAATATACCTATCTCAGAGTTACTTTCAATTTCAATCTGAATTCTTGAAACAAAATTCAGGTGTTCCAATGGTATCACCTTTTAGCCCCCTACTAGCTGACAATTTCATGGATAATTTAGAGAATAACTCAATATTAAACACAGATTTCGCTGAAAAACACATTATTTTCTGGTACAGATATGTAGATGACATTTTAGTTGGTTTTCGTGATTCAAACGGACAAATTCAGCAAGTTTTAAATTTCCCGAATAAAATACATTGCCGCGTCAGCTTCACTGTTGAAGTAGAAAGGAATAACTCAATCAATTTCCTAGACTCAACTATCACAAATACAAATAACCATCTCACCTATGAAATTTACTGATAAGATACATTCACAGACGCATCGATCCCAATGGACTCGTTCAGTCCACAAACTAGCTGCATATAACTCCATGATTCATAGAGCTTACTCTGTTCCCCTTTCGAAAGAAAATTTCCAAACTGAATTTATCATCATCAGAAAAATTGCCTCAAATAACAATAAACTACAACATTCTCTGAATACAATTATTGGAGGTAAAGAACAACATATTACCTCTCAATTACTACATAGCATCTTAGAAACTCCGGAAAAAAGATACACCGGCGAACTCTCCTGCAAAATCAGTAATGTCGGGTAGCCTATGTCAGACAAACAGGGAGAAGTTTTGAAGCTAGATGCAAGGAACATATATAATCAGATAAAAATTCGTCAATATTTGAACTCTTAAAATCAACCAACTACTCGATATTATTAAACAATCTTAAAATCCTTCAAAGATGAATTTATAGGAAAGTTTGGAGTTTAACAAACTATGTAAAACTCACAATTTACTACCCTCAATAGCCAAGTAGAGCTAAATACATCCCCAACACTCAATATCTATGTTAAATTTCACTCTGTACTTATACTTACCTACTCATCTGTTATACTGTTACTTGAAAATGATCGCAAGGTCGAAACCGGTCGTGATTATTGAATACATTGTAGAAAAGTGACAAAACTGTCTTTTATTGTTTTAATTTGAGAATGAAATCCATGAAATTGATAGATCAGCAATACTATAAATTGTTTCTGTTATTTGGCAAGCAATTTTATGCTAACAAACTCTTTATTATTGTGATTATTTTTCTGGAAGATGAAATATATGTCGTAGCTTTTAGCGCTAGTGTTGACTTTGCTTCTTCGTGTTGGTCCATACCATATCTTCACTATATTCCTTCTGATTTGCCTTATACCTGCTGCTATTTGAATTTTTGATATCAATGCGTTCATGTATTATTGCCGAAAAACTGGATTGTGGATGAAATATCCCATTTTCTGAAATAACCATAGTTCATTGCGAAATTTCACCTATCGTTTGTTAATTTCTAGGTCAACTCTCAATAGCAAGTCATTGATTTGATTTTGCAAATGTGTCCATTTCATTCCAGCTATTACTTTTAAACACCTCAATTCATGTAGAAGAAGATACAATTCATTTCTGCTGGGAACCCCCAAACTCAGAAAATGCAAATGCCTCCAAGAAATCAACATGAAAACGATGTATCTTATATCTTCTTCATATCAAAAAAAATATTCCGACGTATTCAAATACTTGTGGAACCTTACCATTGTGCAAAACCCAGTTCTTAATTTTCTTGACCAAATTTCTAATAATAGATAGACTGATAGAAGAGACTCAATTATTTGACCGCAAGAACTTAATCGACTTGACTATTTTCAAATGAAAGTGAGATAATTCCTTGGTAGAAACATATTCTATATGAAGGAGAAATTTGTTGATTTCTGTGAACCTGCGAGCTACACAGCTCTACAAAAAAAAATTTTTTTATTGTTGCCCTGGATATCATCGCAAATTTTTATGTTTTCAAGTGCCCAGATTACGAATATATTCATGAAAGTTCTCAATGTGCTCGTATTTTCATGATTTTTGCATTTCTTATATTTTGAACAATTATAAGCTTGTTAGAAATAAAATTTAATTTTCCAGTCATGATTAGGCTTCTGCGCAACTTTTTCGCGCATACAAACATCACCTGATCCTCACTCTCAGACCCCTTGCTCCACAGAACAGTACATATACACGTAAATCTGGATAAAGTGTCATGGATTAATATTTTGTTTCAATTACTGAATGTCCATTCTTATATATTTGTCTTCTAGTCTAAAATATGAGTTCGTCACGAAGAAAGTGTAAATATTGTAGTGATTTATTTTGTTATATTTGCGGTGTTTATATACCAAAAAACAAAAAGAAATATCACAGACTTTGTCAAGGAGACTTATGTTGAATATTTTGGTTTCAAAATGGACAAATTAGGTAAACGATGGGTTCCTAATAAAGTTTGTAAGTCCTGTGTTGAGTCTTTACGGTTGTGGAAAAAGGTGAACGTTCTGGATTAGACTTTGGTATTCCTATGATCTGGATGGAGCCTACGAATCATTTAGATGATTGTTACTTTTGCGTAGTAGATGTTAAAGGTTTTAATCGAAATCAAACGTGGAGATACCCAGACTTACAGTCTACGAAATGTCCGGTTCTACACAGTGAAAATCTCCCTCGGCCCATATACATTTCAAAAGTAATTCGCATGCCCTCAGAAACAATGATGTTACCAAATTCACAGAAATCGGGACCATCTACTAGTGGAAGTGAATGGGAAGGTGAAACATCTACGCCAAAGTTATTTTCTCAGAATGAACTCAGTGATTTAATATGTGATCTCAATTTATCAAAACAAGGATCAGAACTGTTAGCCTCAAAATTGAAAGAAAAAAATTTATTGGCACTAACAGTTACAATTACAACATACAGAACGCGAGAAAAAGAATTATTACAATTTTTTAGTGAAAATGAAGGATTAGTGTATTGTAATGATATCGCGAAGCTGCTTATAGACATGGGTTTAAAAGAATACAAATCTACTGAATGGCGCCTTTTTATTGATAGTTGCAGAAGAAGTTTAAAATGCGTCTTATTGCACAATGGAAATAAATTTTCATCAATTCCAATTGCCCATTCAACGAAACTCAAAGAAGAATATGAAAATGTAAAATTAAATAATCTGAGCATCAATGGCCGATCTGTGTGGATTTAAAAATGGTTAATTTTTACTTGGCCAACAAAGTGGATATACAAAATACCCTTGCTTTATTTGTATGTGGGATAGTAGAGCAAAGCAACTTCATTGGGAACAAGATGTTTGGCCTGTAAGAAATTCTTTAACTGTTGGTAAAGCCAACGTAATAAGGGAGCCGCTGGTGAGCAGAGACAAAATCATACTTCCACCATTACATATTAAGTTAGGTATGATTAAGCAATTTGTAAAAGCGTTGAACAAAGACGGAAATTGTTTTAATTACATTTGCAGAAAATTTCCGAAGCTTAGTATGGAAAAATTGAAAGGTGGAATATTTGATGGTCCTCAAATACGGCAATTGATGAAAGACTCAGATTTTATCAAAATTATGACTGTTCCGGAAAGTAAAGCTTGGAAAAGTTTTGTGTTGGTTGTCGAAAATTTCTTAGGTAACCATAAAGCAGCAAATTATGAAGAAATTGTGCAAAATATGCTGATAAACTTTCAGACTTTAGGAGCAAATATGAGTATTAAGTTACACTATCTCCGCAATCATCTAGATAAATTTCCGGATAATTTAGGAAATTATAGTGAGGAACAGGGAGAGCGGTTTCATCAAGATCTAAAAGTGATGGAAGAAAGGTATCAAGGTCGATGGGATTGTCACATGATGGCAGATTACTGCTGGTCTTTGAAAAGAGATTGTCCCCTGAAAAATTATAGAAGAAAATCTCATAAAAGGCGATTTATGGAAATATGAAATATATTTTCTACATTTTCCTCTTTATTTACTTCGATGTATCCGAATTTCTCAAAACATAACTGACATCATAAATATATCTGTTATTTTGTTTCTTGTTTCACGATTTTTGTTATGTAAAATGAAAATAAAGATTTAAAAAGAAATCAGAGCAATTCCTACAAAATCATTGATAGTTTTACGAATTGTGTGCATAAATAGACCCAAAATCATTTTCATATCTAGGGCAACAAAACCATTGTAGACCAGTGCTATCGATCTTGACTTTCTTTGGGTTCGATTCGCTTTACTTTTCTCTTTTGAGAGTTATCTATACAGGTGGCCCACGAGTCACTGGAAATTGCATAATGCCAAGAAAACGACCAACTTTTAATTTTTTATTGCTATATGTTGCACTTCTCTCACTGTCACAATTTAAGAATAATTTCGTATATACAGGTTGTTTCGTTTCTGAGAAACAAATCGAAGGTATGATTTTTAAATGAAACACCCTAAATATTTTGATGATTTTGGCTTTGTGAGAAGGTGAAATCGTTCAATATTCTCCATACCTAAGTTTTCGAAATATTTGAGATTTTTCGAAATTTGATGACCTTTTGAAATTTTTTTCTCTCTTGTGACTTTCGATTATGATTTTGCAAAAATTATGCTACTAATATTCCATTTCTGAGTAACCATTGTTGGGAAACTCTGAAAGAATTCCTTGAGTAGCGGTATTTTCCCTGATATATGGAAGAATACTTTTATTGTTCCCATATTTAAGGGTGGTAAAAGAGATGAGTTTTCGAATTACAGAGTGGTGTGTTTGCAGTCAGTGATACCTAAGTTGATGGATAGGTTGGTGTTTGAGGCTATAAGTTGGAAGACTATTGCTGTGATTATAAATGAACAGCATGGATTCGTGAGAAGCAGGTCGTCAAAGACGAATTTGCTTCTGTTTAATGATTTTCTTGCCGGAGAGATAGAGAGAGGTAATGGGGCGGATACAATATACACAGACTTTTCAAAGAGTCAATCACAATATTCTAAAAGATAAGCTGAGTAGACACTGAATTGGTGGAACTCTATATTGTTGATTTGAAAGTTTTATTCGTAGTCGTGTACAAGCAGTTAAATACAAACATTTTATCTCTTCTAATATTCCTGTATACCTGTCCCTCAGGGATCTCATTTAGTTCGGGTTTGTACTGTTTATAAATAATTTGTCTTTTGTTTTCGATGGGTGTCGGTTCCGCTTGTTCGCTCAATTGATGATTACGGAATCATGCAACGAGAACTAAATATTTTTCATGATTGGTCAGAACGAAACCGCTTGCATTTGAACGTTGCGAAGTGTTTTATAATGACTTTTACCCGGAGTGCAGCCAATGTTGTATGTAATTACATGCTAGATGGAAGGGTCCTGCCAGGAACCTCGACAATTGAAGATTTGGGTGTTCTGATGGATTCGGAAATCTCTTTCACTGATCATGTTGTTTGCGAAAGCGATAGAGCTATGAACATGCTGGGCTTTATACACAGAAACTGCGGTCATTTCTCAGAATCTACTTTGAAGGTTTTCTATTGTGCTTCTGTACGCAGTGGGTCGCTGGTCTGGTCTCCGTCATATATGGTGCACATTAGGGCTGTTCAAAAGGTTCAGAATAAGTTTTTTCGTCTGATTGCTTACAAGAGGGGCATTCATAGAGATAATGTAGATTATGTTATTTTGGGTCGAGGCACGCGCCTGCCATTATTGAAGAGTCGCAGAAGAATGTTGAATCTGAGTTTTTTGTTTAAAATATTGAATGATATGCTGTCGTGCCCTCAGCTCTCGTCTTCTTTGAGATTCAACGTGCCACAGAAAACTACTAGAAACCATCACCTCTTCGTTTATGACTGTGCAAGAACTAATTATCGCAATGCATTATTCTTTAACAGATCCTTATTTGGATGTCCCTCGGCTTCTTTTCAGAGAAGTGTGTCTGCTATATTGTATGTATAATTTAAGGTTAAATATAAGGAAGATATAATGTAGGTTGTAGGTATGATATTATCTGTATTTCTGTTTTTTGTTCATTTGGGTTTGTATTACAAATTGGGGTTTCCCGTATTAACATTTTTAGATGCATTATGTAGTGCTAGCTAGTGCTATATCTAGGCTAGTCAATGTATATATTAAAAGAATTAAATAAATGAAGAAATTGATACAGAATTTACAGTACAAAAGTTTCGATCCTGCTTTTCTTCCAACCTCATTTTTTCAATTCTTTCAAATGACACACCCTGTATTTCATACTCTGTAATGATCGGTTAGTTCACTATGCCTATATTTAACGGCTTCTGAAATTTCGATATATAATAGTAATATAGTAATATAGTGAAAGTCTAAATACTTTAGTTTTTTCATTGAAAAAAAAAAACTTCTGAAATTTCACTAATTTCCCGATATTTTGTGTCTCAATATTTATCTCGAAATGTTTTCCCTCGTTTTTGAAGAGAGGTGCATTTCAACTGAGAAAACAAAACAGGAATTTGTACTATCTTCTACTCAAAACACCAGTTACAAGTCTGTAAGTCGAAGATGATCAAAACATCTCTGCCGGGACTGAAGTGAAGGCAATGAAAATGAGTATTTCATGGAATTCAGTATAAAGAAACGTAGTGTTCGGAAAAGTTGAAAATTGTTTAATTTGAGCCTATTTCTCATTTTCCTACTTGGAAAATCTTTACCTTTTCCGGTGAGAGGTCTTCATAACTTTTTTGAAATTTATTTCTTTTTTGCTCATATAACTTGTTTTCGAAAAACATAGATTATTTTAATGGAAATAGATATACTTTGAACGATTGAAAATGTTTGACAATGGAAAATATTACTACAAACACGGAAAAGAAAAGATTGCATGAATAATTGAAGCAATGCATAGAAATATTACTAAAGATGTTCAAAATGGCCTTAATTTTGCTCTATGCATAAATGTATTCTCCTTCCGAAAGATGCCCTTACTCTTAACAGAATAACTGTCTGGAAAGCTTCCCTAATACATACAAAAAAAAACAAAAAAAAAACAAGTGTGAGCTCAGGAAATGTAACAGGGGAACCATACTATCTTGTATATGATTCAATAAACGAGTGATAAAACCTGAGGAAAAAACTCATTTCCCTATTGCACTAGCAATAGCTTGTCTGTTTATGTTGTGTTAGTGTCGTGTGTACATAAAGAGTACCAAAGATTTTTCTGCTAAGCCGCTTCATTCTCTCTTGCATTCCATGATTTCCAAACGAAGACTAGGGTGAAAGGAAGGGGGTTTGAGACAGGAATCTGTAACAATGGAAAAAGAAGACCAGCAGAAAAATATTTCAACAATCATACTTCTTATATGTCTAAACAAATCTAAGGAAAAATTTTACATAGGAAGCAAGGTAATGAAAAGGACTAAGGAGATAATAAAAAAAATACATAACCAGCAATATTTTCTCAAATTCCATCTCTGTTTGACCGAGAGCTCCGATGGCCAGGTTCAGTCTTCCAAGTGATGCCGATTATGATCTATAAATGTTTTAGAATAATTATGGACACAATAATCTGGGTTGACATCGCCCATATATTATTTCTTCGTGGAACTTGTTCAATTTGAAGAAAAATTTGCGAAAAAAATTTGACAGTCGTTCGAAAAATATGACATTTTCCATTGTAGTTGGTGGCGTACGATAAACAAACTCTTCAGTTTCTTCTAGTTGTCTTGACTATTTGAAATATGTTGATTTATCCAATTTATGACTGAAAATTGAATTATTTGTTCTAGGATGGTCGACTTCAGAGTGGGGACCATATCTTGCAAATAGGAGAAGTGAATCTGAGAGGCTTAGGCTCGGAACAAGTAGCATCTGTACTTAGGCAGTGTGGAATTCATGTTCGAATGGTTGTTGCCAGGCCGGTGGAATCTACTAATTCGGATTATCATGTGAGTTACTGGTGGTTCTTAGCGGTTTGATTTGTTTTACAAAATTAAAAATTTCCATATGCGTTATTGGTAATCTTACACAATCCTTCGTCATTCAGAGTATAAAATTATATCTTTCTCTTATATACTTTCTGCAACCAGAAGCAAACGAGTTCATATGAATATTTGATACTTTGGAAGGAAAACTCACTTTTTTGTAAACTGCCATCCAGGATAATTTTTTTTTAATTAATATCTGAGATCACTGAATATTTCGCTGCAGCACTCATGTTCTCCTATGATTGGCTCGTTAGTTTTTATATTTCGTTATATATTAGTGCAAATTATCCTCAGCTATACCACATGTACCTTAAACTAGGGCCACCCCTGTAACATTTTTCTACGTGGAATATTTTGATGAAATTTGGGAATCGGATAGAAGACAACCATTTGAATTTGAATCTGATAACATTAATATGTTCGACATTTGGTTTCCGTTTATTCCGGACACGATTCCAACTTTCGATCTTCAAATGGGACACCCTGTATGTTTATGCTTATCTTAATTGTTCATCTCATCATATGACCTTTTGACATACTTTTGAAAGAAAAACAAAACACAATCTTTTTCTTGCAATTTTCATCTTTCGTTCTAGAAGGCCATGAACATTGACAATTGGCTTAGCTCAACATCTCCTATCACTAAAATACAAGATTGTATCAAAAAAATTTAATTGCTCATTTTTTACGGAGTATGAAGGTTTTAAATCTCAGTTTTTCCTCAAAAAGTAGGTTTTGCTATGAGACAAACATATCGGGCCACCCGGTATTACAGAATACTATTAACTTTTCTTTTATACCACTCACGTCACTCTATTCTCAACGGTTCAGAAGTTCTAGTGGAAAATACATAGGTTAGAATTTTAGCAGTTTCCACATTCGCTAATAACAATAACTACGTTGGCGATGCAAATTTTTTGTTCATACTCATAAATTCTGTGACCATAAAAATATCAGTGTGGCATGTCAAAATTCCATTATTGTTAATTATCGACATTGCGAATCTAACCAAACTGAAAAAGTCGATATGCTCCTTATTTATGGAGAGTGCAGGCAAAATACCGTTCAAGCCAACAATTATACAGAGAACGCTATTCGGAAAAACTTCTTCCGAATAGAACCTATTCCTCTGAAGTTGAACGAAAATTTCGTTAGGTGCAACCTGCTGAAGAGGAGGATTTCGTTATTCGCGAAGATACCGAAAAGACATATTGACATTTGTTGATATTAATCCAACCACATCAACAAGAGAAATTTGCGAGGAGCTTGAAATTATTTAACAAACCGCATGAAGAATTTTGAAAAAACATAAAAACCAATAGTGTTACGAGATTTCAGTACTGTGAAGAGTACCTTGGGAAAATGGAGGGTGATCCACAATATCCCACAAAGATTTTATTGAATCAAGTTTCACGAACAATGGGATGTTCAATAGGCAACATACCAGGAACTGGTCGCACCATAATGAGTACAGATATCAAGATGGAACCTTCCACGAACGTTTCCGGTTCAATGTCTGGATGGGGATGATAGGAAGATATTTAATATGGCTAATAATATTTGAAGGTTCATTGACAGGGGAAAGATATTTGAAATTTTTGGGGACCCAAATACAAGATGAATTGGACGAGTTGTCATTAGCTATTGTGAATGAAATATATCTTCAACAAGATGGTGCACCTCTTCATAACACGAGGGAGGTCTTGGGGTATCTCGATGAAATTTTTCCCGAAAATGGATAGGTACAAATGGTCCCATAAAATTACCAGCTAGATCGCCAGACATGAGTCCACTAGATTGCTTCCTGTGGGGCCTTTTACCAAGCACCTGTTAGAACCCAACAAGAATTGGAGAACTATTCGAGACTATTGCAGGCATTACAGCCCAACAGTTAAATAATGTTGTGAGGGGAACCATTAATCGTGTGCGAAGTTGTGGTCGTGAGGTGGTAGTTTTTGACATTTATTATAATTATTTTGTTTTCGCTGTTCCCCCTTTTGTTATTAACTTTGACACCCCGTAAAAAATGAGCAATTGAATTTTTAAATACAAAACTGTATTTTCGTGATAGGAGATGTTGAGCTAAGCCAATTGTCACTGTTCATGGCCTTTTACAACGAAAGATGAAATTGCAAAAAAAAGATTGTGATTTGTTTTTCCTTGAAAATATGTCAGAATGTCGTAGGATGAGATGGGCCATTGAAATAAGCAAAAAGATACAGGGTGTCCCGTTTGAAAATCTAAAGTTGGTATGGTTTTCGGAATAACTGGAAATCAAATGTCAAAAATTTTAATGTTATCGAATTCAAAATGTTGTCTTCTATCCGATTCCCAAACTTCATCAAAATATTCCAAATAGAAAAAAAGTTACAGGGGTGGCCCTTGTTTAGGTTACACCAAGTCAGCTGTTATCAATTTATGTTGACTAGTACTACTAAGTAGCACCCTAAAATGGCCTAGCTCTATTATGTGGCTTGTTAGTGCACAGCTTCTTAACCTATCACATCAAGGAGAGCTTCTTTCATGAAAGTAGATAGGTGTAGCACTTTGTATTCGCATCACTGTATCTACTCAAATCTCTGGCGATGCTGTTACACAATATACAAGTGACGACAGTTTCCACTATGACAAAAGTGGTTATTAAATCACTTCTAGATGAAACAATTTGAGTTGAAAGCGTTGTACAAAGGAAAACGATTCATTTCTGAAAATAGAAGCGAAGGAAAGGCGTAATGTAAGCGCCATAAGCAATATATTTAAATAACTGTATAATGAGGATTTCCGAGAACGTGAAACGTTTATGGTACTAGCACTGATATAAGTGAAAACAATTCTCAATTTAATGTTTCAATTGATTGATGATTTATAGATGTGCAATATCTACTAATATTGGATAACATTTTCTTGATTTTATTGTGGCCTTGTAGACCTCATTCCGTAAGAGTGAATTTCAAAGCTTTGTCTCATTTTTATATAGTCTTCAAATTCATTCATTTTATTATATTCGACAAAAAAGAATTCAGCACGAAAAGTTGTCTGAGGATATGACAGAGTAATTTATATGGGATTGAGGTTTTAGATCATAGTGATTAATTTTTATTATATTCGGTCTTAGGCAGTAGTTTGAAGAATTTTGTTTGTAATTTTTTCTTGCTTGCCGGTTTCAATAACTCCTTCAATTCAGACTGATATTCAGCAGTGCCATTAGCAATTTGCCCCTTGAAATCAGACTTCGTTCCATAAAAGGATCAATTTACATAAAGAAATAACGAAGCTCATTCTTAAACCTTCACTAAGATTTTTCGAATTAAATGTTACGTTTTCATTACTTGTTGAAGCCTCGTCTTCAATAGGCTGTGAATTTAACATTTCCTCTAAAGCGATGGCAGATAAATGTTCATATTGGGATTCAATCAACTCCTCAATGTCGATTGATTCTAGCTGCTCGACCCATTCCATTCGCAATTTCGGCAATTTTTGCAATTTTTGCAGTTCAAGTTCAAATTTGCACAGATTTCTTTTCATTTTCTGCAGTCAAAACAGGCCATGGTTCTTCTCAACATGATTTCAATGTTCAGTTCTTCTTCTGATTCCTTTATGTTTAAGGAACATTTTGTCATATCAAATTTTTTCTAGCGTTTCATAACATTCATGTCTGGATTTCATTCCAAATAATCCCATATAATTTTGAAGGATTATCTGATGTAAAGGAGCTTAAAGGCTTGGATTATTTTTTGGTTCATTGGTTGAAGCAGAGACGTCGTTTTAGGAGGTAGAAATATCACTTTTATTTTATGATTTATAGTTTCCAGTTCGAGAGAATGACCTAGTGCATTGGCCAAAACTAGAACAGCTTTAAAGCCTGAATTTTTTTTTAATTTGTTCCAATTTCTGAAACTGAACAATTACTGGACCAGTCACAAAAAATAGCGCTTGTAACCCACGCACTCTTATTTGCACGCCAACAGTGGCTGGTCGTTCTTATTATGATTTTTAAAGCACGAGGATTTAACGATCTGTGGTTCATCAGTGGTTTAATGAAACAATCTCCAGATGAATCTAGGGACAGACTTTCACCTTTAGGAAAGGAATGTTCTGTTTGGCATTTTCTTCCAACACAGTTGCGTTTCTTCTGCAATAAATACTTGTTCCGGTTTGTATGCTCCATCAGTCTCTGGATTAACAATTTTTTCTGAATATCTTTCTGCCGCAGTAGTGTCTGCAGAAGCAGCTTCTTCAACGATTTTAATTCGATGCACTGGCTGTCGCACCTTAAATTCATTGAATCAACATTTCTATGCTGGAAATCCTCCACTATCACCAGGTTTTTTAAAACGCGTCCAATGACGCTTTGCTTTATTCCGTATAATTGGACCACTCAGGGGTAGTCATTTTTGGTTCCGGTCTTCCATCCATAATGATAGCGCCTTTCCATTTTTTCTATTGCTGGATCACGAACAGTTTTCGCTAACAGTGAAATTGAAGATACATACGACCTTTTCTTAGGAATATATAGGAATTGCGTCGCAATTTTTTAACCGCCCATAGTAAAAACTCGAATGAGCAAATAAGGAGCTTCTACTGTATTCAAATTAAATCTAATTTGTTTCTTCATTATTTGTAACTCTTTTCAGCTCATTCTGCCCTTTTGGCTCTTGGATATTGCTTGGGGGTTGTGAACTGAAAATTGTTAAGTAATTTTTGGGTTTATTTACTACTTTATTCATCGACTGAACTCAAATGTTTTTTTTTCTTTTTTGTGGAGATTGAATTTTTACTTTCATTTCAATTCTGATATTGTAATTCAATTTTATATTGTTCCTATTGAAACTGTAAGGCTCTTATGATTTAAAGTTTCTATAATTGTCAATCAGTCAAAAGTGATACTGGCTGCTAATTCATCTGTTTGTATTCCATATCGTGAATAAATGAATAAATAAATGGGGAAATTTCAAAAACCCAAAGCTGTCGTGAGAATGCACGGTCCGACTAAATTGGGACAAACACATCGAAAGACAAGCGCAAATAGCTCAAAACACACTTTGGACCTGCCAAAGATTATTCGGCCCCAGATAAGGACTCAAACCAATCATAATATATTGGTATACACGACAGTGATAAGATCGCTCCTGACCTATGCGGCCATCGTATGGTGGCTTGCACTGGATGAAGAGATGAAACGGAACAAAATCAACAGAATCCAAAGACAAGCATGTCTTGCAATCACGGGAGCCTTGAGATCCACACCCAACAATGAAGTGTCTTTCGGGAATCTCTCCGCTAAACATAGTATTGGAGGAGGTGACCATCAGGGCCTCTTTGAGACTGCGGAAAGGAGGTATATGGAGGGAAAGAAATCCAATCTCTGGACACTCCACATCCCTGAACAAAATAAGAGAACTCCGATCTGACCTTTTCACAACAAGAGATCGAGCACTTCGACGAACCTTTTAGGGTTGTCATTCCACCAAAAGAAATCTGGACCACCCCCCACGCCTTACTCACCCCACAGGGCCATACATTGTCCACGGGCGGGTCCAAAACAAGGATGGGTACAGACATCGGCGTTCACGGCCCGAGGGAAAACATAACGATTGCTCTGGGAGACCATCTCACCCTTACACACGCAGAAATATTTGCTATTCCCCGGTGTGTACAGGAAAACCTACACAGGAACTATAGAAACTCATACATCTACATACGCTAGTTACATCCAAGCTAGTTGACGAAGTAGCACTTCGACAACTCAGTTCTACAAACAGAGTTACTCTGATTTGGTGTGCGGCCCATAAGGGTATCGAAGGAAACGAGATAGCGGACAGCCTTGCCAAAAAGACAACAGCTGTTAGGCCGATGGGACTAGAACCAATTCTGACCATCCCATGGACCCATGTGCACTCTCTATTTCAAAACTGGAATACCACCGAGGCCCTGAACTATGGGACAGCGGCTCGGGACTGAGACAGTCAAAAAGGCTCATAAAGGGGCCGCAATCGAAGAAGAAGGTATATGAACTATTGTCCCTGTTGGGATGGTAGTTGGTCTAATAACGGGACACGAACTCAACAAACACCTACATGTCATGAGACTATCGGAAATCACACAGTACCGTGGTTGCCTTAAAAATGACGAAACAACGGAACACATACTCTTCGAATGTCCCGCTCATAAGGAAATTCAGACTGAACACCTTGCGCACTGAAACACCCAGTACACGGATGATCCAGGAGGCCCCCTATAATAGTCTTGCAAGCTTCATCAGGAAGTTTTTGCAAGACACATAACAAAACAACACAACACGGCAAGCATAATGGGACAAATGGCCTGAGTGCTGCCCACAAAGGCTCCGAGCAAGAAGAAGAAGAAGATGAGGGTGGTCTTAATCGTTATTGATGATGTTGCCAAAGTATTGTTTCTCACTTTCCAATAGTATACCATCTATTTCTATGATTCCTTCAACTATTAGCTCATTGGTGTATTGTCCTGAAATTATAGCCATTTCGAGTCGGTTTTTTGGGTAATTTCTGCATTTACCAAAACTTTTTGCTGTTAACAATTTGAGGTTTTATCTTGGAGAGGGCTTTATTATTACGGCTGAAATTACATCAGATCCTCTAGTATTTTGTTATTTAGCTTTCTTTAGAACTGACTTCATTTTGTCATTCTGGATTGGGAGGCCGCTATATCCTTCAATTTTTGGGCTGCTTGGCCTTTCACCATGAAAAAGATGGTTTGTTTGTTTCTAATGACCTAAAGTTTATAGTGGATTCCGAACGACTTACCTAGACCGTGCAATGATAACTGCCATCATTAATGATTACAAGTTATATGGCCTTCTATGGTATGGACCCAGATCTAAGCTGATATATGAAGAGTCAATAATCATTTCTTAGTCAAATTCACTTTTTTGTTCAAGGACAACATCCATAACCTGAACCCCGATTCGAACTTCGTCTACGTATATTCCTACATACTTGCTCACTAACCGTGCAGCTAACGAGGCGGTTGGGAAAAGATGTTGAATATATACTTCCCTTACTCGTTGAAGTATTTGCTTACTTATTTATTCTTCTTATTTTTGTATTTATACCAAACGTTTTCTGTTTTTTTACGATGGCAATTTTTTTCATTATAAAGAAATACAAAACCTGATTCTGTAAAATATTAGAAATGATGAAGAATTTACGCCGAATAAAAACTATTTACTTGAGTGTATTACATTCGATATTTTTGATCTTGAGAATATATACTTCATCGAGCCATTAACTGAGGTAGTGCACGAGACGATAGGTAATTTCGCAGTAAATCTATTCTATAGACAAACAGGTCTTCATGGAGTACGTCATTATGCTGTGTGTTCAATGTAACATGGTAATTAGTCGTGCCCTGGTCAGAAGCAAAATCTATGTCTGCCCTCGAATTAGTAACTAGCTATGTTCGACAAGGGTCTGATCAGATGCGTATACACGAATAGTCTCCTCCACTTTCATCTCCTTCGTTATTGGTAATTGTAAACTTATGACTAATAAATTCACATTTATCCATTGAGTTGTCCTGAAATTATGCAATTCGATTTTCTCTTCATCTACCGAAGAGTGTTATAATTAGATAAATAGATATTTATTCAGCATCAAAGATCACAGTCACAAAACATTAATGTATTACTTCCCCACATCATGCCCATTTATAGCTTCAAATTTGTGAGGTCACACATAACACATACTTGTTACACATACTTTAATCGTTGAATTTAATGTCAATTTTCACATAGCACCTGTTAGTATGTCCCTTTCATAGACCGAAAGATTAAAATATAATCATTCAAAAACGCCACACATAAATTTTACGAACATCGAATATTGACAAAATACTTCAGAGATTTCTCCATTCTCGCATGGTCAGAAGGAGTACTCCAAATACTAGACGATTTCTGGACTGGACAAAGTTTTCCCGAACTCTAGTGTTATAGCCATGTGTGTCTGGATGTTTCAAGTAATTTTTCTTGTTTACGTGAAAATACAACAAGTAGTCCAAAGTGCAACAACACCGGATGGTGAGAATTTTGTAGTTCTGAAAATATTCTCTTCAGCAAGATGTCTAGGGTATGCCCACTCACACTCTGACAGCTCATTTCTGCAACAGCAAAACTCGCCCTGCGTCCACCGATGCTGCCCACAAGAGTATATCGCAGGTCGAAGCACTATAGAACTGCGCATGGTAGGTCATCTATGCCTCCATGCTACTGACCATTTTCTTCATTCTTCGTATTGTGTAAACAGCCGTAGATAATTTTTTGCCTAGTGAATGTGAAGCTCAGCAACTTCGAATTATCAGTTTTGCTAGAATTGTTAAAAGTAGTTTTCAGTTAACAGATATATTTCAATCCTAGAAAGACGTTTTTTTTATAATAGAAAGAACAACTTCAGACTTCAATATAATATTAATTGGAAACCTACATAGCCTGATTCTCCCCCAGCTCATTTAACCACACTCATTATTTCTTTCTATCTATGTCATACTCTCATGGAAATTTGATAAACCATACGAACTCCTTAGAAAGTATCTGGAGTCGAGTAAAGTGATCCTTATCGCCTAACGGAAGTGATTTCATTATAAGTTTCGAAGTTTGGAACAAATTTCTTCGAATAGATTCTCAAATCCTTTTTAACCTAAATACAGTATGTGTGATCTATTTGAGTTTCCGTAAGACTGCTGGTATTAGAAACCATTTAATTTTGCTTCTTCTTTTTAGAATGATTTTAGGAAATGGATATAAGGTAGTAAAACGTTGTGATGGGTTCAAAAAATCGATTCTTCATTACATTTTCTGAAAGAACCATATTTCAAAAATATGCTCCCAAATTTTCAGATCGAAATTCAGAATATTCAGTTATAGGCAAAACAAGAGAGCGCACCGTAGTGAGTATGGAAGTTTGTAGACACGTCAGCGGCAGCTGCTCTGACCGTTCCCCCTTTTATTCCAACCATTATTATTTAAAGATACTCAGGTATATATATTTATAGAAGCGAACCTCTTCAATTGACTAAGACGAAATATAAGAATTTCGTACAGTACACACGAAATATTTTCGAGTAGTTCATTAGTAAGCATTTTTCGCTCCACGAGTGCACAGTGCTCTGAAATTGGAAACTATCGTTTTAGCCAAGGCAGACACGAGGAAAAAGGTGGAAAAAAAGATCATCTCAAGAGAATCAGTTCACGGTAGGAGCTGATATTAATACAAGTGTACCGTACAAGTGCAGGAAAACTGAAAAAATAACAGCGAATTTGAAGAAAATCATGATCCTGGTTTCAAGTACGTTCTAATCAGTTTCGCTTTGATGTTTGGTGCATAAGAATCGGTGTTGAAATGTAAACTTCGCAATAGTGATATCAAATTTTTGTCTACTGGTTGAGTGGTAGAGTAGCCATGGCTAAACTTCGCCAGTGTAGAGCACTATTTCTACACTTTGTAGGTACAGTAAATAAAGACGATTTATTATTATTATTATTCATTATCATGAACTTATGCACTATCTCAGCTGTTAGCTGGATATAATTTACCTTTCCCACATTCAGCAATCAAAGGGAATAGGCTCGATTACAATATAATTGACATGAATTTCCTAACTATCCTACATGTATTGAGAATTACAGCTTTTTGCATTTCTATATAGGTATTCTTATGCAATTCTTATTCCTTAAGGCTATCATGCAAAGTTTTGGGTATTAACCCAGTCGAGGATACGATGACAGGAACGATATCAATTTTCGCGAGGTGCCACATCTGCTCGATCTCAATGGCAAGGTCTGTGTATTGACTTTTTCTCCTGGAACTTGTTCAGCACGTTGTTATTATTCGGTATGTGTGGTTGATTAATCTCATGGTGATGTCATCCATGCAATTATTATTATTATTATCATTAATGTCCAATGATAACTCATGCGTATGAAATTAACTGTTGATATACTTATGTGATGAGGTGAGTTGGTGTCGGTCACGCCAAAATTAATCTTTTTGCTCGTTAATGGACTTAAATATTTCTCATAAGTCTCTCTATCATCAAGTGATACAACAAATAAACGTTGCTGTTAAGTCTGTTACTGATGCTGTGTAGATAGAAGAAGAAAACAAAAAAATATGGAAGAATTTAACCTAGAAAATAACTTAATAGTTTCAGGAAATGGTTTGTGGGCTATGAGAGGTTGTTCCTCCCTCTGGGGGATTGTGTTCTTAATAGAAAAATTTTCCAATGAAATTGTAGATGCCATAGTGCAGTCAAGCATATGTAAATGATGCCAGTATTTATCAAGGAAATACCCCATAGATGCCCAGGGTTTATAAGATGATCACAAGGATGAATGTACAGCAAACCACGAGAGGTCAACGGCATTTCAGAAATGTTCAAGCTTTCGGTACAGCGTTATGGTGGTGAATATGTAAGGTTTGTCGGGGATATGGACAGTAAAACCCACAAAAATTGGATTGATGATAAACTTTATGATGGCGACCCAGAAGTAGGAAACCAAGAATGCGTATTGCACGTGGAGAAACGAATATACCGAGCACTTCAAGGTATAAAAATACCTTTTAACGAGTACATGAAGGCAAAAAAACCACGAGAGCTGAAAAGAAAAAGACGACTGCAGAAGAGATGAGCAACTAAAGAAGTACTGCGAAAAAGCGTAAGACGAAGAGAGGCTCGTCGACCAATGCTGAGCCGCCGAAACATAAACCGTTGTAATTGACTTATAAGCTGTCGAAAATGAGTATTGACAACGGTTTGGCAATCACTAGAAACTGTTAATCTCTCGAAGAAATGAAGAAGGCCTTGTGGGCTACGTTCTATTACATGTCATCGACTGACGAAAAACCTCAGCACTTTCACTGCTCTATTTCTTGGTGCAAATATCAACAGCTGAAAGCGGAAAATGAGAGAGCACTTGCGAACACCCAGTAACATTTGAAGAGCAAGTTATAGATCTCATAAAACCAGTGTAAGAGAAATTAGCATATGACGACTTATTGAAACGATGCGTGGGAGGAAATACCCAAAATACTAATGAAAGTTTCAATCATTGTGTATGGAATTTCGCTCCGAAACATATCTTCACTGGGAAAAACATTTTGGAAATTGCTTCCTATACGGCTGCCTGCATCTTGAACGAGGGTTTTCAATCTTTTCCCAAAATTATGTAGGTGATGGGCGTCACAATACACGAATTTAAGGGCGGAAAAAAATGCAGAAGCTAATTGCAAAGAGGCCAGAACCTGACCCACAGCTCTCAAAGCTGCTGAAAATGACAAGTTTGAGGAAAAGGTAGGATTTATTCATGCACTGGGCATAGCGTAATTGATGTCAGTATTATTTGTTGTCGAAAATTTAAACGCGTTTTTCTCGAAACCATGGTTTTGAAGTTCCGGGGAAGCACTGACTCAAAACAATTCAACCGATTTGGCTAAAAATTTAACTAGTTTTTCTACGAACACATATCTAAAACCTTATTTTTAAAACATTTAGTTTTTCAATAATAAATTAATATTTTCAAATTTTATCGAAGGAGAAAATTCGATTTTGAGTACCCGTTTTTCACAAGTCTAGCATTTTTTTTACTAGTATATTATTGGTTAGTTCATTAGAATAGGGTATACTCAATAATAATTTTTTGATTCGTGTATTTAAGGTGACTACGGCAGGATGTGTGCTTCCTCGAAACAGCTCACCGTTCTTTCGAGGACTCTACTTCGACATAAAATATTGTTAATAAATTAATGTAAAATTAAGTTAAAAACATTCTTTTTACCTTTCAAAGTATTGAAATAAACATGAAACAGTTCCAAAACGATTGCATATTATTTTCTTGGCCGTCACACCGGTCTACTACCATAATCTCGTGGGCAAGATAACGTATAAAATTTTAAAGCGATTATGTATTTGTTGTAGTTATTAATATTTCATTCATTCAGAATAGTTAATATTTCGTGTGAACGATTACGCAAACGGATAATATTTATATTTGTCGTTTGCATTTTGTTTTTTCGAGTATGTTTTCCATACAGTTTGTTGTAGGTGTGCAGGATCATTTTGATTTAAGTTATACTGGGTATCTTATAGTAAGATGTCATTTTGGCGAGAAATTTTACACATAAATTCTATAAAAATCTCAGTCTCAAAAAGATTTTCCACAATATTTCTGTAACATAGAATGATCAAATTTGTCATTCAAGCATTACAGTTAATCCCCTTATAGATTTTCCCATTGAAATTTCAAGAACACAATAGTCGAAAGCGAATCGAGATGGGGATGATTATTTTTGAGTAGTTTATTCGATTCGAAATTAAATATATATTCTTCAAGAACTACTTATCCTTTTGAAATGTTTGGAGTCACTAAAGTACACCATTTTCGTGTGAAATGGATTTTAAATCTCCACTCGCATAGTGGACCAAAATATTTGTACCAGAACGTCGAGATTCTTCTGATGAAAACAATCATAATTGAGCAGAATTCACCCAGATAACTGGGTCGATGGTTTCTCGTGGACGAGGAAGTCCAAATCAAAATATCAATCAGAAAAATATTGTGTACTGTAGTAATATAAATGTGGGAGTAATAGCCTGAGTGAAAAACATCCTTCGAACAAAAGTACAACGAACAAAATAAAATGTGAGTGACCATAACGAAAACTCGAAAGTATGAGATGACGCGAATAATATTTTGGATCAGGTCTGTTCTTGGTATTTACAATATACGTTTCTATGAAATACAAATCATCCTATGGCTTGGTCCATTATTTTACAGATTTGTATTTATCAACCTGGAATAAAGATTCGTATCAACGAGGGTGAAAGTAAATATATTTTATACTTTCAACAATTTAATTTTTACGAACAAGACCCGTTTCGACCGTCAGGTCATTTTCAAGTGGTCGAGTTCTGGAAATGAACTTACGTATATAGATACTAGCCTATTTTGATATTAGGTAGTGGAGTGTTTAGCCGAATCGGTGGCGTAGAGGATATGATGCTCGTCTCCTGCGTAGAGTTACCTGGGTTCAATTGCCATAAAGTCGGTGCGATTTTTCGGATTCTGGGAATCGCTTGAGTTTCGGAGGAGATGTGAAGCCATCGGTCCTGTCTAACAGAGATGTGTTGGACATTAAAGATCCCTTCCCTCGACACGAGAGGAGTTCGGCAAAATAACCGGGTTATTGAGATGACAGAATTCTCCGGCGTGTCATTGGTCGAAAGGCGGAAATAGAGCACGTTAAAGGAAAAAGAAACGAACAAGTAGTGGAGTGGTATCAACGTCTAACTGGCTATTAAGGTCGATTTCACTTGGGTTTTTACAGAGTTTATTGATTCAAACATTCCAACAGATTAATTTTCTTTCTTTTATCGCAATTATGAAGATTTGAATTCATTATTATCTGAAGTTATTGAATGTTTTATGGTTCTTGTATATTCACATATTGGAGAATATTTGTCCGAGAATGAATGTTCTTTGAATCTGGTTTCAGAATTCCTATCTGTTTCTAACACACTCATTGCAAGCAATTTTGTGAACTCCTGATATTTTGAATTTGCCTGTTTTTTCTTCAGCATTAAATGATATTTTGCTCAAGTTCAGACTACGTGAGAAAGAGGTGGTAATTTCTAAATATGAATGCTCAGTATCTTTCATGATATATAATGATTGTGTTATTTCCAAGAAGTCAGCTTTATCATATCAAAAGGTAATGAAGGAAACAGCATCGTATGCATCACTAAAGAGCAATATGAATAATAAATGATAGATATATTAGAAGCACTAAAGGTAATGGAAATACCTAAGGATCCGACTTAATGCTTCATAGCAGACATGAAACAAGTATTGGAACATACAGATTACAAAGAACATACGGAATGGGGAGAAAGAAATCTGATTCTAATGAACGCTCAATCTCCAAAGTTATACGGACTAATAAAACTGCACAAGGAAGAAGAATCCGCTAGACAAGTAGTATTTTATTTTGTTTTTTCATGCTCGTTTCCCAGAAATAGGCGAACCTGTTACACCACATGAGTGGGCGTTCGGGAAGAATTGAGGTGTCTATTTACTCGCTTCTTGAAGAGAGCAAAATTGTAGGATATTTCACAGCTCACCAGCCCTGTGAACAACAGAACAAGGGATTGCATCTCCTGGGAGCATCTTCTGTGGATCTATTTGTTGAACAAAGAAAGGTCAGCAAATTTTCTTCTGAGAGTTAGCAGTTGGAAATCGCGGGTGATTTCCGGGTGGTCACTGAAGCGCACAACCCGTTTTTGCACACTATCTAACATCTGCAACGAATGTTTGGGCGCAGATCCCCAACAGCAACAGCTGAGATGACGTGAAGTATCGCTTGGCTCTGAACTAGGTTAAGGTGATGCAGACTTAGCTATTGCTGATACATCTTTCTAGAAAACGTAGTTGCTTGCGGGTTGCTCGCGTTGAAGCTCACCAGGGGTTCAACTGACCCCTTTGCGATATCTTCTGTAAGTTTCAGTTATTAATTTGTTGACATCTCTGACGTTGAGATTCCTTAGCTGTAATCGGCCGCAGACTACTGAAAGACGAAACCAGGGTACAATCGGTTGGCAAAAGAATGGATCCCTGAGGTACTCCTCTTTGCAACTGGAAGCAATATGATTTTATACCGTTGATCACAACTTGTATTGATCTTGAAGAAAGAAATCTACTCATCCAATCCCGCAATTTTTCGGGAAGCCCATATGCAGCAAGTTTATTCAACAAGGCTGAATGCCTAACCCTATCGAAGGATTAAGAGATGTCAAAGGCTATTAATCCAGATTCCCCATACTTTTCCATCGTTAAGGTACAAACATGATCTCCTGTCGATCTTTGCCTTCGAAAACCATACTGATGGTCGTTAATAATTCCCTGCAACTCAAGATAGTCGATGAGTTCATCGTTTATGACCCTCTCCATCACTTTGGACATGAGGGGAAGAATTGTAACATGTCGTCAGTTTTGTGTTAAGGACTTCTTTCCTTTTTTTGGGATCGGTTGAATTCTTGCTATTTTCCAGCTGCTCGGAAAATCTGGCTAAGAAATCAGAAACCAATGCTTAAAAATGGGTTAGAGTTCGAGAACACACTTTCTCAGGACGATTGGCGATATTTTAACTAGACCAACTGCCTTCTTGCAGCTCAGCTGCTCGAGAGTCCGTCCTACAGTACGAACTCTGAACTTGATTTCTGCCATAGAAATCAGTACAGAATTCTTTGAGAATAAAATAGCAAAGAGATCGGCTTTCTCATCCGGAGATCATGCTACATTTCCGTCTTCCCTAACAAGAGATGGAAACGCAGATTTGCAGAAATTGGCACTGAAAGTCTTCGCCATAGACCAGAACTGTCTAGTCCCGCTTGCCTCTTCAATGAGTTTATTAGTCACCTGGTCGTTGAAATTGGCCTTTGCTCTAGCAGTTGTTAGGTTGCATACGTTGCGTGTTCGTACGAAGTTTGTTCTTGTTTCCTTTGTTGGATTTATCTGTCACGACTTGTGATTTCTGTTCTTGGCTGCAGCCGTTCTTTCGCAGTCTTACCATGGCTTTTGTGCTGTTGTTCTTTTCATGGGATGAGGCTTGAAGAGAGCCATTCTTGCATTTATGATTTCCGTAACAGATTTAGTGCACATTGATGTCAAAATCTAAAAGGCAAACGTCATACACATCATCCCAGTTATAGTGTATAGTGTTATAGTGCCAAATTCGTCTGGATGGTTTAGGTTAGATAATAATAGATGACAGAAAAAACCAATTTCAAAAATTTTATTTCCCGAAATGTCCTTTCCCTTTCGTACACAAATTTATTCAATGCGTCCCTGCATTCTACTGTGTTATTGGATTATGCCAAAATCCCCGATAATTGACAAATCCTGAATAACTCGTAGACAAAAGAAGATGGCTGTGATATCTTCAGCAATGAATATTCCTCGAAAATCAAGGATAAAGATAGGGCCGTTATTCTTTCAATTCGGACAATTTCACATAGCTGCCATACCAAAACATCGAAAATGGAATACCCTCTAGTCAAAATTTGCTAGAACATTCGCAGAACTTATTCCATTTTTATTTAATATTTGAGAAAAGTATATGAATATTTCCACTTTTCAGACATTGGGTAGTCATGCTCCAATTGTACCGACAAGAATATTGGGAGACCCAGTGGAACTTGATAAGCACCTGATTGAGAATGGACTAACAGAACCTTTCATGAATCCTCCGTCCAACTTCAATACTCCATATATTTATACAGGGCAAGAAGCTGATTATCAACTTCATGTAAGTATGCAATATGTTGAAACATGTAACTAATTTCAGTAAAGGGTAAGGGTTTATTTTGTTATTTTCTCGATCAATAATTTGATTATGTTCTACAAATTAGCAATTGGTAAATCATGGCATGATGTTAGAAAAGATACTAGATACTCTTCAATATTTTTTATTTGGTATTGTACCAAATATATTTATTCCTTTTTCAATATTAACTCTTAGGAGGAGGCGGTGCTTGTCATACCACAGGCGTAGCCGCCCAAAATGATTCAATGTGTGTATTCACTCGCTTTTTGCAGAAGGCCAAACTGTAATTCATCGGAGAGATGTTCGATGAAAGCGAATTCCACCGCACACAATCCCTATAAATGAAAAAATTTTTATAGAGAGAGATCCGTGGAGTAGGTAGTCGGACCGTCCGTTGATATAAGGTTTCCACGAGCCTGGTTTTACTCATCCAATAGGGGTAAAATTTTCTATGGTTCATATTTAAAAAAAAGCATGCTGTAGCAGAAAGATATCCAGAAGAATTTGCAAACCTACTAGGTGATGGAGGATATAATCCTGAGCGAATATTTATTCAACCATCAAGAGAGCTTGTACATATCCTGGAGCGGATGTTCCCTCTGATCACGTATTATTAGTGGCCGTCATGAAAATTGGTTTGTCAAGTCAGAAACAGTCAACCATACAACGACAGATAGCGTTAGAAAAAATGAAAAACCCAATAATAAAATCTGAGTTGAGCAATGAGATAAACTCACAAATCCAAATAATAACTTTGAATATTGGAAACACGCCAACGCAAACTTGGACAAGGATAATGGACACTGTAACAAACTCAATGCAAAACATACTAGGGTATAAAACAAAGAACGAAAAGCAGAAATGGATGACAGATGAGATCTTGTTTCTAATGGACAAACGACGAGAGCACAAAAACAAAAAAAATAGTAAGTACGAAGACATTCAAAGACTTATTAGGTCAAAGATTAGAATAGCAAAAAACGAATGGCTTAAACGTGAATGCCAAGAAATCGAACAACTACAAAACCAACATGATGACTTTAACTTGCACAAAAAACTGAAGGAAACTGCTGGTATATATAGAAAAATGAGAACAACTGTAACAGTCAATAATAACAACCAGATAGTCCTCGACAGCAAAGAGAAAAACAATGTTTGGGAAAAGTATATAAAAGAACTATTTGACGATGACAGACCTCCAGCTGATGTCAATATTTCACTAAACGGTCCACCCATAATTAAAGACGAAATTGAAAAAGCTATACGCGACGCAAAAAATAATAAAGCAGTTGGCCCAGACGAAATTCCTTCAGAAATACTTAAACTCCTAGATGAAAAAGGCATCACAGCTCTACATAAAGTGTTTAACACTATATATGAGACGAGACACTATCCCAAGCAATGGTTGTGCTCAACTTTTATCCCCCTGCCTAAGAAGACCAATGCAAGAAAATGTGAAGACCACAGACTCATTAGCCTGATGAGCCATACCTTAAAAATATTTCTTAAAATCATACACCAGAGAATTTACAAAAAATGTGAAAGAGACATAAGTGACTCGCAGTTTGGGTTTAGACAAGGGTTAAGTACAAGAGAAGCAATAGTCGCCATACAAGTGCTTGTCCAGAATTGCCATGATCAGAGAAAGGATGTCTGTCTATGTTTGACTACGAGAAAGCATTCGATCGTGTACAGCACCACAAATTAATGCAGCTTCTAAAAAGGCTTGATATAGACCAAAAAGACATACGATGCATTGAGAATTTATACTGGAACCAAACAGCACAAATAAAAGTAGACAATAATATGTCTAATGACATCCAAATTAGAAGAGGAGTACGACAGGGATGTGTGCTTTCTCCACTCTTATTCAATTTGTATTCAGAAACGATTTTCCAAGAGGCACTAGAATACATGGAAATGGGAATCAAAGTCAATGGAGTGAGGATAAACAATATCCGATATGCTGACGATACGGTCTTAATAGCTGACAACATGACCGACCTGCAACAACTGGTCAAAAGGGTAGGTGAACAAAGCCAATCAATGGGCCTAAATATAAATGTAAAAAAAAACAAAATTTATGATTATCTCCAGAAACCAGCAAATGTTCGAAAACTCTACGCTAATATTTAACGCAAGGCTCATAGAAAGAGTAGAAAAGTTTAAATACTTGGGAATCTGGCTGTTTCAAGACTGGTCATCAGAAAAAGAGATAAAATATCGCATAGAGCAAGCACGACAGGCATTCCTCAAGTTTCGAAAAGTGTTCACCTGCTCCGACTTTGACCTTAACCTAAGGCTGAGATTCACTAAGTGCTACATTTGGTCAGTGCTTCTTTATGGTATGGAAGGTTGGACATTAAAAGCGAATAAAATAAACAAATTAGAGGCTTTCAAGTTGTGGCTATACCGCAGAACCCTTAAAGTACCCTGGACGGCTAGATTGACAAATGAGGAAATTCTTAGACGAGTTAACAAACAACGTGAACTGTTTGTAGTGATCAAAAAGAGGAAAACAGCATATCTGGGTCATATAATGCGAAACACGAAATATCAATTCCTGCATATGTTAATCGAAGGCAAGATCGAAGGCCGGAGAGGGATCGGACGGAAGAAAATGTCTTGGCTGCGAAATATCAGGCAGTGGACAGGACTACATGATATACAGTCATTGATACACACCGCGAGAGATGGAGACGCAATGGAAAATGTTATCGCAAACATCCATTAATGGATATGCATCAGAAGAAGAAGAAGAAGAAAAATATTTATTGCATACCAAACTGTACTGTTTTGGAAGAGAATGCCAAACGAACCATTGATTTCCAAGAGCGAAAAGTCTTCACCAGGATTTAAGGCAGCAAAGAATGAAGTTACACTGCTGCTATATTCTTAAGCAGCTGGAGATTGTGTCATTGAACCACTGATGCTTCACAGATCGTAAAATCCTGGAGCTCTCAAAAATCAGAACAAGAAGGAGCTCTAGTGCTTCCGCTTACAAATGAGAAAGAGTGGGTTACAAGCGCTATATTTTTTGTCACTTGCTCCGCAATTATCTCGTTTCAGAAGTTGAAACTTATTTAAAAAAAAAGAATTTAGACTTTGAAGCTGTTATACTTTTGGACAATGCACCAGGTCATCCTTGCTTCAACCTATGTACCAAGGAATAATCCAGGTCTTTGAGCTCTATCACATTAGTCGAACCATCAAAATCTTACTGGATAATATGAAATGTGATCATGATATGAATGTTATGGAAGAAATTTGACAAAGTCATAAGGAAACAGTGGAAGAACTGAACCCATAATCATTGAAATCATGATGGAAAAAAACTGTCCTCTTCTAACACCGTAAAATGAAGAAGAATCTGTGCAAATTTAAACTTTAATTTCTTTCGAACAGACATAATATTAAGTTCACGGCCTATTGAAGGCAAGGAATGGAATTGTGACATTCAATTTGAAGAATATTAGTGAAGGTTTGGGATTGACAAATGAGCTTTGTGTTTTCTTTATGGAAATTGATCATCCTTATTTAGGAGGCAAATGGCTAATGCTACTGTTGAATATCAGTCTGAATTAAGGAAACTTTCAAAAACTGTCAACCAAAAAAAAACACAAAATTCTTCGAACCTATTGTCTAAAGCTGAAGATAACAATCAATTAATATAATCAAAAACTAAAATTGATTGTTTTATATATTCATTCCTAATTTCGTCGCTTAGGAACGTTTCTGTGTTCGCGGCATATTTATGGAACATATACCCCGCGAGTGAAAAACTTATACTGTAAGTATTGAATACTTTGCAGTCAAGAAGTGAAATTGACAGAAAATTATGATTAATAGTAATCTTATTGCTAACACATCTTACCAAAGCCCCATCGGAAGATCGGATCATGTTCTGATCACTGCCAAAATACAGATCAACACATCTATAATCCACAATGGCTAAACCATCAAGATATCTTTCTTTGTTGATTTTCACTCTGTCCACACTCAATTGCTTACTGTCAACTGGGACCAACTATTGGATACTAACGATGTTGAGTTGATGTGGCAGACATTCTGCTCGACCCTGGACAAAGTCGTTTTCTCCAATACAAGATCCGCAAGATCAAATTCATTCCAACTGAACCATGGCTTTCATAACAGATACCATCTTTACTTAGGCGCAAAAAAATCCCTTTGGTAGCGTTACCTTCGCTGCAGATCACGTTTAAACTATGATACTCATAGGCAATTTGCCAACCACTTGTCCTTGTCCATACGAAGAGCCAAGAAAGCTTTCGACGAGAACCTTGTGACTTCCAAAGATCGCAAGAAGCTCTTCAAATACTTACGTTCATCGCTCAGCTCTAAAGTTTCCATACCTATGGTGCGTCGATCTACTGGTGAACAGTGCGATGGTAGTGTGGAGTGCGTGAGTATATTTGCCGACGATTTTGCTGATTCCTATTCTGTTGAATCAGGTGGTCCAATTACACGTGTCCGATGGCCCCTTGCCCTTCAATCGCTGGAACCAATCAAGTTTTCTGAGGTGGAAGTGCGGAGCTATCTAGCTCCGCTTGACGTTTCTACCTCTCCAGGCGTCGACAATGAGAGACTGCTCAAGAGCTGCGCCCCTGCATTAAGTTATCCATTAACCAAAATCTTGGCCTTGTCGTTCACACCCTCTACATAACCTACCGTTTGGAAGACAGCTAGAATAACCCCAATATTCAAGACTGAAGATCTACTTTTTGCTTTCAATTATCATCCAATAAGCCTCCTACCTATTGTATCCAAGATTGCAGAGAAGATTATCTGCAAACGAGTACTAGCATTCATGCAGGATAATGAAGTCATACCAGCCAGCCAACTTGGGTTCCTTCCGGGTAAGTCAATTGTCACTTGTCTTCTGAGGTGCGTGAACGACTGGACAAAAACAATCAACCGTGGTGAACCTATAGACATATTGTACTTGGATTTCGCAAGATTTTTTTTCGTGTTCCTCTCCGGCGTCTTCTGAATAAACTAGATCATCTGGGGAACAAGGGTAGTCTGCTGGAATAGATAAGGGCTTTTCTTAGCGATCGTCAATTTTCAGTTAGAGTAGGCTCCTCCGTTTCATCCACCAAACCTGTTACCAGCGGGGTCCCCCACGGCTCAGTTCTGGGACCTATTGTCTTTGGTATATGTGGCAGACTTACCATCAACCCTTTTCTCTGCTCACTTATCGTACGCTGACGATCTCAAGTTTTACGTCAATGCTTTGACGTTGTCCATGCAGAAAGATCTTGATAATATATGTGAGAGGTCTCGAGAATGGATTCTTCCCCTAACATAAACGAGTGCAAGGTGTTATATCTGGGCAAGAATAACCCCCGGTACTGGTACTATATGGATGGTTGGAGCATTCAGTCCACGCAATCACACAGTGATCTCGGTGAGACCATTTCTGAGGAGCTATCGTGGTCGGCTCACGTCAGCCATGTTGTATCGAAGGCGAATCAGATATGCTATCTCCTACGCAAATCTTTCACCGGATGCACCATCAGCACGTGCCAGTGACTGTACACGTCCTACGTTCGACCTTTCCTTGAAGACGGTGGTCCTGTTTGGCACCCATCCCTGGTTCGAGATAAAAACTTCCTCGAGTCAGGCCAGAGAAAAATGATAAGACTTCCCTTCGATTTTGTTCGACCTTCATACGAGGACAGGCTTGAACTTTTTGGTTTGAGGCCATTCTCTGAGCAGACGGACCTTAGCGATTTCTTTCGCATCAACAGAAGCCATCTTCGCGGTCATTCACTGAAACTGTTTCGGGAGGACTTTAAAACTACCCCTCGTGAGCTCTTTATATGCAACCGCTTCTTCCATACATGGAACTCTTTACCAGAAGCTTCATCAGTGAACTCATTTAAAAATCTTTTCGGCAAAGTGCGTGCGTAATACTGGTGCCTCCTTTTCATTCTCACTTTTTTGATATCACGTATTCTATCCTTGTCATCATTTATCTTTCCTGTTTCAATTTTTTCAATTCATCTGATTATCTCGTTGGTTAATTTAGGCATTATTGGTCCCATCTCATACCTTTGTTTATAAATAAATAAATATAGAGCGTTATTAGGTTGCAATGGCTGAGGTGTTTGAAGATAGAAATGAAACAGATAGAGAGCAAATATCGTTAATATTCACAGGCTTGTTCCTACAAGATATGAAACTTTAAAGACTGTCCCGAAAACTTTATCTATAACCAAACTGAAAACAGAAATCGCTGAAGGATGAATATTGTAATATGCCCAAACAATTAGAACTGTGGAGTCTACTATGGTAGACATTCTCACTCTAATTTAAGCTGACTTGAAATCGTGTAACTAGTCGCCGAATGAAAGAATACTGAATGGCGAATCATTTCCCATTAATATTTCAGTTCACTTTGGAGATACCTGTACAGCAGGGGTGGTCAAACTTGAACTGCTGGCGATCTACCTCAATATTTTTAGACTACTTACGAGAGGCTGCAAGTATTTGTGATGCAGGGTTGTCGTACATACACGATACACCCTACCTATCTACCTACCTAGGTAGGGTGTACCGTAGCATATGTAGATATTAGGTTTCCACACAATATACATTATTTTAGTCAAGGTTAGGGTTTAAGCTTAGTTAGGTTCTTCTGTATAATATTAATGAAAAAACTCATAATTATTCAAAATTGCGAGTTTATCGGTTGTTACAAAACAAAAGAGTTACCTATGGTATTAAACTTAACTAAAGAACGACTTTGGATATTGAAGCGTGGTACTGCATGTCCTCAGCATGTTTTTCATAAGATGGTATGTAACCACTGTGTGCTAATCACAAGCATGATGACATGTGATCGTCAGTGAGTCTATCGCGATATTTTGACTTAATGACCTTTATTTCAGAAAAAGTAGACTCGCACAAGTAAAATGACCCAAACATCGTATCAGATGTTTTGGTTTTGAGATGTATATCTGATAAATTCGGCATCAACTCGTTTCTAACAGAACATGAGTTCATATTAAACTGACTTGCTATTTCAGTAGCCGATTCCTCAATGTTTTTACTTGAAAAAGGATAACTCATAAATGATGCTATATTTTGCAATTTACTGCAATCATAAACACGCATCATATGTATCATAATGCAACAGAGGAATCCTTGCTTTCGAAGACGGAAAACGTTCCAGATCCTTTCTTTTCTGTTGATCTATCATAAGTTGTTATATACTTTTGAATGCGTTTACTGCGCTAATCATCCCAATAATAGTTTTTCTGTTACCTTGAAGCTCCAAGTTAATGGTGTTTAAGTGCATTGTGATGTCAACAAAAATGCCAAATTAGTCAGCCATTTTTCGTATTTCAACCTCTGAGTGTCATCTATTTCGTCTAAAAAAAGCTGTTTTTTCGGGCAATAATTCCTGAATTCTTTCTTGAAATTTTCCGCGATTCAACCATCTCATGTATGTGTGAAGAAGTAAATCAGTGTGTTCAGCTGACTCCCTATTTTCCAACTGAAACTTATAGAGCCACCGTTGCAAGCTACGTGCACGGATAGAATTCACAATTTTTGTTGCAATTCCCATAATTTCCTCCGTGTTTAAAACTATTGAACATAAAACTTGTTGATGTATAAAGCAATGGAATGAAAAAAATTGAGGGGAAACCTTCATTAGCTCGACACAATGTCACAAATCCGTTTTTGTTTTCAGTCATTGCTTGTGTTCCATGGGTTGTAATGCACACTAATCTATATATTGGTAGCTTGTAGTTTTTCACAAAATTGGAGATTACGTCACATATATCTTTGCCACGGGTCTTCCCTTTCAGAGGAATGATTGTCAAAAATTCTTCTTTGGCCAACATGTCATTGAATACCATCCAAATAAAGATACACAGCTGGGCAGTGTCTGTCATAACGGTGGATTCGTCGATCTGTTAAGAAGAGTATGTACATGTCATGATATCATGTTTTAGTTTATATGCCATGTCCTGACTCATGACTTCAATATGACTTGGGACAGTCAGACGAGATAACTGAAGTTCTCTAATAGCAGACATGATTACTGTTTCATTTTTTAAATCTCCAAATTAAGTCTCACCCGCTTCAATAAATGCTTCCTTCTCAACGGATCCATCGAATGGTTTCTTGTGTTTCGCCAAAATATGAGATATTTTAAATGACGCGATCGTAGCAGCTTTTGATTGTTTGGCTGGTCTTGAGAACATGGTTTCTTCTTTTTTCAAATCAAGTACTTTTGGTTTTCTTAATTCACTCTATGGCGGAAAATACTTTTCATAGTTTTTATGAACCGTTTCATGATGCCTTTCTAAGTTACCACGCTTAGGTATTGGAAGTGAGGCACGACAAATAAGACAAATGCACTTTCCAAAAAAAAAGTTGTTCTTCCCAATTATTATTAAAATTATACGTTTTAGATTTCTTCGCTGCATTCATTCTGTACTATTTAATAATAAACTTTGTATCGTCGTAGTATTGCCTTCAAGTTACAATTCAGAATGACTTCAATTCCTGCAGGCGCAACATTTATATCTGCGTGAACGAAAGTCTCGAATGTTCTCGTCAAACGCGCCGCCCTAAATTTCTAGAAAAGCGGCAAGAATAAAAAACGCGGCTTATCTTTGACAAGTACCGCGCGTTCCTTTAATGAAGCCCCTTTTGCCGCTAGCAGAGTGTGATTTTATTACGTAATAAATTTTTGTAGATTAGGTTCATAAGTATTGAAAATTTTTCTCTTCTCGAGATCTACTCAAAAAGCACTCGCGATCTACTGGTCGATCGCGATCGACCGTTTGAGCACCCCTGCTGTACAGTCTATAAGTTCAAACTATAACTCTGTTCATTATTTTCTTAAGGAAATCGAATAAATAAAGATGATTTGAAGAATGACAATTTTCCATTCGCCATCTCAATTAATGTAAACTAACATTCATTAGGTTCTGGTTTCAAATTCTGATTAATGTCGATACTGAGTCATCATCTTATCAATCACCAGTGTTTATATAAGCTCATATGTACTGTATTCTCTCTTTCTGTATATATTCACGTGATTGTGCAAATATTTATGTTTTCAAGACGTAATTGAACGAGAGAGTCTTGTACTGACGGGGTGCATTTCAGCGGAAAAGCTTTTATTATTATTTGGCAAAGGAAATCTTCCATCCGAGAATGTATTTCAAGGTTTACTCGAGAATTCACCTAGCGACAATAATGATACATTTTCACAAACTAGTATTGATTACCTGAGGCTCCTGGAAAATCCCACATTATTTCCAGTTCATGGGCCAATTAGTAAGGGAAATATTCTAAAACATTGGGTGAAAATTGCTGGCGGTTTTATGCATTCTAGCGAGTCTACAACCTCGAGAGAATTATGTCATAATCCTGGATAATCAATTCATCCTTCAAGAGATACTCGAACCAAGATCGTTGCTGACAGGATTAGCGACAACTATGAGGACAGACATATTTAGTGCGGTAACTATCAAGCGATACCTATACCTCGACTCAAACTATAACAAGACCAGATAACACTTATCGAAATAGGTATATTGAGTAGTGCCCCATTTCCAGAATTCAGTTGAATAATTATACATCTATTATAATCAATATTCCTTGGAGATTTAATACAGGGTGTAAACGAATAAGTGCGGAAGATTTCGCGAAGTGATTTCTCGAGCCATTTTATGACGTAAAGTACCATAACAATTCGTTATCAAAATACTGGGTGTTGATACTCAGTTCGAATTCGGCACATAGATTATTTATTAGCTGTTAGCTGGATATAATTTACCTTTCCCAGATTCAGCAATCAGAGGAAATAGGCTCGATTACAATATACTTGACATAAATTTCCTAACTATCCTACATGTATTAACAGTTACAGCTTTTTGCATTTCTATATAGATATTCTTATGCAATTCTAATCCCTTAAGGCTATCATGCAAAGTTTCATTCAGAAGTCCTTACTTGTGTGCAAGTTCCTGGTGGATAATGTTGCACACTTGATTATGCCTGTGAAGATACTCCGTATTGGCCAGTTGTTCGCATCCGGACGTAATATGCTGGATAGTCTCCGATCTTATATGGCATTTTCTGCACTTATCTGTTTGTAATGTTCCGTCCTTCATAATAAATTTTTTGTAATTGTTTGTAGCAATCACTTGGTCTTGGATGGCCATAAGGAATCCTTCTGTTTCTGCGAATAATTCTCCTTTCATCAACCATTTGTTGGAGGCTTCTTTGTCGATGTGTGGTTGATTAATCTCATGGTGATGTCGTCCATGCAATTCCTTTTTTGACCATTGCTCTTGTTTTTCAGTATCTGATAGGAATGGTAGATTCAGAAGGTCATCTCTGGTAGCAAGATTTAGAGGTGTATATCCCTTATCAGCCAACGATACCACTCTATGGAGGTCAGAAGTGAGAGCTTTTGCTGAGAAGAATTCTCTGAGATTTTTTATCTGTTCGGTGTGTAAATTAACAACATCTATTAATCCGCGACCTCCTTCTTTCCGCTTCAAAGTTGTTCGTATCACAGACGATTTTGGATGATGATTGTTGTACTTTGTCAGCATCGTTCGGGTCTGCCTTTGAATATCATCCAGTTCTGTCTTAGTCCATCTGATTATTCCAAATGAGTAAAGCAACACTGAAATGGCGTAGGTGTTAATTGACTTGACTAGATTCCCTGAGTTCAACAGACAACAGACTTCAGACGCTGACTGTATTCTGAACGAATCTTCTCCTTTGATTGTTTTTGGTCTAGCAATCTGGCTTGTTGGTATCCCAGATATTTGTATGTTTCTCCATCTCTCATGCACTGTATTATATCACCGTTTGGAAGTTGTGTTTCACCATCTATGACTTTCCCCCCTTGAATGTTCAGGGTCTCACATTTTTCAATCCCGAGAACTCACTGACAGTTTTCAGCAAATCATCCAATTGCTTCTTGTTCTAAGCATATAATTTGATGTCATCCATATACAGTAGGTGGGAGATTGTATGATAATTCCTTTCTGCTTTTATCCTAAATCCTTATCCAGTTCTATTGAGCACTGAGGACAATGGGTTCATTGCTAAACAAAACCATAGTGGACTCAAAGAGTCTCCTTGAAAAATTCCACGACGTATGGGTATCTCGTCGGTTTTAATTGATTTATTGTTCATGTTGACCTGCAGAAACGTGCGCCAGTGTGTCATTGTTGTCTTCAATTATTATTATTATTGTTATTATTATTAAATTATAATGAGGACCGAGGACAAGGTCTTATAAAGGCCCTATATAAAATAAAGTTTACAGAGTGTAAACCGATAAAGAAAACAACGAAATTGTAGTTATGGGAAGCATGCCAGTAGAAAGAGAAACAACAACAAAAAATCAAGTGGACATGATCCAAATACAGCATCCATCAGCTGAGGTTATCATGAAGGAAAACTTCAACGTCCACAACATCAACTGGCTCCAGCACCCGAATAGGACCGATCAAGCAATAAGGAAAGCGAAAGCTTTCGTCATCAGATGCAACCTGACTCAGCTTGTCGATGAGCCGAAGGGATTTCTTGGCAATATAATCGATTTTCCCAACACTCCCGATTTCTTTCTTGATTCAGATCCAGATGATTACGGTGTACAAGTCCCAGCTCCCTTAGGCAACTCGTACCACAACCTAACCTCGTTTCTCCTTCTGGTAGCTTCGTACAGCCACACAATAAAAATCCAACACATTCCAGGAAGCGATATCATTATAGCCCATACTACTGGGAGGAGCTGCACAAAGTTTTCTCGTCCTTTCCTTTCAATGACGTCTTGATTTCAGACCCTGACATCACTAAAGTTATTCTTATGAGCATGGATCCTTACATTCCAAGCCCAAAAAAAAAACATCTGTACAAAAGCCTTGTGTCACTAAAAATTGTCACAGTGAAATCAAATTTTACTAGAAAGGAAAAAATTCAACAGATAAAATCAAAGCATTTATTACTCTCCTACTCCAATGAAAGTGTTAGGAATTGACTCTTGGAGCAGACTAGCAGTCTAAAGTCAGGAACCACTTTTACAAGTCTGCATTCCCACACTTGATTAGAGATGACGGACCACCAGAGCATGTCACTGAATTCGCACTTGAAAAAGATTTCAGAGAGATGCTGGTTGAACCAGAAAAGTCAATGCTGGAGACCTTCCTCTGATCATGCAAGGACATCACAGTCAACACTGGGGTTTGCGGGTATGACCATGTGTCAGCCATTGCTAAATCTGCTTCAGTACTTCCCGCCATCGCAACTAATGATTTTATACAAAACAAAGGTGCGGCCTGGTCTAGAGCACTGTTCCCATGTGTGGGGTTCCACATCTAAACATTACATCACTTGGATAGTGTCCAGAAGAGGACAGTGCACCTCATCGACCAACTGTAGATCACACGCAATCTCCAGCCACTCGCTCAAAGACGGCAGATTGCTGATCTGTCTCTCTCCTAGAGGTACTTCCAAGATAAATACTCTTAAGAATTGAAAGGCTTGGTTCCAGGAACAATCCAGTTCCCAAGGAAAACCAGGCTCGTGAAAAACTTTCATCAGCGGACGGTGCGACTAGCTAATTTACGTACCTCTCTCTATAAAAATTCTTTTGTTCACAGAGATAGTGTGCTGTGGAACTCGCATCGAACATGTGGGTGAATACAAACATCTCACCATCTTCGACGGTTAGACCTGTGGTATGATAGGCATCGAATCATCCAAAGAGTTAAGAATAAAAAATAGAAAAAAAACATTATTCAAATAACTGATCTTCTAAACCACGCAACGCAAATAGTCTAACGAAAGTGTGACCAATATATCTGTCCCAGATATTTAATTGGATCTGAATAAGGTGCCATTTTCGTATGAGGCAAGAGTATTTTGAATGAGTCGAGGAATATAAATTGTTATCTTGCAAGGCCATATCTTCCAAACACTGCTTCGTCACAATAGAGGATGGATGTGACAGTGGCAGCATTCTGTTGATGTTGATCCAAAAGTCAGTTTGAAAAATTCATTTTCGCTGGAAAGTCTTCTGGAGAAACTTAATGAACTTTCTGTAAGTGCTGTTGCTAAGGAAGTTGAATTCTTGAGGTCGTGTGGATGGTACTTTTAGACCAATTTAATAACAAATATTGAATGGTTTTAGCTGTTACGACTTGGTAGTGAATCATGATTCAGAGAAACACGAGGTTAGGTTTACTATGCTTTACTACCAATAAATTATAAAATATACACTGTTACTGCAGTTTCGAATGTTTAACATTCATCTTCAGACTGAATAAGAAAACTGAATATAAAGTACGATTACTAACTACTGGGTTAGGTGAAAGTACGGGAAGGGTTAATTATCTCAGTTATTTACCTAGCGATTTTTTTGAAAATTGGTATTCCTACATTGCTAAACATAAAAAATTCAGGGTTGATATTTTGCGCTCGCTAGTGTTCCCGGTGTAGCCGGAAATAATCAAAAAATGTAAATTTCAAATGTAACACCCTATATGTTTATTTATTTTCAGATTCTTAGATTCAGAGAAAAAACTGTTTAGAAACAATCAACAAAAAACATTTCCTTTCAATGCCGAGTTCATAAACAATTCAAATAATAAAAATTATATCACCTAAATCAAATTACTTTTGCATTAGTAATCAACAGGACAGGTTGACAAATAATGTCAAGTATTGGTTGAAGTTTAGATTTTAGCACTTCAATTCCTAATAATGGTATTCAAGTCCAGTGAAGCAAAACGGATCTTACCAAGAAGTTCGCAGTCTGTTCAATACTGTTCACCCAGATCATCAAATTAGTAAATCTACATTATCCAGAACTATTCAGCGATATGAAGCAAGTCGGCAAGTGAAAGATATTCCCAGAGCAGGACGCCCTAAGTCTGCCACTGACGAAGAAACAACGTTGAACATTTTACTGGCAATTGAGGAAAATCCTCAGTTTTCTACAAATAAACTAGCCTAGAATCATGATATTTCTCAGAGATCAGTTTGTAGTATACTGAAAACAGCAAAAATGAAACCATATCAAATCCATTTCGTCCATGAGCACACTGAAGACGATCCTGACCGTAGAGTACAATTTTTTGAATAGAATATTATTCTCGGATGAAGCTACGTTCTGCCTCAACGGTACAGTAAATAGGTATAAGTGTGGGTCGAGAAACAACCCACATTGGATTAGAGAGGTTCTCACACAACATCCACAAAAATTGAATATTTGGAACGGTATTATCGGTGACCTAATAGTTGGTCCAATTTTAATAGAAGAGAATTTAAATGGAGAGCGATATTTGGAATTATTGGGTAATTAAATTGTGCCAGCCATAACAGCTTCATTTCCAAATTTAAATAAACCGTTAACCCCAGCGGATATTGTATGGTTCCAACAAGATGGAGCTCTTCCACACTTTGCGGTAGATATTCGAAATTATCTGGATGAAGTCTTTCCAGAAAGATGAATCGGTAGAAGAGGTCCTATCGAGTGGCCATTACGGTCACCTGATCTATAGCATCTGGACTTCTTTTTATGGGACCACTTGAAATGCCGATCTAGATGAGTTAAGGCGTCTAGATGAGTTAAGGCGTCGCATAACTGAAGAAATCAATTTGATACTTCCACAATTTCTGAAAAATTCTCCTAGAAATTTCAGTAATCGATTAGGTTAATGTCAGGAGGGGAATGGAACTCATTCTCAACACTTCAAAACTTCAACAAATACTTGGCAATAATTGTCAACCTGTCAAGATTATGAATTCGAGGGTAATTTGATTCAGGCGATAATAATTATTTTAATTTTGATTTTTTGATGAACACGATTTTGGAGGTAAAGCATTTTTCTTGATTGTTTCTAAGGAAGTTTTTTTTTTTGAATATAAAAATAAATAAACATATAGCGTGTTATGTTTGAAATTCTCATGTTGTGATCATTTCCGGCTACACCGGAAACACTATTGAGCACAAAATATTGACACTGAATTCTTTATGCTTTACAATGTTGGAATACCAATGTTCAAAACATCGCTCAGTAAATAACTGAGATAATTAGCCGTTCCGGTACTTTCGCCTTACCCTGTATATTTGTGATTGAAAGGGTAGATGGAAAGACCCCAGCAGGTAATAGGGGTACTATTTAAAAATATGGATTTGTGATTCAAATAGATCAAGTTGGTCGTTAATTATTTGTGGGTTTCTATAATGAAGTGATTTGAAGATTTCAATTGATTCCAGGAAGTTCAATTTCTTGCATTTAGGAGCAATGTTTGAAATTTCTAAACTGTCTATACTAGGAAATGAGGCTACTTTTGATACAATGATTGGCGATAGTTGAATCTTGTTTATTCCTTGTGAAAGAGGTTCGGTTTTCTTTATATCTATCTATCTTTATCCCCTTTAAATCACAAATATAGTTAGAAATCGTACTGTGTGTTCAGTTTTATTATGCTGTCTGAAGATGAATGTTAAACATTTGAAACTGCAGTAACAGTGTATATTTTACAATTTATTGGTAGTAAAGCATAGTGAACCTAACCTCGTGTTTTTCTGAATCCATTTACTAATTTTGATAACCGTTTGGTGCTAGTAGGTGCCCTTTAGCTAAATGCTTCCACAACATTTTTGTTTCATAACAGGAATACGTTTAGATCTCGTGGAATTCACGAAATATTCCATCTTAACTTAATATTTCATTCAGTGAATTAAATAATAGATCGAAATCTGTGCGTTCTCTAAAATTTTAGCGAAAGGACAGCTTCCCATCTCAACTATAACATGTTTTCGTATTTCAATAATTAAAGTACTAAACAGTCTCTGAGGAAGTTTTTTACATAAATGGTTTATTTTTTCGACGCCTGAGAAGTATCTTTTTTTTGGTACGAAGCTTAGAAATTTCATCAGATTTGGAAAATTGTGGAAACTGTGAAATTCAAAACACTTACAAAGAATCTTGTTGGTTAATAGGACTTCTGGTTTTCTTACTAAAATCTTTTCAAAATATCATCAGCATCAAAATATATTTCAGCGAATGAAACCCACTTTTCTTACCTCAACATTGGAAGTGAATATCTCAACAGAGGTGAATTATTTTGATGAGAATTCAGCAAATTCATAACTATCCATTCAGTCCACTCAATCTAGACTTTCGAAGATACATAAATTAACATGCACTTGGAAATGCAATTGGTATGAAACAGTTCAACACATGATTAAAAACATTTTTTCAAAATTCCTCATCGTTTCGGTCCTCGAAAAGAAATTACCTTGAGATTAAAGGTTACAAAAAGGTTTTTCGCGATTTTTACCATTACCCTAGAATTTTTTCAAACTCTTGACCATGTGTATATGCCAGAGAATGAAATAGTCCAACATTTCTTGCACTGTAGTACTGCAGCCTTTTTTGTCAATTGCAAAAAATTGTGTTTGGCAGTTTCTCTGACGCAGGTGGGAGTATGGTCTGAATTAATTATAACGTCTTGTCGTTCAACTTTCAACCCCACTTTTTTTGGTCTAGCTGATAACCAAGCCACACTTGAACTTGGTATTATTCCTGTAAAAGATATTGATGAGCACCACCTGAGGCTAGAGGAAGGCAAACTAATTGCACTTGTTTCTTAGTCCAAAGGTTTTAACTAAACATGCAATCGATACTTAGCTAAGCAGGTAGTTATTTAAGGGGCCCCGTACATAGATAGAAGAAAGCAAATTCCGTCGGTGATAACTCTTTGTGGAATTTTGTTTTTCAAACATTTTGAAGACTGTTGTTTTACCCCTTCTAACGGATTGGAGAATTTTTTGTTGTTGTTTTGATTGTTATTTTAACTAAGTTCCGAAAATATTTTTTTTCAATGGTGTAGCACTTCCGGTTATACCGGACGTTGACACCATCTTTGTTCTTTCAAATAGCATAATGTATGTTTCTATTTTTCAATATGAACATGAACCTCTCCGTGTCGCTTCCATTCATGTCTCTCTTGTGCTATTCTAAACAACTGTCATTCGACTTGGTCTTTTATATCGTCGATCCAACATCTTTGCGGACTGCCTTTACTTTGCTTGGTCTCTCTAGGCCTCAGTTGAATAACCCTCTGGGTCTATTTTTCTCTGTCTTGCCTTGCAACGTGACCTACCCATCTCCATTTCAACTCGGCTTTTCTTTTTATAATGCCTGAGACTCCCGTTCTTCGCCTGATTTCGTCGTTCCTTACTTGGTCTTTTAAGGATATTCCCAGCATTGCACGCTCCATGGCTCTTTGAGTAGTCCTTAGGCGATTGGCACTATGCTTCGTTATTGTCATCGTTTCAAATCCGTATGTAGCCATAGGTAAGATACAGGAGTCGAAAACTATTCTCCTTAAGCTAATTGGAATATCGGTATTTTCAGGATATGTTGAAGTTTCCCGAAGGTGGCCCAGGTCAACCCAATTCTTCTGGTTATTTCGGCTTCCTAGTTTTCTTTTCCTTGTTTGATGGCGTGAACCAGATAAACATACTAGTTTACATTTTAGATGACTTGATTCCCCAAATGGATCGAAACGTTGTTCGGGCACATGATCTTGGTTTTGCCCATGTTCATTTTCAATCCTATACTATTCGACGCCTCATTTAGCTGCACTAACATCTCTTCTAAGCAATCTATATTTCCAGCGATAAGGACGATGTCATTTCGATTTTGATGCCATTTTCTTGCAATTCCAATTCCTTAAATACGTCTTCTAGAGCCAGGGTGAAAAGTTTCGGTGATATCGTATCACGTTGGCGTATCCCACGTTTAAGATCAATTCTTGCAGTTCTTGTATCATCGTCAATTTTGACATGCATAGTTGCTCTCTGGTATATATTCCTTATAACTGCACTGTACCTAGATTCAATTCTAGTTATATTCATAGCATTTAGAAAGGACCATGTCTCTATCGAGTCGAACGCTTTATGGAAGTCTATAAATGCCAAATATATAGGTATATTGTACTCAGTTGTTTTTTCCAATAGTGTACGCAATGTCTGCAGATGGTCTATGGTGCTGTAACCACTCCTAAAGCCAGCTTGCTCTGGTGGTGATAGAAATCTAGTTTTTTCGTGAGGCGTTTTGTTAGGATTTTCGTGAAAAATTTGTAGAGGTGTGATAACAGACTAATGTGGCGATAGTTCTCGATGTTACTGATGTCTCCTTTCTTGAATAGCAGCACAACTTCTGCATTGTACCATTCTTCTGGAAGCTTACATTCTTGCAGACATGTGTTAAATAGAATTTGAATGAGTTTTTCCATGCGTCCTTTACCAAGTTTCAGCAATTCAGCAGTGACATGGTCCTTTCCTGTACTCCATTTTTTATACTTTTAAGTGCACTTCTAATTTTAAGTGTATATCTGCCAGTTCCTCTGATCCCACATTTAATATTGAATTCGATGTGTCAATAACGTTCGGGGGTTTTGATGTGTAGAGGTCAGTTTAAAACTCTTCTTTTATTTGAGATATTTGTTCTATGTTGGATACAATTATTCCTTGTTGTCCTTGTCAGCTTTCTTTTTCCGTTTGAGAGTTTTGATATGAGAACTCTCATATTAGCATTCTTTTTGATCGTTTAATGGATCATTCTAGTTTTGTGTGCTCTCAGGTCTCTGCGTATGGATTTTTAAACTCATTTATTCAGTGTCCTGTGTTTTTTCGTTCCTTTCTCAAGTCCCCTTCTTTGGTCCATCAGTTTGACTGTAGAGGTAGTGAGCTTCAACTCTTAGAGCTTCCTTACCTTAGAGCACATTTTTTTTGTAGCTGCGGCGACACTTGATTCTATTTGTTGGTTTAGTTGTTCAATATCAGTTCTTATAAGTGTTTCTTTTGGTTGTAACCTTCTTGGTATTTCTGCTTGGTATTCGGCATTCCTTGCTCCGAAGTGACCGATTGTCGGGAATCTAGGTTCTTTAATGAGCTTTTTTCTCTCTTGTTTAATATCGAACTGGAAGTAAGCTCGGACAACTCTGTAGTCACTCCCTGTGTCTACTTTATTAAGAACAGACACATCACTATAGTTCTTTCGGTTGTCTGAAAGCATGTAAACGATCTCATTTTTTGTGTAATTATCCGGGCTTTTCCAGGTCCATTTGCGTTGAGGCGATTTTTAAAAAAATTTATTTAGACAGTAAAGGTTTTCTTTCAAGAGAAAGTTCACGAGAATTTCCTATCTATCGGTCCTTATTCCTAGGCCGTGTTCACCGATGCTTTCTGTATCATTCCGCGTCTTTTTGCCGATTTTGGCGTTGAAATCCCCAATTATGATCGCGAAGTACGCGTTTTCTGCTCGTCTTGCAGTCGATATCTCTTCATATAGCTGTTCTACCTCTTCATCCCCCGATGTACTTGTTGGTGCATTTATGTTAATTATTTGTACTGCATTACGATTGTTTAACGATACTGTAAGATATATGACTCGATCAGAAACAGCGCAAAATTTGGATAATTTGTCTTTTGTAGTCTCGTTTACAAGGAAACCTACTCCTCGAATATGATTATTGATATCGGAGTTTTTCTGATGGAATATATGACCTAACTTCAGCGGTCCAGTTTTTTTTCTGAGTAGACAGTTCAATGACATTCTATTTTATTTGTTCCAATTCACGTTCCAATTCAACATGATGTTCTTCAATTCTCATTGTGCGTATGTTATATATGACAACAAATATGCGGTGTTTCATATTCTCAATTTTTCTAGTCAAGACTTTTCCCCTCCAGAACCCATGGGGCTGACTGGTGTGTCAATGTGAGATTGTGAGCTTAAAGCTCTACTCACCTGGGGTAATAGTGTTTTAGGTTTTGACATCTTCTAGTTTAATTACGGAGGTTTTGGCATTGAACCGCCGCGGTTGCCCTGCGTGTTGGCGAGTGTGTGATGCACCTGACCATTCTGGGTACCGTGTCGCTGTTTGCAGAAGCCCACACAGGATCAGACGCTGCAGGTGCTTCGTAATTCACCCAAAGCTGGATTGCCACTTCCGCTAGATCCGCGGTACCGAAGGATGTCTTCTCCGCCAGCACTACCGTTGTCGTCTTCGCCCATAACCCTGGGTGCGGGTAAAGCATTATACCCCGCAATACTGGGTTGTCAGCGAAATTCAGACACCAAAAACATGTTATAAAATACTATTTCTTCAACAATTTTTTGAATTTCAGAAAATTCTGCTATGAAATAAAGATTCTACCTCAAAAAAACAATTTATCTTTTCGACATTTGAGGGTAAATATCCCAGCAGGGATTCATTTTAGGAAAAAATTATATTTAAGGTTATGGCATTATTTTTACGAGATCTATCAAATTCCCAGAGATTGATACCTCATTCTGGGACACCCAACGAAAACCCACCTCTACAGATATTTGCATCCCTTATGACTCAGAACGCCCAAAATCTCAGAAATACGCTGCATTTAATTTAATAATTCATAGGGCTTTCTCACTGTCATTATCCCAAGAAAATATGTCCAGGAAAGTAACACCTATTGAAGAAATAGCTAAAAACAAAGGTTTTCATTCCAGTGTAATAAACGGAATGATCCGAAGAAAAAACAAACACAAATAGCATATCATAATATTTACCCACGTATAGAATCGACTAATACAGATGAATATAATTCATAAACATATTTTTGCCCTATTAGCGAGAAGATTGCAAAGGTCATTTCAAAGCAACATAAAAAAGTAGCTTTAAAGATCCACAAGAAACTTTCCCATGAATTTTTCAATAGTGAAGATAAAACTGATGAATTTGACAATACTGGAGTTTGAAACTTGTCCTCTTTGGATTGTGGCGGCGTCTATATAGCTCCAACTGGTAGTTCATTCAAAACGAGATATAAAGTGCATCAATCAAATTATAATAAGCAGAGAACAGACGAATCTACTTTTGCTTCACATTGTATCGAAAATGGCCATCATTTTCCACCCATAGGTGAACCTCAAATTATTCACAGAATACCTAAGGGACAAAAGTTAGATTTCTGGGAAACCTTCGAAGTTTTCAAACTGCAACTAACCCCCCAGATTATCTTCTGAACGGCTAGTATGGCCTGGCTTATTCGTCCCTATTTGAAATCTTTAAATAATACTTACTTTTATCATAATAAGTTTATTACCTCTTGTTTGCTCCCTTATTAATTTTGTATCTACCTGTTCATATATATATATATATATATATATATATATATATATATATATATATATATATATATATATATATATATATATATATATATATATATATATATATTCAACTTTAGCTAAATACTAGATGTCAGCTGAAGAAGGCGAGAAACCGAAATTGGAATCCTGATGGTCAATAAATCTGTTGTGATAGTAAAATAGTTTAATTTTCTTATTATTATCATGATTAACTAATATGTAGTAGTGGAGAAGATATCCTCAAAGGAAATGGTTTTCAATTTTTACAGATGTCCTTTCTGGAGATACTAAGTTAGATGCCATACGTTATTCGTTCAATATTCAAGAAATTTCCAATTCTTCATCATAATTGAACAAAATTTCAGTCGTATTAAATCAACATAATTCGAGAAACTCTTTGTGTAATCACTAAGAAGATAATAATTTAAGGCAGCGTAACTTCCCATGCTATCACGACTACATTAATATTTGGCATCAATAAAATAATAGCAGCAAATATTATTATATTACCTCATTTCATTGATAAGGAATTATTCCTTATATGATGATATATGTAGAAATTAATTCTATCTGTTATATTATTCAATTTTTTTCAGGAGATCGCAAATGTCGTTGACATAGTAAAAGACCCTCTACCGATAGGACAGTCACCACGCCACTCTAAAATTTCTTTGGGAACTGCAGACATGCTTCCTCTGGATATGGCACTTCACGATCCAAATCTTCCAGAAACTGAAATTTATGAGGTTGACCTCATAAAAGACGACTTGGGGCTAGGAATTACGGTGGCTGGTTATGTCTGTGAAAAAGGTGAGGCGTTGAAACATATAATAAATGAAATCTTTTTATTTTCAATAAAAATATCTTTATATAGAGCTGGTTGAAAGGCTTCAGCTGTGCTATACTCGAAAGAGATTAAGCGTATTCATTTATCCTGCCGTTCAGTTTTTGAAATCAACAACAATATATATATATATATATATATATATATATATATATATATATATATATATATATATATATATATATATATATATATATATATATATATATATATATATATATATATATATATATAAATAACAATGATTTTATATTGAATTATATTTTCCACATTTTTCTAATCTCGTCGCCAAGCATCATATATTTAGAAATTTTTCATTGTATTTATTTTGTATATTATGTGTGTCGGGTATAGCAATATTAATTATATATGTTATTTGATTCTTTTTATCAGTAAGAATGATAAATTCTTTTTTTTTTTATATTTTTAATTTCATATCAAATGACTTTCGAAAATATAAAATAAAATAATTATTTTATTCTATCTGAATTCTTTCGAATGAATGTTTCGTATTCCTAAATTTTCAAATAATCGGCAACTAGAAGTTTCTCAAATAAAAACGTTACCGAAAAGTGCAGCTACCATAGCAGTTACAGAATTTCATTGGATATATTATCATGGAGTAGAAGATTGCAATTCTGATTTTGCTATAGACTCTTCAGTGAAGAGCGGATTATATGTAAGATTGCGATGTGAAAATGAAGATGTACATATATATGTAATGATTTCTCGAAAATATGTAAGAAATATGTAGTGAATGGATAGTATTTGAGGGGTTTTCCAAGAAAAAAATTGTTGAAAATAACAATAAAAGCTCTTAACTAATAATCAATTGATCAAATCTAAGATTGTTCTATTCTTCGTTATGAAAAAATTATTACCTAAATTTTCTTCAAAATTTTCTGAAGTGAAATTATGACGCTTGAGCATGTTTTAAATCAATTTGGAATTTTCTTATTATCACTCAGGCGTGTCGAAGTTGTCGATTGCGATTTTTATGTTCGAATTGCATTAGTTATTGATGACAATTTGGTTAATTTGGTGATAATTAGGAATTCATAGGAGATAACAGTCGGTAGGTATTAAAATACACAACCGAATTCTGGGACCATTGATAAAACTTTTCATTTACACATGTGCACACCTTTTTTATCAAATATGAAATACAACACACGGTTTTTTTTGTATTTGACCACATTTGCACTTATTTAAAGGATGAGAGTTTTCCATTCTTTGATTTTATACAAATTCGATCGGTTGTTTTGTGATTCTTTTACTGTTTACGATTCGAAACGGTATTTTTCATTCAGAATGAGAGATTTACCACCAACCTCAGTAGCAAGGGCAGTTACATTGATCGAGGAAGGGCGCACCTACCGCTCAATCGGTACCATGTTTTGTGTCTCGACGTCGGTTATCCATCGAATCTACCGACGTTACAGGGAAACTGGATTGTACGTGAGGAGGCGAGGACAAGGAAGAAATCGGGCAACCCGCGCTATACATGACGGTTTCATCGTCAATCAAACCATAAGAAATCCTCGCCTTACTGCTGTTCAGGCACGTAACCTTTCACAAGCAGTGGATGACATTAACGTCAGTGTGAGGACAGTCAGAAGACGATTAAATGAAGTTGATCTGAGATCATACGCGCAAGCAAGAGCACCAAGACTCGATAGAGCCCATCGGGTAGCAAAATTGGCGTTTGCTAGGGAGCATGTAGCATGGACAATCAATCAGTGGAGACGAGTTTTATCAAGTGATGAGAGCCGATATTGTGTGAATTTCGTGGATGGTAGAGATAGAATATGGAGGCATCGAGGGGAACGGTACAATCAAGCGAACTTCGCAGGAACTGAGCAATATGGTGGAGGGTCAGTTATGATATGGGGTGGCATATGCTTGGGAGTACGAACAGAACTGGAGATTATTGGCAATGGATCACTTAATGCCCATCGGTATATAACAGAAATCTTGGAGCCCCATGTTGTGCCTTTTGCTCCTTACATAGGGGAAAATTTCCTTTTTATGCACGATAACGCGCGCCCTCATACTGCGCGCATAGTGATAGAATATCTCAATGAAGCTGGGATCACACGAATGAACTGGCCGTCGCGGTCACCGGATTTAAACCCGATCGAACACGTTTGGGACATTCTTGGAAGAAGGATTCGATAATGGAATCCAGGCAACGTTGAAGAGCTGATATTGGCTTTGGTGGAAGAGTGGGACAACATACCTCAACAGATGATAGACAATATCATTGGGAGTATGCGAAATCGTATGCGCGCTGTAATAAGAGCTCTGGGGTGTCATACTCGCTACTAAAATCAAATGTTTTTTTTTGTGGGTCATCATGAACATTTTTCTGTACATGTTCATTTCATTTCACGAGTGTATCGCCAGGATACACACCTGCTCTCAATTTTGGACAGGAATGATAATTATTATAGAGTGTCACACAAAAAAAATTCAAAAATAAATGTGCAAAATCAACGATTTTTCCAGTGTACTTCGAGTTCTCTTGGAGCGTGAAATTGACCAGTGAATTTCGAAAATTTTCATTTCGTTAGGTTTCCGCTTCTCTAATTTTGATTTCATTTTTTCGAATTAGAAGTATAGTCAGATACTCGCTGGAATCTGGCATGACCTAACGGGACGTGAAGCGAAAGCTGAGACACTGGCTAGCAGAGTGCGCTGGATTAATAATAATCAAAAGGTCTCCAAGGCAGAGCTGGCAGTTATTAAGACCAACTTACATCCCTCCATTGTCAAGTCATCACCCACAAAGAAAACTAGGAGGAGTCAAACGAGAATAGAGGAAAGACCTGCTGCGGGTGTTTATCAGACTGGAGATCAGAAAACAGGGGAAATAAGAAATGTCTTCGAGAGAAATGAGCTCAAGTATACAGGAATTAATCCTGTTGGCTGACCAAAGATTCCAAGACAGAGGTACACCAAGACAGTTCTCCGCATTGTAGAAGAGGTGAATGCAATTATAGGGAGCAAACTAAGAGAAGACACCAACCTCTCTGAAATTGTAGACATGGTTTACTCTGGAGCCATCACGGTGTGTGAGTTGGAGGGTATTGAAATAAAACCAAAACCTGAGCCTGAAGCTCTCATAGACCTACCATGGAAGAAGCGCCTGGAAAATAAAATCATAAGTGCAAGAAAAAAAAAGTGTTACATTCTTACCTGAATACGCCAAATCCTTCGAAAAAAAATCATAAGAAAAGCCGAAAACGCTGCCTCCGAATGCCGCGAAACACTTTAGTGCAGAGACTTCCAGGAAAAGGCCACTGTCATTTGTGATACCCTGAAACAGAAAGTAAGAGCATTAGGTAATCGAATGCACATGTATAATTAGAGAACCAAAATGTATCGGAACAACAGGTTATTCTATAGCAACCAGAAACAATTTTTCCGGGAACTTGAATATCCAACCAAAGTGGAATCCCGGCCAGACCCAGAAGCTATGCATGAGTTCTGGAGTGGAATATGGTCAGAACAAAATCACATGACCGGAAGGCTGACTGGATTGGAGAAATGATATCTAGAAACCCGCAACACCGAATGGACGTTATAAATATACTTGAGGGAGATATAGCCAGAGTCCTGAAAGTTGCCAACAACTGGGCGGCTCCTGGTCCTGACCAGATTCATAACTACTGGTGGAAATATTTCACTAGGGTCCATCTCTTGCTGGCTCAAATTTTTCAGCAGTCATTACAGAACCCAGGAATAATACCCGAATACTTCACACTTGGCATAACCTATATGATTCCGAAAGAGCAGGGAGCTCAAGATCCAAAAAAAATACATGCCTATCACTTACCTGCCGTCCATATATAACATTCTCACAGGCACGCTAACATTGTATATAAATACTTACGTCAGAGCGAAGCACATATCAGCCCACAGGCAAAATGGCTGTCGGTATGCATCAAGAGGATGCAAGGAGCTGCTGGTCATCGACGATATCATAACGAGGCAGGCTAAGAAGAAGTTACGAAACTTATCTGTAGCCTTAATTGACTACAAGAAAACTTACGATTCGGTGCCACACTCCTGGCTGATTGAGGGTCTGAACATCTATGGAGTAAGCCTATCATCAATCTCTTGAAACATTTGATGACCACCTGGAGGACATCTCTCAATATTGCAACGGGAAGAGGCAAGATAACTACTCCGGAAATAAGAATCAGGCGGGGCATATTTCAGGGAGATAACCTGAGCCCTCTGTGGTTCTGTCTGGCTCTAAATCCCCTCAGTACTTTACTCAATAACACACCGAACTGTTATATCGTAAATAAGGACACTAATACTCGTATCACCCACTAGCTATATATGGATGACCTAAAGCTTTATACTGAAAACGCAGATCAACTTGAAAGACAGCTCGAAGCAGTGTCAGCATTTAGTGAGTCAATCTACATGGAGCTGGGTATCGAGAAATGCGCAGTTGTTAATATAAGACGAGGAAAGATTGAGAGAGAGCAAGAGTGTAATACTCTGATGGATAATACAACAATGTCAGCACTGTCCCCTGAGGAGTCCTACAAATATCTGGGCGTCCCACAAGCCTTGGATATAAAAACTGCTGAAATAAAGATGAGGTTTAAAGAAAAACTCTACTCTAGAAACAACCGGATCCTTGAGGCTAAATTCAACTCGAAGGCATTATTTCAAGACATCAACTCCTGGGCTATGCCGAGCATAGCATATTCCTTTGGGGTGATCGAATGGTCGATAACTGACTTAAGAGCTATGGATATAAGAATTAGAGCGATGTTAACGGCACACGGGATTCACCATCCACACTCGTCTATAAACCGCTTGTACCTACCAAGAACACAGGGAGGACGAGGCCTTGCATCACTAGAGATGAGTCATAAGAACAACGTGGATCAACTGAGAGACTACTTCACCAGAAAAAACTCACCGTTTTATTGCACCATATGTGACGCGGACGAAAACCTATCGGCACTGCAGCTCTCGAATATGGAATTTCTTGTGGAATCACATACAGTGGCCCAGCTGTCGGAGGAGTGGCACTCTAAAGCACTTCATGGTAGATATCCGAACAACCTGAAAAATAAAGATATAGATCGAAAAAAGTCGCTTACTTACCTGAGGGCTGGCTACTTATTCCCTGAAACAGAGGGACGGTTATGCGCTATCCAGGATCAAGTAATCCCCAAAGGGATGTACCTGAAAGACATCAAAAAATAGGATATCCCAACAGAGCAGTGCCGCAATTGCGGAAAGGGGCAGGAATAAATTCAGCATATAACATCCAGCTGCCCTATCCTAGCTCCTCGGGATCACCTTGAACGCCATAATGCAGTGGCCAGGGTGTATCACCAAAGTATCGCTGTCAACCTAGGGCTATGTAAAGAAACTACTCCAGCTTGCAAATACAAACCCAAGGCAGTACTTGAAAACAGAAAATATAAGATGTACTGGGGTACAACCCTGATTACGGATAGACCAGTTGCGCACAACAGACCTGATATCGCGGTTTTCGATCTCGAGGGTGGAACGGCTATAATTCTGGATGTTAGTATCCCAGCAGATGAGAACATTACCAAGGCTGAGAAAATAACTAAATACTAGGATTTGGCTTTTGAACTGAGGGAAGTTCATAAATTGAAAAGTGTGAAGGTAATGCCACTTAGAATATCGACTAATTGCCTGGTAAAAGCGCATATGCAGGAAAATACCAAACTGTTGAAACTGCGACCAGAAATTGTATCCAGCGCACAGAAAGAAGCCATACTAGGTACCACCCGAATTGTCCGAAAGTTCCTTCAGGGCTCATAAAAATAAACCACAGAGCTGCCTTGGCGAATAGTTGCCCGGAAGTCCTGTAACTGACCGGTAACGGTGATGAAAAAAATATATATATATATATATAAAAAAAGGATGTAGAAAAAACACCTTGGTACTAAAGAGCAACTTGTAATTGATTCTGTTGCTTTGAATCAAGCTCAAACTAATAAGAGAAATATTCATACAGCCTTCATTGACCAAAAGGCTTTTGATAGTTCTCCCCATTCATGGCTTCAGGAAATTTTGGAAATTTATAAAATTGATAAAACACTTCGTCTTTTTCTTGAATTTGTAATGAAAAATTGGAGAACCAATCTTCATTTAAATATTTCAAAACAATCGTTAAAGTAATTCCAATGGAAAGGGGCATTTTTCAAGGTGATTCTTTAAGTGCTCTTTGGTTTTGTCTTTGCCTTAATCCATTATCTCATGAATTAGATCCTACTAGCTGCGGCTTCAAAATGAAGAGTCTATCAACTGAATTCAAGTCACTTAATTTATTTAAATGATATTAAATTATATGACGGAACCAGATCTCATTTAAAAAGTCTACTTGAGATTACTTTCAACTATTCCAATGATATTCATATGAAATTTTGGCTTCCAAAATGTGAAAATCTTTCTATTGAAAAAAGAAAGATCACCTCTGATTATATAAAGATTTCCAATATCGAAATCGAGCCAATGCATCAAGGAAATACACATAAATATCTTGGATTTTGTCAAGAGAAGACAATTAACCATAGCAGCACTAAAGAAAATATTAGAAGTGCATATTACAAAAGACTTAGAATTATCATCAAGAGTCATTTAACTAGTAAAAACCTTTCTAGAGCTATCAACTCCTATGCAGTTCCTATTCTTACATCTTCTTTTGGAATTATTAAATGGTCTAAAACTGATCTAAATGAATTACAATGTCAAACGAGGAAAATGCTTTGTAAATATCATAAGCACCACCCAAAGTCAGCTGTTCAGAGAGTTACACTACCTAGACATCTTGGAGGTCGTGGATTAACTGATTTGAATAATCTTCATAGTAAACAGATTTTTCATCTACGTTCCCATTTTCATGATAAACAGAGAACGTCTAAATTACATGATACTGTTGTTGCTTCAGATTATAATCTTACACCTCTGAACTTGACAATGCAAAAGGTAGGTTTTGATATATTTGATGATAATTCTAAAAGGGAAAGTTGGATGCAGAAGGAATTACACGGAAAGCACCCTAAAGAATTGAAAAATGATTATATTGATGAAATCGCATCAAATAAATGGTTAGTTTCTGGAGAATTGTTTGCTGAAACAGAAGGCTTGACAATTGCGATCCAGGATCAGGTTGTTTTCACGAGGAATTATAGAAAACACATCATCAAACAAAATATAGATGATTCTTGCCGTAGATGTTTCTGTTCTGCAGAAACAGTTTTTCATATATTATCATCTTGCTCAGTCCTTGCTTCAACAGATTATTCAGAAAGACATAATGCCGTCGCTAATATTATTCATTTCAATCTAGGAATTAAACATGACTTAATTCCCAAAAGAAAAAAAATTTACAAATATGAACCTGAGATTATTTGTGAAAATGACAAATATAAACTTTATTTTGATAAAACAATTCTTTGAAACAGAGCTGTAAAACACAATAGACCAGATATCATTCTTACTGATAAACAGAATCAAATAACATATATAATTGATATTGCTATACCCGACACACATAATATACAAAATAAATACAAAGAAAAAATTTCTAAATATATGATGCTTGGCGACGAGATTAAAAAATGTGTAAAATGAAAAAATTTTTATTCTACCGATTATTATTTCCACAACAGGTGTTACACCTAGGAATCTTCACAAAAGTTTGGAGATTTTGGGTCTGAAGAAAAATTTGTTTGAACAGTTACAAAAGATAACAGTCATCAAATATTGTAATATTCTTCGTAGGTTTCTTTCCGATAAAAATAATGAGATAGAGTCATAGGTTTTCTCTTTAGTTTATACTGCTCAGAATCTCATTTCATATTTTATTTATTTGTTTATATAAATGTAATATAATTAACTGACAATTTTGTCATATTTATATTCAGAGCGGTATTCTATTCGATCGTTCACCATTTCACACAAAGGAAACTATTAATGAGTAACATTCAGTGTTTCTTGACTAAGGTCCGTACACTGGATTTTTCCGGGGAGAAAGCCTCTGACACTACTCGTTGGTACATTGATATCATTGTCTGATGATGCTATAGTATGTATATATTCTGGTAGATTGATATATTTTCAATACATTTAACGTTATCCTAATATATAATTATTCCAGGATATGTTTTGATTATATTCATTGCCTGGCAATGGTATTAATTACCGGGTGGTGGATTTATATTTTTCATGAAATCAGTGTGATTGCATGAACAGATATATGGGCAACTCATCGGGGAACCCCTATATATATAAATATATATATATATATATATATATATATATATATATATATATATATATATATATATATATATTTAGCATTCTACGGAAGGTTGAATATTGTTCCTTGAATAAAATTCATCGAAGTGTATACAGTTTTGCTAGGCTGATTACCCAAACAAAATCTATATATGCCTGTAGGCCAAAATGGGTTATTCTCAACTTTGATTTCGGCATTAACAGTTCTACAATGATGAAATGAAAGGATTTAAATGTCAAACTCAATGTTAAATTTGATTTAATTCATAATTCATGGAAAATTCCATTATCCGATAGTGGATCCGCTATTCAATAATGAACTTCACAAAGTGAATGTAAATGCGAAAAAGCGATAAAGAATAAATGACAGAGTTTGCAATGGAGATTGGTTGAAACTACGAACGGCAGTAATTCAATATCGAAGTTTTTGTAAAAAACGCGAATGCTGATTATTGGCAATACTTGCGCACACAATTTGGCTCACGATAATAATTATGCATCTGTATATAGTCCTTAATGTTCAATTTTCCTTATGCTTATTTTTGAGCTGGAGAATAGTAATTAGCTTATTGGAGGTATTAATTTTTCATCAAACATTTGATTTATAACTGACAATGCTTCGTAGTGGCTTGTTACTTATTGCCAACACATATCTCAGCAATTAAAAACACTAATTAGCTTTGGTTATTTCGAAACAAACAGCAATCAGGTTTTTTGGGTCATTTCAAACTGTAACGTATAGCAAATGCAACAGAGTATGCGCGCTTTGAGTATTTCTTATCCATTACCTGACTATAAGTTTTTATTAAGTGGGTTATTAAGACAGTTATTTCAATTTAGTCGAATTAGAGAAAATTCTTGGTTGTGTGGTCATCTAAGCATCATCGTCTTTGGCTCTGATTACTTCATTGCACTGGTATATTTGTAGGCTAAACCACTATTATTCACTCGACCACCGACAGTGGTGTATATTAAATCAATAAAGAGTTTGGATGTCTCTACCAGATACATATCTATGTCTTCATTCAACAGTTAATACACTTTAGCAATAGCCCATCATTCTTACTGATTTAACTACATACGAAACATTTATCTGAGGCAACATCTCGGTCTCTTTTTTCATCAACAGAAAATAAACCAGCATGAAATATAACTGGGTGAATCTATAATAGATAGACTATCAACACATAATCTATTTAAAATATCAAAGGAAACTATTGAAACAGATATTTTTACCAAAAATTCTAGATTATTGATTTTTGATCTGGTTATTATCATCACATTGAAATACACTACTCTTTGTATGCGGAAATAATCCTCAATTTGGAAAATACATATCCGATTGGGAGAAAGAATTTTTCTTTAGTATGGTGAAGGATAAGTGCGTTTGTCTCATTTGTCGTCCGTCAGTTGCAATACCTAAGCTTGGTAACTTAGAGAGACATCATAAAACGGTTCATAAAAACTATGGAAAAGTTTTTCTGCCACAAAGTGAATTGAGAATTTGATATCTTGTTTGAAAAAAGAACAAGTTCACAAGACCAGCCAAACAATCAAAAGCTGCTGCGATCGCGTAATTTAGAATATCTCATACATAGGCGAAACACAAGAAACCATTCGAAGATGGATCGGTTGTGAAGAAAGCATATATTGAAGCGGGTAAGACTTTATTTATAGATTTTGAAAATAAAACAGAAATCATGTCTGCTATCAGAAAACTTCAGTTATCTCGTCCGACTGTCACAAGGTGTATTGAGGTCATGAGCCAGGACATGGCAGATAAACTAAACTATGATATCATGAAACGTAAATACTTTTCTTTACAGTTCGACGAATCTAGCAATATGACAGACACTGCACGGCTGTGTATTTTTATTCGGATGGTATTAACTGACATGTTGGCAAAGGAAGAATCTTTGACAATCATTCCTCTGAAGAGGAAGACCCGTGGCAAAGATATATATGACGTTCTCTTCAATTTTGTAAAAACTGCAAGCTACCAGTATATAAATTAGTGTGAATTACAACCTATGGAGCACCAGCAATGACTGGAAACAAAAACGGTTTTGTGTCGAGCTAGTGATTTTTTTCATTCCATTGCACCATAAATCAACAAGTTTTGTGTTCAAAAGTTTTGAGCACGGAGAAAATTGTGGACATTTCAACAAAAATTGTGAATTCCATCCGTGCACATACCTTGCAACGGCGGCTTTTTAAGTTGCAGTTGGAAGATAGGGAGTCAGCTGAACCAACTGATTCAGTTCTTCACATGGGCGTCAGGTGGTTCAGTCGCAGAAAATTCCTAGAAAGATTTCAAGAATTATTGCCCGAAATATCAGTTTTTCTAGACGAAAGAGGTGATGACACTCAGATGTTGAAAAACGAAAAATGGCTGACTGATTTGGTATTTGTGACTATTCAACTTGGAGCTTCAAGGTAAAGGAAGAACTATTATTGAGATGATTAGCGCAGTAAACGCATTCAAAATTGGGACAATTCGAAATGCGTTTTTATGGTTGCAGTAAATTGGCAAATATGGCATCATCTATGAGTTATCCTTTCTCATGTAGAACATTGAGGAATTAGCTACTGAAATAGCAAGTCAGTATAATATGAACTCATGTTCTGTTCAAAATGAGTTGGTGCAGATTATATCAGATGAACATCTCAAAGCTACAGCATCTTATACAAATTTCTGGTGTTTCATATCTGAGAATAAATATCCGAATATAAGACCAATCGCGCTTCAACTGAAGTCAATGTTTGGATCAACTTACTTGTGCGATTCTGAATTTTCTGAAATGAAGATAATTAAGTCAAAATATCGAAATCGACTAACATCATGCTTGCGATTAGCACTCTGTGGTTACGTATCATCTTATGGAAAGTATGCTGAGGACATGCAGTGCCACGCTTCAACATCCAAAGTCACTCTTAAATTTAACACCATATGTAACTCTTTTGTTTTGTAACAAACAATTAACTCGCAATTTTCAATAACAATTAACTTTTTCATTGATATTATAGAGAAGAACCTAACTAAACGTAACCCAAACCTTGACTAAAATAATGTATATTGTGCGGAAAGCTAATATCTATATTTGCTACGGTACACCCTACCTAGGTAGGTAGGTAGGGTGTATCGTATATGTACGACAACCCTGAATCACACATACTTGAAGCCTCTCAGAGTCGATCGTAATTAGTCTAAAAATATTGAGATAGATCGCAAGTAGTTCAAGTTTGAGCATCCCTGCACTAGGATATCAAAAAATTAATTACTTATTAGAATAAAAGTTATTTCAAAATACTAATTGAAAAATAATCAAATTCAAATTCTATTTCCAATATTATTATTTAGAAAGAAAACAATGGAGATTGAAAATGAGGAGTGAAGCGGAATAATACACTGAATAAAATAAACTTGTGCTTATGTCTGAGATAAGGAAATCCTAGTGATGGAATTATGAAGGGATATTTCAAGCATATGGCTGTGGAAATATCTAAGTCCATATAACTGAAATGTCCTCCGAACGCGTTGGCATGATAGGAATTATCGAACGGCTACGTCGTCAGTAAAAATAGCCAAAAACCCAACCGGAAAATCTATTCCATTCACATTCCACCGGAATTTGAGAATCTATAAATTATTATTTCAAACCGAATGTTATTTAACCCCATGTGGTTTTGAATTCACCTTCATAGTGAATTTCACCATCGAACATCTTCAATTTCAATTTATTTCAGCATCAAAATAAGAGAATAAATGGTTGACATTCAAATGAATCTAGGAAGGTTATAAAGATTGTTTCAGGTGTCAAGTCATCAATTCCCTCAGTCGGTTTGTCATTAAAAAGCATGAAGAAATTGCCAATAAAAACATATATCCAAAAATCCTCCGTACTAGAGAGACAGGTTATGAATCTTGTAGTTTTCGATGAATCTACCTCCACCTTCCAGAAAAAAAGTATTGGACTCATTAATTCATAATACCAATATGTATGCCTCACATATATTTTCATTTGATTTTCAACTTAAATTTACGTGGCGTGAGCTGTGCGTGTCATAGGTTTGATTTCTGACTGGTTTAATAATCAAGAGATTTTTGACAGGGACGGCCAGTTCCGTGCAAGGCATGTATAGACTGGACTGATTGCGACATTTTAGTACTGCAGCTATGTGGAATATTGGATTAGTACAAAACGACTGATACTTTTGCTTGAGGAATTCATTGCTGCAAATAGGTTCAAATTCCTTCCTTCCATTTTCGAATTATTTGGACATTTTGAAACATTTTCTGAACCAATCAAGTGCCAATATGTAGGTAGTTTCTGAGGTTATGTAAAAATGCTTTTTATATTTCACAGGTATCATTCTATATAGAAGCGAATTGAGAGCGGTAATTTCTTTCTTTCTCCAACTGAGTTTGAGTTATGAGGCTAAATACCGTGACAACCGGCATCTCCCACATCTTGAAGAAAAAAGAACCATTAGCAGAGAATATCATACAACGAAATAAGTGAGCGCTTAGAAACATATGATGCTTCACCAAGACAATGCGTCTTCTCAAGTTGATCGCAACAAAGGCGAAATTGCACGAATTTAACTTTGGATTGCGTCCTTTTCATCGACGTTATTCCGCAGATCTTGCGAAAATTATACGAGGGATTTCCTTCAATTTATGCATATAGAATTGCAATGAAAAATAAATTCTGTCAAATAGTATCGGGATTTGATTATCTGAAAAATCTGCTTGAAACGATTGTCAAAATTACTGTACTTGTTGGCACACTGTTTTCTCTACTGACGCGAAGTTTGAATGCGATCTGTCATTCAGTTTGTCACAGTGCTCAATTTCATCATTTTTATATCACCAAACACAAGTGAGTTTGGTGATTTCTGAAATGGATAAAAATCTTTAACAAATTTTTGTCTCTAATTTTGTTTTTATTTATTTATTTATTAAAGTACAACATAAGGAATGTGCACAGCCGAAGCCAAAATGACATTCACTAGATGGATATTAGTTACATAGAATCTAGTGCTTTAAAAAAAAGTATTATATAAAACATTGAAAGTAAATTGTATTCACAGAAAGAATGAAAAAAAAATACAAAATGAATATTTCAAAACGAACGATTGAACGAATTTGATGTTAGTCAATGAAAGAGCAAGAGTAGGCTTCTCTTCAAAGAGGTCAATGTGACCCCAAACAAATTGATACTCCTAGGCATGTTGCAGACACGTTGCATCCTATCGATAGGGGAGCTTTGTGCACTATCAGTTTTTCTAAAAGTTATAGAGAAGAGGTCGTGGTGCCTCAAAGATTTCATAGGAACATTAAAGGTAACCATGTTCAAGATCTCCTGAAGTGCGCCGTTCAATATTTCAATATATATGAATAGCAATCATAACGAGGATTCCAGATACATGAGGCAAAATTTAATTTACGGTAGATAAGCAATAATACAAAGCGATAAGTGATTTTATATATTTAAATTCCTTACTTCTCCTGAAAATATAACCCATCATTAGATTTGAACTATTTGCTATGCGATTTATGTGTGAATCGAAGATCAACTTCGAATCGAAAGTGACACCCAGAACAAAAGCCGTGGACACACGCCGCAACAATGAATTGAGTACAGAAAAGTAATAGGCGAATGGTTTTTAGTGAAAGTTATCGTGAAAAATTTATTTAAATTCAAAAATAATTGGTTTTCTCTATAGGACTCAACTAAGTTATTCAAATCTAGTTGATGATCAACGAAGTGCCTCAAGTATCCGATAGATCTAAAAACTTTCAGATCGTCTGCATAGAGCAAGAATCTGGAATGCCGGAAACATTTGTCTGTGTCATTTACATAAATTAAGAGAAGGAGAGGACCGAGATGAGTTCCCTGCAGTACCCTAGAAGGACTAAGGAAAGATTCAGATTTAAAACCATTAGAACTAACCAACTGTGACCTATGCAGAATGTACGATTGGATCCACTCAAGCAATCCACCACTTACACCTGCTTCGGCTAGTTTGAAAATAAGAATATCGAAACTTACTTTGTCGAAGGATTTAGAAAAATCAGTGTTAGTAGCATCAGTCTGAGCTTGATAATCCATTGCACTCTGCAGGTACTCCATATAAACTATCAAATTAGTTTCCAGAGTCCTACGCTTAAAAAATCCGTGCTGTTGTGGGATAATGAAATTTTCCACATGAGAGAAGAGATACTTATAAATTATGCGTTCAAATACCTAATCAATGATCGAAAGTTTGTTAATAGGTTTATAAGTAGGAATATCATTTGGGTTTGTAATAACACCCGTCATTGGGTTCAGGAGAATCCAAGACTTTTGATAGAAGGTGCCTAACAGGAACTGACTTTTTGCGAGCAGAAAATGTCAGAGGAATAACAGGAACCGGCCGAATGGGTTGCAGGACTTTCGAAGGCGAAATGGAATTCCCTTCCTCAGACCTTCAGCTGGATTTGGTTCGTTTTCTCTTGACGTTCCAAGTTGAGGACTAGTACTTCTATAATCATTACTTTTGTTAGACTTAGCAGCCTGATCTTCATTGACTTGTTGTTGTTTGGGGTTAATTTGACCTGAAGTAGCACCAGAAAGGAAAAGTAGTATTCAGGTATGGTATTTCGATCTAAAGGATAAATACCAGTACTTCTGAATCACGATGTGGCGTTTGTGCGAATGGCAGCACCTTTCCATGCTTTCTCCATAATATTTGCCACCTGGTATCTTGATATGTTTCTACTGGGATTATTATTCATCCACACATTTGCTTCTTGATTATAAAATGATTTTAATGGTCCAAAAAACTACTGTCAAGGCGTTGCAATGCATGAGTACAGTGACTGAGGAAACATTACAAAATTATGTCGTTTTGATCCGTAGTCTCCAGTACTTCTACATTACTGCAATGAGAAGTATGCCTATCGAGCAACAGTGAAACTTGTCTTTGTGGTTTTCGAGGTACAAAGTGTTCCCTTAACCACCTTAATAAAATATCGCTGTTTATAAAAGAACGTGGTCAAGGGCTCAGTTCTCAATGAACCGTTGAAGCTTTAATAAAAACCAAGCGAACAGGACAGAATCTGGTAAATTTCATTTCAATATTTCTAAGTTTTGGTGAGGATGGAGTTCGTTTCCAATTTGGAAGGGAAATAATTGCGAATGTCATTCATTTCCTGAAACGAGAAGGGATGCAGAATTAACCTATAATTTCTTTGAAAAAGGTTCAAGAACGTGTAGCCGTCGCAACAGGAGTAGGTTTGCTAACTGTGCTAGAAATTACGAGCGACATGGAGAAGATTGAAGATGGTGAAAATAACAACTTTTCAACTACCGATGAAAAGTGAGGAAAATCAGCGAAGAAAACAGATCTCGATGACTTCGATAGAGCTCTGCTTCGTAGGATTATTACGTCGTCGATAAAATCGTACGCACATTAACGCGAATCCATCGAAATTTCGTCGATAAGAATGAACATGTAGGATCACGAGACAACATTCGAAATGTTTTGTGTGGAATGGGGTTCAGTTGGATTAAAACTAAAACGAATAGAAAGCTACTTATGGAAAAACCTCAAAAACACCAACTACGTTTGAATTATTCAAGAAGCATTAAACGAAAGCGTCACGAAAGGAGAACAATAATTCACATGGTCGAACCATATATTCATTCCTCCCATACACACAAGAACGCTTGGAGTGACGAGACAAACGACGGTCTACGTCAGCCTGTTTCAAAAAGAACAAGACTTATAATTTTGAAATCCCCTAGTTAATGTGTATTTGTACGAAACGCATATCTGGCTTTCAAGTCCAATTGTAAAACCGGTGATTATCACGATGATATGAATTTCGCAAACTACGAAAAATGGTTGAGAGAAAAACTTATTCCAAATTTACCACCCACAAGTGCGTCGGTGATCGATAACGCCACATATCACAAATTACAAACAGAAAAACACCGAACATGGATTCCCGAAAAGAAGATATGAAATAGTGACTGCAACGTCGAAATATTGCCTTCGCAGATAAGATGCTCAAAGCAGAACTTTATAATCTAATTAAATTGCAAATACCCAGATATAAAACGTATGCTATTGACAAACTCCTCAATGATGATGTCCATGATGTACTTAACTTCCCCCATATATTCCTGACTTGAACCCGATTGATAAAGTTTGGGCAGTCATGAAAGTTTATGTAGCTGACAGGAATGTTGATTTCTCAATGAAAAATGTGGAAAAACTGTGAGGTGAGTTTTCCTCTTAGGTTCCTCCAGATCAGTGGAAATCGTTGTGCGACAATACGCAGAAAATTGAACAATTTTTTATGGAGTAAGAACTTATGCTGGATGACGACAATTTCATAATTACTTTGCAAACAGACAAAAATGATAGCAACAGCGAGTCTTCTAGTTATAATGAAGAACTATCTGACAGAAAATTTTTAACTTTTCGTTATTTAACTCACTTTGTGTTTGATATTTGAATTGTTTGCAAATTATCTAGATAAATAGAGTTTTACAATTTTTTATGAATTTGTATCATTAAACTGACAACCAGTTAAATCCGAATCATTCGTCTTCACGATAGCGCAATACGATTGTACCTCTTGAACTTTCCGTTTTCTTTGTTATGTCGTTAATCCTTTATAAACCCATCGAGGTATCACAAAGATACAAGGTACTTTGGAGAACATAGTTACTAATCATTTGCCTCAAATCCCTATTGAATATCAACCTTCAATTACTTTATTTTCTCCAATTGTATAGATTCCAGGTATTCTTGAAAATTTTAATTATAAGGAGAAAGCAATAGTACTTCTTATGCAGGTTCAGTTAGAAAAACCCCTGCCTTAAAAATTTACTTTAGTCTAAGTAGTGATAAGTGTGTGACTCACTACTTTGTAATAGAAATTAAAATGATCGAGTACCTTGAAATTCCATATGACCAAGAGGGATAATTTTCTCAGAAAGCCCTTATGCCGACCCTGATAGCTATTTGACATTACATTGCAGAACGTATTATTCATCCTTTTTCCTCCGCTTGCTATCTCTTTTTTTTCTTCGCGCATCATATGAGAATATCAACTATACCGATATTCTTGTCGACTTGTATGCTCAAAAAGTTTCAATTTCTATCAAAATTAACATTCTTGGGAAAATTTATCAGGCATATTATGCCTTTTCGAAGAGAAGAAATAACATCCTTCCTATGAATATTTTTTTCAGTATATCATTGCATTCTATTCGTGCTGGTAAAACATTCAAATATATTTATAATAATGAAAACAAACAAGTACTGTGTTTTAAGGAATTTTACTTAATAATTGCGATTCGTAACGCGTTTCACTACACCGTAGCTTCTTCAGACGAATGAATGCACAGAAAATAAATGAGAATATAAATATAAATGTTCTCGAATAATTACTAATTGGGTTGCTTCTTCTTAAGTGGTTATTTATGACAGGTATATCCAATAAAATTAAGGAATAGATTGCTCTCCGAAGAGATTCAATAGAGGTGAAGGGCCTAAATCGACTTGTTCATTGATGAGTTTACCTGAGTGTTCGTATTTATTTATTTCTAAAGTTTCCCAAAGATCCACCTTCCAATATTTATTATCTGTATGCAAAATTTCAAACTGTGGGTCGAAAGAGTGATTATTTTCTAAGAGATGATTCGCGTAATTTGAATCTGATGTTTTATTTGAAGAACTGCATTTATGTTTCGATATTCTAATATTAAAATTTCTATGTGTTCTACTAATGTAGAAATTATCACAGTCATTGCAATTCAATCTATAAACACCTGATTTATTGTTTTTACCTGATTTGGTTTTATTATTTTTGTATATTTGCCTAAATTATTATTAGTTTGGAAAGCTATGTTGAAATTATTGCCACTCAAGAATGATTTCAGTTTCTCACTTGTAATGTCAACGTAGGTTAAGGTGTTGAATTTTTGTTTCAATGTATCCACAGGGTAAACTTCATTCAATGCGATTCTACTTTGTTTTTTATTTAAAATATTATTTATTAGTTTGGGATTGTAACCATTGTTTTCGGCTATTTGTTCAATCAAATTTGATTTTTTGTTGAAATTTTTTGGCGATAACGGGATGTTAATCAATCTAGGAATAAACCTATTGAATGCTGACATTTTATGTTGATACGGATGGTACGACGAGTTATGTATTATAATATCTGTATGTGACGGCTTATGGTAAATTGCGAAGACTTGTTTTCCATTTTCATTCGAAATTGTTACGTCTAGAAATTTATCGAATTATTGCTTTCTATTTCGGTTGTAAATAGTAAAAATAGAAGGCAATAATTCGATAAATTTCTTAGACGTAACAATTTCGAATGAAAATGGAAAACATGTCTTCGACTGTGTTAATTTCTACATTGGTAGAACACAAAGAAATTTTAATATTAGAATATCGGAACATAAACGCAGTTTTTCGAATAAAAAATCAGATTCAAATTACGCGAATCATCTCTTAGAAAATAATCACTCTTTCGACCCACAGTTTGAAATTTTGCATACAGATAATAATGATTGCAAGGTAGATCTTTGGGATATTTTAGAAATGAATAAATACAAACACTCAGGTAAACTCATCAATGAACAAGTCGATTTAAGCCCTTCACCTCTATTGAATCTTTTCGGGGAGCAATCTATTCCTTAATTTTATTGTATATACCTGTCATAAATAACCACTTAAGAAGGAGCAACCCAATAAGTAATTACTCAAGAACATTTATATTTATATTCTCATTTATTTTCTTGTGCATTCATTCGTCTGAAGAAGCTACGGTGTAGTGAAACGCGTTACGAATCGCAATTATTCAGTAAAATTCCTTAAAACACAGTACTTGTTTGTTTTTTATTATTGATAATGGAATTTTACCAAGTAAAAGCCTCCCAAATTCAAATATATTTTATCTGATTTTGATAGATATGGGCGAGAAATTGAGAAATCTGAAATAACTCGAAAACAGAAGAAGGTAGTTGAGATGTATTAGCTCCAATGAATATTCCCCGAAAATAGAGGACCGAGATACGCGGATATTTTTCCTCTATTAGAAATATTATACATCGAGACCGTACTGAAACATTGAAATTGAACACCCTGTTTATGCTTGGTTATTAAGTATACTAAATGAAATAAAATGATTTCGATAATTATAAACTCTATATCTATTGCAGAAGAAATATCTGGAATATTCGTGAAGAGTATAGGGAAATCAAGTGCTGCAGATTTGACCAAAAAAATAAAAATCAACGATAGGATTATCGAGGTAAAATTTGATGCCTGTCTTTATGAACAACATTAATAATACATATTATGTATTTATTTCTAGGTTGATGGAAAATCTGTTGTCGGTCAGACGAACCACCAAGCTGTCGAAATATTGCGGAATACTGGTAATTTTGTCACGATAAAATTTGAGAGATATCTTCGAGGTCCCAAGTACGATCGTCTACAGCAAGCTATTAAAGCCAACGAGTTGCTTCCTCCTTCTCCGCCATCGCCTTCATTTTCTTCCTTGCCCAAAGTTCCTCTAAGCAGAGTGGTAAGCTGGTTTTCGAAAAAATATTTCAACCCAAAAACTATGATATGAGGTAGTGAGAGAGTCAAGGTCAATTTTTTATTTAAATGAAGTTATTCCAATTTTTTATATTTTTGAGATGCCATCTATCACTCTTCACAGTACACCAAGCAATATTTCAAATAGTTACCAATACATTGCTCCATTGATCTTGTCTTATAAACCGATTTGAATAAATACTTTGAGTTAAAGTGATGTCAACGACTTTGAGTTACAGCATTCTTACTCCAAATAGTAGAAATATTGAAAAACATAAGAGATAAAAGCATAAGAAATCTTTTCTTAAGGAAACAACTGTTCAAATAATATCAATGAAGGAGTTAGGGTTATGTATATAAGTATTCTATTATTCCTTAATCAGGCCTTAGCGCGATACAATGATATTAGTGCTATAATAATTAATTTAAGTATTCAAAGATAATTTGTATTTTAATTGAGAATGACGAAAGCGAAAACTGCAAGTTCACGCCCTTAAAATGAATTATTATTTTTAGTAGGGTAACATTAAAATAAAACTGGATGCTTGAATCAAACGAATTTCCGATATATCGTCGGAAACATAGAAAAGGAGTAAACCTAGAAATTAGCTTCGTGAAGATGTTGATTCTCAAACGAATTCTCGAAAGCCATAGAAAAACGCAAGTAAACGACAACAAGTGAAGAAATAACGGAATTCAGGTGAAAGTTATATAAATGTGAAAGGAAACATCACAGAAACTAATAAATATCAAAATGGAGATGTAAAGACGTCGGTCCTGTCTAACAGAGATATGTTGGACAATAAAGATCCCTTCCCTCGACACGAGAGGGGTTCGGCAAAATTCCCGGGTTAGTGAGGTGACACAATTCCCCGGAGTGTCATTGTCCGAAAGGCGGGAATAGAGCCCGTTAAAGGAATAACAAATAAATAGAAATTTTATAATAAAGACTTCAGATGTCCAAAATAGCGAATCAATTTGTGAAGATCGACAGGAGATCTGTTCGCCTGGGTCACTCATGTTTGTACATCAACGATGGAAAAGTACGGGGAATCTAGAGCAATAGCCCTCGACATCTCTAAAGCCTTCGATAGGGTTTGGCATGCAGCCTTGTTGAATAAACTTGCTGCATATGGGCAATTATGGGGTTGGATAAGTAGCTTTCTTTCAAATAGATCAATACAAGCTGTGGTAGACGGTATACATCTGATTGTTTCCAGTTGCAAGTAGGAGTACCTCAAGGAACCATTCTTTCTCCAACCTTTTTTCTGTTGTTGATAAAAGATCTTCTGTCGTCCACAGAGAACAAGATCTTCGGTTTTGCGGACGATTGTACCCTGGTTTCGTCTTTCGGTATTCTGCGGCTGATTACAGCTGCGGAATCTCAGCGTCAGATATGTTAACAAATTAATAACATAAACTCTGACTTACAGAAGATATCGGAGTGGGGCAGTTGAACCTGGTGAGCTTCAACGCCAACAAGACGCAATCAACTACATTTTCTAGAGAAGCCCTCGCTGGAAGAGCTCCTCTAACGATGCAAGGCCAACAAATTGCATCCAAATATTTGATGTACCTTCTCGGAATAACGTTCAACTCTGGTTTTCGCTGGTATGAATATGTATAAAGCGATAGCAGAGTCTGCGTCAGCTAAAGCTAGTTTTCTTTCTTTTCAGAGCCAAGCGATACGTATTCTCAGCTGTCGCTTCTAATAATGCTTTGGAATATTGTTCCCATGTATGGGAATCTGCGCCCAAAAATTCGTTGCAGATGTTGGATAGTGTGCAAAAACGGGACGTGCGACGCATCGACCACCCTGAGATCATCCGCGATCTCCAACCGCTGGCTCTATACAAAAAGCGAGTGAACAGACACCTCAATTCTCGTGGTGTAACAGGTCCGCCTATTCCTGGGAAGCGAACATAAAAAAAATAAAAATGAAAAATGAAAGACAAGAACATTTAGAAAAGTTCCATATATTAAGTGACTCAAGTAAATGAAATGCGTTTTTATGTGGACATGTGCATCAAGTACTTGTGAAGCAATGTAGAATAAAAGAAATGAGACAATGAAGTATCATCTTTTTTCTTCATTAAGAAAATAATACTCTGCGTTTATGGGAACGATTTTGTTTGGATACACTTGTCATCAGTGATTGAACGATTAGTTTAGCTTTAACAAAAGTGCAAACGGAATATTACCAGGTAATGATTTGCGAGGAAAACATGTAGTGGTCCCAACAAAAACAGCAGAGCAAAAACAATCAGTATACGATCACATTAATAATTCTCAAGATTTTCAGTCATTATTCTTGCAAGGACAGTCTTAATTAAAAGTACATATTCAATTATTAATTTCGGAAGAAAATTTCACATTCAATTTGTTAAAGTCATATGAAAAATTAATTTTTGGATTCAACTCGTGGATAATGATTAGAGGAAAATGAGAAAATGATAATTGTTGGAGATTCGAATGCTAGGATAGGAAATGACCGGAAGAGAGAATAGGATCTATGGGAGACTAATGTAAAGTAATAAGAAACAGAACGACAATGATGAAATTTTGCATAGAATAGGAATTACTAATGGAATATTCATTCATAGAACAAAATATGGAAGATCTGTACGTTTTTGTAGCAGAAAATAGAAATACGAAAAGCATTATTAATTATTGTTATAAGTTTTCTATAGAAATGTGAAGTATATTCATAGGTATTAAAATTATTCTAGAAACCAATGCAGACTGAAATCACAAACTGGTAGTAGCAAATCTGCAAACAAGTAAAAAAATAGAACAAAGAGAAGAAGACTGTTCAAAGATCATGATTGGTGGACTATCAATCGAAATAAAAACATCTCAAGAAACCAGAGGAATCTAAGGAAACATATGATATAAATGGAAGTTGGGAAACACTAAAGAAAATACAATATGAAAGAGCAGAAAAATTAAGTGGAAGAAAACAAACAGAGCAAAAATTAATCCACAAACTGGTGGACAGAAGGACTGAGAAAAAAGTCAGGGAAAATAAACAGACTTGGAAAAAATATTAAATAAAACACGGACAAAACTATGTATGTAGAGCTGAGAGGTGAAGTAGGGAAGCAAGTTGTGAGAAACTTGGAGAACTAAACAAAGATTACAAAAATAATAAAAAGAAATTTCGGAATCGAATTAAATCTGTGAACGAAGGAAAAAAGATGGAGATTCAAGCATGACTGATATAGATGATAGCATAAGAAGTGAAGGGACGAATTTTCGAAGATTTGCACAAAACAGGGAAAAGTTTAAGGGAGTAGTCAGAAGAGGAAGAACATCAGGAGATTGCTCAAATAATGTAGACAGAAGTCGAAGAGGCGATAAGAAATATTACAACATGCTAAGCTGATGGAAGTGTCAATATAGACATACAGAGGGACAAAAGTGATTAAATAAAATATACACTGGAACATGAAAAAAAGAAACAATCCCAGAAGACTGGAAAAATAATTTAATCCTGCCAATCTATGAGAAAATAGATCAAACTTTGTGTGAAAACACTAGACTCTATGCCTCTCATCAGTGGGGTTCAAAGTATACACCATCTGACGCTACTTTGTCGATGTCTCACTAACAGAGGTCAATTATACGCCCTTATCTTCCAAGGTCGCCTCTCGAGTGTCATTCTTTTTTTTTGGTAGCAAGAACCTACTTCTGGAAATTCTACCTATTATGAAAAATTTAGAAAACAGGCAGCTAATGTGGTTTGGCTACATAAAACGAATGGACCCGTCAAGAATAGAGAGAAAGATCATCAAAACAGGTATAAGGACGAGGAGGAAAAGGTCCAAATAATGGGAGAATTGGCTAAAAAGAATAGAAGATAATGTGCTTCAATAGGGTATTGACTCGGTAGAAATGAAAAAGATGGCTCAGGATCGAAGCAAATGAAGAAAGTTTATAGAGAACTCAAAGGAATTAACACAAATCTAGACACCTTGAAGGGCAAAATGGAAAGAAGAAGAAGATTTAATTTTCACCAAATAAATAATAGACATGATTTCTTTGTCTTTCATAAACCGTCTCATAGGGACATTGTAATGCAGAATGCGTTTCATCCTGTTCAACATAAAATGGTAGTTTTCCAAAGTATGATCCATAGATTATTAAATGCATTTCTTTCGATAAAGAACTTTGTACTATCGAAGGAATAGCTCAAAAATGCAATCCAAATATAATAACTAAATCACTCAACAAAAACAAAAGCCAGGCAACAGAATTATTGTAACCCAAATCTGAAGATCAACACAGATATAGTTACCTTACATTGGGAAGGTTAGGTTAGGTTAGATAATTTAAAATATTTACTGAAGAAATTTGACAATCCTAATTCAGAATCTGATTGAATGGTCATGTTAATTCGGACAATTATTCCTCTTTACTTAATTTGTTTTCGTGATTTGTGATTCAGATAGTAGATAATTTAGCTCAAGGTAGTTTCATTCATTTTTGTAGATCATATATAACTTATTGTGCCTTAGTTCAGTTTTATATTAGCCTGATGAAGGCGCAGTGTCGTCAAAACGCAATACAGATATAGTAGTAAATAAGTGTATATCAAATTTTTGCTCATTTATCATTTGAAATGGATTTACTTCAGTTAATGACCACAGGTTTTTGTAGAATGAAAACAACTAAAATTGAAACTAAAGGCTCTGATTGTGAAGTGGGTTCGGTGGTGTGGGAAAATTGAAAATCGTAGAGCATTTTTCCCAAATCTATCATTTTTAATCAACAAAAAGTATAGATCTTTAGGTACCTACCCACTCACTACTGTTATTGTTTTATATTGAGTCTATTTTATTATAGAGTTAGTAATTATGGAAGCCTATTTTCTATTTCACAGATATAGTACTCGAATATTGTAACTTTCTTGAGCACGATTTTCTAACTCAGATTAACCAATGTTCCAAACTCTATAAAAACTTATGAAAGTGAAAGTATCTGTTTCAATAAATCGAACATATTGCAATGGAAGAACTCAATTAGGATTACAAATTCATGAAAAAATGCTTGAAAATGGACCCAATGCTAGTGAATATATAACTGGCACCTCCTTTATTGGGTGGGTGTTGCATTTCGAATGGTTCTCGATGAAACCTAACAAGTGAATCTCATTACGTCTAAATTTTATAGTGAAAAAACTAAACTGAATGTCTTATTGAGCGGAGCAGCAAGAACAACTCTTCGGTCAGTTTCTGCAGGAATTAAGATATCAGGGATTATTGTTCAATCTGTTTTACATAAACTGCCTTTCGTCTTCCAAACATTTCAAGCTCTTGAAGAAAGTTACTTTGTTAGACGCTTCGACTTCTAAATTTTTTCACTAATAGAAAGCATTAAGAGCATACTCATTTCAGAATTATCACGAATTCGATTATTGCCAGAGGGAAACTTGCATAGAATTATTATTATGAAATAATACTTATACGAATGTAGGAAAATTTTCTCAATGAAGTATCTCTGGAGAAATGGAGAAAAGTTCACTTTCAATAAGACGGCGCAGCTGCTCACATCGAAGCTTAGAGTGTGAACTGGCTGAAGAATAATTTTTGGGTGCAATGGTGAATAACAGCTGGTTCTGAAAGGTGGTCACACTTTTTAGGAAATTCTTTTAGAAACTATTCCTGAATGTGATACATACCGTATTAAGAATATGCCAGTTATATATTCAACAACGCACGGAAATTCACAATAGTTTCTAGAAGAACCTTATTAATCCTACATCGGTTTTTCGAATGAAGGAAATTCAAATCGGAGTAATTATATTGAGATTCAAACAATAGACAATTATTCCGATGAACTTTCTATGGAAAAAGAAAGGATATTTAACTTTCAACACAGCTGCTTAAAAACGCTATGTTAAATCTAAACTGGCAAAACAATACATTTGTGGAGTAATAATAGTGCCTTATAGGGGCCGTGCCGCTTCCCAGATTTGACTCCTTCTGATTTTTGGCTCTGAAGTTTACCGCTCATCTCTAGAAGATGTTAGTTTGATGAAAAAATGGATGAGAACCACTTTTTCAAATGCAACACGTACCATTTTTGGGTAATGCCAGTTCTGTATTAATCAGTATGGGAGATACGTCCATACTATTTTTATTACTAGCCATACTGCACTCTTTTATTTCAATATTTTCGTTTCATTGAAATACATATCTCAATATTTTCAAGCTTATTAAATCTGGAAGATTTGCTTTGGCGGCGCTCTTTTTCATCACGATCTGTCTAGTATATCCACAATATTGTGGCATACCTCTCCTAACTTTCACCTAAAAGTTCCATCCTTCTTATACAGGATATAAACTTTGTAGGTGAGAGCTTAATGAGCTCTATTCATTCTATATCCTTCTCACATAGTCTGCATGAAGGGTCCTCGATCAATCGAGGTGATTCTGCAGCGACAGTGCTCCGTTAATGTGGCAATTAGTGCTCTAAGGTCTAGTATTAAGAGTTTAAGTCAAGTATTGGCCCTTACATTGGAAGGTCCATTGCTATCAAGCCGAGAATGTCGGAGATCTATGAAGATGAGTCAGTGCTTCCGTATTTATATTGAACAACCGGTTCTTTTCCATCTTTGTGGTCTTCAGTGGAATTCCAAACCTAGCCTCCGGATTGGTGAATCCTAAGACTGTTCCTCGGCCGGCTAATTAATGCGCCATCTCATTACCCTCAATGCCGTAGTAACCCAGGACTGACACAAGACGGAACCTATCCCTTTTGCCCAGTTTGGCGAGGGTTGAACGACATAAAAGTGCAATAAGTGACGTGCAGTTGACGAATGCCCATCCCTTCAGTGCAGCTTGGTAATCTGTGATGATTTTTATTGATCTATTTGTTAACCCCCTCGCAAGCAGAAATTTAGTAGAGTGGTCAAAAGTGAATACTTCAGCTTGAACTACAGTACCAAACCCGTCAAGACAGGTAGACTTCTCCTTGGCAGCCTCTTGACCGTCTACACTAGCGCCAACAACTTGATGACTACCTGCAATGGCAGCTCCATGATAATTTTGGGTTATGCCACAATTCATACTTAGTATTTTGTTGTCCGTGACATGATACAGTGATCATCGTACAGGCCATTCTCTACAATTTGATGAGCTTGAGTTGGGATTAATTGTTAAAGTTACACCCCCACCAAGAAATGCAACATATGATACGTTGTCTCACCAAAATCACCTATAGTCACCGAAATTGCTTTAGGGAAAGACCCTATTTCTTTCCATATGTCATTTGATAGTCCTATAAGGAATATCTAGCCTTTTGTATTAGTTTATCCAGGTGCAAATTCCCCCGCAACCGGAATATCTTATTATACTTATTGATTCTTCAATGGTACTTACAATACTCAATACAAACAATAACTTGTGCGCTTGAATAGCTACGGTCCGCGAGCTCTAAAATGAGCCATGTCCATCATCCTTAAGGTTCAATGTTGATTATCACTATTCAACTACTGGAAATGTAAAAAACAAAATTCCAAGGTTGTTTTCCGCAATTCTCGAATTTCGAGCGTGTTTTATTTTGTAAGCCAAACAAAACAGTTTAATGATAGGAAGATATATAAGATGACCATTCAAGCACTGAACTTGTCTATTGTATCCCAAACTGTCAGGTACAAAGGGAAATACCATAGACGGCGGTAAAATTTCTTGTAAAAATAGGTTTTATACATTTGCTTATCCCCCAATTATTTGGTCTAGCTAGTTGAATATCATTAAAATGCTATTAATTCAACAATACGTAAATTCAAATTCCCAATCCTATTTATTATTAACGAAATTAAAGTTTATAGATTTTAAGACCTGCTTACTTATATGAAAATAATTATTGAATCATTAAGATGAATAACTTCCTCAAAATAATGGAAACAGGTCATTTATCCAATAATAAAACTGAACATATAACATTAAAAATATATGCCAATTTTGGTGATTCAAAATAATAAAAATATTTAAGGTTCCTTATATATTATTAGTGATTGATTTGAAAAAAAGTTAATCATCGCCGTCATCGGTGTCCTCATCTTCACTGTGTTCATAACAGCTATTCTTCACCTAAATTAAACATTATAGGATCCAAGTTATCATCATATGCTGTATGCTTTCTTTATAAATATTATTCTTCAATTTTTTCAACTTCTTCAATTATTGACTTAGCAACAGTTGCACATTGCAGATCAGCGCATTTTTGAATTCCTAGATTCTTAACATCATGTAACTCAAAATGACATTTTTTGAGACACCCCACTTCTGACATATGCCCACACTTTCTCTAGTGGGTTTGATTCAGGATGATGAGGGGGTGAGCGGAGAACCGAAGGCCCATGAGCAGCCAGTAGGAATCGATAACATATGTGTTAACCCGTTGTTCATGCTCCTGGATTATTTTATATAATTCTAGTTTGGTGGCTTGTTGTTCAGGAAATATACCTTTTTGATTCAACCATTGCTGCATTTCGGCTTCTTTGTTCGACAACACAATATTTTTTTCTGTAGATACATTGTAGTATGAAGCGTTATTTATTACAACCACAGGATTGGGAGGTAAATTCGATATTTATTTACCTTCTATCCAATTTTGAGGTTCATATCCTCATGATTGTCCCCTGAATTTGCTCCAGATTTGAATATTAAAAGTGAATCTGCAACAAATCCTTGACCACCGTCAGCGTGAGTTATAACCAACCGAGGACCTTTTCCAAGTGTTTTATGTAATCCATGAACAGAATTGTTCAACCACTGATGAGAAGGAGTGTTTTTAGAATTGATATATGTTTCGTCAATATGAATAATTGGTTGATTTTCTCTTCTATATATATTTCTTATAGAGAAATTGCTTAAACCCGGTGGAATCAAATTATCTTCTTCCTTCAAGTGATCAAGAGTATTTTCATAGTGGGCGATTCTTTACGAATTTTGTGGTAATTGTAAATATGATTTATAGTGAAGTCATCTCTTGCCCTTCTATTTCAGTTTTAGGAAAACTTCGCCATCTTTTTTGCTGTTTGATTTCACTTTATACATCAAGTCTTTCCTTTCTCATTCTTTTTACCGTACTTGCAAATATATTGAAAGCTTTATACACACGATTTATAACTTGGTGTAATGGAAAGCTCAAACCATTACACGCTTCATTTTCCATAAATGTTGTTGAATCAATAATGATCCGAATTTAGAATTTGCACCTCGGATGACCTTGAGGACTCTTCTTAGAGCTCGCGGACATTAATCATAATTTTTGTGGATTCAGAATGACAATCATCATGAATCTATGAAGATTTTCAATTCACTCCTCCTCGCATACTTCACAATTTATGTGCCTTTTGTTCCGTTTTTAGTTGATTTTATCAGAGAAACGGACGAAAAAATGTGATTTACCCGACCTGAAATAGCAAATAGCTATCTAGGGAGGAAGAATATTATCACAATGTTAAACACTTGTCCTTTCTGGGAACTAAAGTGAGAAATTGAAAGTGTGTTTTATTCTGAATCTTTCAATTATATATATTTTGTTGAAAAATACAGAGCTTTGAATTACACTATTTTCGCAGTAGTTATTCAAAATTGAATAAGTAACTGAACGAGAAATAATGTTATAGGGATACCATTCAAAAAATCCTCGTGAAGGTCAGTTGACCTTCACCTTCATAATTTAATAATTTCTGGAAAAGACAGAATTCACCAAAATAACCCAAACTATTAGAAAATCATTTGAGGTGCAATGCAGTTTTTGTTTCATTGAAATCGATCAACAATTGTAGCAGTTAGTGCTTGTAGCGTTTTTCATGGAACACTCGATATATCAGGATATGTATGGAGTAATTATTTTCAGACCTGGAATTACGGCAACTAATTTCACGCCATTTCAGCCTCAAATTTCATATCGTTCAAATGAGCATATTGTACTTGACGTTGTTTCATCATAATTTCCTACAGCAATCGTGTATAATTAAACACAGAATAATTCATTAGCTCGTAACTGAACTCTGTACAAGCTTATATCACGAATATACCTGAAATAATATGGTTACAATGTTGCAATAATAATAATGTAGAATCAACTGAAAATGTATTGAACCCGTTCTGAAAAATTTTTCCGTTTTTCGAACAGATTAACCAGTTGATAGAACCTGAACCAGAATCCAGGACAAGCATAGATTTCGATTCGACCATTTTATTCGATAATACGACTCCAACGAATGAAGAACAAGAAATTCTTTTTTACGATACTAAGTCAACGGAGAGTCACGAATTGATAAGGGACAAATGGCGAGAAAAATTGGGAGAGGATACCGAAATTGTGGTATGTATAACTTTATATTTTTTTTGCCCTGTTGTCCAATATTTTCGCTATTACTACATCCCATGTTTATCGTGGTCTACGTCTTTTCATCTTTCCGTTAGTCTTTGTCTTCCATATACGTTTGACTTGCCGTGTATTATCCATTCTCTGAAGATGACCCCACCAGCTGAGCTGCCTTTTCTCTATAAATTTCAAAGTTGATTCAATTCCTAATTCCTTTCGTATATCAATGTTCTCTTTGTGACTCCCCTTACCCTCCTAAGATATTTCATTTTGATAGTTTGAATTTTACTTTTTTGGTTTTTATCTAGAACCCATGACTAACATCCAAATGTCAGTATTGGCCTAGAGATAGATGTGAAAACTTTAATTTTTGTGGCTCTTGACACTTCTTTCTTATTTATGAAATTGATGCTGATAGCATAATATGCCTTTATGATTTTTTCGATCCAATCATTGATTTCAGCATCTTGCTTTCTTGATTCTTCGAGTTCAACTCCTAAATACTTATATTTTTCCACTCGTTCTTTTTTTGTCCCCTCTATCTGTATATTTATGTCTTTCTTTTCTGTTCCAATCACCATTACCTTAGTTTTTTCTTTGTTCATTTTCATACTATTCTTCTCTAATTCTCTGTTCCATATATTCAAGTTTTTCTGAAGATCTTTTTCATTGCTGGCCATTATCATTATATCATCCGCGTATGCCCCTTCTCATACTTCTACTTGCTGAAAATTTCCAATCTTGATTTTCCTCACTTCTGTCGAGCAATTTTCTATTATTTCATCCATAAAGATTATACACAACAGAGGACTAACCCCACCCCTAAGTCCCTCCGTTGTCTTGAGATACTCCGATCTCGTGTTTTCGCTTGTAATGCAATTTCTGTTACTTTCATATATTTATTTATTATCAGAGTCATAATTTTTGCTTTGGTTCCTCTTTTACGTAGTATTTCCCATAATCTTCGTCTAGACACCCTATCAAAAGCTTTTTCCAAGTACATGAACGATAGGTATATTTTCTTCTTCATCCTGTTAGATTTTTCCATCAATATCTTTATGCTGGATATATGACCTTGAAGACTTCTTCCTTTCTTGAAATCCGCTTTGTGTCTCTTCGAATGTTCTTTCAATAATTGGCCTCAGCTTCACATCTATTATTTGTTCATATATTTTCATAGCCGTGCATAATTCCTCTGTAGTTGCTACGTTCATGTTTGTCACCTGATTTGTAAATTGGGATTATCATTGAAATCTGCCAGTCTTCCGGGGTTTGTTTTTCTTGAAATACCCTATTATATATTTTCAAAAGCAAAAATTGGACAGAGGCTAAAACAATCGCAAGACAGAAGATTGAATGTAGAAATTTTATACATATACGAACAATATTGTTGGTATATCGAATTTTCATGAAATGTTAATATATTGTAGACCCTACATCAATCAGATGGTAAAGGATCTATATATATATATATATATATATATATATATATATATATATATATATATATATATATATATATATATATATATATATATATATATATATATATATATATATATATAGGGTTTTACCCCGACGAGTTGCCCATATATCTGTTCATGCAATCAAACTGATTTCATGAAAAATATAAATCCACCACCCGGTAATTAATACCATTGCCAGGCAATGATTATAATTAAAACATATCCTGGAGTAATTATATATTAGGATAACGTTAAATGTTATGAGAATATATCAATCTACCAGAATATATACATACTATAGCATCATCAGACAATGATATCAATGTACCAACGAGTAGTGTCAGAGGCTTTCTCCCGGAAAAATCCAGTGTACGGACCTTAGTCAAGTAACACTGAATGTTACTCATTAATAGTTTCCTTTGTGTGAAGTGGTGAACGATCGAATAGAATACTGCTCTGAATATAAATATGACAAAATTGTCAGTTAATTATATTACATTTATATAAACAAATAAATAAAATATGAAATGAGATTCTGAGCAGTATAAACTAAAGAAAACCTATGACTCTACCTCATTATTATTTTCGGAAAGAAACCTACGAAGAATATTACAAGACTTGATGACTGTTATCTTTTGTAACTGTTCAAACAAATTTTTCTTCAGACCCAAAATCTCAATACTTTTGTGAAGATTTCTAGGAATAACGCCTGTTGTAGAAATAATAATCGGTAGAATAAATATTTTCTTCATTTTCCACATTTTTTAATCTCGTCGCCAAGCATTATATATTTAGAAATTTTTTCATTGTATTTATTTTGTATATTATGTGTGTTGGGTATAGCAATATCAATTATATATGTTATTTGATTCTGTTTATCATTAAGAACGATATCTGGTCTATTGTGTTTTACAGCTCTGTTGCACAGAATTGTTTTATCAAAATAAAGTTTATATTTGTCATTTTCACAAATAATCTCAGGTTCATATTTTTGAAATTTTTTCTTTTGGGAATTAGGTCATGTTTAATTCCTAGATTGAAGTGAATAATATTAGCGACGGCATTATGTCTTTCTAAATAATCTGTTGAAGCAAGGACTGAGCAAGATGATAATATATGAAAAACTGTTTCTGAAGAACAGAAACATCTACGGCAAGAATCATCTATATTTTGTTTGATGATATGTTTTCTATAATTCCTTGTGAAAACAACCTGGTCCTGGATCGCAATTGCCAAGCCTTCTGTTTCAGCAAACAATTCTCCAGATACTAACCATTTATTTGATGCAATTTCATCAATATAATCATTTTTCAATTCTTTAGGTGCTTTCCGTGTAATTCCTTCTGCATCCAACTTTCTCTTTTAGAATTATCATCAAATATATCAAAATCTACCTTTTGCATTGTCAAGTTCAGAGGTGTAAGATTATAATCTGAAGCAACAACAATATCATGTAATTTAGACGTTCTCTGTTTATCATGAAAATGGGAACGTAGATGAAAAATCTGTTTACTATGAAGATTATTCAAATCAATTAATCCACGACCTCCAAGATGTCTAGGTAGTGTAACTCTCTGAACAGCTGACTTTGGGTGGTGCTTATGATATTTACAGAGCATTTTCCTCGTTTGACATTGTAATTCATTTAGATCAGTTTTAGACCATTCAATAATTCCAAAAGAAGATGTAAGAATAGGAATTGCATAGGAGTTGATAGCTCTGAAAAGGTTTTTACTAGTTAAATAACTCTTGATGATAATTCTTAGTCTTTTGTAATATGAATTTCTAATAATTTCTTTAGTGCTGCTATGGTTAATTGTCTTCTCTCGACAAAATCCAAGATATTTATATGTATCTTCTGATGCATTGGCTCGATTTCGATATTGGAAATCTTTATATAATCAGAGGTGATTTTTCCTTTTTCAATAGAAAGATTTTTACATTTTGGAAGCCCAAATTTCATATGAATATCATTGGAATAGTTGAAAGTAATCTCAAGTAGACTTTTTAAATGAGATCTGGTTCCGGCATATAATTTAATATCATCTAAATATATATATATATATATATATATATATATATATATATATATATATATATATATATATATATATATATGTGCAAATATACAGGGTGTTCCATTTAAAAATATTCTTTAAAGGTCATTTCTCGCGGCACCGGAAGTGGAAAAAAATTGTTTCAAATGTCAAAAGGAGGCCTGTCATAAGCTTGATCGAATCATAAAATTTCAATAAATTACCTGCAGAAATATAGAAATGAGAGGGGTATACCATGATTCTGTGTCACCCGGTATACACACGCACACACATTAATCAAATATCGCTTGGTTGGTATTGAACTAATCCGATAATAACACAAGATTAACGCGCCTGTCATGTTTGTGGAAACATGGATGGACATACAGAAGATAAGGTTTGTTTCAGATCTTATTTGTGTAATTTTTGTAAAATACAGTATCTTTTATCGGCAGTATGTAGAAAAAATAGAAAAACAAAGTAATTTTCCAGGAACATCGATTCATAATTATTCAACGATGTCGATCTGTGCGAATCATTGAATGAAATGAATTTATATTTTCTGGAGGGCAAATTTAGAATTCCGTTTAGTCTTATAATGCTGGGGAGTTTTCAAGTGGAACAGATAGCGAAGATGAACCAATTACATCTTTATCACTTAACATCAGGGGAGCTATAGTAAAGACAACTTGAAAATATAAACCCATCAATATTTTTATATTCAGTATTATGTATAAAGAATATATTATATGGCTAAAGGTACAGGTTTCAAAAACCATAGTTATTATTCAGAAAAAAGTGACAAAATGTTAAGAAACGAGTCACAAATCACCGACTACACAGCATGGGTGGTTACTCGATGGTAACAGATTTGCAATTCAAACTTTTCAGAGTAGGCTATGACTTGTGAACTATTATCATGGGATTTTTGAAAATTCTGAACTAAGCATTCATGACGGACGTCAATATGACTGCGCAGATGCCAAAATAAAGTACTTATATTTAAAGCAGGGAAGAAAAATGGCCATTTTTAAACAATGGTATCCAGAATTGATGAAGTATCTGAAATTTGAAATGTTGAGCAATACCGATTCACAGCATGATGACCAATCGAGAGGAGCAGTTAAATTTGAATTTTTCGTATACCGCTTTCGATATTGAGGTGAAAGTTATGTGTCGAGAACTTTCAATGATGCATAATTTTCAATACGAAACAATATTTTGGACTTACTATTGGTCCTTACTAACGCAATATTCTCTAAACTCTTCTCTTGCACATTATTCTCTAGCCTTCACTCGCACTCTACCACAGACATACACACACACAAACACACGCACACACTCACGCACACGCACACACAAACACACACACACACACACGCACATACACACACACATACACACACACACAAACACAGATACACATAAACACACACAAACACATAAACACACACAAACACATAAACACACACAAACACACAAATACGCACATAATCAAACATACAAACACACACATCCACACAAACACACAGGTAGTTAGGTTAGGTTATTTAATCAGGCAAAGAGAAATGTTCGGACTCCTCCTCCAAATCATCAATTACTTTTTTCCAGTCAGTGCGTACTGAATGTACTTTGAATGATCGTCTAACGTAGCTCTGTATCATGTTGTTTACGTTAATGAGGTTTGGAAAATGATTCGAGCCCCATGTTTCGTCGGGAACGGAAGTGGTTAATCTGTCCGAAATTGAGCTTGAAGAAAATATAAGATCTAGGTTGGATTATTATTTAGAACTCTATGCTCGAGTAAGTATTTGACTTGTGTAGAAATAGGTCGCAGTTATCCACATACATTTTTCAATCGTTCTTATTCTTCATTTTATTCATTTCCAGTCCAAGAAAGTAAATTGGAAAAATGTCGTAGAAGAAGCGAGTTGGAAAAACGTGAATGTGAAAATTTAAAGGAAAATTATTATTAAATCTGTTACACATATAGTGTGTGCACTTTCTTTCCTTTCGTATGAAATGGCGGCAGAGTGAAATAGTAGGCCTCTCCCAAGCACCATATACTGCTCTATTGCTCTAATTTGCCGTGTTAATAATAATTAATGAGTAAAAATCAGAATATTCTTCGCTTCTTGAACCGTAGGAGGTGGCTGCGGGGCAACCGTTGCGATCCCGTAAACATTGATTTAACTTTCATCTAATTCCCTCTTGATATTATAATATAATTCGAGAAAAGTTCGTGAATAAAACTATTTCTTCAACTATCCTTAGGAATAAATTGATAACTTCAGGCTCATTCAAGTTATGTTGTGGTTTAGATGTGATTTATACAGATGAGAGAATGCAAAACACGTTGAGATGAAATCTTGCGTTTGGAAAGCGAAAAGGTGACTAATGAGAGTTGAAAACTGACTCAGCAATTATCGTTTCGAGGCAGCAGTTAGTACAGGACGTATAACATAAAAGTCCAGATTTATCCCGTCAACAGTCACCGCTCCGATAACTTTTTGACGAAAGCCGTTCCAAATCCACTTATCGTTCATATATCTAGTCATTATTCGTACAGGTGTTAGAGCACGTAGTATACAGTGTGTAACATAATAGTATGTCACAACTTGAGGTGGTAAATCTACATGCAATTTTAAGAAAAAAGTTCATATAAACAGAAGTCCGCAAAATCTTCGTTACGATAAAAATTGGTTTTTCTTCAAAATTCCTGCATTGTTTGAGATATTCAGCCCAAATTTGGAAAGCAAGATATTTTTACAGCCTCCATCATTACACGTCCTAAATTTTAACTAGAATCTACAAGGTGTTTTCATTTCCGGAGCCATGTCTTATTTTGCCCTTTCAAACTTTTTTGCAGTACGCCACTGATCAGCGTACAATTAATTTTCGTCATCTTCGTTTAATTACGGAAATTTCTTGACACTTGTAATTTTTTGTATCTCTGATCGTTCTCGAGCAAAAAATTATTAAACGATTGTATGCATTCGCTGAATTGAAATTTAAAAAATGCCTATTAGGCTTTGATTTATTTTTTTGACAGTTGCTGAAGTTGAACCAGTATCTTCTCGAATTGTTTATTAAATCAACGATTAGTTTTAAGACTTTTGAAGTTATTACTGTAAGAAAAAATGGCTAATTTTACTAACGCCAAATTGGCTGATATCCATTACATGTACGGTCTGGCTGACGGAAACAACAGAAGCTAGGCGATTATATCAGCTGCGCTTTCTGAATCGAGTAACACCAGACAGGCGAACATTTTCAAATATCCACAGAAGGTTGACGGAAACTGGTACTTTTATTGCAAATAATCATTTAAAAATATGAGAACTCCAGATATTGATGAAGCAGTTTTGAATTGTATTGGTACAAAAAAATTGGAAATCAGTTGAATAGTTCACATGTTCTAGTTCGGAGGATTCTCCACGACTTTTCATTGTACCCGTTTCATATTCAACGCCTCCAAACTCTACTTTCTCGAAATTTTCCTTCAAGACTGAATTTCTGCCGATGGTTCTTTGATGAAATTAGAAAAATGCTCATTTTGATTGTGAAATAATGTTCACAGAGGAAGCTAACTTTTCGGGAACTGTTATCACAAATTTTCACAATAATAATTATTGTGATGAGGAAACCCCCATTTGATTGAAGAATCTCATCATCAAGAAGAACTCTCACTAAATGTCTGGGTCGTCATAATTGGAAATTATTTGATTGGACTATTTTTTTGCCTAACCGACTAAACGGTCCCGCTAATCGGCAATTTCTTAAGGAGGAGTTAACTTTATTGCTCGAAGATATGCCACTTTTGGTGAGAAACATAATGAGGTTCATGCATGACGGGACACTGGCACATTTCAGTGGAAAAGCTAGGGAATTCTTGAATAATACATTCAGCAACCGACGGATAGGTCGTTGTGGGCCAGAACTATGACGATCTAGGTCCCCCGACTAAAATAATTTAGACTGTTTCTTATGGTTATATCTCAAAAGTTTATACCACTCACATTTGACATATTTTTCGAACGACTGTCAAAATTTTTTCACAAATTTGTCTTTATATTGAACGAGTTCCACGAAGTCTTTTTCATGACCTTCCTTGCTATGTAAAATCTTTTCTTAGATTTGTTTAGGCATATAAGAAGTGTGATTGTTGAAATATTTTTCTGCTGGTTTTTTTTTCCATTGTTACAGATTCCTATCCCAAACCTTCTTCCTTTCACCCTTGCTTTTATAAATCATGGAATGCAAGAGAGAATGAAGCGGCTAAGCAGAAAAATCTTTGGTACTCTTTCTGTACACACGACACTAACACATCATAAACAGACAAGCTATTGCTAGTGCAATAGCGACAGGGAAACGAGTTTTTTTCCTCAGGTTTTTTCACTCGTTTTTTGCATCATATACAAGATAGTATGGTTCTCCTGTTACATTTCCTGAGCTCACACTTGTGTTTTTTTTTCTGACACACCGAAATTATAGATATAAGCACTTATTGTAAATACAATTATTCAAATTTTAGTAAATCCTCTCTTTTCAGAATAGATATATATATATATATATATATATATATATATATATATATATATATATATATATATATATATATATATATATTCTTTTGAAAAGAGAGGATTTACTAAATTTGAAAATATATATATATATATATATATATATATATATATATATATATATATATATATATATATATATATACCCCAGTAAATGCTGTAGAAGAATTGAGAAATCGAATAATAACCTCTTGTAACACGATAAGAAATACCACAGAAATATTTTAAAGAGTGCGTGATAATCTGCGAAGAAGGACTGAGGCCTGAGTTCTTGCAGGTGGAGGATACTTTCAGCAATTTATTTAGTTTTTAATTGTTCTTTTTTTTAGTTTGATATTGAAAAAGTATAAGTTGAGTCTCAGAAGACAAGCTATCAAAATAAAAGCCAATTTTAGGCATACCTATCGAATATTTCTATTATTTTTTTTATTTGGCGAATAACATACAATTCAAATAATTCAAATTCTATAATTTTTCACTCGAAAACGGTTGGAGATACGAAAAAATTACACGTGCCAGAAAAGTTTTTAAATTGACCGAAGATGACGAAAATTGATTGTACGCTGATCAGTGGCGTACTGCAAAAGAATTTGAAAGGGCAAAAGAAGACATGACTCCGGAAAAGAAAACGCCTTGTAGATTCTAGTTGTTATTTAGGACCTGTAATGATGGCTGTGAAAAAATAGCTTGCGTTCCAAATTTGAGCTGAATATCCCAAAAAGTGCAGGAGTTTTGAAGAAAAAATCAAATTTTACCGGAAATTTCAACTCCCTGTAGCTCCGTAACGAAGCTTTTGCGGACCTATGTTTATATGAGGTTTTTTCTTGAAATTGCACTTAAATTCAACCCCTCAAGTTGAGACATCCTGTATAGATACCAATTTTGCCATGCATTTAATGCAGAAAAAATCTTAATGGCTGGATGATTCATTCTGCAGGATATATATTGTATAATAAAAAGTTACATTGATTAGCTCGTGATGAATTTTGAACATTCAATATATTCTTTGTCCATGCTCTTCAGAGCATATTTGAAGAATTACCTCTTTGCAAGAATATTCAATAAAAGCATGAATTATTGAACAGTCCTGCTTGAAGGGGTTCAATTTTACAATTTCGTAAGAAGCCAGTGATTTCCCAGGCACTTAAATCAATGGTATAGAATACTGCTAGAAAGAATCTTCTGATTTATTTCATGAATATATTTTATTCTTCCTAAAACATTAATTATTCATGGAAACTTGGTATATTTTATCTGGCTTCACTAGGTACTCCGCATTTTAATAATTATTGATTTTTCTGATTTTCAGATAGCCGAAATGAAAAGGGCATTGAACAGTGGATTAGGAATTAGCCTTGAAGGAACGGTAGATGTGGAGGATGGTAAAGAAGTGAGACCGCATCATTACATTCGGAATATTTTGCCTGATGGACCTGTAGGACAGAATGGAATATTACACCCAGGAGATGAATTGCTTGAGGTATTTTCCGAAAGCATGTTGATTTTCTTTATGTATTTGAATGTTGAGATAATATTATTCAATGAAAGTTACACAAAATGAACATGAGCAAAAAGTACCTCAATATAGGCGAAAAAAATTACCGTAAAATAGGGCTACTTCGATATTGCTGGTTGTCCAATATGTTTTGGGGGTAACTTCAGCACTCGTGAGAAATTGTTAAAAAATATGTGTAATTTTTGTTTTTAATTCGCCTGGAAGTAGGCAATGCCTGTCATACCACAGATGTGGTAGCAACAGATGTATATATTCTTTTGAAAAGAGAGAATTTACAAAAACTCGAATAATTGTATTTACAATTAATGCTTATAGCTATAATTTTGGTGTGTCAGAAAAGCACAATCGTAAAAAACAAGCGAATAAATAGAATACCAGCGGAAAAAACAGACCATGTCCGTTCCTTAATCAGGCATCTAAACTCGCATCATGCATACGATTGCCCCTAAAGTGTGAGCACAGGAAATTTAACAGGGGAACCATACAGTCTTTCGTATGATTCAATAAACGAGTGAAAAAACATGTGAGAAAAACTTGTTTCCCCGTCGCAATTGCACTAGCAATAGCTTGTCTGTGTATGTTGTGTTAGTGTTTTGTGTACAAAAAGAGTACCAAATGTTTTTCTGTTTAGCAGCTTCATTCTCTCATTCCCATCTTGCACTCCATGATTTCCAGGACTTCTTCACGAAGACAATGGTGAAAAAGAAGGGGGTTTGGGACAGAAAAAATCTGTAACAATGGAAAAAGAAAACCAGCTGAAAAAATATTCCATCAATCATACCTAACTCTTATATGTCTAAACTCACTTGAATCTGAGAACTTGACTAATGCTACTCTGTTTTTCAACCAAGAACATCTCATACAGCTTTTGGGAATCAAGCTTTAAGGGGGTGCAGTCCTAGCCTTATCTAAGAACTTAAGCGATGCTTCGCTGTTTTTTAACAGGAAACATCTCATACACCATTCGGGGGTGAAGCGAATAATTACCTCAAGATTCAAAACTAATCTCCTAAATAGACTTGAAGTTCTCTCCAGTTTATGTAATTATCTGAAACGGAATGAATTTCTTGAAAACCACCCGTAAAATGGTAAATAGGTTAATCAAGGACTAAATGTCCTATTGTTTCTTCAGCTGCGCCACATTAACATGCTGTACTGTCTACAGTATTCCATTTGAACAATATACTATTACTACGACCATGTCCTGTCCTGTGACGATTTAATGCACACCAAGTTAACCTACTGATATCAAAACCCTGCAACCCTTTCGGAAGGATTCTCTATGAGAACTTTATTGAAAACATCAACTTCCTGCCATTCAGTTTTCCAAAGATCAACAGCCTTACCCGTGTACGTAAAAAGTATGTCGACCAAATAGGTTTCCTAAATTTCAATCTCAGGTTAGGTGGATTTTGAAGATCGTGTATCATCGGAAAAACTTCTGGAAATGAGTGATATTTATCCCAAGATCATTTAAGAGATAATTTCCTGCGAATATGGTAAGGAATTATATTACAAAAAACCGGAAGTCATGGGGTAGCAGTTGAACTGATACATCCACTTATAACTCTCATAGAACAGTTCAACTGAGAATCAATCTTATTGACATGAGCAATATTCAACCACACCTGACAGCAATATTCTGCTGCTGAATATACTAAAGCTAAAGCAGTAGTTCGCAAAGTAGAGACTTCGGCGCCCCAATTAGATCCTTCTAGTAGTATATTATTTCTTATTTTCAACTTCTGCCATAATTTATCAATATGAAATTTGAAAGTCAAAGAACGATCTAGCTTTACACCAAGATATGTTGGAGTGAAATTATGAGTTAATAGTGATTGATTGAAGAATACTCTAAGTAGCCTATCCTCATGATTATTCAGCTGAAAACAGGAAACCTCAGTTTTCGAAGGATTTGGACATAAACCCCATTTTTTGAAGAAAATGTTCAGAATTTCTAAATCGGAAGTCAGTGTTTGCTCAAGTGTTTCGAAGTCATAGTATAGGAAAAGCAAAGCAATATCATCAGCATAAATAAACTTTGTAGAGGAAGTTTTAGGGATGTCAGACAAATATAAATTGAAGAGAAGAGGTGCAAGAACAGATCCCTGAGGTAGGCCATTATTTAGAGTGTAAAATCTATTGCTTTTCTCACCGATCACTTCTATCAGATAACATATTTTCCACATTGAACTACTTCAAAGAGTTCATAAACTAAACCATCCTTCCAAACTATGTCATATGCTCAAGATGATTTAGTGTGTGTGTTAACCCTCTGTTACTCGTGTCCTCTTTCCGAACGTATTAACTCCCGTGATCTACGATTGTAGACTATTTCATTTTGACATAAAAAATCAATATACTCCCATAATACGTATTTGAAATGAAACAGTTCCTTCAATCATTTGTGAACGAAGTTGTTTCAGTCCTGATGAAAAGTATTGATTTTTTCCTTGTGGAATTGAAATAAACCAAAAAGTCCCAGAATAAATCCTTTATTTGCCATAACTCAATATATTTTCCATTTACTCAAAAATACATAAACGTGAAGAAACGTGCAGTATAAAACTGAAAAGAACTTCCAGGACAACGTTCAACAAAATTTTGTGACCTCTGATGGGTAGGGGGTACGACCTCACTAATGCCTTGTAGATGTTGACCGCGGCGCCTCATTTCTGCAGATAAATGTTCTATTGTTGCCCTGAACTCGATTTGGGGTTTTATGAGTTCCCAAGCACATTCTTACAGGAAATCACTACGGAATACTCGTTTTTCTCGGCGACTAGCTTTGAATACGCACAATGCGGTTATGCCTGCAAAGTTCAGTAAGTCATAGAACATAACCATAGGCCACATTGTAATTGTTGCAGAGTTGATCTACTAAATCAACCAATTTTAGTGTTGTTATGGTCTGTAATAATACCTGGTTTCTTGTCATCTTCTGTCTCAGCATCTATTGAATTGCAGTGATTTGTTTTTCTTAAGGCAATGTGAAACAAGGGGCATTCTTCCTCGAACCCAAAAATTGAAGAATTCACTTCAGTGCTTCTACTTCGTATGAATTCCTCTGAAATTTCCCGCTTATTCCTTCGTTATGTACCAATATATGTTAATTTATGATTTCTCAGTAATTTTTCAACAAGTGGTAAACTACTGAACCAATTGTCTCCGGTAACATTATGATTCGTCTTCACCAGAGTTAGTTACCCTTTTGGACCTTCTATACATTCCAACATAGAGTTCCAAATTAATCGTGTACGATGTTTTTGCATCATCAAGAGCAAAGATTTTTATACCATATTTGGCAGGCCCTCTTGGTTTATATTGTTTGAAGCCACATCTGCCTCTGAAAGCTAATGGTTGTTCGTCTACGGTGAGGAACTCCTTGGTGTGAAATTGGTGTGAAATTGGCTTGAAAATTCACCAAAAATTTTTCAAAAACTTCCCGACTAGGAGCCAACTTATCAAGCTCTCGTTTCTAGTTTCTATATCGTCGAATCTAATACATCTTAGGAGGAACCTGAATCTATTTTCACTCATAGCAAGGTAGCATGAATCGATTCCACTTCCTCAAGAATTGTCCCAAATCTTTTTCATATTTTTTCTTGAACTCCTGGAAGTGCCAATGAGGAACAAAATTCCTATAAACGTACTAATTTCCCTTACATCAGTTTTTCTCGCATCTCGAATCCTGCCAAATTTGTTTTGAACATTTTCGACGATAATATCGTTTACGAACAATTTTACGCATTGGATTTCGGTTGTTGCATCACGAGCATTACTTTCCGTTCCAGGGAGTTGTCCCACAATATTATATGAACGAACTCGAATCTGAAGGCTCGTGAAGTTTTTCTCAGTTTTGTTATTTTGTCTTTTCCTACATAATAAGCGGACGAACGTCTTCATTGGAGACTTCTCTTCCATTATATCCTGCTCTGAATCTGTGTCATGGCTACACTCCTCAACAACATCTTGTTCTGCATTATCGTCTTCCTCATTATCAGAGAAATTTTCAAAATCACTATGAAGTTCATTGAACCACTGTAACACCTGTTACTATACTTCAGGATCTTTGCTAGACTGTACACGTCGTCTTTTAGGTTCAGACATACTTCTTTCTTTTCAAGATACAAAGAAATCGAATTTGAACTGAACTGACTCGATACACAAAGTAAAACGTAAATGCTGGCGTGGTCTACAATCGTAGACGAGTCATATTCAGAAGCAAATATCTTCAAAAACCAATCGCTTACACTGTCAAAAATTTACTGATTCACTAAATACTTAAGTTTTCTACTGCTACTGAAGAGTAGGCGCGCGCAATAAAAATAGTGTACCAATGAACGTCATTCAAAATGGCGTGGTCTACGATCGTAGACCACGCAAGTAAATGAGGGTTAACTCACTTCTTGAGCAGGGCCAAATTATAAGTTACCTGAGAGATGTTAGATGGAAGTGACTTTTACAGCACACTAGTCTCGTAATCGAAATAATTTTCATAAGGAATGATACGTGGCGTAACCCGCTCCCGCTGATGAGAGGTTCTTATTTGGAACTGGATTACTTCTGGAACCAAGCACTTCAGTTTTTAAAAGTATTGATAATGGAAGTATCTGTAGCTAAGAGAAAGATCGGAATGATCTTCAAGACTTCAAGCCCTTGGAAAAAAATTACCCTGTAGAATGAACCAACAGGAATGACGCTTAGAAGACTGTTATTATATCAGAAAATAACTCTCCGCACTATGCCGTCACTTTTGAGCGGTACAGGGTAGTACAAGAGTACATGGAATTTCCCAGGTGCAAATGAGGAATTACGACTAATTATTGATGTATGGCTTTCATATAGTTCATAGATAATTGAAAATAAATGTCTAAGATCCTAGTGCCGTACAAAACTGCTGGCTCCGGAAGTCAGTGCAAATTTTTAGAAGCATTATGGGTAATTTATTACTATAAGGCATTTGTGTAATTTTTTTCTAGACATATATAAGTACTTTACCCATAATCATTTATTACTAGCGCAGATATGGAAATCCTAGGGTCGCGACCATTTTTCTACAGCCATATGATATAAGGCCACTGTAAAATGTACGGCATCTTGTTCAAAATATTATTTAATACGGACAATAATGTTTAATAATTATGCAGTCCAAACATTTTTGTTAATAAATAATTATAAAAATTTTAGGATTTACCGAACTAATACTGCTGTAAGAACAAAACCTCATGTACGGCAACTTTTGATTTTTATTATATTACCGTTGTACATTATAGCCGTGTATTATGAACGGTAACAAATGCAATATTAGGAATAAAAAATTAAATTTCCGAGATTTATAAAACTTTTCGATGCTCCTGCAGTAATGTGGGTAGTAATATTCGCAAAGATTATTGTTATTTAACATGCAACAAATATAAATAAACAAAAAAAACCAGACGACGTATATTTTACTGCAGATTATTCCTTACCGCTGATAAAAACTTCGATAACGTTTGAGATGTACGGCGTTCGGAAAATTTTGTTTGTAATATTAAATTATAATGAAAATTATAATGCCGTACATTTTAAATGAAAATTACGTGTAATAGTGAAGAGTGTTTTTTCAGCATTCAAGCTTTTGAAGAATTCATCAATAAAATAAGTTTATTTGAATTAAGACTACGATTTATTTATATGAAATGCAAGTTTACTCGTTTATCTTAAAAGAGATTTTAAAACAATAATATTTCGTTCGGGGTTCAGTGAATTACATAGGAAAAATCATAGTCAGAATCTTCATCTGATTCTTCACCGTCGCACTCGTCGTCTAGAATACAAATATGTGTTTGTAATTCAACTGTTACTAGTGAGCCCATTAAGATCGAGTTTTATATTTGAACAGAGAATTTACAGAAAGCCTAATATACTGAAAACCTTATATACTAAACCCCAAATATACTGAACGTCTTTCCATATCCACCCCTATCTATACTGTACGCCTCATTATATTCACTGATATATAAACTAAATAGTTCCATATGTTACATGAAACTCTGTCATATATTGCCTTACACATCTTCAGGGTACAAAATAGCGATTCTCTCTGTTTCAAGATTATGTCGAGCGAGGTTGCTGGTATGCGGAGGAGCATTATCTTGCATAAAAGTGAAATTATCACCAAGGGCACCTCCCAAGAGTCTCACTATGGGCTCCAAAACTAGGTCGCCACCCCAAAACATCACACTGCCCCCTAGGTATTTCGGAATTGTTGCTCGGAGTCTAGTTTGTCTTCCACGACCCCTAAAAACCCGAATCCGGCGGTCATCTGATCGAACACCAATTCTGGTCTTATCCGAAAAAAGAACATTTCGCCAATTCTCAATATTCCAATTTTGGTGCTCGATATACCAATTAAGTCTGTTAACCTTTTTTTGTCTGGTTAGCTCTGGAACTCTTGAGGGCCTTCTGCTGTATAAACCCCTTGAAAGAAGACTTTGACGTATCGTTTCGACTGATACCTGTTGCTTCCAGAAATTGCTTTTGGAGTATGGGGTGCGACGCACTAGAGTCTCTTGCAATTTGGCACAAAACGCAGTCTTGTTCTTCAAAAGTGATATTCCTACGACTTCTTCAAGGCCTTTTTTGCAGAGATTGCAGCTTCACGTATCGGGCGTAGGTTTTTGAAATCATCCCCTGTGATACCCCCATTGTGGCTGCTATACCCCCCTGTGTCACTCCTTCAACGAGAGCAATTATTCGAACAATTCAATTATGATTATAGGCTTCTTTAAATTTCGAAATTCACAGTTTTGAATCTCAGTGACGAGTACAATATCCCGAACATGTGGTGATAATTCAACATTTCATATCAAACTATCCAGTTTTTTTATAACAAAAGTCCTCATTCTTCAGAAGTAGTCGAAGACCGATGGTTAAAACAATCAATAATTTGAAATACCGAGTGAGTCCATTTAAATTTGGCTGTATATATATATATATATATATATATATATATATATATATATATATATATATATATATATATATATATATATATATATATATATATATATATATATATATATATATATATATATATATATATATATATATATATATATATATATATATACTGGGTGATCTACTAGTGGCGCGGTGCTCTGTAGCTCATACACTCTTGAAGATTTCATTTTGTTCGAGCAGTATTGTATTTAGAAGTAAAAATCTACTTCATCAATTTATTTTGAAGTAAACAGGGTGTCCCAATTTTCTATAAAAAAGTCTTGGGAGTTTTTTCAGATTGGAAGACCACTTTTTTGTTGAAGCTTCAAGAGCGTCCTGAACTCTGCTATAATGTCTTTTAAGTTTTTTGGTGAGTAGTTTCGTCACGATATTTTTTTTTCGTAAAAACTCATGAAAATAGGCTCTCACATCATCGCATGCTCCTTCGGCCAGAAATGATGAATACTTTCTTCTCTTCGTTTTCTTGTTGCCCAAGGATAGTTTTATTGATGAATTGAAATAGATAGTCGTCATTTTATACAGGAGTGACTCAAAAAAATTATTCAATATTGTAATTTTAAATATATCACATCTTGCTGTTTTCAAATGTGTATTTTATTATTCATGTCAACGCGTAAAATATTGTACCATATTTCGCAGAAGTAACCGTATCTTATTTAGTTTAGTTTATTTTTATTTGTCGAAAATAGTCGGAGATAGGACCATTTTCGACAAATAAAAATAAACTATAAAAATAAAATCAGAGGTTGCAAAAGAAGAGTTTATTAGTATATATCATTAAACTTGATCAGAGAAATGGAGGTATTTTAAGGTAGCCGTGTATAAAATATGTAATAGATTGGTTTTTGGTGAGATGATCTACAAGGTGCTGAAATATTTCAATAAGTGTTCGAAATGTTGCCCTTTTCTTTGTAGACACAACTCAATCCTTCTGAGGAAAGACCGTTGAACTCTCGACAACATTTGCGGATTATATGACTGAAAGGCGTCGACTATTCTCTGTCTCATATCCAACTGTATTGTAGAAGAAATTTGGTAAACGATGCCCTTAATATAACGCCACAAGAAAAAATCTAGACGTGTAATGTCCGGAGACCTAGCTGGCCATCTAACAGGACTACCTCGGCTTATCCATTTGCTTGGAAAAACATGATTCGAATGCTCTCTAACCTGATGTTAGTAATGTGCCGGTGCTCCATCCTGTTGAAACCACAAATCTTGTCTTATATGCTCTGGTACATCGGCAAGTAACATTGGTAAATGATTTTGATGAAAATCTAAAAACATTTCACTATTGAGGTGCCCGTCGATAAAGTGTGGCCCAATTAGATATCCATCTACTATAGCGGCCTATACATTCAAGGACCAACGATGCAGGTGATCTATTTGTCTCATGAGGTGTGGATTTCCCGTGGCGTAATAATGAAAGTTGTGCCTGTTAAAAAGCCCATTCTTGTGAAAAGTTGCCTCGTCCGAGAAAAGAACTCTGATAAACATATTTGGATTTTCCGCTACTTTGTCACTTGCCAAATTGCAAAAATTGATTCGATTTTCATAGTCTTGATTGTTCAGTTCTTGGTGCAGCTGTACATGATATGCATGAAATTTAGTCACATTCAAGATTCTCTGGACGAAAGTTTAACTTATATCTGTTAACTGAGAAATTTCTCATTTTTTACTACTTGAATCATCACAGAAAAAAAAAACTTCTGTACGAATAATGATGCTTGTTGATGAGTTTGATACGGTTTGTAGCATTTTCGTCAATAAAGTTTCTTCTGCAAAAATATAGAACAATGTTTTATGCGTTGACAAGAATAATGAAATACAGGGTGTTCCATTTGAAAAAGCAAGATATGATTTTTTAAAGTTACAATATTCAATAATTTTTTTGGGTCACTACAGTATAAAATGAGGATAATGAAAATGAAATCTTCAAGAGTGTACGAGCTACAGAGCACCGCGCCCTGGTGAATCACCAAGTATATATGTATATATATATATATATATATATATATATATATATATATATATATATATATATTTTTTTTTTGTCACACCGACGCATTAACGAAAAACCAAACAAAAGGAACTTTAGTTTAAAACGGACGAATATCCGAAGAGACTATATATATATATATATATATATATATATATATATATATATATATATATATATATATATATATATATATATATATATATATATATATATATATATATTGTGAACTCAATTAGACGTTGATAGTAAAATATGAGTTCAAAATGGAACATATTCATTTGAATAATATTCATTAATTCAAACCACAGCAAAAATCTCACCTTCATATTTATTATATGTATCTAAGCCCTTCGGGTTTGCAGTCTCCGTTGGTGACGTTAATGGCACTTCCGTTGAATAATCCCAAGCCCAGCCCATCAATCCATCATGCAGATGCGTTCGTTGTTTTATAACAAAAAAAAAATATATTTTATCAACCACAGGTCTATTGATTTATCATCAGCAAGAATTTACAGGTGCAATTTAGTACACTCTGGAGATTTATGGATAGGAAAGGGAATTAACATACAAAAGCTTTCAATGTGCTTTCATGAATTTAAATCGTGCATTTCCTGACTGCACAGCGCGACGGACGGAGTAGGTACTTTGTAGATTTGTATCGAAGACAAGTTAGTAGCTGAAACGAAAGAATTATTCAGAAGTGGTTTCAGTTATTATATTATGTAATATTGTTGAAGGTGAGCTGGAAATTTGAATAGTATAATAATGCAATTGGATTAGTTTCCAAAAATTCTTTTATGTTTTCCTCATTGAGAAAGTACGTTTTCTCCTACTCGGCATGTTTTGTTTCCATTTGTTTTGAGAACATTTAATGAAACTCAACATGTAACTGTTTTCACTTCACTAACCGTATGTTGTGTGGGTGAACGCAGTTTTGGTTAAAAATTAAAATGATAAGGTTTTCTTGTTCTTATTAGGTTTACGTCAAATTTGAATGTTCGCGTTTCAGCAGCTACTGTTGCTGCAACTATAGTTATTGGCGAGTCTAGGTTAAAAACAGAAGCATGAATACATGGATTGTTCTAGACACTGAAGTCATGGAAGATGTGTTATTTCAGTCAATATCAAACTTCCTTATTGACTTATCCGATACTCATATCAGTTATTTTCAACTACAGATATTAAAAATCAAGAAGAAAAATTAAAACACCACTTAACTCGGTATGACTATATTGATCCTCATTACTTTGTTTTTTCTCTATATCATGAATCCGTTCGAATACATGAAATATCTTGAGGAATCCTTTCATTAGTGGTACTTTATTTCAGCATTCACAATTCATTGAAATTGAAAATATGTTGTTCGGAAGATTCACATGGATAGTGAAAATAACATAAACTAGTAATTTTCATCAACACTTAATCTTCGGTAGTCAATCATTATTAAAGGGATTTACGTTCAGAAGTAACTTTGACATAATAAATCATTGTTTGGAGAGATAGTTGTTCCATTCGGTATTTCACGAGAGGTGATATATTTTTGTACGAAATTGCTTATTGCCTCAGTTTACGAACGTTGAACATAAGAAATTCTATTGATTGATGGTGAGTGTGATAGAAATGTTCGAATAGGAAAAAAGAATTATTCAGAGAGATTCCCAGAAAGACGATTTCCAGGTCACAAAATATTCACATTATTGATAAATAATATTCAGAGGTACGGATCGTTCGTCGAATTGAAGAGGAAGAGAAACAAACCTATCAGACAATCCCGTGAATAGAAATAGAGAGTCCGATGCAAGAAATAAAAATCTGCACTGGTTCAAAAATTGTGACAGGGATATCACAAATTATGAAATGATATTCTCTGGAGTTATTAGTGCACGGGACAAAAATTTACAAGTGAAACTCAAAGTAATGTTGGATGTACGGCTAAGCACGCTGAGTGGGTAGAGAATATAATTTAATTTCTTCAGAAACTATATGAATAGTTAAATGTATCTCGAATTTTTGAGAGATTTACTACAGTAATATTTAAAAGACATTTTCTCATTGGAGAGAAGAGATATGAGCTTCCATCAACATGGACCACTTCCACACAACGCTCAAATCATTACTAATTGTTTGAATAGTTTATGGCCGCCGGTGGATAGGAAATCCTGAAGGTTTGCGATGCTCTGCTGGACCGCCAGATTTGAATGTACCTTTATGAACATTCTATTTTTGAATCAGACAGAACACGGAATATAAGCTAATATAGTTATGATATGTATTATGTCAATTTGTTGAGTGATTTTCCCAAAAAGAAGTTAATGGTTAAAAATGAAGAAAGCTGGGATGACCAGTACAGAATTTATTGCTAAAAAGTACTGCACAAAAATTACAATATTGAATACTCAACTTAGTGAAGGTTACTCTAATACTACTGGAACAAAACTAACGTAAATATATATATATATATATATATATATATATATATATATATATATATATATATATATATATATATATATATATATATATATATATATATATATATATATATATATATATATATATATATATATATATATATATATATAATTTGAGATAAGATGAATTATTCAAAAATCCGTAGATCAATGAATAATCCTCCTGACAAGAGCTAGTTCCCAAATCTGCCCGCCATGCACGCAGCCCCCAAGCGCCACAATAGTGCAACCAAGCAGGATGCCAAGAAACGAAGCGGCAGACTGCAGTTTCGCCATTATTAGGAGCTCATCAGAGTCTCATATCGCTTCTCAGCATACTACCAAGCTACATCGGGGTACCCTATCAATTCCAGAAAGGACGCACCTCGTACATACGTACGAGAACCGCCCTCTATGGACCGACACGGCGAACCCGCTACCGGACTTCGAAAAAGATACGAACAATAACAAACAGATGTGGAAACGTTAAAAATTCCAAACATTTGGGAACTAGCTTTTGTAAGGAGGGATTATTCATTGATCTACAGATTTTTGAATAATTCGTCTTGTCTCAAATTCACATATATAGACTCCTCGCGAAGTTTATCGCGGAAGATATTTGACCAAATATTTACCGACGGGAGGTTTATCTCGGAAGCAGAGCACTATTCCAGCGGGATTATTTCGCTCCTTTTCTGCCGTTGATGTGATTCACGGAACGGCGAAATATGTCTCCCAAATGTTTGGAATTTTTAACGTTTCCACGTCTATTTGTTATTGTTCGTATCCTTCTCGAAGTCCGGTAGCGGGTTCGCCGTGTCGGTCCATAGAGGGCGACTCTCGTACGTATGTACGAGGTGCGGCCCTTCTGGAATTGGTAGGGTACCTCGATGCGAAACTGCAGTCTGCCGCTTCGTTTCTCGGCATCCTGCTTGGTTGCACTATTGTGGCGCTTGGGGGCTGCGTGCATGGCGGGCAGATTTGGGAACTAGCTCTGGTCAGGAGGGATTATTCATTGATCTACGGATTTTTGAATAGTTCTTCTTGTCTCAAATTCACATATATAGACTCCTCATGAAGTTTATCGCTGAAGATTTTTGACCATATATATATATATATATATATATATATATATATATATATATATATATATATATATATATATATATATATATATATATATATATACAGGGATATCCACCGGGATTTAATTATTTTTGTTGCAAAATCGATTTGTGAGGAACTTTTAAAAATTGTAGCTCGTAGATCTTTTGAATTACAGACACAAGATAGAAGAAGGACCAAGGAATTTTTTAAGCAGTCTACATATGTCAAATGTTTATTGCGTTGTTTTGTGTGATTTTTTCAATTTGGTCTTTTTCAAACAGTTATAGTTCCGAAATTATTTGGGAATATAATGAATTTTGATGATTTTGCAAGAACTAACAGAGAATGCTTTGAAATATCTGAGTCAAGTAGCTGAACTGGCTACGCTCACGTGACAGGTGCCTAAAATTAATGTACTTGTCACTTCGTTCATTCGAATTTGATATTTCAACAAGAATTGTCGTTATTTCAGATTGAAAATATTCAAAAATTACATTTTATTTGGAATAAAACCACTGGTTATTCAAACGAAAATATATTTAATTTTTTTTAATTCATTTTAGAATGTCAAAAGTTAATTGCAGGCAATTCAATAACCAATTTCCAAATTTACCGTCTATGAGTAAAATAAAATTTCGAAGCATTAGAAGCAATTTTCTACAATTCGGATGTATAAAAATTGTACGAACTAAGCGAAAACCAATCATCGAAGATAATTACATTAATACGAATAAATGATAGCAAACATCATAGGAGAAAACTAATTTACGATCTGAATAAATATTCAACTAATTGCCATACTAACGCATGCGAATTACTTTCCAAACTTGGCTCCGTCTGATTATCAGTTATTTGCATCGATGGGACACGCACTTGTAGAGCAACGCTTCGTTTCTTACGAAAACTCACGGAAATGGCTCAATGAGTAAGAGAGCAACAGTTTTTTTGGCGTTGTATCCTCAAATTGACAGAAAGGTGGGAAAATGTATATCTTACGATGAGCAATACTTTGAATAAACTATTTTGTATCATTTTCATGAATAAACGTGTGTTTTCAATTAAAAGAATTTAGGTTTAATATTTACATACTTGGTATATCTATTCCCGAAACAGAATTTATTCTTGTTACTACAGTTTTAACTCTTTCGGTGACTCATTCATGAGATACCTCTTTGAGTAAGTTTAGAATTTAAATGAAAGAAAGTTCCTATCTCCTCACTCTACAAATATTGTGAGTGTTATAAATTTTATCTTAATTTTGTGGCAGTGATCAATATTTGGTATATTGCTGCTTTTATATTTCAATCTGCATACTATGAATATCAGCGATATTTAGAAATTCTTGAAAATCTTTTAATTATTTCCAATTTTCAGGTGAATGGAATACACCTACTAGGCTTAAATCATTTAGAGGTTGTAACAATATTGAAACAATTACCGGATGATGTGAAGTTGGTGTGTGCTAGATACTCAACACCAATTAGGATAATTGATACGGCACAACACCGTGAAGCTTTCCAGGCAAGGGTGAGCAATTAGTTACTAATTGTGTAATTCAATTCTTCTCATTATCATTTGCTTTATTCAATACGAAGTGAGTGTAATTCTTATGAACTAGAATCAAATTTTATACGCTTTCATTTAATTTCTTAATATGGGTCAAATTTTGTAACCGTTATCTCTATAGAATTGATTTGAACTGCTGATTGGCTAGTTAAGTAACGCCATCTTTTTAACAGAGAAGACGGATGGCGCACTATTTTTTCTGCATTCCTTAATATGAGTATCAAATGAAAGGATTTGTTGAGAGGGTACGGAACATAAGCTGACGTCTCTCTAGAATCAATTGGCGGCTGCCAAAGATAATGGTGAAATTTGTCTCATAAACCATTTGATGAATCTAATTCAATTCAACAGATAAAAGGTTTTCCATCAAGAACGATATATTAAAAAGAATCATAGAGACTTTGTTTGAAGAATGTAAGTCATCGTGACAAGCAACGTGGGGTAATTTGTCATGGCCAAATACACGTTCCAATAGCTACTAGTTATTCGATACTTTCATGAAAACAATTGCTCAATTATGCGAATTCAAGTTTCACATTGTGAAATGTGAATAGTTGAACAATAGGGGAGATATTCTACTCTCACAATAAAAGAACTACAACGAGACATCGATATATGAGAAATGAAGAAAATATTGAAGCTGTGAAAGAAATTTCCTGAGGAACATTAGAATTCTTTAATTATTCGTCATTCCTAACAACTTGGACTTTAGCAAACTTAACTCATAAGATATGAAGAGTGCAAGCTCAAAAACTGAGTCCATCGACCATCGTTGTCGTCTCAAGTCAGCTGATTGGGCCTAGGGGATACTTCTGAATGACCCTCAATTTGATGAGAAAACAATTTTTTCTGAAGAAGCACATGGTTATCTCGATGGCTTCGTCAATGAGCAGAACTGTAGATTTTGGTCGAAAAACAATTCGCAGAAGATTGTAGAGAAGCCATTGCATTCTCCAAAAGTGGTGTGGTTCATGGCATGATGGCATCATATGATCATATTTGTTTGAGGATGAAGCACGAAATACAGTTACTGTGAATGATAATAACCGGCATCGGGCAATGCTAACAAGACGGCGCAATGTGTCACAATACCAGTGTAACTGAGTTATTGAGAGAAAGCTTTGGGGACTCGGAATTATGCAATGCAATTGTGAACTAGCCTCCAAAAAATGGACTTCTGCCTGTGGGGATTTTTCAAGTGAATAATTTATGAGAGCAAACTACGAAAACCTCATGATTTGAAATTGAACATTGGAAGAGGTATTTAGGAAATTATGCCCATCGTATTTTACACAATTGAAGATTAGGTTATACGGATTTCGCCTTGAAAAAAATCGAGATAGACACTTGGGTGATATTCTTTTCAACAAATAAATGTGCTAAGCTGAGTCATTAAATGGAGATACAACATGAATCAATCTCAAATATTTACCATTTATTCGAGCTCAAAATTGTATTGTGTTAAATAAAAAATCCTTCATTACATCTGCCTGAAAAAGAAGTACCAAATCATTAGGTGGTCTTCAAGTTTTACGAAAACGCTCGGATAGGTCGATTTTGTGTTTCACTTTCTCACCTTTCGAATTTTATTTCATCTCTTGACGATACCTGTCAAGTATGACTCAATCGACATGTTTTCTGCAATACGTTATATCACTGAAAAGCTCTTTTTCACTCTGTGCATAACTGAATTTTCTCCACAACCATTTTTAACATTAAAATTTGGACATTCTCACTCTCGAGTTTGAATCTTCATTCTGAAACACTTGACTCATTTGTGTTTTTCTTGTATTTTCCTTCTTTAACTAGATACTGAATGAATATTCCTTAATTCAATCGAACATCATCGATTGCCATGAATTTCAAAATAGTGTCAGTGTCAGATGTTTATGTCAACATCATAATAATTATCTTCGAGAAAGTTTTTGTTTCAATAAGATTACGAGTGAAAGAACGAGTGCATTATATATGTGAACAGACGTAGAGTTACCAAATAATTATGTGGTTATCAGACTTTACGAGAACGAATAGGTCGTTTGTCACTTTCTGACCTTTCAAATATTATTTGTTCTCTTGATAATTTATGACGTCTGTCAGAAATATGACACAATCAACATGTTTTTCACCATGAATTTTCACCACGACCATCACAGAATGTCATAATTCTGAAACCATTTTTAACAATAGAATTTGAACATTCAGTCTGAGTTTGAATATTCATTCTAAAACGCTTGACTCTTATGTGTTCTTCATGTGTTTTCATTCTATAATTGTATACAGAATGAATACTTCGTAATTTAATGAAACATCGACGATTGCCACGAATTTCAAAACAGCGTCAGTCAGTAAATGTCAACATCATAATTATCTTCGAGAAAGTTATGGTTTGAATAAGATCATGAGTAGAATATCGAGTGTATTAGATATAGAACTTGAAAATATTCCTCCCGAAATTATAATTTATGCAAATAATATAATCGAGAATCTGGTGTCGCAAAAATCAGAATAAGAATACGAAAAGTTTCATACACTGTTCAGAGATTGGCAACAAGAAAAGAACTGAATCGTTTTCGGGAAATCTTTTATCTGCAATTTTTAGTGATCCACTATGAAAATAGAAATCTTCCACGAATATTTATTCATTGCTGAAAGCAACAATGAATGTGAGATACGATATTGATATTTCAAAGTACAAAATATTGAAATCTTTGTTGAAACAATCTTCTTGAAATCAAAGATCTTTACGGGAGAAAATATTAAACAATATTAAGAAAGCACTCCGGATGATATATCTTTAGCTGCAAAGGTAAAAGACTTATAATTTGAATAACAGTTTTAATCAAATTTAGTTTATATTCATAGGTCGCTCTTGACGTTGAGTTTTATGGGCTTGTCACATGAATGAACTTTATAACATTAAAATTTCCGACAATGAAGATTTGGATTTCACAGTGCTAATTGCTATTTCTAATATAAAAACTGAGAAACCAAGATGGTTGAGTGTCACGAATGATTTTTATAATATCGTAAAGAAATATTGGGCTCTTAGACCTATGTAATGTAGTAATATTCTCTCTAATATTTTTTTCATTTATTTTCAAAATGATGAATATACACGGCAAGTAATTCGAATAAATAAACTTGGTACTATGCCTAAACAAATTGCAACATTTCTGAATCTTAAGCATCCGGAAGAAAACATGGTCACTGTTTCCGCCGTACTTCAGCGACAACGGTAGTAAATGCAACACTGAAAAGACATGAGGCTGTATATGTTGTATCATCTTCCTTGGAAGTATCTGTAAATCATAGAAAGGTCAGCAACTTGTCTTCAGAGAGCCAGCGGTTGGAGATCACGGGTGATCTCCGGGTGGTCGATAAGGGGCACAGTCCGTTTTTGCACACTATCCAACATCCGCAACAAATGTTTGGGCGCAGATCCCCATAAATTGGAAAACTAAGTTTAGCTGATGCCGATTCAGCTATTCCTGATACATCTTTATGCCAGCAATTCCAGGGTTGACCGTTATTCCGATAAGGTGCACCGAATCATTGGATTCAATTTGTTGGCCTTGCATGTTCAGAGGGGGTTCTCCAGCTGGAACCTTTCTAGAAAGAATAGTTGCTTGCGTCTTGCTCGCGTTGAAGCTCACCAGGTTCAACTGACCCCACTCAGATATCCTTCTTAAGTCAGAGTTTAAGTTATTAATCTTTTTGACATCTCTGACGCTGAGATTACGCAGCTGTAATTGGCCGCAGACTACTGAAAGACGAAACCAGGGTACAATAGTCTGCAAAACCGAAGATCTTGTGCTCTGTAGATGACAGAAGATCATTTATCGGTAACGGAAACAAGGTTGGCGACAGAATGAATCGCTGAAGTCCTCCTGCTTGCAACTGAAAACAATCAGACCGACGACCACAATTGATTTATTTGGAAGAAAGCTACTTATCCAACCACGCACTCTTTCAAATATCTCGTTTCCTTTAGCTTTCACGTTATTTCTATTCATTATCAATATTATATAGGATTGAAGTCCCTACAACTGTTTTTCGCGGTTCGAGTATCATCAGGAGTCAACTGGTAATCCCAATCATAAATATATTATATTAAGTTTACTTAATTTTACTGAATATATAATTATCATTTCTATTCAATCATCATATTATATTGAATCTTTGTTTCCATTAATTCTAAAATGTATCAATTATAAATAACAACTGACCAGTTCACAGATTATTTGAAGGTGGAATGCAAACCTTCTTAGCAGTTTATAATGCTCCAAAATCGACAGTATCGATCATCTCTGTCATGACGTCAAGTCTGCAAAGCTAAATAAACATGTGCAGTCATCAAATATTCCACCAACAAGTGGAGCAGCTCAGCAACATTTCAATCGTGTGTAATACCAAGTTCAAACTTAGGTAAGGACTGATTTGGAGTCCCCATATTGGGATGGGATAATGCATAATTCATTCCTGGAACCTACCACGACAATTTTACCATCTGCTCTATATGAATTACTCAATAAAATATTCTGTTACTGCAAAAATGATTGTGGCTCAAGTTGTGGATGCAGGATAGCATGTATGGAATGGGATTTTTGAATGAAAACATTACTTAATTTTTTCGTCTCTATTCTATTAATTTAAGAAGTCATTACCATGAATTAGATTAAAATTAAAATCTGATTTAAATTTTGTAACCGAAAAGAAGATTCAATATAACGTGATAATTGAAAAAATTGACAATTATATATTTAGCACAAATAAATAAACTTTTTTAGCGTATTTTCGATCAGGATTACCAGTTGGCCCCACTTGCTCTACTTGAACCGCGCGCACTCTTCCCTCTATCTCAAAAATGATGTTTGCAACAAAAGTTGCAGGGAATTCAATTCTACAAATGGAGTAAAATCCAAAAGAAACGAGATACAGGATGCTTCAACGAAAACTAAATAGAGGCTATATCTACCAAGATATTCATTTCTGATCAGAACGCAAAAACAGGTCAATTTTTGTTTCAAGGGGGACATCTTTTAGGGTACAAAACTTACCTGAAATATCAACCCCCTACGCGGGGGTTGCAATCCTTGAACATTTTGAATAGAATAGAATAGAATTGATGGGTCGAGTGATGACTCAAGAGAAAGGTGGTATCTTTGTCTACATTGCCCTGAACGAATTTCCATTTTTAATTGAAAACTGTGAAAGATACAGGATGAGCAACTGAAAGATAGGGAAGACTATTTCCCTGAGACTACTCAAGTTTCAGTGAAGTAAAATAGAACTGATCAACGGCAGTCATCAGCAAGTACCATTCTCATCTCGAATTTCAACCCCTAGAGCAGGGGTGACCACCCTTGAAAATTTGGAAGAGGGTATATGGGTCGAGTGATACCTTGAAAGAAAGGTATTATCCTTGTCTGCATTCCCGTGAACGAATTTTCATTTTTGACTGAAAACTGTAGAAGATACAGAGTGAGCTACTGAAAAAAAAGAGGAGACTATCTATCACCCAGAGCTATTCAAGTATTAGTGCAAAAAAATGAAACAGATTCATTCCAGATCAAAGTCTGTCATCTTTGATCTGAATAAATCTATTCCAGTTTTTTGCACTAATACTCCAATAGTCTTGGGGCGATAGTCTTCTCTATTTTTCAGTGGCTCACTCTGTATCTTCTACAGTTTTCAATCAAAAATGAAAATTCTTTCACGGGAATGCAGACAAAGATAATACCTTCCTTTCGAGTTATCACTCGACCCATTTCCCCTCTTCCCAATTTTCAAGGGTTCAAATTGACCTATTTTTGCGTTTTGAGCAGAAAGGAATATCTTGGTAGATATAGCTTCTGTTTTGTTTTCGTTAAAGCACCCTGTATGATAATATTTCTTGTACCATATCGTGTATCGCTGACTGCATGTACTCTTCATCCACTGCTTGATTACGTGTCGTCTTCGCTTTATAGTTTCTCACCATGTTTCTGTGAAGTAATTATCTACTGTTGATTAGGCATTATAAAATAAACTTAAAACAGATGCCCTATTAACCAAATGATAATGGAATATATCATTTCACAAATAAATATATATATATTTACTAGCTACTGAAAAAATACTTGGTAAAAAAACTTTAAATGTTTAGTGTAACGATTGACAAAAACAATGATGAAAAAAATTACTTACCGAGCGCGAACACACGTTGCTACCTGTCACTTCAACGGCGCGACTGGCGCGAAACTACATTGACGTAACGATGGCTGCTCGACTTACCCACACACACACAAAGGTAAGTCCGTACGTCTTTCCCTACAGTTTAAAGCTAGGTAGCCTGGCTTTTCAAACGAAATCCTTATGACTGTACTATAAGAGAAATATATGATATTCACCGCAACATAATCCCATTTTATCTGATTATTCTTCGTTGTATTCTTGTATTGTATTGGCTTCTTCAATATTATCTGTTCTTCATATCCAAACGATATCCATATTTTCTTCTGACAGAAAAAGTGCAATGCATCCGATGCTGAATTCTGAGCGCTTACTTTGATTCAGAAATTTTGATCAATGAAGTTATCAGTTAGTTAGATTTTCAAAAGTCGAAGCAATAAAAAAAATACTACAGAATATGATAGTACCTGATGTTTGGTTTCCACGACTGAACCATTGCGTAGAAATCAGGCACTGAAAATGTCGCTTTTTCTTCCGTTTTTGACGGTTCGTTTTTGATTCATCAGTCTTTTGAATGGGAGCAATGTCAGGATTCACTTATCATTTGCTTTGAATATCTGATGTGCTTAATATGATAATTTTATTTTCATTTTCTCCCCATCTATATGTGTGTAAATGGGTAAACTACACACAATCAAATTTATATGGAAATACCCGATATTTTGAAAATCACCTAAGGGATTTTGAAAATTTCGAAGGATTCTTAGAATTGATCCTTTTGGAGATATTTCCATTGAAAAAAGAAATAAATTGAGATTTATTTTAACAAAGAAATTAATAAAAGAGAATAACAGACTCTTTCCGTATGTTTTAAAAAAATTGGAAATTGTTTCCTCACGAAGTAGGTGTTTTAGTCTCAATCTCAGTAGCTTTTATTACCTCCTCTTGCCCTGATACAAGCCTGAAATCGTCAAGGCATCTTTTGGATTTGGTTTTAGACTTCCTCTAGGGTGATATTCTGCCACTCCTTTGTGGCGGCTTGGATATGCTGTTGTGGGTTTCTTGCATTAGCCTGGCGCGATCTAATCTTCCATTTAAGATGCAAGCTGGCAGTCCAAAATAGCGATTTCCCCTGTTTCGAGATAATGTCTCGCATGGTTGCTGGTATGCGGAGGAGCTTTATCTTGCATAAAAGTGAAACTCTCTCCAGCACTATATCCATATAACTTTTAGCCGTTACAATCGCAGGAAACGAAATCAAATATGTTTTGCCACCCAGCATAATGCCACTCCAAAACATCACACTGCCCCCTTGGTATTTCGGAATTTGTCTTGCTGCTCGAAGTCTAGCTTGTCTTTCACGACCTCTTAAAACCCGAATCCGGCGGTTATCTGATCGAACACCAAATCTTTTCTCATCCGAAAAATAAAACATTTCTCTAATTCCCAATATTCCAATTTTGGAGCAATTGGTGTATCAATTAAGCCTGTTAATTGTCTGTTGTCTGGTTAGCTCTGGGACTCTTGAGGACCTTTTGCTGTATAAACCTCTTGAACGAACTCTTTGACGTATCATTTTGACTAATACACTGATTTACGTTGCTTCCAGAAATTGCCTTTAGAGTATGGGGTGCGACGCACTAGGATCTCTTTTTGCAATTTGGCACGAAAAGCGGTCTTATTCTTCAGAAGTGATCTTCCTACGACTTCTTCTAGGCCTATTTTGCAGAGATTGTAGCTCCACCTATCGGGCGTTGGTTTTTGAAATCATCCCCGGTGATACCCCCATTGTGGCCGTTACATCCATCTGTGACACCCCTTCTTCAACGAGAGCAATTATTCGACCCCTCTGCACATCGGACAATCCAACATAAGGCATTCTCAATTATGATTTTAGGCTTTTTTAAGTTTTGAAATTTACAGTTTCAAATCTCAGTGACGACTGAGTACAATATCCCGAACAAGTGGTGATAACTCAACATTTCATACCATACCATCTAGTATTTTTACAACAAAAAACTTCATTTTTCACAAGTAGTTAAATATTGTTGTGTGTACATGAAATAGGAATGAATGATACATTTAAAAATATACTGGGAACTCTGTTCAATTCTTAATGTCTAATAATTTGCGCAACGAAAATTAGAAATACTCGTTCAAGAATAATTTATGATGTATGTTAATATTCAACAAAGGGAATACAGTACAAGGAATGAAAAATATTTGCTGTGGGAGAGTCATTTCGAATCATTAACTGGTTACACGTTACAGGTAATCCATTCAAAGAAGTTTATAAAGGAAGATAAATTGAACTACTAATTGTTCACATAAACGGTATTTCCCAAAAGTTATAAATATTAATGAAGCTGTGAATTTCGTACATTGGACAACTATAGTTGATTCCAAATCCTCGTTTCCGAAACTATGTATATGATTATGAAAGTTTCTGTTTGCCTCATTTATGTTAACTGCCGCAGTTAACTTGACTTTGACATAATCTTTATTTTTAATCACCAGTTTACAAACTTTAAACTTGATATTTCTTCGAAAAAATGGGTATAATACAATATTGTCATCCAAGCCTTGATCAGATGGATCTGAATGACAATCAAAATATAGTACCTAAGTACATTTTAATTTTGTTGTCCTAATGATGAGGTCTTAAATATTCAGTTTCACAAGGAACGTGAAGTTACTCCTGGTCCTTTCAGAGCACCATCCTGGGCCTCTTGTATTTTCTCGGCTCGTCCTCATCGTAGTCTCCTTCCTACTGCATTCACCAGGGGATTCGGGTGGTTGTCGACTATGCTCGGCATATCCAGATCCCGATGTAACTGGGAGTTACGAACGTACCACGGCGCTTCCACGGCCATTCTCAGTGCATTTGCACCACTTGGAGTTTCCGGATATAACGTGCGGCTGCATATCCCCAGACTGTTGACGCATATGTCATCATGGACCTGATGGTCTTTTAGAGCTTGTTCGCTGCACTCAGGTTACTCCGTTGTTCATCAGCTGGTAGAGGAAGGCCTGAGATGTCTTCGCCTTGCTCGTGCAGTCTTTCACGTGCTGACACCATGTAAGCCGCTGGTCCAGTGTAACTCCCAGGTATTTGGCCTTGTTGTCCCATGTGATGGGTTGGCCGTACATCATAATCTGTCCCTCGGGGCTTCGCCTTCTTCGGGACACATAAAGGACTGAACCCTTCTCCGGGTTGATGGTCATCAGCCACTTTGTGAACCAATTGTTCTGTGGCTTCTTGGAGTCTCCTGCTTATCAAGTGGGGGGCGGTCGATCTGGTCATTATGGCCGTGTCATTTGATCAGCGTGCCAAGCTCTTATTGGGGGTCTTTGGGATTGCCGAGGTGTAGATGTTGAACAGCAACTGGGCCAATATTGATCCATGTGGTACTCCTGATTTCATCCTTCTGGTGGAAGAGCGGATATTTCCTAAACGGACCAGGAAAGGTCTGTCAAAGAGCTCACTAAGAGAGGTTTCTCAGTGCTTTGTTGCTGATCTCATCTGGTCCAGGAGCTTTTCTTAGTTTTCTTCGGGAGATTAGGCTATTCACCTCTTCCGTGGTGGTAGGTTGGATGATATCCTCGTTGATTTCGGCTAGACGTCTCTAATCTTCAGTTCTGTCCATGTGGTCGAGGTCAGCTTCTACATAGTTCAGCGTGAACTGGCGCTCAAGGCTTTCTGCAAAGGCTCCGCGTTGTCTGAAACATAAAACCTAACCCACGTTCACCTTGTATGGGTGGCATGAGTGTCGTCTTCTGACATAGGATTTTGGCCATTTTCCACAGTGAGTGGTCATCCTCTTCGAAAGACTCGATCTTGGTGGCCCAGCACGCATTGCCGTGGTCCTCGAAGGCTATCTCCACCTCTTTTGCCAGGCGGTTGTATTCTCATCGGTGTTGTGGGTCCCAGGTTCTCTGTAACCTTCGTCTGGTCCTGTTTCTTCCTCTGATCATCTGACTAATGTCATCAGGGAGTTTGTCCGGCCGACTTTTCGTTTCCTTCGTCCTCGTACGCACTTCCACTGACTGGGGTAAAGCTGTTTCTAAAACTCCGACGGCTCTCTCCAGATCGTTGGTAGACTCTAGCTTGCCCAAGGCCGGCAGATTCGGTTGGAAATGGTCTGTGAAAGCAATTCAAGTTAAACGTAAGAGATTTATATAATTCAAACTGAGTGAATCTGCAGGGTGACGAAATATTTTTTCAGATAGTAAAAGTAAACCGTCGAGTTCGGTGATAGGAGGAGGAAGTTAACTGAGGTAAGAATGGTTTGATGAAATTGAAAGGAATACGACAAGTTTTTTATTTAAATGGAAACTAGACGCCGAGCCTTTTAAGTTGTAAATTTTAGAAGGGCTATCTTCTCGAAGTTAACACTGTTCTTTATCGTTTTTCTGTAAATGGATATTGAAGCTAATTCACTGAGTCGGTCGACGGTCATTGTGGACCTTAGTCATGTTGTTATCCTTCTAAGTACGCCAAATGTCCGTTCGATTGTGGCCGTTGTACATGGTAGCGCGAGGTACGTCAGTACAGCCTGACGCACGCAGGGAAAAATGCTGTAATGTAGTCATATAGGCTTTGACAATTTTCCTTCTAGCCAAATATCTCATCCACTTTCTAGTGTCTTGATTTCATAAAATTTTTCCACTTCTATCAGCGCATCGCTGGATGTTGTTCCTCATTGTATTATTTTGGAATGGAGTCCATGAAAGCGAATGGCAACTATTCCTGGTTAGAAAACCATGCCGAAAGTGATGTAGGACTCTATGAACGGAATGAAGACGGCTGTTTTGGAGTAGTCTGCTCTTCACGTCGTGGATTGGTTGGCCGGGAGAGTTTGTTCCCCGTTTATTCTTGGATGAATTATTTCGACCCTAATCTCTTAAGCAAGTTGTTGTACCTCTTCGTGTATTGCCTCCACTGTTTCGCTTGATTTCACAGATCATGTTAATTTTCCAAGAACATAATAATGAGGATTGGGGATAGAATTTCATTCAATGGGGTAAAAATATGAAACTTGGTGAGTGAAAGTACTGATAATCACCAAAATATTTCCTGATGTTCAATCAACAGATTTTCCCTCAATCTTTTACTTTTCGTAGTTTTCTTGCAAGAAGAATTGAATGTGGAGTATCGGTTTTGCTTTCAATAAAAACGTGAATATACGAAAATATGAGTAACTAAGAACTTTAATATGAACTTAATTGTAAAACGCAATACAAACGCACTCCCGAACACACTAATTTATCAGAATGAAACTGAATAGCAGTACGGAGACTGCACTAGTGTGAATATCTTGATAAAATATTCTAGAACGAAATGCATCTCGAAGGTTCGAGGCGATGCTAGCTTTTGATTTTGTGCGCGCAATTCCAAGAAAAGGTATATTGTATACTTGCGGCTAGGCATTATTGACGTCGGCTTTGGTAAATGGTTTGTTATTTTGGTCATATCTCAGCATTATTCAGATTATTCTAGGAAGTTCTGAACAAGAACTCTAAAATAATTAAAATGATATCACGTTTCACTAATTGTAACGAGAGATTGTCCACTTCTCGTTATTCTTCACTCATTTCCTATAACCATCACAGTTCTTATGGCAATTTTTTCTAGATTAACGTTTCCTTTTTCCATTCAACTATTTAAGCCTAAGAGTAACTATTTCAGTCACGCCAGTGCATTTGTAATTCGGCGATATTCGTAGCGACGCGAAAATAATTGACGATTGATAACCATCGTGAGATTCATGATTTCTTTTCCTTTCGGACCTTCAGGCAAAATTATTGTATTTGAATTTATTTAATAAAGGACAGATATCTTTTGATATTGTTTAAAGTACCGTTGTGTGTATTTAATGCCCTTCAAGAAAGGGATTGCTCTTGGAAAGAAAACTCGAGGAGAAATTATCGTATCCTTGGAGTTCTTGAGAAGGAATCATCATAACTTTGAGATAAATCTTTGGAGAAACTACCGTAAACTTGAGGTGAATACTAAGAAAAACAACCGTATTCTTGTGGTGAATACTTGAGAAGAAATTATCGTGAAACTACTTCACCCATGGTGTAAACTAATTCGAATTTCATTCATCAGATACAAACAATCTGGAAAAAAACAACAAAAACTGCCGCATTTGTTGACAAATCTGCATTACACCTGTGTGATTTCGGATGAATATTTTTCTGTAACGAGAACTTTACTTGAGTTCGTTTCATTTCAACCTCAGATACCATGCTCTTAGAGGATTTTCACACACGACGATCGGGTGCGTATGCGGTCGTGAAGCATGCGGGCCATTACCCTAGTGGTTGTTTCACATGTCTACGTTCCATCAGTTCACCGATGGCGAACATTTTTTGCGATTCAACCGATGACAGGGAGCGATCATAGCTTCTTTGTGAAGAGGCTCTTACATAACGTATGAATTTCTCCATGATCCACCCTGTATCATCATCGAAATGTAATTGGATTCGAAACTTCGTTCACTGTAATCAGATAATTCTAAATACCTATCCAATGAGCTATAACTCGGACTCACTGATCAATTCGAAAATTTGAAGTTAGGTTAGGTTAGATGAGCTATAACTCGGACTAACTGATCAATTCAAAGGTTTGAGGGGTTGACACCCTCATCTGAAGGGGTGTTTGAGGGGATGTAGTGGAAGCACCATTGCTCAAAGATATTTTTCCCCAAAATACAACAGTAGTTCGGTGAACGTTCATTCGAAATCGATAGATAGATTAACAATATAATAAATGAGTAAGCAAGTACAAGTACAGAATGAGATTTATCCTAAGTATTGAGTAGTGGGGATTCATTATGCTCTAGTTGGCTGTTGAGGGGAATAAATTGTGAGTTTTTACATACTTTGTTAATCTCCAAACTTTCCAACAAATTCATCTCTCTCCCTTTGTTACATTTATGAAGGATTTGAAGGTTGTTCAATGATATCGAGTGGTTAGTTGATTTTATGTGTTCAAATATTGGCGAATTTTTATCTGAGGAAATATGTTCCTTGAATCTAGCTTCAAAATTTTTCCCTGCTCGTCCGACGTAGGCGACTTGATATTCATTGCATTTGATTTGATAAATTCCTGATTGCTTGAATTTATCGTTCTTTTGTTTGGCATTAAATAATAATCTGCTTAAGTTGGGGCCGCTTGAGAATGAAGTAGTTATGTTCAATTTGGTTGAGTAATTTTAGTTGATTTTGTTAGAGAATTCTCCGCTGTAACTTTTTTACGGGGTTTCTACGATGCTATATAGTAATATAGAGGTTATTCGTTGTTCTTTGCGTTTAATGATTGCATTCGGAAAATATTTTGGTATGTAGTTATTTGAGGAAATTTTTCTGATGATATCAATTTCAGTTTGAAAATTTTCTGTCGAAAGGGGAATAGAGTAAGCTCTATGAATCATGGAAGTATATGCAGCTAGTTTGTGGCTTAAATGACTGAAAGAGTCCATTGGAATCGATGCGTCTCTGAATGTTTCCTTTCTGTAAATTTTATAAGTGAAATGGTTATTTGAATTTGTAATGGTTAAGTCGAGGAAATTATTTGAGTTATCATTTTCTAAGTCAGAAGTGAAACTGGTGCTGCAATGTATTTTATTCAGGAAATTTGAAAATTGCTGAATTTGTCTGTTTGAACCACGAAAACCAACTAAAATGTCATCTACATATCTGTATAGTCTATAAAATTCACAGAAGGGAAACATTCACAGACGCATCGATTCGAATGGAGTCGTTCAGTCATTTAAGCCAGAAACTAGCTGCATATAACTCCATGGTTCATAGAGCTTACTCTATTCCCCTTTCGACAGAAAATTTTCAAACTCAACTTAATATTATCAGAAAAATTGCCTCAAATAAGAACATAACACAACATTTTCTAAATACAATCATTGAACGCTAAGAACAACGTATTACCTCTCTATTACTATATAGCATCGTAGAAACCCCTAAAAAAAGATACACTAGTCTCAGATACACCGGCGAACTCTCTAAAAAAATCAGTAACTACTTTTCCAAATTGAATATAACTACTTTATTCTCAATCCCCAACTTAAGTAGATTATTATCCAATGACAAACAAAAGAACGATAAATTCAAGCTATCAGGAATTTATCAAATCAAATGCAATGCATGTCAGGTAGCCTATGTCGGACAAACAGGGAGAAATTTTGAAGCTAGGTTCAAGGAACATATTTCCTCAGATGAAAATTCGCCAATATTTGAACACACAAAAGCAACTAACCACTGGATATCATTGAACAATCTTAAAATCCTTTATAAATGTAACATAGGGAGAGCGATGAATTTGTTGGAAAATTTGGAGTTAAACAAACTATGTAAAAATCCACAATTCATTACCCTCAACAGCCTACTAGAGCATAATGGATCCCCACTACTCAATATTTAGGATAAATCTCATTCTCTGCTTGTACTTGCCTACTCATGTATTATTTTGTTATTCACTTGAAAATTACCGTAGGGTCGAAACCGGTCGTGATTATTGAATAAATTGTGGAAATGTGACAAAAGTGCCTCATTTCGTTTCACTTTAAAAATGAATAAACCATCAATACTATCAATTAAAAGATGTCCCCCTTCAGACAAAAATTGACTTGTTTCTGATTTTTGTCCAGAAAAGAATAGTTTAACTATTGAGTTTTTTCGTTTCAGTTGCCCCACCCGGTATATAAATATTTGCATCTTATATAAGGTTTTATTTCCTATACGGCTGATGAAGGCGCAGTTTCGTCAAAACGCGTTAGAAGTACAGTAAATAAGTGTAATTTCACTTTCATTCATTATTTTATTCAAATGCTTTCTCTCCAGATCAATATCATTTTATACCTTGAACCAACCCTGTGTATAACAGAACAGCTATCATTCCTATGTTTTGATAAATTAATTGTAATGATAGATGGCGATATTATGAACTCTTTTCTATTAGCTGCCACATGCTATATCATCAAATAATTTCTGATCCCTTCATTTATATTTCATGCGCTACTACGCCATGGGAAAGCTGTCCTGGAAACTAGAATTAAAGTTGCGCGAGATCGATTGTGGTGGAAAAATTATAATAGCTTTAGTTACTTGTAATATGAGTTAGTGTGTACATAGTTGAAAGGATTTAGCTGAATTTGATCCTTTTTGTGTTGGGGTTTATCCAATTTCGCGACTTGTTCCGACGAGCCGTTCGCTGAGGTAAGTAGGAAATTCCGAAAGATAACATATGATATTATGTACGTCTTGTCCAAAAATTCTACTTTATTGAGAATTCATTTAGTTGAATTGTCTTTTCTTGCTAATTTCGTAAAAGCTTCCTAACGGTCTTATTTGCAAGTGTATATTAGTATTAACGCGTATACTATGTGTCTTAATAAAAATTTTCATGATTGCTAAAAAATTTCGATAAATGAGATTGTATGTTTATATATAAGTTGCGTTCAAACGGTTTGAAAAAGTATTTCATTTTAGTGATTTGAATAGTGTAATTTTGCATTTTTCATGCAAATAGCAAAAATTAATAAGAAATATTAAATAATCAAGAATGTTAACTGAATCAATAACATATAGAGATGAAAAAACTATTTCATGAAAAATGTCGACCAAAGCACAGCTCTGAATTTCAAAATACCATATCAATTATGCAAACTACCTCAGTTTTTATAATGAATTCTTATTTAAGATCTCAGAAATTCTGGAAAACAATATTTCGGAAGCAATGATATCATGAAAGAAAATCAGACTTAGCAGATGAAAACATACGGTCGCTCAAGAAGATCTTCCACATTTTAATTCTTATCGAGTTTAGAAAATTATAGAGTTCAAATGGCAAAATTTTTTCTGTTCGAAGCTAGTTTTTGAAAGTTTCGATCATTCGAGCAGTTGTTTGTAGCGATCTCCCTGCCATTTGTTGGCGCAATACTGCTTTCAATCTATCAATCGTTCGGGAATAGTGAGAAACCGTCGATTATAGGTGGCTTTCAGAGAAAAAGTTGCATTGGGCAAGGTCGGGTTAAAGCGCAGGCCATCCAACGTATCCACGCAATGAAATTACGAGTCCTGGAAAAATTTCCCTTGAAACGTCCGTATGAGCCGAACTCTATCTAGTTCAAACCACGTTCGGATGTTAAAATTCTCTACCTTTTGGTTCCTAAAAATTACGCAGTGTATAGACATATCGATCAATCGATCAGAACACCAAACGCTAAGGGATTCGAAAGCACGACAAACGATAACACTTGGGATGCGAAGAGGACTTTTATGTTGCCGCCGCGGATTTTATGGTGCTGCTTGTTCACACTACCAGCCAATTGGCTGTTATTAAAAGAATATTTTGTTTTGTTATATATATATATATATATATATATATATATATATATATATATATATATATATATATATATATATATATATATATATATATATATATATATATATATATATATATATATATATATATATATATATATATATATATATATATATATATATATATATATATATATATATATATATATATATATATATATATATATATATATATATATATATATATATATATATATATATATATATATATATATATGTGTGTGTGTATAAAATAAGGTCCGACACTCGATTTTTCCGGGGAGAAAGCCTCTGACTATATGATGATGCTATAGTTTGTATATATTCTGGTAGATTGATATATGTTCATAACATTTAACGTTATCCCAATATATAATGATTCCAGGATATATATATATATATATATATATATATATATATATATATATATATATATATATATATATTTTTTTTTTTGTTTGCCTCTTTCTATAATAACAAGAATATTACTGTTATCCTTACATCAAATCTGACCATACCATCGGAAAGAACATTGACTTTGCTATGAGATAGATAAGTACTAATGGTAAAAAAATCTTGTATGTCGGGTACTGTAAAACGCAAAATGAAAAAATTGTGGAATGGACGAAATAAGTGGTATTTTATTGTTAGCTGTACCACTGAAAATTTTCCTCAGCAATAACATGGGCAAGTGTAAAAGTAAGAACATTAAATTCTCTAATTCTTCGATCACAAATGAGCTAGTTTCACCGGAGCGTGTGAACCGAACTGGCACTCGGAAAACAGGCTATTTTCTTCAAAATACGAAAATATTTGATTGTAAATCAGTTTTTCAAATACCTTAGAGGAGACAGGCACTAGTGATATTGGCCTATAATTATTAACATCCGTGGGATCACCTTTCTTGAGTATTGGTACAGTTTTAGCTAATTTTGAACAGTCCGGATAGATTCCGTCATTTATACATATATCTGTTAATAAGAAATGTAAGTGGTTCGTTAATACTGCTGATGTTTCTCTTTAGACTTTAGGTTGTAACTTCATACCCATCCTCAGATTTTCTATTTCCGAGTGAGAGAATAGCATCCCTAACCTCTACGCAACCGACAGATCTGAAAGTGAAGTGAAATATAAATTTGGAGGAATAGTTTCTGACAAATAATTCAGTGAAATTTTCTTGTTGTATTGGAATATTATTTGCTATATTTATTGGAATTGAATTGAAATATTTTCTGCAGACTTCTGAGCTGATAGCAGAGTGACTAGGCCTTTTTTTGGCTTTCTTTCCGAATTCATAATATCCCACATATTTTTTTGCTGAATAGAAGAGTTCAGTATAGTTTTGTCATATGCTTTTCTTTTAGCCCTAGCAATCTCCAACTTATAACGCTGTCTGGTCTGATTGCGCAAAAGCTTGAGACCCTTCTCAGTCACCGGTCTGCACAACCTAGTGTATTGAACCGTTCTATGTGGCCTCTCCATGCTTAGCATCTGTGCCTTATGATCTGAAAAATTTCAACTCAAAGTTCATGCATGCTTATTCAAGGGAAAGAAATTAATAAAAATATTGTCAATGCAGTTTGTCTCTCTAGTGGGCGCAGTAATAGTCTGACGAAAACCCAGACTTCCTATCAGGTACATTAAATGAAGAACTAAAATCACCACATACCACAGTTGTACGAGACAAATTCAACCAAATATTTTCAATAACCTCTATAAAAAGGTCAAAAGCGATAAAAGGATAAAATCACTAAACCTAAGGTATTCAGATGTATAGCAGACACCTCGCAATGAAGTACGATGCTGAAATTCCTAATATTCATATAAATATATGAACTGTGAAATCACTGTCCTTCCAGTGAATGGAAGCTCCACCTTGTCTTAAATTACTGTGACCGAAAGAGGCAGCTGTATGCCACCCATCAAGTAAAAAAAAGTGCTCGGTGGAGCATACAATATCTGGTGAGTTGTTATCCTTCAGGAATATTTCTAGAGAGTTGTTTTAGATCCCAGGCCCTGAAGGTTCAGATAAAAAACTGAGAAATTCGTGTTCTTCTTGTCAATGGACTGGATAATATGTTCATTACTGTCTACTAATCCGAATTTTGTTTCTTCGAGGACTGGTGAAAAAATTGCTTGATGAGGTCTCCTTCTGGCCAGACATTAAAATCTATAGCTTTATCAAAGCTGTCTTCGTTGATTGTTATCTTGAAAGAACTATAGCTGTCGGGATATTTACATGGTATAGCCTTACTTTTTGCCTCTGGGATGTTGACCTGTATCATCGCTGCAAGATCGTCTGACTTTGTATCCGGTGCTCACCTAGACGCAAACAAGTGAATTTTCTTCTGAGTTGCCTTGACTGTTTGAATTTGGGATGAACCAGTTATACTCCATCGATTATTTTTCTTAAATTTGTCGGAGCGAGGCTTGCTTTGTGTTTTTGTTTTGACAGTAAGCCAATCTCCGTCATTTTCTTTCTGATTCGGCGGCTGCGTTGAATTGTCACTGTCATTGTTCGATGACTCTGACATATCCTAGCGTGCAGAGTTGCCAACTGATTGAGAGTGTACCGTGGAACCACCGGTAACTTTCTTCGTTTTCTCCCTCTCCTTGTCCAATGAAAGAAGAGCTGCGCCTGGTGGCATATTATTGTTCTTCGATTCGTTATCGGATATTTTTTTTGAGGTTTGGTGTTTACAAGTACAAGATTATCATCATTGCAAAGAAGGGTGTTAGGGTTAACTTCTTGACGAAGATTAATAATTATCACTTTGTCGTCGATAATTTGTTGCTTGTCGGCAATTATTTTTTCTTTTTCAGGAAAAATATTAAGATACTTTCTTTGGTTGTCAATTCTACGAAATTTCTGCAGAAATTGCCATTGCATCCTCGAACCTGGTTTCACTGTTTTTATCGGATTCGCCACAGATCTTGAACGCCTTACAATTTTCAGGCACATTAATATTGCGTTTTTCACAACAGTTGCGATGAAAAATATTTGAACAGCAGGAGCATTTAATGGAATTAGTCAGATCATTTCTATTGCAGAAAGAGCATATTTGTTTCGTACTCGTGGTATACGTCCGTTCTTCACCAGATGTAGAATAAAAATCCATGATATTGCCAGCAAAAAAATAGTTAGCTCAAAAAATGATATACCGTTCAAAAGCCAGTTGAATGTAGTAGTTTTTAGCAAAATAAAACAGCTATCAATTTAGCAGCTTTCAGTGATACAGCTAACAAGAGAGACCACTTATTTTGTTCATTTCACAATATTTTCATTTAGTCTTCTACAACACCTAGTAAACAAGATTTTTCACCAATGGAAGTCACCTTTCATATAGCCAATTCAATGTTCTTTCCGATGGTATGGTCAGATTTGATGTAGTTGTGAGAATAACAGAGATATTCTTGTTTTTATAGAGAAAAGCAAAAATTTTGTAACATCAAGAAGTGCTAAATAACTCGATGAGATAATTATCAACTTTTCGAAAAAAATGTTATAGGAATATATTTTCAATGGAATAAAACTGAAGTATTTAGATTTTCACTATATTAACAAACCTATGACCGGTTTCACCAAACTGTGGCTTCATCAGATAGATACAAACTAATGAACAGAGTTATTCATTATATATTAGTCTTATTTCCTACTTAATATTACAACTACAAAAGGTATGTTGAAAACCCATCGGAGTTGCTTACTTTATGAATTGAAAAGATTGAGGAAAGGAGAAGGATTTAGATCTAATTGACTTAGTAACCTACCTGTATTCTTTTCTTTGTTGATCTCTAAAATTACCAATAGATTGAGTTTTTGTCTGTTATTTTCATTGTGTAAAATTTTGAAATCATCATTAAACTTATGGTTTTCTTCGAGTAAGTGAATAGAAGAATAATGGGAATCTGATTTATGATAATAAACTACGTTTGTGCTCGGATAATCTAACTCTGAAATTTCTGAAAGTTCTACTAATATAAATTTTATTACAATCCCCGCAAGACAGTTTATAAACACCGGATTTATTACTTTTATCAATTTTAGATTTGCAGTTTTTGATATGTCGGCCTAAAGAATTATCAGTTCGCAATGCTATATTGAAATTATAATGTGAGAGGAATGATTTCAATTTTAGACTAGGATTACCAATATAAGTTAAGCTGTTGTATTTTGTGTCTGAACTTTTTATATTTGGAAATACTTCCTGGATTGCTATCTGAAATTTTTTCGTGAAATCATGTTCTCAATCATAGTTGGATTGTAGCCGTTATTGACTGCTATTTGTTTAATTATATTTAGCTCTTTTATGAAATTATTTTGTGACATTGGGATATTGATGAGTCTATGTACCATACTTTTGTAAGCTGCTAATTTATGTGGATAAGGATGTGTAGATGAGCTGTGAATAGTAATATCTGTATGCGATGGCTTATGAAAAATAGAAAAATCATGTTTGCCGTTAATTTTAGTAATGGTTAAATCCAGAAAGTTAATGGAGTTTTCTGTTTCTCTAACGCTCAGAAGATTACCCATGATTAAACCTTTTTTACTGTTATATAATACTCCATTGAAGTTAAAATAATTTTGTTCTAAACAAATTTCTAGAAGGTGTAAGATTTCTGATTGAATTATCGGATTGACTTTATTAATTTGAAGGGCGTTCTGAAAGTTTTGCAGCTGGAGCTTGAAAATATGAAACTACTGGTCTAATGGGATACCCTATATTATGGAGTTTGACGAGAGAGTAAAGTTTTGGTGATTGCGGGTTGTCAATGAAAAGTTTATATTTTTGGTTGGTAGGTATTATAGACTTGGCATACTCTAAAGTGTTTTTTACTATGGATTGAAATTTATTAGTAGGATCTTTATCAATTTCTTCATAAAAACCTGATTCAATGAAATTTTGGGTTTTCAATAAATAATCTGCTTTATTTAAGGCTATGACTGTATGACCTTTGTCTGCTTTGGTGGACATGATATCGTCAGATGCGGACTTAGATTTAATGGCCTTTAAAGTTGTATTTTCGAATTTTTTAGGTTGAAAACTATTGAACTCTTTTTGAAGTAGTAACGCTGAAGAGTGTTTTAGGTGCTTGGCTTGTGAATAATTTAGGGCTATTTCGGTTTCAATTCCTAGCAGATCGAAATGGAGACGAGCGTTATTTGACTTTAAATTGTGTTTAAAACCCTTTTCTAGAAGTGAAATTTCATCTTTGGAAAAATTAGCATCTGAAAGATTACTGAACCTATCATAAAATTGGTGATCGGAAAATTTGGATTTGATATTTGAAGTTTCAGGTCTATTACTCAATAATTTATTCAATTTTCGCAACTGAATTTCATACTTCTTGTGAATTAATGAATGAACTTTGGATCTTGTTCCGGAATCTTAAATGTCAAATTCTACTGAATGCAACCTATAAAGCAACTCCGAATGGATTACCTTTAAAAAGATGTTGTAGTTGTCTCGTTGGCTGTATTGAAACTTGATGTCTAACTTCAACCATTTCTTTTTGACTGTAGTACTCCAGTTTGGGCTGCGGGGCTGATATTATGGGTCTTCAGTTTTATATATTTCGGAAATTCTTCGTTCTTCAAACAACTGGATAGGAACCAGAAATTCTGTGTGTTGGTCGCACATCTTAGAATTAGTTGAAATACCAAATGACCAAAAAGTTTCTTTCAATAATTTGATTGAGGAGGTCGTTACTTGATGAAAATCGATATACATATTTTCAATAGATACAAACTAATGAACAATGTATATGTATTTTCACTGATGAAGCCACAGTGTGGTGTTATCGGTCATAGTTCTGTTAATATAGTGAAAATCTAAATACTTCAGTTTTATTTCATTGAAAATATGTATATCGATTTTCATCAAGTAACGACCTCCTCAATCAAAATAATGTTAAAGGACTTTTTGTTGCAAATAACTGGCACTATCGCCTCCTAAAGTTTGGCAATTTTAAAGTAGACACCCTGTATATATATATATATATATATATATATATATATATATATATATATATATATATATATATATATATATATATATATATATATATATATATATATATATATATATATATATATATATATATATATATATATATATATATATATATATATATATATATATATATATATATATATATATATATATATAAATCTTGCTGCGAACTTCCTCGTTTCTTTCTGCCAGTCGTCTGTCTCTCACGAATTCTTTCAACTTGTCGTGTTTCTACCATTCTTCGCAAGTGGCCCCACCAGCTCAACTAAAGTTTGGCAATTTTAAAGTAGACACCTGTATATATATATATATATATATATATATATATATATATATATATATATATATATATATATATATATATATATATATAAATCTTGCTGCGAACTTCCTCGTTTCTTTCTAACAGTCGTCTGTCTCTCACGAATTCTTTCAACTTGTCGTGTTTCTACCATTCTTCGCAAGTGGCCCCACCAGCTCAACTGCCTTTCTCAATAAACTTCAGCTTGGATTCGATTCCTAGCTCTCATCTCATTACTGTGTTTTGTTTATGATCTAGCCATACGATAAAGTACGAGTTTCTCTCTCTCTCTCGTTTTCTCCGAATGTCAGCATATGTTTGAAGATTTAGGCAGATGTGTGGTTCTATTAAATGGTAATTTATAAAAAATCTTTGAGGCATCTAATTTCATTGAGAATTTCAGGTTTACACGAATCGTAATCATCAATTCCATTAGTAACTATGTTTGATAAATCGATATACTTTAGAGCTCCTACAAAAACATTGGTGTGCGAGTAAGGTTCGATATTGTACTGATCTATAATGGAAAACATAATAATTCCTTTAAATAAGATTCAAGTAAAATACAAACTCCGAATTGGTTTATTAAAACAAAAGTAAATAAAATAAAACAAGGAGCAACAAAGAGCAATCAATAATGCATTTATAATGATGTGTGCTTCAACCCACTATGCAAGTAAAGATATATTTTTGTTTAATGTTCCCTGGAAAATACATCGACCGACAGTCTTCTAATGGTCAGCCAGGTCAACTAATATTACTACGCTGGACTTAACTCTTTGGGCTTAGTTAAAATTAAAAACCTCTCTTTATTGAGAATAGGTAATTTGGTCAAAGAATTTGAAATTCGACAGTTATCTTTCCAAACATAATTATCTATAATATATAAATTTCTCTATAGTATCAGTTTGTGCAGTCTTTTCAAGATATCAGATTTAATATTTAAAGATGAATAGCTTCAACCAGGAATTATGAATATATTTCTGTTCTTCTTTATGAGGCCAATTATGTGAGCAGTGTCATATTTGACCAGTCTAATAAAATCCCAGCTTACAATACCAACGAAATATATATTTCTGGAGTATAATCTGAAGTTTCATTTGATATTGTAGTTATTCATTATATTTCTGTTTTCGAGAAGCGGAATCGTACGAGTCAGGTTTATTAAATTCTTGAAGTGCTACTGATTTGCTTGGAACGACTTTCATCATTTTCTATCTAGTAAAAGCTGGATCTTAGCTGCTAGAGCTTTTCATTTTCAATACAAGAGTGAATGTTTTCCTCGAATATTTGGTTGAACTTTGTTGAATTACATTCTATGAAACTAATTACTTGTTGAAAGGAATTATACACTTTACTTTGTGAATAAAATCTGTCTTTTTTTTGAGACGAATGATTCGTTTCACTATATCTGAAGAATCTAATTTTCTGAGTACGTTCGTCTATCTTCTCGGTATTATATCCACAGATTGAAAATAAATTTTAAATTGATAGCACTGTATGCAGAGTGTTTCAGGTATGCAGTCATTAATTTCTACAGGAAAATTGTCATAAAAAAAGACGAAAAAATGCCAAAAAACATATGTGAAATAGTCCTCCGTTCTCGAGAAACAGGGTGATCTAGCTCCAGTTTCCAGAAACAGGATTATGTGTTCATAAATTTATTAGATGTGTCCAGTAATTCCGAAAATATACGGGCTGACATTTTTTTCAGGATTATACCACTTCTTACTCCATCAAAATCATAGCGGGATGTGTCACTGGTCTTTTTATGAATATTTCTCGAAAACATCTTTCAATTTTAAAACTTTTTCGTTCCCTGAAACTTTTTAGGAACAATTTTCGAGTAAAGATATGATTAACATGAGAAGGTTCGCTAAAAATTCAGTTGACGCAAGAACTATCATACAACACCATATTTTATAGCGCGAACGAATAATAGTTATCACAAACCTACTCCTCGACCGAATTTCTGAATAAATATTTGGCAACATCGCAGGGGGCATATGCGGATCAATTTTGATCGAATATGAAAGGAGGCTAATTGATAAATGTGGTATGTGGAGGATTATTAGTGAACACAAAATGCCGATGTCATTATATTAGTAGATGCGAGAAAAGTTACCCCTTTCTAGTGTCTCAGATAATAAATATATACATATAAATATATATAGAATACATCGATACTTTAAAACAAAAACTTTCAGTATACTCCATTAGACTACGTGAATATAAAATAAATTCAGATAGAAAATTCCAAAACAAACTACTCAAAAATAATGAAAAACATTTTTACAAATTTATTTCAGGTTCAAATGAAAATATTTCTGGAAATGGAGTTCCTAAAATTGATATTTTAACTGATTATTGGTCTTCAATTTGGGTAGTGCCAAGGCAACACAATTCCAATGCATGTTGGATTTTAAATGAAAGGTCTCGATTTTCTAAAATAGAATGCATGCAATTTGAAAAATTTTCAAACGAAGATATAACATCAGTTATTAAACACACAAAAAATTGGAAATCTCCAGGTGTTGATGGTATTCATACCTTTTGGTTCAAGAAATTCTCTTGCGTTCATGAAAAATTTGCTGAATATTTTTCATTTATAATAAAGAACCCCTCAGCTACTCCTTTATTTTTCACACAAGGAATTACTTATTTAAAACCGAAAAGTGATAATACTATTGATCCGTCTCAATATAGACCAATTACTTTTCTTCCAACAATATATAAAATTCTAACTGCATGTATTACCCAAAAATTTATGCACATTTGGAGAATTATAATATTCTTTCCGAACATCAAAAGGATGTAAAAAAACGCTCAAACTAAGAAGAGAAATATTCATACAGCCTTCATTGATTACCAAAAGGCTTTTGATAGTTCTCCCCATTCATGGCTTCAAGAAATTTTGGAAATTTATAAAATTGATAAGACACTTCATCATTTTCTTGAATTTGTAATGAAAAATTGGAGAACCAATCTTCATTTAAATATTTCAAAACAATCGTTAAAATCCGAAGTAATTCCAATCAAAAGAGGCATTTTTCAAGGTGATTCTTTAAGTGCTCTTTGGTTTTGTCTTTGCCTTAATCCATTATCTCATGAATTAAATGCTACTAGTTTCGGCTTCAAAATAAAGAGTCTATTAACTGAATTCAAATTAAGTCACTTAATTTATTTAGATGATATTAAATTATATGCCGGAACCAGATCTCATTCAAAAAGTCTACTTGAGATTACTTTCAACTATTCCAATGATATTCATATGAAATTTGGGCTTCCAAAATGTAAAAATCTTTCTATTGAAAAGGAAAGATCACCTCTGATTATATAAAGATTTCCAATATTGAAATCGAGCCAATGCATCAAGGAGATACATATAAATATCTTGGATTTTGTCAAGAGAAGACAATTAACCATAGCAGCACTAAAGAAAATATTAGAAGTTCATATTACAAAAGACTTAGAATTATCATCAAGAGTTATTTAACTAGTAAAAACCTTTTCAGAGCTATCAACTCCTATGCTGTTCCTATTCTTATATCTTCTTTTGGAATTATTAAATGGTCTAAAACTGATCTAAATGAATTACAATGTCAAACGAGGAAAATGCTCTGTAAATATCATAAGCACCACCCAAAGTCAGCTGTTCAGAGAGTTACACTACCTAGACATCTTGGAGGTCGTGGATTAATTGATTTGAATAATCTTCATAGTAAACAGATTTTTCATCTACGTTCCCATTTTCATGATAAACAGAGAACGTCTAAATTACATGATATTGTTGTTGCTTCAGATTATAATCTTACACCTCTGAACTTGACATTGCAAAAGGTAGATTTTGATATATTTGATGATAATTCTAAAAGAGAAAGTTGGATGCAGAAGGAATTACACGGAAAGCACCTAAAGAATTGAAAATGATTATATTGATGAAATTGCATCGAATAAATGGTTAGTATCTGGAGAATTGTTTGCTGAAACAGAAGGCTTGGCAATTGCGATCCAGGATCAGGTTGTTTTCACGAGGAATTATAGAAAACACATCATCAAACAAAATATAGATGATTCTTGCCGTAGATGTTTCTGTTCTTCAGAAACAGTTTTTCATATATTATCATCTTGCTCAGTGCTTGCTTCAACAGATTATTTAGAAAGACATAATGCCGTCGCTAATATTATTCACTTTAATCTAGGAATTAAACACGACCTAATTCCCAAAAGAAAAAAATTTCACAAATATGAACCTGAGATTATTTGTTGCACTATTGTGGCGCTTGGGGGCTGCGTGAATGGCGGGCAGATTTGGAAACTAGCTCTTGTCAGGAGGGATTATTCATTGATCTACGGATTTTTGAATAATTCGTCTTTTCTCAGATTTACATATTTATATATATATATATATATATATATATATATATATATATATATATATATATATATATATATATATATATATATATATATATATATATATATATATATATATATATATATATATAAATTTGCTATAAGATGGATAAGTACTTATGGTAAAAAATATTGTATATCGGGTGTTGTGAAAGGCTAAATGAAAAAATTGTGAAATGAACAAAATTAGTGGTATTTTCTTGTTAGCTGTACCTTTGAAAACTGATCGTTAAGTAGCCGTTTTTTTTGTAAGAAACTACTACATTCATCTGGTTTTTAAACGGTATATTAACGTTTGAGCTTACTATTTTTGTACCAGCAAAATCATGGGTGAGAGTAGGAGTAAGAACATTAAATTCTCTTATCCTTCGATCACAAATGAGCTAGTTTTATCGGAGTGTCTGAATAATTCCATAAATGATTTTTCAATAATAATAAGCGATATATAAATAACATATCTGAATATTGAATGTTTAAGAAACTAGGAATAACTAATTTTCTTGGATTAGAAGTAGAAAATTAGAAAAAGAATCGTGAAAGAATAAATCATAGAAGGCTTGTATTACTTGATTTTGAAACAAATGAAAATATTTAGAACTGGACAGGAACTGTCATTCAATGAATTATGAATGTAAGTTTATATTTTCCCCTTTTGAGGTTCCATTTTCTTTTTCGAAAAAAAGAAAACTTGCCTAGTTTCTCAAATATTGAATATCGAGATATGTTATTTGATAATGGCTTCGCGAATGGAAATTCCCGTGCAGCGTTGCGGGAGTATGCATTGCGCTGTCCAAACAGACAGCAGAAAGACATTTTTTGAAGTGTTTAGGCGCGCTCTGGTGAAACTGGTTCATTCAGTGGTTTGAGAATTATAGAAGGTGGTGAAAATGGACGGATGAGGCAATTTTTACCAAAATAGGTAGGATAAATTTGAGAAATTCCCATATATGGGATACAGAGAATCCTCATGGCACTATTGTGTCACAATCTCAGTACGAGATTAGAGTGAATGTGTGGTTGGGGTTGAGGAGGGATCAGCTTGTCGGGCCAGTTATACTTCCTGATCGTCTAAATTGAAACGAATTTTCAAATCTATTAAATAAATAACGAAATAATGAACGTTCTGGAAGAAATGCCTATAACTACTCGACATCATCTTTGTTTCAAATGGACGGCTGCCCGGCTCATAATTCTAAAATGGTCCAGAATTGGATGGCTGAGGGATTTAGAGAGAAGTGGATAGGTCGATTTTGGCCGTTGAGATGGCCACCCAGAAGCCCTGACCTTACTCCGCTTGAGTTTTATGTGTGGGGCGCATTGAGGACTAATGTTTATAGAATTCCCTTTAATACTCGAGAAGAATTAATTGAAACGATTCGAATCTTTTGCAACGAAATGAGTCAAAAACACATTGAACTTCAGAGAGTTATTGATAGTTTAAGAAAAAGATGTGTTGAGTGCATTCAAGAAAGAGGAAGGCATTTCGAACACCTGGTATAGTTTTTAAATCTCTTTCGTGAAAATATGAGTCATTTATTTATTTTAGTTCCTGTTCATGTTTCATTAAGTTATATCAGATATTTGCGTTTTCGAATTTGTTATTCTTAATACTCTTACCCATGATAATGCTGTAAAAAAATAGTAGGCTCAAAAGTTGATATACCATTTGAAAGCCAGTTGAGTGTAGGAGTTTTTACGTAAGAAAAAACAGCTATTTATAGATCAGTTTTCAGTGGTACAGCTAACAAGAAAATACCACTAATTTTGATCATTTCACAATTTTTTCATTTAGCCTTTTACAACATCCGGTATACAGAACTTTTCAGCAATGGTACTTACATATCTTATAGCAAATTCAATGCTCTTTCCGATGGTATGGTCAGATTTGATTTAGCTGTAAGAGTAACAGAGATATACTTATTTTTATAGAGAGAAGCAAAAATTTCGTAAAATCAAGAAGTGTTAAATAACTCGATAATTATCAACTTTTCGTAAAATATATATATATATATATATATATATATATATATATATATATATATATATATATATATATATATATATATATATATATATATATATATATATATATATATATATATATATATATATATATATATATATATATATATATATATATATATATATATATATATATATATATATATATATATATATATATATATATATATATATATATATATATATTTTTACATCAACCTCCAAGGCAGGAATGCACAAAACTCAATTTTTTTAATAGGAAAGATAGATCGAGTGATATCTCATTGGAACGCTCCTTTGAATCCCAACACAAATAAGTAATAATTTTTGAGTTTTTACATATTCGGAAGGATATACAAGCTGGTTCGTCAAAAGACGAATTATTTTCAGTGGTTGCAAAATCTACCGATTTGGTATGAACAGTCACCGAAATACTGTTGTATTTTGGCAAAAACTATCTTCAAGCAGTGGTGTCAACCACTCAAATCTTCGAATTGATCAGTTAGTTTGAGTAGGAACTCATTAGACAGGTTCTTAGAATTTCTAGAATATTGTGGACAAAATTTTTGCTCCATCTGCATTGTGATGAAGATACATTGTGATTTAATAGAGGGCAATACAGTGTTTGCGAGGTCTGCTGTTTTTGTATGGAAATTCCGAACACGTTTGTTTGATTTTCGGATAATAGAGCTTATTCATAGAGTGACATACATGTTGATGAGTAGGGAAAAATTGAAAATTGAAAAAACAATTGAATTTAATATACCTGACGCATTTTATAGGTGAACTCGTTATCAATCGAACAAATGTTCAAAGCCACCTTCTAAACACAAATACAGATTTTTCTCGAAAAGTTCCCGGACATTACGTAGCATTTCAGGGGTTATACAATTACACTTGACTACAATCCGTTGTCGTAAATCCACCAAATCTGCTGGATCAGTTTTATAAATTCGACTCCTTAAGTGGCCCCATGAGAAAACCAATGGATACAAGTCGGGAGAACGTGGGGGCCATTCTGTAGGGCCTCTTCTTCCGATCCAACAATCAGGAAATTCCCGACCTAGATATTGTAGAACAGAAAACAAAAAATGCGGGGGAGCACCATCCTGCTGAAACACAACATCCTCTTCTAAATAGCTAGGATCATTTTCCAAAATTTTAGTTATGGCCGGATTGATCAGTTCTTCAAGTAGTTGGAGATATATTTTCCCCTTCAGATTTCCTGGTAAGAAAATTGGCACAATCGGACAATTCCCATGGATGCCAATCCAAACGATCAATTTTTCAGGCTATTGGGTATGTCCTCCACGAAAGATTCTGGGATTAGAATCCTATCAGAACCAGTAGTTATGGCGATATACAGTGTCATTCAAAAAAGTACATTCATCCGAGGAGCAAATATTGTAGAGACAGTGGGGATTGCTTGCGATTCGCACCACTTATTATTTCACATAATTGCACTCTGCGGTCAAAGTCATTCTCATTCAATTCCTGGACCATCTTCATTTTTTACGGATGGAATTTTTATTGTTTGACAACTCGTCCAACAGTTCTTCGACTCACACCAATTTCAGTTTCCAATTTTCTTGTACAAAAAGTGGGATCAATCACCACTTCCCAAGCAACTCAGTTTCCATTTCCTTATTTCGTATGGGTTTTTGGAATGCTCTCTCTTACTATTCTGAACATATTCCACCAACTCCAAAATGGACTTGGCACTTACATGTTTGTCGTCATGGCGTTCATTGATGATAGCAGCTGCCCTATTTTCACAGGCATTATTGCTGACAAAAATTTCAATAATTTCTACTCTTTCAACTATTGAATAAACTGTTATATTTGTATGGATGCAACACGTGAGTGTGAAAAGCAGCTAGATGAACAACAAACTAGTTCGAATTTCATTCATTAGATACAAGCAATCTAGAAAAAAAAAAACAAAAACTGCCGCATTTATTATTGAGAAATCTGCATCACGTCTGTGTGATTTCGGATGAATATTTTTCTGTAACGAGAACTTTACTTGAGTTCGTTTCATCTCAACCGTTGCGTATGCGTTCGTGAGGCGTGCGGGCCATTACCCTACTGGTTGTTTTCATATGTCTACGTTTTTTGCGATTCAACCGATGTCAAGGAGCGATCATCGCTTCTTTGTGAAGAGGCTCTTATACTGTGTATGAATTTCTCCATGATCCACCCTGTATCCTCATTGGAATGTAATCTGATTCAAAATTCGTTCACTGTAATTAGATAATTCTAAATACCTATCCAATGAGCTATAACTCGGACTCACTGATCAATTCGAAAATTTGAGGTTAGGTTAGGTTAGATGAGCTATAACTCAGACTAACTGATCAATTCAAAGATTTGAGGGGTTGACACCCTCATCTGAAGGGTTGTCTGAGGGGATGTAGTGGAAGCACCATTGCTCAAAGATATTTTCCCCCAAAATACAACAGTAGTTCGGTGAACGTTCATTCGAAATCGATAGATTTTGCAATCACTGAAAATAACTCGTTTTTTGACGAACCAGTCTGCATCTTCTTCCGAAAATGTCAAAACTCAAAAGTTATTACACATTTATGTTGAAAATCAAATGAGGTATCACTCGACCTATCTTTCCCATTAAAAAAAATGGGTTTTGTGCACCCCTGCTTATGGAATTGATGAAAAATAAAATCACCTTGTGTTGAAAGACGTCCCCCTTCGTACAAAAATTGTTGTTTCTGCTTTTTGTCCAGAAACGAATAGTTTAGCAGTTATTGAGTCTTTATCGTTTTATTTGACCCACTCGGTATAATAACACCAGGATATGTTTTCATTATATATATATAAGCATTACTTGTCAGTAGTATTAATCACCGGGTGGTGGATTTATATTTTCTCATGAAGTCGCTTTGATTGATCTTCCTTACGCAATCGACACAAAAAATTGAAACAACAGGAGAATGGGAACCTCAAATTATTAGAAATGTAGCTGGTTGATTATTATATCGTATATATTTTACTCCTGCGCTTTAAAACTGAATAAACTCTACTACTGTAAAATTCTTAGGTATCAAATAAATCAAATAATCAATACCTACATTTATTCTGGAACTCCCGATAATTAAAAATTGAAACTCAAACCATCATTCATTTATCTTTCATACATTCAAATGGATTAACTTTTCAGAAAATATTGGCTGGCAGTTTACAAACATTGATTCCGGTGAACGATCGTTTGGTGAAAGCAAAATCTGAAACTTCGTTAGCCTCAAGTACTTTGAGTGAAGTCCATACATCTGAAGGAAGGTCTAGGTCGTTGGAGATGATTGGAGGTCTGCCTATGTGGAAAGATGAGAACACGGTGGTGGAGCTGGTCAAGGGAGATCATGGACTCGGTTTCTCCATATTGGATTATCAGGTGAGTGGTTTCGATAGTTTGAGTAATAAAGATAATAAATCCCGAAAAGTGCTGGGTGGCACAAAGGAAACAAATGTTTTCAGAAAAACCTGACTGATCAGAATCGTAATTTGAATACAAAAGGAATATGACAAACACCTTTTTGAGGATATCTCGGAAGCTTTACCTCACAAAAAAAATTGTAAGAACATAATTTGTAGCAAATCGTTTTGACCAGAATTATGATCACATAACATTTTGCCCTAAATTCAAAATTAAAGAAGGTATAAGCAGAAAAATTGAGAAAATTTATATAAAAATTTCTTTTTGTTTTATAACTTTGTTCATACATTTTACAAAAAAATTACTTCAAACCAATCTTAAAGATTGTCTTTTGAGGGAAATTTTTCTTTTCAATTTGTTTTAATTTCACTCATTCAAAACGCTGTTACAACGCTCTGAAATTGACCGGGTTCGGCAATGCTCATGAGAATCCGGTCAAAACAAAATATTTAACTTAGTTTTATGACCTTTTTTATTGTGAATACATTCTCAGAATTTTTATTAAATACCTACCTGCAACTTCACTTATTCATTGATAACTGTTTTCTTCACTATAGAACATAATTTCTAAGAGAAAAGTACATTTTCGAGAATGCTGAATCAGATGCAGATTCAATCATCATCTCTGCTGCGCTTAATGCATCCCAATCTCATGATTGTTTGATTCTTGTGGCAGAGGACATTGACATTAATGTATTGCTCAGGGTATTAGGTAGAAAATAGCCCAACATTTACTTTTCAAAACCTTCAAAAGGGCGCACACCTGGTCAGTTATATAGCCTTTCAAGTTTTATGTATGGAAATCTTATAGCACAGAATTTGCTGTTTCTTCATGATTTATCAGGATGTGATACAACACCAGCTGAATATAATATGGGGAAACTGAAAACTATAAAAATTATGGAGAAACATTCTGAATTAGCTGGTGGTACCGCGCTATTCCTGAGTGAGAAAGTCCATCCATCTGTGCTCACTCTTGTTGGCGAACGTTTTTTCGTAGCTTTATACGGCGGTACTAAAGACGACTCATTAGACGGCATGCGATACAAACGATTTTCCAAGAGAGTGACTAAATATTCATTAAGTTTATCATCTCTGCCTCCCACACAAGATGCAGCTCGTTTTCACAGTCTCTGAGTATATGACCAGGTCCAGTCGTGGCTCGGAAGATATCAAATCCTGGAGATTGTAAACATTTGGATGCCAATACAAATCGAAGATAAACTTCCAACTATGACTCCCGTCATTCCCCAAACCTTCACACTCGACGTTGAATTACATTCTGAGCCACAGCCTGGGCCATCCAAGAAAAGTAGAATAGAATAGCTAGCTAATAACCGATTAAAAATATGATTATGTTATCGACAAGATGTGTGTAGAGTAGGCCTACTGGGGACACCACGTAGAATAACGCGCCTATAGACTCTACCTCATAGGTTGCAGGGAAACGAGTTAGCAATGAATAAGTGAAGTTGTAGATAGGGGTTCAACGAAAATTTTTGAGAAGCATTAACAATAAAAAAAAGATCATTAAACTAAGTTAAACATTTTGTTTTGACCGGATTCCCGGATTCTGATGAGCATTGACGAACCCGGTCAACTTTGGAGTGCTGTAACAGCGTTTCAAATGAATGAAATTGAAGAAAATTGAAGAAAATAATTTCCTCGAAAAACTATCTACAAAATTGGTCTGTCGTGACTTTTTTGTAAAATGTATAGAAAAAAGTTATAGAAAAAGAGAATTTTTATCGAAATTTTCTCACTTTTTTGCTTTTAGCTTCCTTAATTTTGAATTAAGGTCAAAAAATGTAGGCAAAGCAATTTGCAATGAATTATGTCCACACAAATTTTTGTAGGACGTGTAGTTTCCGAGATATCGCGAAAAAGGTGTTTGCACCACGTTTTCCAAGATGGCGGCCGGGGAACACGGGCGGCAACCCCACGAACTTGGGGTTAAGCTTCTATTGACACCCTCCACATGTCTCAAAAATAAAATTGCGTCCTATAAAAAATGCAAATCTCATGTAACATTTCAATGAACTAATTTAATTGTAAGATCACTGGTCCGGTAACACTGAATGTGATTTCATTCACAACTTCAGGTAATTTCAAGTAGATTTTCTGATTTTATTCTCATTATAATTTGATGTCGCAATGTACTTTATAATTTTATGTAATTTTACAGAGTAAGCATTTTTCGATAGACGTGAAAGTGCATAGAATTTTCACAGATAATGTACTATACACGGCGTCATGCCTCATTAGCAGTTTATTCATTGAAAAACACAGAGAAATGTGGGAAAAGCACATACGTCGCTTGTTTGAGGATTTAAAACTTGGAAAACGCTTGGAGCAATAACTCGATGAAACAAAAACAGAATTTTGTTAGACAAAAATCTCTCAAATCAAAGAATTTTATTTTCGCATATATGTCTATGAAGTTGATATACACTACGGTATCTTGGATATAAATTGTGTATTGGAAGGAATTCAATTGCTCATTGACTTCGTAGTGAACTTCGTACAGAACTCCTATCTCGAAGGTTTCATTTATTACAGTGTTTTGGCAAAGGTTACTGCCATATATTTAAGTGGTCGGAACAAATTTCTTTGCATCATAAAATGATTATTTTGTCAAGCTTCATTTCATTGAGACATTTTATTATCATTCAATTTTTCTCAGGAAATGTATATTTTTGAAAGCAAAAAGCACCTGCAACCAGAATTTCAAATAACTCGGGAACGGAAGAATTGAAACTGACTACTGTCATCTATTATTATTGGCAAGTAGCTTTATTTTTCTCTGGTATCTGGTGACCTTTTGGTGCATTCATTTTATTCAATAAGTAAGATATATCCATATTCTAAGTATATACTCGCTGACATGCATTAGGTGTACTGACTTCCTGATCAAGATAGAATTAGCCAGACATAAAACGCATTTGAGGAGCAAGTCTATCTAGCAACAAGTTCAAGAAAAATAGCGCAAGAACGATGGTCTGGAAGGCTTTAGAGGAACAATTGTAATACTAATACAGTGTATCTCAAATTCGTTGTCCTGAATGGTACCTTCTAAACTGATAGAGATTATTAGGATGCAGTTTTGTCGAAGCGATGCGACTTTTTGATGAAGCAATGGAAGCAATGTTTTCGATTATTCTCAAAATATTCCCCAATATTTGGGATTCTCAATTAATTATGAATGTAACTTTGAATACCTATCTATAGTGTGTTACATAATAGTATGTCGCAACTTGAGGGGGTAAATCTACGTGCAATTTTAAGAAAAGAAAGTTTATATAAACAAAGGTCCGCAGAAACTTCGTGACGGAGCTACAGAGTGTTGAAATTTCCGGGAAAAATAGGTTTTTTTTTTCAATACTCCTGCAGGTTTTGAGATATTCAGCCCAAATTTCGAATGCAAGCTGTTTTTCACAGCCTTCATCATTACACGTTCTAGATTCTAACTGAAATTCACAAGGTCTTTTCTTTTCCAAGGCCATGTCTCCTTTTGCCCTTTCAAACTTTTTTGCAGTACGCCACTGATCAGCGTATAATCAATTTTCGTCATCTTCGTCCAATTTAGCAATTTTTTGACATAATTTATACCACTGGAGTGGTATAAATTAAACTTTTGAGATATCCCCATAAGAAAAATTCTAAACTATTTAATTGTGGGGACCTAGGTTCTGGCCCAACCCGACCTATCCATTGGACTTTGAAAGTATTCAAGAATTCCCTAGCTTCTCCACTCAAATGAGCTGGTGCCCTGTCATGCATGAACCACAATATGTTTCTCACCAAAAGTGGCACATCCTCGAGCAGTTAAGGTAACTCCTCCTCAAGAAATTTCCGATAAGCGGGTTCGTTTAGCCTGTTAACTATTTGAGCAGACACTGGTTCAACTTAAGCAACTGTCAAAATAAATGAATAAATAAAGAGAATCAAAGCCTACTAGTCATTTTTTAATTAGAAGTGCTTTCAATTCAGCGAATGCATAGAATCGTTTAATAATTTTTGCTCGAGAACGGTTGGAGATACGAAAAAATGACAGGAGTCAGAAAATTTTCAAAATGAACGAAGATGACGAAAATTGTTTGCACGCTGATCAGTGGCGTACTACAAAAAAGTTTGAAATGGCAAAAGAAAACATGGCTCCGGAAAAGAAAACACTTGTAGATTCTAGTTAAAATTTAGGACGTGTAATGATGGAGGCTGCAAAAAATAGCTCGCATTCCAAATTTGATTATTTAGAAAACTGCAGGAGTTTCGAGGGGAAAACCATTTTTTCCGGAAATTTCAGCACACTGTAGCTCCTTAACGAAGCTTTTGTGGATCTATGTTTATATGAACTTTTTTTCTTGTAATTGCATGTAGATTTACCCCCTCAAGTTGTGACATACTATTATATAAAACCCTGTATAATCCAATGATAGAAAATTGTTTTTCCCTTTCTTCATAATTCATACTTGGTTTTCTATATTTAAGACAAATTGTACAACTGTATCTTAGTTTTAACTCACAATTTGTAAACGTCTGATGATGATAAGAGCTAATTTGATTTTAATTATCCTGAGATTCAGTTTATCCATCAACAAGAAGTTGGCACTTGAATTTCTGCTCAGATAGAATAAATCAACAAGAAGTTGGTCTTTGCATTTCTGCTTAGATAGAATGAAAGTGACATAAAATAGTTGCGAATGGATCTCATTAGGAAATCATCAATCAATGAAATGTTACTTATGCTTTCTGCCTTTTATGAAATGTTTTTCCAGGACCCCTTGAATCCGCATGATACGGTTATAGTAATTCGATCATTGGTTCCCGGTGGAATGGCCCAATCTGATGGACGTCTCATCCCAGGTGATCGTCTTATTGCGGTTAATGACATTAACGTTGAAAGGGCAACCCTGGACAGAGCTGTTCAAATACTGAAAGGTGCTCCTAAGGGACCCGTGAAGATCACTGTTGCAAAGCCTTATACTTCGAATGATGCCATGTCGCACACAAGCCAGGTGAGATTAATATGAAGTGAGATTCTTCTTTAAACTGTAAAAAAGAATATAATATAAATTATAGGTGATATATAGTGTTATTCCTTACCGAGTTAACATATTTCTGGAACCTCAGTTATTCCAGAAAAGAGTTGAGAGTGATATATATATACATGAGGTTCTGATCTATAAATTCAGAATGTATATTAGAAATTGAAATCAAACATTTAACAAGTTATAAATATGAATTTTCTTCTGGTCAATCGTCGTATACCTGATATTTTTTAGGTGACTGGTGAGCTTCCAAAGGAACATGAAAATTTATACAAAACGATGGAATTCTTTTGAATTTCGGTAGTAGCCTCATTAACTCATGCATGGGTGACCTTTACTGAATGATTTTTTTTGAAGTAACATCATAGGTTCGAACTCTAACCTAAATAAGCACATGCTTGTTTGAGGTAAACGTTGGTACTCATATATCGTTCATCGTTGTCTCCGGCAACCGTATTGTCGATCACTGACGACACTATGTAACTCGATATTTTATGAGCTCATCGTTCATCACTCTTTCTGTGACCTTCGACATAATGAGCAACAATGCGATTGGATGATAATTATGAAGTTGTAGTTGCTCACCTTTCTTTTCAATCGGATGTACTCTCGCGACCTTCCAACATTCCGGAAACGTGTGGTTCTCATACTGAACCAGAAATAGACGACTGAGAACAGGTGCTAACTATGGAGTAAATTTTTTCAAAACGGTCAGTGGTATTACATTGTTGAAGAACCGTAAGCATTCTGAATTCTGCTTAAGACATATTAAATTGAACATATAGGATGATTAGTGGCACTGCGTTTGATGTATCTAAAACAGAATTTGGGGAAAACGTTTCTGAATAGAGATTCGTCTTTGCTTTAGGTGATGATGCGATAGACCTGTCATCTCTAATGAAAGATGGAAAGTTGTTGAGTACCTTCGCCATAGACCAGAACTGACGAGTTCCACTGGTCTGCTCCAAGATTATATTTTCAATTCTTTCATTGAAGTGGGTTTTTCGTTCATCAATTTTTGAGTTACAACTATTTCTGAAACGAACATATCCAGCTTCTGTTTCATCTGTTAAATTTTTCGTCCTGTCTTTGTAAGCTCTGTTCTCAACTGAGACATTTTTATGAGCCAAGGCTTTCCAGGGGATATATTTCTCGTGGAGTTTGAAATTAAGAGGCCCATGCCTGCAAGAATAACTTCAGTTGCAGATACAGAGCAGACATTGATGTCAGAACCCGGGAAATAGACGTCATTAAAGGAAAAAGACGAGAAAAGCTCGTGCAGTCCCTCCCAGCTGGCTCGTTTGTAATCCCATATTTTTCTGGAAGGAGTAAAATCTTTGTTCCAATCTTCTTTACGAAGTTACCTGTAGCAAACACGGAGTTGTGGTCAGAGTTGCCTAAAGGGGCTGATATCTGTAAACGGAAATCATATGGATCTGAAACAATCGAAAATCGGTTATATTGTTTGAAATTCTTGTCGACACATCGACAAGTTGAGTCATGTTGCAGCTGATCGCCAAAGGTTTCTGCTTGCCTTCCTGCTTCGTAGGTGCTATTTGAATGGTGGAGCCAGTTGATTTATTTTCAATCGGATGTACTCTCGCGACCTTCTAACACTCCGACAACGGCTGGTTCTCATACGGAACCTGAAACAGACGACTGAGAACATGTGCTACTTCTGAAGAAAATTTCTTCAAAACAGTTGGTGGTATAGCATCAAGACCCAGTGCTTTCCTACAGTTCGATTGTTGAAGAACCGTAAGCATTCTGAATTTTGCTTCAGACATATTCAATTGAGCATATTGGATGATTAGTGGCACTGCGTTTGATGTATCTAAAACAGAATTTCGAGAAAACATTTCTGCATAGAGATCCGCCTTTGTTTCAAGTAATGAGGCGATAGAACAGTGATCTCTAATGAAAGATGTTGACTACCTTCGCCATAGACGAGTTCCAATGTTCTGCTCCAAGAGTATATTTTTTATTCTTCCATTGAAGTGGGTTTTTGGTTCATCAATTGTTGAAATACAAATATTCCTGAAACGAACATATCCTGCTTCTGTTTCATCTGTTAAATTTTTCTTCCTGTTTTTGTAAGCTCTGTCCTCAACTGTGACATTTTCTGTGAACCAAGACTTTTCTGGGGATACGTTTCTCGTAGAGTTTGAAATGAGGAGTTCCATGCCTGCAAGAATAACTTCAGTGACAGATTCAGCTCAGGCATTGATGTCAGAATCCGAGAAATGGACGTCATTGAAGGGAAAAGACGAGAAAAACTGGTGCAGTACCTCCCAGCTGGTTCGGTTGTAATGCCATTATTTTCTCGAAGGAGTAAGATCTTTATTCCAATCTTCTTCACAAAGTTACCAGTAGCAAAAACGAAGTTGTGTTCAGGGTTGTCTAAAGGTGCTGGGTTCTTTAAACGGAAATCATCTGTATCTGAATTAATCGAAAATCGGTTATATTGTTAGGAATTCTTGTCGACACATCGACAAGTTGAGTCATGTTGCAGCTGATCGCCAAAGGTTCCTGCTTCGTAGGTGCAATTTGAATGGTGGAGCCAGTTGATTTATTTCCAATTGGATGTACTCTCGCGACCTTCTAACACTCCGACAACGGCTGGTTCTCATACGGAACCTGAAACAGACGACTGAGAACATGTGCTACTTCTGAAGAAAATTTCTTCAAAACAGTTGGTGGTATAGCATCAAGACCCAGTGCTTTCCTACAGTTCGATTGTTGAAGAACCGTAAGCATTCTGAATTTTGCTTCAGACATATTCAATTGAGCATATTGGATGATTAGTGGCACTGCGTTTGATGTATCTAAAACAGAATTTCGAGAAAACATTTCTGCATAGAGATCCGCCTTTGTTTCAAGTAATGAGGCGATAGAACAGTGATCTCTAATGAAAGATGTTGACTACCTTCGCCATAGACGAGTTCCAATGTTCTGCTCCAAGAGTATATTTTTTATTCTTCCATTGAAGTGGGTTTTTGGTTCATCAATTGTTGAAATACAAATATTCCTGAAACGAACATATCCTGCTTCTGTTTCATCTGTTAAATTTTTCTTCCTGTTTTTGTAAGCTCTGTCCTCAACTGTGACATTTTCTGTGAACCAAGACTTTTCTGGGGATACGTTTCTCGTAGAGTTTGAAATGAGGAGTTCCATGCCTGCAAGAATAACTTCAGTGACAGATTCAGCTCAGGCATTGATGTCAGAATCCGAGAAATGGACGTCATTGAAGGGAAAAGACGAGAAAAACTGGTGCAGTACCTCCCAGCTGGTTCGGTTGTAATGCCATTATTTTCTCGAAGGAGTAAGATCTTTATTCCAATCTTCTTCACAAAGTTACCAGTAGCAAAAACGAAGTTGTGTTCAGGGTTGTCTAAAGGTGCTGGGTTCTTTAAACGGAAATCATCTGTATCTGAATTAATCGAAAATCGGTTATATTGTTAGGAATTCTTGTCGACACATCGACAAGTTGAGTCATGTTGCAGCTGATCGCCAAAGGTTCCTGCTTCGTAGGTGCAATTTGAATGGTGGAGCCAGTTGATTTATTTCCAATTGGATGTACTCTCGCGACCTTCCAACTTTCCGGAAACGTGTGGTTCTCATGCGGAAAATGACACCAACGATTGGGAACAGGTGTTAACTCTGGAGAAAATTTCTTCTTAGCAGTTGGTAGTATTGCATCAAGACTCAGTGCTTTCCTACAGTTCAATTGCTGAAGAACTGTTAGCATTCTGAATTTTGCTTCAGAGACATATTCAATTGAACATACAGGATGATTAGTGGCACTTCGTTGGATGTATCTAAAACAGAATTTCGGAAAAACATTTCTGCACAGAGATCCGCCTCTCCTTTATGGAATAAAGCGATAGAACAGTCATCTCTTATGAAAGATGGGAAGTTGTTGACTACCTTCGCCATAGACCAGAACTGTTAAATTCCACTGGTCTGCTTTCATTGAAGTGGGTTTTCGGTTCATCAATTGTTGAGTTACAAATATTCCTGAAACAAAAATATCAAGCTTCAGTTTCATCTGTTAAATTTTTCTTTCTGTTTTTGTAAGCTCTGTTCTCAACTGTGACATTTTTTTGTGAACCAAGACTTTTCTGGGGATACGTTTCTCGTAGAGTTTGAAATGAGGAGTTCCATGCCTGCAAGAATAACTTCAGTGACAGATTCAGCTCAGGCATTGATGTCAGAATCCGAGAAATGGACGTCATTGAAGGGAAAAGACGAGAAAAACTGGTGCAGTACCTCCCAGCTGGCTCGGTTCTAATGCCATTATTTTCTCGAAGAAGTAAGATCTTTATTCCAATCTTCTTCACAAAGTTACCAGTAGCAAAAACGAAGTTGTGTTCAGGGTTGTCTAAAGGTGCTGGGTTCTTTAAACGGAAATCATCTGTATCTGAATTAATCGAAAATCGGTTATATTGTTAGGAATTCTTGTCGACACATCGACAAGTTGAGTCATGTTGCAGCTGATCGCAAAAGGTTCCTGCTTCGTAGGTGCAATTTGAATGGTGGAGCCAGTTGATTTATTTCCAATTGGATGTACTCTCGCGACCTTCCAACTTTCCGGAAACGTGTGGTTCTCATGCGGAAAATGAAACCAACGATTGAGAACTGGTGCTTACTCTGCAGAAAATTTCTTCTTAACAGTTGGTAGTATTGCATCAAGACTCAGTGCTTTCCTACAGTTCAATTGCTGAAGAACCGTTAGCATTCTGAATTTTGCTTCAGAGACATATTCAATTGAACATATAGGATGATTAGTGGCACTTCGTTTGATGTATCTAAAACAGAATTTTGGAAAACCATTTCTGCATAGAGATCCGCCTCTCCTTTATGTAATAAAGCGATAGAACAGTCATCTCAAATGAAAGATGGGAAGTTGTTGACTACCTTCGCCATAGGCCAGAACTCTTAAATTCCACTGGTCTGCTTTCATTGAAGTGGGTTTTCGGTTTATCAATTGTTGAGTTACAAATATTCCTGAAACAAAAATATCAAGCTTCAGTTTCATCTGTTAAATTTTCCTTTCTGTTTTTGTAAGCTCTGTTTTCAACTGTGACATTGTTTTGTGAACTAAGACTTTTCTGGGGATATGTTTCTCGTGGAGTTTGAAATGAGGAGTTCCATGCCTGCAAGAATAACTTCAGTGACAGATTCAGCTCAGGCATTGATGTCAGAATCCGAGAAATAGACGTCATTGAAGGGAGAAGACGAGAAAAACTGGTGCAGTACCTCCAAGCTGGTTCGGTTGTAATGCCTTTATTTTCTCGAAGGAGTCAGATATTTATTCCAATCTTCTTCACAAAGTTACCAGTAGCAAACTCGAAGATGTGTTCAGGGTTGCCTGAAGGTTCTGAGTTCTTTAAACAGAAATCATCTGGATATGAAATAATCGAAAATCGGTTATATTGTTAGGAATTCTTGTCGAATCATCGACAAGTTGAGTCAAAATGCAGCTGATATCAAAAGGCTTCCGTTTGCATTCCTGCTTCGTAGGTGCTAATTGAATATTGTAGTCAGTTGTTGTGGATGTTGTTATCTTCTATTATGATTACCTCAGCCGATGGATGCAGTATTTGAATCGTGTCTACCTTGTCGCTCAGATAATGAAATGATCTGCTCCAAGATTATTTTCTCAATTCTATCATTGAAGTGGGTTTTTGGTTCATCAATTGTTGAGTTACAAATATTCCTGAAACGAACATATCCAGCTTCTGTTTCATCTGTTAAATTTTTCATCCTGTTTTTGTAAGCTCTGTTCTCAACTGAGACATTTTTTTTGTGAACCATGGCTTTTCTGGGGAAATGTTTCTCGTGGAGTTTGAAATTAAGAGGTCCATGCCTGCAAGAATAACTTCAGTGACAGATTAAGTGCAGGTATTGATGTCAGAATCCGAGAAATGGACGTCATTAAAGGGAAAAGACAGGAAAAACTCGAGCAGTTCCTCCCAGCTGGCTTCGGTTGTAATGCCATATTTTCCTGGAAGGAGTAAGATCTTTATTCCAATCTTCTTTATGAAGTTACCAGTAGCAAAAACGTGTGGTCGTAAATGCCTAAAGGTGCTGAGATCTGAGAACAGAAATCATTTGGATCTGGAACAATCGAAAATCGGTTATATTGTCAGGAATTCTTGTCGATTCATCGACAAGTTGAGTCAAGTTGCAGCTGATGTTGCCTTACTGCTTCGTAGGTGTTATTTGAATGTTGGAGCCAGTTGCTGTTGTGGACGTTGAAATCTTTAATTAGGATCACCTCAGCAGATTAATGCTGTATTTGGATCGTGTCTACCTTGTCGTCCAGATAATGAAACAATCTAGGGAAGTTGTTGTCATTTGAAAATCGATACAGACAACAAAGAAACATGATTTTGTTATACTGGGTGATTCACCAGTGGCGCGGTACTCTGTAGCTCGTACACTCTTGAATATTTCATTTTTGTTCGAACGGTATTGTATTTAGAAAGTAAAAATCTACTTCAGCAGTTTATTTTGAAGTAAATAGGGTGTCCCAATTTTCTATAAAAAAATCTTGGGAGGTTGTTTCAGATTGGAAGACCACCTTTTTGTTGAAGATTCAAGAGCATCCTAAACTCTGCTATAATGTCTTTAAGGAATAAGTTTTTTTGGTGAGTAGTTTCGTCACAATATATTTTTTTTCCATAACAACTCATGAAAATAGGCTCTCACATCATCGCATGCTCCTACTTTTTTCCTTTCCTTTTCTTATTGCCCAAGGATAGCTTTATTGATGAATTGAAATAGATTATCCTTATTATTAAGGAGTGACTGAAAAAATTACTTACTATTGTAATTTTAAAAATATCATATCTTGATTTTTTCAAATAGAACATCCTGTATTTTATTATTCTTGTCAACGCATAAAATATTGGGCCATATTTTTGCAGAAGTAACCTTATCTCTATCTTCGACCATTTTCGAAATAAAAAAAGAAACTAAAATAATAAAAGCAGAGGTTGCCAAAGAAGAGTTTTCTAGTACATATCATTATACTTGATCAGAGAAATGGAGATATTTTAAGATAGTCGTGTATGAGATACGTAATAGATTGGTTTTTGGTGAGATGATCTACAAGGTGTTGAACTATTTCAAGTGTTCAAAATGTTGCCCGTTTCTTTGTCGACACAACTCAATCCCTCTGAGGAAAGACCGTTGAACTCTCGACAACATTTGCGGATTATCTGACTGAAAGGCGTCGACTATTTTCTGTCTGATATCCAACTGTGTTGTTGAAGGAATCTGGTAAACGATGCCCTTAATCTAATCCATCAAGAAAAAATTGTAAAGTTCGGAGACCTAGCTGGCCATCTAATAGGACCACCACGTCCTATCCGTTCGTTTGGAAATACATGATTCAAATGCTCCCTAACCTGATGTGAGTAATATGCCGGTGCTCCATCCTGTTGAAATCACAAATCTTGTGTTATATGCTATGGTACATCGTCAAGTAACATTGGTAGATGATTTTGTAGAAAATCTTAATATATTTCACTATTGAGATGCCCGTCGAAAAAGTGCGGCCCAATTAGATATTCATCTGCTATAGCAGTTCTTGGTTTTTCATGTTTTTTGCGATAGAAATTACCAGTTTCGATAAATGTAATTAAAGTTTTTCGAAGCATCTTGCATCAGGATGCCTCTTATCACTTTTGTGCATAAATTCTACCTGCCAACAAAGAATTTCTATCACACTCACTCAGAATAAAAATCATATCAAGCATTTCTTCTTGGTGAACTTCATAGCAGCCAATTGAGAAAATTAGGTACAAACCTCATTTTAACAATGTTTAATAACGAAACACTGATAAGTTCACCATGTAAAATACAGAAAATGATATGTCCGGACACCTGACAGAAGGCACAAATAAAAAACATTTTCAACACATACCTCGATTTACGTTTTAATCATCTTGACTTTATCATTCGTTGAAAGAATTATCTTTTTTTCTGGTTTCATTCTTTACTACCCGAATTATTACAGAAAAAAAACTGTGCGAATAATGATGCATGTTGATGAGTTTGATACGGTTCATAGAATTTTCATCAAAATTCTCACAAATAATTTTGAAAATGATCGAAGATAAAGGTAAGGTTACTTCAGCAAATATATAGCACAATATTTTATGTGTTGACATAAATAATAAAATACAGGGCGTTCCATTTGAAAAAATCGAAATATGATATTTTTCAAATTCCAATATTCAATAATTTCTTTGAGTCACTCCTGTATGAAATGAGGATAATCTATTTCAATTCATCAATAAAAATATCCTTGGGCAATAAGAAAACGAAAGGAAAAAAGTATTAATCCTCTCTGGCTGAAGGAGCATGCGATGATGTGAGAGCCTATTTTCATGAATTTTCACGGAAAAAAAAATTGTGACGAAACTACTCAACAAAAAACCTTATTATTTAAAGACATTATAGCATATTTTAGGCCGCTCCTGAAGAATCTTGAACAAAAAAGTGGTCTTCCAATCTGAAACAACCTTCCAAGATTTTTTTATAGAAAATTTTGACACCCTGTTTACTGCAAAATAAATTGCTGAAGTAGATTCTCACTTTCTAAATACAATACTGTCCGAACAAAAATGAAATCTTCAAGAGTGTAGGAGATACAGAGCACCGCGCCACTGGTGAATCACCAAGTATAACAAAACTACGTTCATTTCCAGTGTTCCCACTGGTTTAATCAATAATAGTTATATCAGTAGCGATATTAAATAAGACAATTTTTTGAAGACAACGGAAACAATTCTTATGAACTAGAAATTACATCAATGAGGGCATTGTTCGTAATAAGTTGGCACCCTATTGAAGATCTCTCTATATAGGCGATAACAGTTTCAACTATTAGTCTATAGATTTATCAATGAGCCATGGATTTATTGCATCACCGGAAAGACATCTAAGAATGATTGTCTAGTCGTACTAACTAATGATAAATTTCTTTTAGATTTAAATGCCAAAAGTTTCAATGATAGTTTCAACAGTAATTTTCGTGAAATTGGCTTTGCATATTCTCAATTCATCTATGAAAATTATAGAAATGCATATTCACCATCAGACAATATTAGAGTAAATTATTGTCTCAGAATTATTCTATGTTATAACCAGCTTAGCGAAACCCGTTTACAGAATTCAGAATTGAAGTTTAGTTGTATTTCGATCCTATTATTCAATATTTCCTCGATCCTTATGGTATACTTTAAAGTGTCTTTATATCGTCTTTACACAAACTTTACATTAGTGTGATTTTTGAATTATTCGTATTCATTATTCATGGGAAATATTAAGTTTTGATGAATTAAGATGAAAACATTTTCTCAAGGAGACAAATTCTGCAGGATACTGCACCAAACTCGCTGAAATGAAAACGAACTTTTCCCGAAATAATGAATTATTACTTTCTGAGAGATAACTTACAGCAGTATCAGTTCTTATATAATTCATAGAAGATGAATGTTCTCGTTTCTCATCGTGATTTACCAGAACCGGTTACTGAAAAGAAATCGGCCATAAAATTGAAAACCTTGGAATCGATGTGTTGTGCTTGTGTTTTAATGCTGGTGTAATACGATAACTTCTAACGGAAAATAATTGTTTTTAGTTTTTCCGAAAACTTATTGAAGATTGGCACGAAGATTTAGAGTATCTTTTTCTGGTGAGTCGAAACAGAACAATGTAATTTACTTGGCATCTAATCGCTTTTATTTTACAGCACTGAGACGTGAAAATCCAGAGCAATGATAATAGGATAAGAAGGAACTCGAAGAAATTAAGAAACGTCTCTGAGGACGAGAAGTGCATTCTAAACGTTGTCCTGAGGACTCATTAAGTTGGTGAAATAAATTGGGAGTGTTTAAAATGAAATGTTCCTGAAATTGAATTAACTAGAGTATATTTTTGCTATTTATGCTTTTATAGTTTTGGAGTTTGTTTCGCTGAGAAAAGAAGGAATTTAACAGGAATTGATCACGTATTTTTATATAAGATATCATCGAAAGTAATGGTTTCACTAATCCCTTTTTCGTATTTGTCAAAATTTCCAATTTTTTGTGATTCATTTGTCTTTTCCCTATTGTCAAAATGTATTGAAATAATTTATGTGGAACAATTATTTTATTCGATATATGTTATTTTGAATAACCAACTAATATTTAATTTTGAATATGTTGATATGATATATATTTCTTAATTATCTTCTAATTCTGAAACTCTTCCTAAATATAGGTTAGATTCAAAATTATCGTCACATTCTAACAACACATCAGATTTTCACTGATATTTTGTTTAGATTAGAGTTAGAGTTTTTGAGCTGTGGAAAAATTTTGAATTTTTCAATATTTAATTCATACTCATAAGATTTTCTTAATCACGTTTTGTGCGAAAGAAATCTAATATCTCTGAAAATTATGGATCATCTGACAGCACACAACATGCCAATTATGAGCAGTTACGTAACGCAACTGATTATACGTTCACAGATCTGGGGATAATCTCCATTTACTCTTCTTTGTCTTTAAAGATTCATCTCGAAGATGCAATTTGTGTTTGCAGTATAATAGGAGCCAATTTGAAGATAAAATTATAAATAGAAGTTATTCTGTAAATCTATATTTATGCTATTATTGTAATGTTCATTTATTCAGCCCTGGAGGTTCTGGCTAAAGAATAGGCGTCAAGTACGTTCTGCTTGTCGTAAAGGGGGACTAAAAGAACAATCAAGACCCCACCGGTGGATTAGGCGTAGGCACAGTTAAGGACTACTCTACCAGCGGCTGAAAGTGTGGAAGAGGGCTGCAGCAGTCTTGGCTATAAAAGGTGCCCTAAACATAGTCCAAAACTACCCGACTGGAAAACCGCGTCCAGAGGGGTACTCCCACAGCGGTCGAAAAAAAACTACAGGAAAATATAGAAAACTCAACATTGCCACATGGAATGTGCCTACAATAATGGACACCGCACACCGCACTCATCGCTCGCGAGTTGAAAAGGTTCTACATAAACATTGCTGCACTGAGCGAAACAAGACAAGCAGATGGTCACATATGGATGCGAATCCTGGACTACCTATAGAAGACATCTGGAAATATTAGAAAAATACCATCAGCGCTGCCTACGAAAAATTCTAAACGTCAAATGGCAAGACCGTTGCACCAACACCATTATCCACGTCGAGGCGGAGACCACCAGTACTGAGGCAATAATAATGAAACACCAACGATTGTCTGGTCACGTCGCTCGCATACCGAATGAAAGACTGCCGAAACAAATTTAATCTCCCAGCTCGAAAATGGGCAACGATCACAAGGAGGACAGCTTAAACGATACAAGGTATCCTCAAACGTAATTTGAAAAGCTGTGGAATTAACGATCTCCACTGGGAGGTATCTGCATTAGACCGCTCCGCCTGGCGTCGAGCAACCTACGAAGGAGTGCAGTATTCGGAGCGGGAGGACGAACGCATTACACTGAGATGTGACGACAAAGAAAAGAGCCAGCAAATATAAGAGCAGATAATAACCAGCTGCCAGGTGATATCAATCAGCTTGTATGTGACCAGTGCGGTAGGGTTAGATTGGACTCTTTAGCCATGCCAGGGTACACAACGCGCAGCACTAGAAAAAGAATGGAGGACATTCATACTCGAATTCGAGTGAATGCCGATGATGACTGTTCATTGATTTCTTCAAGATCTCTCGAGTCTTAATAAAAAGCTGTTTCAGAATTATTTGGATCGCTGTCATTGAATAATTTGTTCGGAAGCCAACTCTTCTCTCCGCTTGACGAAATTTGATAAAAAGTGTGTTCTTATCTATTTGAAAAATGTGATCAGCATATTATTATTTCGTTATATATTTTCAATAACGATCTGAATTTGTAATACAGATGTCTGAAAAATGTAGTGTTTACGTTCAGAACACGATCACATTTGTTATATCTGTAAATCAAAATGAGCGACTAGGCCACTATAATCCCATTGAAAATTGTCTAGAAATGATTGAATATTCACAAAGATTAAAATCTGCTAATAGCCCAAACACCACAGATGCTAGGGAAATTCTAGTTGGCTATATGAAGTTGCCTCGAAAGAGCACCTACTGTACAAGCCATCCTTCCTTGATATCGTGGTGTTTATTCATTGAACTATCTCATCAGAAGTAGACCCCCAACTTCAGATCTTCACATATTTTTCAATTAAGTCTTCTTCATATTTTATGGACTGTAACAACACAGACTTGACAAGACCACGAATATTATGATATGATTCACATGATAATCTTCTCTACTATCTATCCATTTTCAATAATGTGGCTAAGTTGCATTCGTATCATCTATTCTGGTGTATGGTTCCATTCAATATGCATAAAGGTACGAGAGATATAATTTCGATATATACCTACTCACTTGAAATATCGAAAACTGTGAACCTGAATAATTAATATATAGAGAATCTGTACCTGTGTTTTCACTTCCTGAGTTTTAACGAAATCTCAATTACAGGAAAACAGTGATATCCTTTAATTGATAGTGATTTAAATATCCTATCAAAAATCAGGTTGGAGAAGCTATACAAGATCTGAATGTTGTTTATGTGATATGTTCATCATATGAAAACTTTCCGAAATATAATGAGGCGAAAGAAGTATAATCAATTAAAACAATTGATCAATTTTAAGGATCCTAAACCAATCATTAGTTGGATGGTAACGCGTGACTACAAAATCTGATCTTCATACCATTTATCAAGTAAAAGTTCCTCGATTTAAAAAAGGAAAGAAACAATATGTGAATAACTAATCTAACCTAATGAAAAGACAGTGATGGTGAAATAATTTTGATAATTTGAAATTAACGGCTCACAATTCCTAATTACTAACTGATTACACAGACAATAACTGTGAATAAGAAAATTTCTGGCATTTCTTCATTGTTTAATCAAATATGTAAATACAGAATTTTACAATAAATTCCATGTTCAGTTTACGTGGAATCTGGTTCATTACATCAACTGCTTAGTAATGGCGTGTAACGAACAGGGTTTGTTAATATTCTTCATTTTTCCCAAAAACATTTAACGTATTTTATTGTTCCATGCAGCCAAGTTAAATAATTTGAGTAGTTATATCTGAACTTGAAATTATATACTGCTTAGAGTTTTGTCAGCAGTAAGATGTTTAGCTTGTAAGAACAAGACACCTAATTCCTATCAAGATTAGATATACCTTAACTAACACTCTGAAATATTTTTGTTGAGTATTTTTATAATAATGATTTACAATCATTCAACAAAGGTTTGAGAGCACTATATATTGTTATGTTTCATGTTTACTCTATGAAATTTAATTCTACATTTTGATATTCCGTTCTCTCATAATATAATAGAATATGTGCAGGATGGGCAAATTTCGATGTACTTGTACGGCAGCTATGTGAAATATTGCAGAAAAATGAACCCTCCTCTCTCGATCTTATTTTGAGGGACTAGTTTAGTGGTGCGAAAATTTTTCTGATATCTCTTTCCGTTCCCAACTTAATCAAAATTTTGTGAAAATCGTCCATATCGGATATCTCGATCATCATCGAAGTTACATAAAAATAAGTGTGACATTCTGCAGGTCTTTTTCTAAGTAGAATATAGTGCTGTGTGAAATTTTTTTTTTCAGTTCAGCGGTTTTCGAGTTTTAATGCAAACATGTTTCCTTTTAAAGACTAACCATAGGAAATTTCTTCTCTATTGGATGCAGCAATTTTTTTTTCGTTTTAAAATATATAACATTTCTAGACAATTATTGCATTCAATACCTTTTTTCAGAAGAAAACTTGAAATTTCCACAATTACATTCATTGGGTGCATGCTCATCTACGATTCATATTGTTCTATCACTGAAAGCCACAGATTTCAAATATCCTTCAAGGACTTTTGAGATGATGGTTATTGCTATGGTTTGATTCGATTTAGACCATAGTTATCACCCGTGGTCTTACAGTTCGACAATCATTTTTACTCTTCATAAATCGAATTCAAAAATCGAAACTTGCCAATATAATTATGAAGAACAAGACCTATGACATTAAATTTTTCTCGAACGAGAACCAAAAACACATACGAAAATCTTTAACAGAAACAAAAAGTCCTAATGGTACAAATGGGGAAAACTACTTTGTCGCAAATATTCAACGTTGTTGCCTTTGTTTTCAATGCATAAATTACATCAACGAGAAACACTACGGCAAGCATTGTAAATATGAATATTGCTAACAAAAGCGAATTCTGCTTTAACTCTTCTAAATTGTTACTGCTCCTCTTGTAGAGTGAATCCTCAACATGACCCTTAAGAAAAAATCTAGTGGCGGCCATCTCACAGGACCTTCAGTCCCTTTTCAATTATGTCCAAAATTCGAGTTCAACAGATCAGTGAGGGCCCTTGTTTGGTGGGAAGGGGCACCATCGTGTGGAAAAAAGTATTTGGTCTTTGTGCTAACGGAAGTTGATCGAGAAATCCTTTAATGATATTATTGTTGATGATTTCTTCATAACGTGCTCCATTCAAATTTTCATCAAAAGTTTAAAACGTCAAAACGCAAAACAAACACACATTGTCACCATATCTTCTTTGATGCTGCACATCAATATCGCGTTAAGGATTTAAACTGGTTCTCCTCCAGAATGCCGAGCGCCAGATGTAATTCCTGTTTCGGCTCCTATTTGTCTATTTGAAATTAAAGGTTTGGCCGTTACAGCACCTATCACTTCGATCGTTGCTTCCTCTCTATCACTTACATAATATTTTTTATTTCTTGATTTTCTGAATGAGCTACTATTGATGAGATTATCTTTTATTCTTCGAAAAATAGAATTATTCGGCTAGTGAGTTTCAGGATACCGATAAAAATATGATTTGGCCATTGCTGCTGAATCATACCCAGTAAGAATATAACATTGTATCATATCGAAATTTTCATCATTTTCATAGTTATGATTTCTGTTCTGCATCTTGAAACAACCAAAGTCTCAGGTTAACAAATTCTTAAATGTAATTGTTTGAACATACAACTAACAAGCAGCTATTTCGATATTCAATAAACATTAATACCTATACTGAAGCTGGAATCGTAAGTGTCAAACTCTAAGATCACAGTAAATACTATGGTTTGAATTGAATCAAACCATAGAAATAACCATGAATGTAGATACGATCTTTAACATCTGTGGTTTTGAGTCATAGAACAATATGGATTGTTGATGGGCATGCACCTAACGAATGGAATTGTGGCCATTTCAGGGTTTTCTCTGAAAAAAAGTATTGGATGCAATAATTGACTACGAGTGTTATATATTTTCGAGAAAGAAAAAAAATTACTGCATCCAATAGGGGTGAATTTTCTATGGTTCGTATTAAAAAAAACCATGTTTGCCTGCAGAATGTCACACCTATTTTCATGTAACTTTGATGATGATCGAGAATTTCCGCGAAGGACGGTTTTCCCAAACTTCGAGAAATTTTGCATGAGTCCAGAACGGAAAAAGATATCATCAAAAAAATTCACCACTAAACTAGTCCCAGAAAATAGAAAAGAGAGAGGGGGGTTCATTTTTCTCTATCTGCGATATTTCACATAGCTGCCGTACAAATACATCGAAATTTGCCCACCCTGTAAATATGTGAAAGGCCTATGAAATTGAAAAATTTGAGAATTTCTATTGAGAGTTCTTTATCTCTTCCAATATTCATGGATCAATAATAATTCAAAATTTCAAAAATTTGCTATCACCATCTTGTCGTGACGTTTTAACTCATTCATTCATTCAAATCGTGATACATCAACAATACTGAAAGGAATAGAGCCAAATCAAAATTATTAGGATGTTTTATGGCTGAACTGAACTTTTTTCCCAATTGCCGGCGATCATGAAGTAAAACATCAACTACGCGAATAAAATCTTGTTCAGGTATACTGAAATTAAACAATTTATTCAATTATATAGGAAAACCGAGAGAATATTACATTCTGCAGCATTATTATTAGATCTGTCATTATCAGATAATGATGTTGGTATTGAAAGGGTGTTGCTAGGATTTTTGGAGCGGTTCGTTCTAGTGTTAATATTTTTTCCCATATCAGCGATAGAAGAAGAATTCGTTTCTCTGAGATGTTTGAGTTGACTGATATTGTGCCGTTTCATTATAGATGGATGATACTGGGAGCTGGTTTTTTCGTCATCAAGATAGACTTTCTTAAGTTTTAATGTGTTTCGGTTTCATATATTTCCGTTAATACTTCAAAGCATTGTTTCATTATTCATTAAAAAGAAAGTTTCTATAGGAATCTGAGAATGAGCTACAAATAAAGAAATTATCTGTCTTTTGCCTTCCAAACTGCTGCACCTGAAGCATTCATCATAATTATTGAGACACTTTTCCTCTTTTAATTTTTGAAACTTTTCTACCCTTGCTTGCGAGGTATTCGATAGCAGATTCTCTCCTTTGATAAAAAGTTTCTCTCCGAACATGTATATTCAGAATTCGCATCTTTATTATTCGGCAATATTAATATGGATTACTATTGTGTTCTTTGGTTGTCATGCCAAAAATACGTACAATATGAAGAACGTATATATTTATCGATGTCGCCCAAATTGCTCTTATTACGCAGATATCTTCTATGATAACCATTATATTCAAAATATTTTCTTAGACTTTCATTATGTTTATTCTATTCATAATAAGTTGTTTTGTTCTTCCTAACGAGTTTTCCATACCATTTTATGTAATCAAAGTAATTCCGTATTCATTACTGAATATCATGATAATTCAGCATACCTATGCGTTAGGGTAGCATAAATTATTGGGGTAATTTATAGCCCTATCGGAATATATTATAGCAGTTGTATTATCAAGCAGTGACACATGATGTCAGAGCTTTTCCCTCGTGGAACAATTGATGTAATTTGCTTTCTGTTGTGTTTTGCTATAAATTATTAGATTGAAGACAATCGATAATTTTGAGAATCTATAATACAAACATTGCACTCTTTATTGTATACATTTAATCATGACATAAGTATTACAACAATATAGCAGCTATGTACTATTAACGGTTGACAATTGTCCCTACTCGAGTATTGAAAAATAACTGTTATAGTTAGTTCATGGTTATAAAATCAGTGAGAAAACTCCTAAGATACCTAAAGACAGAGAAAAGATTAAATATAAAAATACAGCCTATCTCCTATATGTTAAAGGTACAACACATAGAATTGTTCAACTACTTTGAAGAAATAACACCAGAATTACATTCCGTCCTTGCAAAATAAGACAAAAATCTCCGAAAATATAAATTCAATAAACACTGTAAAAATCCACTGAAGACGGAGTTTTCAAACGGTGAGGTTAGGTTAGAAGGGGTTTGAAGAGATCGATTATATCATTCAAACTTTGTTCCCTGAGAGTGTGAAATAATGAATTGTATTTCAATGGATCGTCGTAATAAATTAAGAAATCAATCCATAAATTATTAGTATAGGGGTTAGAAACAGCTAATACAAATATAGTTTTTAGATATAATATTTTATTATTATTCAGATTGCAGGGGGGTTATATTCGAAAAGAAGATAACTTTGATGTTGAGAGAACAAGGAGTTAGATTCTGTTTTTGTAGTTGTAGCTGATTTGGAAATAAGAAGTTCAAAGTTTACTTTCATTTTCTTCAAAACGGAAGTACTTTGTTCAATTGAAATATATTAATAAATGCTCGACGCGTTTCGATACACAGTATCTTTGTCAAGAGCGAATGAATACTGCAAAATAGTCTTGACAAACGTATACTTATATAGACTAAAGAGGCAATCCGTTCAGAGTTATCTGTATTTGAATTAGTTTTAAGCAAACAAGTTCAATAAGGGTGAGTTATTTACGTTTATCTGGTCAATAAAAATTTCTGGGGAATACCTAAATTTGTTAATTTCAAGTACTTCCAGAAGGAAACAAATGGGATATTTGTTACACTTATGTTAAGGTAATTCATTCAGAGCTTCCCTTACACTACATAAAATTGAATTTGATATTTTAGACCAGAAAATAAGAGAAAAGTCAATAAAATTATCCATAGTAAATATGAAACTCAGTTGATTAAACTTGATAACCTCATTAGAAATAAACCTAAAATTGAAGAAATTAATACCAACTTTTCAAATCATCAATTTTTCAAAAGATTCATAAATTTAACTGAAACAAATTTCACCATTGATGAGACGGCGTTATTGAAGAAAGGATTCAAACATAATATTCCCCCTTAAGATCATACATCTCAAACTTTGAACAACTAGCAATAGATACTGAAAGTTGCCTCAGAAATGTTGAAAACAATAGTTCCCTGAAACATCAAACTGCGTCCGCGATTAAGAGAGCATTCCTCGAAAACCTTCATAGACCAATTAGATATCACATATTAATCAAAAATATAAAAACAAAATCAACATCGAATGACATTATTTTCACAAAAGCAGATAAAGGCAATACAGATACAGATAAAGGCAGTACAGATTACATTTCCAAAACATTAAATTCTATCAATGATTCTAATTATTCAGTTATAGGCCGAGATTCAATTAACGAATTTGATAAGAAAGTGAAGACAGTCAGAAAAATTTAAACTCGTTTTACCGAAACCTTTACCACCTCAACTCTATTCTTTAGTTAAATTGCACAAAGATGGTTATTCAATAAGACCAGTGGTATCATTCACACAGGCCCCAGCATTCAGGATTTCCAAATTTCTAATACATATGCAATAATTTGTGTCCAAGTATTCCACCGAAGGATCCGTATGATATAATATAAAATTTGTTAACACAAAATGGGACGAACCCACGAATTGAATATGACATTATGGCTCTATTAGATGTTTGCATATCTCAAAATTATTTTTTATTAAACGACTCTTTTAATGAAAGTAATGAGGGACTTATAATGGGAAACCCCTTAAGCCCTGCTTCAGCAGAAATTTTCATGGATAATATAGAAGAAACTATTCATGAAAAACAGACAGTTCACTGTATTCGAAAATTTCATCAACAACCTGCAACAGCATAAAATTCGCTTCTGAAATAGAACAGAACAACTCGATTAATTTCCTAGACTTATCAATAACAAGATCAAATAATAAACACCTGTTTTCAATTTATCATAAACCTTTTGATACAGACATCACAATTCATTATACATCGGGACATCCTTACCAACACAAAGTAGCAGCATTTAATAGTTATATACATAGACTCTTAAGCACACCAATGTCTAGTGAAAATTATGTCAAAGAATTGAATTTGATAAAACAGATCGCAATAAATAATGGTTATGATGCGAATTTAGTTAGCAACATATTATATGAGAAAAAACAAAATTGGTTTTACAACATATTTATCCAATCGTTGACATCAAGACAAGAAATTCAATAGTTTGAAATATATAAGCAATATTAGCAATAATGTGGAATCCTTTCTTGAAAATTCAAATTTGAATATAGGGTCCAAAACATCAACAAATTTAGGTCCATTTATCAGAAATTATTTCTCCAATTTATAAAGGAAATAAATCAGGTGTTTAAAGATTGGAATATACAGATTGCAATTGTTGTTATATAGGTAGAACAGGAAGAAATTTCAATATTAGAATCTTAGAACATAAACGCAGTTTCATCAATGGAAAAACCGATTCAAATTATTCTAATCATCTTAGGAAAATAGTCATTCTTTCAATTCAGAATTTGAAATCTTATATTCTGAGAATAGAGGTATAAAACTCAACCTTCTGGAAGTACTTGAAATTAACAGATTTAGGTATTCCCCAGAAATTTTTAATGACCAGATAGACTTATATATCTCACCCTTATTGAATAATCCTGCGATATTGAATATTTCTAAGTCCTCAAATATTTGATAAGAAGGAATTGAAGTGAATGGCTAATCAAACCATTTACTACACAGATAAAAACATCATTTTGATGTCTTTCTGAGCTTTTTAGTCCATATCATAGAATCCATTAAGCAGATAGCAAGATATGTAGAAAAAGTAGAGAACCTTAACTTAGACTTATTTCACTTCATCTTGGAAAGGACGATGAGCATAATCAATGACTGAATGAGCGAAATGGTTTTATGATACTTTGACGAAATATCAAACCTAGCTCTTAGAAATGTTATATTTTTACGCTTAATGTTGTAGGTTCTTCTTTAATTGTGCTGAAAAACCTTAAAATCGTGCACTACGAGTGAAGCAGAACATGTTATTTTGAGCTCAATTTTCATTTTACACTTTATGTTTTAAGTTTTCTGTGATCGAAATGATATACTCTTGATATAGTCATTAAACACTGTACTTGTTGAATTTGTACCGCTTGTTCCTAACGAGAGAGATTAGGATTTTTGTATGTCCTATATAATATTGACTACTTCTGTGTATTTGTAAGCATCATGAAATGTCTCAAGTAAAATTGTTGAATTATTTCAGCAATTTGAGAACATCATAATTTGGAGTGAGAACGTAATATTTTTGAATGACATGAATTGGAAATGAGAGATATAAGTGCTGATCATATCTCAAATCTTGGGATATCAATTTCAATTTCCCTAAATTAGCAAATACTTCAGCTATCACTGTATGGGGTGGCACTAGGATGAAAGAGAATCTTTAGATATTCTGATGTTAATTTGACTGAAGTTGTACTATATGAGAAGCAAATATATAAGCTTTGCATCATATTAGCCTAGCGTATTTTATGGTACACTGCAAATAGAGAATATTTGAGAATTGTGTTTGTAGTTTGATACAATATATTATTAAATGTTGAGATATATTTGTTGAATGTTAGGTCAATTACTGAGTGCTAAACACAGAAAAACAATGTTAACACATGAAACATATCATTACTATTTAATGTGAGTCATAATATATTTAGTGTATTGAAATTGCTGTGAATCATAGTTTTAAGAATTACTTCTAAGTCAAACCGAGAGCTTAAAGTTTTAGCACAAAATAACCCTTGAGTTGTGAAAAGACACAAATATATATATACATGTTAAAATGTGGTCGTTTTTTACTATTCTGCTGATTATCAAACTAAAATAAGTTGGTAAAGGCAATTTATTAAGGACTGTCGATAAAATTGAAACCATATATATATATATATATATATATATATATATATATATATATATATATATATATATATATATATATATATATATATATATATATATATATATATATATATATATATATATATATATATATATATATATATATATATATATATATATATATATATATATATATATATATATATATATATATATATATATATATATATATATATATATATATATATATATATATATATATATCTATTCGACCGTTGATGTGATTCACGAAACGGCGAAAGATGTCTCCCAAATGTTTGGGAGACAATGTTTTTAACGTTTCCACATCTGTTTGTTAATGTTCGTATCTTTCTCGAAGTCCGGTAGCGGGTTTGCCATGTCGGTTCAAGAGGGCGACTCTCATACGTATGTACGAGATGCGTCCTTTCTGGAATGATGTGGTACCCCGATGTAACAGTAGGATGCTGAGAGCGCGATATATATATATATATATATATATATATATATATATATATATATATATATATATATATATATATATATATATATATATATATATATATATATATATATATATATATATATATATATATATATATATATATATATATATATACGAAAATTATTCTCAATCAGTTCGCCATTTTTTCTAAATGGTTCTATTTCAGTTAAATCGTATTAGTTTTCTTCATTTATTCATTGCTGAAGGAGTAGAAAAGAAAAACCACTAGTGTATTTCCGTACTAGTGCAGAAATTTAAAGCCACTAGTCAGTACAGAACAAAAAATTTCAAAGCAATAGAGTTGTAGATGAAATGGCACGACTTTATGAATTTTTGAGCATAAACCACGGGCGATACATGACAGCTGTAAGAAATTTTTGTTTCTCAGGGCCGTCATGTACCACCGGTAGAACACGATATTCGAGGTAAGTATACTTCAAATTGTTCCGTTGTTATAGGTAATTTTTGAAAAGTAGCAGTTTTCAGCAGTATAGCGAGGATTTTGGAAGCAGCTGCTAATCAACTGGTGAAACCATCATGTTTCAACCCCCCACGAACTATTTTTCGACCGCGTAGGTATCTCCGCCAATCCCAGACATTGGGAGAACAGCCCAAGCCCCAAACGAAATCTGTTCAGCCCCATGCGTATTCTGAAGAGCCCCATGTATCTTTTGATGAGCCTCGAAAATATTGCGAGATGCCTCTCGCGAACATATTCACAATTTTGCTGATTCAGTTTCATGGGATGATGACGAGCCATATACAGGGTGATTCAGGAGGAGAGGGGGATAGTTTCGGTGGCGCTAGGCAACAATTCTGGTATGCTGGAATGATAGATCTTTTTGACTTACGCGACTCCATTTCGCACATACAGGCTGTTTAGTGTGAAGTGGATAAATTTTCAAGACATCATAACTCTGACATCGCTGGTTCGATTTGAATGAAAATTTCAGAGGAAATTTGTTCTTTCGTACGGGGAAGGACTGTAGAAATTCAATTTCATGAATAGATGACAAAACAACACCCAGTATATCACTTAAGCAAAATTCTGAATACATCAGCAGAAGAAAAAAAGGTAGCTCGTTCAATATGCAACTACAACATTTTTATCACACTCTAGGTATTCTATTGAAGAAATAATGTTGTTTTCAGTCCGATCTTCAGAGACAATTCTGAATATAAGGCGATTAACGTCTGAATTCATGTAAAAATAATTGATACAATTACAGTTGATGAAATATGTTAGATTTCAATTGAAAACTTCAATAAAATCTACAGGGTGTTACATTCAATATTGGTAATCACATCACTTCGAACCCATTCAGAATATGTTTTCGACGCCATACTGGCGACTTGTGAAATGACAATTTGGATACTTCAATCTGTTTCATGCTCTTAAATCGATATCTCTCACCGATCATTAAATATTCGACGAATAAAGGAGAAAAGAAGTTGACTACGGTGCGGACGTACGTCCATAGTATTATTTGACATGCCAGTTATTCTGTAAACATCTCCCTCGAAAAATAGGTCACTCCTTTCTCTTCACATTGAATTCAATGGCTGCGAGCTTTCATGGATGATGATTACTATCACATTTTGAAATTACAACAATCTAAATATTTCTCTTTATTTTTATGTTAAGAAGTTATATGTCTTTCCATAACGAATAAATAACTGAGATTTCGTATTTATTATGTGACTACTGAATTTGGAAGCATTTTCTATGTTCATGGATAAGAGAGTTATTACAGGTTTATGGTTACTAGATTATGGAAAGACAAGTAATTTCTTAACCAAAAATGCAGATTCATATTCAGATCTTTATTTTTATGTTAAGAAATTATTTGTTTTTCCATAAAGAATACATAACTGACATTTCGTATTTATTATGTGATCACTGAATTTGGAAGCATTTCTATGTTCCTGGATAAGAGAGTTGTTACATTAAAATACAGAGAAATATTTAGATTGTTGTGATCTGAAAATTTGATAGTAATCATCATTCATGAAAGCTCGCTGCCATTGAATTCAATGTGAAAAGAAAGGAGTGACCTATTTCTGGAGGGGGGTGTTTACGAAATAACTGTCGTGTCAAGTAATACCCTGTCGTATGTCTGCACCGTAGTCATCTTATTTCCTATATTTTGCCAACTTTATGCGAATATTTAATGATCGGTGAGAGATATCGATAATAATAATAGTTATAATAATAGCATTTTATTGGCATCTTGTACAGAAATAATAATTATAACTATCAATTACATTAAAGGCCTTAAACTTATTATGAGTGAGTGTTACTGTACATTGAGAGATACCAAAAGGTAGGATACAGCATAGCTGATTAATCCAACCTGAATAAAATAGAAACAAATACTAGACAAGTGTACCCACAATTGTACGGAAACATCGTTATGTAAGAGATACTCATCACTAATCTTACCAACTATTCATCTTGAAAACAAGAATTAAACACTAAAATAACTCAAAATTAATTCATGCACTCCATATATAAAAGATCTTTTCCTCTTGGTGAAACAAGGAAAGACTACATCTCATTTAACTGGCTCTCAAAAAGCCAATGCCTCACCCTCCTCTTAAATGCATCCAAACTCAAACCTAAAAGACTACTCGGTATTTTATTGATTTCATCTACAATAATATAAGAAAAGCAACGCTGAAACATGGAAGAACGATAACGCGGTATGGCAAGTTTATGTCTGAACCTGACGTTGATGCTATGAACATCTGTTCTATATTTGATTCGTCGGTGCAGATAGGAGGGTTTCTTCTCATTCAAAATTATGTAAAACAGACTCAGCACATGCAGCCTTCTTCGATTCGCCATGTTCAACCAACCCAATTGCTGCAGTCTGCAGGACGTGCGATCTGTGCGTCTAAGGTTGAAAACAATTCGAACACACCAGTTTTGAATTTTCTGAACTCGGGCCACATTCTGTTTTGTCAGACATGGGCCATATACGGTATCGCAATAATTGAGGTGAGACAACACCAGCGCTTCACAAAGCATTTTTCTTTGTCGAATATCCAGAAATTCTTTGCAACCATAAATCAATTTGACATTCACGAAAGCTCTTTTAATTAGCAAGTTTATGTGAGAATCAAACCTCAAATCGCTATCCATAATCAAACCCAAATTACGACACTCGCTAGTCAGAGGAAGAACTGCGCCATTCACAGATATCTTAATTAGATCTTTACATGCCTCTCTCATGACCTTCCTTCCAAATAGCATAACTACAGTTTTTGAAGGGTTAATGCTCAGACACATACTCTCCGACAACTTAAAGATGTTATCCAAATCTATATTAATTTTTTCTGGAGCTTCATCAAGTGAGTCGCGCGAAAACTGTAAATAGAGCTGTGAGTCGTCAGCATATAAATGAGCCGAGCAGAAAATTAAACACCACATGAGCTGAAAGGTATAGATAATAAAAAATATCGGTCCGAGAATGGATCCCTGCGGAACTCCACATGGGATCTCTATAGGATCAGACTGAATTTTTCCGTACAAAACTCTTTGTGTTCTGCCAGTCAAATAGCTTTCAAACAATAAAACCGTATTTTCAGTGAAACCAATATAATGAAAGATTGCCAACAACAAATCGTGATTAATTTTATCGAAAGCCTCCGAATAATCCAGTAGGACGAGCAACAAAAGTTCATTATCGTCTACATCATTTATGATGTCATCCACCACTACGAGCAGGGCAGTGGTACAGCTATGACCCCCCCTGAAACCCGACTGGATATCATGCAAAATACTCTTCGACTCCAAATACGCTTTTATTTGGACAGCGACAAGTTTTTCAAAAATTTTGGACAATACACTCAATATACTTATAGGTCGGAGATCCCTGTAATCCTTAGGATCGCGTACTTTTGGAATCGGAATGACATGAGCCATTTTCCACGACTTTGGATAAAGTGACTTCTCGATGCAATAATTTATTATGTGACATATGAACTTCAGGATAAAAGGTGAACACAACAAAAGCATCTTGACACTTATACCATCTGAACCCACCGAGATTTATAAGCCGAAGCGCATTTCATGAAACAGATTGAAGTATCCAAATTGTTATTTCACAAGCCGTCATAATGGCGTCGAAAACATTTTCTGAATGGGTGATATGAATACCAATATTAAATGTAACACTCTGCAGATTCTATTAAAGTTTTCAACTTAAATCTAACATATATCAACTTTAATTTTATTGACTGAAAACTACATTATTCAAAAATGAATATTTTTTTAATAGAATACCTAAGGTGCGATAGAAATATTCCAAAGGAGTATTGAAAGAGCTACCTTTTCTCGTTCTGATGACGTATTTAGAATTTTGCTTAAGTGATATACTATTCATAGAATTGAACTTTTACAGTCCAGCCCTGTACGAAAGAACAAATTTCTCTGCGAATAGTTGCTCTGCCAGGCAACTCACAATCCTGAAATTTAATTCAAATCAGACCAGAGATATCAGAGTAATGATGTCTGGAAAATGAAGCCACTTCACACTAAACAGCCTGTATATGCGAAATGGAGACGCGTAAGTCAAAAAGATGTATCATTGCAACACACCAGGAATGTTGCCTACCGCCACCGTAAATATCTACCGCTTCTCCTGAATCACCCTGTAGAATTTGGGTCATTTAACCAGCCATCAGATAGTGGGGAAAATAGTGTATTGAACCATGTTAAGATACTGATGGCCACTCAACTAGCAAAAAGTGATCAGAATAACGAAGTAACCGTATCAAATTTTAGTGGGGCAATGGAACATGGGGACCATGCGGAAGTGTGATCAATAATTCTCCCTATACAGTAGCAAATTAAGGCTTCCAACACAACCCTTTTTCAATGACCCCTATGAGATTTATCGGCAGTTCATTGGCAATGAGCGACTCGAACCAATTGTAAGGGAGATAAATAGATACGCCGATCAATATATTTGGCACCACAAATCTCCTAGAATATCAGCTATTCGAGAATTGATTTCCACAAGTAAAAAAGAAATTCGGAATTTCTTAGGGTTATAAATTAATCACCCAAAATGCGGCTCTATTGGTCACAAATCCAATGTACAGGAACGACCCTATTTGTGAAGGCATGCAACGCGATAGGTTTGACTTGATCTGAAACTTATTTATGTTGATAATAATGCACAGAATATAGGAAACCAATGTCGGTTGATAAGAGTAAGAAAAGTATTGGCCCATATAAAAAAGTGAGAATTGCTTGATACCACGAGAAATTGTGGTACCATGGAGAGATCGTATCTCTTTCAGCAACACTTGTCTGCGAAGTCCCACATGTATGGAATAAAAATCTACAAGATTTGTACAATAGCTGCATTAACTTATAATTTCAGTATAAACACCTCAAAAAAGTCTAGGAAACACTTCTGAATATCGATATATCGTATCCAGAACGATCAATATGGATGATTTTTTTTTTAAGAAATGAACACCTGCATCAATTTATCACCGAATTATGTAGAGTGCCGCAACAGATTTCAGTTTTTTTTTATAAAAAGCTAAAAATGCAGCAGACGCGACGCTGCATTATAATCATTTCATGTATTCAGTGTTTGAAATCAGTTAGTTGGCACATTGTTTCTGTTGTAAGCACAAATAAAAGATTCGAGTTTTATGATTCGACCATGGAAAGACGACATTTGACTAGAGAAGAAATGTAACGAGCGGTTGGCATGCTTCAAGCTGGGAGCTCACAACGGAAAGTATCCAGGGTTCTGGAAAGTAGCCCAAGTGTCATGAACCGTTTATGGTCGCGTTTCAATGAAGCAGGTACCGTAGAAGAACGCCATACAGGTCGTTTCAGGATTACTACAGTCGCCAGAAGAGAGCGTACTACCACAGCATCTCAGTTTGCTCAAGAGCTATCACAAGTTTATAACGTACAAATTTCCGACCAAACTGTGAATTACAGAGCTACTTAATCTTCTGGCGTCTGCTGTATTTGTTTTGACGTGGTCTCTCTTTCGGTTGCCTAGAATATAGCGTTGTGAGTTCCTGGGAGATCTACCAGAGAAATAAGAATAAAAGAAAATATATTGACCTTCCGCCAATTTTTGATAGAAGGATTGTTGAAAAAACGCTCATTATGATAGTGAATTGATTGTGATAGTGTAATACATAGTTTAATTTCTTATTATTAGCTAATAATGATGATGAAAATGCGGAAATAGAGGACGGGCAGGACGTGCCCGCTCATAAAAGAAAACTCAATAGATCCCACCAGTTGAAGCGATTTTAGAGGTGTTGGAATAATAGGAGAAAGTGTTTTTCTTACTATGAAAAAGTTAAGGATGAAAAAAGGGCGCGGAATAGGTCAAAGCAAAGACGACGAGGACGACATATTGCGAAGACTGCGAGGGTGAACCAACCATGTGCCTCCGATGTTTTAATGAAAGGCATGCATTGTGGGAAACACTCTATTTATTTGAAAATATGTGTGACTTGCAAAACAAAAACCAAGTAAGTCAATATACTTTGTTTTCGAGATTTTCACACTACTGGATTCCTCGTAAAAAGGTCTTCAAAATGCTCATTCAGATTTGGAATATAACAATCCGTTGAGAATTTACTTTCTAGGAGGCAATGCTTTCTTGATTATAAATTGAAAAATATCAATCGAAAAACCAAGTAACTTTTTCATTTCATAGTTAAAATATATCAATATTACATACTCCTCAGAAGATCTTGATATTTTGAAATATAGAACCTAGTATGTCTACTTACTCAACTTGAACATGATGACTCTGGTGTAGGTAGATACCCGCGAGTGAGATATTCAATAACTACAAAACAAAAACTTAGTAAGTCTACTTAATGTCAATGAATAGACAAATCCTCCAAGAAAGTATGCCGTCTTACCCTCTGAATTGAATAACCAACACCAATCAGAATGCAGGTTAAAATCTGATTGCTTATTTCGCTTACTTAAATCATATTAGTGAGGTGATTCTGCAGTATGTCTTTTGACTACGATATGGAGGAGATGTAATCAAGCTATTTTTTAGTGCTGCAATAATGATTTCGCGGAGCGAGAGCCTTCTCAAAATGGCACTTGAAACGGCGACAGGCCGAATTTCATCTAGTCTGTCACCTGTTTCGTCAATGGTTCGGATACGGACCCAAATTTTAGTCCATCAAAATGAAAACGAAAGAGAAAACTTGATTCATTATCAGTTCCTCCTGAAACAAATACCGAAAGCCGCAAGAAAAAACCGTTTGTATTTAAGTGATGGTAATATTTAGTGAAAACCAACAGAATTTGAACACAGCTCATTGCTAAAAAGAATAAAAAATGAAAGACTACATCAGCTGAAAGTAAGTTTGAAATGCCGTGATTCACTAGAAAATACTGATGGCGACATGATTAATTTAATAAGAATTAACAGTACTGACCAAACTGAACCTAATATTGCAGAGAAGATGATGGAAATCCAAGTTGAAGAAGACCAGTTACCAGCAGAATATGTACCTGAATCTGTACCGCAAATAGAAATCAGAGGTGAAGAAGATCAAGTAGATACAGAAAATGTACAACCCAACACTGTAACAGAGATAGAGTAACCTCTAGAATCTCAGTTGTAGAAAAAACTTCTCCCGAAATATCTATTATTATTTTTAGTTACTTCAACTCACATAACTTTGGAGAGAAAAGACTCTTTATTGGAAAATACCTCAAGAAAATGCCTCTCAAGATCAATAAAAGAGACGCCGTTGGCTATGTAGTTTATACTTAACCTTTAAAACCAATCACATCAGAACAGAATGATATTGTGCTGAAATACACCGAGGAGCAGGAAGACACAAAGCATAATGAAGTTATAAATCAAGTGGAAATAGAGAGAAACAGAGAGAATACTGAAGAAATCACAAATTCAAATGGAGAAATCGCAGAAAAATCTATCGATTTGAATGAAACAATAAATGTAGAAGGGATAGACTTAAAAACAAATAAAACACAAACCGTATGAAAAACAATGCTTTTGCACACAATTGGACATTCATCTGATACTATGGTAATAGAGTTCCTGAAAAATCCGGAGTTTCAGTGTGTAACAGATAAAAGAGGACTTAAACGTGGTGAAAAGGTGAAAGAAATTTCAGAAGAAAATTATAAAAACATCACAGCTCATATTGGGAGTTATCTTACAAGCGACATCTCGGTGCATAAGATGTGGGAAGATTTGAATGAGAAAACTCCTGAAAAGAAAGTTTCGTATGAAACCTACAGAAAGGTTTTTCATCAGGAGAATATTGGCTTCACTAAATCATCACAGGATGTATGTCCATCATGTTCATTGCACAAGAATCATGTCCACCCTTATAACGTAAATGAAGGAAATGATGCAAACTGTGAAATTTGTCGAAACTATGAAATACACAAGAGAAGGTATACTGAAACAAGGAAAGCATATGGAGCAGACTGTTCCGAAGAATGGCCAGAAGATAAAGAAATTTTCGCAGTTGATATGCAGAAGATATTATTAATATCGAAAATGGTGTCTGAGAATTCCTTTTTTATAAGTCGTCTAATATGTTTCAATGAAACATTTGCGATCTTGAGGAATCTTGGACAGAATGTGTGTGTACTATGGCATGAGGCTCTTATGGGCAGAACTTGCTCCGATATTAAAATTGCATGAAGTCTCGGGGAAAATGTAAAAAATATTGTACTTTGGACAGACAATTGTGCCGCACAAAATAAAAACTGGATATTCTTTACCGCATGCTGTATTCTAATTAATGAAGAATGGGCACCAGAGACTATTATTTTCGAGTTTTTGAAGCTGGTCATTCATTTATGAAGGCGGACTCGGTACATGGGCTGATCGGAAAAAAGTGGAATAAGTCGAAGGGGATATTAGATTTCGATGATTTAGTCAATTTGATCAATAGAAGCAGTAGGTACAATAAACCACTCCTTCTCCATTTCGACGACTTTCTTCGTTTCGAAAACGGTTGTCAAACCCGTAAAAAAGGAGCAATAAGCAATGGTAACACTGCTATACCTTTTCTCCGTGACCTAAAGTTATGTCAATTCAGAAAAAAATTCGAGATCACTGTACTTCAAAACCGAAATAAATAGTCTGGAGTTTCAGAAGTCAAATTTTTTAAAACCAAAATTTAAACTTCAGTTGCCAGTTAACAAATTATCATGCCGCGGTCTGAACAAGGAAAGAGAGAAAAATTTTGAATGAACCAACTGCAAATATGTCTGCTAAGAAACAGTTGTTCTGGAAATTTCTCCTGCCAATATCTGACATGAACGAATTGGCCCACTGTGAGGAAGAAACTCAAATTGAAGGGGACGTTCTATAGTGTTTATAATCTTTTCACCTATATCTGTATTTATTTGAAAGTTTATTTGATGTTCAATATTTGGTACTTTTGTGTTCTGTTTGACAACTGAAAAATTAATTCTTTGTTACGTGTTTCTGCAATAGAATAATCAAATGTAAATTGACTTACTTGAATTTTGTCTTGAATTTTTCGACTTACTTGTTAAATGTTTCATAAAAGCTTCGTGCGGATGTTATAATCCGAAATCTAGTAACTGAAAGTGAGCGTCCATTTTGAATTTGGCGCGAAGAATTTTGAATTTAGTACGCTCAGTGAATTTCTAGAATTGAAAGTAGTAAATGTTCAAGTTCAAAGCTTCTAATTAAAACACTTTTTGAGTAAGCGTAATCCTTCTTATTTGCATCATAAAAATAACTCTACTGAAAAGTTGGAAATTTAGAGTTACTTGGTTTTTGCTTTGTAGGGCAGATGTGGAGAATACCTTCCTTTTTTTTGAAGTGTGTTACTTTCTCAGAAAAACTGCATTCATATTTATAGTCAAGTTTCTGTTCATTCTGGAGATTTTAATTATGCTTCTGGAACTTTTTCAGTTGAATTTTTTTTGTGTAGATAGCTATGTTTGAGTTGGTCATTTATTTATATTTATAGGAAATGCTTCATACTGATTTAATAAAAAAAGGTATTCAACTTTGCGAATACCAGCCCTATAAAATCCTTTACGTTAATGTCTCAAACGAAGACGATTTCAATTGAAGAATTGAGTTCTGTGATCTGATGGTAAACATGTTCAAAATCCGAATTTCATGAAAAATATTTGTTTTATGTAAATGGACCCATACAACTGCTCATCAGTAAAGAGATACATATGCAGGTTCCAAATTAAATGTGTGGGAGGGTGTCCTGGGAAATAGTATTTTCGGACCCGTTTCCATCAAAAGACAGATAGATAGATACAGCTTGTGACTAAGGGCTGCATAGCAGCCCGTCTTTTGCAACCCAGTGTTCTATTGTTTCACTCCCAGTCCTAAATTTCATTCACAAGCTCCATAATTCTTGTAAAGGATATGAGCTTTGTTTGTTTCAGCTTCAGTTTGTTAGTTCCTCCATCCAGACTCTATCCCTAGATGGGCACTCGCATATATCATATTCCATTGATTCTGTATCTTCTTCATATATCCTACATGAATGATCCTAAATCAATCTTAATTTGTTTATGTAATTTCTGAGGCGACAATGCCCCGTTAATATGACATTTGAACTCTCAGGTCCAACCTAGAGAGTTTAAGCCAAGCGGTGGCTCTCGCAGTGGAAGGTCCCCCTGATGGCAAGTCGAGCGTGACTAAAACCTAAGAGACTCAACTAGTGCTTTCGTACTCTGGTCCAACCATCGGTTATTTTTTATCGTTGCAGTCTCCAGAGGAATTCCGAGCCTAGGCTCCTCATTTCCCTCCATGCCCGAGTTTCCGGGTACCTAAATCAGACAAAGTAGCACAGAAAGGCGGAGTTTATTTCAATATTCTGAAAACTGTCTTAGATCTATTTATAACTTATAATCTGGAAAATCAGCATCATTACGATGGGAACCGGATGATGGATAATAATGAAAAGAAAACTATTTTTTCAACATGACGGAGTGTCTCTATATAACCTGCAAACTGGTTGAATCATTGAAATGGTAGGGGTTAGATTAAATGAATTTTGACCCCTTCCTCTGAGAACATGAAATATCTTTTGTGTATAAGACATAATCTGTACACATTGATGATTTGCGAAAACGTATTTCCATAATATGTTTGTGTAAGAATCACACCACAAACTTTTCAGAGCATAATGGAGCAGTTTAACTTACATTGGAAATACTTTTTGGAGCAGAACGATGCTCAAATTGGATATTGAACCAGTAATTATAGACAGAACTTCTACTCTATATCAGTTCAATTCGATTCACTTAAGTCAAAGTAAAATTCTGCACATTCGAACCAAGTTTAAAAGGAGTCACACCAACGAAAATACCAACAGAGAATGTGACTAAAATCAGACTTGAAGAAGATATAAGAATGAAACCGGTTGAACGTCAATTTTAACGCAAACAAGACAGAATCAACAATGTTTCCTAGAAAATTCACTGCTGGGGAATCTCCTTCACTTAAACAAGGACATCAAATTTCCTGAGAAATATGCATCTACTCGGCATCACGATCAACACCGGAGTTAGCTGGCATGAACCTGTGTCAGCCAATGTCAAATTTTCTTCTGCTAAACTCAATTTTTTCTTCTAGTTTAACCAGTTCTTCACGCCATCCTAACTGATTCTTTTATACAAAGCCGAGGTTTGACCTGGTCTGGAATACCATTCACATGTATGAGGCTTCGCACCTCTACATTCATTACATCTATTTATTATTGTCCAGAATAGAGCACTACATCTTATTGAGCACGCGTGATTTCCAGCCTCTCGCTCAAAAGCTGCAAATTGCTGAACTCTTGTTCTTCTACAGAGTAAATGCTCTGAGAAACTGATATCTTTGTTCCAGATTTTCAGTTCCACAAACAAACCAAGTTCGCGAAAAAATCTCATCAACAGACGATCCAACTAGCTACGCCACGTACCTCTCTCTATAAAAATTCGAATATCTTTCCGATAACTTACAGTTGCGCCCTCTTCAAGAAACGAGTGAAAAGACACATTGAATCATCTTGGGTGGCTACAGCTGATGTGTGACAGGCATCACCTCCCCCCAAGAGTTTTGAATAATAGGAAAATAAGAAAATCCGCTTTTAAAAATACCATGCACTCTGTATCCCCAAAGTTATCGGCTATCCAACGATAGGAGAGAAGGGGTACTAATCCATTTTCAAGTCTTAAACGGCGTTTGATAAATCTAAACTTTGCGTGGTATAGTAATTTTAGGTATTGCAGTAATTTTCGGACACTCTGGGATGGATAGTATTGTAAATATCATCTTGTATAAATATACCGTGACGCTGACGCGAGGCCATCATTGAATCCATTCAAATGTGGTCACATGCAGTTTGATTAAGTACACAGGATCCAAAACGTATTTGCCGAAAACTAAACGAAAGATTGTATTTTTTTGTTACCTGTATGTCGAATCCCATCTGATAAATGAAATACATCAATCAATAAGTTTCATTTGAGGTATTGCACTCGAATATCTATATGGCAGTTTTTCTTTTAGAGAGAGAAGTTAGTTCTTCAGAATAGGAAGTTCAACTAATAAGATAAATGAAGCAATTTTCCTCATCTTTCTGAACAACAAACTTTTTCTCCTTTCACTTTGAAAGAGAAGCATCCATATAGGTATTTGAATGCAATACTTAAAATGTAGTATTGACTGAGGTATTTCATTTATCAGGTCAAATTCAATATACAAGGTGAAAAAAATATGACACGAGAAAATTACTTCATTTTTTTCATATTTTTTTTGACGAACGAATTTGGCAAGACTGTCTCAAGTTATACGCTGTTTGAAAGAGAACTAAAATACATTAGATTTGAGATATCTCTCTAGGAATTAAACTAACAACATATGAGCCTTAGGAGTTTTATGTGGTGGACCCTCAATTTGGAGATTTTAGTCTGAATACTAAGATTCTAACAATTCAACAGTTTCCATCCTTCATATATATTCATTATTAATGAATCAATTTTTTTCTTTATGAACCTCTCAATCAAAAGATCGTATACTGAAATCATTACATCCTCTCCATATTGACTTTTCTTCAATATGCACATGAAAATTTTCCTAACTTTTATACTTAAATATTATTTTCAGGATACGGAGGATGACCAAACGTGCTTAGAAGACTTTCAAGAATGCCTCGAAGAATACCAAGAATGTCTCGAAGTGATGCACATCTGCGTTGATGATGATAACTCATTCAATACATCTCCCTGTACCTCTCAAGTAGAAGACTTTGGACAGAAGGAAAAGACTCAAAATGACTCAATTTTAGAGCACAATACCAAAGACTCGATAATAAATAGAAGCAGTATTGACGAAAGTGATTTAGAAGTAAGTTACAAAAGTACAAACAATATAAAAAGTATTAAATCATTCCATAACTATAGCGCAAATCCAATAAGCACAAATTCAACAATCGTTTATAACTTTTTGAATAAAGGAGATAGTCAAAATACTCAAAGTGATCGCATTTCTTCGGAAAAAGATGGCTATGAAACGTGTATAGATGAATCATTATCGGAAGACAATAAAAAAATCAACTATGATGATAAAAAGAAACGGCATGAAACAATATCGTCGCAGAATGAAAAGCCGAGGAAAGAAGAACTCATATTACAAATGGATGAGGAACTAACTCAAAATGAAAGGTACAGAGATCCAGATGCAACACCTACAAATTCGAAAATAAATATAAGTGAGAAAAATTCGGATCTCACTGGAAAATATCAGGTTACCAATGAGGGAACTTCGGAACTGAATTCAGTTGAGTCTAGAACAAATACATTTACTCTAGAATGTATACTGAATGAAGGGTTGAAATGTTATGATAACAATATTGACAACAATGGCGGAGATGAGTTTTTTCTCGTTCAATATCCTCCAGATAGTACCGATAGTGTGAAGAAAAGTTACAGTGACCCTAACGTGCTAGAATCTGCAGAAATTTCAATTGATAATCGAATGACTTATAGAAAATGTTTAAAGGAATATTATAACGATATGAGGGATTGTATGGAAGCATTCAAAGAAAGCATGAAGCAAAAAGAGATGAGTGACGATGAGATTTTCAGTGATATACATTTGCCTTTTAAGAGTAAGTCTGCACCAGATATCATGGACAGTTCCTTCGTGATGATCACGTATGATCCTGGGCCTGACAAATATAGAAGAAAGTCTGCGTTTGAGACAGAACCAGAAATAAGAAAGTGAGTACTTCAGTTGGTTAATTTTGATACCTATAGCATGTAGGTTGGAGACTAGAACCTTTGGCGTTGTATCACACCAAAAATACTATTCACAACTTCACTGAAACATTAATACAATACTCGAAGCGCATTTCGCCTATTTAGTTTGCATCATCAGCAGATATTAGTATACTGCTTTCAATTCTCCATGGCTCTATCATTTATACTTAATTTTTCCCTGCTACTAGACGCTTTCGATGAAGCATCATCCTGATAGTTCAAATCAGCTGAAATTGGGCGTGACTAATCTAACAAACTGTACACTGAAAGGAATTGGTTTTTGTCCTTATTCTGTAGATGTTTGCATTTCATTATATAAATACTTTCAGAAGCGTTCAGTTTATTTGCTTTTTAAATGTTTCTAATTAATTTTATATCCACCACATCTATTCCATGGTCTCGAACAGAAGCATTATCGGCAACGGTAAATTTTTCCTTAGATCAGTATTCTACTTCATGTCCTTTCATCAATCTGGTTCAAATTGATTTTATAGTTTGTCAAACAAATTTTTTCTCAGAATTTCACAATTCATTGCATATATGCCACTATTATCGAATGCTTTAGTTTTGTATTCTGGGTTTACGAGTGAGCTGAAAGAAAAATTACTGTCATAAGTAGGTACATTTTTTTCGAAAAAGAAGAAAAAGCTAGATTGCAATTACTAGTTCACAGATTTATTAGATTTCCTTTGAATTAAAAAAGGTTTTAGAAAGAAAAAGCTTTCAAAAGGACTGTAGCTAATTTGAATTGTTACAAAGATAATTAAGTCGGTAACTTAATTGATTGAAACAGATTACTTTCGTTCTGATTAAAAATATACCTTATTATTGATGAAACCCAAGATTACCTTCAACCTTGCTTAGGTTATCTATGAGCATAATGACCAATTCGTGTACTCATCGCCAGGAAGAGTAAAGTTCTAGTCATGGACTGGGAAAAAAGTCTTCTTCTAATGGTGAACAGTTGAGTCGACTGACAAGGTCGTAAACTAGTGTAAAGTCTTCAAGATAAAATTAAATGTTCGTTCCAAATCCCCTTGATATCTAGGAACTTTTGAATCTTGATGAATCAATCACTGATTTCCGCAAAAGATGTACCTTAGATGATGAAATATGAATGTAATTTAGAAGTAGCAGTATATATTCTAAATGACTAATTTTGTTATTCTATGCGCAACTGTACGCAACTGTACGCAACTGTACCCAACCGAGATCGATAAACATGTACAAAAAACGCTTTATTTTTGGAGTTCATTACTGCTCGGCTTTGGGAAGAGAGAAACCTGATTTCTGGACACTCTTAATCCCTCTATAAAATTAGTGAACTTCGACCTGATTTTCACACAAGAGGAAATCTAATGGAAGCTTTTCACCATTCTAACGTACTTTTAATGTCGTCACTCCACGAAGAAAAGAAAGTTGGTCTACGTCTATACCCTACTCATCCCATAGAGCGCATCTGGCTTACAGACGGGTCCGAATATAGGATTGTCTCCCGAGCAAACATAACGATTGTTCTATGAGACCATGTTACCGTAATACACGCAGAAGTATAAGATTTTCTCAGATGCATGCAAGAAAACTTACATAGGAACTACAGAGACACTTACATCTCCATACGTTCTTATAGCCAAAACGCACTGGGATATCTGAAAGATCCAAGGGTCACATCCAAATCAGTTGACGTATAAAAATAATAATGGTAACTCAGAACCACGAACAGAGTTACTCAGCTCTGGAGCTCAACCCATCAGAGTATCGAAGGGAATGAGAAGTATACAGCCTTGCCAAAAGGACAACAATTGTTAGGCTGATGGGATCTCAACCTATTCTGGCTATACTATGGACACACATGCTATCCTTCTTCCTAAAATAGAACAACACCGAGGTCCTAGTGGTCTGGCATCTCGGGACTGAAACAGTCTCCCATCTTTTTCTCGAAAAACTCTAATCTTCAAGAGAATAGTAATTTCCAAACGTGTCATGAATGTCAGTCAGGTTCTTCAATCAGTTAATTCAAAATTGTAAAATTTCCTCTGGATTTTGTTCAGTTCATTCTAATGTTACTGCAGACCAATTGCCATGTATCGAAACATACATGTATTTAACGTTTATGTAGCTGAAATTATCTAATCAATCATAAAGTTCATAGGTGAATGGTAGAATAATTCTGAAATAAGATTTTCAACTCACCTATTACACCTATTTGTACTATTTTGTGTACTTGTTTGAACACGCGTAACACTAAAAAATAAGGTTCAAAATTATGAACATGCTGTTCATAATTTTGAACCTTTTGAGATATATAGTCATTTTTATATTTGGATGCATAGCTCGCGAGGATGACCTGGACAATGTTCATAACTAGAACAGCTAAATTCTTTTTTTGTTGAATAAGTTTCAACCTCTGAACAAAACAATTCCGAAACCAGTCACAAAAAATAGTGCTTGTAACCCACGCTTCCTTATAAGCACGCCAAAACAGTGCCAGGTGGTTTTTGTTTTGAATCTCCAAGGCACGAGGATTTAACCTTATGCAAAGCATCAGTGGTTCAATGACACAATCTCCAGATGCATTAGAACATAGCACCAGTGTAACTCTTTACTTTTGCTGCTTTAACTCCAGATCCAGAGGCAGACTTTTCGCTTGAATGAATGTTTTGTTTGGCGTTCTCTTTCAGAACAGTGCAGTTTTGTTTGCATTAACTACTTAATCAGGTTTGTATCCTCCATCAGCTATTAGGTTTGCAAATTTTTCTGGATATCTTTCTGCTGCTGCCCTGTCTGCAAATGTAGCTTCTCTAACGATTTCAATGCTATGCTATGATTGTCGCCTTTTAAATTTATTGAACCAACCTTTCGATGCTTGAAATCCTCCACTACCACAACTACCACAACTACCACCAGGTTCTTTAAAATGTGCGTGAACACGCTCCACGTTCTTCCAGATAATTTGACTACTCAGGGATACTCTGTGGTATTCCATCCATAATAACAACGTGACTTCCATTTTATTCATCGCTGGCCCCCGAACAATTTTTACTAACAGAGGATTAAAATTTACGTCCTTATTCCATTTTCTGATTTTCTTATTGATCGTTTAGTAGATTCGTTAATATTGAAAGTGCGAAGCATTTCTAGTTCCACTCAAAGCGATAGCACTGATATTTTCCGTATTGAAATTCGTTCTTTAATTTTTTAGATGACATTATAAATGAGAATCACAAGGAATGGAAAAAAGAAACAATAAATTTTGCGAAGCGGTTTTCATCAGAGGACGGTACTTCCATTGAATGGAATTTAACAATAGTAATGAGGTTGGTTTACCTAATTATTTTGTTTGTTAATATTCTTAAAAACACCGACCGCGGCAAAGGCGGCTTCTGACAAAGGCAAAGCCGAACCAATACAATGGCGATATCATTCAAAAACATACTTCATGCGTTATAGTAATAAGGCCTATGTTACATTTTTATTAGTATATTTGACAGTGCGTTTACAAAGGATTTCGAATCCTCTTTATTAATACGTACGAGGCTGGATTGACGTGTCTCCGGACTGAGATGGCGCCACTAGGCCTACTTCGGAAGTGGCTTTCTGCAGTACCATCCTCAGAAAGCTTGTACATATAGTTTCAGCCCGATCGCCGTGAGAGCATGCTGAAGAAGACGCCTCTGTGTTGTTTATGACAATGGAAAAATTGAAAAAGCGTGCTGTTATCAAATACATTTATTCGAAGGGGTTAACGCCGAAGGATATTAAATAGAAGATAGATTCAACACTGGGGACATCCTCTCCATCATATATTACCGTTAAACAGTGGGTTTTCTGAGTTTAAAATGGAACGTGTGAGCACTACTGATGAGCCACGCTCAGGACTCCCCGTTGAGATCACAACTCCAGATATGATCGAAAAAATTCAGTAAATAGTGCTGGAAAACCGCAGATCAAGAGTGCGTGAGATAGCTGAGACCTGTAAGATGTCATATGAACGTGTGCAAAATATTTTGCACAAATATTTGCATATGGAAAAGCTCTGTGCGAGATGTACCGCGTTTACTAAAAATTGTTTCGGAAAACCATTTCTACTGCCCATTTGGCGCTGTATAAGCATAATCCAAGCAAATTTCTGCGTCGATTCGTTACTGTTGACGAAACTTGGGTCCACCACTACACCTTTGAAACCAAACAACACTCTAAACAGTGGATTGGAACAGAGGAACCAACTACAAAGAAGGCAAAAAAATTTTATTGGTGAACAAGGTTATGGCTACTGTTTTTTTGGGTGCAAGACGTATTATATACATTGATTACATTGAAAAGGGTAAAAATATCACTGGTCAATACTACGCAAACTTGTTGCGTTTTAGCCACCAGGTGCAAATTACCCGACCTCATTTGGCAAAGAAATACATTTTGTTTCATCACGATAACGCACCAGCGCATTCTTCGCACGTTGCCATGGCTAAAATCTATGATCTGAAGTTCGAATTGATGCCGCACCCTCCTTACTCTCCAGACCTAGCCCCGAGTGACTATTATCTAATGCCTTACCTTAAAACATGGCTTGGCAGTAAGAGATTTGCGGGCAATGAAGAAGTAATCGAAACTGTAAATGGGTATTTTGAAGAACTGAACGAATCAGCCTATAGAGATGGCATTACTAGACTAGAACACCGCTATGAGAAATGTATCAGCCTTAAAGGAGATTATGTTGAGAAATGAAGAAAAAATCTTAAAACCGAAGTTTTTCTTGGTCAGGTAGGAAACTTATCAATCCATCCTCGTATGTATATATCGATTTACTTATAAGACCAGCGGATAAGGAAATCTTAAGCTGCCAATATTTGAATTGGGTCACATTTTTTCTTACATGCAAAAAAAGAACTTCGAATGTTGAAAGCGTGATTAAGGAGATTTTACTTCATTATCTTGTATGTGTACTTGCTTTATCGTAACCAGATTTGAAAAATTTGGACACGAGGTGGAGGAGTTGATTTCGAAATATTCACATATCTGTCCGAAATTAGTTGAAGGAACGAATTTTTCGGATATGTTGATACTAATTATAGGATATTTATTAGGCAACCATCAAAACCTTTGTGGTATATCTAATGCTTTCAATTATTCTCCAAGATGGAGGTAACGAAAATGCACTATGGTACATTTTGTTTTTAAATGCTAGAAATCCTATAAAGAATTCTGCATTCAATAGGCCACTCTTTTCTAGTATTGATGAATTGTTCTACACAATACTATAGAGGATAGAAAATTCAATTACCTAGAATCAATGGAAATTTTCAAATCACTTTTCAATGACAACTTTTAGATGATGAATACTGATCTAAGTTATTCCCAAAACTTTGATCTATTGAAATGATAACTCCTTTAAATAGATCTAAACTACACTAAATATCAGTTTTTTTTCAGATATGAATAAACATCTATTTATATATATTTCATGTTACTTCGTTTTCATGCTGTCCGGCGATGAAAGAGAGTTCGAAACCGCGGTAACACTTCAATTCATTAGTTGGCAGTAAAAACAGTAAAATTTTCCATTTGTGTTTTAATCAAGCTTAACTATCAAATAGAAATGCATAAACTCATACAGGAATAGATTCACCAATATATAACATACTATGATAGAATTTCAAATTTATGCCTGAAGTCAGATGGTACACTTCTTTGTCACCTTTTAGTTTCGTCCACAATTCAGTCTATTTTTATGATTTCGTTATCGAAAAGCAGCGCAGCCTGCTTAATTCCCTTGACATGTTTTTACGTTGTTTTGGTCGTGAGTTCCCCTCGTGTAGCCTTTCCATAAAAATAAGCGATCACACAGTCGCATCACGTTTTTTGTAGCGACAGTCTGTCAGTTTTAATCCTCCAGAAATTATTTCCATTGATTGAATTTAATGGACAAAATTTAGTTCTTAGAATTAAAAAATCACTCATCCTTGATCATATATAAATCGATGGTGCAATTTCGCTCTAGTTTTTGATGTGTATTTTCGTCGGCCCAGATATGAGAATTATGCCGATTGAAAAATCCTTCTATCGAATATTAAGACACAGCGGTCCATAAAGGTTTCGTAAAAAGTCTGGGATTTCAAGAATGTAAAAAATCAACATTTCGCAGAAATTAATCCTAACCGCCGCGTCTCCTGGATTCATCTATGATGTTGATGGCAATTTGTAGGGGTGGAAATTATTTTGAATGAAATATCATTACTTGTTGTACGCGCTATTTCCAAATCTGCAACAGTAGCAAGTACAGCAGTATAGCGATTGGCAAAAAATAACTCAAGGCGGTTACTGAAACGTGTCCTCACTGGTAATGAAAAAAACTTAACCCCTTTCCGTTTTCTGATTCCCATAAGTAACAAAATTAGATTGTAATTTTCTAAATTGTTTCCTACAAATTGGCTGTAAATTTAGGTTCTTTTCGTTAAATGTTCAGCATGTTCGTCTTATTCATTGTGGACATTGACCATTATTAATGAATGAGTATCCTCGTTTGAGTATTCGACATTTCATTTGACAAAAATTTTATACACAAAGGAAATAAGTACTACTTTTAAATAATTTCTTAAACCTCAGACAGAGGCCGAAATTCATAGAACTTTACATAGAGCATCGTGGAACATAGAAAATGGCATCGTAGGGAAAAACAAAACACAACCTTTTTCTTTTGCAACTTTCATCTTTCATTCTAGAAGGCCATGAACAGGGACAATAGGCTTTGTTCAACATCTTTTATCACGAAAATACAAGATTGTATCTAAAAATTTGATTGCTCATTTTTTACGGGGTGTCAAAGTTTTAGATTTCAGTTTTTCTTCAAAAAGTAGTTTTTTTCTAAGACTACCAAATCAGGCCACACGGTATTACAGAAGAAGTATTTTTTCAAATTTTTTTATACCACTCACGTCACGTCTCTCTATTCTTTACGGTTCCGAAGTTCTAGTGGAAAATACCTAGGCAATTTTTGCGGAGATTTCCCATTCGCTAATAACCAACTACGTTGGTGATGCAAAATTTTCTTTCATACTTATAATATTCTGTGTTCATGAAAATATCAGTGTGAAATGTCAAAATTCCTTTGTTATAAATTATCGACATTGCGAATTAGTGAATTGAATTTTGAGTATGAATCAATACTAGCGAAGTGAAAAAGTCGATATTCTCCTTGTTTATGGGGAATGTAGGCATAATATAGTTCAAGGTGAACAGTTAAACAGAGAGCGCTAGCCAGATAGACTTCATCGGAATAGAACCTATTTGTCTAAAGTTGAATGAAAATTTCGTTAGGTGCAATCTGCTGAATAGATGGATTTCGTTTTCTACGAAGATATCGAAATAGACGTATTGACATTTGTTGAAATTAAACAACCACATCAACAAGGGAAATTGTCGAGGAGCTTGATATTAGGTACCAAAGCGCATGGAGAATTTTGAAAAACATTAATACCGCTCATTTAAATATCAACTACACCAACATCTGTATGTTAACAATAGTGTTACGCGACTCCAGTACTATGAAAAGTACCTTAAGAAAATGGAGGGTCATCCACAATATCCCACAAAGATTTTATTCAGTGGCGAATCACGTTTCACGAACAATGGGATGTTTAATAGACCCAAAACCAGGTAATGGTTGCAACAAAATGAGCACAGTTATCAAGATGGACATTTCCAAGAACATTTTGGGTTCAATGTCTGGATGAGGATGATGGGAATATATTTGATAGGACCTTTGATTTTTGAAGGTTCATTGACAGGGGAGAGATATTTGGAATTTTTGAGGACCCAAATACAAGATGAATTGGACGAGTTGCCAATAGCTGCTGCGAATGAGATTTATTTTCATCAAGATGATGCACCTCCTCACGACAAAAGGGTGGTCCCGAGGTATCTGGATGAAATTTCTCACAAAAAATGGATAGGTTGATAGCTATATTTAGATTTGAATTTTCAAGAAGGGACTCAAAAATTCAAATTTAAATAAAGCGTTCAAAACATCAACAAATTTAGGTTCATTGATCAGGAATTATAAATCTCCAATTAGTAAAAAATAAATCAGGTGTTTATAGATTGGATTGTGCAGATTGCCATTGTTTTATATATATATATATATATATATATATATATATATATATATATATATATATATATATATATATATATATATATATAATTATAGGTAGAACAGGAAGAAATTTCAATGTAAGAATCTCTGAACATAAACGCAGTTTCATTAATGGAAAAACCGATTCAAATTATTCAAATCATCTTAGGAAAATTGTCACTCTTTCAATTCAGAATTTAAAATCCTACATTCTGAGAAGAGAGGTACAAAACTCAACCTTCTGGAAGTACTTGAAATTAACAGATTTAGGAATTCACCTTAAATTCTTAATTATCAGGACATAAATAACCCACTCTTATAAAATTTATTTCCTAAAAATTAGTTCAAGTACGGATAGCTCTGAGTGGATTGCCTCTTTAGTATATATAAAAATTTGTAAGTATGATATATTTGTAGTATTCAGTCGCTCTTGATGAAGATACTGTGTATCGAAATGCGTCGAGCATTTAATAATATATTTGAGTAGAAATCATCGTTTACTTGTATTCCTGAAAATGGATTTCTATCACGTAAAATCAAATTAAATTTCGTTACATTTTATTAAAAAATATTTCTTCGAATATACTTTCAATTATCGAAATTAAATTGAACGTCCGAATCATTTGTAAGTTTGGAACATGTTTACTAACTCAAAACAATTTACTAAACTTTCTCACATCTCTAGGAAAATTTGAAAATAGCATTTGTTTTTTTTTGAATAAACACCGTATGTGATTGTTTCACTACCTGATGAGCATAATCGATAAATTTTTAGTTTATTTACATCTATTTCAATAGATGATGAATGAGAATATGTGTAATGTTTTTCGATGAAGAAATGTAATAGATCTTTTGGGAGGATGTAAAAGATACTTTCAACTGGATATACTTATTTTATCAATATCATAAGAATTCACTCTCGACTACTGTAGTATACTGTACGGCATAAAAATCATATGTCAGGACGAAGCTAGCCACTGTAACTTCATTAAAGCAATCCGATTATGGTATCATGGAATTTAATCGAATTATTGAAGTATTGGAGTTATTTATAAGCAAACCTGTTCTACATTTCACCTAAAATCATTTGTACTCTTTTGAAATAATAGAATTATACTAATGCTTAATGCCGATTCGCTTTGATTATCTGAAATTAACATTATAGATTTAATGTTCACAAGTTTGTTCATGTTCCTTTATCTTCTTTTAGATATTAGGTGCGCAACTACGTTCTCGCTGTTTGTCAATAGATGGCTGCAGCAGTAAGTGCTGGTCGATTTTTACATATCAAGAACGTCTTGTTCAAAGCTTAGACATGTCGTAAACAAACCACTGTGAGACATTAGTGATTTTGTTTTTGCGTCATATAAATTTAGTTGTGAGAAAATGTTTGATTTTGTGCCAAATAATCGCAATTTGCGGGAAGTATTGATTTTATTCTTACATTCCAAAGAAACGTCGGCTGAACCTCATAGAGAACTCCAAAAAGTTTACGGAGAAGGCCAAAAATCTTCAAAAACGCTGAATTGGGGTCATTGCTCGATGAGTATCCGTGCCAAATGCGAAAAGAGTTTGCTTCAGCCTTAGGAGTTACCCGCCAGGCAGTTTCCAAATCATAAGAAACACGGGGTCCTTATGATTTGTCGTTTTTTCGCCTTTGAACAACTGATCCAGAGGAAAAAAAGAGGGCTCTCTTCATACAATAGTAACGGTTATGAAAAATGTATTCATTACAGCAATCCAAAGAAAAATAATCTTGGCGACTGCCCGGTCATGCTTCTACGTCATCGTCTCGGCCGAATATTCACGCTGCGAAAGTTATGCTGTGTATTTGGTAGAACCAGGTCGGTTAGGTTAGATCGGAACAACTCAGGTCAAATCTGGAATCAAAGAAAAACTATACCACCGAGTGAAACTCATCTTACAGAGTAAACTTAGCTCCAAAGCCATGATTAATTCCATAAACAGCTGGTCCCTACCGAGTATAACATACACCTTTGGAGTACAAAACTGGTCTGTGACCGACCTAAAAGCGATGGAGACAAAAATAAGGACAATGTTAACTAGGTACGGGATACATCACCCCCACTCATCGGTCAACTGCCTCTATATACAGAGGTATTCGGGGGGACGAGGCCTTATGTGTCTGGAAACAAGTCATAATGAACAGGTCCATAGCCTACAGCAGTACTCCCAAAATAAAATTTCACCTCTTTTTCTCGCTATACGCAGGGCCGATGAAGACTATAGCCCACTGAGACGGGCTGAGCCCGTTCCAGATCCGAACGCAGCCATTCAGCAGGAACTGGTACAAGAATGGCAAGGAAAGGCCCTCCATGGACGAAACCTGGGACACCTGAACAATGGAAATGTTAATAAGGTGGAATCACTGTACTTAAAGCTGATTACCTCTTTCCGGAGACTGAGGGTAGAAAATTGGCCACTCAGGACTAGGTTGTCTAACTTACCTTTCGATCAATACCAAGAGTGCGGGAATGTCCGATCCTGTCTTCTGTTGGATTCCTGCAAAGGCACAGCGATATGGCAAAGATATGTCATCAAGAGTTAGCGCTGAAATATAGCCTGTTAAAACAAAAGCTTCAAGAATTACAAATACTCACCTGCAGATGTGCTTGATAATAGAGATCTAAAACTTCACTCGGACACCACTCTTACAACGGATAGAGGCGCAGCGCATAACAGGCCCGACTATGCCCCTTTCTATGGCGGAAAACACGAAAGGTTGAGGGATGTGACCGTTCAACTCGATGAGAACCTCGAAAAGGCGTACGCAGAGAAGGTGATGAAGTACCAGGATTTGGCTGTCCAGCTGAAGGAGATGTATAGCTTCAACTCTGTTGTGTTTCTACCTCTTATAATTACAGTTAATGGCCTAGTTCATAAGCGATTGATAGATAACACCGTATCCCTTGGCCTTGATAAAAGAATAATCTCCAGCGCACAGAAGGAGGTGCTGCTTGGTATCGTGCGGATTGTCCGAGGGTTCCTCGTTGGTTGTGACCTCTTGACGCTTTAGGCGTCCGGAGTCACTTCAATTGAATGCCTGAATGATGGCGTGAACAAAAAAGAAGATTCGCTGTTCGCTGAAACAGAAGCCTTGGCAATTGAGATCCAAGATCAGGTTGTTTTCACAGAAATTTATAGAAAACACATCATCAAGCAAAATATAGATGATTCTTGCCTTAGATGTTTTTGTTACTTAGAAACAGTTTTCATATATTATCATCTTGCTCAGTCCTTGCTTCAACAGAATATTTGGAAAGACATAATACCGTTGCTAATATTATTCATTTTAATTCAGGGATAAAACATGACCTCATTCCCAAGGGAAAAAAATATTACAAATTATGATGAAACAATTCTATGCAACAGAGCTGTAAATCACAAGAGGCCAGATATCATTCTTACGGATAAACAGAATCGAATGACATATATAATTGATATTGCTATACCCGACACACATGACATAAAAATAAATACAATGAAAAAATTCTAAATATATGATGCTTGCCGTCTTGATTAAAAAATGTGGAAAATGAAAAAATTTATTCTACCGACTATTATTTCTACAACAGGTTTTATTCCTTGGAATCTTCGCAAAAATATTGATATTTTAGCTCTAAAGAAAAATTTATCTGAACAATTACAGAAGATACCACTCATCAAATCTTGTAATATTCTTGGTAGTTTTCTTTCCGAAAGAAATAATGAGGTAGAATCATAGGTTTTTTTCGGTTTATACTGCTCAGAATCTTATTTCATATTTTATTCATTTGTATAGATAAATGTTATATAATTCGCTGATAATTCTTTCGTTAATATTCAAAGCAGTGTAATTTTCGATCGTTCATCATTTCACACGTAGAAAACTATGAATGAATAACATTCAGTGTTACTTGGCTAAGGTCTGTACACTGGATTTCTCCGGGGAGGAAGCCTCCTACACTACAAGTTGGTATATTGATGTCATTGGCTGATGATGCTGTAGTTTGTATATATTCTGGTAAATTGATATATTTTCATAACATTTAACGTTTTTCTAATATATAATCATTCCAGGATATGTTTTGATCATAATCATTGCCTGGCAGTGGTATTATTTATCGGGTGGTGATTTATATTTTGTCATGAAATCAGTTTGATTGCATGTTCAGATATATGGGCAACTCGTCGGGTTAAACCCTCATATCTATCTATATATATATATATATATATATATATATATATATATATATATATATATATATATATATATATATATATATATATATATATATATATATATATATATATATATATATATATATATATATATATATATATATATATATATATATATATATATATATATATAGATATAAAAACGAAATATGAAAAATTCTGTTTCTATTTCTATTTGTCAGCACTCACGGGTGCATTTCACAGTTTTCCCTTGTCAAACTGAAATCCGAAAGACTAGCACTTCTCTTGTAAATTGTAATAATATTGAATGTGTTATCCTTATTATCGGATTATGAAATACTACGCGCTGACTGGAATACTTCAGTTCCTAATAGGGCTTGACCGAGTTAACGGAAACTTTTTCTTGTTACTGTGTCATTCACGGTGTTCGGAACCTTGAAAAACTTAGGGTGTTTCTAGAAAGATAAACTTAGTGAAGTTTTCATTGTTCAGGGAAATAATGCATATAAAACACTTAGCTACGTTGTTATTTGAATTTGGATTCGGATATAATAGAGGTACTGTGAATTAATATATTATAGGAATATAATGTTATCTCAATTGTAATATAATTACAATTTTCCAAGTACACCTATTTTCACTAGAGTTTTAATGGAATGGAGAGTTATCATAACCAGAGTCAAGAAGTTTTTCTTCATGGCTTTCTATAATGAAAAATATTTCTCTATTATTGGAACAGATCTGCGTTGAAAAAGGCTTCGAACGGGGCCTATAGGAAAGTGATCATAATAGTCTTTAGAATGATTCTCTTTCCAAGTAAGCTGTTAATCTCCATATTTCGAAAAAAAAGTTTCAGCCTCCTGTTCGGGAAGTTTTAGTTTATTCTTAAGCTATCAACCTCTTACCGTGCCCACATTGTATGAAAAAATCCATTCAACTATCAGAGTTCAAGAAGGATAGACCAGTCACAATTACCACTCATCTCCCCGATCTCCGCTTTTAGATATGTGCATTTTTTTCGAGAAAACGAAGAATTATGTTCAAATTAGACAGCTATCGTCCAATGCCAGTGGTGCTTTTCCAAAAATAATACTGATTGTCCACAAAAAGCTTCCTAAATTTTAAGCAAGATACTCGATAGCACGATCTGTAGGTTTTTCACAAGACATAACTTCTGTCGAAATTACGATAAAGAATTAAGGTTATGTTATCTTCTTTCACATGGTGCCGAGGAGCTTGACTTTAGCCACCAAAGCGCATGGAGAATTTTGAAAAAACATTAGTACCGCTCATTTTAATATCAACTACACCAACACCTGTATGTTAACGATAGAGTAGGGCGACTTCAGTACTGCGAAGGCTATCTTAGGAATGAGGAGTGTGATCCACAATATCCCACAAATATTTTATTCAGTGACGATTCACGTGCCACGAACAATGGAATATTTAATAGGCAAAATATCAGGTACTGGTCTCAACAGAATGGGTATAGATATCAAAATGGAAACTTCCAAGAACGTTTTGTTTGAATGGGGATGACAGAAAGATATCTAATAGGGCCTATAATTTTTGAAGGTTCATTGACAAGGCAGAGATATTTGGAATTTTTGAGAACCCAAATACAAGAAGAATTGGACGCGTTGCAATTAGCTGTTGTGAATGAAATATATTTCATTATCAACATGAAGGTGCACCTCCTCACAACACGAGGACGTCTCGTGGTATCTTGACGAAAATTTTTTCCCGAAAAATGGATAGGTACAAATGGTTCCATAAAATGGCCATTTAGATCTTCCGATCGGAGTGAACTAAATTTCTTCCTGTGGGTCCATTTGAAGAATGAGGTTTCGAACACCTGTTGGAATTCAACAAGAGTTGAAGAACCGTTTGAGACAGGCTATTGCAGGCATTACAGCCCAACGGTTGAATAACGTTGTGAAGAGATTCATCAATCGTGTGCAATGTTGTGTGTGGTATTTTTGTACATTTATTATAATTATTTCGTTTTCGTTGTTCGCCCTCTTGTTGTTAACTTGGACACCCCGTAAGAAATGAGCAATTAAATTTTAAGATACAATCTTGTATTTTCGTGTTAAGAGATGTTGAGCTAAGCCAATTGTCACTGTTTATGGCCTTCTAGAAAGATAAAAATTGCAAAATAAAAGATTATGTTTTGTTTTTCTTTCAAAAATATGTCAAAATGTCGTAGGATGAGATGAACAATTAAAACAAGCAAAAAAACATAGGATGTCAAATTTGAAAATCGGAAGTTGGTATCGTTTTCGGTTATGCCGGAAACGAAATATCAAACATATTAATGTCATCAAATTCAAAATGTTGTCTTCTATTTGATTCCCAAATTTCATCAAAATATTCCAAATAGGGAAAAGTTACAGGGGTGGCCCTAGTTTCAGTTACATGTGGTATAAGACTTCATCAATCAATATACCCGGTGTATAATTCCAGCCAGATTTGAGTCTGGTTATTTCTTCTCTCAAAAAATTTGATTTCAATAGGAAATGAGTCCTTGTCAAAAAATACAAACTTGACAAATTCTTTTGTCTTGTATGTATTTGTATTTTGGAAGAAATATCGAGAGAATGGTTAGGATATTATCAAATTAATATATCGCAATCAAATTGTTAATAATTCATTTTAACACTTAATCCAAATGTGAAACTTGATGCCCTCTAGGATATGACCACACTGGTAGCTTTCCTCTGTCTCTCCAACTTGCAATTTCCCTTATCTTCCAACTTCAGATCGAGCGCATGCCTTTCATTCGTGTCGAGAATGCTATCATTCTTGGGTCATTTTCTTGAAACCATTTTTATTCACCTGGGATCCATGCAACTTCTTTTCGATGTACAGGGTGCATAATAACGCGTTAGAAAAAATAAACCCCTTTTCTTCGATTGTAGACTTCTTGATTGTTATTGAAATTTATATTAATTAGGTATTTCTTCAAGTAGAATGCAATGGTGTGCTGAAAATTTCTCTTCGTTCGGCTGTTTTAGAGTTTCAATGCATAACATAGACAGATTTTATCTCATAATACGATTCATACCTTAACTTGGGAAAACAAGAAATGTTGACTGTGATAGTCATTCATTCAGTGACAGTGATAGATAGTTAGTTTATTCATAGTTTTTCCTCTATTTCTTCCATTTTTTGAAATAGGATTGACATCTACTTCATTTGAAACCTACGAGTTATTCATCAGAATGGCAAACAGAAACTACGAGGAGTATGATATAATTGAATGTTTTATTCACTGTGGTTGTGATAGAATTGCAGCAGAAGAAACGTATCAATATTTTTCTGAGAGAAATAAACATAAAACAATCAAGTTCAGAGATATAAGGAGAATCGATTCGTGCAGTGGCAAAAGATTACAAAAGAACGGGGCAGATTCAGCATGGGACAAAAGAAATTATGGATTGCTGAATCAGGAAAATACAGAGACTTCATAATATATAAACTCAAAGTTAAAAGTAGAAAATCATAATACATTTATATATTACAAACAAAACATTGAATGTTTTGTATGTTCGCTTTAGATAATATCAAAATATTTCATTTGCGATAGAAGGAAGTAAATGGATCAGTTGGATAGTTCGGCAGTAAAAAAACTTTGTAAAAAGCCAAGTGAAATCACGCCCAATAGCCAGCTAGATATTAATACGTCTCCACTAGTTGATATCAAATTACTCTAGTATCTATACAGGGTGTATCACATAAGGCTTCATATGGATTGAGGGAAGATAGACGTGACTGAGATGATTTCAAAACATCCCCCTTTCAACCCCCTGAGGAGCTTCGTTCCAGATATACAGGCTGTTTTCTGAATCGCTTAATATTCAAAAATTCACAACTCTGCAACTGTTGCACCGAATACCAAGAAAATCTGCACACAGGATCAATTTTGCAGGCTCTATCCAAAGCGGGACGTAAATTTCGAAAATTTTAGGACTCAATAAATGTACAAAATTGTGTTTGGAGTGATACAAAATCCTGTATAATGTTTTTTTCGATGATTTGTTCACTGATGCTCGAACCGCACAAACACTGTGTACGAGCTATGTAATAAAATAATTGGCACCATTGCAATGGCCTTGAAATAAATCTTTGATTTTGCTGAATGACGAAAAATTCACCTGAAAAAAAATGTCATCGCTTTCTACAAGAAATATACGTGTTTGAAATCTGTTTATGAGTCCATTTTGGTTTTTATTTAATGTAGCATCATTTGAGACCTTACTTTTTCCTGTTTCATCTACGTATGGTCTTTGACTCACAATACAGGTCCGGACTATCAATCGAATATTTTATTGCTTAAATGACGACTGTTGCCATCAAAATTATGATGTGAATATTGATGAATAAAAAATCTTATTCATTCAGCACTCTACTAACAATCTTACTTGTGATGTGTTAATTCGCTATTTAGCTCTGGTAAAGGTACTGCAGTTTGATTGTTGGTTTTGAAATTCAGACTATGAATAAGTAAGCGAGTGGAAATTTATTTTCAATTATTGCTGCACACGAACATTGATGAATAGTAACACATTATAAGGAATGTAAAAATACATGTCGTTTCAACTGATTGCAGTACTAGTGTGTGAATATTTCAGAATAATAATACAATAACAGACCTCTAAAACTAATAATTTTCGACATCCAACTTCAGAGTTCATTCTCAATATAGCTTCCACCTTCATTAATACATATTTCCGAACGTCTGAAAATATTCCTGGTTGCCTTCTGAATAATTTCAGAGTTTCCTCTGACGAAATCAGAGTACCCCCTGGTAAATTCTTTCTTTTGGAAAGCTCCAGAGGAAATAGTCAACTGGATTCAGATCAGGTGAACTAGGTGGCCAAGTGATGGGACCTCCTCTGCCAATCCGTCTACTGTTGATTTGAATAATTCCTCACTAGAAGTGCTTAATGAGGACCTGCCCTATCATGGTGGAATATAATATCCCTCATATCAACTTTCGTCATTAATCTGTGCAAGTCGTTTCTCAAAAATTCGAGATACCGTTCCCTATTCAGAGTTTCATTGAAAACATGAGGTACTATTAGTCGATCATTGTGAAGTGTACACCGAACATTGACTGAAAATTTATACTGTGATATTTTCTTCAACAAAGCTCTCGGATTTTCATAGGACCATAAATGCCTGTTACGTGAATTGTATATTCCATCTCTCGTAAACATTGACTCGTCTGCCAAAAATATCCTACCGATGTACCGATCTTTGCTTGATAATATAATTCCAGAAGTCCAATCGCGGAATTTCATCCCCAGGTTCCAAACGTTGAGCAAGGTGAAGATGATAGGGGTGTAGTTCTTCTTTATGCGGGATTCTCCATACTTTCATGTGTGCCATGCTCATTTCATTTGCGATCCTTCGAGTGCTGATCGAAAGATTCTCTATTGCTCTGTTAGTGACCTGATCATCGTTATCAATATTACTATGGCGATCACGTTTCTTCTCCGCAGATGAAAATTTTCCATGAGTTCTCGAAAACTGGTAAATTTGACTGAAAGTCACATGACTCGGAAGTCTTCTGTTCGGAAACCTTGTTTGGTATTCTCTAACCGTAGCTCGGGCATTGCTGTCGCAATATCCATAGACGAACAGAATTTCAACATATACTTCAATAGAGAATTTGGACATTTCGGTTAATTAAGAAACCTAAAATTTGGTTTTTCTGAGAAAGAACGACAAACTACTATTTTCGAATTTAAAATTATTCATACTGACATAGGTCTACTGCCAGAAGATCTATGGTGACAAACATAGAACGCTCTCATAGAAATGAGTACCTATGATTGCTTCAGTGGTTTGAACCTAAAAATGAATTGAGATGCTTCTTATAAAGAATGGAATTTATGTGCCGCTTTGAGTAGATGCTGCAAAGGTGTTCCTGTGTGCCGAATTTCTTGATATTCCGTGTAACAGTTGCAGAGTTGTGAATTTTTGAATATCAAGCGAAATTCAGAAAACAGCCTGTATATCTGAAACAAAAATCCTCAGGGTGTTAATAGGAGGGTGTTTCGAAATCATCTCAGTCACGTCTATCTTCTCTCAAGCCATGTAAAGCCTTATGTGATACACCCTGTGTAAGTGACATTTCCTGTGGTTGATCACTTGAAAATTACCTAACAGTCGAAACCGATTGTGTTTGTAATGATTAAAATGTGGAAACGCCGGCTAGGTGGCGAATGGGATATGATGCTCGTCTCCTACGCAGGGTTACCTGGGTTCAATCCCCACAAAGTCGGTGCGATTTTTCGGATTCTGGGAATCGCTTGAGTCTCCATCTTTCGGAGGAGATGTAAAGCTGTCGGTCCTGTCTAACAGAGATGTATTAGACATTAAAGAGCCCTCCCCTCGACACGAGAGGGGTTCGGAAAAATTCCCGGGTTAGTAAGGTGACAGAATTCCACGGCGTGTCATTAGCCGAAAGGCAGAAATAGAGCACGTTAAAGAAAAAACAAAAAAATTGTGGAAAATATAAAATATATTTTACTTCGTCTTTGTTCGCATATCTACGCATACCGAATCAACTGTAACCCTGAAAATGTTATACCGAGAACGAGAACTTATCTGATCTTCAAAAGCACTATAATTTTGAAGTGCCATTAACTAAAATGTAAGACTGCAATAATTCTCATAAAAATCTATCCCGCAAAAAAAATTCTGTATAAATAACTAGTCGAGTCTCGGTGGAGCTGCTTGTTTATCTCTAAAAAGTAATGAAATTTAGACAAAGTCGTGCCAAGTCTAAGGTTCCTTACTGCGATTTCTTTATTATTATAGTAAATCTTATGTAATTTGGCCGTTGAATTTTCTTTATACGTTAGTGAGTAGGTACAAGTCAATTTTGTTTACACGTAATGTTATATCTGTTGTAACTACCTATGTTTGTTAAGCGAGATAATAGCCCATACTGTTATTGGTAATTAGACGCAGGTGTCTTATTTTAGGCTGTTGTTGATTTTGCAACACATGCATTCAGCATTGACAATGCTGACTTCTGCTCTCTACTTTTTGGAGCGTCAAATCGGCCACCGATTTAACATAAAATAGACGTACAACGGACTTCTATCAATGACTAGAAGTCCGTCTATACTGGAAATATTTTCTTATACTGTTTGTTTCAGGCTCGCCTAGACATAAGTATTATTGAAGTACACAATTTTATCAAGCTTACAATTGACTGGTTATTCAATCAGCGTTTTGCAAGTGGCAATTTTCCATCGGCAATAGATAGCGATTGGTGAAATAGCGACATGGAAAACCTGGTTTTGTACCCTTGTGTGCCTTTCGATGGCCAAGTCACACAACATTAACTATATTGATAAAGAAATCGCAGTAACGAAACTTAGACTTTGCAGCTCTATCGAGACTTGGCTAGTTTTTTACAGAATGTTTATGGTGGGATTTCACCTCAACAGTTTTTCGTATTGCCCATTCGCTATTTCTTTTTGTAAACTTGTAAGTATAAGTATAAAAGCCAGTCTAGTCTCATCCAGAGTTTTCCTTTAATTTTATCTATATGCGTATTGAAAGCAGAAGGGGAGGCATTCGCCCAGTAGTGACTGTGGGACCCTATAGGCTAGATTAAATTAGAAGATGTGTCGCACTACGCTGAATTTTTGCAATGACACTCGATTTTTACAGCTGAGACCAGCTGAGGGTTCTCCATCAGATACTTCAGACCTTCTTTTTTCGACATCAAATGAAACGGCCCACCTAGTTGAAATTTTTTTGTAAAGGCGGTATGTCGATCTCTAAAAATTTGGTTGGGCTCTTGTGTTTTCTAATCAGGGTCACCAGGTATACTCCAGATCTTCGATTATCCAAGTTTTTATAGTTTTCCCTTTTTATGTTGCCATTAAACCCTAACCCTGTACCAAATTTCAGCTCTCTGAGTTTATGGGAAGTACTATTTCTATTCTGAATGTCACGAGTGAGTGAGTAAGTGTCATAAATTCGAAACTTTGCTTTCGCTTAACTTCGGAACTAAATGACCTACAGACTTGAAATTTTGGATTTATGTATGTATTTATAGCTTACCAGATGACGAATTTCTGCGTTTTGGTCTTATCCAGAGGTTGTCAAATAGGGGCCTGAAAATGCGGCGGAATGGTTCCGCCGCATGGTGTTTGTTTCGCGCTCGACTTGGCGGGAGCACTGCTGTTCCCCCTAATTATAAACTGAATGGTCTCATTAAGTTTTCAGACTTAATAGTGATACATTTTTATAATAAATGTTCAAGGAGGTCGTTATTTACTTTCATGCATTGGTGCAATACAAATTCATTCGAATGATTGCCAAACATTTAGGAACAATGATGGTGTTATCTGCTGACACGAACAATATTTTCTCGTAGCTCTTCCAATGATTCGGAGCATGGACTTCAGACTCAAATAACCCATAACAAGTAATCGAGGGAGGTTTGATTGGGCTTTCTAGCCGGCCATTTTATAGAGCCTCTTCTACCTACCGAACGATCCAGAAATCTATTGTCCATACAGGGTATGCCTAGTTGAGTGGCCTATTAGACGTTACTGGAGAGCTAATAATGCTAACATTGATTTAGCAGGACCGGAACACTATTTATTAAATATTTTCATTTCTATGGCACTTCCGGTTATACCAACTTTGTTATTCAATATGAAACACCCGATATATTGATGACCGGTTCGATAACATTTGTAATTTCACTCACAAAAACACCTAACACATACGTCCAGCTTGTTTCGTTCATGAAATATCCTAGTTTTACTAAAAAAATTTTTTTTTTTTTGTTTTTGGAAAAATTAATATATCTCGAGAATGGCGTAAATTACCAAAATAACAAAAGGTGCTTTGTGAGGAAAGAACCATGCGGGACATAACTCATATCCGGCTGAATCTCAGTCATTATACAGAGTGCTCTTTTTTCCATCGCACATTTAAAAAAAGAAACATCGAAAACTCCGTTTCTTCGAATTGTAACCCATATTTCTCTTCAATTCATTAGATTCGCCATAAACAACTTAATGAAGTTCCCATACATAACCTGTACCTGAGATTTCATGTTTTCAAGTTATGGCGAAAAAATAAATTTCATACGTACCTACGTAAGCTGGCAAAATAGGTTTTGATTTCTGCACGTGCATAGACATATCCCTGAGCATAGACAGGCTCCTGAGCATACTATTATTGTTTTCATTGTCAGTCGAATTCATTCGAATGGCTAGCTACACAAATGAACAAATACATAATTTATTTTTCATACATGGAGATTGGAGACGGAATGTGAGTAGAACTTGTAGGAGATTTACCAAATTATATCCAAATATGCCAATAGGTACCTGAAGTTGGCAAATGCAAGGCATAGACAGTTCCCAGAGCATTAACATATAACTGGATAATTGATAAATTGGGGGAAAAATGCGAAACTGGAGTTGTTGTCGAATTCACCAAGTCAAATTAAAAAATATCAAAACGAATTAAACTCAATTTTCCTGAATATCAAAATAATTGTTCCAAGTGATGACCATTCACTTCTTGACATAGTTCTACTTCACGCATAACACCCTGTGAAGTGGCTCGCCTCAATTCCTCCCCATCCAACTGCATGAAACCATTTTTCAGTCTATTTTGCAAATCATATCTTGAAGTCACAAGTTCAGAATAAATTTCATCTCTCAGCGTTCCTTAATAATAAAAATCCATAGGCATTAGGTCAGGTGACCTTGGAGTCTATTTATCATCAAACATATCAGTTAAAATTCGATACTTTTCATCTGTGCGATGAGCTGGCGCTCTATCGAGTATCTTGATTCAGGTACTGATAAAGTGTCAACGAAGTCACTAACTATCGTCCTCAAAATTTTCATAGAAAGTTTACCATTTTAGGTTTCATGATACACAAAATACGAAAATCTGTTTTCCTTCAAAAGTTCAAACACATTAAAACTAAGTATTTTGTGATTTTCTTCGTCGTATAAGGGTTTTGGTTGGCCCAAAAGTGTGAGTTATTCCGATTAAAAACCCCCCCATTGCAAAATTTGGCCTCATCCGTCCAGATAATCCTTTTGACAAAATCGGGATCCTTTTGTGTTCTGAGAAGAAGTATCTCACACAGTTTTGTTCGAGTATATGGATCGCCAGCATGTAGAGTTTGGACTAGTAAAAATTTATAACGATGCACTACTATGAGGTGAATTCAAATCTTGTTCGGCTATTGCCAATGATGCACGTAGATTAACTTCAAAATAAGCTAGAACGGTTATTTCATTGTCTTCATTGTTGACTACAGGCGATGAAAATGATTTTATGATCTTATTCTGGACCGTTCCAGTCGAAAGAAAATTTGTAACGTATCTCCTAAATCTTTCAGCTGTAATAGACGACATATTTTGATATAATTCGTTAAATCTCCTACAAGTTCTACTCACATTCCGTCTCTCATCTCCACAAATCAAAAATAAATTATGTAGTTGTTCATTTGTGTTTGAATTATTTCGACTGACAGTTAAAACAGTAATAATTTGTTATCTATGCTCAGGAATCTGCCTATGCTCTGGGATATGTCTATGCACGTGCAGAAATCTAAGCCTCCTTTGCCAACCTCAGGTGGGTACGTTAAATTCGTTTTTTTCGCCATAATTTGAAACCTTGTGTTTTTTATCTCATTTATAACTTGAAATCTTGAAATCTTAGGTGCAGGTTATGTATAGGGAACTCCGATTCAGTTTTTACGTCAAATCTAATGAATTGAAAAAAAATATGGATTAAAATTCGAAAAAACGTAGTTTTTGATGTTTATTCGTTTCGAAAAGTGTGGTAAAAAAAAAGAGCACTCTGTATACTGACTGAAATCAAATCAAAGTCAAATATAAGTTATGTCTTGCATAGTTTTTTGTTTGCAGACCACCTTTCATTATTTTGGTAGCTCACTTCGTTCTCGAGGCATATCAATTTTTTCAAAAAGCTAAAAATCAATAATTTTCAAGTAAAACTAGGATATTTCATGAACCAAATAAGCTAGACTTATGTGTTAAGTGTTTTTGTAATTGGAATAACAAGTCTTATCTAACCAGTCATCAATATAACCGGAAGTGCTATTAAGGTGGAAATATACCAAAAATGGAGATTCAAACCAGCTGAATTAATTACTAGAATCTCAGAATGATAGCGTAATTAGTTCATCATAAACGTCTAATAGGCCACTCAACTTGGGATATTCTATATAGTTCCGCACAGCGGTTGCATAATGGGGCAGTGCTCCGTCACGTTTATGCGTAACATTATGTTCAGATAAATTTGGATCTACTTCGATGATAACTTTTATGAGAACCGGCTCGTTGGCGTATAGGATATGATGCTCGTCTCCTGCGCAGAGTTACCTGGGTTCAATCCCCACAAAGTCGGTGCGATTTTTCGGATTCTGGAAATCGCTTGAGTATCCATATTTCGGCGGAGATGTTAAGCTGTCGGTCCTGTCCAACAGAGATGTGTTGGACATTAAAGATCCCATCCCTCGACACCGGGTTAGTGAGGTGACAGAATTCCCCGGCGTGTCATTGGCCGAAACGCAGAAATAGAGCACGTTAAAGGAATAACAAACAAACAATTTTCATGAGAGGATCAAGAATGTTAAGTAGGTTTCGTCGTTCAAGTTTTCGTGCATAATTAAGGGTTCTACAATATGGTCTTCTAAAATTATGTCCCAAACATTAAGTTTGCTAGGTCTTTAAGTATGATTCTCCTTCTTTGAATAAGGATTTGTATCAGTTTTGAGTTTGCAGTTATAGTGATGTAGCAATTCAGAAAAAATCAATTCGTCAGAAAAACAAACATTTTGAATCAAATTCTGAACGTTATTGATCTTCTCACTGAAATGTTCGTAGAACGACAATCGATATTCTTGAAAAATAAACTCACAATTTACATGTGTTTCTGCAGTGTGTAAACCATTTTCAACTGAGTCACTGTTATTTCAGGTAATCAAACACAATGAAAAAGCAACAAAGCAAGTCACTTACATTCAAACGAATAACCATAAGTTACAGAATCTTGGAGAAATGTAAAAATTTTCAAACATAGGAAGATTGATAACAAACCAATAATGCCATCGAAGAGAATCATCGTTTATATTCTTTGATTCAAACGGAAGAAATCTAGCTTTTTCTTATGAAAACTATATTACATGCTTCGATAAATCTTGATATAAAATGTTAAAGGTTGCACGTTGGTCGATGAATTTGAGAAAATGTCGTAAGCTGAACCACCCTTCAGGGACGACCACACAGCCTTTCTCTCATATGGAAATTTTCTGGCACAGGAATGCGCAAACGTCCATTTTGTACCGACAGAATTGATTGTGATCAGGTGTTTTCTTTAAACGAAGATCGAACCGATTGATAAAATCTTGGAATTTTCTTAAATAATTCTCGATTTCAATTGGTTACTTGTGATTTAGGAAGTATATAATAACGTGATCGTATAGAGAATAAAATCAATTTTTCAAGGATATGTGACAAACTCCCTGTTCCATATTCAAAATTTCGGGATAGATGCTGCCAAAGATTCGATGTTGATAGAGCGAGATGAAACATGTAACAAAAAATGAAGAAGAAGAAGAAATCAGCTCAGGTATTCAGGGTGGACCATTTTCATTGGAACACATCAATTTAATTCTCTAAATTTATGTTAATAAGTAGAAAATGATACGGAAAATTGTTGATCTCCTGACGTTGACATGGAATGTGTACATATGCTCAATGTTCATCCGAAGTTAGGCTTAAAATAAAAACCGTCTAATTCTGGCGCTTACTAACTGATTAGTTTGTAATTGAATCGTTTACTTATAACACAGGCTAGTCCCTAAAATATTTTTCGTTTTGTAGGGTTTCAATCAGTCAAATTCTTTTTGTAAAATACAAAAGTTTCATACATGTAACACCTACGTTCTTTTTCACACTACACTACTTTTGATCACAGGAGAATATGTATATTTGTAAGTCGTGGTTATGACAGCTGCTCTGACTTTGAACTGTACTTGACGGTAGAATGAATGTTGAAGGGATGATAACTGAATGAATGAGTCTGAGCGAATCTTCTGAAGCAATGTACCTGTGGCCTACATATTTCCCTGACTGCATTGACCTGGAAGAAGTATCTTTTGAAATACATATGGTTCTCGCAAGGTGTGGGATCAACAGGCGCCACATAATTCATGGTTGAGTTAAGAAGAACTCTCTAGTTTCTGAAATTTCTGGATTTTATGTTTCCCTTATTCTGAAAAGTGCACCATTAAAATATTCTGAGAGGCTCGATAACACATGTTATGCCACGTAATATGATAACCCGTACAAATTCAATTTTCATTACATAACTAGTAAGTAGTGGTCCAAGTTCGAAGTGATAACTTAAATTTGTTCTTTGTTTAATTCTTATAGCAAATCATAGACATAACATAGAAATGAAAAAGTGATAGGTGATGTATAACAGACTACAGATACATCACAGTTGATTATAATTTATTCAATTTGAATGCTCCTAATGCACTTTGAAATTTTTACAGTAACGAAGGTGTTCAAATGACGATCCTACGACTAGACAACAATATTGAAAGAATGAAGGGTCGAGCACCATCTAGCCCAGCTCTGCAGAAGCATTGGGGCTCCACTCAAAATGTGATAGTGTCTCGTGAACCAAATTCCAGTTTAGGAATAAGTATCGTCGGAGGAAGGGTAAGAATATTTATTTATTAATCGAATACTTTCTACTATTCGTCTCGATCTAAACGCATAGACCGATCTCCCCGAAATTTCGACAATTCAGATTGTCGACCAAAATCAAGTTCCAGGACCGGACTGAAAAAACAGTTTTCTTCTCGAAATAACTAAATAAACACCCTACCCTGTACATGACTTTTCGAAAACTCTTGCACAAGATCTCAATCAGCAAGAACTGCTGTGAAAATAGGCCTACTGCGAAGACTGTCGAGGAGGAGAATTTTTTTTTTTTTTTTGATTTGGAAAAGTTTCGTGATCACGAAATGTAACTTATCTAACTAACAATTCAGCATTGGGTATTTATCGTTTTTGTCCAAGGAATACTTCAGCTAATCCGCTCTCTGCAGAATAAAGTCGAGGAAGAATTACAGGGGCGTATTCCGAAATCCGAAAATGATTCTGTTATTGCAAAAAAAAACTGTGAGCGTTGTGCAAAGCCAAAACAGAGATTGGAAAGGAGATGGAATAAGAGTGTTCTGAAAAAATTTTAAACTCCAAATAAGATAATTCAATGTCATATATTCGACAGGTTTCATCAAAAGAGCATTAAACAACATCTTTCTAATCATTAGGTGGAGTCTATACTTTCCAATGTGTCAGCTATCAATTCGCAAGACCTAGAAACAATTATAAACATGTATTGAATAGTATGTGCAACGCCAGAATGATTTTTCATTCAAAATACAAAAAAGAGCAAAAAACTTATTCTCTCAAAACATTCAAAGAAAATATGAAATATCTGAAATGAACAGAAAAGCTGAAAGAGTCACTTTCTCCCAAGTCATACTTTTTCAAATCATGAATGATATATTTTTCATGAATAAATGTTTCTATTATGCTTGACATAACATTTACCCAAAAAACATTAATCTAGTAGAATTCATATGTCACAGTCGAAATGGTTTGATTGATGAGTTATTGGGGTCGTCAATTTGAAAGGCATTGTTGATTTCAAAGTCATTATGGTATAGAAGAGTAGCGTTTCCTTAAGAAACCGTTGCGAATTTATGTACAGGTTGTCCCAAATTCGATGATATTGTGGGGCAGTAATGTGAAACATTGCTGATAGTAAAAATGACCCCCCCATCTAGATCTCGATTTTCGAGAAAAACTCTAATTAGCAAATGAATTTCAGTGATAATTTTTTGTTTTTTGGTTATTTTTGGGATCCAAGCAAATTATCATATCTCACTCAGGTACGAAACAAGTTACGTAAATAATATTTGCGCACTCTCAAGGCATTTTTCTGTTAGGACTTTAGGAATGTATTCTGAAAATTTTTTTATTCAACGGTTTTCGAGCTATAAGATATGCTTTTTCAATACAAATCATAAGCGAAATTGGTCGTGTTGAGTAGAATTTTTCTCTTCTAGAAAGCATGGTAATATTATCATTACGGTGTATATTTTGAAAGATGAAAAGTCATTTAATTCGAATCTCGTTGATGGAAATTTTGCCATACGCAAAATAATTCTCTATAACCATATCAGTACAGTTTATCTGTGATCATGGAAAGTTCATGGATAATGGATAGATGATCACAGAGATGAACTTTCTATACTTAACAATCTATATTTGTGTTAAGTTTTTCAGAATAATTAATTATTATTTCCCCATTTTTAGAATATTTGTATTGTTGAAACGACTTTCGGGAAGGTTTTTTGAAATGAAATACAGAAACAACAAGAGGTAAAATATGATTTCTTCGAAATCTTTCATTAAAAGTGGAAATGTTATTGAACTTGCTACTGATCGAGAACGGTTACAGGAGGTACGCCAGCCAGATTAACGTACTTTCAAATGGTTGGATAATAATTTGCGTCACTACAGATATTTCAAAAATTCAAGAGTCGAAGAAAACGCTAAAGAAAATGATAAAAATTTAAAAGTGAATCACAGCCGTAATTGAAAATCCGGAAATATCGATGAGAGAAAAAGCCAATGTAAGTGGTGTTTCGAGAAGTTGATAAAAAACATGAGCTTAAACCATACAGGGTATCCCAAGTTAAGTTGCCTATTAGTCGTTTAAGGAGAACTAATAATGCTATCGTTCTGAAATTTTTGTAGTTGATTCAGCTGTATTCTTGGAATATTTTCACCTCAATGGCACTTCTGGTTATACCGGAAATGCATACCAACTTTGTTATTGAATATAGAACGCCCTATATATTGTTAACTAGTTCGATAACACTTGTTATTCCAATCACAAAAAACCTAACACATAAGTCTAGCTTGTTTCGTCCATGAAATATCCTACATTTACTTGAAAATTATCGTTTTTTTTCTTTTTGAAAAAATTAATATATCTCGACAACGGCGTGAGCTACCAATGTAATGAAAAGTGTTTTGTAAACAAGAAACCATGCGGGACATAACTCATATCCGACTGAATCTCAGTCAGTATACAGAATGCTCTTTCTTCCGCCTCACATTTCGAAACTAAGAAACACCCAAAACTACGTTTTTCAAATTGTAACCCATATTTTTTTCAATTCATTAGATTCGCCGTGAAAAAGTAACTGATGTTCCCCATACATACCTTGTGCCTGAGATTTCAAGTTTTCAAGATTTGGCAAAAAAACGAATTTAACGTACCCACCTGAACTTGGCAAAGGAGGCTTCTTTGCACGTGCTTACACATATCCCAGAGCATGGACAGGCTCTTGAGCATGGATAACAAACTATTATTGTTTTAACCGTCAGTCGAATTAATTCGAACACAAATGAGCAAATACATAATTTATTTTTCATTCATGGAAATGTGAGTAGAACTCGTAGGAGATTTAACGAATTATATCAAAATATGTCGTCTATGACAGCTAAAAAATTCTGGAGATACGTAACAAAATTTCTTAGGACTGGAATGGTCCAGAATGAGACATCTTTGTCATCGCCTATACACAACGATGAAGACAATGAAATTGCCGTTCTAGCTCATTTTGATGTTAATCCACCTGTACCATTGGCATAAGCAGAACCTGATCTGAATTTACCTCATAGTAGTATTCACAGAGTTCTAAAAACACATAAACTGCACCCTTATAAACTTTCATTGTTTTAAACTCTACAAGCTGGCGACCCACAGCTTCTAATAGAACTGTGTGAGGTCCTTCTTCTCAGATCACAAGAGGATTCCGATTTTCACAAAAGGATTACCTGGACGGATGAGGACAAATTGTCTAACGAGGGTGTTTTTAACCGGAATAACTCACACTTTTGGCCAAACCAAAACCCTTATATTACGAGGAAATGAAATCCTCAAAATAAATTAAGTTTTAAGGTGTTTGCAGGTTGTGTATGATGAAAACTTGAATTGTGAATTTATATTGAGATTTTGAGGACATAGTAAGTGGCTTGTTGGCGTAGAGGATATGATGCTCGTCTTCTGCGCGCAGTTACCTCGGTTCCATCCCCACAAAGTCGGTGCGATTTTTCGGATTCTGGGAATCGCTTGAGTATCCATCTTTCGGAGGAGATGTAAAGCCGTCCGTCCTGTCTAACAGAGATGTGTTGGACATTAAAGATCTCTTCCCTCGACACGAGAGGGTTCGGCAAAATTCCCGGGTTAGTGAGGTGACAGAATTCCTGGCGTGCCATTGGCCGAAAGGCGGAAATAGAGCACGTTAAAGGAATAACAAACAAACAATATGTGTTATTCTTGATTGTTTAACTGTGACTTCAAGATAGGATTTGCATAATAAACTGCAGAATGCTTTCATGTAGTTGGATGTGGAGGGCGAGCCACGTCACATGGTGTTATGTGTCGAGTAGAACTCTGTCGAGAAGCGAATGGTCATCACTCTGAACAGTTATTATGAAAATTGAGTTTATTTCGTTCTGATATTTATCAGTTATCCAATGACAAATGGACAGTTATTTGTTAATGCTCTGGGAACTGTCTATGCACGAGCAAGAATCTAAGCTGCCTTTGCCAACTTCAGATAGGTACGTAAAACCCGTTTTTCGCCATATCTTGAAAACTTGAAATCTCAGGTACACGGTATGTATGGGGATTTTCATTCAGTTTCTTACGGCGAATCTATTGAACTGCTAAAATATGGGTTACAATTCGAAAGAACGTAGTTTTGATGGTTCTTCGTTTCGAAATGTGTGTCGCAAAAAGAGCAGTCTGTAAACTGACAGATTAAGTCTGATATGAGTTATGTCCCGCATGGTTTCTTGTTTGCAGAACACCTTTTATTATTTTGGTAGCTCACGACGTACTCAAGATATATCAATTTTGCAACAAGCAAAAATGGTTAATTTTCAAGTAGAAGTAAGAAATTTCATGAACGAAACAAGCTAGACTTATGTGTTAGGTGTTTTGTAATTGAAATAACAAGTGTTATCGAACCGGTTATCAATTTATCAAGGTATTCCATATTAAATAACAAATTTTGTATGCACTTCTGGTTTAGCCGGAAGTGCCATTGGGATGAAAATATTTTAAAATACAGTTTCAGACCAGCTGAATCAACTACCAAAGTTTCAGAACATTAGCATTATTAGTTTCCTGAACGACTAATAGGCCACTCAACTTGGGATATCCTGTATAACATGAGACTGAGTCAAAAGCTTCTTCCTGGCGATTCCGAGCGGCGAATAATATCTGTAGATGAAATAAAAATGATTTAACTTCACTTCCGTCCTAAAATTGAACGACATTCTGGGAAATTATTGGATAGGAGTAAGGGTCCTGTTAAATATCCCGCTAGATCCACTAATCTCAGCTCATTAGACTTTTTCATGAATGGTTTTGTCAAGAACAAAATTCAGCCTACGCGACAGGGAAGTACGGACGATTTGGTTAACCGATTCCGGAATTCCATTGACCAAATGGTCAATTCGAGCATCTCCTTTGGAAGCGGTATTGTTTTCTCATCAATCTTCATTATAGTATATAATAATTATTCAACATATAAAAGTCATATATTTTTGAAGAGAAGAATTTGTTATACGATAATATTTTAATTGATTATCAGTTGGAATGAGAACGTTACACCTTTGTTAAATCTCAGAAGTTTCCAGATTGAATATTAATCTTGAAATTGTGTTTGTAGTTCTCAAAGTTCAGAAAACCAAATTTCAAGAATGCATTATTTTTCAGATTTTTCGATAAATAGTGAAAGTCCTCCAAATTGGTTTTCGCAAGAATCGCAATATAAAGATCACCAGAAGTGCCTTTTCTTTCAATAGAATGAGAAATTGAATTGTCTTAACTTAAATCCCCTCCAAAAGTAACCGAGATTTTCGAGGATAAAAACAACCAGTATAACTCTTGATACAATTTTTTTCATTAATGAATGTATTCGCCTTCTGAATTGTTACACATAGTTGCAGGTGCCAACAAGTTAGCAAACGACTTCTTTATCTCCTATTTTGGAATGGTCGCGCGTCGATCACTTCACATTCAGTGGCCGCAGTCGAATCGAGCTGCTTTCCTTTCAACGTTAAACGCAGCCTTTACACATACACTGTGACAAAAACTATCCGGAAATTCTCATTTAAATTGCTCGCGTTGAGTATTTTTAAGTATTTAAAAATTCTGTATGTTGGATGGACTGTCCCTTATTACTATGCCAAACATGAGCACGATCTGTTCAGTAGTTTCTTTATGACAGCTGTTGAAACCAGTCGACCTCAGTAGTACTCTGCGGATTTTACTATGGAACAAAATATTGAACAAAGATTTTGTCTCAAATTTTGTGTTTTGAACAAAATTCCTTGTTCTGAATCATTGCGAATGCAGAAAAAGCTTATTTAGACCCTATTTTATCAATAACCCAAGTGTACGTGTGGTGCAAAGCCTTTAAAGACGATCGAGAGATTGTCGAAGATTTGCCTCATTCCAAAAGACCTTCGACCTCTTCAACCGACGATAACGTCCAAAAACCAAGGAAATTGTACTCGATTATCGTCAGGACACTGTTAGAGAGATAGCTTGTGATCTCAACATATCTCGTGAAACCGCTCAATTGATTTCGGTTAACCAATTGAGCATGCGACGCGTCGCCGCTAGGCTCGTTCCGATAGAGCTGAATTTTCTTCAAAAACAGTACCGGATGCAGGTAGCTGCAGACATGCTGGATCATGCGAATTCTGATCCCACGAATCATAACTGGTGACGAGACATGGGTTCATAAATTCCACACATTAACGAGCCAACAGTCATCGTAATAGGTGGGGAAAATGAGCCAAAACCGAAAAAACCTCTCGAATGTCGTCCGAATGATTGTTTCTTTCGATATTCGTGATGTGGTTCTTCATGAATTCGTTCCGCAAGGTCGAACGATGAATAAGGACTTCTATTCAACCGGTTTGAGACGTTTGCGTGAGAATTTTTTCTGTAAACGGCCGGTTTCGTCTCGAAACAATTCGTGGATTTTGCATGACGATAACGCACCATCTCATCGAGCCACGGTTATTAATGACTTTAAGACCAAATACTAGATAAATACCATCGAGAATCCGCCTTCTTCGCTTGATCTAGCTCCGTGTGGCTTTTTATTTTCTCCAGACTGAAATTGCCGCTCCGGGGAATCAGATTTGATTCCATAGATATCATAAAAAAAATTCGCAGAAGGAGCGGAAGGCCATCCCTGAAAGCACCTATGAAAAATGTTTGGATGTTTGGATAGAACGTTGGCATACGTGGATCGCTTCAAATGGAGCATATTCTGAAGGAAATTTAATAAATATTGAAGTAGATTGAGATTTTCGCGTTTCATTCTAAATTTTGGGATTCTTTTTTGTCACAGAGGATAGTAGTCGCACGGAGTCAGATCAGGTGAATAGTGTGAAAGTTAGAAAGCAATAATGTAATTTTTGATTAAAAATTTATTAACAAGTCTTGAACGATGTGATGAAGCATTATCGTGCAAAATAGTTCATCTGCCCCGTTTTCTCGATAGTTTGGCCAAATACGACGAATTTTTACCAGCAATCGCTATATGATGCTACAATAAAAGTCTCCTGTGACTGTCTGGTAGCGTGGAAAAATTTTCGAACCTGTTCCTAAGATACTTCCAATGGATCATTTAGCACGGATACCCTGAATAAGATACTCCATAATTTGCGATTGTAGCTATTTGCAGATTCTCCCTTCTCTCAATGAAAATTCAGTAATCCAGTTTTACCCTAAACAAACTCACAGAGAGGTCAGAAGATAGTGAGACTGTGCTTTCAGCTTAACTTTTACGAGGGCATTGAGGTGCAACCATTTTCTTGCATATGAAAACATTGAAGAGAATAAAATAGTCATGAGCAGCAAATGAATATGATACTGACAAAATATATTTGGTCAAAACTCAACAACTGATAGATTTATCATCAGAAAATCGGTACAGTAAAATCTCCTCATTCGTGCTTCCTACATTCGCATTTTCACTATTCTCGGATGAAAAAAATGCAACTCAATTCGTATATTCGCGGCTAAACATTTCTTAATTCGCTGATCTAACCGGTATATCGGCACACACATATGTATCAATAAATAGGTATCCTTTGGAAAGGCGTCGTCAAAAAGACTATTAAACATTTAAAAAATACCTTATTACTGCTGCTTTGATTCGGCTTTTCCTTTGACATAAACCGCCTTTGGCGCGGTTGGTGTTCTTGAGAATATGAACAAACAAAATGTTTAATGAAGCGACCTTATGTCTCAATGCATAAAGTACATTATTAAATAATTGATCGATGTAGCCTGAACTACGTGATAGTTGATATTCATAAAGAATAAAAAAATAAAACAATTTACTATGTTTTAACCATCACTAATTTATTGATGTAAAGAATGACAAAATTTTTACATTGGTTGGACCGATTTCGGACATACGTCGATTATCAACAACAAGCTAATGAAAAACTGAAAACTCATGTACAATACAGGAATTACCATCAATAAAATGCTATTAGAGGTCACAGTAACTTGAATAATGGTGATTGGTAGGTAATTAAGTCTACCTGGTCGTTAAGGAGCTTAACCCTTTCTACCCTAGATGCCTTGAAAATTTCCATCGATTCAAAGAAATTGAGTTTATAAGATTTATCACAGGAATAAAGAATTTTTAGTTCTGGAAAAGGATGACATTCATTCAGACCTTGTGCAGCTAAAACTGAATCATATTTCTGATGTAGGAAATGTTTTTTGTATCTAGCCTTGAAAGAGCGTCCTATTCGACCTATATAAAAGCAATTGCACTCAGAACATGTTAATTGGTATACTCCTGATTTTTCGAATTTATCTGTTTTATCTTTTGTGTTGAAAAGCAGGCCTGACAATTTGCTAACTGGTTTGAATGCAATGCAAACTTTTTTACTATCAGACAAAACTCTCGCAACCTGCTCTGACGTCTTCTCAAAATATGTTAGAGACATAAATTTTTCGGGCTTTTCTCTCTTGGATTGGGGATATATCATGTTGAATGTGATGTTGCGTATTTTTCGATTAATTAAACTCTCTATTGCTTTTATATCGAAGCCGTTGTTCTCTGCTATTAACATAATGGTGTTAAATTCTGATTTTCGATCCATTTCCGATAAAAGCAAAGAAATCGCTCTGTGAATCATGGATTTGAAGGCTGCTATTTTTTGAGAATATGGGTTAAATGAATCTATGGGTATGATATCATCCGTGTACGATGCTTTTAAGAAGATATTAATTGATAAACGGTTATTATTCTCCCGGGTAATTGTTAGATCTAAGAAATTGATTGAGGTCCTGCACTCAGAACTCAGTTTTAAATTACATTCTTTAGAATTCGATATTTAAGAAAATACAAACAACTCGAAAGATAAAATTTCAATCAAAAATATCAAACGCAAAATTTCTGAAAATTCATCAGTACTCACGAGAGCAGATAAGTCGAATGCTATAATTGTTATTCCAAAAGCACAATATTAGGAAAAAATTGAAGATTTCATTAATAAAGAAGCGCTTACACTCGTTCATAAAGACCCAACACCACGTATACAGAAACAACTTAGAGCATTGATAATGGACGTATGTCCGAAACCGGTCCAACCAATGTAAAAATGTTGTCATTCCTTACATCAATAAATTAGTGATAGTTAAATCATATTGATTTGTTTTATTTTATTATTCACTATATATATTATTAAACGCCACTTATTAGACGTTCCGCCTTTCGGTGAGAGCCACTTTGTGTTTTAATTACTTAATTTTTCCATTTGTTATGGAAATGAGATCGCATATTACGTCTCTACAATTGTCATCCGTATTTATAATGTTGCCTAAAAAAATTGTACTATGAGATTCGATACGAAAATAATCAGTGTCCCTAAAGTGAAAATAGAAATGCTTTATCATTTATTCCGTAAAGAGTCGTTTGCATCCTTATCACGCTCATTCAATGTTAACGAATTAACTGTATTATCGATAAAATAATCCAAAGATAAAATAACGTCGTCTATAGCTTCACCTTCATTGTCATTCAGTGTCCCTGACCAATTATCGGGGAGGAAGGAAATCGTATTTACACACATTTTAAAAAACCTGATAGTTGTAGTAGTGGAGGATTTCAAGCATCAGAACGTTGGTTCGATACATTTAAGGTGCGATAATCATTGCTCAGCATTAAAATCGTTGAAAAAGCTACATCTGTAGACACTACTGCAGCAGAAAGATCCAGGTGAATTTGCAAAGCTACTAGCTGATGGAGGTTGTAAGTGGTTCCGGAATTGTTTTATTTTAGGAGTTGAAACATATTCAAGAAAAAAGAGTTCAGACTTTAAAGCTGTTCTTGTTTTAATGTGTTATGTTGATGCTCTATATATTTTATGGAAATTAATTTTTAACCAAGATGAAATAAAATATATTTTATGCTTTCCACAATTTCATTATCAAAAACACGATCAGTTGCGACTGTCTAGTCATTCTCAAGTGGTCAGCTACATGGAACAAACAGAATGGGATAAAATAAAGCTGATTCCAATGATCCCTCAATCTCCAAAGTTATATGGACTAATAAAACTGCACAAAGAAGAAAACCCCGCTAGACCAGTAGTATCATATATTAATACACCTTTAGGTAAATTAGCAAAGTTGTTAAATCAGAAATTTATTGAACACACCCTTTCGAATTCTACTGATCTTGTACAGAAACTTTCTAGGCTCGGAAACAAACAAAAACTTAAATCAGTTTCATTTGATATAAAGAACATGTATCCAAACATTCCAACGGATGAATGCCCTCTGATAGTCAGAGAATTATTTACCGTATATAAGACGCTGCCACACGTTACTGATGAGTTTTCTGATCTTCTAAAAACTTGCCTACCTCAAAATTATTTTCAATTTGAATCAAAATTTCACCACAAACATTGAGAATTCCCATAGGATCACCTCTCAGTCACCTTTTAGCCGATATATTCATGGATATTATAGAGAGAACAGTACTGTTCTGGTACTAATATGTAGATGTTGTTTTGTAGGTTTCCATGGATCAAAACAGGCAAATTGATAAAGTTCAATAATTTCTGAATGAAGTTCATACATACATTAAGTTTACAGCAGAAATAGTATTGATAAATCAATTAATTTTTGAGACCTAACAACAAGAAAATCGACTACTAATTTCATTCATAACATCTACAGACAAGTATCCTTCACAGACACAACTATTCCCATGGACTCATTCAATCAGTTTAATCACAAATTAGTAGTTATGAATGACGAACTTTAAAATGAAATAAATACTATCAAGAAAATTGCCTCATATAACAAAATTCCTCTGATTTTTTATAGACAAAATGAAAAACACAAAGCAAAACATCAAATAATACAAATATTATATTCCATAAAAGATACTTGCTCAAAAAATACGCTATTTTTAACTACGATGGTCTTCTATCCTATAACTTGAACAACTATTTTAACAAATTTTAAAATAACTACCTCTTTCCCAAGTGGTCTGAACTTGGGCAAAGTTCAAAAATCAGGAGTTTACAAATTTTTTTGCAATGAGTGTACGGCAGCTTATGTTGGTAGGAATTTCGAGACCAGATTAAAAGAACACTCCTCTGATAATAATTTTCTGATATGTGAACATATAAAAACCACGAAATATTCAATATCGTTAGATAATATCAAATTTCTTCATAATTGAATCTTAAAAGGACAGGAAATGAATCTCTTGGAATGTTTGGAAATCAATAAACTTTGTAAAACCCAGATGAAATCACTCTTCAGAGTCAGCTTGACATCAATACATCTCCACTACTAAATTTGTAATTAGATCAGTATCTCCACACAAACAAATTTATATGGAATCACTCGGTATTTCACATTATCGATTGTTTTTAACCATGGATCTTAGACTGCTTGTGAGGAATCAAATTTTTGTTGTAAAACAAATGTTCGGGATATTGTTATTAATCGTCACTGAAATTTGAAACTATGAATTTCAAAATTTAAGAAAGCATATAATCTCAATCGTAAATGCCTTACCTTGGATTGTCCGATGTGCAGGGGTCGAATAATTGCTCTCGTCGAAGTAGGGGTGACACAGAAGGATATAGTGGCCATAATGGGGGTATTAGAGGGGATGATTTCAAAAACCTACGCCCGATACGTGGAGTTACAATCTCTGCAAAGTAGGCCTAAAAGAATTAGTAGGAAGATCACTTCTGAAGAACAAGACCGCCTTTTGTGCCAAATACGTCGCATCCTAGTCTCTAAAGTCAATTTCTGGAAACAACAGGTATCATTGTATCAGTCGAAACGATACGTCAGATAGTTTGTTCAAGGAGTTTATATTGCATAAGAAGAGATCCTAGTCTATCGCACCCCATACTCCAAAGTCAATTTCTGGAAACAACAGGTATCATTGTATCAGTCGAAACGATACGTCAGATAGTTTGTTCAAGGAGTTTATATTGCAGAAGACCCTTAAGAGCTCCAGAGCTAACCAGACAACAAAAACTTAATAGACCTAATTGGTGTATCGAGCACCAAAATTTGAATATTAGGGATAGGCGAAATGTTTGTTTTTCGGATGGACCAGAATTGGTGTTCAATCAAATGACCTCGGATTCGGGTTTTAAGGGGTCATGGAAAACAAACTTGACGAAATACCAAAGAGGCAGTGTGATGTTTTGGGTTGGCATTATGCTGGGAGGAAAAACAGATTTGATTTCGTTTTTTGCGAGTGCAACGGATAGAAATTACGTGGACCTAGTGCTATAGCCTATAGTGAGATTCTGGCGAGGTGCTCACGGTGAGAATTTCACATTTATGCAAGATGATGCTCCTCCGCATACCATGCCACGTTATCTTGAAACAGAAAGAAATTACTATTTTGGACTGGCCAGTTCGCTCTCCAGAACCGAATCATTTTAAATATTTATGAGATAATCTCAAAAGAAAAATTAAATCACGCCAGGATTATCCAAGAATCTCACATCAGCTCATCCAAGCCACCACAGAAGAGTGGCAGAATATCTCCCCAGAGGAGACCAAAAACCTAATTTAAAGCATGCATAGACGGATTCAGGCTTGTATCAGGGCACAAGAATATAATACAAGCTAGAGAGGTCAAGAAAAAACACCTTTCCAGTAGGAAAGGTTGAATTCACATCCTATTGAAGACGAGGCTTCAACTAGTACTGGAAACGTGAGAATTAATTTGAAAAATCTTAGTGAAGGTTTAAGAATGAGCTTGTTGATTCCTTGATGAAAATTAAACCATCTATGGAACGAAGTCTCATTTTTTAGAGGCGAATTGCCAATGCCACTGCTGACTATGAGTCTGAATTGAAGGAGCTTTCATAAAGTGTCAAGCTAGAAAGAATTATTGAATTCCTTAATCCATTACCTAAGCCTGAAGATAATAATTAATCAATATTTTCAAGAACCTCAATGAAATTGATTTTTTCTTGAATTTGTTATTTATTTCATCACGAAGGAACGTATCCCCTATAATCCCTTATAAATTATTGTTTGATATTCACGGCATTTGAAACATATTTACGAAATATATATTCCGCGAATGAAGAACTTATACCATTTGAGCCGTTCTAGATTAACATTTACGTTCGAAAATCATGACTACATCGAGTTACCAATGAAATCATGATATGAAAATTACTTCACGCTCGTACTCGACAAAAAAACCAAAATGACGAGGTATGAACGTGCCTAAGTGAAGTGAAAAAACCCAATTACAACTTACACTTTTAGCGCCAGGAGTAAATTGCTTCCCTTTCAGTAAAAGGAAATTCAGATTTTCAGGCGTGTAACTATACCTGAATTCCAATCCATTACGATGCAAATCGATACGACATTCGAGAATTTTCTCTTCCGCACACTTATCTCGAAGAAAATATGAGTGGAATCTGTCTTTGCTCCTGGTGGCTGTATTGTTAATTCGAAGATTTTGATGAAATTTAAAATCTTGATTGATTTTAATAAAGCACGTGTCTTGGTTGTCAGATTATATACAGTGTGTTCTAACAAAAATTTGCCCCCATCTCTCTGTCTCAAGATGGACTGATTCTGAGGGAAAAAAGTTGAAACTCATCAATTTTTTATTGTAGGGGGCCCAATTCATGTGTTGGTTCGGAAAATGTAAAATCAATCCCCTGCCAAGAGTAGCACCTTTGTCAAAAAGTATTAAAAGAAAAGTGGATGGGATTAAATATCTTCTGATAGGTCTTTCAATTCTCTATTAAAAAATAGTATTCTTATGAACATTTAATATCATAGAATCCAAACGATTCAGCGAATATTCGACACCGCCAAAATCAAATTGAATGTTGAAAATGATCTATTCCTACCTCAATACAATGATAGAAACGTTTCTCGAATTCTCTTCTAGGGTCCGCGAGCTCTAAAATGAGCCATGTCAATCATCCTTGAGGTTCAATATCGGTTATCAGTATTCAACCACTAGAAATGTAGAAAACAACTCCACGGTTGCTTCTTAGCAATCCTTGAAGTTAGGGCGTGTTATCTTTTGCTAAACAAAACAGTTCAATAATAGAAAAGATATTATATAACCATTTAAGTACTGTACTGGTCTATTGTACCCCAAACTGCCAGGTAGAAAGGGAGATACTATAGACGGCGGTAGAATTAGTTGTAAAAATAGCTTTTATACATCTGATTATCCCTAATTATTTGGTCAAGCTTGATATCTAGGTACTTATTTGAAGCTTATTAAAATGCACTCAATTTAACAATACCCAAATTCAAATTTCCAATCTTATTTATCATTAACGAAATAAAAGTTTATAGATTTTAAGATTTGCTTACCTACACGGAAATAATTATTGAATCATTAAAATGAAGAATTTCCTCAAAATAATAGAAACATGTAATTTATTCAATTATGAAACTAAACATAGAACAATGATAGATATTTGTCAATTTTGGTGATTGAAAATATTTAAGGTTCCCTTATATATTGTGATTATTTTGCAAAAAAAAAGTTAATCATCGCCATTATCGGTGTCCTGATCATCACTGTGTTCATAACAGCTATCTTCACCTAAATAAAAAATTATAGGAGCCACGTGATCATCGTCAGCTATATTTTCTCTTTCAAAATATTGTTCTTGAATGTTCTCAACTTCTTCATATATTGACTTGGCAACAGTTGCACATTGCGGATCAGCAAATTTTTGAATTGATAGATTCTTAACATCGTTTAATTTGAAAGTTTTTGAGGCAATCCAGTTTTTGACATATGCCCACATTTAATTGAGGATGATGAAGGGGTAAGCGGAGAACTAAATGCCCATGAGCAGCCAGTAGGAAATCGATAACATATGTCTTGACCCATGGTTTATGCTCCTGAATTATTTTATATAATTACAGTTTGGTGGCTTGTTGTTCAGAAAATATTTCTGTCTGGTTCAACCATTGCTGCATTCGGCCTTTATGTTTGAAAACACAATAGTTTTTTCTATAACTACATTGTGCTACGAAGCGTTATCCATTAGAACCATCGAATTGGGTGGTAAATTTGATATTAATTTATCTTCTATCCACTTTTGAAATTTTTATGGTTCATATCATCATGATAGGCTTGAATATTAAAAGTAAATCTGTAACGAAATCCTGCTCACTGACAGCGTGAGTTATAATCAACCGAGAACCTTTTCCAATATTTTTACGTAATCCCTGAACAGAATTGTCTAACCACTTATGAGAAGGAGTGTAGTTAGAATTGATATATGTTTCATCAATATAAAGGATTGGTCGATTTTCTCTTCTATATATCTTTTTAGAGTGAAATCGCTTAAATCCTGTGGAATAAAATTATCTTTCTTTAAAGTGACCAAAAGTCCTTTTACAGTGGGCGATTCTTTAAGAATTTTATAGCAATTGTAAATATGATTTGTAATGAAGTCATCTCTAACAACTTTTATTTCAATTTCAGGAAAACTTCGCCGTCTTTTTGCGGTTTGAAAAGTCCGATACTTCACTACTTAATACATCAAGTCCTTCCTTCTTTATTCTTTTTACCGTACTTGCAGATATATTCACAGCTTTACACACGATTTATAACTGAGTTAATGGAAAGCTCAAACGATTACACGCTTCATCTTCCATTAATGTTATTGAATCGAAAGTTTTTTTTACATTTACTATCAAACACCATTTTCACAGTAGATCTTTCTCAACTGAATAATTTGACGAGTTCTAGGTTCACAATGAGAATGAGACGCTAGGCCACTGACAACTTTTAATTGGCTGAAAGTACTGCCTTATGGGCTGTTGCGAATTTCGAATTTGCACCTCGAATGACCTTGAAGGCTCTTCTTAGAGCTTTAATTTTTCGAAGAACTACAGGTGTTAAGAATCTACATTCGGTGACGTTTCTTTACCGCAGGTTTTCATGTTTTCAGGTTGTGTAGTGTAAGCTCCTCCATTCAAAATGACCCCATTATTTATTATATAAATTACCTGGCAGGCCACCAATTGTTTTTCATCTACTAATCCACCGACTTGGTAAATTTGCTTCCACATACTGTCACACACGAACGTCGAAATGTGCAGGAGCACCATCTTGCAGGGACTCATCTCATTCTCTGAAAGAGTTTCATCGTTTTCTAAAATTTCTGTTAGCCTTGGATTTATTAATTCTTTCAATAACTCTGAATAAGTGGCTGCATTAGGATTAATTTCGATGAAGAAAGGTTCTTCAAAATGTTTTAATTTTTAATTCACTATTCACTTCAACATTGAAAGTGAAGGTACTCTCGTCTGGAAAACAGATATTATAGTGAATATGTGGATTATTCTTAATATTTTCACTTAAAATTTCACAAAATCACTTCTGAACATAGGCCTCTCCGCAACTTATCCACTCATGTCGATTCTGTGCTACCTGCCTCCAGTTGATTCCTACTTGTTCTTTCACATCGTCAACTATACTTTTCTGTGGTCTTTCTCGGTTCCTTCTTGTTTTCCCTCGGTTTCTATTGCAGTACTCTTTCAGTCCACCTTTTATCAGAGTTCTGCCTTGCAATGTGCCAGGTCCATCTCCATTTTATCTCTGCTACTCGACTGATTATATCGGTCACTTTTGTTCTTTTTTGAATATCTCTCAGCATTGCCCCCTCCATAGCCCTTTGGGTAGTTATTAAACGTTTGGCAATCTGTTTTGTGACAAACATTGTTTCTAGACCATACGTTGTCACTGGCAGTATACATGTGTCATACACCTTGCGTTTCAAGTTGATTGAGATGTCCAAGTTTATGAGGATATGTTGCAAATCTCTGAATGCAGCCCGGGTTAGCCTAATCCGAGTAGTTATCTCTGCGAATTGATTCTCTCTTCCTTGTCCGAAAGAGTGTCTAAGATATAAATACTCCTGTACTCTCTCGATTATCTCGTTATTCATAGATATTTCAATTTCAATGCAGCTCAAGATATTGGTTTCCTTTCTATTTATTTCCAAGCCAACTCTTCCTGAGAATGAAACCATCCCTGAAATCTTCCGGTTCTGCTGGCTAGTAAAAACTCCAGTTTTCTCGAAAGACTTTTCGTAAGGATCTTTGCCAGAAGTTTATAGAGGTGTGATAACAGACTGATGGATCTGTAGTTTTCAATATTGCTGTTATCTCCGTTTCTGAACAGTATCAGTACCTCTTCGTTATACCATTCATCAGGAAGTGTTCCCTCATATAGACATTTGTTAAGCAGGACTTTTATGGATCTTATTGGACTATCTCCCCCGAACTTTAACATTTCTGTTGCTATATCATCTTCTCCGGGGCATTTCTTTGTTTTCATTTCTTTCAGAGCACTTATTATTCATCGTGTGATATCTCTGGGATAGTAGTAGTAGTTTCATTTTCTTCATTGTTGGTTCGGCTTGATGAATGAATCTAAGCTTTTGTAGAATTCTTCAATTATATAAAATATTCCTTTAGGGTTTGTTGTGATTCTGCCATGTCTGTCCTTGAGTTTCGTCAATCTTGTCCTTCCCCTTGCCAGCATAGATCTTAGAACTTTCATGTTAGAATTTTCCTCTACAGCCTCTTGAACCTGTTTCGTCTTGTATGTTCTCATGTCCTTTAGTAAGGCTTTCTTTATGTTTTTATTCAGCACAATGTGTTCTTCTATAGTATGTCTTCGTTGCATCATCGGATAACTTCGATTCTTTCTGCTTTCTTCTCTCAGAGCACACTTTCATAGTAGCTGTGCGTATCGTCGATTTGATATGATCATTGCTCTGATTTGCATTTATTTGTTTAATTGTTTCTTCTGGTTGTAAGCAATCTGCTATTTCTCTCGCGTATTCAACTTTTCTCGCGTCTAGTTGCTTTTTTGTTGCAATACGTGTTTTCTTAACGAGTTTGCTTCTTTCTAGTTTTACGTTGAATTTGAAACAGGCGAACATCATTCTATAGTCGCTCCCTGTATCTACTTTGTTTGAAACAGATACGTCACTACAATCTTCTCGTTCACTGGAAACAACGAAATCGATCTCATTTTCGTTTGTATAGTTGCGACTTCCCCAAGTCTCTTTTCTCTGCAGGGGTTTCTCAAAGAAAGTATTCAAGAAATGGAAGCCTTTTTCATCATGAAGTCCACTAACATTTCTCCCCTGTTGTTCCTTTCGCCTAGACCATACTCACCAATTTATTCTGGGTCTCCTAGTTTCCTCTCTCCAATTTTTCCGATGAAGTCTCCAACTATGATAGCGAAGTGTGCATTTACACTTCTGCTCGCTTCCGATATGTCATCATAAAACAAGTCCACTAGTTCTTCTTCTGATGCACTTGTTGTAACGTATATGTTAGTTATCTGTACTTTATATCGCTGGTTCAACTTCAATGTTAAGTAGATAACCTTGTCAGATATCGAACTGAATTCGGTGGCCGAGTGCTTGGTGTTCTTATTTATCATGAATCCAACTCCTTCGAAATGGTTGTTGGCATCAGAGTTTTTCTGGGATAATACGTGACCAGACAAACAATACTTTTGTACTTTCTCCAGGACGGCGTGTTTTAGATGGCCCTATAATGCCCCATTTGATTGCGTCTAACTCTCTTTCTAGCTCTTCTAGGTGCTCATCTGTTCACATGGTATGCACATTGTTATGCTGCTATATAAATAAGGCGTTCTGAACTTTTTGATGTAGTTTCCCTTCATTAATGGGAAATTGGTGATGCTTCACTATTGAGACTGTTCAAACTGATACACCAGACACATGTGATAATTTTCTGTTTTTCTGGATGGTCCACATTGAAAATCCTTGCCGTTTCTTTGAAACAACTATCATTTTGATAATAAGTTGATCATTTCCATCGTTTGTCGTACAGACGATTACTATGATTGAAAGTATTACGGTAATAAAAGACAAATGTGAAACATATTTATCATTACCATATAGTTATTGTAGAAACAATTATGCGTTCCGTACAAAACATTGTTTTTCAATTTCTCAAATAATAACATTTCCTTGAGAATTGAAATTAAGAAAAAGCTGAGAGCAAGAATCGTCGCATAATGAATGATAGCAGAGAATTAGAATCTTCGAATGGATGTCGGATGAGGTCAATTCGAGGTCTTAATTAGTTTTCGAGCAAATTTTTGTTGAAAAACAAACCTTTGTTGTGTTGCTACTGTTTGTATGATATTAAACATTCATACTGATAATATGTTTCATAGAAAATCAGGGGACCTTTTAGAAGATATGTCACTCGATCCACTTTGCCAATAATGATTTTCAACGGGGTTGCTTCATTCTACATACTCCGAACCTATTCATAAATTGCCCCTCCCTTTCAAAAATTGGTGTATTTGGACTTTCTATGTGTTTTTGAATCTTCATAAGATCTCTTAGAATCTCTTAGAATAGAGAATCACAACACCTTCCCACAGATATGTCACTCGATCCACTACTCTACAATGAATTTCGACCTAGATGCTACGGAGCGAAGAGGATTGATTTTACATGCTTTGAACAAACTGTTTATTCTTGTTAACGAGGCATTCTGCGAGCACGACATTCTCTTGAAAAGAATAGTTAATAGTTCAGACTCTCTCAGTCTCCTAGATGAAACGTTTATGCCAATCGCGGCGAGGAATTCCTCACTCTGAACGGAATTCTGAAACAACCCGCATAGAAATACTACGTCTGCTACTTTGCGTCTACTTCAAGGCTTATGAGGTTAAAGTGTCTTCTTGCTAGTGAGTGGTTACCCGCAAAACTCAAACCAAACCTAGAACAAAGTTGGTAAAGAAATCTATTCTGAATATATTCAATTCGAGACCTATAAATCCCATACTCAGGGCACCAAACCACACTAGCGAAACTCAACCGACTAAACACAAATGCATAGTACAAAACAACAACTGTCTGCGCGTTTGTAAAATATTTAGTTCCCCATTATGAATCCCAACATTCTTGATGCTGCTGTTGGAATATAATCAATATGGACGTCAAGTATCAATTTGGATTCCAAAAATACCCAAATCCTTTGCGCGCTCAACGAGGTGAAGATTAACGCCACCAAGGGAGTAGGTGAATTCGATATTTAATTTCTTTCGAGTGAAGGTAATAGAGAAGCACTTTGTTGTATTTAAAGATAGAACGTTTTGTTGGCAGAACTGGAAAAACGATCCAGATCAGATTGAAGTTCTTACAATCGATTAGAGAATTTACCCGTAGGAAGACTTTTAGGTCATCTACGAACATTAAAACCTCAGTCCCCATGCAATCAAAAATTGACATTATCTAGCTTTTTCCGCCAAAATCAGTCCATTATCCCTGCAGTGGACGCGTGGTTTGAAGTTACCTTAAGAAACGCGTAGGGTCTCACAGACCCAAAATAAATAATTCCTCATTTCTTCAAAATAATTCTTTTTCCTGAAGAATTTATAAATACTACAAGAACGAAACATAATCAAACGACAAAGAAAAATTAACCCTGTAGATTAGTTCATTCGACGAATTTTTATACAAATTTGAATTTGGGAGGCTTTTATTTGATAAAATTCCATGATCAATAGTGAAGAACAAATACTGTGTTTTAAGGAATTTTACTTAATAATGGCGATTCGTAACGCGTTTCACTATACCGTAGCTTCTTCAGACTAATGAATGTACAGAAAATAAGAAGGAGAATATAAATATAAATGTTCCTAAATAATTAAAAGCTTATTGCGTTGCTCCTTCTTGAGTTGTTATTGATGATAGGTATATCCAATAAAAATAAGGAAAAGATTGCTCCTGAAGAGATTCAATAGAGGTGTAGGGCTTAAATCGACTTGATGAGTCTACCTCAATAATAAAAACAAGTACTGTGTTCCTTAATTTTATTGGAAATACCTGTCATCAATAACGACTCAAGAAGGAGCAACCCAATAAGCTTTTAATTACTTAGGAGCATTCGTATTTATATTCTCCTTCTTATTTTCTGTACATTCATTCGTCTGAAGAAGCTACGGTGTAGTGAAACGCGTTACAAATCGCAATTATCAAGGAAAAATTCCTTGAAACACAGTAATTGTTTTTTATTATTTCATAAAAATTCTCGATGAAATGGTGAAGTATGTTCAAGGCATATATATTTTGCGCAAAATCGGTACGTATATCGAGTTTTCCAATTTTAACAGAACGTGCACCTTCTCCGTTCATTCTCTACTCTCTCTGCCTGCTCTGCTAATAGCGTACCACTCAGTTTAGCTGCTAGTTGTCGAATGTCTCTTGATAAAAAATTACATTGAGCTCTACTCTTCAAATAATCCATTAGAAGTTCCCGACCAAGATTTTTCGAAAACATTTGACGGGAAATGGAATGCTCATGCTGCGAGTTTGCTCTGAAAATGACATGGGCATTTATTTCCACTACGTTTAGAAGTCCATACATGATCACCATATGCCATATACGGGTATTCTTGCTACATTATATCACGCTGAAAGTTAATCCACTGTATCAACATCATATTTTGTGTGGTTTTTAAATGTGATGATTTCCGGTTTCTTATCGTAACCTGTGTCGGCATCAATCGAATCATCTTGATGAAGGGTTGACAGCAAAATAACCTGTTCACTTCGGTATATACGAAACAAGAGTCGTGTCTTCTGTGAAAGCAAACATGCTTGATTTTTCAGGCCTCCTGATCAGGAATTCATTAAAAATTTGTTCCTTCGTCGAGAATGCTCCATTGATGATTCCTCAGTAAAGTGTGAGTAACTTCCACAGAGGTAAACTCTTTTCAAACGCATTTACTCGCGTGGTCTACGATTGTAGGCCATTTTCATTTTGACATAAAAAATCAATATCATCCATTTTAATACGTACCTATTCGAAATGTAATAGTTTCTTCGATCATTTGTGATTGAAGTTGTTTCAGTCTGATGAAAAATATTGATTTTTTCCCTGTGGAATTGAACAAAACCAAAAAGTCCCTGAATAAATCCTTTATTTGCCATAACTCAATATATTTTCTATTTACTCAAAAATACATGAACGTGGAAAAACATACAGTATAAAACTGAAAAGAACAGATAACAACCTAATGAAAAAATGTTTACAAGCTAAAAAACTACCAATTTCTACCCCTTTTATGTCCCCCTCAAAAGAGTCAATTTAGCTCAGCTACATAATTCACACATATTTTCTACATATGATTTTTACAGGCATAATTGTAGCATTTCGCACAATATTTTCGTGTCTGTCGATTTATTGTCACTTCTAGGACAGCAACGACCAACATAATTTTGTGATGCCTAATAAATGTGAAGCGTGGCGCCTCATTTCTGCAGGTAATTGTCCTAAACTCGATTTGGGGTTTTATGAGTTCCCAAGCACATTTTTCACGGAAATTACTACGGGATACTCATTGTACTGGGCTTTGAATACGCATAATGCGTTTATGCCTGCAATGTTCAGTAAGTCATAGAACCCGACCATAGGCCACTGACGGGTATTTCTAGCAAACTTGTAATTGTTGCAGAGTTGAATAACTGAATCAGACCAATTTCCGTTTTGTTATAGTCTATAATGATACCTGGTTTCTTGTCATCTCCTGTTTCAGCTTCTATTGAATTGCAATGATGCATTGACGATAACAATAGCACAGATTTGTTTTCCTTAGGGCAATATGAAACAAGGGTGCATTCTTTCTTGAACCCAAAAATTGAATTCAATTGACGGGGCTTTTACGTGATAGAAATCCATATTCACAAATACAAGTAAACGATGATTTCTACTAAAATATATTATTGAATGCTCGACACGTTTCGATACACAGTATCTTCATCAAGAGCGAATGAATACTACAAATATATGTTACTAACAAATTTTTATATATACTAAAGAGGCAATCCACTCAGAGCTATCTGTACTTCAACTAATGTTTAGGAAATGAATTCAATAAGGGTGAGTTATTTATGTCTACCTGATCATTAAGAATTTCCGGTGAAAACCTAAATCTGTTAAGTTCAAGTACTTCCAGAACGTTGAGTTTTATACCTTCATTCTCAGAATATAGGAATTTAAATTCTGAATTGAAAGAGTGACCATTTTCCTAGGATGATTTGAATAATTTGAATCGGTTTTTCCATTGATGAAACTGCGTTTATGTTCAGAGATTCTAATATGAAAATCTCTTTCTGTTCTACCTATATAAAAACAATTGCAATCTGCACAATCCAATTTTAAACACCTGATTTATTTTCTTTATTGCTGGGGATTTATAATTTTGATAAATGAACCTGAATTTTTGATGTTTTGAACGCTATATTCAAATTTGAATTTTTAAGAAAGGATTTCACATTATTGCTGATATTGCCTATATATGTTAAACTATTGAATTTCTTGTCTCAGTGTTTACCGATTGGATATATATGTTGTAAAGCTAATTTCTGTTTTTTCCTATGTAATATGCTGCTCACTAAATTTGCATCATAACCATTATTTATTGCGATCATTTTCATCAAATTCAATTCTTTGAAATAATTATCATAAGACATCGGTGTGTTCAAGAGTCTATCTATATAGCTATTAAATGCGGCAACTTTATGTTGGTAAGGATGTGCCGATTTATAATGAATTGTGATATCTGTATGAGAAGGCTTATGATGAATTGAAATTTGGTGTTTATTATTTGATCTTGTTATTGTTAGGTCTCAATAAGTGGTAAACTACGGAACCAATTGTCTCCGGTAACATTACGATTGGTACCGGAAATTGGATGGATCAATCGGAGGACAATGTCTTCACCAGAGTTATTTACCCTATATGGACCTTCAGGTTGCATCCCATCAAAAACTTCCCGGATAGGAACCATTTTATCAAGCTCGCCTCTATCGTTCCTAGTTTCTATATCATCGATTCTAATACATCTTAGAAGGAACCTGAATGTAGTTTTACTCATAGGAAGGTAGCATAATTCGATTCCGCTTCCTCTAGAATTGTCCGAAATCTTTTTCGAATTTTTTGAACTCCTGAAAGTACCAATGAGGAACAAAATTCCTATAAACGCAGTCATTTCTCTTTCATCAGTTTGCAAATTTGTTTTGAACATTTTCTATATATATGTTTGTTAACACCGTTATAATTAGAACGATTATATCGTTTATGACCAATATTAGGCACTGGATTTCGGTTGTTGCATCACTAGCATTATCTCTCGTTCCAGGGAGTTGTCTTACAATATTATGTGAGCCAACTCGAATTTCGAGGCTCGGGAAGATTTTCTCCATTTTGTTATTTTGTCTTTTTCTACGTAATAAGAGGACAAACGGCTTGAACTAGAATCATTTTCTTCATCAGGAAGTTCTTCATCCTCTATTACATCCTGCTCTGAATGTGTTTCATGTCTGCTCTCCTCAACATTTTGTTCTGCATTATCGTCTTCCTCATCATCGTTTTCATCGGAGGAATTTTCGAAATCACTTGGAAGTTCATTGAGCAACTGTAACCAGACTTCAGGATCCTACTGGACTGTACACGTCTTTTTTCGGGTTCAGACATACTTCTTTTCGAGGTAACGAGAAATTGGATTTGAACACAAAGTAAAACACGAATGCTCGCGTGTTCTACAATAGTAAACCAGTCATATTCAGAAACAAATATCTTCAAAAACCAATCGCTAACACTGTCAAAAATATACTGATTCACTAAATACTTCAGTTTTCTACAGCGCAATAAAAATACCAATGAACGTCATTCTACGATCCTAGACCACGCGAGTAACGGACGGTTAAATTGTAAGCCGAAAATTCATATGAATTTGGGTGATTAGAATCCTTGGAAATACCTTTATCTTTGCTAGTAGGTTTTTTAGGATACCTACGGTAATTATGCTATTTGAGTTGGAAATTGATATCGATAGTCTTTTGAATTCTAGAAAATGATCAAATTGTATAGGTGTTCCGCGAACTGCAATCATTTCGAATAGCGCAAAATGTTACTCCAACAATCAAAAACATCAGCATATAAATAATATATTAAAATTCGGTTCACGTATAATTAGTTTATCTATAACTAAATTCTTGCACTCTGTAATAAATTTATATTATAAATTCTGATAATTCAGTTTCATTGGGTTGACAAGTGAGTTTTGAGCTCCTTATAAAAAAAATAGCAACGATAAGTACGTTGCCAGCAAAAATAAGACTTTCCGCGTTAAACCAAAAAGAAAATTTTTATCTTACTCCACTCTGAGTCATGTTTTTTGGGAAAAGATGATCTTACTTCAATTCCGAAAATTTTGATGATAATGGTGTTGGATTTGAGATAGGACAAATTCTAATAAAAGATACTTGAAAAAGATTTTCTTCAAATGAAAACATTGAAGAGAACACCAGGTAGCGCGGAAAATTATAACAAATTGTAGATTAGTATCCATTTACTCTCATCCCAAAATTTTGAATCGATCGATAATCCCTTTCCCTATACACTTCTAAGTCCCCCTTTTACATAACAGTTTATGTAAGTTACAAATCACTTCAATTTCTTATTGTGCTATGAACTTGCAGTTTCAAACTTCTTGAAATTGAATGAAACGAACTTTTTTTTTCAGGTTGACTTACGAGCTCAAGATAGTCCTGGTAATACAACGCTAGGTATTTTCGTGAAGAGCGTAGTGCCAAATAGCCCAGCTGGAAAAACTGGAAAATTCAAAACTGGTGATAGAATTCTGGAAGTGAACGGCGTTAGTCTAGATCATTCTTCTCATGAAGATGCTGTAAATATAATACGAAATTCGAAGAATCCTGTTACGTTCGTTATTCAGTCACTCATTCCTTGGGTAAGAATCAAATGCTATGTTAATTTCTATTGACACAAAAAGGTCTATGAAAACATGATTTTCACAATGTTCATTCGCATTCCTGAATTGTTATCGGCAATTGTAGAATTCTCAGAATCAAACTGATTATGGCGATAGTTGAGCTCTCAGTATTTGATAGTATTACCCTGGATGTGTATCAGACGAAAATCTACTATTTCACCATCTCGGTCCATAGAGGGCGACTCTCGTATGTAAGTACGAGATGCGTTTTTCTGATTACCCGATCTAGTTAGTTAGGTATATATATATATATATATATATATATATATATATATATATATATATATATATATATATATATATATTATACATCATTTCTGTAAATTTGCTGAGGTAGTTTAAGGCAATTCGGCTAGTCTAACAGGTAGGACATAAAGAGAGTTCATCAATACAGCTCCAGCATGGGTGCAGTTTCTTTTTTCTTCATTTTGAACTATTATCAATCATGCCACTGCTCCCATATTGATTGAGTTCTAAGTCTGAATTCGTGGAATCTGATTAAAAAAATACTTGGTGTCAAAATCTGAGTCATAAATTGAAGCTTCTAGAATCCATGTGAAACTCTTTACTTCTACTTCAGTTTTCTGTCTTGAGCCCTATCCCAATCGTTTGAGACGACACTCCCACGAATTTTCTTGTCGTCTCCTTGAATTGGCCAATTTTCTTCTAGAATGAACTCCCTTCCATTTCCGTCGAATTTCAGAGGATATACGTAATATTGGTTCAACTATTTTATTTTCGAGAACTTTTTTCTTTGGAATGAAATTTTAGATGATTACAACTTTTGAACCTATGAAATTTGTAATGCTTGCTTCAAATTCAATTTATATATCGTGGTTTTCTATATACAATTTTCACTTGGGATATTTCCTTATTTCATCCCACAATATATAGAACCTTTCAAGAGAATCAGGTTTTATTCTCCATCTACCTGTTTGGTATACAATGCAGCCAAAATGTTAACGAAACTGAGATTTGCTTTCATTCGATCGTATAAACTAGGGCCACCCCTGTAACTTTTCTGCTATTTGAAATATTTTGATGAATATTGGGAATTGAATAGAAGACATTATTTTAAATTTGATAACATTAATATGTTTGACATTTCGTTTTCGGTTATGCCGGAACAATGACAACATTCGATTTTCAAATAGGATTATTATAATAGTTCATTTCATCCTACGACCTTTTGACATATTTTTGAAAGAAAAACGAAATACAGTCTTTTTTTGGCAATTTTCATCTTTCGTTCTAGAAGGCCATGACAATTGTGACAATTGGCTTAGCTCAACATCGCCTATCACAAAAATACAAGATTGTATCTGCAAATACAATTGCTCATTTCTTACGTATTGTCAGAGTTAATAACAAAAGAGCAAAACTCGAAAACAAAATAAATATAGAAAATTGTTCAAAAATACCACTATTCTCACGAGCACAACATTTCACACGATTGAGGGTTTCCTGACAACATTATTTAACTGGCCACTCAGGAAGAAATCGAATGGACTGACTTTTGGCGATCTAGCTGGCCATCTTATGGGACCATTTATACCTATACATTTTTGAGTAAACTTCGTCGAGAAACCGCGAGATCTCTATTGTTGTTGTGAGGAGGTGCACCATCTTGTTGAAAATATATTTCATTCACAACAGCTAATGGCAAGTCGTCCAATTTATCCTATATTTGGGCCCTCAAAAATTCCAAGTTACACCTCACGCAATACTCGTTCAACTTTAGATAAATAGGTTCTATTCGGATGAAGTCTTTCCGGATAGCGCTCTCTGAATAATTGTTAAGCTTGAACACTATTTGGTCTGCACTCTCCATAAATAAAGGCATATCTATTCACTCTGGGCGCATTGATTTATACCCAAAAATGAATTTTGACATGTCACACTGATATTTATATGATCACAGAATATTATAAGTATAAATAAAATTGTGCATCTGTCATTAGTGAATGGAGAAACTCTGCAAAATTGCATAGGTATTTTCCACTAGAATTCCGGAACCGTTAAGAATACAGTGACGTGAGTGGTATAGAAAAAGATAAAATTATACTGCTTCTGTAATACCGGGTGGCCCGATATGGTTATTTCAGAAGAAGACCTACTTTTAGGAAAAACTGAAATTTAAAACTTTGACATCCCGTAAAAATGAGCAATTAAATTTGTAGATACAATTTTGTATTTTCGTGATAGGAGATGTTGAGCTAAGCCAATTAATTATCACTGTTCATGGTATTCTAGAACGAAAGATGAAAATTGCAAAAAAAAATATTGTGTTTTGTTTTTATTTCAAAATATGTCAAAAGATCGTAGGATGAGATGAACAATTAAAATAAGCGAGAAAATATGGGGTGTCCTATTTGAAAATGAAAAAATGGTATCGTTTCCGTCATAACCGGAAACGAAATGTCAAACATGTTAATGTTATCAAATTCAAAATGTTGTGTTCTATCATATCTTCAATTTTTATCAAAATCTTCAAATTAAAAAAAAATTACAGGGGTGGCCCTAGTTTCAGTTAAACCCGGTATATTTATTATGATCTTTTCGACGGCTATTTCAGATTTCAGTTTTGAAAAACCAGCCCTGTGTGAAAGAATATTCAATAGATTACTAATTACCGAAAATTTCTCTTTGAATGTTTTTTATTCCTTTCTTTATCAACAAGTTGCATTTCAATAATGTTATACTTATTTCTCCAGATATTGCATGTTCAATTTATTTTTTCAGATCGAAAACGACGATTCTATTAGAAGTGATGGACCTTCCCCTCTTCCTTCACCCCTTTGCAATAATATTTCCAATAACTTCACGGAAAAAATTAATCAGGTAGGTTTTTGATCAAATTTTATTTTATTAAGCAGTATGTTCGAATAAATCAAAATTCTGGATCGTTATAGAAAGGATAATTTCGCTGATACACAATATGATATTTTTGGAATATTTTCAGAATTTAATGAGTCAATATTCACTCATTTTGCGTTGAGAAAAACGAATATGACAATGAAATGATTTTATTTGCTCTAGCTACTGTAGCATCCTTGTCTCTTTTGAGTGAGTTCTGAAGCCTACCCACAAAAGACTATCAGTAATCTGCCAGCTTTGCTTCTTGACAACGGCAATGATATCTAGGTTCTTTGTTTCATAAGATCAAAGAATTAGCTCACTATGATAATTACTGACAGCTCCACAACTAGGAGGAGAAATTATATAGATGGGTGTGAGCAAAATTCATTTGAAGTGATATCTTACATCTGAGTTGACGGTATTTTGTAGAAAAAAAATTAAATTTAACATAGTTGGTCGCCTAAGAAACAGGTGTCTTGTAGTCATTCTTCGAAGCACTCTGATCAGTTTGGGGCTCCACAAAAACAATTTTTGTGTGGATAACTCGTCTTCAAATAAAGGTTTCATTGAACCGAGTTTAAAGTATAGTTGTGCGAGAAAAATATCCCTTGAATCCACGAGAGGATTGGTAACAATAGTTTTTTTTTAATCTCTTGCAGGCTAGTTGACTTGAATATAGTAGGATTCCTTCTTTCCAAATTACATAGAATGCAGCAGTACTTAGTGTACTCTTGTTGCATTCCTAAGAATAGAGCAATGACCTTCAGATGGGTACAGAATTCTTTGTTCGTGTTCATCATATATGTTTGATTGAGAGATTGCATGAGTTTCATACAGTTCGTGTATGGTTAACAGGAATATGAGGAAGATATTCACTATCGCTCCCAAAACTAAGCTTATACATAGCCTGCATTCAGATGGGTCATGGTTCGTTCGCCCTTAAGAATTTCAAGAAGCCATTAACGTTGAAACGTTCAGCTGATTTATACTCTTTTCGAATGAAATGAAAAGATCCTTTCGACCATGTCGGTTCTGTGATACCCTAACATTACATTGAATAAAGTTATATTGCTCTAGTCAAAACAACATAGTCCTGCGTTATTCTTCAACAAGTCGAAATCTAGAAAGGTATTGCGCAAATCCACTCAACTCTAGGCTTGCTGACCTTTTCTTTGATACCATTTCTACTTAAAATTCATCATTGTGTAGTGTAGCATGATTTATCAAATCATTTAAATGTGCAATAGATTGAATAGTAGAATAAATATTCGGGGAGTGAACTGTGTCTCTTTTCTCTATTGACAAGCCATACTTCATAACTGGAATCCATAAGAAATAGCAGACATTTATATGATTTGAAGTATAACCTACCTGTATTTCTATAACGATAAAAAAATTGAACAGATAAATTATTCAGATCCCAGGCTAGGGCGTTGTTCACACAGGTAGTAGAAATTTGAAATTCAAAAAAAATATGAAAGATTTACAGATTACCATATATGTTACAAAAAAAATTTACAAGGGCGCCTCTTATTTTATTTTTTTATATCGAAAACTAGAAAGGATAGAAATCATATTAATTACGTACCTAAGTTAAGCGAAATAATGAACACCAACGATTTGGGATACAGTTCTGGCCAAAACCTTCAACCCTTACACAATATTGCACTTATCCACCAAAATAGATATAAAACAAATATCAATAATTGAATGAGCAAATCAGTTAATTCACAGTTCTAACTTGAGATAATTATACAGGGTGCTTCAATGAAAACTAAACAGAGGCTATATCTACCAAGATATTCATTTGTGGTCAAAACGCAAAACCAGGTACGAAACTTGCCTGAAATATCAACCCCCTAGGCGGGGGTTGCAATCCTTGAACATTTTGAACAAGGAAGATGGATCGAGTGATAACTCAAAAGAAAAGAAGTATCTTTGTCTACATCGCTTTGAACGAATTTCCATTTTCATTTGAAAACTGTAAAACATACAGGGTGGGCAACTGAAAGATAAAGAAGACTATTTCCCTGAGACTTTTCAAGTTTCAGTAAAGTAAAATGGAATAGATCCATGCTGATGAATGGCAGCCATCATCAAGTACCATACTCATCTCGAATTTCAGCCCTTGAGCAAGGGTGACCACCCTTGAATATTTGAAAGAGGGTAGATGGGTCGAGTGATACCTCGAAAGGAAGGTATTATCTTTGTCTGCATCCCCGTGAACGAATTTCATTTTTGATTGAGCTACTGAAAAAAGAGGAGACTATATATCACCCTGAGCTATTCAAGTATTAGTGCAGAAAAATGGAACAGATTCTTTCCAGATCGAAGGCTATTATCTTCCGAAACACCTTTCACATCTCAAATGTTGAAATTCGAGATGAGGATGGTACTTGATGATGACTGCCATTGATTAGCATCGATATGTTCCACTTTACTTCACTGAAACTGGAATAGTCTCAGGGAAATAGTCTTTCCTGTCTTCCAGTTGCTCACCCTGTATCTTTTACAGTTTTCAATTAAAAATAGAAATTCGTTCAAGGCGATGTAGACTAAGATACCACCTTTCTTTTGAGCCATCACTCGATCCATCTTCCCCATTCAAAATGTTCAAGGATTGCAACCTCCGCTTAGGGAGTTGATATTTCAGGCAAGTTTTGTACCCCAAAAGATGTACCCCTCGAAACAAAAATTGACTTGTTTTTTCGTTTTGATCAGAAATGAATATCTTGGTAGATATAGCCTCTGTTTAGTTTTCGTTGAAGCACCCTGTATACGCTACATGCAGTAGGTTTGAACGCTGAGAATATGGACGGATGTTTTCGAGTTACCCTGTTATATATGAACAAGGTATAGGTAAGGCTGAACGCCACGATAAGCAGCAAATCAATAACGTAACACCAAATGATGCTTTTGATCAAAAAAAAAAGTAAAAGTGTATTCAATATTTCTTTACATTAACTGTCAGAGATACTCAGTAGTTAAAGCGTAGCAATTAGTTTTCAAATAAACTCATACTACGAAGTGATGCACTCAAAACCCTTGCATAGTTTTGCACTGAGAACGTATGTATATGAAATAAACTAGAGTCACTAAGAATCGGTACTCAAAATTCCTGAAAAGTTGTGCACTTCAAATTGTATATTATAGAAGATAATTTGGAGTCGCTAACAATAGCACTTGAAATTGTCGAAAAAGTTTTGCACTTATATACTGTATAAAGGCAATAAATTTGAAGTCCCTTAGAATGACACAATCGATTAAAATATTGGTAATTTGAGTGCATGTCCCTCGAAGAAACACTGCCAAATCCTATAACTTCTCATCACTCTCATACGCAGGAATGTAGCTAGATATGCCAAGTTAAATTGATTTTGTCCACTATAATAAGGGCTTTCAGGGCGATATCTTTCAGAGTATCAGGGCTACTACTCCAACAATGATTACTGTTATGACTCCAATGTCCAAAAACGTACCCAGGTACAAGTACTAGAAATCATAATAGAAACAAAATGATCTATACATGTTTTTATAGAGCAAAAAAATTAGTTCAAACTCACCCTAAGTCTATGGGAAATTCAATAGCTCAATAACTATGAATAAAATAAGTGAACCATCAATGAATCTATAGATTCTGAATTTTTGTCGGAATACAAACTATTCGCACAATGCTAAATTCTTAAATAATTTCTCAGTTTTAACAGTTCTCGTATGAATCCGATATCACCACTCTCAATACTGATGAGAAGAAAAACTAGTCCACTGAACGGCCAGCTAGATGAGGTTCTTCAAGTTATCGGTACACGCAACACTAATATCTTTCATTGATTTTCCATTCATAAATGAAAGAATGATGATTCGGGTAAAATAATGTATTCTGTTGCGTTCAAAATGACTGCAATTTTTGAAAGTGACAGTAGGGCCTCGTCAATTCATAGGCATAACACAAACCGTGGATCGTTTCATATTAATCAGCTAGTCTCTTAGAGTAACAGAACAAGCGATACAACATTGATGTGGGACCATGGTCATCTTAGTTATCCACCTACAAACCGAAATAATGCTGATAGGTTAAGTGTCGGCTTGAATTTTTCCGACAGAAATATTAGTTCACCATGAATGTATCAAAATTTATCCACTAAACTTACATTATTTGTCGCAATTTGGTTTTCTCTAGAGTATAATATTTGTAGTTGCATTGAGGTACGCTGTTTTATGGCATTTTCGTTTATTCAAGTTTACACTTAAACACTACAGAAAAAAAAATCTGAAAACAAAACCTTGAAATCAAATCAAAATACAGTCAGAAAAACAGTAATTTTGTTTGGTTTATAACAATTACATATTTGTAGGGTATTTTGTTGTCAATTGACAGATGCAGTTATATACAAAAAGAAAATATCCCAAAATATTAGACTTCAAAAATGAAATGTCACAAATTTAGGAATTAAAAGCTAAACGGACATTAATATGGAGACTTGCTGATCTAAACCATCTCATTCTTCACCGTAGTATACATGCAATCTATTAGGATTTATAAATTCACATTTCAGGTGACGAAACTTTTCATATTAGAGAAATCATCGAAATCTTCAATAAAATTCAGTTCATAAAATTTTATTTCGTTTCCTATCGAAGACTCTTCTGTAGACCATTTCAATATAACAGTTCCGTAGTACTTTGCATTATTTTGACCTACTTTATGAGTAGGTTCAGCAAGCGTTTGTGATGTAAGCGCCCAATAACATATTTCTCTGAAAATTGCAGAACCTCAGCTGAACTCTACTCAAATATGTCTCGCTCATAAACATATGCCTTCTGGAAGAAATTCTCTGAATCACAGTTACAACTGTGGTTACGATTTAGAAGAAGTTATTAGAGAAACTAACAGCGACTTTATGAAATTCTACTGCAGGTTTTGATGGCTTTTTTATGTTCTAGGAAGCATCGAGAAATGATATCAATAAGAGTGAATCTTCGAATTTCTTGAAACACGATAACAATCTGGTTTCTCCCTCATTGCAACCGTCAGGTCCGCCTAGTTTAGCAGTAACACCCGAACCCACAGAAAATGCGAACCAGAATAGAAGTCCTAGTCCTTACTTGAGTGAAAGTGAAGAGGAGGACGACGAAGATGATGCAAGGCTGATGGAAGGAAGAACGATGTCCGCCGCCGGAGTTCAGGTTAGTACATTTATACGTTTATTCTTAAGTAAAACATCTGTTGAGACCACAAGTTTAGAGATGTCATCTGTGTTAGAGGATCGTTTCGAATATTCCGTATTCACGTAAAGAATTCCTGTAATGTTGTATCTATCTGTAAGATACGACACAAATTTAAACGTTTCATATTGTGATGATATTAGTTTTGATCTTCGTACAGTGTTCTTTTAAATAGTTTATTGATTCTGCCGTTACTACGTGATAGTTAGTTATGATCACTAGTGTGTATTCAAAATCAGGATTGCAATTTCGGTCTCTCGACCATCTTCGGCTGACAACAAGTATTGAACTGAAATTGAAATACATACGTACATAAACAGGAAGATACAAAATTAAAAACGGTGCAAACCAGAAGTAATAAACGAATTAAGTTGAAACCAGGTATTAAATATATATATATATATATATATATATATATATATATATATATATATATATATATATATATATATATATATATATATATATATATATATATATATATATATATATATATATATATATATATATATATATATATATATATATATATATATATATATATATATATATATATATATATATATATATATAGGGGTTTTACCCCGACGAGTTGCCTATATATCTGTTCATGCAATCAAACTGATTTCATGAAAAATATAAATCCACCACCCGGTAATTAATACCATTGCCAGGCAATGATTATAATCAAAACATATCCTGGAGTAATTATATATTAGGATAACGTTAAATGTTATGAGAATATATCAATCTACCCCAATATATATACATACTATAGCATCATCAGACAATGATATCAATGTACCAACGAGTAGTGTCAGAGGCTTTCTCTCCGGAAAAATCCAGTGTACGGACCTTAGTCAAGTAACACTGAATGTTACTCATTAATAGTTTCCTTTGTGTGAAGTGGTGAACAATCGAATAGAATACTGCTCTGAATATAAATATGACAAAATTGTCAGTTAATTATATTATATTTATATAAACAAATAAATAAAATATGAAATGAGATTCTGAGCAGTATAAACTAAAGAAAACCTATGACTCTACCTCATTATTATTTTCGGAAAGAAACCTACGAAGAATATTACAAGATTTGATGACTGTTATCTTTTGTAACTGTTCAAACAAATTTTTCTTCAGACCCAAAATCTCAATACTTTTGTGAAGATTTCTAGGAATAACGCCTGTTGTAGAAATAATAATCGGTAGAATAAATATTTTCTTCATTTTCCACATTTTTTAATCTCGTCGCCAAGCATCATATATTTAGAAATTTTTTCATTGTATTTATTTTGTATATTATGTGTGTCGGGTATAGCAATATCAATTATATATGTTATTTGATTCTGTTTATCATTAAGACGATATCTGGTCTATTGTGTTTCACAGCTCTGTTGCACAGAATTGTTTTATCAAAATAAAGTTTATATTTCTCATTTTCACAAATAATCTCAGGTTCATATTTTTGAAATTTTTTCTTTTGGGAATTAGGTCATGTTTAATTCCTAGATTGAAGTGAATAATATTAGCGACGGCATTATGTCTTTCTAAATAATCTGTTGAAGCAAGGACTGAGCAAGATGATAATATATGAAAAACTGTTTCTGAAGAACAGAAACATCTACGGCAAGAATCATCTATATTTTGTTTGATGATATGTTTTCTATAATTCCTTGTGAAAACAACCTGGTCCTGGATCGCAATTGCCAAGCCTTCTGTTTCATCAAACAATTCTCCAGATACTAACCATTTATTCGATGCAATTTCATCAATATAATCATTTTCAATTCTTTAGGGTGCTTTCCGTGTAATTCCTTCTGCATCCAACTTTCTCTTTTAGAATTATCATCAAATATATCAAAATCTACCTTTTGCATTGTCAAGTTCAGAGGTGTAAGATTATAATCTGAAGCAACAACAATATCATGTAATTTAGACGTTCTCTGTTTATCATGAAAATGGGAACGTAGATGAAAAATCTGTTTACTACGAAGATTATTCAAATCAATTAATCCACGACCTCCAAGTTGTCTAGGTAGTGTAACTCTCTGAACAGCTGACTTTGGGTGGTGCTTATGATATTTACAGAGCATTTTCCACGTTTGACATTGTAACGCATTTAGATCAGTTTTAGACCATTTAATAATTCCAAAAGAAGATGTAAGAATATGAACAGCATAGGAGTTGATAGCTCTGAAAAAGTTTTTACTAGTTAAATAACTCTTGATGATAATTCTAAGTCTTTTGTAATATGAACTTCTAATATTTTCTTTAGTGCTGCTATGGTTAATTGTCTTCTCTTGACAAAATCCAAGATATTTATATGTATCTCCTTGATGCATTGGCTCGATTTCGATATTGGAAATCTTTATATAATCAGAGGTGATCTTTCCTTTTTCAATAGAAAGGTTTTTACATTTTGGAAGCCCAAATTTCATATGAATATCATTGGAATAGTTGAAAGTAATCTCAAGTAGACTTTTTAATAGATCTGGTTCCGGCATATAATTTAATATCATCTAAATAAATTAAGTGACTTAATTAGAATTCAGTTAATCAACTCTTTATTTTGAAGCCGAAACTAGTAGCATTTAATTCATGAGATAATGGATTGAGGCAAATACAAAACCAAAGAGCACTTAAAGAATCACCTTGAAAAATGCCTCTTTTGTATATATATATATTCTTTTGAAGGAGAGGATTTACAAAAATTGGAATAATTGTATTTACAATAAATGCTTATATCTATAATTTTGGTGTGTGTCAGAAAAGCACAATTGTAAAAAACAAGCGAATAAATATAATACCAGCGGAAAAAACACACCATGCCTGTTCCTTAATCTGGCATCTAAACTCGCATCATACCTCCTACGATTGGCCGTAAAGTGTCAGCACAGGAAATGTAACAGGGGAACCATACTATTTTGCGTATGATTCAGTAAACGAGTGAAAAAACCTGTGGAAAAAAACTCGTTTCCCTGTCACTATTGCACTAGCAATAGCTTCTCTGTTTATGTTGTGTTAGTGTCGTGTGTACAAAATAGAACCAAAAATTTTTCTGCTTAGCAGCTCCATTCTCTCAATGTCATCTTGCACTCCATGATTTCCAGAATTTCACGAAGACAAGGGTGAAAAGGAAGGGGAATTGGGACTGGGAAAATCTGTAACAATGGAAAAAGAAAACTAGCAGAAAAAGATTTTATCAAAACATACTTAACTCTTATATGTTTAAACTCACTTGAATCTAAGAACTTAACTAATGCACCTCCGTTTTTCATCAGGGAACATCTCATACACCTTTTAGGAATGAAGCCCTACATGGGTGTAGCCCTTGCCCTATCAACACTAAGGGGGAGCAAAAACTAATCTCCTAAATAGACTTGAAGTGCTCCAACCAGTTGATAAAATTATCTGAAACGGTATGAAATTCTTGAAAATCACCCGTAAAATGGTAAATAGGACAATCGAGGACTAAATGTCTTATTGTTTCTTCAGCTGCGCCACATTCACATGCGGAACTTTCTACAGTATTCCGTTTGAACAACATACTATTACTACGACAATGTCCTGAGACGATTTAATGTACACCAATTTTCCTACTAATTTCGAAACCTGCATTCCTTTTGGAAGGATCCTCTATGAGAACTTTATTAAAACATCAATTTCCTGTCATTCAGTTTTCCAAAGATCAACAGCCTTCACCTGTGTATGCAAAAGTCAATCGACCAAATAGGTTTCCTAGATTTCATTTCCAGAAAAATTTCTGGAAATGAGTGATACTTATCCCAAGACGATTTAAGAGCTGATTTCCTGCGAATATGGAAAGGAACTATATTAAAAATAACCGGAAGTCAAGGGGTAGCAGTTGTATTGATACATCCACATATAACTCTCATAGAACAGTTCAACTGAAAATCAATCTTATTGACTTGAGTGCTATTGAACCACACCTGACAGCAATATTCTGCTGCTGAATATACTAAATCTAAAGCAGTAGTTCGCAAAGTAGAGACTCCGGCGCCCTAATAAGATCCAGCTAGTTTATGTAGTATATTGCTTCTTGTTTTCAACTTCTGACATAATTTATCAATATGAAATTTGAAAGTCAAAGAACTATCTAGCTTCACACCAACATATATTGGGGTGAAATTATGAATTAATTGTGATTGATTGAAGAATACTCTTAGTTGCCTATCCTTCTCATGATTATTCAGATGAAAACAAGAAATCTCAGTTTTCGAAGGATTTGGACATAAACGCCATTTTTGAAGGAAATGTTCAGAATATCTAAATTAGAAGTCAGTGTATGCTCAATTGTTTCGAAGTCATAGTGTCGAAAAACCATAATAAATAAATAAACTTTGTAGAGGAAGTTCCAGGATGGCAGACATATATAAATTGAAAAGAAGAGGTGCAAGAACAGATCCCTGAGGTAGGCCATTATTGAGAGTGTGAAATTTACTGCTCTTCTCACCGATGAAAACTCGATGTCTTCTATCAGATAACATATTTTCAATCAACTCTTCATTTTTTCCACATTGAACTACTTCAAAGAGTTTATAATCTAAACCATCCTTCCACACAGTGTCATATGCCGAAGAGAGATCTACAAATACAGCACCTATTTTAAGTTTATCCTGAAACCCTGTCGCAATGAAAGTGGATAAACCTAAAACCTGATAAGAACAATTCCAGTTTTTTCGAAAACCTCCCTGAGAAATGGACAGAGCTCTGTCAATGATTAGTTCTAACCTCTGATAAAGAAAAACAAAATAAAAAAAATAAAAATAAAAATATGAGCGAGTAACTTGGGCCATATTATCTCTATTGGGAGTTTGAAAATTTCAATGGATTCTAGAAAATATAATTTTGTTGGTTAGGTATTCTATGAATGATTTAAAGGTGATTTTGGGGTAGAGACTGATGGCGATTTTCGATACAATATGAAGAGAAAGTAAATTCATCGGTTCTCTGGTTATTGAAATCTGATAGATGCTCTTTATATCTAGTTTTGAATGAACAAACAGTCTGACCTAAATAAACGCCTTCAAATTCCATGCAGGAAAATCTGTGAACTTCAGTATTGCCAAATCTGTCGGATTCATCTTAACGATTGAACAATTCTTGGGAGAGTTTAATGTGGGTTCTTAAAGCTACTTTTTTGTGCTGTTTTGAAAATATATTTGCAATCTTTTCACTAATAGGTCCAAAAATGTGAATGAAATTTATTCATCTTTATTAGTTGATTATGTACGGGGGTAAATACCATATCATGATATTCTATTTGTGTTTGCTTCTTTCTGATTATTCCGTTTGTTATACCCGAGGGATAACCATTGTTCTCGGTCATTTCATTAATAGTTTATACCTTCTAGTTTTATTTTTCGCAAGCCGTTATCCGAAGAAATTATGTCCGGGGAAGTGTCAATTATTGAATAAATAGCAAAGAACAATGGAACACAAATAGCATATCATAATATTTACCCATGTATAGAATCAAGCAATACACACATATTTTGGCCCTATCAGCGGAAAGATTGCAATGTCATTTCAGAACAGCATAAAAGAGTAGTTTTCAAAAACCCACAAAAACACACAAACAAAATATAGAAATGGATCAATAACAAACAATTCATATCCTTTATTTGAATATTAGAAGCTTAAGAAATAAGATGGATGAACTGGTAGATATTGTTAGAGCTAATAAAATCGTAGCCCGTTACTCTAAATCCGCTAAAGCGCAAAGTCAATAAAAATCGAAATTTTGAAAAGGCATCGATATCTAAAGACTGTAACCCACTTTCGCTAGAATAAGTGAGACCATAACCGAAAATAGGGCCCAGAAAGCAACTAACATGAGGGTTTTGACAGACACTCCAGAAAAAGATGCGCCTTCTTTAGTACAATGAAGAATCAAAACCATAAAGAACATAAAAAGGCGAAAATAAATCAGAGAAGAAAGCAATATTCTGGAAGTTCCTCAGAGTCGAATAAAAAGAATCACTTTGTTAAGATGAACAATAAAAAAAAGAAGAAAAAATGTAAAGAAAGCACAACTTCCATCAGACACCAAAGATGATGATTATTTTTGTCTAGTGTGCGCTGAGTCTTATTCAGTCAGTCTGCCAGGAGAAGAGTGGATACAATGCACTGTTTGCCTTGACTGGCCTCATGATAAGTGCACTTTTGGTGTCAGTGCATTTTATGTAAAATAAATTACTTGAGTTCATTTTTATCAATACGAAATTTGTTTGTAACTTTTTCCGTTTCTATGTGACAAAGTTTGTATACTAACCCAAATGCTGTAAAGAGACCTTTAGGTAGTACTAAAGACTCTGAGGTCTTATGAACCATATGACTGTTTTCATTATAAGGTAAATTTAATAGGGTAAACAACGGGTTTGTTGAAATCTTTTGATCTTAACATGTGTTCCAATGAATGAAAGATAGATTCAAAATTAACTATTTTTTCATTTTTCCTTTGTATGCATCTTACACTGATTTCAACTAAATGCGGAGAAAGTGACCCTGCTATGCCCTACTTGGCATATACGATGGATACTTGGTTGATATCTTACAGATAGTTTCGAAATTAATTTCATCCCGAGAAGTTTTCGTTCCACTTGTCCCTGGTGTTATTCAACCTTATGGGACTCGGATCATGATGATGCATTTTCAGAGATAATAACGCTTCTATTTTTACTTTATCGAGCCCTTTGAGCCTAAATAAGGTAGACTCTAGATGTGCCAGCTGTACCTGTGTATTCAAATATTCTATCTGGCTATAACCAGTCAAATATTTATTCTGATGGTACTAATGGAATCTTCACTATTGATTTCCTCTTCTGTACTTGTTGGACCCAGAGTTTTGATTGCCAGTATTCGTCACTCTAATATAATGAGTTGGGCTGTTTTATTATTCATTTCACACCAATGGCATGGTCAGCAGTTTCCTATGAGAACATGAATTTCTTTAGTATTCGGATCCACAAAGAGTTCCTTCGGAGGTATTATTCCCAGTTTCTTCGAGCTTTTTTATTTTAGTGTTATATATAATTTAATATGCAGGGAATGTTGAAGTTTCAACTTAACCACCATAAAATAATTGAATGAAAAAGTATTCAACTTTGGATATTCATCTTGAGAATTTCAATTTCAATGAATTTGAATGAAATATGGAAAATGAAGGAGTCCGGCGATGTTTTTTTATTTTTATCATTTATTTTATTTTCAGATCGACCGGGCAAGTGCTGGGAATGTGAAAAGGAGTAAAGAAGAAATTCAAAATGATCCGGAAAAAGAGGACGACTTCGGATATACGATGAGTAAGTCAATGAATATGAGTTTCTTCATTGTTCGTTGGTGAAACCATTTACCAATTGTACTGTTTTTGTTTTCTTATGGTGTAATTTGAAGATGAGTAAATTATACAGGATGTTTCAGGTATGCAGTCGTTAATTTCTATAGGATATTCCCATCAAAAAAACATAAAAATGCCCATGTACAATATCCAAAAGTCATTCGTTCTCGGGATATAGAGTGTTGAAATTCAGATTTCTTTTCACGTTTCTGTTGGTAACTCTTGTAGTTTTCAAGAGATTCAGCTCAATTTGCAGAAAAGGAATTTTTCACCCATGAATTCAATACATATGTTCAGTAGTTTCGAAAAATACAGTGTAGTGAACCCTAGTCTCAAAAATATATTGACAAGATTTTTCGATCTAAATTTTCTCCCTTACTTGAAACTTTTTGGAAACAGCAATCGTTTTGAGAAAAAAATGATTCACATGAGCAGGCACGCTTTTTTTGAATCAACTGAAGTGAGTGAATATAATCAATAATTCAAAGGTGGGAACGAAACTTTTTGTTATAATTTACATATAAAAACTGAGATATTTGCTTTATGAAGTAGTTTTCACCTCATTTTCTGTTTAGTGGAAATTTAAACACTAAGGTGAAACTTATAGAATTTCACCGTAAATTCATTTTAGATCATAGTAATTCATAAAAAACGTATTCGGCATTACCACCTGATCAGCCATAGAAGGATAAATTTCAGCTAATTCTCCACTCTAACTCTCCAAATTATCAAAATTATGAATTACAAAACAAAAATCAACTTCAATTTTGACAAGTCCCTGTATGTTACTCTGGATACCAGCAAGATTATATATTCATATAGATATATAAAGGGCATTTTTCCATGTCCTTCGATGACAAATTTTCTGTAGAAATTAACTGCTGCATACCTTCATCTTGTATATACAATCATGTATGAAAATACGATTCATATGAATATATAATATATATATATATATATATATATATATATATATATATATATATATATATATATATATATATATATATATATATATATATATATATATATATATATATATATATATATATATATATATATATATATATATATATATATATATATATATAAATGTTCTGTCTGATTTCGTGAGTACGAAGAAAATAAAATTTGAGGAAATTGTTCTCTAGGGTAGTACCTTGGGGTCGTTGATTACCTGGATGAATGTAGCTCAGGAACTTTTATTTATGCAGATGATACATAGGCCCTTAGAGTCATTGAATGCTCAGATAAACTTACAGACAAAGCAAATAGGCTTTGTTTGAACTATTTAGTAGATGGTTTATGTGACGTTTCCACAAAATCGGTCGAGCGGTTCTTCATTCATCACATTTTTCCTGAGAAATGAATTCAATAAATCATCATTTTGCTAATGAAGATTTTGCTGTCAGATAGAAACTTTTTTCAGATGAGGATTGTGTTGTCGAATTGAAACTTTTTCAGTGTTGACATTACAAACATGTTGCTATGTCATTCATGCAGTCCATTTTGGACGTGCTTCGATTAAAGCAAATTGTTAGCATTAATTATTGCTTTGTGTTCATATTTTTAAACATATTGTTGAGTGCATTCATACAAAAGATGAGTCTTGAATTTTTCAAATGTACTATATATATATATATATATATATATATATATATATATATATATATATATATATATATATATATATATATATATATATGTGTGTGTGTGTGTGTGTGTGTGTGTGTGTGTGTGTGTGTGTGTGTGTGTGTGTGTGTGTGTGTGTGTGTGCGTTACTTTTTGCTGTTTTCAGCGAGCCGTAGGTGTTTAATATCGTTTACAGGCTTTATTTGAATTGAATTTATACAAACGGTAAGTTTTGAACTGTTAACTGGAATTACATGTATGTAAACATATTGTGTGCATACGGGTGTTTAATTCTTTTGTAACAGATGGAAACACGTCGATTTAAAAATGAATTATTTAATGATATTTTTATAAAATAGACGTATGCAGTCATATATATATATCCATACACGTATACGTACATGTATAAATACTGATATACCACTATTTGTTTTTGAATTGATTTATTCTTTTTCATATGAAGGAAAAATTTCACGAGCCGAAAGAGTAAATATAGGTTCCGCGAACACGTAATGCAAATGATGTGGCATTACTAAGACGATCAGAGATTGCAGTTGAACGCGCACAAGCTAATTCATCGCAGATTGAACGTAATTCACGAAATAGATCTGTTGGCCCTGTACCAGTACCTGTACTGTACATTTCAATGATGGACTCCCGGCATGTGTTGTGCTAATGGCAAAGTGAGATTGCCAGCTTTAGAAATTCCACCCGAACCATTTTAATAATTTTTCGGACATCTCAAACGTCGAAGTACTTTTCATTCAACAACACAATTGTGCATTTCAAATGACTTCTTCTGGTGCTACCAAAATTATTGGAGAAGAATTTTATGCCTACGCTTAATATAAATACTTCTACAAGATTGTCCTATGTATATATAACAATTTGAATCACAAAATCGTAATGAGCGTTGATAGACCTCATTTTGGAGAGCATGCAAGGCGACGATGAGGTTGCAATTGGAATTCTTGGTGATCAGTTTCCGTGATATTGTACTTCATCTCAGAAATGAGCATTGCAACGTGTTTCGGAACTTCATCGTAGTTACGATGCATTACAATACCGAATATTGCATTGTAAAGGTGACGATGGCTGCCATCGATAGTATTCTGATCCAACTTCTACCTAAAATTGAATACATGTTACAGATTCATGGCCAGATTTGTCACCAAGCTAGTTCGCTATTGCCATACCCTGACGCTGATCATCAATTTTTGGAAATTTATTTTATTAGTGTTGAAAATCGTGAATTGGATCAACGTTGTGCAATTGACTCGAATACAAGATTGCTGCTACATTACTAATTTCACTTCATACGTAGCGAAGCACGTAATAAAATCAAACTCCATAATACTCACCATACAAATATAGTATCATTTACTTGAGGCGCATTAATTTTATAATAAACTTCTTTTAGGGAATGCTAGCAGAAAAGTATGCATAAGCTTTATTGATTTATATACTTCGTTATTTCGACGAGTCATTATGTTTCCATGAATAATATTTCCTCTGAATGGAAAATGAATTCTCCATCATTACTTGATTTTCCTATTGTTTCTCGTTTCCCCCTTATAACAGAAGCTCTTCAAAAACTGCTTGTTAACAATATTTCATATCCAGTGTATCGCGTTCATAATAAATTCAGTTGGTTCAGACGGATTTGATTTCAAATGATTATTTTAACCTCCATGCAAATACACGTACTTTTGACGAATATTCTAAAAGGTCACTGTAATCTCAGATGAATATGATTTGAGTTGTATGCATTTATTTTTAATTATTTTATTCTTAACCTCTGGGAGGCCTGTCTCGCCATGTGGCCACACAAGATGATTTGATATGCGAGTTCACTCGCTTTTTGAAAAGGCCCAAATTGTAAGTAGTCGAAAAAATATTGAATGGAAGCGAATTCAACAGCACACTAGCTAACTTCCAAAGAAGTTTCATTGAAACAGGTACGCGGCGTAACCAGTTGGACCGTCTACTGATGAAAGTTTTTCGCGAGACTAGTTTTTCAAATCTTTCGGTTTTTGTTAGGATGTATTGTATATAATGTATTCTCAATAAAACAAAATAATATTTGACTTCTCCAAAGCACCTATTTCCAAAAACAATTGAAATTTGAAAATAACGAAATTTGGTAAAACACAAAACAAAATCCTGAACTACTATTTTCGAAACGATATGGAAGCACTTATATTTTTCAGTACCCAGAAGGTCCACCTCTGTTATTAATGACACTTTGGCATCGTCGCGGCACGCTCAATATTAAATTGTCTATTACATTTTGGCCTAAGTCATTCCAAGCCCCCTGAACTGCTAATCGAAGCTCCTGTTCATGATGGAAGACGTTTTGACGCAGGAGATTTCTTTTTAGGGTGTCCCACACATGCTCGATGGGATTCAGATCTAGGGAGCAGGATGGCCACGGTAGAAGATCAATATCATTCTCTTCAAGAACGTTCAAGACAACTCTTGCACGATGAGGAGGGGCATTATCTTGTTGGCAGAGTGGATTTTGACCCATTGTTTGGAGATACGGTACCACTACAGGTAAAACTATCTCATTTGCGTAAGAATTTCCCGTGAGGTTGTTCTGTATGAAAACGAGGTCAGATCTTCCACTAAGGCGTTTACCTCCCAAAACATCACTGATCCGCTTCCCTGTCTAACAAGTTCTCGAGCATGCTGGAGACGGTTTTGCTTTCCAGGTTCCTCCATATTCGAATTCTTTCCGAATCGGGATAATAACTAAATCTAGATTCATCACTGAAGAGAACTGTGGCCCACCTCTCTTGATCCCAGTTTACGTATTCTTGGCACCAAGCTAAACGAGCAGCGCGATTTCCATGGGTCAGTTATGGAACTCTTAAAGGACGTCTGGAGTCGAGTTGACCTTTGTGCAGCCGATTTCTCACAGTTTGGTCGGAAATTTGTACATTATGAACTCGTGATATCTCTTGAGCTAATTGAGATGCTGTGGTAGTGGGATCTCTTCTGGCTTGTAAAACCAAAAATCGGTCTTTGGCGACTGTAGTAATCCTGAAACGACCTGTATGGCGTTCTTCTACGCTAACTGTCTGATTGAAACGCAACCATAAACGGTTTATGACACTTGATATATATATATATATATATATATATATATATATATATATATATATATATATAGATTAAATTGAATTTTATCTGCTAACCCTTTCTTCAAGAATGAACAAATGTTCCTACTGGGGAATCGGGGTTAAAAGCACGGAAAGTGTTTGAGATATAAAACTTAAAATTTACAGAGTATTTTTACGCGTTTCGGCACAGGGCTATCATCAGAAAACATTCATCTCACAGTAATTAGCTAAAACAAAATCATAATCTCATTAAAACACATAATACAATTTTTACGTTAAAAGCTAGTCACCTTACACATTCTCTCGTGATATCATTATCATCACTGGTAGAACAAAACAAAAGCGAGAGAACAAGAACGGACAATAACAATTAATATTTGAGTATAACTGATTGTAGCAATCTATTGAAAGGTGTATTCAAATTATCAGATTTCTGTAGACATCTATAAATCCGTCAACATCGGATCTTGAATTCAGTGTCTTAGGTTCTTTTGGATTTCGATCATTTCTAGAATGTTTCTTTTAAAGTCGTTGCTTTCAGATGCAAGAACTCGAACATCAGCAACATTAAATTTATGTTGTTGATCCATGCTATGTTTCGCTAGGGCGATACTTTTTATTAGATCTAACGGAGTAGTCGTGTTGGTATATTCTATTATGCAAGTATTGTTCAGTGTTACCGATATAGCACGCTCCCTAGTCCAGACAATTAACCTTGTATTTACGGTGTATTTTGTTCTCATGTTTCACCCTTGGCCTTAGAGTAGTGAATAATTGTTTGCAGTAGTTGTTAGGTTTGTGTCCAATCTTGATGTTGTATTTTTCTGGGCATTTATTAATTTGTTATGACAGCCTCACTTATACACCCGGACTGTAACAAAAATTGATAAATGCCTAGAAAATTACAACATCAAGATTGACACAAACCTAACAACTAGTGCGATATATATATAGATTAAGTTGAATTTTATATGCTAACCCTTTCTTCAAAACTAAACAAATGTTTTTACTGGGGAATCGGGGTTAAGAGCACGGAAAGTGTTTGAGATCAAAAGCTTATAATTTACAGAGAATTTTAACGCGTTTCGGCACAGGGCTATCATCAGAAAACATTCATCTCACAGTAATTAGCTAAAACAAAATCATAATCTCATTAAAACACATAATACAATTTTTACGTTAAAAGCTAGTCACCTTACACATTCTCTCGTGATATCATTATCATCACTGGTAGAACAAAAACAAAAAGCGAGAGAACAAGAACAGACAATAACAATTAATATTTGAGTATAACTGATTGTAGCAATCTATTGAAAGGTGTATTCAAATTATCAGATTACTGTAGACATTCATAAATCCGTCAACATCAGATCTTGAATTCACTGTCTTAGGTTCTTTCTGGATTTCGATCATTTCTAGAATGTTTCTTTTAAAGTCGTTGCTTTCAGATGCAAGAACTCGAACATCAGCAACATTAAATTTATGCAGTTGTTCCATGCTATGTTTCGCTAGGGCGATACTTTTTATTAGATCTAACGGAGTAGACGTGTTGGTATATTCTTTCATGCAAGTATTGTTCAGTATTACCGATATAGCACGCTCCTAGTCCAGACAATTAACCTTGTATATACAGTGTGTTTTGTTCTCATGTTTCACCCTTGGCCTTAGAGTGGTGAAAAATTATTAAATGCCAGAAAGTTACAAGGTTTGTGTGACACAAATCTTCAATGTTGAACAATTTTTCACCAATTTATCAAGGGTGAAACATGAGAACAAAACTCACTTATACACCGGACTGTCAGGACTGTGGAGCGTTATATCGGTAATACTGAACAATACTTGCATAAGAGAATATACCAACACGACTACTCTGTTAGATCTACATAGCATTGAACAACTACATAAATTTAATTTTGCTGATGTACGAGTTCTTGCATCTGAAAGCAAAGACTTTAAAATGATCCTAGAAATGATCGAAACCAAAAAATCCTAAGACAGTGAATTCAAGAGCTGACATTGATGGATTTATGAATGTCTACAACTTAACCCCGATTCCCCAGTAAAAACATTTGTTTATATATATATATATATATATATATATATATATATATATATATATATATATATATATATATATATATATATATATCTATTATAGGTGATTCACCAGTGGCGCGGTCCTCTATAGCTCGTACACTCTTGAAGATTTTCCTTTTGTTCGAACGGTATTGTAATTAGAAAGTAAAAATCTACTTCAGCAATTTATTCTGAAATAAACAGGGTGTCCGATTTTCTATAAAAAAGCTTGGGAGGTTTTTTCATTTTGGAAGACCACCTTTTTGTTGAAGATTGAAGAGCGTCCTGAAGTCTGCTATAATGTCCTCAGGTAATGAGTTTTTTTGGTGAGTAGTTTCGCCACAATATTTTTTTCCGTAAAATTTCATGAAAATAGGCTCTCACATCATCGCATGCTTGTTAGGGTGGAGAGAATGAATAATTTTTTTCTTTCGTTTTCTTATTGCCCAAGGATAGCTCTCTTGATGAATTGAAATAGATTATTCTCTATTTATACACGAGTTTAGGCCGCTTATGAATCTCGAACAAAAAAATTTGTAATCCAATCTGAAAAAACTACCCAAGAAATTCTTATAGAGAGTTGAGACACCCTGTTTACGACAAAATAAATTGCTGAAGTAGATTCGTACTTTCTAAATAAAATACCGTTCGACCAAAAATGAAATCATCAACAGTGTGCGAGCTACAGAGCACCGCGCCACTGGAGAATCACCCAGGATAAACTCAATCATCGTATTCACTTGAACATGAAACAAACTCTTTCACCACTATTTCAGCTCTTGCCGATGACAGTCCAGATTGACACATATCTTCAAGAGAACTATACTATAATTTACTAATTGTTCTTGTTCATCAAATCTTCCCTGTTTTCTGTATATCATTATAACCACAAACATAACCCTAAACCACTCTATTCATACCTGGCGTATTCCACCAGTCTATAAATGATATGAATACCCATTCCAGTTATCATTCTATTCGTACAAACAAAAATGGTTTCATTGAATTCAATATGAAACCATTTATATCCAATTGTTTTCTATAAACTGCGAAAATTGATTCAGTTTGCACCATCGGGAACATCCGCTGAACTTACAATGGGAGAGAAACTAATAATTCTGCAATGAACATATCTCCAACCAATCGTTTCGAGGCCACTATATCTCCAATTGAATATTGTATAAAACGCTTGAATTCAATCGAATTCAACGAAAATGTGAATATGAAGAGCCTGTTGTATATTAGGAACTCTATTATTTTGAAAGGTCGTATAAATTTCATCTGATTTTGCTGTTTTCATGGAAACATTCTTCATCATTTGTATTCATCTTTCAGCAATAGTTTATTTTTCCATTCAAATCAAGGGAATTTCGTGATATTCTAAACACAAATGAATAGAATTAATAGAACTGAAGAACAAAGCCGCTTTTTGTGCCAGATTGCAAGAAGAGACCCTAGTACCTCGCACCCCATACACCACAGGCAATTCCTTGAAGCAACAGGCATCAGTATATCAGTCGAAACGATACGTCAAATACCTCGTTTAAGGGGTTTATACAAATGAAGCCCTTAAGAGTTCCAGAGCTAACAAGAAAACAAAAAATTATGAACAGACTTAATTGGTGTATCGAGCACCAAAATTGAAATATTGAGAATTGGCGAAATGTTCTTTGTTCGTATGAAACCAGAATTGGTGTTTCATCAGATGACTGCCGGATTCGATTTTTAAAGGGTCGTGAAAGACGAGCTAGACTCCGAGCAGCAAGATGAAATACCAGGGGGAAAGGGTGATGTTTTGAGGTGGCGTTATGCTGGGAGGCAAAACAGATTTGATTTCGTTTCCTGCGAGTGTATCGTCTAGAAATTACGTGGACTTAGTGCTGGAGCCCATAGTAAGACTCCGGCGAGGTGCTACGGTAGGAATTTCACTTTTATACAAGATAATGCTCCTCAGCTTACCACCAACATCGCGCGATATTATCTTGAAACAGAGGGAATCGTTTTTTTGGACTGGCCAGCTTGCTGTCCAAACCTAAATCCTATTGAACATTCATGAGATAATCTCATGAGAATTAGACCGCTCCAGGATAATCCGATAAGAGTGGCAGAATATCACCACAGAGGAGGTCGAAAACCTAATTAAAAGCATGCCTAGACGGATTCAGGGCAAGAGCTACTGAGGTCGACAAAAAAACGTCTCCTTGAAAAAATAATATTCAATATTTTTACTACATGTGGAAAGAGTCTTTTATTTCCTTTCATTTGTTTCTTTCTAAAAAAAAACCTTAATTCATTTCTTTTTTCAATTGAAATATCTCAAAAAGGAGCAATTCTAACAATCCTTCGAAATTTCCAAAATCCTTGGGGTAATTTTGAAAATATCGGGTGTTTCCATATAAATTTGGTTGTGTGTATACCGGGTGACCTCTCAAGAGGAGGTATTAGAAAATAAATGAAGAAAGGAATGACCGATTGAAGAAAATTTTTCTTCTTTTGTCCGGAATGTTATTCGAACTAAGTTACGAAAATATTTTCAATTCTGTCACAGTTCCGGTTATATCGGAAGTTCACACCATCCTAATAACATAATGTATGTTTCTACTTTTATTGTTGTAGGAAATTAAATTCTAAACAATTTCTTTTCATATCATTATCACTTGAAATCATCCAAAAGGAAGATATGAATGTTTCAATTGGAAATTTGCGATTTTTGGTTGTCTCTTAGAAGGCATCATAATAATACGAAAGATCATTCAATATCGATCATTTCTAGCTCATTGTGAATAAAAAGCTCATTCAGCAGAACTCAATGCATTTAGAGACTTCACGGTATATAGGGTGTTTCCAAAGCATGTGGTAAATCGTAATACATTCAAAAGTCCGTTTTTCAAACTATCTTTTTTGCAAACATCCTAGAAATTGTGTAATTGATCGGCATCGATCTGTTAAAGATCTCTGTATACCTAAAATGCATTACGGGTTATTTGCGATTTTAACCCTAAAATTACGATTTTTCGATTATATGACCGGAAATCTTTCAAATAATGTATTTCGATCTCTCAATACGAGACCCATCTCAGAATCTTCATTTTCATGAAAGTATTTCTGGGCAGAATTCCGAGAGGGAAAAAGGATTGAATCTGACATCTCGGAAATTCATCTTCCAAGTGTTATTGATTTTATATATGTATTGAAAACTGTAAAAGATACAAGGTGAGCAACTCAAAGATAGGAAGACTATTTCCTGAAACTATTCAAGTTTCAGTGCGGTAAATGGAACAGATCCATGCTGATCAATGGCAGTCATCATCAAGTACCATCCTTATCTCGAATTTCAACCCTGGAGCAGGGTTTCCAAATCTGCCCGCCATGCACGCAGCCCCAAGAGTCAGAATAGTGAAACTGGCAGGCAGATTTGGGAACTAGCTCTTGTGAGGAAGGATTATTCATTGATTTACGGATATTTGAATAATTCTTCCTGTCTCAAGTTTACATATGTGGACTCCTCACGAAGTTTATGGTTGAAAATATGTGTCTCATCACATATTTACCGACAGGAGGCTTTATCCTGGAGAAAAGCCTAGGGCACCATTTCTCGTTTTGTACCGTTGATGTGATTCACGGACCGGCGAAAGATGTTCCTCAAGTGTTGGAATTTTTATCGTTCTCACATTTTTGTGACGTCATTCTAAATCCAACATGGCGTCGTCCCCAATATGGCGGACCAATTATTTTTAATGCACTCCAACAATATGAGTATCAAATAAAAGGGCTTGCCAAGAATGACTAGAAAAATAGTGTGACTTCACTCTTAATCCAATATGGTGGAACACCCAAAATGGCGAATAACTTTCTTTTATTCGTTCCTACAATATGGGTATCAAATTAAAGGGAGTGACGTCACTCTTAATCCAGTATGGTGGACTTTAAAAATTTCAAAAAATCAATTTTGAACACGTTCAGTTTGGATGACAAAACATATATAATTGTGTGACGTCATTCTAAATCCAAAAAGTATGAAATGAAATTAGGTAAAAAAATTCTTCAATAACAAGCTTTTATTTAAATGCGCTAAAAATAAAAAATAAACTTTTACATTAAAACTTTCTCTGTTAACTTATAATGTCATGTCAAATTGAAAACATTTGACACAATTTATATGTTATAAAATAAAAGCTTGTCGTGAGATCCGGATTTTCTTGGTGCCTAATAAAATTTTAGAAATAAGAAAGTAAATACGAGTACTTACATCTCCCGACAAGCTTTTATATTATAACATATAAATTGTGTCAAATGCGTTAAATTTGAAATGACGTTATAAGTTAACAGTACAAGTTTTAGTGTAAAAGTTTATTTTTTCTTTTAGCGCATTTGAATAAAAGCTTGTATAATTTTATTCAACTTAGTTTTATAATTGTCTTCTTTAAAATGCAATTCGGAAATTCATTTTCCTTTTACACAAATGCAATTTGCGATTTCTTGATGATTAGATTAGTTCACAAAGTTTCTAGAGATTCTCACGAACATAACGCACCGAACTGCAGTCTTACCGCATGAAAAATCGATAGTCCTTTATTTTAATGCATCAACTAACTGTTTTTATATTGGAAATAAGCTGAAACACAAGATGTGCTCCATTGACCTTTAGAACCATTACTAGTGGATACGAATCGAATTGAGTAGTTTTGTATACATACTGCCATGTATCCTTAATTCCCATATGAATTTCAAGAACACCTCACTTTGGACTGCTCGTCAATCTTTTCCTTCCTGTTATACTACACTCAGTGGAGTAATGAATCATAAACGAGCGAACATAACCATTTCTCTTTCATTATTGCCTGCAGATAATATCCATATAATAGACAATAGTAATAACTCAATACAATATTACAGGAGTTATTTTGTGTGCCCTTCGAATAGGCTGCGCAAGGATTATGAATATTAATGGTACCATGGTTATGGTGGATGATTTAAACGAATTTCTGCGCATTCAAAATATCGCAAGATAAGAGTATATCGACAAACTCACATTTTCTTTAAATCCTTCAAGAATCACCCCAACTCAAACAGTGCATTTGAATTTGGGAGGCTTTTACTTGGTAAAATTCCATTATCAATAATGAAAAACAAGTACTGTGTTTTGAGGAATTTTACTTAATAATTGCGATTCGTAACGCGTTTCACTACACCGTAGCTTCTCCAGACGAATGAATGTACAGAAAATAATAATGAGAATATAAATATAAACGTTCTTGAGTAATTAAAAGCTTATTGGGTTGCTTCTTCTTAAGTGGTTATTTATGACAGTATATCCAATAAAATGAAGAAATAGATTGCTCCTCGAAGAGATTCAATAGAGGTGAAGGGCTTAAATCGACTTGTTCATTGATGAGTCTACCTGAGTGTTTGTATTTATTGATTTCCAAAGTTTCCCAAAGATCTACCTTCCAATATTTATTATCTGTATGCAAAATTTCAAACTGTGGGTGGAAAGAATGATTACTTTCTAAGAGATGATTCGCGTAATTTGAATCTGATTTTTCATTTGAAAAACTGCGTTTATGTTCCGATATTCTAATATTAAATTTTCTATGTGTTCTACCAATGTAGAGATTATCACAGTCATTGCAACTCAATCTATAAACACCTGATTTATTGTTTTTACCTGATTTGGTTATATTATTTTTATATATTTGCCTAAATTATTATTAAATTGAAATAATTGCTACTCAAGAATAATGATGAATTCAGTTTCTCACTTGTAATGCCAACGTAGATTGAGATGTTAAATTTTTGTTTCAATTCATCGACAGGGTGAACTTCATTCAATGCGATTCTACTTTGTTTTTTATTTAAAATATTATATATTAGTTTGGGATTGTAACCATTATTTTTGGCTACCTGTTTAATCAAATTTAATTCTTTGTTGAAATTTTCTGGTGATAACGGGGTGTTAATCAATCTATGAAAAAACTATTGAATGCTGACATTTTATGTTGATAGGGATGACACGACGAGTTATGTATTATAATATCTGTATGTGACGGCTTATGGTAAATTGCGAAAACATGTTTTCATTCGAAATTGTTACGTCTAAGAAATTCATCGAATTATTGCTTTCTTTTTCGGTTGTGAATCCAATTTTGGATGTAATGAATTTATATGATTTTCGAAAATTTTTAACTGTCTATCTGTTCCTGTGAAGCAAATATTGATATCGTCTACATAGCGATACCAGTATACTGTAGAATCGCATTATATTAAGTTTACCTTGTGGATAAATTGAAACAAAAATTCAACACCTTAACCTACGTTGGTATTACAAGTGAGAAACTGAAATCGTTCTTGAGTAGTAAAAATTTCAACATAGCTCTCCAAACTAATAATAATTTAGGCAAATATATAGAAAATAATAGAACCAAATCAGGTAAAAACAATAAATCAGGTGTTTATAGATTGAATTGCAATGACTGTTATAATTTCTACGTTGGTAGAATACATAGAAATTTTAATATTAGAATATAGGAACATAAACGCAGTTTTTCAAATAAAAATCAGACTCAAATTACGCGAATCATCTCTTAGAAAATAATCACTATTTCGACCCACAGTTTGAAATTTTGCATACAGATTATAAATATTCGAAGGTAGATCTTTGGGAAACTTTAGAAATCAATAAATACAAATACTCAGGTAGACCCATCAATGAACAAGTCGATTTAAGCCCTTCATCTCTATTGAATCTCTTCGGGAGCAATCTGTTCCTTAATTTTATTGGATATATCTGTCACAAATAACCACCTTATTAATTAAGAATTAGAATTAGAAATTTTCGTGTTTCAAATTTGTTATCTGTAAATTGAGCCAATATGAAAATATAGATTGCCTTCATTTCACATCTCTTTCACTCTTTATGGGATGAACCTATCACTATTTCTTTTGCCAATATCATTACAATATGCTCAATTTAATTGTATTAACTTGATGGGTAAATGCTATATCGATGTCATTATGATTTATAATAAAAAACAAGTACTGTGTTTTAGGAATTTTACTTAATAATTGCGATTCGTATTCCTATTCTTTAATTTCATTGGATATACCTGTCATAAATAACCACTTAGGAAGAAACAACCCAATAAGCTTTCAATTACTCAAGAACATTTATATTTATAGTCTCATTCTTATTTTCTGTACATTCATTCGTCTGAAGAAGCTACGTTGTAGTGAAGCGCGTTACGAATCGCAATTATTAAGTAAAATTCCTTAAAATACAGTACTTGTTTTTTATTATTCAAACAGTGCGTGTAAAAGTTTTAGTTTCAGTTTGAATCTATTTAATATTTTGACTAGGAAATTCTTGCAATCTCTTGTTTCGTATTATTCAGAAACTATTCCAATAATCGCTTGTTGGCTTTAACTTGCAAATTAATTCTAAATTTTGGGCATGTATCAAAATTTAGTTTTTATTCTGTCTATAGTGTGGAGAATGGTTCGAACCTTGCAATAAGTTACATACCATTATTTTTTCAAAATGCTGCTATAAATCTACAGTTTTTGTATTTTTCCTTCCACTATGATCAACGTAGCTTCTTGCAAATTTTCATGATTCTTGATTAACGTAAAACGAATCTCAATTCAAATAGAAGGTAATACATATTTCTCTCTGTTCATTCCACACAAGGGTCTGTGATATTCAATCTGACCCGAATCAATCTTGGATGTGAAAATCCTTGTCCAGAAATCTTTTTCACTTAAATATGAAATATTAGTAGGAAAAAAGACGTATACACTTACTTCTTTCAGATTTCAGTCAGATAGAAGCGGGCGTTTAGATAAAGCTGATCTAAAAATGAATATGGACATCCCAAATCGAATATTCATTTTCTTCTATAAAAAAAACTTTCATTTTCACATCATTCATGAAGTCCATTGTTCGTGAGATAGTATGAGTTTCATGTCGGCATGGTTTAAATGAATATTCAGATCAAAATTGATTTATTCGCCTTTTTATTTTCATTATATACTGAGTTATTTTTCATTTGGAAGTCCATTTCACATTTCCGACTGAAATGAGTAGGATAAATCAGGATATTCCAAAGCTTTAAAATTGGGTTTCACTTCAGTAGCGGAAAATTTAATAGGCGTATTAAGACCGCGTAGTATATGTTGGGGTTCATTTGAATTTGAAATGAAAATATATAGCTTGGCGTTAAATGTTGCAATTCAGATCTTTTGCTCATGTGATTTTTGAAGCTTTTCTCCTCGTTTATATACTCAATGGCCCATTTGTTGTTTTCTTCTTGGCAAGTTTTGGATTTTCAACCTAATAAGACAAAGAGTCACAACAAAAATTAAAGGATTACATTGATTATCCCAAAATGTCAAATTCTGAAAGCATCAAAACACGAAATAACAGTGTAGAGAATAGATGAACATTTAGAATTCAAAATAATTGCAATGAACTAGCTTTTGTGAGTAGTGACGTTCTGATTAAAATTTGAAACATATTTGTACTGTTTTATTATCAACAAATTAACCAACAGATCAGTATTATCGTGGTAATGACCTTCTCGTTCATTATCTGTTATAATTAAAAATTACTCGAAAATTTCATTTGATTCTAGGTAATTAAGTTCTCTACTTTTTGGGCAATGGGTTGGATTTTGTAAATAATCAATAATAACAATAATAAAAATAATAACTACGTAGTTGAAATCTTTTAATGCTCGGGAAAATTGTTAATCAAACTTTAGGTTGGTTTTAGTAAAATATGGTTCTTTACCTTCTTCTTTACGAAAAACACAACAACTTCAGGAGTGCCGACGTCATGAGGTGAAAGAAAAATTTCGATTTCAGCTGAAAATCAGAATGAAAAAATTCTTCACGCTACTTTTTCCCCAATTCTTCGAATATTTTTAAAATCAATATCTTGAATTGTTCAAAAAACACTGAGTTATCGATTAAAAGCCCCATTCGAATTTTTTAGTGAACAAAAACGTTCCAGCGGTCTTCAAATATTGTTCATTTTCGAATGAGTCAGCCATATTGGATTTCACCGAAACTGAAATACCGATACAATTTCTGAAAATCCTAGTCTAGTCCTTTGACTTTCCAATGAAGTAAGAATGAATGGTATAGACCTAGAATTGCGAAAGCTATAACTTAAAAAATTTGTCCGGTTTTCTCTGGCGTACCCTATATATTTTTCGTAATTTTTTATTTGTTTCCTTTAAAACGAAAAAAAAATGCACCACGTTCGAGAATGTCGACATGACGTTTTTTTTACAACTTTGAACCCCTCTCCTTTCTTACGACAGATTAGAAGAATATACACGTTTTAGCAGGTAACTAACTCACCCAACCTTAAGCGCTTGAGAATTTCAGATGAAAATTTTTTTTGTTTCTAATCTGATCCATTATCCTTGACGGGCGCCTATATCTATCAGTTTAATATTTTGTAGAAGTCCTTAACCAGCTACAAGGTATCCCCATGTATATTAATCTGCCGCGCTTTAGTAAAGTCCGTACTCCCCTACTATAAGTTGGTAATACTGTTTTTCATACTGACGCAGAGTTTGAACGCGAATTTTCATTTAGTTTGTTTACAGTATCGATTTCTTCAGTTCTCATAAGTGTACTTTGCGAATTTCACACGGATAAAAAATATTGAACAAAGAATTTGGCTAAAATCTCGTATTGCTCCCAGTTGGATGCTGTGTATACAGATTTTTGTTGGCAAAATTGGAGTCACTGGGTATATCTGATCCAATTTTGTTCTGGTTTCGGGGCCTCTTGAGTGACCGAACTCAATTAGACAAGTACAAATCGTTTCTTTCCAGAGAAATACTTGTCATTTAGGGAGTTCCACAGGATTCACACTTGGGCCCAATTCTTTTCAACCTGTTCATTTAAGATGTGCAGGAAGTTATGAAGTGTAAATTTTTGTTGTTTGCAGATAATATGAAGTTGTTATTAGAAAATTAAAGATGTTAAGGATGTTCATTTTCTGAAGGATCAGATTGATGCACTGATAAACTGCTTAACTTCAAATTCTTTAAAACTGAATTTCGATAAATGTTGTGTGATTTCATAAAACCAGGAGCCCAATGGAACACGGCTATGCAATGGACGATGAGCTGTTGGGCAGGGTTAATTATATGAAGGATCTAGGATTGATCCTTGACAGTCATTTAAATTTCAAGGAACCTATTCGCAAAACAACAGCCAGAGCATACCGGATGCTGGGTTTCATTATTGGGAATTCAAGCGACTTTGGTTCAAGTACAGTCAAAATTCTTTTCTCTACGTTGGTGAGATCAATTCTCGAGTATGGAATCTACATCAGGTCTCCTCATTATAAATGTGACATTTGCTGTCGTTCAACGAAAATTTCTTCGTCATCTGGCATTCAAGATGAATCTCTTTGATCAGGACATAGATTCAGTGAGGGCTAGGTTTGACATGGATTCTACAGATTCTACAGAGACGTAGAACTATATTTGATTTGAGTTTCTTTTTCGAACTAATTAATGGGTTTAATTAATTTCAATCTTCCTCAAAGACTGACGAGATACACACCACCAACTGTTCAGGGCTAAAAGTTGTATAAGAGACTACAGTCAACATTTTCTTATTAATCACTGTGTATCTCTGTTGGGATAATAAAGGAGAAGTTTAGACTTGTTTAGTGTATCATTGGCCAGGTTTCGGATGGAGGTAAAGAGATTAATTTAGGTGGGAATGCTTGTATGAACACCATACTTATTATAGACTGTTTTTTCTTGTTCATTTTTTCTTAATATTATTGGGGGTTTCCCGTTTACTGAATCGCATAATTTAGAGAATGTAGCATCTTTAGTGATAAATGAATGAATAAATAAATAAATAATTTCGCAAGGTTTAACTTTAATCTACACTTTATTTGAAAAAATTCGACGACGTTTCGCTGACACAGCAGCTTTATCAAAAATGAAAAACAGAATGAAGAGTATGGTATTATAAACAAATCGTAGAACAAGTTGGATAAATAACAGGAAAATCCACACCGAGCCATTGTACAGTTAGTATGAAAGGTAATAAAAACTAATTAAACAAGTTAGCATTGTAGCATTGAGTAACCGATGTACAATGCTGTTTAAAGCTGCAACTTTGTGTTGAATTGGATGTAATGAGTAGTTATGTATAATTGTATCAGTATGTTGCAGCTTTAAACAGCATGGTATATCGGTTACTCAATTTAACTTTATAAGTAGAAGATTATAATAAAGAGTTAAACATCATCAAACATATAGCCATTAATAATTCATATAATCCGGATATGATAGATCTAATCATTCGTAAAAACTGTATCAGAAAGCAATAAATGAAGTATATCCTATTCATAAAGACTATAAAATATTCAACAGTTTAACATTCTGCGGTTCTGCAAGTACAAATATTAAATCCTTTCTCGTCAAGCAAAATCTTAATATAACTTTCAAAATTTCTAATAACTTAGGTAAACATATTAAAAATAATAAATCTCGTGTTGAAAAATCAAGTAAATAAGGAATCTATAAACTCAATTGCGGTTCTTGTGATAAACTTTATATCGGTAGGACCTATAGGAGTTTTGGCATAAGAACATCTGAACATAAACGTAGCTTCGATAAAAATAAATCTGATTCAAATTATTGAAACCACCTAATAAAAGAAAACCATTCATTCAATAAAAACTTTGACATATTACATATAAAATCAAAAAGTTCAAAATTAGATCTCCTAGAAGCATTAGAAATAAATAGATACAAACATTCGGACAAGCTTTTAAATGAACAGGTAGATGTGAATTATTCACCCTACTTAACTTGTTTAATTAGTTTTTATTACCTTTCATACTAACTGTACAATGGCTCGGTGTGGATTTTCCTGTTATTCATCCAACTTGTTCTACGATCTGTTTATAATACCATACTCTTCCTTCTGTTTTCATTCTCTCAAAGTGTAGATTAAAGTTAAACCTTGTGTTTTTTATCTCATTTATATCATGGATCCACATCAAGTAACGGCCTCCACAATTCAAAAATAATTTCGTGTACCGAATCGCTGAAAATGTTACAGAAGGTTTACGTTGAATCGACTTTCATCAAAAACAAGTGCATATGAGAGATTAGTGCATTCAATAGCGATGGAGATGTGGTGGAAGATTGCCCTCTTGTCGGCCATCAACATCATCAACTGGAGTTAACATCGATGAAGTGAAGGAAATAGTAATTAATATCATCATTCAAGTTTGAGGGAGCTAGGCAGTGAACTTTCTGCGCCTCACGAGAATCAATTCGTACAATTTTAATCGGTTGTTTGAGCATGGAACGCGTTGCCGCTCGACTTGTTCCACATGGCCTGAATTGAATGGCGTAAAACTCGCTGAAGGCATGTTAAAACCAGTAAATTCCGACCCCACATTCATAACACGCATTGTAACTGGTAATAAGACATTAAAAGCTGAGGAAATGATGACTGTTTTTTTTAACTCGCGGTTTTGTGCACTCGGAATTCTTGTCAGAAGGTCAGATGGTAAAAAAAGCATATGTGTTATGCGGCATTTGAAAGAGCAAATTCGTCGAAAAACTTATGCATTTCGCACCACGTTAATGCTCCATCTAACAAGGCTGTCATTGTGTATGAATTTCTGAAACTCAACAAATACCATCGAACAACCATCACCTGATGTGGCTCCGGTCGACATTTTTATTTCTGCAAAACTCAAATTACCAGTTTCGAATTCGCGGACTGAACTCAAATCTGGAAAGAGCGTCTGTAAAATGTTTTGATGATTGAATTATTCATTGACGTAAATGTATTATTTCATATTTTGTTTTTCTTGACCAATTACCGGTAATGTTTTGATAAAATAGAAATACTTCGAAGCATGTCCAAGCCATATTTTAAGAGAATAATTGCTACTTAATGAAAACACTACGTTACGAGTAAAAAGGCGTCATCTTGTTTTTTCACTCAACATAGGCTAACCATCAATTTCCGCACTAGTCTCATCAATACTAGGCAATGCAATAGACTACAAATTTAAGCGCACTGAGAGAGGCCCTAACTGGTTTCGAGCATAATTTGTAAGGTAATCATTAAATTATTCATGTAGTTACTTTATTTATTCATATGGCGTTTCTAATTTTGCCTTTTTTAATTATTTATGATGAGTGAAAATGAATAAACATGAAAATAAATAAATAATATTCTAGGAACTTCAAAGAGCAATAGAACGTAAGTTCCTTCAATGTGTAATAGAGAATTGGGGGAGGGGTGTCCGAGAGTAGCTACATTAAATATCTGCCATGCCGATAAGATTAGAAAATACTTGGAGTATTTAATTGATGGGAATACTCGTCAGATAGTTAGCTTCAACCCAATTCGATTTCATACAGTCTCGTACGAATTTATGTTTCACTTAATCAGTACATTTGTAACAGAAAATCAATTTTACATTATTGAAAGTGGACTTTCACATGAACTTTTCGAATGATAACCGCAAATCTAAATATATTTTTCGATTCCTCATTTAATTTTTAAATTTTTTCGCTGAAAAGTATCACTTGAAATGCTTATTTTCAGAGAAAGATAGAATTATCGAGAAATTTCGAAAGAAAACACACATTTCCAATTCATTAGTATAACTTTTTGTCCTTGATGATATTTTTGGTAATTATTTTAGTTGAGATAACTCACATAATTTCTTTATTTGGGTGAAAGAGTTCGGAAACAAAATAGAAGATTTTAATAAATCGTGAAGTAGGCTCTGTAGCAAAATTACATTGAAAATCATAGAGATATTTTCATTAAATTATAATGGATGTCAATCGTAATTGTTAAAGAGAAAGCTTGACGTATTATGTGCCCAAAATCATCGGTATTGTTTGATTCGAAATCTTTCTCACGGACAATTGATAATCAAGCATTTTTCTAAGTTGGAAACGACTTCCAGATCGTAATGAACCAGGGCGCATCAAGTTTACTATACTCTAAATAGACTTCAGAAATAAATGACATCTATTTTAATGAACCGACAATATCTGAACAAAAAAAACTGAACTTCTTTCAAGAATTGTTCATCAAAATTTATGAAAATTACATTCATGATATTGAATATAAAATTGACAGCTTCTGAATACGTTGAATACAAAACGTGTTGCATTCAGAACGGCATCTGGAGTCATTTCTAGACAATCGATTCTTTTTCTTTCTTTTATCACTCTCAAATTTTCTGATGGAATGCGGTAAATTCAATCTTGTAGATAACTCAAGAGCCAAAATATCAAAAGGGTTCAAATCTAAGAAGGGGGCTGACCACCTAACCGGACCATTTACCATTGTTCAGCCAGTTTACATTCACAACTGTGTTGTGAGGAGCAGCCCATCTTGTTCGAAAGAGATATTTTTTTGATCTTTCTGAGGAAGTTCTTTGAGGTAGCCTTATAACATTAGAATGAAAATTTCATCACAATTGCTCTAATTCGTTGACAACTGAAGGTAATTGAGTGATTCGAACACATGGCGCCCCAGACTTTTGCACTGAATCTACGTTGAAGTTTATTGTCCATTATCCTATGCGAACTCTTCTGGTTGAAATTATCTATTGTATCGAATAGGAGTAAATATATATACTGTTATTATGGAAAAGATATATGGAACAGGAACTGAAATATGAATACCTCTTCTTAAAAATGTAAAACTGAATAAGTGCAATCGGAAACAACTGTTGCTAGGATATCACTAACTATGTAACTAGATTTAAGTATCGTTTTGATATTGAAGAAATACAACAGTCTTCCCCACTTAAATGATACTAACATACAAATTACATCATGTAAATAAAACAAAATGAAACAATTATTAATTTAATTTTGACAAATGAAACTGAATATTCAACAGGCCTCCGATCAGAGATACGTAGCTTAGGTTCAGGATCGCTGTTCACACATCTTGGAATTAGAAAAGACTGGGTTGGACCAAAAGTCACATGTCTTCCATTTTCACGAACCAATGTTTTATGTAGTTGGATGATGTGCCGTTTGAAACATCGTTCCAAATCTAGTTTGACTATCTAGGGTGTCTACTGTAAAGGGTGCCAAACTTCAGGAGGTAATAGTACAAGTTATTTGCAACAAATAATTTCCCATGACATTTTTTCGAAAAACTGGTAAATATCGAGTTATTTAACACTTCTTGATTTTACGAAATTTTCTGCTTCTCTCTATTTATAGGGAGAATATCTCTTCTAATATTACAGCTATATCAAATCTGACCATACCATCAGAAAGAGCATTGGATTTACAATAAGATAGGTAAGTACTAATGGTAGAAACAAATCTTGTATACCGGGAGTTGTAACAGAATTAGTAGTATTTTCTTTTAGCTGTACCACTGAAAACTGGTCGATAAGTAACTGTTTTTTTTTGAAAACACTACTAAATTCAACTGGCTTGTCAGATCAACTTTTGAGGTAACTATTTTTTCTAGCAATATCATGGGTAAGAGTAATAAGAACATAAAATTTGAAAACTCAAATATCTTATATAACTTAATGAAACATGGATAGGAACTAAACTTAGAAGAAATGAATGAAAAATATTTTTACGAAAGATTTAAATACTATAACAGGTGTTCAAAATGTTTCCTCTTTTCTTGAATGCACTTAACAAATCTTTTTCTTTAACTATTAACTACTCTTTGAAGTTCTATGTGATTATGACTCATTTCGTTGCAATAGATTCGAATCCTTTCAAATAATTCTCACCGAGTAATAATGGGAATTCTACGAACATTGGTCTTTAATGAGCCCCACACATAAAAATACAGCGGCGTAAGGTTAGGGTTTCTGGGTGGCCATCTCACCGCCCCGACTCGACCTATCCATTTCTCTCCAAATCTCCGAGTAGCTATAGGAATTTCTTCCAGAACGTTCATTATTTCCTTATTTAATAGATATTTTTAAATCTAGGTCGTTTGAATTGAAATCAGGAAGTATAACTGGCCCGACAAGCTGCCCGTTCTTTAACCCCAAGCACACATTCACTATAATCTCGTGCTAAGAGTGTAACACCATAGTGCCATGAGGAATATGGGAACTCCTCAAATTTATCATACCAACTTTGGTAAGAGTTTCCTCATCCGTCCATAGAATTTTATCTGATCCCCACTCCTGTAATTCATTTATGTCCAACTACAAAATTGCAACATCACCTCACTATCTACTGGCTATAGGTCTTGAACCTTACTCAAATGGTAAGGATGTAACTTATTTCGCTTGAGAACTCTATGAACCGTGGAATGATGAAGTCTCAATGTAGCACCAATTCTCCGAGTACTTGTTGTAGGGTCCTCCCGAGCAGCCTGCAATATTGCAGGTGCTTGTCTCCATTGCTGAGCATTTCTACCACCTTCTCTAATTCTTGAACCACTGAATGAACCAGTTTCATCGGAGCGCCTAAACACTTCAACAAATGTCTTTCTGCAAGGATGGTGTCTGTTTGGAAAGCGCAATGCATACTCCCGCACCGCTGCCCGAGATTTTCCATTCGAGAAGCCATAAACAAATAACATATCTCGATATTCAATGTATGAGGAACTAGGCATGTTTTTTTTTCGGAAAATAAAAAAATGGACCGTAAAAGAGGAAATTATAAACTTCAATTCAATATAATTCATTGAATGACAGTTCCTGTCAAATTCTAAATATTTTTATTTGTTTTGAAATCAATTAATACAAGCCTTCTGTGATTTATTCTTTTACGATTCTTTCTTCTAATTGCTTCTTCTTATCCGAGAAAAATTGATTATTCTTAGTTTTTTTTTTTTTGAATTTGGGAGGCTTTTACTTGGTAAAATTCCATTATCAATAATAAAAACAAGTACTGTGTTTTAAGGAATTTTACTTAATAATTGCGATTCGTAACGCGTTTCACTACACCGTAGCTTCTTCAGACGAATTCGTCTGAAAATGATTTTACATTTCGTTCAGCTTATCCTTTGGTCGCAGGATGTTCTGGGGCAATGAATTTCTGAAAGATACCACGACTAGAACAGTATGAACGGAATTCAGTGCTTGTAAATATGAAGGCATTATCAGATACAATATACAGTGGATATCCTTGTACTGAGAAAATTTCGTCGAATAATTTGATAGTCTATCTCTACAAAGCAAAAATGATGGCCATTTAATGGGCCAGCATAATCAATATGTACTCGCCCAATTTTCATCTGGAATATCCCAAGGATGAACTGGAACGTTTGGAGGTGATGATTTGACCTTAGCACAATTTTTACATGACCGTACGAGGGATTCGATGTCTTGAATTGATCAAGACAAGACAAGACTTTTCAGTAAATATCGTTATCGACGTGCCAGTTATTTCATTTTGGTGATACCGACATGTGTTGAATGAAGTTCGTTGAGAATGAGCTCTTGTAATGATTTTGATACTACAACACGATCGTTTCGGAAAATAATATTGTTCGCCAACGTGAAAGGTATGTCAGGGTGAGATTTCAATTATGTCAACAAAACAAATAGTTCTGTATCTTTAACTGTTTTTTGCTATTGTTTTGGCTGTGATACTCTCGCTGGAAATTTGAAAACTTGGCCTTGAAGAATATTATCTACTTCCTCCCTAAGCATGCATCTAATCGAAAACGAGTCTCCGAGAAGGAGAACGAGATAAGCAATCGTTCTGTTTACCTCTCTTGAAATATACTGTGTAGTTGAAACTAGATAGAAAAGAGACGTAACGTAATAATCTCGCAGAAGACATTTGTAGCAATGTTTTGTTAGAATGATAATTCTTTGAATTTGGGAGGCTTATACTTGATAAAATTCCATTATCAATAAAAAAAAGTAATGTATTTTTGGAATTTTACTTGATAATTATGATTCGTAACGCGTTTCACTACACCGTAGCTTCTTCAGACGAAGGAATGTACAGAAAATAAGAATGAGAATATAAATATAAATGTTCTTCAGTAATTAAAAGCTTATAGGGTTGATTCTTCTGAAGCGGTTATTTATGACAAGTATATCAATAAAGAAATTAAAGAAAAGATTGCTCCCCGAAGAGATTCAATAGAGGTGAAGGGCTTTAATCGACTTGTTCATTGATGAGTTCACCTGTGTGTTTGTATTTGTTGATTTCTAAAGTTTCCCAAAGATCTACCAATATTTATTATCTGTATCCAAAATTTCAAACTGTGGGTCGAAAGAGTGATTATTTTCTAAGAGATGATTCGCGTAATTTGAATCTGATTTTTATTTGAAAAACTGCGTTTATGCTCAGATATTCTGATGTTGCAATTTCTATGTGTTCTACCAATGTAGAAATTATCACAGTCATTGCAATTCGTTCTATAAACACCTGATTTATTGTTTTTACCTGATTTGGTTTTATTATTTTTATATATTTGCCTGAATTATGATTAACTTCATAAAGTTTATCCTGTTGATAAATTGAAACAATAATTTAACACCTTAACCTACGTTGGCATTACAAGTGAGAAACTGAAATCATTCTTTAGTAGCAATAATTTCAACAAAGCTTTCCAAACTAATAATAATTTAGGCAAATATATAAAAATTATAAAACCAAACCAGGTAAAACAATAAATCAGGTGTTTATAGATTGAATTGCAATGACTGTGATAATTTCTACATTGGTAGAACACATAGAAATTTCAATATTAGAATATCTGAACATAAACGCAGTTTTCCAAATAAAAATCAGATTCAAATTACGCGAATCATCTCTTAGAAAATAATCACTCTTTTCGACCCACAGTTTGAAATTTTGCAGACATATAATGAATATAGGAAGGTAGATCTTTGGGAAACTTTAGAAATCAACAAATACAAACTCTCAGGTAGACTCATCAATGAACAAGTCGATTTAAGCCCTTCAACTCTATTGAATCTCTTCGGGGAGCAATCTATTCCTTAATTTTATTTGATATACCTGTCATAAATAACCACTTAAGAAGAATCAACCCAATAAGCTTTTAATTACTGAAGGACATTTATATTTATATTCTCATTCTTATTTTCTGTACATTCATTCGTCTGAAGAAGCTACGGTGTAGTGAAACGCGTTACGAATTATAATTATTGAGTGAAATTCCAAAAAACACATTACTTTTTTTTTTAAATGATAATGGTTGATTATCAGTTACCAAGATTAAATGTCGGCCAAAAAGGTAATTGTAAAAGTAATGTACTGCAACATTGATTGCTAAAGCTTCACGATCGAGTTGACTGTAGTTTTGTTTTGATGTTGATAATAATCTGGAAGCAAAAGCAATAGTCCATTCATGTCCAACAATTTCATGACTCAAAACTGCAGCAACTCCATCTGGAATTGCATCTGTAGTCAATATAAGTGGTTCAGCTTTCAATTTTTGAAATGTTGCTTCAACGGAAAATTTGACTTTTTGAAAAAGTTCTCGCAAAGGAGGCGTAATCGAGGAATGATTTGGAATAAATTTCGAATAATATGTAACCATTACTAAGAATCTTCTGAGCTCTTCTACATTAGCAGGTCGCGGCGTTTTCTGAACTGCTTCTACCTTTTTAGGTGACTTACTGATTTCATTGAATTGTACCACTTGCCCAAGATATTCTATTTTATCTGAGAAAAATGAGCTTTTATTCTTATTCAAATGTAAATCATATCCTGAGAGACGTTTCAAACATGCATGTAAATTGTCATAACATTCTGACAGATTGAACAGTCGTGTAACATGAAGAACTAGAAGATGACGGGACGGCTGCTGCCGAATAAGCTCCTTTAATTGAAGAAACTTATTGATTTGCAATATTTATTCGATTCTGCAGGGAAGGTTCTATGTATCCTTCTGCTACTTGAGGATATTTCCAGCCTCCATGTCTTTTTAGTGTTTCAATGTAATAAAGTTCATCCTTGCGACAAGATCCGATAACACCAATGACAAAGGCGATCTACAAATATGAACATTGGTATTTAAATTAAATATTTTTTACCTTTGTAGCTGAATATATCTCATCCAGAGCACTCTCTAAATATTGTTCAATATTTCCTTCTGTGACAATCTTCGATTTCGTTCAAACAAAGATTTCAATTGTTTATTTCTTGAAATATCGATATCGTGTCACATTTATGATAGCTTTCAGGATTGAATTAATTTTCCGTTGTCTCGAGGATTTCAATTTTTCTGATAAATTACCAAGAAATGCAAGTGAAATATTTTTAAAAAAGAAGCTCGTTTCTATTCTTTTTTATGCACTGTTCTCTGAACAGGGCATCCAACTTTCGTATTCATATTATAATTTTTGCAGTAACAAAATTATCGAATATATTATTTGCATAATTTGTAATTTGAGGTGGAATATTTTCAAGTTCTAACTTATTTATTTTTTCATTCATAATCTTATTCAAACAATAACTTTTTGAAGATGATTATTATACTGTTGACATTGACGCTGTTTCGAAATTCATGGCTATCGAATAAGTTTGGTTCAATCACAGAATATTCATTTCCTTTCTAGTTATATAATGAAAATACTTGAAAAACACGAAAGAGTCAAGTGAATAAATATTCAAGCTCAATGGTGAGAATGTTTGAAATACATTTTTAATCTCAGAATTATTACTTTCAGTGATGATAGTGGAGAAAAGAAATATTGAATGAAATATCTATTCATTCTATAACACAGTATTTTCAACTAGTTATTTTTCATCCGAAACATCTATTCTTAGACCATATTTTCGTAGATCACCAACCAAGTAAACACTCGTTTCTCTTCGTACCTTATATTCATAGAGAGATTCATATTTTCACTACAAGTGGAGCTTTGTGAATATTTATGGAGGTCATATATCAGGATTATTGAAAAAGTTGTAAGTGTGGGTACTCGCAGATGTCTGGTGCATATTTCCCCTCAATCATTTTCGAGGATATTAGGCTCTAGAGCGTATAGTTGAAATTTATCTGCACAAACTTTGTGTGATGACTACGTTTTCGAAGGTAGCAATTTCATTTTTTCGCAAAGTTTCCTCTGAAAGATTTATATTCAACAATTTCCAAACGAATATTTTTCGCGAAGGTTAAATCGTAAAATTGAAGTCTGAAGCGAATACACAAATGGATTATGCAAACGTTAAATGTTTATTTTGAATAAAGAGATATTTTTATTACATATATTTGAATGTTTATTATTGAAATGGACATTGTATACAATATACACTGTGAATAAATCGACGACATTTCCAAAACATCCATGATCTAGAATTCTATACTATAAATTAGCAAACTACACAGGGGTAAGTCAGAAAGAATAAGACACAGAACAATGGTGTACTCTTGGCATGAAAATCGTGTTATTTTGCTCAATTTATGTCATACCAAAAATTAATAATAACCGAGCTACAGCGCGTTATGGTTGAAATATGAAATCACTTAATCTAATTTCAATTTGGTATATGAAAGTTTACGGGATGAGAAATTCGTCGATAATTTTAATCTACCCTCAAAACTTTTTATACCTCAGTGTGAGTAATTTTGGACTATTTTCATCATTAAAAAGGTCTTTGAAGTCGCCAGAGGAAGCTGTTTTCTAAATGTGAACATGCATGCAAACTGCTACGGTACGTAAGGCTTCCCAAGAATATTTTTCTTCAATTTTGTCAGAACATTACAAACTATTCTAACTATGAAGTAACCAATTTCATCGGTTGAAGTGTTTTCTGAAAACGTTACTTCACTAAAAGATACATTCAATCACTGAATTCATTCTGTAGCGTTCCAAACTTCTAATTAATCATAGATCGTGTAATTATGGAATCATATGACATTCTATGACATCTATTAGCGTGACTTAAGACCATAAACATAGAAGGAAGGTAATTAGAAGTCCGTACTCTCGGTAGGTAACGCGCTAGGGTTGACCGGTCATGCGTCCTGATAGAGGAGCATGGCCTAATACTCGGCCCACTTCCTGTTTGAACATCGAGAAAGGCTGAGTTGAAAGATAGATCTGAGGAGTCTCAAAATTCTTTTAATAAGTGTATCTGTTTTGTAATTCTCTTACGATTTGGTGTTCACGCAGATAGTACATAATACTACATTGATCGTATATTTCTGGGGTATATGCCATTCTTGGTAAGTCGAGACTTGTTCACCATTCATTGTTTCGTGACCTTTTTAGCCTTTTTGTGGTACTAGGTTTTGTGGCATAGTTTTGGATAAACATTTTGGATAGATGAAGAAGTCTTTTTGGAAATTTTTGAATTGAGGTTCTGTCATTCCTGTCATTTGTCAGTTGAAGGCGTCTGTCAAGTCGACCGTCCGTGTCATTCGATAGGTCATTGTTATGGTTAGAGGAAGAATTTGGAGTTAATATATTAGCATCTCTTATTGCCAATTTGTACGTAAGTTTGAATGAATTTGGCATATATTTGAGTTCATTTGTTCTATACCGGTCATAGAGTTCATTGAAAAGTGAATGATGGGAACGCATCTGCTTCAACTCCCCATTGAATCTGGTAAATAAGAGCACCTTCTGGCCAGGAGTTAACGTCCTTATCAATTGTAACCCGAAATGAAGAGTAGCTTTCCGGGTGCTTTGAGGCGAGTTTCTCGCAATTGGTATTTTCTCCAATATTTTTCTTGATCATTGTTGAGAAATCATCCATGGTGGTCTCAGGGCTTACACGAGTACAAACAACATAACCTTTTTTCTTTGGAATAGATGCTTTCACCAATTCATCCTTTACTGAACCAGTAATATACCATTTATTTTTATTTTTATTGTCCTTCCTTTTTACTACTTGATATTTTACCGGATCGCTGTCACCATTACAACTGCTTTCATTATTTTCAATAATTTTTATTGCATTATTTGGTTTAATGTCATGGACATCATTTTTCAGTTTCCGATTCGTCGGGTTGACATCAGCGTGCGCACTCGACGCAGATGCCATAGAATTCAGCGAAACTAGAGTCGACCTACTGAAACCTGCCTTTGCCTTCAAACCGCAGCTTAAGAGAGAGAGAGAGAGAGAGAGAGAGAGCAATGCACGCTCACTGTTCTATCAAGCTGACACACTCGCTTTTATTTTCTCAATGTTTACATATTTTTTCGTCTATTTAACCGGTTCGGAGGATATGGGTATATTTACTGCTGGATTCATCGCTATGTTGTCGTTTTTTTAATCATTGTTTTTTGACGCCTTCCTATCAGTAGCAGCTAGATTATATGATTATTTATGTCCATCAGTAGAAGGAATTGAAGGATTAATTGCTAACCCATCAAGGGTTTTAATCAATTTATGATTCAAATCTTTGAGCTCTCACATTTCATTGCGAAAAAATGTAACCTCATCGTATAAAACATTGGTTCTTTCCGTAACCAGTCTGTTAATAAATGACTTTAGATTATCCTATCTATCAGGGTACAAGTTAGGATTTGGTTCACCTTTTGTGGATTCCTTATTCACATCATTCATGGTGTACCTAGCTTCAACCATTTTGATCAGAAAGATGATATTGCAATGATAATTCACGAACTCCAGAAAACTTTAGGAAACTCCACTTTACAATCACTAGGTCATCGAAATTACGTCCGTACAGCTGAATGACAACAGGCGCACTTCTTATGAAATCATCAGCTGTGACGGCGTGAAGAAAAACTGAAATTGACAAAAACTGATTTGGCAGTGGCTAACGCATAGTCATGTAAGCAAACTTTGTTCTTTTTGAAGAAATGTCCTTGCATGATTAGAGGAGGTTCCCCAGCATGACTTTTTTGGGAAAAGTTATTGATTACACTGGGTTCAAGGTATGGTGAACTTGGTCATGGTTCAGTACTTTATACTAACAGGGATGCATATGTTTCATATTGGGATATGGTTTATCCAAGTACAAATAGGTACTGATTTCCCAGGTGGCTTCTACTAGGCTGTCAGTGTCGTTCTTTTGTTAAATCGATAAATAGTTCGATTGAAATCCAGCTGAATGTTACGAAAAGGTGTGCAACACTGAAAAACTCCAACAAAAAAACAACTGCAGTCTGTCGCTACTAGTCTACACAATACCAAATTTATATGGAATCACCCGATATTTTGAATATCAACTCAGGGACTTTGGAAATTTCGGAGGATTGTTAGAATTGATCGATTTTGAGATATTTATCGAAAAAATAGATAAATAAAGGTTCATTTAAGAAAAGAAACTGTTACCGTGTCCACTACGGTATCTCACCATACATCGCTCTAGGCCCCTCCGAATAAGCGTGTTACCGTGTTAACGACGCTTCCTTAATCACAGATCGCCTAGTAGGCTCTTCGACCAGGCTAGGCACAGAACGTACTCTAGGCCTACCTGGACCGAGGGTTTAAATATCCGTGCATTTCGGATACTCCCTCTCTTTCTCTTCAACGACCTCTTCGAATTCACACTGTCTCAGAAAACCGGCTGCAGCACGCGTTGCCACGAGCCGGCTTTCCGTACCCACGCCATATTGCCAAACCGCCGTTGTTTTCCAACCATCATTTCATTTTAGTTCTACGTTTACAAAGAGTGTTTGTGTTAAACATCAGTGTTTCCATCGTGTGTGTGACCCCATCCCGGTAGCAAGTGGAGCCAAACGTGTGCATTAGGGCATTGTTTTCTCCGTTGAGAAAAAGAACCCATCCCGACTGAGTTAGCCGATAAATGTTGATACGAAAATCCAAGTGAATAATTCCGCTAATTCCGCACACGAGGTGAATCCGACGCACGTTGTAGGACCAACGCAAACAATAGCAACGACGCACATAGATAGTATTCGTCTAATTCATCTACTGCAGAATTAATCCACCACCGCAGCAGCCGTGAATAAAGCATCCAGTTCTTCGACCGACGACAACACCAAGTGGCGCCCAAAATAAAAAAAGCCACCCCTGAAGCAATGCCACCATCATGTCCGGACGTTCTGAACGCGACGACGAGTGTCTGAGTGTAGTGTTTCAAGACGACCAGTGCGCGAATAAACCTACCCGCAGTCGCAGCTCTCCAACGAATGAAAAACTCATAATGTGTACCAGCTTTTTATTTGTTTGCTTTTCTTTCAGCACTGTCCTTTTCCTTTTCAGGCAACTTTTAATCCCTTAAGTTCATGTAACTGACAAATAAAGATACGAAGTAGATGCGATTCAACCCCCTCCTCCAGAACTATATAAATATTTTAAATAGAGCTTTGCACCACGCTCTCATAATGTAAGTAGCTAGACCATACGACTCGCTTACGTGAGACAAGGTTTTCTGTGGTTTCCCTTGTCATCATCGCGTTGATGCCCAGTAGCAAAACAAATAAAAGAAAATAAGGGACTTTTAGATATTATATGAGTGAGGGGTGCCTGGCAGCATGCCACTGCGACCCAGTAGTCTGTTGTGGCACACTCTGTCCTGAATTGTGGTACACAAGATACTCTTTCTGCATGTAGTAAAAAAAATTTTTCTCACGGAGTAGGCGTTTTTTTTCGACCTCAGTAGCTTGTATCACCTCCTTTTACCCTGATACAAGCCTGAATCCGCTTCGGCATGCTTTCGATTAGACTTTCGACCTCCCCTGTGGTTATATTCTGCAACTCTCTGATGAGCTATTGTAGGGTTTTTCGATTATCCTGGCGCGATCTAATTTTCCTTTTGAGATCATCCCATAAATGTTCAATAGGATTTAGGTCTGCAGAGCAAGCTGGCCAGTCCAAAAAAGCGATTCCCTCTGTTTCAAGGTAATGTCGCACGAGGTTTCTGGTATGCGGAGGAGCATTATCTGGCATAAAAGTGAAATTCTAAGCGTGGGCACCTCGCCAGAGTCTCACTATGGGCTCCAGCACTAGGTCCACACAATTTCTATTCGTTAGACTCACAGGAAATGAAATCAATTTTGTTTTGCGTCCCAGCATAATACCACCCCAAAACATCACACTGCCTTCTTGGTATTTCGGAATTTGTCTTACTGCTCGGAGTCTAGCTTGTCTTTCACGACCCCTAAAAACCCGAATCCGGCGGTCATCTGATCGAACACCTCTTATCCGAAAAGAGAACATTTCAATTTTGGTGGTCGATACATCAATTAATTCTGTTAATTTTTTGTTGTCTGGTTAGCTCTGGAACTCTTAAGGGCCTTCTTCTGTATAAACCTCTTGAAGTCTTTTACATATCGTTTCGATTGATACACTAATGCCTATTGCTTTCAGAAATAGCCTTTGGAGTATGGAGGGTGACGCACTAGGCTCTTGTTCCTTTGAAGTGATCTTCCTACGACTTCTTCTAAGCCTATTTTGCAGAGATTGTAGCTCCACGTATCGGGCGTAGGTTTTTGAAATCATCCACTGTGATACCCACATTGTGGCTACAATATCTTTCTGTGTCACCCCTTCTTCAACGAGAACAATTATTCGACCCCTCTGCACATCGGACAATCCAACGCCAGGCATTCTCAATTAAGATTATAGGATTTTTTGAATTTTGAAATTCACAGTTTCAAATCTCTGTGACGACTAAGTACAATATCCCGAATGATGGTGATAATTCAACATTTCTCATCATACTATCCAGTTTTTTTACAACAATAAACTTCATTCTTCACAAGTAGTCAAAGATCCATGGTTAAAAACAATCAATAATGTGAAATGTAGAGTGATTCTATATAAATTTCTTAATTAGCCTAGTAGGAGTTCACGAAACGTAAAAATTCAGTGAACATTGGGTTTCATTTTTTCATCTGCGAATAGTGAAAACGTGAATGTAAGAAGCACGTAATAAGCTTTTTCTGTATTACAAATAAAATTATCGAAAAAAAATCAAATACCCCTATAGGTATTTGAACCATTTAAAGAAATCGTACTCAGTATTATAAGCGAATGTGTTGAAACAATAATTGCAGAAAATTTTTCATGAAGATTTGCAATCAATGATTACCTATTTGTCAGTTATCGTAAGGAAATACTGATCATTCGATAACAGCGTTAATTCAGGAGTTTGCGTCTGTTACCAGCTAGCGCTAGAATTGAACAGTCGAGAGCTAATGCGGCAGAAGGAGATTGCGCGACGCCGGTGTCGCTTGAGTGATAGCGCGTAGCGGAGCACGACGGTTCGAGAGCAGTTGCTGTCGGCCTATCGCAGATGGCGAAGCGTGCGCGTGTGAGAAACATTTACTGTTTGCCATTCCAAATACCGTGTTTCGTGAATGAATGAGTAGTAGGGATGGTATGCTGAAGGACTTGATTTATATGAAAATACGAAATCATTGGTAAATTTTCAAATTACACATGTGTTCTCCTGGAATATCGATTCTGTTTCTATAAGGAAATATATAATAAATAAGAGTAGAAGTAGTAATAGCAACATGTAATAGAAATACTTCAAGGTAGAATACAGACCTATTTATACATTTCAATCTATAAAAAATGCATGAGAGTATATATCTAAGACCTCAAAGAAAACATTTCAGGAAAATCTCATGAAAATGATTAGCTGTGATAAAATAGATTATCATATAAATGATACATGAAGCATATATTTTGGTATAGTTGTTTCCACATTATTGTATTGGATGAACATCAAGAAATATGTTCTTTCAATTCATTTTCTCATCAAAAATTAATGAGGTACGAATAATATAGCATACATACTTCAGATTAATGTTTCATTATTTCATTGCGTGCGTGACTTATACTACTACACCAGAAATTGCTCATTAGTAGTATAGATTAAAATTTTAATGTTGATCGGAGTTGATAATGAGTAATATGAATTATGGCTATGTTCAAGATGTTAAACAACGTGTGTGTCATTAAAACAAGGATACAATTGAGATAAAAGATCTTTTATATGTACGGTTAGTTCGACAACCCGAATAACTATAGTATACGAAGGTGACACTACAAAAAACGTGTCCAAAATTCTTGAAGAAGAATTTTTCATTCATTCATTATTTCACAAATTGAATTTGACATTTAATCTCTATAGTGAGTCGCATTTTTGAGGTTGCGTATCATTCAGCAATTAAACTCCATATTAAATAAAGGGCGAATACGAAAAATTGAAAGTAGGTTACTTGTGAACAAGATCATGAGTGTTTAAGTTTTTCGCTGAATAGTCAGCTGAATCCACAGACTTGAACTCATTTGAATTTTCTTAGTACAGACATTTTGAATACTGGGATATCCACCGGGATCGTCCGATAAAACTTTTTCAGTTCCAATTATAATATGAAGCTGAAATTTTATACGCGGCCATAACTAGCGATTTCCAATTGGAGTGAAATATTCTCCAAGTGATACCATCTCCGGTTATACCGGAAGTGGGTCATCACTTTGTTATTCCAAATGGCAATCTACCTTTTTTATTATACATCTAGAACCGACATTTGAGCAAGGCATGAAATACTCAAGTTGTTGGCACTTATCTGTCAAAACTTTTGACAGATTTAATTATTTTTGTTATAAACTCGATTTTTGAGGAACATTTAAAAAAATGTAGCTCGTAGATATTTTGCACTACAGGCACAATTTTTGCTTGAGTGGATAGAAGAAGGATCAAGAAATTTTTTAAGCAATCTACACATGTTAAATGTTTATTGCGTTGTTTTGTATAATTTTTTCAATTTGGCCTTTTTCAAACAGCAATAACTCCATTTTTTTCAAATTTTTATATCGCCATCAGATGAAGCGTCAAATTTCAGATGGAATTGTATCAGCATGTACTATAACTTGGGAATATATTGAATTTTGATGATTTTGCAAGAACTAACAGAGAATGCTTTGAAATATTTGAATCAAGTAGCTGAACTGGCTACGCTCACCTGACAGGTCCCTAAAATTAATGTACTTGTCACTTCGTTCATTCGAATTTGATATTTCAACAAGAATTGTCGTTATTTCAGATTGAAAATATACAAAAAATACATTACATTTGGAATGAAACCACTGGTTATTCGAACGAGAATATATTTAATCTTTTTTAATTCATTTTAGAACGTCAAAAAGTAGTGGGTAGGAATTCCAGGCAAGTCAATAACCAATTTTCAAATTAACCGTCTATGAGTAAAATGAAATTTCGAAACATTAGAAACAATTTTCTTCAATTCGGATGTATAAAAATTGTAGGAACTAAGCGAAAACCATTCATCAAAGAGAAATATATTAATGCGAATAAATGATAGCAAACATCATAGGAGAAAACTAATTAACGATCTGAATAAATGTTCAATATGGGCGCCATTTTGCTCGATAGACTTGACAGCTCGTATACGAACATGATGAGTTGCCCTCCTAGTTTCCTCAGGATCAATATTACAAAAAGCATTATAAATGCGCTCCAGTAACTCTTCTTTACTTCTTACCGGAATAAGATACACTTCACTCTTGATTTTGCCCCATAAATGTAAATCAAGGGGCATCAGGTCCGGAGAACGCGGAGGCCATAAATTTGATCCTTGATTACCCCACCGTCTATCCTCGAACATTTCTGTTAGCTGCCGATCTACAGCTCCTGTTTTATGTGTTGGTGCACCATCCATTTGGTAATAGCAATCCCTCAGAATGTTAAGGGGTAATCCATATAAAAAATTTGCGAATGTTCTCAAAATTTCCAGGTAAAAATTTTCACAGAAATTTATCCGCTTGGGAAGGTCAGTTGGTTTAAATTTTTGTAGTCTGATAGAAGAATACGGGTGTTATGTTTCCTAAGGATCCTTTAAATGGAAATATAACTCAATCCAATATCCATTGATGCTGACTTAATGGACGCATGTGGATTGGCACGAAAATACGCTAGCGTATTAATTTGATTGTCGTCGTCCTTGATAATTGGTTTTTTTCTAGTTTCTATGTACTTTGTTCCTCCAAATTTCAGAAAATAGCTTCTAATCCTTCGAAATTTTGTTTTACTCATAGGCGCCAAATTTGGAAATTGGTTATTGAATTGCCTGCAAGTTCTATTCACCACTTTTTGACATTCGCCATGAATTAAAAGGAGATTAAACATATCCTCGTTTGAATAATAAGCCATTTTATTATCGATCTGGTGTTTTTCAAAAGTTTTCGCTTCAAATTACCAACAATTCTTGTTGAAATATCAAATTGGAATGAACGAAGTGACAACTACATTAATTTCAGGCACCTGTCAGGTGAGCGTAGTCAGCTCAGCTACTTGATTCAAATATTTCAAAGCATTCTGCTAGTTCTTGCAAAATCATCAAAATTGAATATATTCCCAAATTATTTCGGAACTTTAAGAGATGGGTATAGTACATGCTGATACAATTCCATCTGAAATTCGACGCTTCATCTGATGGCGAGATAAAAATTGACACGTGCTATTTGAAAGAAATTGAGCTATTGCTGTTTGAACAAGGCCAAATTGAAAAAATCATACAAAACAGAGAAATAAACATTTGACATGTGTAGACTGCTTTAAAAATTCCTTAATCCTTCTTCTATCCACCCAAGCAAAAATTGTGTCGGTAGTGCAAAAGATCTACGAGCTACAATTTCTTTAAATGTTCCTCAAAAATCGAGTTTATAACAAAAATAATTAAATCCATCAAAATTTTTGACAGATAAGTGCCAACGTTTTGGGTATTTTATGCCTTGTTCAAATGTCGGTTCTAGGTGTATAATAAAAAAGGTAGATTGCCATTTGAAATAACAAAGTGATGACCCACTTCCGGTATAACCGGAAATGGTATCACCTCGAAAATATTTCACTTCAATTGGAAATTGCTAGTTATGGCTGCGTATAAAATTTCAGCTTGATATTGTAATTGGAACTCAAAAAGATTTGAACGGACGGTCCCGGTGGATATCCCTGTATAATTTGTTCTGGCGTTGACTAAATACTATATCGTTTATTATATTTTTCACAGTACTGTGTTTTCTTCGCTCAATAACATTATGTTCTATTTGGAATAAAATTAATTTTCATTCTTTAGTGTAACATGCATTCTGCACAAAAATTTGGGTATATAAGGTATTATAATCATGTAAGCGCATTAATTCGCTGTACCTATTTTTCTATCTCATACTCTTATGATTTGATGGGAACCTCGTATTACGCCCACTACAAACCGGGATAATGGGTTATATCTGACGGTGTTTTCTGCTCAGAAATCTCTCAAATACTCTGATTCATCACTACTACCATCAATATCATGAACATGTTTTGAACCTGACTTCATGGCAATTGAAGAGAAAAAATAATGAATCTAACTTTGATTTCACAAAAGTTAACCCATAGGTGCATGTGGAAAAAAAATTTCGATGATATTATAATTTTTTCTCGAAATGAATATAAATTTACTGTTGAAACGTGGATTTGTCGGTATTTTTAAATTTTCCTTCTCAGTTTAGAAGATAAAGGTGATCCATTTGAAAAGACTATATGCATAAGAGCATATTTGGTTCAAAAATTTATTCATTATTTTCTACGAATGAAATCTTGAAGATAGTTACACATTTGAATAAACTAAGTAAATAAATTACATAATATATTTTGCCATTATTTCTTATGAAAATCGTTTTTAGGGTGCAGGCCAATATTGTACTTATCATATATGAACTGCGAATTTTTATGGCACATTTTACATTTCCTGTCACTTTCAGAGTATTTCACCAAATATCCCACAATATCGAATCTAACATCGTTATTTTTGACAAACTGTCGGCAGTTTCTGATTGATCTGGTCCCATATTTTTCCAGAAAGCTCACGGCTATGCGACGTCTGAATGTTAGAAGATTTGCACAGTTTGGATCTTCAGGTCTCAGTTTCTTTATCAGAATCCAGCCATTTACCTCACTCACATCGAACGAATACTGAAAAATGGGCCAGTACAATTTTCTTTGCCGCATTCTCGATCGGTACACAGATACTAATCCATCCATCTTATCAACCCCTCCCATGTATTTATTGTAATTTAATGCCACTTTTGGTTGAGTAACATTCTGTTTGATTTGGCTTCTTTGCACCAACGTCTAGCGGTCATCATAGAAAGATCTTCGAAGTTGGTGACCTTGTTGTCTTTCCATTGAGTCATCAGAATTTTCTCATTCGATGAAAACTGAAAGGATCTCCTTTTTCTAAATTCATACATTCTTTTCTGGAAAAGACATCCATCTAAACGATTTTGGCGTATAGTATCAGTACCACAACTATTGCGGTCCGCTAGATTAGACATTAGGTCAATACCAGTAAAGTAGTTATTGAAATGAAATTAATAACCCTTTCAGTCCTGCTAATCGAATTGGCGATAAAACAACATCGCCATCCAAACCAAATTGTTTTTCATTATCAGATTTACCAGTGTATATTTCGAATGCTAACATATACCCTCCACTTTGACAAAGGGCCCAATTTTCCTTTGATATATTGCTTCGCAAAAGGCGTTCCATAGTATGATATCATGCTCTCGTCAATCGATAGATGCTCGAAAATTTTGATTCAATCCGTCAATCAGTGGTCTCAATTTGTGAAGTTTGTCTGTCGAAACATTGTTGTTATCATCGAAGTGAAGATGACGTAAGAGAAGCCTCAAAACGGTTGAGCCTCATTGAGTCCCGAAGTATTAAAGGGTATTATTAGTGGCATTCCAATACATGCGTTTATTAGGGTACTTATCCACTGAGCAATAAAGCTCCAAAGAAAAATTTAAAGAAATGTTTTTTTGTGACCCATACAAATTAGTCTGTTGAACGATATTTTCCATGATCGCCTCCATGAAAAAATGTTTAAAGAAATCTGCTGGAGATTCGGCCGACTGTGCATCGCAAGATGGAGGCACAGGATCACAAATGGTATTCATACAATATTTGCGTGTATCGCCCGTCTACTTATGAATTTTTCTTTTTTTTCTTTGAACCGTTTTACCTTTCTTCTTCTTGGAAAGCTGTTGTATAAAAGAAAGTGGTATATTTTCTTCATCAACACTCTCCGATGAATGAAAAAGTGTGGTGGCTTGAGGTTAGGTTAGATTCACTATTCTCTCAAGAAATTTCGCATCCTCAACACAAATACCTCTGCGTAGGTGGTTTATATCGCCAGATTCTTGGTCTGAAACAACGCTGTCTTCTTCAGATTCTTCTGTTTTTGATTGAAAGGTTCAATATATATTTTCGTATTTCTTTCATAGAAATGTCCAAAAGTTGATAATCTGAAATGGAAACAGAAACGACTTATGAGCATATAGTCCTTTCAAGCGGATCGCCGAGAAAAAAATGGCATTAGAAAAAAAATTGGTAAAAAATGTGAAAATAACATCGAAGCTATAAACAGGAGACCATAGTGCGTCGGAATTTTTCAATAGAGTTCCAAAAATATTTTAGTGGGTTTAGTTAAATAGCAATTGAATATTACATACCCGCCAATGATTTCAACACTATCGTATTTCACGTCGTGCCAAAGACATAAATGCTTCTAAGAAAGGTCTGATGAGAAGATGCACGTGTTGTCGGCTCCCTATCACTCTCTGAAGATCATATTGTGATCCTTTAAAAATAACTGTATGCACTAATGAGTTAAGTAACTCAATTATTCAATCAAAATAAGTCTAACGATTCAGAGAAATAAAACTATCGTATTTTTGTTGTAAGTTGGGCATCTCGTACGAAGAAAAAAATTATTTTACACTGGATACAGAAATTTCGTTTGATTGCACTCGGGCAGAAGACTTATTGCCTCATGTTTCCCCTCTCATGGGAATATAATTCATTGTATTATTGTTGTGAAGTAGAAAATGTTTGAGGTTTGTACTGTTACACAACGTAAATCATTATAGTTCTATATACAGGCGGGTCCAACGAAAACTTAACACCTCGATTTTCCGGTTTCAAAATGAAAATATGGAGAACCCCTCGGACCCGTCGACTTCTGATTCGAGGGGGAACAACTTTTCCGATTTTGTCATCCCCGTAACTTCAATCCCCTCTTGGGAGAAAACACAACCCCCTGATTTTGAATAGGGATGAGGGGTGTTGCGATGCCTCATTTGGAAGATCTTATCAAGTACTATCTGACCCTAAATTTTCGCTTCAAAATTTTCATCGTTAACGAAATGGTAGCTAAAAAAATGGAAGACTACTTACTTTTGTGATTAGTTTATTGAGTGCTGAAAATGGGCACCATTCACTTCCATGCAGTAAAATAAGTTTTGCTCGAATCGTTCTCGTACATTACTCAATATTTCTGGTTCAATTTGACGGCATTCATTAATGATCGGAATTCGCAAATCATCCAGTTACTCAGTTTGGTAGCGTAAATCTTAGATTTCAGGTGACCTAAAAGAAAAGTCTAGTGGCGCCAAATCAGGTGATCTGGGTGGCCACTCAATATGTCCTCCTCTTCTAATACAGGCTTGAGAAAAATTTTTTCATCAGAGAACTGACGCACAGGTTGAACGGAATGAGATGGTGTGCCATCTTGTTGAAAAATGATCGTTTCATGGTCTTCTTCATTCTCCAATACTTGCACGAGGGCTGGATAAACAGCGTCCTGTAATAGTTCTAAATTAGTTTAGCCAGATATATTACCGGGTATGAAAAAGGGCCGATGATGTGATTTTCATAAAAACCTGCCCAAACATTCAACTTTTGGGAATGCTGAGTATGAACACTCATCCGAAAAACGGATATTGAATATGTAGTTTGGATTATTGTTGATAATTTCATTGACCACTTCACAGAACATGAGTCGGTGATCAAAATCATCCTCATTCAGTTCCTGAACCAATCGTATTTTGAAAGGATGAAACTTATGTCTTCTTAAAATTCTCATGATTGTTGTGCGTGAAACACCAAACACATTGGACAATTTCCTAGAACTAAGGATCGGATCCATCGCTACGCGACCTAAGATAGCCACTTCCCTCACTTCGTCTCCTTCATACACCCTCTTTTTATTGTCGACTGAACCAGTAGCGTCAAATTTAGCAACCATTTGCACAACGTTAGCAGCGGATACATTTTTTTTCATTATGTCGTTCGTTAAATAAAGCCGTTGTTAATCGCGTAGAGTCGTTATTACTAAAGAATAATTTTATCATTTCCACCCTTTCTTCTACGGAATACACCATTTTAATCCTACTACAAATTTACAATTGCTTTGGCACAGTTTCAACCTTCTTGGAAATTCACGATAGACTAAAGAGAGACTAACGAGAGACTAAGGGGAATCAAACATATCGTCTGTCTACTTTTTCGAACAAAGAATTAACAAATAAATAAAAGCATTGCATACCTCGAGGTAAATTCAGCATAAGCTAGCCATACATCAGCGTTCTTTACTGCATGGAAGTGTATGGTGCCCATTTTTAGCACTAGTCACCCACTTTTTCAGCTGCTATTTCGTTGACGATGAAAATGAAAGCGAAAATTTTAGGTCCGATAGTACTCGATCAGATCTTCAAAATTATGTGTCGCAACGCCCCTCATCCCTTTTCAAAATCAGTGTGTTGTGCTCACCCTCCGACATAGTTGCACACCATCGAATCAGAAATCGACGGGTCCGAGCGATTCTCCATATTTTCATATTAAAACCGGAAAATCGAGGTGTTAAGTTTTCGTTGGACGACCCTATATATCTAACGGATATCCAGCTTATATGAAAGAGCAATATGGAAGAGTTAATTCAATGCTAGAAAAACTGAATGGTGAATTTCCTCTTAGGGCAATAGGCGAGAAATAAATACACAGGTATGTTATGTTTGTGGAACAGCCTCAACGAAAACATCAATTTCACTCAAAAAGTGTAGCCTCAAATGGAGTCATTAGTTATTAGTAAGCAAAAAGTAATAAATCCCCCTTTTCCTATTGAAAATTAAATTATTTTCCACCATTTCATCTAAAATCTCGTATTGTGAAGTAATTTGTTGAAGCCTTAATCCAGATGTTTTGGTTGTACATCGAAAAAATTGAGCAAAGAAAAGTTGAAAGCCGATATTTTCGATGTACCACCAATTGATCAACTGATAAAATGCCCGAATGTTGATAAATCTATGACCGAGCTTAGAAGAGTCAACCTAGAAATATTTGATTTCAGTGAGTCCAAATCATTAATTAGATATTCTATACTAATTTGAAGCATCTAGCATATAACATTATCACTAATCTACATTATTTACATTCGAATTCGGATATTATCTGAAAATCTTGCGTTATTAACGACCGTCAGTATGGTTTTCGCAGGCAAAGATCGACAGGAGATCTGCTCGCCACTGATGTTGGTACATCAACGATGAAAAAGGATGGGGAATCTAGAGCAATAGCCCTCGACATCTCTAAAGCCTTCGATAGGGTTTGGCATGCAGCTTTGTTGAATAAATTTGCTGCATATGGGCTTCCCGAAAAGTTGCGGGGTTGGATTTAGCTTTCTTTCAGATAGATCAATTCAAGTTGTGGTCGACGGTACAACATCTGATTGTTTCCATTTGAAACAGCAATACCTCAGGGATCCATTCTTTCGCCAACCTTGTTTCTGTTGCAGATTACGATCTTCTGTCATCTACAGAGAACAAGATTTTTGGTTTTGCAGACGATTGTACACTGGTTTCGTCATCCAGTAGTCTGCGGCCGATTACATCTTCGGAATCTCAGCGTCAGAGATGTCAACAAATCCACAACTTAAACTCTGACCTACAGAGGATATCTGAGTGGGGCCAGTTGAACCTGGTGAGCTTCAGCGCGAGCAAGACGCAAGCAACTACGTTTTTTAGAAACAAATTGCATCCAGAAATTCAATACATCTTCTCGGAATAGCTGTCAACTCTGGGTTTTGCTGGCATCAACTTAGCAATAGCTAAGTCGGCATCATCTAAACTTAGTTTCATTTCAGAGTCAAGCAATACTTCACGTCATCTCAGCTGTTGCTTCTATATAAGGCGAAGATTCGACCTGCTTTCGAATATTGTTTCTATGTATGGGGATACGCGTGGAAACTATCGTTACAGATATTGATTAGTGTGCAAAAACGGCTGTGCGCCTCATCCGGATATCACTCGCGATCTCCAACCGCTGGCTCTCAGGAGACAAGTTGCTGACCATCTCTGTGTTACAGATACTTTCACGGAAGATGCTCCAAGGAGCTGAAAGACCTTGTTCCGGGAAAACTCATGTTTTGCCGCAACACTAGGCTGGCAAGGAGTTCTCATTATATGGCGGTACATTTAACAACCCCTCGAACCACTCTCTATAAGAATTCCCTCGTTTACAGGGTCGGTGAGCTGTGGAACACGCTTCCGTCCAACATCTTCCCAATATCCTACAATTTGGCATACTTCAAGAAGCGAGTAAATGGACACCTCAATTCTTCCCAGGCGCCCACTCATGTGGTGTAACAGGTTTGTCTATTATTTCTCGAAAACGCGTATAAAAAAAAAGATTATAGATGAGAGCAAGGTGAAATATTTTTTATCCAACCACAGATCCAAACAAAGCAAGAAGAAAATTTTGAAATACTTTCGAAATAATTTTTAACCTTCATTGAAACTAGAGTATCTAGAAATGAGACAGTGTGATTGGCACAGACAGACAACTCAATAGTTTCTTACAGTTTTTAAATTCTTTTCATCAATCGATTCAATTTAAAATGGAAAATGAAAATATTGAAAAATCTTTGAACTTCTTGGGCTTGTCGATTAGTAGGGATCATGCCTCACTCGCCTTTAAAATATACAGAAAACCTATCTATTCGAATACCCTGATTCATTACAATAGTTAATCCCAGAGTATCAAATTGAGTGCTTTTCATTCATTTGTGCACAGATTGCTTATTCCTTTGTCGGCTGTCGATTTTCGGAATGAAGTTCAAGTTTTAAAATGAATCGCTATGAACAAAGGCTATGAACCGAAATAAATAGATATTTTAATAAGACAAAAACGACATAAACTTTTATTGCAGAGCATTTATCCGTTACATACTAAGAAATCTAACAGAAAATTTCCAATTAACTATATTCCTAATATCAGCAACGAATTATGTAACAGATTATATTGAAACAATTTTAACACCATCCGCACTAATAAAAAGAATTTGGCTTCATAATTGCTTAATAATGAAGATAAAACAAAATTAGTGGATAAAAGCGGAGTATATAAAATACACTGCAGTGAGTGTGAGTCATTCTATATAGGCCAAACCTGAAGATGCATCGAGAAGAGAGTTGAAGAACATAAAAATCTATTCTCCAAACTGAAAATTCTACGGGTTTTTCGGACCACTGCATCAACAAAAATCATTTCATAGATTTCGAGAATATCGAACTAATGCATCCAGGTAATAAAGGAAAAAAGATGGACATCTTGGAGATTATTGAAATTACATCCGCTCATAGGAAAAACAAGCCAGTTTGCAACGACCAACTTAGACTTCAATTTACATCCTGTCGTGAATGCCGTTATACATAAGTGAAATATCTCATTTTGAATTTAGTATTGTATTTCTCCTGATAATGGGCTAACAACCCGAAACATATGTGGGGTATTTTTGATGAATACTTGTGAAACCTTTGCCAAGTGACATACGAATCATTTATTGATTTAACTTATTATTTCAACTCATCCCATGTATTATTTCCTTCGAAAGATAAAATAAAATTTGAGTTGAACAGATGAGTAACTTAACATGAAATTAAAGATATATACTTGGAAGGATAATTTTGTCGATTGTGATGCATCCCAAGTTTACGAATGAAAATATTATATCGAAGAGTTATTCCATCAGCAAATTATCAAATAATTTTCCTTCTTCGTATAATTGGTGTCACATACTACACTGTAATATTCAAACGAAATGTAACTCAATTATACATCGAATGTCTAGAAGCCCAGACCGAGACATTTTAAATATCAATATTTGTTCCAACTTTACTCAACGAATTAACTCACAGTCATATATCGTACTCAGACTGGATTGGTCTCTCCCGGAATTAAATTAACCAATGATATGATAATCAACATAAAGAATAAAAATTCATGGCGATAGATATTCACCGGATTAGATTGTGCTGTCATTTAAATTTGTTAGTTATTCCAGTAATTATTCGAGGCTTATCATAGTAATCAGATATTTCCGAGGTGTTAATGGTTTCAGTGCCAGCGTACATAGTAAGTGAATTATTAAACTTTGCCTACGTGTTCGTATGAGTGGCAGGAGCAGTTTCTGTTCATATTCATGTTGGTTTTAAGTAAAGCCAAAATTATTGTGATTATAACTACAATGTATACCAAGATGATGATCCTAATAAATTCAACTGGGAAAATACGAATAGGTTTAATTTCAAACTTGCAGAGTTAGATATGAAGAACTACTAACAATAATGTTGAGAATTTAGTTGATCAAGTTCGATCAATTCACAATACTCATGAGTTGAAACATTTTATACATGTATAAAATTGTCGCATCACTCTACTTTTACGACAGTACTATATAAACTTTTAGGTTGGTCATTCAAGAGTCGCTTGGTAACTTTCAGAACTGTAAAATAAGAAGATATCATTCAAAAGAGATGAATTAATGAAAAATTAAAAAATTCTACCATCTTCAAACATTCGCGAAGAGACCAAGCAACTAGCATCGAATGGTTACTAATCATTTTCAAAATCGAGTGTTTCCTCCCCGGGTCCTAATTACTGCCAGTATACGTCTCGGAAGCCCCTCAAACAAATTTTAGATGTACTCTTGAGTCACTGAATTCCAAATTTCAGGAAGCAGATTTTCTAAGTGTTGGAGTGTTCTACAAGGCATCCAACGTTGCCGAATTTGACACCCCATGTTGTCCCAAACATGTTTTATGGGATTCAAGTCGGGACTTCTGGCCTTCTTGGAATATCAATTGTGGTATTTTGCAGAAATTCTCTAGCTGCATGAGGCAGAGCATTATCATGCATATAAATGAAGTTTTCGCCAATCAATGGGCCAAAGGGTACAACATGGGGTTCAAGGATATCTGCGATGTATCTGGCCGCTGTCATTCTTCCATTATTCACTAGGACTAACTCAGTTCGACCATGGAAAGAAATGCCTCCCCACACCATTACTGAGCCCCCTCCGAAGTTTTCGGTTTGCCGGATATTGCATTGCTGATACCGTTCCCCAGGTCGTCTGTATACAGGCATGCGTCTATCATTTGATACTATACAGAACATGGACTCGTCGAAAAGAGATAATTCAACCATGCGGGAGATGCGGGCCGGTAGAAGCCACCCTTGGTCTGATATCGCCTTCTCCGAGCCTGTTCTAACAGTTTGCAACAAAATATGCACATTTCTGAAAAGTACAAGTTCATTTTGTAGCATTCTAGCCTTACAGTGCTGAACTCTTAGTGCAGTTAAACGAAGCCAACGATCATCAACTGGTGTTGTTATCCGATTTCTTCCCTGTCCGGCCCTTCTTCTATATTCCCCTTTTTCGTTGTACCGATTAACTGCTCTTAAAATAGTGCTTTGGTTAACATTCAACAAGTTCGTCACGCAATCTTTGGCTTCGCCCCTGCTCTAGAAGTGTTACAATTCTTACCACTTTGTGATCACTCAAATAGCGTCCAGGACGCTCAGCAGCCATTACAATAAATTCAAAGATTCGAAAATCAACAAGAAAAACAGAAAACTTGCATTAATTTAGCGTGAAAACAGAAGAAAATTCGAATGAATACTGATAGTCAAATAAATAAACTCATTCTTGTTTCAGACGCGTTCGATATCATATGAACACAAATATTATTACATAGATAAGATTTTTTCCCTTCATATGTCCAAAAACATATGTACACAAAGAAACTGCGATCGAGTTGCTTAATCGATTGTAGAATTCAGAATACCAGGTGATGCAACAATTTTTGTGGTGTTTGTATCTACAGAAAAGAATCCTTGACAGACTCAACTATTTCCATGGACTGGTTCAATCATTTAAATCGCAAATAGCTTATAATTCAATGATCCATTGAGCCTTTTACATTCCATTGTCACCAACACATTTCAAATCTGAAATAAATACTATCAGAAAAATTACTCTGATTTTCATAAAAAAATTATTCAACTTGGAGAAAAATATCAAGTAACGCAATTCTTATATTCCATAAAAGATACTTGCATGAAAAAATACGCTATTTTTAACTATGCTGGTCCTCGCTCCAATAACTTGATCAACTAACTAAATAACCACCTCTTTCTCAATTGATCTCAACTTGACCGAATCATCAATTAAAGCTGAACAAAAAACAGACAAGTTCAAAAAATCAGGAGTTTGCAAAATTGTTTGCAATGAGTATACGGTAGCTTATGTTGGGCGAACTGGTAGGAAATTCGAAAAAAGATTATCCTCTACACCGTAGCTTCTTCAAACGAATGAATGTACAGAAAATAAGTGAGAATATAAATATAATTGTTCTCGAGTAATTACTTATTGGGTTGCTTCTTCTTATGTGGTTATTTATGACAGGTATATCCAATAAAATTAAGGAATAGATTGCTCCCCGAAGAGATTCAATAGAGGATAAGGCCTTAAATCGACTTGTTCATTGATGAGTTTACCTGAGTGTTTGTATTTATTTATTTCTAAAGTTTCCCAAAGATCTACCTTCCAATATTTATTATCTGTATGCAAAATTTCAAACTGTGGGTCAAAAGAGGATTATTTTCTAAGAGATGGTTCGCGTAATTTGAATCTGATTTTTATTTGAAAAACTGCGTTTATGTTCCGATATTCTAATATTGAAATTTCTATATGTTCTACCAATGTAGAAATTATCAGTCATTGCAATTCAATCTATAAACACCTGATTTATTGTTTTTACCTGATTTGGTTTTATTATTTTTATATATTTGCCTAAATTATTATTAGTTTGGAAAGCTATGTTGAAATTATTGCTACTCAAGAATGATTTCAGTTTCTCACTTGTAATGCCAACGTAGGTTAAGGTGTTGAATTTTTGTTTAATTTTTTTTTGTTCACGTTGGCATTACAAGTGAGAAACTGAAATCATTATCGTTATCCATTGATTGCAATGGATTCTGTATGTTTATTCTGTTTCTATTTCTATCCTGAACCTTTATTTTTCATCTCCGATTCTGATTTCCAATTCAGTTTTTGAGTATTTTCATGTAGCATAGCCTAAACTTTTCATTTTCAAGTAATTAATCATTTCAGAATTACGCGAATTGGAAAGAAGATACAATTGAAATTTTACTATCGAAAAGAATGTTAGCGAATGACTGAACAATTCATTCTCGGATTTTCATAATTCTTGGTATTACTAACTGTTGACATAGAATGGTTATATGATTGAAGACTTGTTGAGTCTATAAACATTTTGAAAAATCTAAAAAATTACTTTTTAGAGAGTAATTGATCTTTGCAGTCTGTTTTCTGAAGATCGTTGTTAAGTTTATTCGATGAAATATTTATGAGAATACAGTATTGGCCAGTACTTGCTTGGGTATTTAATTTTTTGTGATGAAGTAGGTTTTCCCTTCTTTTAAGTTAATTGGATATATGCCATCATCGTTCATCAATTTATTATAGTTTCTCTCATCAGAAGTTAGGTATCCTTTTCTGGTATTTCCCAATTTGCAGAGGTGTAGAGTGCTGCTCCAAGTTTGATTGTTGTTAATTCATCCCTTTGCATTCACTTTATTTTAGCAGTATTTTCATATTTTGCATTAATCCAGTATGCTGTTTTTCTATGACAAACATAATTTTCATTATAATTATTTTCTCTAGGACCAAAGAAATTGATCTATGTCTTCTACCTAGAGTATTCTCTAAAACACTTAACTTACAATATGTGATGTTCTCAACAAAACTGTCTTCTGCATTATATCTAAATTCCAGAGATGTCCTTAAAGGGATCATAGATGGTGTTGGACACTTGACCCGTTGCACCGATGACAATTCGTACCACATCTTCATTTTTCATAATTGCTGTACTTCATGTTGTGAGCCCTTACATTTGAGTTTTTTCTCATTTTCCTTCATATTTTATTAAATTGGTTTGACCTCATCTATAAGTCTACAGCTCATAACTTTCATCATTTTGCGTATTATAACTCTTTTGCTGGCGGAGGTGGCTGAATCAGTAGGTGGCTATTCCATTATTAATTTGATTGAGGAGGTCGTTACTTGATGAAAATCGGGGTACATATTTTCAATGAAATAAAACTAAAGTATTTAGATTTTCACTATATTAACAAAACTATGACCGGTTTCGCCACACTGTGGCTTCATCAGATAGATACAAACTAATGAACAGAGTTATTCCTTATATATTAGTCTTTTTTCGTACTTAATATTACAATAGGTACCAGAGGTATGTTGGAAAACCCATCGGAATTGCTTACTTTATGAATTGAAAAGATTGATCAGAAATCTTACACCTTTTTGAAAGTTGTTTAGAACAAAATTATTTCAACTTCAATGGAGTATTATATAATAGTAAAAAAGGTTTAATTATGGGTAATCCTCTGAGCCCTCTGCTCGCTGAAATTTTTATGGATAATATTGAAAAAACTATCCAAGAACATTCGTTATTCAAACACTTTATTTATTGGTTTAGATATGTCGACGATATCATTTGTTGTTGCACTGGCACAAACAGAAAATTAGAGTCATTCAAAACATTCATTAACAAAATTCACGATAATATTAAATTCAACTTTAGAGTTAGAAACAGAAAACTCCATTAACTTCCTGGATTTAACTATTACTAAAATTAACGGCAAACATGATTTTTCTATTTTTCATAAGCCATCGCATACAGATATTACTATTCACAGCTCATCTACACATCCTTAACCACATAAATTAGCAGCTTACAATAGTATGGTACATAGACTCATTAATATCCTAATGTCACAAAATAATTTTAGAAAAGAGCTAAATATAATTAAACAAATAGCAGTCAATAACATTTACAATCCAACTATGATTGAGAACATGATTTCACGAAAAAATTTCAAATAGCAATCCAGGAAGCATTTCCAAATATAAAAAGTTCAGACACAAAATACAACAGCTTAACTTAAGTTGGTAATCCTAGTCTAAAATTAAAGTCATTCCTCTCGCATTATCATTTCAATATAGCATTCCGAACTGATAATTCTTTAGGCCGACATATCAAAGACTGCAAATCTAAAATTGATAAAAGTAATAAATCCGGTGTTTATAAACTGTCTTGCGGGGATTGTAATAAAATTTATATTGATAGAACTTTCAGAAATTTCAAAGTTAGATTATCCGAGCACAAACGTAGTTTTGATTATCATAAATCAGATTCCCATTATTCTAATCACTTACTCGAAGAAAACCATAACTTTAAAGATGATTTCAAAATTTTACACAATGAAAATAACAGACAAAACTGAATCCATTGGAAATTTTAGAGATCAACAAAGAAAAGAATTCAGGTAGGTTACTTAATAGTCAATTAGATCTAAATCCTTCTCCTTTACTCAATCTTTTCAATTCATAAAGTAAGCAACTCTGATGGGTTTTCCAACATACCTCTTGTACCTATTGTAATATTAAGTAAGAAATAAGACTAATATATAAGGAATAACTCTGTTCATTAGTTTGTATCTATCTGATGAAGCCACAGTGTGGTGAAACCGGTCATAGTTTTGTTAATATAGTGAAAATCTGAATACTTTAGTTTTATTTCATTGAAAATATATTCCATTATTATTATGCCATTATTTTCTTTAGCCGAATAAATTATGTTAAAATAGTAATAACTCAGGAATACACTTTGTATTTCATCATTTCGCATTACTTCATTTCAACAGTTTGCCGAATGCTAATAGGACCTGTGAAATTCCCGCTTTTGTGTGGTTAATCTCTCGCAAGAATTTCTTGAGCATTAGAAAGCGTGACGCTTTCATCTGGCGACGTCCTCCTACCATACTGAATTAAAGAGCGTCGAACTGACTCGTTAGGAATCATCCTCTATACTTTAAATATGAAGAAGTATGAGGAGTTCACAAAAACCCGAGGCGACATATTATCAGTCCTAAAAATAAATTTTATCCGTCTCAATTCTCTTGTGCAGAATGATTTATCTTTAGTTTCATAACTATGCTTCAATTTCGGCAATCACTTATTCATTGAAACCAAATCCCCAGATCGTAATATGAGATCTACAAACATTTAATGGTCACAGGGTGCCAGTTCTGGAAGAGACGTTGTCTGATCAAGAAATGCAATTCATTGAATTTCATCCTTGTGTTAATCGATTTGTGACACAAAAGCCTTGATGAAACAGAACTTTTTCTTCTGCATCTGCAATCGATTGAGTAACGCTTTCTGATATTCTATATTCAAGGTTTTACAGTGTCGTGATAGTTCATTCTAGAGTCATATTGTTGAATGCATCATTTATCAGAAAAAATATTTTCAAAAGTAACGAGTTCAATTGTCAAAATATAACAATAAATTGAAACAGAAGGAAAGTTATCGTTAAAATAAGCAAATTTTACTACGTTATCAAACTATCAAAACCTTTCTTTTCTATTTCAACAATTATTTTTAGCATTCTATATCAAGAATTATGATAATTCTTTGAATATTTTCCAACATAGATATGTGGAATTGAATTGAAAAGCATTTTTCAATAGTGTCCACCGTGACTGTGAACTTATGAAAAATTAATAATTATTCAAAATTAGAGACTAGGAACATCATTTTCAATCCAAATTGATTGGGCAATGATAATCTGGAATAAAACGATGGAGTATTTTATGGAAATAAGGAGTCCCACCAAAAATATTCTGTAAAGAGCTAGCCAAGTCTCGATGGAGCTGCTTGTTCATCTCTAAAAAGTAATGAAATCTAGACAAAGTCGTGCCAACTCCAAGGTTTCTTACTGCGATTTCTTTATCATTATAGGAAATGTTGTGTGACTTGGCTGTTGAACATTCTTTATACGTTAGTGGGTAGGTACAAGTAAATTTTCTTTAATGTAATGTTATTTCTGTTGTAACTGCCTATGTTTGTCAAGCGAGATAATAGCCCATACTGTTATTGGTATTTAGACGCAAGTATCTTATTTTAGGCTGTTGTTGATTGTGCAGCATATTCATTCAACATTGACAATGCTGACTTCTGCTCTTCTTTTTGGAGCTTCAAATCGCCCATCGATCTAACATAAAATAGACGTACTTCTATCAATGATTAGAAAACCGTCTGTACTGGAAATATTTGTTATACTGTTTGTTTCAGGCTCGCTTATACATAAGTATTATTGAAATATGCAGTTTTGTGAAGCCTACAAATGACTGGTATTTAATTAACGTCTTCTAGATGGCAATTTTCCATCGTCAGTAGGTAGCGGTTCTGGGGACAGATTAGTGCAATGGTGTCAAAGAGCACCTGGTTTTGTACCCTTGCATACATTTCAACTACCAAGTCACACAACATTAACTATAATAATAAAGAAAGCGCAATAAGGAACGTTAAACTTGGCACGACTTTGTCTAGATTTCATTAGTTTTTAGAGATAAACAAGCAGCGCCATCCAGACTTGGCTAGTTTTTTACAGAATGTTTTTGGTTGGATTTCACTCCTGTTTATAGAAACGTGGGCATATTGATTCATCTTATTCATCATCATCATCATCAAGCAGCTCGTTCTGTCCACTGCTGAACATAAGCCTCCCGTAAACTATGCCACATCCTTCTGTTCTGTGCCGTCTGTATCCAATTCGTCTGGATGCGTTTTATATCGTCAGACCACCTTGTTGGGGACGTCCTATAGCTATTTTTGCTTCGTGTCTTGGTCGCCATTCTAGAATTTTCTTGGTCCATCTTCCGTCGGTGGTTCTTGCCAGATGTTCATTTCCACTTAAGTGTGGCGATCCTACTAATAGCATCCTCAACCCCACTTCTTTGCCTGATTATGTCATTTGATATTCGGTCTCTAAGGTACAATCCGAGCATGCATCTCTCCATGGCACGCTGGGCCACTCGAACTTTATTGGCCGATTTCTTGGTCAGAGTTAAAGTTTCCGCGCCGTAAGTCATGACAGGCAACACACACTGGTTGTAAACTTTTCGTTTCAAACAAATTGGGATATCTGATTTTAAGATATTGCTCAGTTTACCAAACGCTGCCCAAGTAAGGCCAATTCTTCTAAAGATTTCACAGGTTTGGTTGTCTCGACTTATTTTGATTTCATGTCCAAGATATTTGTAGGCTTGGACTTGTTCAATTTCAGCATCACCTATCTGAATATTTCCACTTGTAACGAGATTGGTCATATATTGTGTTTTAGACGCGTTCAGTTTTAGTCCAACCCTTTCAGAAGCTTGTTTGAGCCTTTCAAGCATTTCTTTTGCATCTCCTATGTTGTCGGATATGAGGACGATGTCGTCGGCAAACCTAAGGTGGTTCAAGTATTTCCCATTAATATTTATACCCATATTTTTCCAGTCTATCCTTTTGCACATATACTCGAGTAGGGTTATAAAGAGTTTTGGCGAAATCGGATCTCCTGTCGCACGCCCTCTGTATTTCGAATGTTTCTGTTTTGCGTGAAGTTTCACACAAGCTGTGGCATGATCATATCTGTGCCATGTATCGATGATCTATGCGACACTCAGCTAGAGCCTCTAACATTTTACGTTGGTTTATGGTATCGAATGCCTTTTCATAATCTACAAAGATGAGAACCAGGGGTTTATTGTATTCCATTAAGGTTTTAATAGTTTGTAGATGATCATTCGTACCAAATCCGCTCCGGAAACCAGCTTGCTCGTAGGGCTGGTAGAGGTCAAGCTTGACTGTCAATCTTTTTGTAATAATTTTCATATAGACTTTGTATATGTGCGATAAAAGGCTGATGGGTCTATAGTTGTTAAGGTCAGTGATGTTTCCTTTTGTGCATTATCACCACCACGGCGTTGTTCCATTGGGTTGGAGTTACACCCTCCGTTAGGCATGCATTGAACAACTTCTGGATCTCTCTCAGCAGAGTCCTCCTCCTGCTTTCAGAGATATTACCACAACCTCATCATCACCAGGTGCTTTATTATTTTTCATCTCTGCTAATGCCGTTGATATCTCATCTATTGTTATATCTGGTATATCTTCTGACCCAACGTTTAGTATTTTAGGTAAAGGGTATTCTTCTCTTTGGTTTCTCTTAGTCGATAGAGCTCTTGGTTGAAACCTTTGGTAATTTTAAGGATTTCATCTTTATTCGTTGGTACGTTCCCTCCTTGTCCGCCAACTGCCAAATATTTTTCTTTCCTGGACCCAATCTTTGTCTTAGTACTTTCAAACTCCTGTTCTCCTCATTCACTCTCGTAATCATCTCTGTATTGTAGTTTCGTGTGTCTCTTCTGATAGCTTTCGAAATATCTTTGTTCAGTTGTTTTAATTCGCCTGTATTTGTTGTTTGTTTATTTTTAAATTGTCTTCTCCTTTCCATAAGTGTCTTTGTTGTCTGACTTAATTTTCCTTGTCTCTCGTTTTGGAACTACAACCTTTTTCGGCACTTTTAATGATCTCAGTTAGTTGTTGGTTTTGTTCGTCAACAGTTTCATATGTTTCGTTTTCTAGGTTTTCCAGGTTTGTTTCTATCAGCTTTTGGAATTTGTTGATATCGTTAGGAGATGTCCATTTCATGTGGTTTGTCTTATTTATCTTTCTCGATCTTGCTGTCTTAGTATTTATCACTACTTTTGCTCTGACCAATCTATGGTCGCTTCCTATAGAGCAACTATTCAAAACGGTAACATCATGGACTATTTCTTTTTTGTTGGCTATTATGAAATCTATTTCGTTTTAGGTCCTACCAAGTCCATTTGCGTTGGAGTTTCTTTTCGAAAAGGTGTTCATCACATAAAGTTGATGCTGCTGCAAGAAATTTAGGAGAACATTGCCCTTTCATTTCTTCTGCCGATCCCATGGTTTCCAATCGGTGTCTCTGAAGGGTCTTCACTGCGTCCGACTTTTGCATTGAAATCTCCCATCACAATCGTATACTGTGTTGCTGCCCTCTGATGCATAGCTATAGAGAGATCTTCATAGAAGGTTTCAAGCTCTTCGTCAGTATGGGCCGTTGTTGGGGCGTAGGCTTGTATAATTTCAAAGCAATATCTTTTGTTTAGTCTAAGTATCAGATAAATGACTCTTTCGCTGATACTGTCCACTTGTACAATGTTTTGAGAGTGTCTTTTGTGGATAAGGAAGCCAACTCCGCCATCTGAAGAGTTTTCTTGTCCCTTGAAGTGGAACACGTGACCCGCCTCCAGAGTTAATTGGCTTTCTCCTCTCCTTCTAATTTCACTGAGTTCTATTATGTCCCAACGTACGTGGGTAAGTTCTTTCTCAAGTTCAAGCAATTTATGTTCTGTTGATAATGTTCTCGTAATGTAAGTAGCTATCTGCAGTGTCCGTCTCCGTTGGTAGCCTGATCCAACCCGGATATTCTCAGCACCCTCTACTCGCTGTCTTAACTGGCTGCTACCGTAGCCAGGAACATTTGAGTCGCCGGGGACTGAGGGCCTTTGATAGCTTTTGTCTTTCATAGTAGTAAACGGGGATTTTCAGCCTTACCTCCACCACGCTGGCCAGTGCGTCTTGGTAGGGGTCAATTTAGAGATACATTTCCTTAACTCTCGATACAACGGTTATACCGCCGTGACTCGGTCGCCAGAGCCTCGTCAGTTGTACAGTAGGGTGTACCGGATGACAATTTCTTGTCATCTCTCCTGCAGGTGAGGTTGACATTTGGGTTGGCATAGACCATCTTGCCATCACCCTTACACTCCCCTCATCTTATTAGACTTTCATATTTAACATTCTTCTTCTTTTTAGGAGTAGTTTTTTAATATCACGAATTTTCCTTTCTCTTTCTCCGGTTCTGATTCTTGTACATTAGCAACAGTTTTCGTTTTGCCCATTCGCGTTCATTATTTATTCTTTTAGACGGTTTAGACGGTTTTATTTCTGAAAGATCGGCGTATTCGGTGATCGCTAAAGCTTGAGCTTTTATACTTTTGAAGTCAACATTTATGAGGTGCACCACATGAAGATCCTTTAATTGTATGTATATGCGTATTGAAAGCAGAAGGGGAGGCATTCGCCTCCCACCCAGCAGTGAATGTGGGACGCTATAGGCTAGATTAAATTAGAAGATGTGTCCATTACTCTAGATTTTTGCAATGACAGTCGATTTTCTTAGCTGAGACCAGCTGAATGTTTTTCATCAGATGCTTCATACCTTCGAGTTTTGACATCAAATGAAGCGGCCCACCCAGTTGAATAATTTTTGTAAAGGCCGTATGTCGATCTCAAATAGTTTTGTTGGGCTCTTGTGTTCTGTAACCAGGGTCAGCAGGTATTTCAGATCTTCGATTATCCTTGTTTTTATAGTTTTCTTTTCATGTTGCCGTTAAGCTGTAAGTACCAAATTTCAGCCCTCTGACTTCATGGGAAGTACTAGTTCTATTCTGATGATCATAAGTGAGTGAGTGAGTGAGTGAGTGTAATAAATGCGAAACTTTGCTTAAGCTTAACTTCGGAACTAAATGACCTACAGACTTGAGATTTTGGATTTTGAGTATGTGATTATACCTCACTGGATGTGTTCTGGTTTTATACAGAAGTTTCCAAAGAGTTGCCTGAAAATGCGGTGAAATGGTTCCAGTAAAGAATGGTACGGTAGTGTTTGCTTCGCGCTCAACTTGGCGGGGGCAGTACCGTGCCCTCTAATTTGAAAAGCTACTTTAAATAGCGTTGAAAAACGAGGAATGTTTATAATATTTTCATACAGAAGAACATCGCCGAAAACCCTTATAAACAAACTGAGATATTTTACTATAAACACCCTCTGGGACACCCTGTATAAGATAATTCATAATTGTCATCGTTCAATCATTCAAAATCTTGACATGAAAGATCCATAAGAGATCCATCAAATCTTGAAATGTAAAACAGACGAATAACATGGCTTCTTCAAATCTGAAATTAGTAATTTTATGTGCTCCTGTTACTGAAAAGATTCGAATTTGCAATAATATATCGAAAACTTTTCATCTAAAGCATTTAATCAGTGGACAAATTCTCAAGAAGAAGTTGCTATCTGGTATTCCTGAGGTAAAACAAATGGAATTTTATATGAAAAATAAGGAAATCATTCCTGATGAAATAATTAATCCAATTATTTTCGAAGAAATGTCAAATTATAATTCTTGGTTAATTGATGGTTTTCCCAGAACAGTTGGCCAAGCGGAAATTCTATCAAAGCAAACAAATCTGAATCTCGTTTTGAATATTGATGTACCATTCAAAGAATTTGCAAAAATGACGAGCAAAACTGTCCTTCAATGCAAAATGAATCAAAGTGACATCTCTTGCAGCGGAAATAATAAATTGACGAAAGAACTTGTAAGTTTATTGCATCAGAAATTGAAAGCCATCAAGAATTTTAAGAAATTGATTCAACCAGTTGTAGCGTATTACGAATTTACTGAGCTCTTTAGAAACTTCGAGGCATATAGTCCAGATATATGGGAAAATATTAAATCAACTATTGAGAAACATATCGAATCAGTGTAATTACTTTGCTGATATTAAAAAATTTTTACTTTTCGATTTGAGTTTGGAGGAGTGCTAGAGTACAAAACTATTCTTCCTCTGTATTTCAGGGAGAATGTCACTTTAGAATGACGAAAAATGGTGAAGAAAGCAACTTAGTTACAGAAAATCGCTTCATTGTAGTGAATTATGATAAATAAAGGTGATATTTTTGATACGATTTTCATCAAGCAAAATTATTCAATGAATAATTAATCATCAAATAATATTTTTCAACCAAAATCGTCCCTGAAAAGAGCTACAAGAGTTGCAGGTGATAATTGAGTATAACCGTATGAAAAGACAGTTAACACAGTATCCTTTTTTCTCAAGATTTATGGAGTAGCTTGATTATGATTAGAAATGAAATAAGACGAATTTCTCGGCTTGAAACACAGAGTACCTGAGGCATTTTACGTCCAGCTAACTCGAAATATTTTTTTAATATAAATTTTTGAAATGGACCCAACCTTGTGATGTGACAGTTAAACATATATTTCTGAATTGAAAGATGATAGGTACGAAGTGTCATTATTTGAAACTTCCTCGCTAATAACCTAATATTAAAACCCTTTATTTGTGGGCTATTAGAAAATACTATGTTGATTAGCGCCCGCTTGCAAAATCAAATGCTACACAAGTAGGAAAAAATCGTGTTCAAATAATCCAATAAAACCAGAGAGTCATTTATAAATGTCTTTATTAGATAGCAAGGAATGTAGCAAATTAACATTTAATATAAAAACATTGACATTCCTTAACACGCACAAAGTGCAGATTATATCAGATATATATTTTAAAGCTACAGTATCTTATACAAATTTCTGGTGTTTTATATCTGAAGATAAATATCCGAATCTGAGGCAAATCGCCCTTCAACTGACGGCAATGTTTGGGTCGACTTACTTGTTCGAGTCTGCATTTTCTGAAATTGGGATAATTAAGTAAAAATATCGCAATCGACTAACTAACGATCATATGTCATCATGCTTGCGATTAGCACTCAGCGGTTACGTACCATCTTATGAAATGTATGCTGAGGACATGCCCACGCTTCAACATCCCTAGTCACTCCTTAGTAATTTTAACACCATATGTAACTCTTTTGTTTTATAAAAACCAATGAACTCGCAATTGAATAACTATTAGTTTTTTCATTCATATTATAGAGAGGAACCTTACTAATTCTAACCCAAACCTTGACTTAAATAATGTATATTGTACGGAAAGCTAATATCTATATATGCTACGGTACAACCTACCTAGGTAGGTAGGTAGGTAGGGTGTATCGGGTATGTACAATAACCCTGCATCACATTTACTTGCAGCCTCTCAGAGTCGATCGTAAGTAGTCTAAAAATATTGCGGTAGATCGCTAGCAGTTCAAGTTTGAGCACCCCTGGTCTACTGAAACCTTATTTTCGATCACTGAAGCAACTTTGTGAATCGAAATAGTTCATGAGCTCATCGATGCAATTGGTTAGGCATTTCCTCCCCTTTCTTTGGAATCGGTTGAACTCTAGCAACTTTCCAATACTCCAGAAACTCGAGGCTCTTATACGAAATCTAAAAGATTAAGATTGAGAGCAGGTGCTAATGCTGGAGCACATTGCTTCAAAACAGTTGGTGGTATTTCAACAAGAATGCTTTCTTACAGTTCAGTTGTTGAAGAACTCGCCTGTCTGTACGCACTCTAAATTCTACTCTAGACATATTCCATTGAACATGTGAGGTGGTTGGTGGCACTGTATTTGATGTATCAACGCCATTATTACGTGATAGTTAATCATGATAATAATAAGAAATTACACTATGTATTATACCATCACAAGAGATTTATTGAAAACTAGTGAGCCCATTAAGATCGCCTTTTATATCTAAATAGCCAATATAATAAACGCCTAATATACTGAACGTCTTATATACTAAACGCCTAATATACTCAACCCCAAATATACTGAACGCCTTTTCATATCCAACTCTATCTATACTAAACGCCTTATTATATTCACTTCATTTTTCATATTTATACTTGATAGTCTTTTATGTAACACGGAACTTTCCCATATATTGCCTCAGTCATCCTTAGAGTAACGCAGCTTCCAGTATTGTTTTATGAATACTGACTCATCAACCACACAAATTTCAACACTATTCACTACTATTCCAATTCACAGAGATACGTTCAATTTGAAAATCTAAATTTTCTCCAATTGAGCTAGCATAAGATAGGAACATTCCAAAATTAAAAACATTCCAACACAGATTCAAAAAAACAAATTGTTCAATCACTCCTTTAGGCATAGAAATTCAATCATCAACAACTCTAATATTAATTCACAATATTCCAAAATTTTAGTTCCAAAAGTATTAAATATATACTTCAGAAGGATTGATATATGCAGATCTATAGTTTCAAATTTTTAACTTTTACTCAACAGTTCGGATTCGTATTAGATCAGATAAGAATCGATTGAGATTCATGAATTATAATAAACAACGAATATGAGCTTAAAACAGCAAGATGGAAGAAATACTCCTCAAGTATATTAATGAAATAGAAAATGAAAGTTCTTCTCTAATTTTAATTTCTTGGGAGTATCCAAAGACAAAAGAGAGAAATTAGTAATCAAATAAAGGCGCACTACTGAATACATAGAAATTTCATCTTATGTGTTTGCTCTATACGTAACTATTTCGTATAAATTTGACCAGATTGACCAAAATTCACACAATTTGCTTAACAGAAATAACAAACATCGTCCGAATTGAAGTGTTCTTGTAGAAGGCAGAAATGAGATCCACAAATTTGTAAATTACATTATGGACCGTCATATACAATACAATGATGTTGACTATATATCAGTTTCAGTGGAACTGTTTCTTGTAATTGTTAATATCCTAGATCCTTAACTGTCGAGTTGGCAGTTAGTTTCGAGCAGTCAGCTTCTTATAAACTCGCTCTCTAGTAATTGAAATTTCTATTCTTCTCTTCAATTCATTTTCTTGTAGAACTCTATAATATACTATGAATTGAGAATGAAAGGTAGAAATTGCATTAAAACAACTTCATATTTCCATATTAGGTGATGAACGTACTCATTTTACACAATTATATAAAATACCTATAGTACAACTACCTATAATAAAGAGTGTCAAATTGCATAGCATTCCCCAAGTAGTAGTTGATTTTATTCCAAAATATGATTCACATAATCAGAAGCATGCTTCCTGTGACTTTCATGAATTTTGATTGAAAGTTGTGGTTGCACAGAATGGTGCAACTTTTACATATTTGAACATCATGTTTCTCACTATCAGACACCTATAACACAGAAACTTCTTTCAACTTCAAATCAATGAGGAATTACCGTCATTCGAACGAAAATTGAATTTGAAATGGCACAGTCTTATTGACTTCCAGTTTGAAATATTTTAATACAGATATAGTCTTTAGTGGATAGCTTTCAATATTCCCATGAAACATACTCTAAATTCTAACCTAACCTAACCTATCCATGAAAGAAAAATGAAATATGTGAATTCTGAGTACATTTCCTGAGGATGCTGAAAAAAACATTAAAATAAATAAATAAACATAAAATTACGTTCACTTACCTTTCAAACCTTATTGTAAGCCTCTTTAACTCCTTTTAATTATAACATTCCGTTTGAATCACACTATTCAGGTTAGAATAAGCACAAAATGTTGAATTTATGAATTTTGAAGGTTTGTCGTTTCTTTCCTTAAACAAGATATACATAAAATGGATAAGATAAACATCACACTACGTTCACTTACCTCTAAAAGTTTATTTCAAGTTTTGTCAAATTTTTCATTCAAATAAAATTCGGAATATTGACAGATCGAATATAAGACTAATTGAAATAAGATTAGATTCGATTAGATGTAATGGATATTTCATTCCGTCTCATATTGTCACTCAGAAGAGAGAGAGAGCACTATATTCTAGATGTTGGTAGTACCGAAATTATGTTGGTGAGACTGAAATTACTAACTATTTCCATCTCGCGATTTTCATTCAAAAGGGGACCACGTTGGTAAAGCTCACTCCGACATTGAATAGCCATCTAAGGGGCGTTAGGAGAGTGACTGGCTTCGCCCCCGTGTGTCCGGTCCTTTTCTGGAAATTCTTGGTCTCAAAAACTGTCCGAAATTCGAAAATTAAGTAGAAGAGTAGCGATTTCTCTTCGCAGATCCGTGGTCAAGAATGTAGGAATCGTTCGACACCCGAACCCATTCTCCCAGTAACCTCGTATGTGTAGAAAGGATGAAAGAAAACCACTTATTTTGACAGCTCGATGTTCGTTAATTTCTGGACGTCACCGATATTCGGAATGAGAAAATGGAGCGAAATTTCACAAAAGTCCGCCGATAGCCCTTCGTTGAATCGAAGATTTTTCAGTTTTCCCGTCGTTTAACGGGATTGAAACTATTGCGGTACAACATGCGAAACTCGAGGCTTGCACGTTGTCCAGGTATTGAAAGGATCGAACGCGATGGAGAAAATTTGTATAGACATGGAAGTCAGACTAAATTGTCCCCTCCACTCGCGAAAAATTGGAGACCTCTTCAATTTTCGCTTTTTCGGGGCTTTCTATGAAAATTTTCAATCGAACGTTCCGATCGCTTTCCAAAAGACCGAAGTTTCCGATTCCGAAGTAATCTTGCCGTTTCGATTTTTGTTCGCTCTCGGCGACGTTTCGGCGAAATTGTTCGAACAATCCTCAGGGCTTCGTCGTTCGAGCTAGGGGCTCCAAGTTTGTCACGGACCATTCTCAAACCCTTCACCTCCGTGAAGAAAATACACGCGGGGCCATCAGCCCTCGATTTTTCGCCGCGTTGCTTCTTCTCCGCCCGGTTCAAACTACCGTTATCCCCTTGGATTATTCCCGAAAAAGGCCTTATGACTTTAAAAGTGTAGATCAGGATTTCAATTATGGTCTCTCGACAATCTTCAGCTCATAACAAGTATTGAAGTTTAATATTTGTTATCAGCTGAAGATGGTCGAGCCACCACAATAAAAAAATTTCACAACATAAATTTCTCGATAGATTCAGAAATTTGACCATCACACATTTTTCGGAGAAGGAAACAAAATTGTTAAGTTAATGTTTCAAACCCAACATTCAACAATTTCATAACGTAAAAAATATTCGTCCGCTTTGCGTAGGTACCGAAATTTCTCTCTCTGAAATGTTTAGGATATAAAACAGTTCATTAAAAGTCAAAAAAAAAAAAATAAATAAGTGTAGTCTTTTATTCATCATTTGAAATGGATTTGCATCAAATTACGGCCCCTTGTGTTCAATGAGAAAAAAAAATGCAAAATACTAGTCACTTCTTTATTTAGAAGCAATGGAAGCAGCTATTGAAGAAATTTATCATAAATTGTGAATATTTTCATATTTATTCCAACTAAAATAAATTGGCAATCGCAGGAAACATAATCATAAAATAGCGATTTCGATTGTAGGTCTATCAGTCAAGAGTGTCCGTTTTTCTTTTCATTTTGATGTTAGCTCCGTTAAGATAGAAGATAAAGAAATACATTTCTCACAGTACTGTGAGTATTTTTGTGAAACTAATTAATTTTGAAACAAAACCATAATGCTCCTCTTCGTGTTTGAGATAGAGGGTGATTTAGAATATTTACCGCGATATCTCCAGCAAATGAAACCTCATAATGATGATACGAAATTGTATTTATCGTGCACGTAGAATCCTCTAGTGATAGCAAGATTCTAGACGATAAGTGTTACGGCTGCACAAAATGGTAACATTTTTCAAGGAACCATTACTTTCGTCGAACGTTTCTTTTATCGGTCTTTGGATGTGTATATACAGATAATTTTTGTATTTGTTCGAATTTTATTGATTCCCAAATGGGCTTCGATTTAAGTCTAACGAAGAGATATTGTTCTTGGATAGATAATCTAACAACATAATCTGACATTTGAATTTGGGAGGCTTTTATTTGGTAAAATTCCATTATCATATAAGCTAAAAATAATGGTTACAATCCCAAACTAATAAATAATATTTTAAATAAAAAACAAAGTAGAATCGCATTGAATGAAGTTTACCCTGTCGATAAATTGAAACAAAAATTTAACATCTCAATCTACGTTGGCATTACAAGTGAGAAACTGAAATCATTCTTGAGTAGCAATAATTTCAAAATAGCTTTCCAAACTAATAATAATTTAGGCAAATATATAAAAATAATAAAACCAAATCAGGTGAAAACAATAAATCAGGTGTTTATGGATTGGGGTGCAATGACTGCGATAATATCTACATTGGTAGAATACATAGAAATTTTAATATTAGAATATCGGAACATAAACGCAGATCTTCAAATGAAAAATCAGATTCAAATTACGCGAATCATCTCTTAGAAAGTAATCATTCTTTCGACCCACAGTTTAAAATTTTGCATACAGATAATAAATATTGGAAGGTAGATCTTTGGGAAACTTTAGAAATCAATAAATACAAACACTCAGGTAGACTCATCAATGAACAAGTCGATTTAAGCGCTTCACCTCTATTGAATCGTTTCGGGGAGCAATCTATTCCTTAATTTTATTGGATATACCTGTCATAAATAACCACTCTAGGAGAAGCAACCCAATAAGCTTTTAATTACTCAAGACTATTTATAGTTATATTCTCATTTATATTTTTCTGTATATTCATTCGTCTGAAGAAGCTACGGTGTAGTGAAACGCGTTACGAATCGCAATTATTAAGTAAAATTCCTTAAAACACAGTACTTGTTTTTTATTAACATAATATGAGTTATGACGGTTTACATAGTTCTAGAAGAAGAAATTTTAGAAATTTTGTGTCTCAAATTTGTTATCTGTAAATTGAGCCAATATGAAAATATAGATTGCGTTCATTTCACATCTCTTTCACTCTTTATAGGATGAACCTATCACTATTTATTTTGCCAATATCATTACAATATGCTCAAATTTATTGTATTAATTTGGTAGGTCGTTGCTATATCGATGTCAATATGATCTGAAAATATTTTATCTGCCTAAGATCTAAACGAACTCCTTTAACGAACAACCATACACCCTCTCTGAGAGACTGAAATCAAGATGAAGACTGAGAGTACAACACAAGTCTAAAACCAAGAAAAGATGATATTACCACGACTGCCTGTCTTGGTCCTACTTTTGGCAACAGTACTTGAGAGCGTATAAGGTATCTCAAAGAAATAACTGTGTAACACTTCCAGAAAACAAATTTTGCAGTTTCATCATTTATAATCCTCTACATTTTATGCACATAATTAATACTGATACCAGAATATTGGTGAAACTGAAACAGGTAATCAACACTGAGTTATCCTCATTTTTCATTAAAGCTTGGTCGTTGACAATTTATCCTCATTGTAACGCACAAACCTTGGAATCAAATATGACGCGTAACATCTGATGTCCTTTACGACGTTCAATCAAACGGCAGTGTTAATAAATCTTCTTAAACTCCAGTTATTACTTCTGATATAATCGTCCTTGATATTACAGGATGTCATAATCTCCAACAGAGCTTGGCACGCTATACATTGAATTTTTAATTGAAATTTCTCATAAAGCTGGAATATTAGGAAACTCGAGCACTACGGCAGTTGAACAGAAGTCTCATATCTCATGGGAGGGCGTCTGTAATCAAGTAGTTACGTTTATTAAACCGCTTTTGAAGATGAATGGTTATGTAGAGATGGATCACAGCGTGCGTGTTCATTTTTCGCAGAAAATAATGCTACTGTGTTACGGCTGTAAACGGTTGGAATAATAAACGAAACATCAGTTGTAATCGAAATTACCACAGAAATTAAATGCAATTCTTATTAAGAAATTCTTTCCTAGTGTTATATTATCCCTTCAAAGTTATTCAGAAACGTAACAATTTCCAATCTTGGGGATTCGTGACATCTAAACCAATAAATAAAGTATTTGAATAACGAATAATCTTGGATATATCATGGATAGTATTGAAAAAACTAGCCAAGAACATCCGTTATTCAAATACTTTATTTATTGGTTTAGATATGTCGACGATATCATTTGTTGTTTCACTGGCACAAACAGACAATTAGAGTCATTCAAAATATTCATTAACAAAATTCACGATAATATTAAATTCACGTTAGAGATAGATACAGAAAACTGTATTAACTTTCGGGATTTAACTATTACTAAAATTAACGGCAAACATGATTTTTCGATTTTTCATAAGCCGTCGCATACAGATATCACAGCTTATCTACACATCCTTCTTCTTCTTCTTACGGTGCCTTATCCTCAAGGACGTTGGCGATTACATTTGCCCATCTTATTTTATTTGTTGCAGCTCTGAACAATTCTTCAGAGCTCATATTAATCCATTGACGTAAGTTCTTAAGCCAGGAGTTGCGTCTTCTTCCCGGTCCCCTTTTGCCATTGATTTTTCCTTCGATGATAAGTTGAAGCAGTTCGTACTTTTGGTTTCTCATAATGTGACCGAAATATTGCGTCTTTCTTTCTTCTATTATCTACACAAGTTCTCGATCCTTTCTCATCCTCTGCATAACTTTTACGTTTGTTGTATGACTCATGTAAGATATTCTGATCATTCTACGGTAGCACCAAAGTTCGAACGATTCTATTCTTTTTTGTGTTGTTTCCGTCATTGTCCATGCTTCAACGCCATATAGCACGGTGGAGAAAACGTAGCATTTCAGTATTCGAACTCTTAATGAGATCATCAGTTGGCAGTTGCATAGTATTTTTTGCATTTTATAAAATATAGCTCGTGCTTTTTCCAGGCGTGTTTTTATCTCTAGTGAGTGATCCCAAGTTTCATCAAGGCTACTTCCTAGGTATGTTATTTTTGTTACTTGTTCTAATTCTGTTCCGTTGACCCTAATTCCGACCTTTCTGTTTTGGTTAGATAGCCATCGTTTTGTTTCCTTTGTATTTAGTTTCATTCCAAATTCTTTACATGTTATCATCACTCGGTTCATTAGGCGTTGTAGTGCTTCAGCGCTATCTGCTAGAATAACCGTGTCATCTGCGTATCGCAAGTTGTTAATGCATTGTCCATTTATAATTATGCCATCCGAGGTATCCTGTAGTGCCTTCCTTAATAACTCTTCCGAAAAAACGTTAAACAACAACGGGGAAAGAACACATCCTTGCCTTACTCCTTTCTCGATGTTAATGTCTTCAGATGTCTCTCCATTGATTCTAATTTTAGCCTTTTGGTCTTGGTAAAGGTTTGATATGATTCTCAAGTATTTGTTATAAATTATATTGTGTATTATCCGGAGGAACAATTTCAGTATATGATTCATTAGAATAATGATCCTATCTATATTCTTCACATTTCCTGGAGTTCTTCTTCTTTGGTAGTGGTATAAACACCGATGTCAGCCAGTCTTTTGGTATTATTCCAGTTTCGTATATTTTATTAAATAAGTTCTCCATAACATCGATGTGTTCGTCTGAAATTATCCTTATAATTTCAATTGGGATATTATCTTCTCCAACAGCTTTTTTGTTTTTTAGTTGTTTTGTTGCTTTAATAATTTCCTCCTTTGTGATGTAGGGTCCAGACGCTACTTTCTGTACATCTATGCTTTGTCTCTCCTGGTCTTGAAACATGTCTTCTATGTATTCTTTCCACCTGTTTATTTGATCTTTCATATTCAGTAGAGGTTTCCCATGTTTATCCTCGACGAAAGATGAAGAGGATTGCTTCCACATTCCAGCTCCTTCTTTTATTTTTGTCTGTAAGTTGAAAGTATCATGTTTTTGTTCTAGTTTCTCAATTTCTTCACATCTTTCGTTTAGCCAGGTAACCTCAGCTTCTTTGATTTTTATTTTGATATTTTTATGTATTTGTTTATATCTTGTTTCGTTTTTATTTCTGAATATTCTTCTCTCTTCCATATTGTCCAAGATTTCTTCTGTCATCCAAGATTGATTATTTTTCCTGGTCTCCTGCTTAATATGCTTCTCTGTAACATTTTTTAGTTTTGTTTTAATCTTTTGCCAGTCTTCTTCAGAAGTTTGCGTCGGCTTTAATGGTTTGTCGTTTATAAATCTATGTATTTCTTCCTTTATTTTATTGTACGAAGATTCCTCTTTCAATTTATCGGTGTTAATAATAGTTGCTCTCTTATTTCCTTTGGTTCTTTTAAATTCTACCTTTATCTTTGCTAGAAGAAGATTGTGATCGGTGGGAATGTCAGCTCTGGGGTATGTTCTGTTAACAGTTATGTAATCAATTTGGTTTCTTGTGATGCGTCCGTCTACTCTATCTGCTGGTGACTTCCATGTATATAGTCTTCGTGGTGGTAACTTGAAGAAACTGTTCATTATACTATATTGGTTTTCTTTACAAAATTGTATTAATCTGTCTCCCCTGTCATTCCTTATACCGAGGCCAAACTCACCCATCGTGTCATCTTCTCTTCCCTTTCCAATCTTGGCGTTGAAGTCTCCAAGAATTATGTTGGTTTCATGTTTCTTTGTTTAGAGTAAAGTTTTACTTAAGTCTTCGTAGAATTGTTCTACTTCCTCCTCTGTACTTTGACTTGTTGGGGCATATATCTGTATAATATTCATATTGACTGGTCTGCTGTCTATATTTATTAGCATTATTCTATCTGACACTGGAAGAAACCCAGTAACTGACTTCGCAGTTTCATTGGATGTAAGTATAGCAACACCATACTTGTTTTGTGTCTTTTCATCTCCGGAGTAGTACAGTGTAAAGTTACCTATCGTATAAGTACCTGCATTTGGCCACCTTACCTCGCTGCAACCAAGAACATCTTTTTTGAGCCTCTCCATCTCCTTGATTAAATTTGCAGCCTTACCTGCTTCGTACATGCTTCTCACATTCCATGTTCCAATTCTTTTAGTTTTTAACCGGGGGATTCTTCGCACCCTCTCCTCATTTAAGAGGTGCCCGGGACTGAGCGCCATTGTTTTTTGTTCCATGAGCATATGTAATTTTCCTGGGAATATCTTATGATCTTTAATACAGTGGTTTCCCGTTGCCTTCTGTATTCTTATGCCGTTGATTACTTATTGGTAATTCCTCCGCCTTAGAGGCCGATTTCTCAACCTCAGGACAAAAGAGTGCCCTTTCCTCCACTTGTTCATCCGCCCGTAGCCGATGACAAGCTGGAGGTGGATCGCTTATTCCGGCGATCATTCGGTCGTCAGAGCCTCGTTAGTTATCTAGCAGGGTGCACCGGATAACGTTTGTTATCACACATCCTTATTCACATAAATTAGCTGCTTACAATAGTATGGTACATAGACTCAATATCCCAATGTCACAAAATAATTTTATAAAACAGCAAAATATAATCAAACAAATAGCAGTCAATAACGGTTACAGTCCTAGTATGATTGAGAACATGATTTCACCCAAAAATTCCAAAAAGCCATCCAGGAAGTATTTCCAAGTATAAAAAGTTCTAACACAAACTACAACACCTCAACTTAAATTAAAATCATTCTTCTCGCATTATAATTTCAATATAGCATTCCGAACTGATAATTCTTTAGGCCGACATATCAAAAACTGCAAATTTAAAATTGATAAAGGTAATAAATCCGGTGTTTATAAACTGTCTTGCGAGGATTGTAAAAAACTTTCATTGGTAGAACTTTCAAAAATTTCACAAAGTTAAATTATCCGAGCTCAAACGTAGTTTTAATTATCATAAATCAGATTTCCATTATTCTCATCATTTACTCGAAGAAAACCATAACTTAAATGATAATTTCAAAATTTTGCACAATGAAAATAATGGACAAAACTCCATCTATAGGGAATTTTAGAGATTAGCAAAGAAAATAATTCAGGTAGGTTACTTAATAGTCAATTAGATCTAAAACCTCCTCATTTACTCAATTTTTCAATTCATAAATTGAAGCAACTTCGAAGGGTTTTCCAACATACCCCTTGTACTTGTATCTATTATAATATTAAGTAGCAAATAAGACTAATATATAAGGAATAACTCTGTTCATTAGTCGTATCTATATAATAAAGCCACAGTGTGGTGAAACTGGTCATAAATTTGTTAATATAGTGAAAATCTAAATACCATAGTTTTATTTCATTGAAAAAATGAACGTACTTATATAGATACTAGCCAAATTTCATATTAAGTAATGGGAGGTTTTAATGTTTAGCTGGTTATCAAGCGTGATTTCACTTGGGTTTTCACAAAGTTCATTGATTTCCAAACATTCCAACAGAATAATTTTCTTTCTCTTTCGCCATTATGGAGAAATTTTGATATTATCAAATTTTATTGAATGTTTTGTAGTTTTTATGTGTTCACATATTGGAAAGCTATTGTCATGGTATAAATGTTCTTCAAATCTTGTTTCCAGATTCCTACCAGACTGACCAACATAAGCTATCTCAGACTCATTGCAAACAATTTTGTAAACTCCCGATTGTTTCGATTTGTCTGTTTTCGGTTAGCATGGAATAATAACTTACTCAAGTTCAGACTATTCGGGAGTGAGGTACTTATTTTAAATTTGGAAAAATAGTTGCTCAAGTTATTGGAGAGAGGACCAGAGTAGATGAAACTAGCATTTTTTTCACGCAAGTATCTTTTATGGGACATAATAATTGCATAATTTGATGTTTTCCTTGACGTTGCACAATTTTCCCTATGAATATCTAGACGGTTGATATAACTACGCGATTCATTCCTACTTAGGTCAATTGTATGCTGAGTCTGGATTCGTTGAACTTCTGGAGTAAGTTTTTCTTGTTTAGATGGATTAGATCCGAAGTTTTTCTTTTGTTTTATCCATTCTGAAAGGGGCATATTGTCTTGATCGTCGCTTTCTTGAAAATAAGATTATGTAACTCAATTTCTCCTGATACATCTTGAGGCAGGTCGGAAGAATGGCATTCATTCTCATCTATATCCTCTTCATCCGTTAGTTCATCTGCTCCAAGGAATGTTATAATAATATGTTCTTTATGATATTTGTGATAACTAATATCTTCAAGGGTTACGTCAAGCTTTTGGAAACACTTTCCATAAAAATATGCAGTACTACGCACACCAAATTTATCAGTATCCAGTATGAACTGAGTCTACAATAAATTGAATTCGAATTCCAGTTGTTACGAGCAAAAACATGAGAATAATTTACAATTATTCGCATGAGGTATTGTGCTACATACCTAAGAAAAAGTTTGAAACTGTGGTGATATATTAATAAACTGTTCCTATTTGAGGACAGTGCCACCAAATGAGTTGAGGCACGAAACGCATATTGATTAATTGTTCACAATTTTACAAATGTCAGTTGAACTGATACTATTGATATTCATTAATTACATTGGTAGGTAGGCCTCCTTGATGCTTTAGATATGTATGTGGCGAGAATGTTAATTTAAACTACTACTCAATACACAAATAATGTGAATAGAGGGATATCCACCGGGACCGTCCGTTGAAACTTTTTGAGTTCCAATTACAATATCAAGGCAGACATTTTATACGCGGCCATAACTAGCGATTTCCAATTGGAGTGAAATATTTTCGAAGTGATACCATTTCCGGTTTTACCGTAAGTGGGTCATCACTTTGTTATTTCAAATGGCAATCTACCTTTTTTATTATACATCTAGAACCGACATTAGAGCAAGGCATAAAATACCCAAGTTGTTGGCACTTATCTGTCAAAACTTTTGGCAGATTCAATTATTTTTTTTATAAACTCGATTTTGGAGGAACATTTAAAGAATTGTAGCTCGTAGATCTTTTGCACTACAAACACAATTTTTGTTTGGGTGGATAGAAGAAGGATAAAAAAAATTTTTAAGCAATCTACACATGTCAAATGTTTATTTCGTTGTTTTGTCTAATTTCTTCAATTTGGCCTTTTTCAAACAGCAATAACTCAATTTTTTCAAATTGCACGTGCCTATTTTTGTATCGCCATCAGTTGAAGAGTCAAATTTCAGATGGAATTTTATAAGCATGTACTATACCCATCTCTTATAGTTCCGAAATAATTTGTGAATATGTTGAATTTTGATGAATTTGCAAGAACTAACAGAGAATGCTTTGAAATATTTGAATCAAGTAGCTAAACTGGCTACGCTCACCTGACAGGTGCCTAAAATTAATGTACCTGTCACTTCGTTCATTCGGATTTGATATTTCAACAAAAATTGTCGTTATCTCAGATTGAAAATATCCAAGAAATACAACACATTTGGAATAAAACCACTGGTTATTCAAACGAAAATATATTTAATTTTTTTTATTTCATTTTGGAATGTCAAAAAGTATTGGGTAGCAATTGCAGGTAATTTAATAAACAATTTACAAATGTACCGTCTATGAGTAAAATAAAATTTCGAAGCATTAGAAGCAATTTTCTACAATTCGGATGAATAAAAGTTGTAGGAACTAAGCAAAAACCAATCATCGAAGATAATTACAATAATACGAATAAATGGTAGCAAACATCATGAGAGAAAACTAATATACAATCTGAATAAATGATCAATATGGGCCGCAATTTTCTCGATACAGTTGACAGCTTGAATACAAACATGATGAGTTGCCCTCCTAGTTTCCTCAGGATCAATATTACGAAAAGCATTATGAATGCGCTTCTTTACTTTTTACAGGAATAAGATACACTTCTTTCTCAATTTTGCCCCATAAATAAAAATCAAAGGGCGTCAGGTCCGGAGAACGCGGAGGCCATGAATTTGGTCCTTGATTACCCCACCATCTATCCTCGAATATTTTTATTAGCTGCCGATCTACAACTCGTGTTTTATGTACTGGTGCACCATCCATTTAGTAAAAGCAATCCCTCAGAATGTAAAGGGGTAATCCATCTAAAAAATTCGCTAATGTTCCTCTCAAAATTTCCAGGTATCTTTGTCCATTAAGAATTTCCTCATAAATGTAATAAACTAACAAATTATTCATTAAAATTGCAAAAACGTTCACGCTGAGTTTATTTTGGAGATCAATAACTTCAATGAAATGTGAATTTGCTGTGGCTTCATCGGACCATATAATTTTTGCAGAATTGTCTCATCTTCTTGAAGCCGAATTAATAAATTTTCACAGAAATTTGGCCGCTTAGGAATGTCAGTTGGTTTCAATTTTTGTAGTCTGATACGAGTGAGAATACGGGTGCATGTTATGTTTATAAGGATCCTTTGAATGGAAGTATAACTCAATCCAATATTCATTGATGCTGACTTAATGGACGCATGTGGATTTGCACGAAAATACGCTAGAGTATTAATTTCATTGTCGTCATCCTCAAGAGTAGGTTTTCTTCTAGTTTCTATGAATTTTGTTCCTCAAAATTGCAGAAAATTGCTTCTAATCCTTCGAAATTTGGAAATTGGTTATTGAATTGCCTGCAAGTTCTATCCACCACTTTTTGACATACGCCATGAATTAAAAAGAGATAAAACATATCCTCGTTTGAATAATCAGCCATTTTATTATCAATCTGGGGTTTTTCAAAAATTTTCACTTCAACTTACCAACAATTCTTGTTGAAATATCAAATTCGAATGAACGAAGTGACAAGTACATCAATTTCAGGCACCTGTCAAGTGAGCGTAGCCAGTTCTGCTACTTGATTCACATATTTCAAAGCATTCTCTGTTAGTTCTTGCAAAATCATCAAAATTCAATATATTCCCAAATTATTTCAGAACTATAAGAGTGGGTATAATACATGCTGATACAATTCCATCTGAAATTTGACGCTTCATCTGATGGCGATATGAAAATTGGCACGTGCCATTTGAAAAAATTGAGTTATTGCTGTTTGAAAAATATAAATTGAAAATATCATACAAAACAACGCAATAAACATTTTACACGTGTAGACTGCTCAAAAAGTTCTTGATCCTTCTTCTATCCACCCAAGCAAAAATTGTATTTGTAGTGGAAGAGATCTACAAGCTACAATTTTTTTAAATGTTCCTCAAAAATCGAGTTTATAACAAAAATAATTAAATCTGTCAGAAGCTTTGACGGATAAGTGCCAACATTTTGGGTATTTTATGCCTTGCTCAAATGTCGGTTCTAGATGTATAATAAAAAAGGTAGATTGTCATTTGAAATAACAAAGTGATGCCCCACTTCCGGTATAACCGGAATGTAATTGGAACTCAAAAAGTTTTTAACGGACGGTCCTGGTGGATATCCCTGTATACATTCAGAGAACTGATTGAAAAAATATGAAACGTACTCCAAAAAGTGAACTATTGATAATGCTATTCGCATTTGTTAATTTTCTCAATGGTGAAGGAGATCGAGCATCTATAAGATACAGTGAAATTGATTCTCGGTAGTAAGCAATTTTTATTGGATAGGTGTCGAAGGATCCACTTATCATCAATTCCTATACCTATTTTGTATACTCTATCAAAAACAGTCCAAGTTTTCTCTGTAGGGTTCTATTGAAATACGGTTGCCCAAGTTTCCAAACAAAACACGAAATATTATACGGGTCCAGCAGTCCCAGGCGATCTAGAGCTCTGTACGTGCTGAGCATGAACAAATTTGAATAAGAATTCAGGTTTTTGTCCAGATAAAAGTGCTACAGAAGGATACGATCAATAGAATTGTTACTGGTAGAATTTTGTTCTCTAGTAATCTCAAAGATTAGAGTCTCATTCTATTTCGCTTTCAGTGTTGGTAAGAGCTTACGAACAATTCAAAATGAATAATTGATGAATTAAGTCTGTACTACGTAAAAATTGTTCACTAGATTTAAAGGAGAAACACGTGAGGGGAGAAAAATGGTAACTGCTAGGATTTACTAAGTAACTCATTTTTTCAGCATTGAAGCCTTACTATATTGGTTTTGGAAAGATGAGTTTCAATGAATTTTCGAATCGATACAGAATTTTTATTATAAGTAAATTGAAACACTCACTGTGTTTATTTTTGATACAGATGTCTGGATTCGACATTTTCAAGTTTCTAGAACTCTCATGAGATTTATTTATTTATTTTTTAATTATTCATGTAAATATAAGAAATGTCCACAGCCGAAGCCAAAATGACATTCACTAGATGAATATTAGTTACATAGAATCTAGTACTCTAAAAAAAAGTATTATAAGACATTAATGGTGAAATGTATTCACAGAAAGAATGAAAAAGAAATACAAAATGAATACTACAAAACGAACGACTAAATGAATTTGATGTTAGTCACTAGAGAGCAAGCGTAATGTTCTCTTCAAAGAGGCCAATGTGACCCTAAACAAATTGATACTCCTATGCGTGTTGCAGACACGTAGCATCCTATCGATAGGGGAGTTCTGTGCACTATTCGTTTTTCTAAATGTTATAGAGAAGAGGTCAAAGATTCCAGAGGAACATTAAAAGTAACCATGTGCAAGATCTCAGGTACCTGAAGTACGCAGTTCAATATTTTAAACAAAACCAAAATATCGGATATAGTTCTACGATTTTCAAGTGACAATAAATTGAAATATTTATGGGCAGGAGCGTAGTCTTGATTCAGGATAACAAAGTTAGTTTTGAAGCATAAACATCTCAAAAAGTCTAGGGAACACTTCTGACTATCGATATATCGTATCCAGAACGATCAATATGGATGATTTTTTTTAAGAAATGAACACCTGCATCAATTTCTCACCAAATTATGTAGAGTGCCGCAACAGATTTCAGTTTTTTTATAAAAGCTAAAAATGCTGCAAATGCGACGCTGCTTTATAATCATTTCATGTATCTAGTGTTTGAAATCAGTTAGTTGGCACTTTGTTTCTGTTGTAAGCACAAATAAAAGAATCAAGTTTTGTGATGACCATGGAAAGACGACATTTGACTAGAGAAGAAATGTTACAAGCCGTTGGCATGCTCTAAGCTGGGAGCTCACAACGGAAGTATCCTGGGTTCTGGAAAGTAGCCCAAGTGTCATAAACCGTTTATGGTCGCGTTTTAATGAAACTGGTACCGTAGAAAAACGCCATACAAGTCGTTTCAGGATTACTACAGTCGCCCAAGACCGATTTTTGATTTTACAAGCCAGAAGAGATCGTACTACCGCAGCATCTCAATTGGCTCAAGGAGTTATCACGGGTTCATATTGTACAAATTTCCGGCCAATCTGTGAGAAATCGACTGCACGAAGGTCAACCCCACTCCAGACGCCCTTTAAGAGTTCCACAACTGACCCATGGAAATCGCGCTGCTCGTTTAGCTTGGTGCCAAAAACACTTGAACTGGGATCAAGAGAGGTGGGCCACAGTTCTCTTCAGTGATGAATCTAGATTTAGTTATTATCCCGATTCGGGTAGAATTCGAATTTGAGGAACCTGGAAAGCAAAACCGTCTCCAACATGCTCGAGAAGTTTTTATACAGGGAGGCGGATCAGTGCTGTTTTGGGAGGTATACGCCTTGGTGGAAGAACTGACCTCGTTTTCATACAGAACAACCTCACGGGAAATTCTTACGCAAATGAGATAGTTTTACCTGTAGTGGTACCGTATCTCCAAACAATGGGTCAAAATCCACTCTTCCAACAAGATAATGCTCCTGCTCATCGTGCAAGAGTTGTCTTGAACGTTCTGGAAGAGAATGATATCGATCTTCTACCGTGGCCATCCTGCTCTCCAGATCTGAATCTCATCGAGCATGTGGGACACCCTAAAAGAAATCTCGTGCGTCAAAACCTCTTCCATCATGAACAGGAGCTTGATTAGCAGTTCAGGGGCTTGGAATGACTTAGGCCAAAATGTAATAGACAATTTAATATTGAGCATGCCGCGACGATGCCAAAGTGTCATTAATAACTGAGGTGGACCTTCTGGGTACTGAAAAATATAAGTACTTCCATATCGGTTCGAAAAATTAGTTTAGGATTTTTCTTTGTGTTTTATCAAATTTCGTCATTTTCAAATTTCTATTTTTTCCATAATAGGTGCTTCGGAGAAGTCAAATATTATTTTGTTTTCTTGAGAATACATTATATACAATACATCCTAACAAAAACTGAAAGATTTCTATAAATTCGAATCATCAAATTCATATTTTAAAGATATTGGTAAGTGTTCCTAGACTTTTTGAGGTGTTTATGAACCGTATGAATCTTTTCTGAATGCGTTCAAGTCGGTTGGAATAACAATCATAACGAGGGTTCCAAATACATGAGGCAAAATTCAATTTACTGTAGATGTAAGCATAATACAAAGTGATAAGTGAATTTACATATTTAGATTCCTTACTTTTCATGAAAATATAACCCATCATTCTACTTGAACTATTTGATATGCGATCTATGTGTGCATCGAAGAGCAACTTCGAATTGAAAGTGACACCCAGATCAAAAGCCGTGGACACACGTCGCAACAATGAATTTCCAATTGAGTACTGAAAAGTGATAGGGGAATGGTTTCTAGTAAAAGTTATCGTGAAACATTTATTTGAATTCAAAAATAATTGGTTTTCTCTACAGTACTCAACCAAGTTATTCAAATCTAGTTGAAGATCAAGGCAGTCCCTTAAGCATCTGATAGATCTAAAAACTTTCAGATCGTCTGCATAGAGCAAGAATCTGGAATGCCGGAAACATTTATCTATGTCATTTATATAAATTAAGAAAATGAGAGGACCGAGATGAGTTCTCTGCGGTACCCCAGAAGTACTAATGAAAGATTCAGATTTAAAACCATTTAAAGTAACGAAATGTGACCTATTCAGAAGATACGATTGAATCCACTCAAGCAACCCACAACTTAAACCTGCTTCGGCCAGTCTAAAAATGAGAATATCGAAACTTATTTTGTCGAAGGCTTTAGGAAAATCTGGGTAAGTAGCATCAGTCTGAATTTGAGAATCCATTGTTTTCTGCAGGTACTCACTATAAACGATCAAATTGGTCTCCAGAGTCCTACCATTAAAAAATCCGTGCTGTTGTGGGATAGTGAAATTTTTCACATGAGATGCACGAGGAACAAAAGAGATTGCAAGCGGAGGAAGTAAGATGAATAATACATGCTGCAATGTAATGTTAAATAGCTATCAGGGTGGGCGTAAGGGCTTTTTGAAAAAATTATCAGTCTTAGCCATATGGCATTTCAAGGTTCTCGATCAATTTAATTTCTATTAAGTCAGTCGCAGACTCTTCACCAGATAGACTACAGGAAATTTTCGAGGAAGAGATTTCTCTAACTGAACCTTCATAATAAGTACCATTGTTTTCTCCATATAATTCAAATTTTTGAGAATACCTGGAATCTGTACAATAGGAGGAAATATAGCCTTGAAGATTGATATTCAGTGGGGATTTGAGGCAGACAATTAGTACTTATGTTTTTCCAAAGTAACTAGTATCTTCGTGATACCTCGATGGGTTTGAATAGGATTAACGACATAACAAAGAAGACGAAAATTTCAAGAGGTACAGTCGTAACACGCTATCATGAGGACGAATGATTCAAATTTATCTGTTTTAATAATACAAATTCATTAAAAATGGTGAAAACTCAATTTATCCAGACAATTTCTGAAAACAATTCAAATATGAAACACAAAATGAGTTAAATAACGAAAAACTAAAAACTTTCTGTCAGATAGTTTTTCATCAGAAATGACTCGATGTTGCTGTCACTATCATCTGCTTGCAAAGAATATAAGAAATTGGACTCGTTGGTTGCATTTTAATCGAAAATCAAATTGGTTGAGAACAACCCACCGATTGAAAACACTGGTCTACAATGGTTTTGTTGCCCTAGATATGAAAATGATTTTGGGTCTATTTATGCACACAATTCGTGAAACTATCAATGATTTTGTAGGATTTGCTCTGATTTCTTTTTAAATCTTTATTTTCATTTTACATAACAAAAATCGTAAAACAAGAAACAAAATAACAGATATATTTATAATGTCAGTTATGTTTTGAGGAATTCGGATACATCGAAGTAAATAAAGAGGAAAATGTCGAAAATATATTTCATATTTCCATAAAACGCCTTTTATGAGCTTTTCTTCTATAATTTTTCAGGGGACAATCTCTTTTCAAAGACCAGCAGTAATCTGCCATCATGTGACAATCCCATCGACCTTGATACCTTTCTTCCATCACTTTTAGATCTTGATGAAACCGCTCTCCTGTTCCTCACTATAATTTCCTAAATTATCCGGAAATTTATCTAGATGATTGCGGAGATAGTGTAACTTAATACTCATATTTGCTCCTAAAGTCTGAAAGTTTGTCAGCATATTTTGCACAATTTCTTCATAATTTGCTGCTTTATGGTTACCTAGGAAATTTTCGACAACCAACACAAAACTTTTCCAAGCTTTACTTTCCGGAACAGTCATAACTTTGATAAAATCTGAGTCTTTCATCAATTGCCGTATTTGAGGACCATCAAATATTCCACCTTTCAATTTTTCCATACTAAGCTTCGGAAATTTTCTGCAAATGTAATTAAAACAATTTCCGTCTTTGTTCAACGCTTTTACAAATTGCTTAATCATACCTAACTTAATATGTAATGGTGGAAGTATGATTTTGTCTCTGCTCACCAGCGGCTCCCTTATTACGTTGGCTTTACCGACAGTTAAAGAATTTCTTACAGGCCAAACATCTTGTTCCCAATGAAGTTGCTTTGCTCTACTATCCCACATACAAATAAAGCAAGGGTATTTTGTATATCCACTTTGTTGGCCAAGTAAAAAATTAACCATTTTTAAATCCACACAGATCGGCCATTGATGCTCAGAGTATTTAATTTTCTCTAAAACTAATTTTACATTTTCATATGCTTATTTGAGTTTCGTTGAATGGGCAATTGGAATTGATGCAAACTTATTTCCATTGTGCAATAAGACGCATTTTAAACTTGTTTTGCAACTATCAATAAAAAGGCGCCATTCAGTACATTTGTACTCTTTAAACCCATGTCTATAAGCAGCTTCGCGATATCATTACAATACACTAATCCTTCATTTTCACTAAAAAATTGTAATAACTCTTTTTCTCGCGTTCTATATGTTGTAATTGGTACTGTTGGTGCCAATAAATTTTTTTCTTTCAATCTTGAGGCTAACAGTTCTGATCCTTGTTTTGATAAATTGAGATCACGTATTAAATCACTGAGTTCATTTTGAGAAAATAACTTTGGCGTAGATGTTTCACCTTCCCATTCACTTCCACTAGTAGATGGTCCCGATTTCTGTGAATTTGGAACATCATTGTTTCTAAGGGCATGCGAATTACTTTTGAAATGTATATGGGCCGAGGGAGATTTTCACTGTGTAGAACCGGACACTTCGTAGACTGTAACTCTAGGTATCTCCACGTTTGATTTCGATTGAAACCTTTAACATCTACTACGCAAAAGTGACAATCATCTAAATGATTCGTAGGCTCCATCCAGATCATAGGAATACCAAAGTCTAATCCAGAACGTTCACCTTTTTTCCACAACCGTAAAGAGTCAACACAGGACTTACAAACTTTATTAGGAACCCATGGTTTACCTAATTTGTCCATTTTGAAACCAAAATATTCAACATTAGTCTCCTTGACAAAGTCTGTGATATTTCTTTTTTGTTTTTTCGGTATATAAACACCGCAAATATAACAAAATAAATCACTACAATATTTACACTTTCTTCGTGACGAACTCATATTTTAGACTAGAAGACAAATATATAAGAATGGACATTCAGTAATTGAAACAAAATATTAATCCATGACACTTTATCCAGATTTACGTGTATATGTACTTCAATATTGTCAAATAACTGAGATCTCAGCTGTTCTGTGGAGCAAGGGGTCTGAGAGTGGGGATCAGGTGATGTTTGTATGCGCGAAAAAGTTGCGCAGAAGCCTAATCATGACTGGAAAATTCACTTTTATTTCTAACAAGCTTATAATTGTTCAAAATATAAGAAATGCAAAAATCATGAAAATACGAGCACATTGAGAACTTTCATGAATATATTCGTAATCTGGGCACTTGAAAACATAAAAATTTGCGATGATATCCAGGGCAACAATAAAAAAAAATTTTTTTGTGGAGCTGTGAAATTTATGATATTATTGAGAGAAAAGTATAAAAAACTTGAGCCTGTGATTGCGATTTTCTTGCTCTTTGCTGCATATTATAGAAGAAGATATTTTTTTTGTTTTCAAGAGTCTATAGAGAGACACATACCATAGTTTTTTCTGTACACTGTGGTTTCTTTTTTATTTTCAGTTGTGGAATTGTTGTTAGTTTGAGAATTTTTTTGTTTAGGGTTTTCTCCTAAATTCAGGGTATACATCATCTACAAACAAGCCTCAAAAGGGGCTTCGCAGATTATGTTACTTAAATGTTGCGTGGATTATGTACTAAGGGGAATGACATAATTCGTTGTTAATGTTAAAATGAGTTGAGATTATTTGTATGAATATTTATTAATCTTGTATTTGTTATTTCGCGCATTGAAGCTTTATTATTATTATTATTATAGACTCTAAGTTATAACTTTTCCAACATTTGTGAATGATTATTTCTTTTTCCCAACTCCTTGGTAATTCGATTATACTAGAATAATTTTGTTATCATTCACAACTATCGAAATGTTCATTCAAAATAATCCAGAAGCGCCACGTAGTGAAATGATCGCGCGAAATATCTGGAAGTTGTTAGGCGAAACTATTCAAAATATCGGAAACAATGGGTCCTGTCATTCCATTGCTTCAATTAGCAACTAAAATCGCTTAGCGTTGATACCAACCCTTTCATCACAACTCGATTATGTTACCAAAATGTGACATGCTCTAATTAACCTAATTGTTCAACGTAGTCAGTTTGTCATTTGCGGCGTATTTACCGAGAGAGTGCAAGCCAAACATATCGGAATTATACCTCATTCATATAACGATTAATTGATGTCTCTTGGTGATAGCAATATTTGCGCAATCAATAAAGATTTTGTGAAACGGGAAGGTTGTATCATGTACAGCTTGTTCCGACGAATATGATACAATATGTTCTCGCACTTTTCAAATTGAAACAATTTTGTGTTTGGGATTATTGCACAAGTTTTAATTATATTCAATTTCTAATTGAATATAAAATTAATGTGATATTCCATCAAAGTTAGTCATTTCGCATATTTCGATCATATCTTGTAAAATTCTGTGTGATTCATATTTAAGTCGGAAAACAATCAAGATACCTTGGGGAGATGAAAGTATGACTATGACACAAAAGGAACTCTTACTATGTTTAAATTTTTATCTATTTAACTACTTCATATATAGTAGATAATTTATACCGGATACCCCCAATTAAACCTTGCCATATTATTATACACTCAAATAATTATAGTACAATAGATTCCGAACGCAAAACAGAAAAGAAAACAAAAGAGGACATAATATTTTAAAACAGAAAATTGAGAATTACAACTTCCTAACATTCTCCAAGCTGTAGAGCAACAGATGTCCTAAAATTAGCCAATGACTTGGAAAAAAATTGACGCTATCACAGACTGAATTTGAGACTGACAATGTGCGATGCAAGAATGATCCACAAGCATAATATTTTTTACTAGTAGTGACTCTGAATAAGAGAGTTTTTCTTGTTTGTCCACCAGGCAGGTTAAAGGAAATGCACTGCAGAAGATCAGGCAGTAAACAAGGCCGTTTATTAGTTTAAGAAGGAAACATAAATCCGCAATCCTCCTATGCGACTGCAATGATCTAATATAAAGCTCTGCAACTGTCACACTTATTAACTACCCTATAATTGGCGAAGGTGAACTTCGCCTATATAACAAGTATTTGAGAAACTTGCGTTGTACCTTCTCCAATATATTGGAGTCGACATTGTAAAAGGGTGACCAGACCGGGAAGGCATATTCCATTACAGAACAAACTAACGCACAGTGAATCCTCTTCAGGATAGACTCTGAAAAAGATGCTAAGTTTCTGATCAAAAATCCAAGACTTTAGTAGGCTTTTCGGGATATATCTATAACTTTTTTTTTTTGCTCCTCAAAAGTAAGTTTTTTGTCCAAGAGAACAAGATCGCTAACATTCTCTACCCTACCAAGCAATTCAGTGCCCATACAATAGTCAAATAAAATATCGTCTTTTTTCATAGAAAATGTGATTACACTGCATTTCCAGGCTTAGATACAAAAAATTTTTCTCCGCCAACGCCTGAAGCTTTGAAATCTGCTGTAGTAACCGTTCACAATCATCCAATGATTCAATTCGTGAAAAAATCTTTACGCCATCAGTAAATAGTAAAAAATTTGTCGAAATGACGAAATCAATGTCGTTAACGAAATATTGAATAGAATGGGACCCAAGTGTGACCCTTGAAGAACACCAGATGGTACTGGTATAAGACTCGAGAAATATTTCTCATATTTTGCAATTTGTATTCGACCACGAAGAAAACTGCGCAACCACTTCAGCAGTGGAACAGATTGTCCCAGAGAGTTTAGCCAACAGTAAGTTATGATTCACGCGATCGAACGCCTTACTGAAGTCTGTATATACAGCATCCATCTGGTGTCCTGACTCGAAACATTTAATCACTGCATCAACATATAAAAGTAAATTAGAAACAGTAGACTTGCCCTTCATAAAACCGTGCTGTTGAGGCACAATCGCAGATATAAACTCCCACGATAAGTATTTACAAACTAACTAGTCCAACAACTTAGGAAGAGTTGATTGTTTGGCTATTCTTCTATAATTTGAAACCACAGATCTGTCACCAGATTTCAAGATAGGTATCACAAAGCTTCGTTTCCCGTAGTCTGGAAAGTAACCTGCTTTCAAAGAGTTATGAAACATTTCAGTTAGAGGTTTCGCCAAAGTTGTACTACTATCAAGTTAAGTAAATTTATAGATAATTGATCGATGACGCCTGAACTACATGATAGTTGATACTCATAAGGAATAATGAAATTAAACAAGTTACTATGTTTTAACTATCACTAATTTATTGATGTAAAGAATAAAATTTTACATTGGTTGGACCGGTTTTGGACATGCTTCCATTATCAACAACAAGCTAATGAAAACTGAATACTCATGTACAATACAGGACCTAACATCAAAATAATGATAGTAGAGATCACAGCAACTTGAATAATGGTGATTGGTAGGTGATTAGATCTACTTGGTGGTTAAGGAGCTTATCTCTTTCTACTCTAGATGCTTTGAAAATTTCCATCGATTCAAAGAAATTGAGTTTATAAGATTTTTCACAAGAATGAAGAATTTTTACCTGTTCAAGTTCTGGAAAAAGCTGACATTCAATTGGACAATGTGCAGCTAAAGCTGAATCATATTTCAGATGTAGGAAAGACCGGAAATGTTTCTTTTATCTAGCCTTGAAAGAGCGTCCTGTTTGACCTATATAAAAGGAGTTGCACTCAGAACATGTCAATTGGTATACTCCAGACATTTCAAATTTATCGCTTTTATCTTTTGTGTTGAAAAAGAGGCCTGACAATTCGCTAACTGGTTTGAATGCAATATGAACTTTTTTAGTATCAGAAAAAACTCAAGCAATCTTTTCTGATGTCTTCCCAAAATATGTTAAATCTCCCGAGTTATTGTTAGGTCTAAGAAATTGATTTTACTATCTACTTCTGTTTCTACTTGAACTTATTATCATTATATTCATTCGAAAAGAGAGGTAAAACAAAAATTCGAATAATTGTATTAATAATAAATGATTATATCTATAATTTTGGTGTGTGTCAGAAAAACACAACTGTGAGCTTAGGAAAATGTAACAGGGGAACCATACTATCTTGCGTATGATTCAATAAACGAGTGAAAAAACCTGAGGAAAAAACTCGTTTCCCTGTCGCTATTGCACTAATAATATCTTGTCAGTTTATGTTGTGTTAGTGTCGTGTGTACATAAAGAGTACTAAAGATTTTTCTGCTTAACAACATCAATTCTCCTCTTGCACTCTATGATTTCCAGACGAAGGCAAGGGTGAAAGGAAGGGGGTTTGGGACAGGAATCTGTAACAATGGACAAAGAAAACCAGCAGAAAAATATTTCATTAATCAAACCTAACTCTTATATGTCTGAACACACTTGAATTTTAGAAAAGATTTTATATAGCAAGCAAGGCCATAAAAAATGCTAAGGAGATAATCAAAAAGTACATAACCTGCGATATTTTTTTTTATATTTTTATTATTGAGACGAATAGACAGCTAGAAATCTTCCTGAATTCCATTGATAGCATTCATCCTAAAATAAAGTTCAGAATAGAACCAGAAGTCGATAGTAAAATCAATTTCTTAGACCTAACAACCCGGGAGAATAATTACCGTTCATCAATTAATAAAATCATTTGTTAAGTAATTTAAAGGAGAAACATATTATTTCACTCCAGCATTGGAATATAATTTTCGTGTACAAATAGTTTTCTCAACATTAGCCAAGTTATTTTATGAACGAAATATCGAGAAATTTGGTCTATGCGTTCGAGAGTTATGGCGATTAGAAAATTCGACCCAAATCCATAAAACAGCCTACATATCGAAGGATAACGATTAGCATTACCTTGAATGATATGTGTCCATTGGTACTTTCCTAGGTGTACTGTAAGTACTGCATCAAAAATAGCCACCCTTTCCCAAGTATTGATAGTTTAAAAGTACTAAGCATTGTCCAAAAGAGGTAAAGGGGTTAAACAAATTTCAAATAACAGTGCAAGAGCGGCTTTCTGAACTGCTGGACATTCATATGTATTTGCACTATTGAAATTGTCACTGATGAATGTAGCAAAACATTTTCATCGCTTTCAGGCTATTTTATATTGAATTCCTTTCACAACTGGAAGATATTAAAACTGTGTCTAACAACATTTTCAGCATAAGATGCTTTAATATACAAATGCGGATTAACAGGTTTTACACGACTGCGTAGAACTCGAAATTATTAAAATTTCTCCGGAAAATTGGAAGCAGTAACAGAACCGCTAAAATGTTTAAGCGTCATTACGCTGATAAATATCTAAACCGCAAACATATTTAGGAGTTAGCGGCAGAACGAGCTCGAAACACAATAAGAAGGAGGATATACGACAGTTGGTTCTGAGTGGAATTTTCGAAGTAACTGTCAAGTGTTCTATAAATTTTAAAATATAAATTTCATCATCTTGATATTCATATCGGGATCAAGATGATTTTGATATTTTTTTAAATTTTTGTATTATTTGCGTGTTCTTGGATGCATATTTTTTTGAACAATTATTCATTTTCTATCAATCGGGTCGAATGACTTGCTAGCATGAATATTCTTCACGAATTTACATGTTGCAACTAATTCAGATTGATAATATTAATCAGGAGGAATTATTTAACCAGTTAAGAATCATAAAATATATTTTGAAAAGAGTTAGGGTTTTGGTTAATCATATATAGGGTGGTCCAACGAAAACTCAACACCTCGATTTTCCGGTTTTAAAATGAAGATATGAAGAATTGCTTGGACTCGTCGATTTCTGATTCGGGGGAGGACAACTTTTCCGATTTTTTCATCCCCGTAACTTCAATCCCCTACGGGGGTGAGCACAACTCCCTGATTTGCGAATGGATGAGGGGTGTGTCATTTTAAAGATCTTATCGAGTACTATCAGATCCTAAATTTTCGCTTCAAAATTTTCATCGTTAACGAAAAGACAGCCAAAAAAAGTAGAAGACTACTTATTTTTGTGATAAGTTTGTTGAGTGCTGAAAATGGGTACCATTCACTTCCATGCAGTAAAATAAGTTTTGCTCAAATCGTTCACATATATTGGGTAGCGTAAATCTTAGATACTATGTGACTCCATAGAAAAAAGTCCAGTGGCGCCAGATCAGGTGATCTGGGTGGCGACTCAATATGTCTCCTTCTGCCTATCCAGGCCTAAGGAAAATTTCCATCAAAGAACTGACGCACAGTTTGAACGAAAAGAGGTAGTGCGCATATTGTTGAAAAATGATCATTTCATGGTCTTCTTCATTCTCCAAGCGAGAGCTGTATAAATAGCGTTCTGTAATAGTTCTAAATAAGTTTGGCCAGTGGTATTACCGGGTATAAGAAGAGGGCTGATGATGTCATTTTCTTAAATGCCCACCCTAACAATTAACTTTTGGGAATGCTGAGCATGCTCTTCTCAAAATAATCTGGCATTTTCATCTCACCAGTACCGACAGTTAAACCTGTCGTCCTAATGACCCTGTTGTACGAAATTTTTCCTCAAGATCATAGATTGTAATTATTTTGTAATTAGAGACTGGAAATTGGCGTAATATTTGACATAGCAGTATAGCCACGCACAAATAAACATTCAATGAAACTCTTATCCTCATTTGTTAAAACCATTATTAACAAATTCAAACTTCGAAAACAAGCAAAAAGATAAAGTACGAGTTCAAACCAGATGTCGTCTAAAACTCGATGACATTTCATTATTTTTTGTTCAGAGGTTTCACAACGGGAGGTGCATATGATGGTGGAAAAGAGAAACATTATTGACGACAATTGGCATAAAATCAATATTCGTGTGCGACCCCCCAAAATAATGGGAAAGGTTCAATCTAGTGATTGAATTACGTAGTTGATTCATTACGACCGCGAAAACTTTTTCAATGCGCGGGGAAAATTGCTAATATTTGACGAAATCGGCCATTTTGAATTCGAACGAAATCGGCAATTTTGAATTCGAACGGAAATCAAATTTTAGATTGGTTTCAGTAAAATATAGTTCTTTGTTTTCTTAGAACATCCATGAAAAACACAACTTCAGGAGTGCTAACGCCATCAAGTGAAAAAAAATATTTCGATTTCAGCTGAAAATCAGAATAAGAAAAATTCTTCACGCTACTCTTTTACCTTTTCTAGGGATATTTTCAAGATCAAGATAATTTTTGAATTGTGGAGGCCGTTACTTGATGTAGATCCATGACATAAATGAGATAAAAAACACAAAGTTTAACTTTAATCTACACTTTATTTGAAAAAATTCGATGACGTTTCGCTGACACAGCAGCTTTGTCAAGAATGACAAACAGAATGAAGAGTATGGAAAATTTTATCACAAGAACCGCAATTGAGTTTATAGATTCCTGATTTACTTGATTTTTCAACACGAGATTTATTATTTTTAATATGTTTACCTAAGTTATTAGAAGTTCTGAAAGTTATATTAAGATTTTGTTTGACGAGAAAGGATTTAATATTTGTACTTGCAGAACAACAGTTTAACATTCTGCGGTTCTGCAAGTACAAATATTAAATCCTTTCTCGTCAAACAAAATCTTAATATAACTTTCAAAACTTCTAATAACTTAGGTAAACATATTAAAATAATAAATCTCGTGTTGAAAATCAAGTAAATCAGGAATCTATAAACTCAATTGCGGTTCTTGTGATAAAATTTATATCGGTAGGACCTATAGGAGTTTTGGCATAAGAACATCTGAACATAAACGTAGCTTCGATAAAAATAAATCTGATACAAATTATTCAAACCACTTAATGAAAGAAAACCATTCATTCAATAAAAACTTTGACATATTACATATAAAATCAAAAGTTTAAAATTAGATCTCCTAGAAGCATTAGAAATAAATAGATACAAACATTCGGACAAACTTTTGAATGAACAGGTTGATGTGAATTATTCACCCCTACTTAACTTGTTTAATTAGTTTTTAATTACCTTTCATACTAACTGTACAATGGCTCGGTGTGGGTTTTTCCTGTTATTCATCCAACTTGTTCTACGATTTGTTTATAATACCATACTCTTCATTCTGTTTTTCATTCTTGATAAAGCTGCTGTGTCAGCGAAACGTCGTCGAATTTTTTCAAATAAAGTGTAGATTAAAGTTAAACCTTGTGTTTTTTATCTCATGAAAATAAAAGGAGATAGCTGCGATCTGTTGTCACCAATTAATTTTTTTTCACATAGCTGGCGTGTTAGAACATTGAAAATGGGACAACCTGTACAGTATGTTCATATGATTCTGGAGAAATGGTATGTGTATATGATGTGGAAGAACCTACTTTCAAAACGGTGTATTTATTTGATTCCTACCCTTTGGTAACCCATTTCTGTGTTAGTGTTTCTACTCTTCCAAAGTCAATTTTTGTATTAGATTTTCTTCTTTCAAATTTTTAAGTTCAACCAAATTTTCGTCTTCTTTCTGACCCCTACTTAACTAGTTTAATTAGTTTTTAATTACCTTTCATACTAACTGTACAATGGCTCGGTGTGGGTTATTCTTGTTATTCATCCAACTTGTTCTACGATTTGTTTATAATACCATACTCTTCATTCTGTTTGTCATTCTTGATAAAGCTGCTGTGTCAGAGAAACGTTGTCGAATTTTTTAAAATAAAGTATAGATTAAAGTTAAACCTTGTGTTTTTCATCTCATTCATATCAAGATAATTGTCAAATTATTCAAAAGATACTGAATTATCGACTGAATGCCCTATTCGAATTTTTTTAGTGAAAAAAACGATCCAGCCATCTTGAAATATTTCTCATTTTCGAATGAGTCAGCCATATTGGATTTCACCGGAAGTAAAATTTCGATGCAATTTCTGAAAAATACAGTCCTTTGGCTCTCCTACGAAATAAGAAGGAAGAACCTACTCTCAATTTTTCAGTCAAGTTTAAGTTAATATCATTACATATATCATTAATTCGACGTCAAATAGTTTCTGCCTATGCAGGATTTTTCCAATTTCTTTATCAGCTTCTTGACTAATTATTATCTACACAATTTCTTTGCAGACAGGTAAAACTAAAGTTTCAGTAAGATAGTGTCACACTATAACTTGTACACTGCCATTGGCTGCTGTACGCCGGAGAGCAATAGAATCGTGGATGTTAATAAGACCTGTTTATTTAAAATTTGGACGCCACTCAGTTAAAAAAAAATCTCACTTACGTAATGAATGTTACAAAAAAACTGAGAAATTATTGTATACGATAATACGTACTTTACGTATATTCAGTGAGGTGAATAATATGCTCAAAGTTCTCTTGAAAGTTGAAAAGAAACACTTATATAATATCATTATTATATTGAAAAGAAGGTTAGTACTTATATCTATTCAAAACAATGGTAGGACTTATCAAAATCTAACTCAAATTTATGATATTTCAGAGGGTTGGTGTGGTACTTTTGTAGGTTGATACGTAGATAAATATAACGTTGGATAACGCAGCAGGCGTTAGAAATCAAAATGGAGTATACTGGGCTTGTTCATATTGGATGGCAACCTCAGATAAGTGTAACTTCTCCGTAGTAGAAACTTCCACAGTCAGTGGTAATTTGAGACCATCAACTATGGACGAGCCCCAGAAAAAAAACCCTATAAAGTTAGATATGTGAATGTGATCTCGATTTGAGTCAATGAAGATGAACGATTCATAAATATATGTGGGAAAACTCACCTCAAGGGGGTTTGGCGATATATGATAGGATATTTACTCTATAAGAAACTATGGAGGTAAAATCTATAAATGATTCGATATAATTCGAACGATATTTCGTATTCAGATATATATGATAACGTGAAATGTCTCTCAGAGCGACAAATTTTCACTGACCCCTTCCGGTGCCTCTCCGCAAGATTCATGCATCCTCCCAAGGGAATAAAAAACTTACTTTACGAATCGAAAGCGGCAGGTCATCTGGTGTCACATAGTTAAATTACTTCTTTCTTTCAGGTGGAAATTAATTAAATTTGAATTGTATATCGCCATCATTCTCAAAGAGGGACACAAAATTATATCGAGAGTAGAAATCACATCCATATCCAACAATTACAGATTTAAATTTCATTCGAGAACTCTTTATTTTCAGTTTTCATTCAGAGACGTTCAGGACATTTTCGTACCGCGAAATAATGCGAAAATACATGCGACGTAGTTGATTTAATTTATTTAAGTGTTCATTTCAGATGTATTATAATATAATTATAAATAGTTTCGTTATTAGATTTTTGAATGCTACAATAGTGCGGCTGAGATTTACTCGTTTCTTCGTTTGGTCCTTCAAACGTTAAAAATACGTTTTGTCTTTTTGGGCTACTGATGGGTGTTCAGTGGTTAAATGTCGTATAAGTTCACTGGGCATCATCGAATTATTACCTGAATTTTCTCCGCAAACAGACATTTCGAGGTAGGACAAGAATCGTCTCCCCAATATGGAAAACTTTAACTTATGTATGTACGCTAGTAGTGTATCCATTATCAGGACGTAAAAGGAATTAGGAATCATAATGAATATTGACACATACTATATAACTATCATATCATCCTTTAATTTGAAAAATTTTCATGAATAATGCGATGAGTACTATTTTCAACGCATAATAAATTTCCTTACAATATTTTTGACACACTGAAATAGCAAATAGTCGAGAAGCGACTGCGAAATTCATTGTAAACAAAATGTGTTTTCAAGTAGTCCATCTTTTATCGAAATAACAAACGTGATGGTGCTTTTGATCAGAATTTTTCATTTTCTACGAACAGAATATTAAAGAGCAGCATATTTCACTTGTTTTTTCTTACGCGGCATAAAGCTATTAAAGTTTAGCTTCAATTCCTGGAACAAAGGGAGCGTAACCCAAACCACAAAAGGAGTTGAAAATAAAGCGAGTGTAAAATCGGCAGGCCGTTGAAATTATGTAGCTAAAAAGCAAGTATGTCATACTTCAAATCCATATTTTCAAATTTAGATGCAAAAGTGTTTCGGAACTATAACATTTCTCAGAAGAAGGAATTCGAATTGAAAAACATCATGGAATAGGCAAAATACCTGAAATGTTCATTAAATCATGTATAATTCAAATTGCTTTGAATTTATGCCTCTGAGGTAGATCCATGTCTGATGTTTAAATTTATTCATTTTATAGTATATTAATTCACATAGTTGAAAGTCAATTATTTCTTATTATTTCTGTATGATTTTCCTATTTGGAAATAAGTGGTCGATGGTACGATGAAACTTCTAGATAGAATTTCAACGGTAATTGTACGAACAAATATATCTGATGCTGTTGGAGTACAAAGACGTTGATTCAAATTTCGGAAGGAGACTTGATATGGCGTGATTTATTAGTTGTAGGATTTCAGAAGCTTTTTTGATATCAATGCATGTTTCACGTAACTATCACTATTATGATAAAATAAATGTTCACTATCCTGTCTACACCAAATCGGCATCGAATATCCTTGAAGCTTCTCAGTAATTTCTAGGAAAAAAGAAACAGAAGGTGATCTGCTGACGATCCCAAAATGTTTGCAAATCCTGTCGTTCTCATAACACTCCAATATGGTCTTAGATTCAGACATCAGTGGTGCAAGAACTGGCTCATTTCCATAACTTTGTACTCGACGTAGGTGAAAATGTGAATTAGCAATGTGAACTAATTCTGACATTTATTGTTATCATCATAGAATTGAAATTACTTGGGATGTTTTGTGCTATATGAAAACCATAGAACTTACTCTTCCTATATTATTCGTTTATGTATACAGGGTATCCCAAGTTGAGTGGCCAATTAGTTTATGGAGAACTAATAATGCTATCATTTCGAAATTTTGGTAGTTGCATCGGCCGGTCCAAAACTCTATTTCTGAAATATTTTCACCTGAATGGCACACACCACATAACTCGAGCTTGTTTCGTTAATGAAATATTCCAGATTTACCTGAAAATTATCGATTTTTTTGCTCTTCGGAAAAATTGATATATCTTGAGAGTAGTGTGAGCTACTAAAATAATGCATAGACATCCCAGAGCATTGGTAGGCTCCTGATCATAGATAACAAACTATTATTGTTTTAACTGTCAGTCGAATTAATTCAAACAGAATGGCTTCCTAAATAAATGAGCAAATACATAATTTATTTTTCATTTATGGCGACGGAATGTGAACTTGTAGGAAATTTATCGAATTATATCGAAATATGCCGTCTATGACAGGTGAAACAATTTAAGAACATACGTTACAAATTTTCTTTCGACTGTAATGGTCCAGAATAAGACATCATTTTAATCGCCTGTAGTCAACAATGAAGACAATGAAATTGCCGTTCTTGCTTGATGTTAATCCACGTTCATCACTGGCAATAGCAGAGCATGATCTGATTTTACCACATTATTATTCACAGAGTTCTATAAATGATAAACTGCTACCTCATAAATATCCATTGGTCCAAACTCAACCAGCTGGCGATCCACAGATTCGAATACATCTTTCTTCTCAGAACACAGGAGCATCCCGATTTTTTCAAAAGGATTATCTGGGCGGAGGAGGCTTTATTTAAGTAAGAGGCGTTTTTCAACCGGAATAACTCACACTTTTGGGCCAACCAAAATCCTCATATCACAAGGGAAAGAAATCCTCAAAATATATCTAATTTTGATGTGTTTGCAGTTTTGAAGGAAAACAGATTTTCATATTTTGTGTATGATGAAATCTTAAATGGTGAACTTTATATGGAGATTTTAAGGACGGTAGTAAGTGACTTCGTTGACACTTTATCAGTAGCTGAGTCAAGTCGTTGTTGGTAACAACTCGATGGAGTGCAAGCTCATCGCACGAATGAATATTATCGAATTTTAAATGATATAATTGAAGATAGATTGGAACGAACGGTCCGTTTTTGTGGCCTCCAAGGTCACCTGACCTAACGCCTATGGATTTTCATGTTGAACAACGCTGAAAGATAAAATTTACACTGAATCTGTGACTTCAAAATATGATTTACATAATAGACTGCACAATGATTCCATGCAGGATGTGTAGGAACTGGAGCGAGCCATATTACAGGGTGTTATGCGTCGAGTAGAACTATGTTTAGGAAAGAATGGTCATCATTTTGAGGAATAATTATGAAATTCAAGAAAACAGAGTTTAATTCGGTTTGATGTTGTCCAATTTGACTTTGGAAATTCGACAACAGTAGCTTCGCATTTTTTCTCTTAATTTATGAATTACAAAATGAAAAATGAACGGTTATTTATTAATGCTCTGGGAACTGTCTCTGCACGAGCAGGAATCTATGCCGCCTTTGCCAACAGTAGGTAGTTACGTAAAATTTGTTTTTTTGCCATAACTTGAAAACTCGACATTACAGGTACAGGGTATGTATGGAAAACTTCATTTAGATTTTCACGGCAAATCTAATAAATTGAAAAAAAATTTGGCTAACAATTTGAAGAAACGAAGCCATTTCTCTAGCAAAATTATCATTTCGATCATTTCATGTCTGAAAAAATGATAACAGTGGGTGTATTGCGGAAAAAAAAGAGAATTGTAATTAGATTCATCATAATCAGATGGTTGTGATGAAAACAATTATGCCTTCCCTACAAAATACTGATGATAATCAATATCTCAAATCATTACGTTTCCATGAGAATGAAAAACATGGAAGTGATGAGCTCTCTGATCGATACTTGAGAGTGATAGTAGAAAAATACTTTTTATTCTCTTTTAATGAATTTTAACATTTTTTTGAGAATTAAAAGCATGGAACTACTATGGACTAGAATCGTAACACGAGAATTACAATTTTTTTTTCCAGTAAAGATCTCATGAGCTTCTGGGGGTAGAAGATCTATTTTACATGCTCCAAAATTGGTAATTCGGTATCCTTCCTTACACATAGGGGTGCCAATTTTCGTTGTATTACAAATTCTAGTAGTGTTTGCACTTTTTGTGTTATATTAAATGATCAGAATGATACTTTTTGCGATTAAATGGGAGAAAGACCTTTCAGAAGATATGTCACTTGACCTACTTTCTTTATATCATTTGACTAAGGAGGTATTGATAGTAGGGGTTGATTCTGCATGCTTCATCGTTTCGAAATATGAGACGGAAAAAAGAGCACTCTGTATACTGACTGAAATGCAGTCGTATATGAGTTATGTCCCGCATGGTCATATTTCATGAACGAAAGCAGCTAGACTTATGTGTTAAGTTTTTCTGTAATTGGAATAATAAGTGTTATCGAACCAGTCATCATATATAGGGTGTTCTATATTGAATAACAAAGTTAGTATGCATTTTCAGTGAAAACAGAAGAGCCATTGAGGTAGAAGTATTTTAGAAATGGAGTTTTGGATCAGCTAAACTACCAAAATTTCAGAATGATAGGGTTATTAGTTCTCTATTAACGTCTTATAGGCCACCCAACTTGGCATACCCTGGATATTCAAGAAAAATACAAGTTCATATATAATTCGAAAATCATTCAACAAAAAAGAGTTTTTGAACCTTTCTTACATTCTACTCACCTAGAATATCGAAATAGTTTTCATCTAACTTTAACAGCAACCGAAATATTGGCATCTACTGAAATCCTGGAAGAACGAGAAATCCAGAATAATTCGAAAACAAGAAGAATGCCGGGATCTATTTTCATCGATGAATAATTCTTCGAGAAGCGGAGGCAGAGATGAGGTAGTCATTATTCCTTCGTATCAGTATTTCACATAGCTACTGTACTGAAACATGGTACACTTTGTACATTATCTTAGCTTATCAGATCAAAAGTATCTTTTTTCGTCATCTAAAAATCTTGAAAACTTTTGAAATCAGTCGAGTGCCATTTGTTTTCGAAGTTTTCCTTAATTAATTTTGACATTGTGCACACACTTTCTTACGTAAGATCGAACTACGTGCGGAATTTTTTTTCTGATGGTTTTCGAGCCATAATGCATACTTTGGTTTTTTTAATGTAAACTATAGTCAACAATGATTTTATTTAATAGTGTTTTTTTCATTTCCAAAAATATTTACATATTCACATGTAGTTGTAGTTGTGGTAGTTCGATTATTAATTGTTGCAATAAAATTTCGATGAATTATTCAATTCAATCGTCAAAATTAATGTTGGTGGTCGGATGTAAACCCACATTTTCATATTAGTCTGAATTGTCATTGCAAGAATTAATTTCATACCGAGAACATCGAAGCTATTTCAATCATTCCATATAAAGTCTGTGAATGGACATAGAATCACTCGATAAAATTAGGGAAAAGTTATACCATTATTAGTTCAATACCAGAAGACGTTGTGGAAGAAAACATCGAGTGCACATATGATATATTTTTTGGAAGAAAGAAAAAAACAATATTTCAACGTAATATGTTTCATGTATAAGAAACTCAAGTTTGCATTTTTACTCAAGAACGGTTAGACAAACAAAATTTCTTCACCCAGTTCAATTCTGCGTAAAGACGTGTATGTATAATATAAAAACCATATTGATATAACTTAAAAATCAACCGAGATATTGCCATTTTACTGATTCCGAAGATTTTCAGAATTATCTAATAACTTGAAGAGAGGTAGCTTAATCCTTTTTATGGCAATGAATTCCTCACCCAAAACGGACACGAGAAAAGCAAATATTTCTCTCTGTTCACATCATCTCACAGAGCTGTTGTACTGAAATGAAATCTGCCCACACTTTTCATTTTCCAAACAGAATTTTGCTCAAAAGCTAAGCTGATTCCCATCGAAATAGTTTCTTTTAATGAAAATAATCGTATTTTGCTTTGATTGATGTTCGACATTAATTATTGCGGAGCTGATACATTGAAATAAAATTGAAATGTGATCATTAGTTGGCGCAATCGACGTAATTGTGTTCGAATATAACCTACAGTGAAAAGTAACCGATATCATACAATGTTAACGAGATTTTGTTCCTAGAATCAGATACTATGGATTGATATTGTTTCCAATTAGATATTGAGTAATTCTATGAAGCAGCTGAAAGAGTTTTCTCTGTAGCGATGTTATAAGAGCAAAATGTGCACCAAGAATCAAGAAACAATTTTAGAATATATTGAAGTCATGATGAAGTGTATCAGTTGAAGTGCACTTCATCAAGCAATAATATTTCTTGAGAAATTTCATTAATGATACATAACCAACCATATAAATGCATTGTAATGAAGAAAATAACAAATCTATTCTTTTCAATTTGTATTAACGTCTTCGTTGGGTATTAGTGTAGGTCACTTACAATTTGGCGAATGCGCCGGGTACTCAGTAACCACTATTTAGTCCTCTAAGATAGACATTTTTGCAGTGATATTTCCATTATTCACCAAACAACTTCAGATATGATTTTAGTATTTCGACTGAAGAGCATGAGAAAATCTTGAGTATGAATATTGTTTGATTAAATGGCATATTATTGAAAATTAACCCGCCAGTACTCTCGCAGAAATTTAATATCCCAGCATTTGCATGCGGGTCGAAAGGATCCTAACATGCTTTTAGCTACAACGTATACTTTTTTTTAATAAAAGGTGGATTTCCCATGAATTTAACGACAAAGCACATTATATAGTTGAATACGTTTTCTCATTTTAGTAATCAATGAAACTAGAAATCGGAAACTGAAAAAAATGAAATGGATTTTAGCATTCAGGTGAATATGTGTTCTATTTATAATATCAAAAATGTTTCCTCACGAAACACCAATCGGCATCCTTTTATAGGAGAATTTTTTAACACTAGAACAAAGGTAAGTTTTTATATAATCGTCCTCTATAGTTTCAAACCTATCGCAAGTAGAATGCACTCTACACATTAGTCCTATTAAAACGCCATAGGCGCAATTGCCGAGATGATGTGTATGGCTACACTAGAGAATAACATGAAGCTACTAAGCCTGATAATCCAAAACAGATAATAAAAAAATATCGCGCTCTTTTTCGAAATTGTTTGTGAATTTCTAAGCAGCTGATCCGACTCAAATCAATTGAGTGTATGTTTGAGTGGTGATATATTGATGAGGATCACAACTACACTGTACCCAGTAATTAACGCACAATTTGAACAGTTCAAATTTCTGTATCGCTTTCTAATTATAAAGATATGTCTCTTTCGGATATGTCCAGACTTATTCCAACTAAATTCGATGGTTTTTCTTGGCTCATATCATACTAGTACATATCGATAAGAGCAGTTGTTCATCAATTTTTGAGATTAACGTTTGTTCTTCTGAAAATATTGATTATTGATTATATGAAAACGCGAATCGCTAAAGTTAACCCTCCTGCGAAGGCATTTCATGGTTGAATAAATCATTCTATAGAATTAAAGCCTCATTATATAACTTGTGAGGGATTTTACTGTTCAATTTGATTCTGTTTCATTTGATGAGAACTTACATTATGGATTATAAACCTCTGTTTCTTGAATGAAGATTTGAATGAACTTCTTGAAAACATCAATCATGTGAATGTTTATCCAATCAGAAATAAGATTCAGTATTTCTACATAAAATATAATTTACTAATATAAGTCATTTTAAAATTGACGTCTGTGAGGAAATTAAAACAAGGAATATACCACCGACCTATATACTTCAAAATAAAATTTTCAAAGTTATTTTCGATGAAAAAGAATGACAATAACTCTTTCAGAAGATCTGTCATCGAATTCTGGGACATTCCTTGTGAATTACTTCTTATCAAAAATATGAGGTAGTACCAACTTCACAAGCCCAGATGGGTATTCATTCTTGATAAAGCTCCTAAAAATATAAACAATAGCTCAGTCGAGTCGAAATATCTATAAAAACTTGTTGGATTTTTGTTTCATTTCATAAAGAATTGCAAAGATGAAAATAATGATTCAGGTTTTCGTATATGAATATTTCAAAGATTTGAAAATATAGAATGTCATTTAAACACCTGATTGAAAAAGTCCTGTTGAAAAATATGTCAAAAACGATTTATATCATTACTCTTACAAATTGTAAGAGTTATCAGCAAATGAAGATAAAAATAAGTCAGGTTTTCATATATGAATAATTCAATGATTTGAACATAAGAAAATAAATATTTAAATGGTATGTCATTTGAATAATTGATCGTCGAAAGTTCTGTTGAAAAACTGTGTCAGAAAGGTTTTAAGTCATTATTAACGAAATATTTTGATTTTTCTATCTCCGTTACACCAAAAGATGTATAATTATCTCATGAAAAATTGTAAAAGTTATTAGCAAATAGAGATAAAATAAATAACTCAGGTTTTCCTATATAAATAATTAAAGATTTGAAAATACACTCCCCACAACAATTATCGCATTACCCTACTTTCACGACAATACTATTAAAGCATTTAGGTTGGTCATTCAAGGGTCGCTTGGTAACTTTCAGCAGTATAAAATAAAAAGATATCATTCAAAAGAGACGAGTTTATGATGGAAAATATCAACAATTTTCGAGTAAATGAAAAATTTAAAAATTCTACTATCTTCAAATATTCGCGGAAAGACCAACCTACTAGTATCGAATGGTTACAAATCGTTTTCTCCGGGCCCTAATTACTGCTAGTATACGTCTCGAAAGCCCCTCAAACCAATTTTGGATGTACTCTTGAGTTACTGAATTCCAAATTTCAGGAAGCAGATTTTCTAGTTGTTGAAGTGTTCTACAAGGCATCCTACGTTGCTGAATTTGCCACTCCATGTTGTCCCAAACATGTTCTATGGGACAAGTTAGGATTTCTGGCTGGCCATCTCAGAAATATCAATTTCGGCATTTCGCGGAAATTTTGTAACTACTCTAGCAGCAATAAATAGGCCAAAGGGCCAAAGGGTATAACATGGAGTTCAAGGATATCTGAGATGTATCTGGCCGCTGTCATTCTTCCATTATTCACTAGGACTAACTCAGTTCGACCATAGAAAGAAATGCCTCCCAACACTATTACTGAGCCCCTTCCGAAATTTTCGGATTGCTGGATATTGCATTGTTGATACCGTCCCCATGACCAATCTGGAATACCCCAATTTACATGTTACTGCGCAAACTGAAGTCTTGCAACTCGAAGCTCTCTGGTGAGACGAGGGCCGGTAGAAGCCACCCTTGGTGTGATATCGTCTTCTCCGAGCCTGTTCCTAACATTTTGCAATGAAATATGCACATTTCTGGAAAGTGCAAGTTCATTTTGTAGCATTCTAGCCGTACAGTGCCGAACTCTTAGTGCAGTTAAACGAAGCCAACGATCATCAACTGGTGTTGTTATCCGATTTCGTCTCTGTCCGGCCCTTCTTTCATATTCCCCTGTTTCGTGGTACCGATTAATTGCCCTTGAAATAGTTCTTTGGTTGACATTCAACAAGTTATCTACGTAACGTTGGCTTCGCCCCTCCTCTAGTGTTACAGTACTTACCACTTCATGATCACTCAAATAGCGTCCAGGACGTTCAGCAGCCATTACAATAAAATCAAAGATTCGAAAATCAACAAGAAACACAGAAAACTTGCTTTAATTTAGCATAATAAATGAAGAGAAATTGAATGAATACTGATAGTCAAATAAACTCATTCATGTTTCAGACGTGTTTGAGATTATATGGAAACAAATGTTACTATATAGATAAGATTTTTTCCCTTATTATATATTTTTGTGGTGTGTGTATTATGTCATTTAAACACTGTTTAAGTAAGTTTTGTTGAAAAACTGTTTCAAGAAAATTTTATGATATTATTAATGAAATATTCTCATGTCTCCATTTCCATTATCCCAAAAGATGTATAAGTAATTAATTTAAAAATGTTTTATTTCTCCAGAAGAAGTTTATTGAACAAATTAAAAGATTCATTTAATTGAAACCAGATCGAAGGAATATTAGGCACATAAGAAATACGGAAATACAGAAAACAGAAAAATCTATCTTTGCCCAACATACTTTTGATCGAAATTTCTTACTAGATTTCGAAAATGAAAAATTGATAAAAAATGTTTAAAACGTGAGCACACTGAACTCTAAAAGCATCGACTAAATGGAAAGCAACGATCCACGAAACAAGAATGAAGGTCTGTTCTGTGTACTCTACAGTTTGTTAGATTGGAGATGCCTACTAATAGCGTGATCGACTAATCAGGGGGATGGTTCATTGAAAGTGTCTAGTAGCAGAGATAGATTAAGTATAAACTATGTAGAACCTGATTTAGTGTACTATCATCTCCTAATGATGCCAACTCACTTGGAGAAACGCGAGTTTTGAACTGATATTTTATTTATACTTCAGAAGATTTGATTCAGGTGCTCTTATTTGATTTGAGACCATAAATAATAGGGTTAGGTTTCTCTCTAAAGGTTCATTTTCCTTATCTTCTAAATCACTAAGATTTCCCGAATTCGTTCTTCTTTCATCCTAATCAAAAAAATACTTCGTTCCTTGAAAAATGATTGAATTCATTGTTCTAGGTGTAATGCCAAATCCAATGAGCTATCACTTATATTGCTCGGAGCTTCAACGAGAAAAATCATCGATTTGATATTTTGATATATTGTGATGAAATTCTTTCTATTTGCAAAGAAAAAAATTCACAAGGAATATAGCAGGATGATAAAAATAAACAAGTGTTTTGAGGAATTTTACTTAATAATTGCGATTCGTATTAAGTAAAATTCCTCAAAACACAGTACTTGTTTGTATTTTATTATTGATAATGGAATTGTACCAAGTAAAACCTCCCAAATTCAAAATGAATATAGCAGAATTCGATGATTTATCCTTCGAAAAGGAGACAGTTAAATTAATTTTTCTTTGTAATAATATATTATTATATTATATACATAAACATGTATATAATGAATGAATCATCAAGTTTTCATCAAACAGAATCAAAGTGAATGATTAATTGAAATCAACAATTAATAACTGTTTCAAAGTAACTGACGATCTATTTTAACTGAAATATTTGGATGGATAACAGATTATTCCGCTTTATCAATCACATGCAGAGACCCTTACATTTAATATCCTCCGAGACCACTTTATCTTCTTCATTTAATAACCAGTCATTATCGAAAAGTATATTAATTATGCCAATTTATAGAAAACGGATATAGAAAAGGTCTACAATTGAAGTTCTTATATAGTATAAAATATTAAAACTTCAATACGTATAGCAATTCCATTAGGCTTCAAGGAGTTTTACTTGACAATCATAAGAAATTAGATAGGTCGTTACTTGATGAAAGTTGATACAAATTCTTCAATTCAATGAAATAAAGCTGATTGAATTTTTCCTATTGTCACAGACTTATGACGTTCCGCCACACTGTGTCTTCACCAGATATACATTCTACCAAAAAAGTACCGAGAATTTATTTGAAAAATTTACTCGAGACGATGGTCACGATGTTATTGCTGAGTTGGCTATACTGACGCGGAGTTTGAGAGAGATCTGTCATTTAGTCTGTTCACAGTGCTCGATTATCTCAGTTATCTCAAGTGTGTTTTGCGATTTTTACAATAGAGAAAATATCGAACAAAGAATTTGTCCCAAATTTTGTATTTCAAATAGAATTTCGTGTGCCGAATCGCTCAAAATGTTACAGAAGGCTTACGGTGAATCGATTGTATCAAAAACACGTGCTTATGAGTGGTACAGGGCATTCAACTGCGACTGAGATGAGGTGGAAGGTTTGCCTTGCTCTGGTCGGCCATAAACATATTCAACTGAAGTTAACATCTATAAAGTGATTGAAATGGTAATTGCAATTCGTCATTTAAGTTTGTGAGAGATGGGAAATTAACTTTCTGTATCTTGCGAATCAATTCGTACCATGTTGAATGATTTTTCGAGTATGAAACGTGTTGCCGGTCGACTTGTTCTGAAAGACCTGAATTTTCTTCAAGAATTGAATCACGTTTAGATCGCTGAAGTCATAATAGAAGGAGCCAATTGAGACCCCACATTGATAAAACGCATTGTAACCAGTGACGAGATGAGGGTCTATGAATTTGACATGGAAACCAGTCAACTAGCTTCGCAATGGCGTCTTCCAACTGAAACGAAACCATAGGAACCACGTGTGAGTCGATCGCGTCAAATCAAGGTAATGTTAATTGTGTTCTTTGATTAACGAGGTGTTGTGCACTCGAAATTCTTGCCAGAAGGTCCGAAGGTAAATGAAGAATATTATAAGAGCGATGTGCGGTGTTTGAAAGAGCTGATTTGTTGAAGAAGACCAGATTATGGAAACAAAACTGGATTTTGTACTATGATAATTGACCATCTCCCAAGGTTATCATTGTGAATGTATTTCTGACCAAAAACTCAACAAATACCAACAAAAATGATGGTTCCATTAAACAACTTAACAATGTCGACATGCCAGTATTGGGGCCAGAGGATTCTCACAAATATCTCTGCATTCGACAGGCACGTGATATTTGAACAGTGGAAGTCAAAGCAGGCTTCAAAGAAAAACTCCACCAACGAGTGAAGTTTATACTACAGAGCCAGTTGAGTTCTAAAGCTTTGTTCGATGCTACCAACAGCTGGACCAAAGCGTGTATGACCTACACGTTTGGAATACTCAATTGGTCTACTACAGATCTCAAGGCTATGGATACCAAAGTAAGAACACTTCTCACAAAATACCGAATACACCATCTTCATTCGTCGGTAAACCAACTATACATAGGAAGTCACGCAGGAGGACGTGGCTTAATGTCCTTCGAAACAACAAATGATAAATTGATCCATAACCTAAAAAAGTACTTCAATCTCAAGAACTCACCTCTGCATCAGGCAATTCGTAGTGCTGACGAAAACTTAACCCCGCTCCACCTTGCGGATCCAGAAATTCTCAAGAAAGCACAACCCAGGAACAGCAGCTTGTTTAGGACTAGCAATCCAAAGCCTTACATGGCCGATATCCTGCACACCCGAAAACCGATAAATTTGATAAGGTGGAGTCTCTGAATTATCTTAAAGCAGGTGACCTGTTCCCCCAGACTGAGGGCAGAATCCGCGAAATTCAAGACCAGGTAGTAGCAAGCAGATCATACCTTAAACATATTGCAAACGAGAACCTCCCCTCAGATCAATGCCGGAAATGTAGGAAACACCCGGAAACGGTGCAGCATATAACATCGGGTTGTCCAATACTTGCCTCTACTGCGTAATTAAAACGGCATATTAACATGGCGGAAAACTTCCAATAGGAACTGGCCCTGAAATATAATCTAGTAGATAAAAGAGTCGGGAACTATAGATACTCACCTGCCGATGTTCTGGAAGGTCGTCAGGTTAAACTCTACTGGGACACTACTCTGGTAACTGACAGAGGAACTGCGCATAATAGGCCAGACATAGCCCTCTTCGACTGTCAGAGATAACGCGCTATACTTTTGGACGTGACCAATCCCCTAGATGACAACCTTGAAAAGGCGTACAACGAGAAGGTCTCCAAATACCAAGACCGGGTAGTTAATCTGAAGGACATGTACAGGCTCAGATCGATCATGATTTTGCCGCGGTTAACGAGTGGGTCCACGGTCGAAAACACCGAGGCCCTCCAACTTGAACGCAGTATTGTGTCCAGCACCCAGAAGGAAGTGTTGTTGGGTACAGCGCGTATAGTCCGAGGATATATATATATATATATATATATATATATATATATATATATATATATATATATATATATATATATATATATATAGAGTCTAGAGAACACTTATCAATACCTTTAAAATATGAATTTGATGATTCGAATTTATAGAAATTTTTCGGTTTTAGTAAGATGTATTGTATATAATGTATTCTCAAGAAAACAAAATAGTATTTCACTTCTCCAAAGCAATTATTATAAGAAGAAATTTGGAATTTGAAAAAGACGAAATTTGGAATTTGAAAAAGACGAAATTTGGTAAAACACAAAAAAATCCTGAACTGGAAGCACTTATATTTTTCAGTACCAAGAAGGTCCACCTCAGTTATTAATGACACTTTGGCATCGTCGCGGCATGCTCAATATTGAATTGTCTATTACATTTTGGCGTAAGTCATTCCAAGCCCCTTGAACTCCAAATCGAAGCTCCTGTTCATGATGCAAGACGTTTTGACGCAGGAGATTTCTTTTTAGGGTGTCCCACACATGCTTGATGGGATTCAGATCTGGTGAGCAGGATGGCCACGGTTGAAGATCGATATCATTCTTTTCAAGAACGTTCAAGACAACTCTTGCATGATAAGGAGGGGCATTATCTTGTTGGAAGAGTGGATTTTAACCCATTGTTTGAAGATACGGTGCCACTACAGGTGAAACTATTTCATTTGCGTGAAGTTGTTCTGAATTAAAACGAGGTCAGTTCTTCCACCAAGGCGTATACCTTCACAAAGCATTACTGATCCGCCTCCCTGTCTAACAACTTCTCGAGCATGCTGGAGACGGTTTTTCTTTCCAGGTTCCCTCCATATTCGAATTCTTCCCGAATCGGGATGATAACTAAATCTATATTCATCACTGAAGGGAACTGTGGCCCACCTCTCTTGATTCCAGCTAAACCACCAAGCTAAACGAGCACCGCGAGTTCCATGGGTCAATTGTGGAACTATTAAAGGACGTCTAGAGTGGAGTTGACCTTCGTGCAGTAGATTTCTCACAGTTTGTTCGGAAATTTGTACATTATGAACTCGTGATAGCTCTTGAGCTAATTGAGATGCTGTGGAAGTACGATCTCTTCTGGCTTGTAATACAAAAAAACGGTCTTGGGCGACTTTAGTAATCCTGAAACGACCTGTATGGCGTTCTTCTACGCTATCTGTTTCATTGAAACGCGACCATAAACGGTTTATGTCACTTGGGCTACTTCCCAAAACCCTGGATACTTCCCGTTTTGAGCTTCCAGCTTGGAGCATGCCAACGGCTTATAAAGCAGCGTCGCATCTGCTGCATTTTCAGTTTTTATGATTATATATATATATATATATATATATATATATATATATATATATATATATATATATATATATATATATATATATATATATATATATATATATATATATATATATATATATATATATATATATATATATATATATATATATATATATATATATATATATATATATATATATATATATATATATATACCATATATGGTATGGTATCAATCCTCTGAATTTGATAGTCAAACTAATGCCACAATTTTATATGAAAATTTTTCCCAGAATACATCCTTGCTGAGATTTGTACCCTAAAGTTAAGATTATAGACATTGTTCAACTATTATTGTAGTTTATCAGATGTTGTATTTGTTTTTCTAAGTTCACCCCATATGCTCTAAGAGTGAATTACCCTTAACACTTTTTATATATCTTATAAGTAATATTACAGAAATCTAATGAAATTTTTAGCTTTTTGAAAGTTTTTACTTAAAAAGCTACAATTGTTAGATTTCGAGGTATTGAACCAGTAAAGAGAAAAACCGGCTGAAAGAGGCAACGATATTTGTAGTAAAGATATTTTTGTTCATTTGATTTACAATGTATTTCAATTATTCTGAGCCCACTACAAAGTCACTATTTACATTATCTGTTTAAACTGATAATCACTAACTCTTATTCAAGGTAGGATAAGAAATGTTGAATTATCATCATTATCGGAATATATTATTCAGTCGTCACTGAGATTTGCAACTGCGAACTTCAAAAGCTTAAAAACATGATTGAAAATAACTTACGTTGGGTTATCCGATGTGCACAGGGGTTGAATAATTGCTCTCGTTGAAAAGGGGGTAATACAGAGAGATTTAGCGGCCACAGTATCACTGGGGGTGATTCAAAAAATCACGCCCGATACGTAGAGCTACAATCTCTGAAAAATAGGCCTAGAAGAAGTCGTAGAAAGGTCACTTTTAAAGAACGAGACCACTTTTTGTGCCGAATTGCAAGAAGAGGCCCTAGTGCGTCGCACATCATACTACAAATTCAATTTCTGGAAGCAACAGGCATCTGTATATCAGTCGAAAGGATAAGTCAAAGACTTCGTTCAATGGTATATACAGCAGAAGGCCCTTAAAAATTCCAGAGCTAACCTGACAACACAAATTAACAGACTTAATTGGTGTATCGAGCACCAAAATTGGAATATTGACATTAGGCGAAATGATCTTTTTTTGGCTGCCGGATTCGGTTTCTAAGGGCTCATTAAAGACAAGCTAGACTCCGAGCAGCAAGACAAATTCAGAAATATCAAGAAGGCAGTGTGATGTTTTGGTGTGACATTATGCTGGGAGGCAAAACAGATTCGATTTCGTTTCCTGCGAGTGTAACGGCTAGAAATTACGTGGACATAGAGCAGGAGCCCATGGTGAGACTGTGGCGAGATACAGAATTGACATAGATGTCTATTGTTCATTGTAAAATTGTGATGAGTCAAAAACTCGATCGGAAGAAAGCAAGTGTGTGGAATGAATCATACATAATCATTTATAACACGCTTTACATCCCACGATCGCCCAAAATCGTCAGCTCAAGAAAAAATGGAAAAAGGATGCAGCATACTATTTTTTTTTTTGATTTGAGAGAACAGGGAGCAAAAATCTGATGAGAAACCCTCTCTTGTCCGTCGCTGATATAACTATAATATCTAGGCAGTCTTATGATCATGAAACAGAAAAGGAAAATACTCGGAAGATACAAACTCTTCATTTTCGGACAATTTGAAGGACAAAAATAGGTGAAAATATTTTTGCATCCACGACCAGTGAAAAACTGAGTATCAGCCTGAATGAAGTTGAAATATTCAACTAATCCTTATTTGATGTATGTGAATTCGGACATTCCGTATCTTTATCATATTCAATCTCGTGTACTCACTCCAAAAGAGATAGTGGATCTCGAACGGAAATTGCTGTGATGTAATATTAAGCAGTTTTCTAATATTTAGAAGAGATGGAAAACGAATAAGGGCTCTTTATATTCTTTCTAGCTCGAATATTGACTTTGAAATACCATCCGTATTAACATACCTTCAAAGAAAGAATCAGCTTAAAATCTATGGAAATATTCCCCATTTTATGTGAAACTTCAGTGAAATATAAAAATTCAAATGAAATCTTCTTTCTGAATGATCACAACTAGATTCTGAGAATTCAATTCGAAGTCGTCATCGGGACATAAATTCTTCATATTCTTGGATTTTGTAAGATTTAAACGAATCCGACATTTCATGCCGATTAGTTTGTCAAACATTTTCGTTATGAAGCCTCTGGCTTCATATATTGGAAAATTAGTATTACTAGTTTGATTTTACTTTTCGTATATACATGTTACCTACCCAATTACTAATAGGATGTTAACTAATAATAATGACTTCAATTAGATAAGGTTCACACTTTGTGGTTTCCCCTGCTCAGTCGTTTATATCGGTCGTGGATTTTAGTTCTCTTTAAGCATACAATGTTGACAGTTCATCCCCAATAAAATGAACACCATTTATTTAAAATTATCTATTTATTGAATATCCAGGCTTCACAAAATTTGAAAAATGGACTCATCTCTATAGTGATGTGCTATCACACAAAATGGAGAGTATATTAGCAAGTTGGTGGATATCCAAGAAAAGATTGATCTCCTCTAAAGAAAATAGAGGTTAGTCCAAGAAAAAAATTGGTCTCCTCTAAAAATAATGGAGATTGGTGGCTATCCAAGAAAAATATAGAACTCCTTTGTCCTTCCCAAAATAGAGGTGTTGAATTTGTCTTCTCCAAAATAAAATATGTCTGGTGCCCTGTTCTCTCCAAAAGAAAATATGGCTCTTGTTTTGCCCTCTCCAGAAAAAAATTGAGCTCATCGTTTTTGTCCTTTCCAAGAAAAAATATAGCTGGTATTTTATCCTCTCCAAAACAATAATATGAATGTTTTGTCCTCTCCAGAAAAAAATATGGCTAGTATTTTGTCCTCTCTAAGAAAATATAAATGTTTTGTCCTCTCCGGAAAGCTGTAAAAGATTTCACATAGCACTGTGTGCTCGTGATAAGTAAAAGTGACGTATCCTCTGCTCTTATTTGAATTTTGAATCATTTTAACCAATTGAAAATGAAAAATAGCCTAGATAAATATATAGGCATACATATAATAAGATTATAAAATGGTTATTAAACACATCAGACTTCCAAATCAATTATGAAAAGAAAATCTAGATATCATGATAAAAAATATCACTTATTTTCTAGGCCATTCAAATAAAGCCATAGAAAGGTCAGCAAGTATAGAATGAAGTTAGTAAGCAAAAGAAATATGAGATGAATATGAAAAATAATAAAAAGCGATGTTGGGTAATGCTGAAAGGAAATGAACAAAGCAGAAAACTATTAGATTATCGAGTATGGATATTCAGAAATCTATGCACATCTGCGGAATATTAATTTAAATATGAAAATTGAAAATAATTACTGAGTTGTACGAGGGATCTAGGTATTGATTCAATTTTTGCTCAATATTAAAATAAGAAATAAAGAAATAAAGCGGATGACAATGGATTTATTACTTACCCCTTTTATTTTAAAGGATTATTATATAATTCACAAATTATTATGATCAATAAATTTCCAGTGGCTTCAACGAAGTCCTCAAAGGAAATTAATGTTCTCTCAGTTGTCATTCTTCGATAGTCGCCGATGGTAGAGGGGATTATTCACGGAATGAATGGTCATAGAATCAAAGTGACTTGCACTGTGTCAAAATTGCATAGTGTTAATACAAAGGTTATTCAGTTAAAGGTCACTAAGCACGCTACATACATTTGAATTCAAGGAACTAGTACAGGGGGTCCCATTTACGAAATTTTAGTACGGCAGAGATGTGACGGATGTGTTTCGTTTTTAATTCATTTTGGATTTTTCAATTTTCTGGAATTTCGGTATACTGAGTGTAACTGAAACTAGGGCCACCCCTGTAACTTTTTTCTATTTGGAATATTTTGAACATTTCGAATTGGATGACATTAATGTATTTGACATTTCCGACATAACCGGAAACGATACCAACTTTCGAATTTCACATAGGACACCCTGTATATTTTTGCTCAATTCAATTGTTCATCTCATCCTCCGAACTTTCGACATATATTTGAAAGGAAAACAAAACACAATCATTTTTTTGCAATTTTCATCTTTCGTTCTAGAAGGCCAAGAACAGTGACTATTAGCTCATTATCTCCTATAACGAAAATACAAGATTGTATCTATAAATTTAATTGTTCAGTTTAAACGGGGTGTCGAGCGAACAGCGAAAACGAAATAATTGAATAAATATTCATAAATATCACCTTTCTCGCGAACACAACATCGCACACCTCATTCTTCAAATGGTCCCACAGGAAGTAATCTAGTGGACTTAAATCTGGCGATCTGGTTTGCCATCTTATGGACCATTTATGCTATCCATTTTTCGGGAAAAATTTCGTCGTAATACCTCGAGACCTTTCTTGTGTTGTGACGAGATGCACTATCTGGTTAATAATATATTTCTTTCACAACAGCTAATGGCAACTCGTCCAATTCATCTTGTATTTGGGTCATTTGGGTCCAATATCTGGTATTTTGCCTATTAAACATTCCGTTGTTCTTGAAACGTGATTCGTCATTGAATAAAATCTTTGTGGGATATTGTAGATGGCCCTCCATTTTTCTAAAGTACTCTTCACTTTACCGATCCTAACACTATATTTCACATACAGGTGTTGGTGTAGTTGATATTTGAATGAGCGGTACTTATGTTTTTCCGAAATTTTCCATGCGCTTAGGTGGCTAATTTTAAGGTCCTCGGTATTATCGCTCGTTGATGTGGTTGGATTAATCATTTCGGTATCTTCGTCGATAACGAAATCCTACTCTTCAGCAGGTTGCACCTCACGAAATTTTCGTTTAACTTAGAGTTATAGATTCTATTCGGATGAAGTCTTTCCGGATAGCGCTCTCCGTATAATTGCTCAGCTCGAACGGTCTTTCGTCAGCACTCTCCTCTCCATAAATGAGGAGCATATCGACTTTTTCACTTTGGGTCTATTGATTCATACTCGAAACTGATATTTTTATGATCACAGAATATTATAAGTATGAATAAAATTTTGCATCGCCAACAGAGTTATTGTTATTAGCTTATGGGAAAACTCTGCAAAATTGCCTAGGTATTTTCCACTAGAACTATGGAACTGTTGGGAATAGAGTGGCGTGAGTGGTATAAAAATAAATGAAAATACACTGCTTCTGTAATAACGGGTGGCCCGGTATGGTTGTTATTAGCGTTTTTGGAAGTGACGCACCATCATTAAAAATTTGGAAAAATTCAGAGAGGTACTTTTCAATAACTGAAACCAAACGCCGTAGAAACTAGTCCTGCCCAGACATCCATTAAGCGTACGGAAATGAGTTTTAAGGAAAAAAATTATTTTTTGGGGCTCATGTGGGGTCCCAATTATAACGAAAAAATTTTGCATGTTTTTTGAGGTGTTTGAGAGCGTTCTTAAATATTTTTAGATTTTCTGTGAGCAGAAAAATAAGATGTGAAAATACGCGTTTTCTGAGGTGAGGGGAGCGTAGAGACTTAAATTACTATGAAAGCATTTCTTTTAATCACTCCAATGATATTACCGATTGAAATCGGATTTTGCGATTGAGGGAATTTCGAAGATCATAACGGAGGATAACCCTTTGCTACAGCATACTACATGAAACGACGAAATGTCGTTTTTATTTATGGAAAAATTCACATTTTTGGGAGAATTTGTCGGTCATGTTATAAATATATATATTTGGAAACCCACTCTTTCTATGTTATCCACATGCACTTATGGTATACTGTTAAAACGCAGGTTCATTCCATCTGATAAACGAATAAAGCATTTTTCCTTATTTGCTGACAAATTTGTGTGTGACTACTGAATTGGTATGCTCTGAGGTTATAATGGAGGGGAAAATTTCTGTTCATTATCAACTGCTAACCAAAATACTTCTCACCGATGCTAGCCTTACTACCGTAACTACAAATTTACCTTGGTTACGTCGACGTTGGGTATCATCTTCGGTTTATATTTTTTGGGTATAATAAATTTTAAACTAATTTATCATCCAAGCTTGTTGTGATAGTTTGCAACTCGTATATTTTACTTATAAATAGTCTGCTAGCGAAACTCGTTACACGGATACAGTTAAGCTTCCATTACATTCGACAAACAAAGTTAAAAACAACTAAAGTGCATTATCTACTCTAGAAAATAAATACCGAGTAATTGGTTTAATTTGATGTATGAACTACTACATTATTTTTTTTGCTACCTAATAAAGGAAAATGTTTTGATAAAATTTCAATATTTTTCTTCTTGTGTATTGGAATTTTATCAAAATGGCGTAACATGTATTGAAAAATGTTCATCTACAACTAAGTTCAGGGAAAATATTTCGATAGCTTAAAATTCAAGGATTGACGAACACTGTATAATTTATGAATATGAATATGAAACATTGAACATTTCAGTATAAAACTTAACAGCTTGCGTTTTCTGTATTATTTTCATTGAATCACAGGTATGCATTCGAATATTTTTCAGTCGCTTCTCGAATTAAGTGGCAAATTTTATTTTTCCAAATAAACTGCTGTTACTTTTGGTATGAAAAAAATGGTCATAAACCCTTCTGTCAGGTCCGAGACCTTGTTAATTTTGATTTGGATACCTCCCTATCTAACCTATCTATCCTAACCTAATCTACCTAACCTAACCTAACCTAACCTACTAACCTTACCATGTTGTAGAGCAAAGCGCAACCCATCTTCTTTTGCTTTCCATATTTGTGAATAAATTAGTTATTGTAAAACAAAATTATATTACTTACTCAAAAACTAGGTACAATTATTTTCCAAATTGAATATTTCACTAAGAATTCTTTGAAAATTTCATCAATGATTACAATCTGGCAATTGCGCAACTCTTACTCCGATCTACGCATCGATTAGTACTGAAGATCACCGTTCTATGTTCTATGAAATTTTAAAGATGGATGCCAGTTTATTTACATAATTTTAGGAATGGAAAAATAAACACGTATTAACATTATGTTGTGAATGGAAAAATATAATTTGTTGATGAAGGTATAATTCATATATTATTAGAAATAAAATCTTTCTAGGAATTACATAAAACAACCGTGAGTACACCATTCTTACATGCAGATGAATGCTAGTCAAAAAGTACCTTTATTCGAAATTAATTTATCGTTTTTCCAAAAACGGCACATTTCCTGAAGAAGCGAATATTATTTTCGTGTTCGGGAAGTTTGTTTAGGCATATTTTACTTTAAGTTGTTCACATTCTCGCTCTACCATCAACGGAACTCTACCCAAATTTTTATTACTACGAGTAAAAACATTCAGGCTGGATCCTTTGAGATAGAACACCCGTAGGAGTGAAAATTTTCTAGAGAGATTGAGCCGAATGACACGAATTTATGACACTTAATGTGCTCAAAAAATAAATGATTATATTTGAATATTTCAACTGTTTTAAATACAGTATTGGATAAATGTGAATCGTGAAATAATATCCCTTTCATTCTTGCCATTACTGATGAATATACTTTATATTTGAAAAAGTTGACTACTGTTCCAGAATAATTGAGTGAATATGATTCTATTCGCACATGGATCGGTCGCTTTTGAAATTTAATTGAAATAATCTGTGATGTTAGGAGTACATAGAAATGAATTTTCAATATAATTTTTCTAAAGCATTGTTCAGAAATTTTATACAGTTTTGATAATGAAAAATCTTGTCCTCATTTATTTCAGTCACTAATAGCTTGGATTGAAAAAACTGTTTGCCTCATTGCTCTAACACCATTAATCAAAAAAATGCTCGAATACGTTCCTGTATAATACTCAGAAAAATTCAAGGAGATATCGTTCTATGCTGAAATTCATCATACCCTTATATGCTGAAATTCCGGAATTCAGAATATCTCCAGAAGAGCTGGAATGATTTTCCGTGAGTTGTTCCCGAAAATTTACCTTCAACTTTTCACATATCTATATAACGTAATAAAACCTCAAATCTAGTCCGCCCTATACAGAATTGATATCGAATAAATGATCTATATTATAAAAGATAATTCAATATTCAAGTCATTATCATAACCGAATGTTATGAATAATTGATTACATTATACAATTTCGGCTCATCGCGAATATTGATTGAGATTCGATATTTCAGAAGAAAGAAATAACTCCGCCAATGTATGGCTATTATAGCGCCTAAGTGAAAATACACAATGTTATTGACTTTTATCAAGTGATCAGCAAATCTTTTAACAAACTCGAAAATCATAGTGCACAGTGCAACGTAAAGAATTCTGGAAAAATGTATACTCATGAGATTTTGATGTTATCATCACAAAGTGCAATGTGTAACAATGGATTTGGTGGTAACGCGCGGTAGTGTTCAGAGCCAAATGCCATGGCAGGATGGAACCTATCGCGGAGGATCTAGAAACGGAATATGAACTGGGTAAGTGTTTTCTTTTCGACTTTTCAAATCATCTAAGAGGTTCTTTGGTTACTTTTGACAGAGAAGACTATTCAACTTACACTGGGTAATAATGAAATTCTGTAAAGGAACTAATCATCTTGTGATTTCTTGTTCTCAGTTGAATAGTCATAATGAATCGAGCTGTTGCTTTTGAGGTATATTCTGGCATATCGTTTTATGTAATCGGAAGTTTTTACTTTATAACATTTTTTCATAATTACTTTCACACCTGTCAACTAACAAAACAAAATGTTCTACGTCTATTTGGATTTTGTGAACCTTATTCTATTTTTGACTGGGGTGGGTAGAAAATGAAGACAATAATAGATTAATACTTCTGCTCTATTCAATCTTCTCAACATCCATTCAGTTCACACACCTGTCCCTCTTCACCATTATGAACTTGAAGTAGAAAATAATAAATTACAAATAGTGAGAAAAAAAAAATTTCACCAAATCTTGTACATGTTACGACTCTTTGGTCGCAACAGATCGAGTGGAGAGAATATTGGTAATATCACTGCTGTCGTTGATTTGTCAAAAGATAAGACAGAGCTTCTGGGGTCAAGACTACTGCAAACAAGTCTTCTCTAATGTATCACAGTATAGGGAGTCGAAGTTTCCGAACGGCATTAATGTAAAATACTATATAATGAGCTATCAACCCGAAATATATGTCGAGTATTTTCGATAAATATTTGTGCAACCTCTGCCAAGTGATAAACCAATCATTTATTCATTATGTTTCACGAAGTGTTAAACGAGAATTCCATACATATTATCAAAAATGCAAGCAACATTAAACTCGCAACATTCTTCACACGGACATTACTGAAGTTCAAAATGTGTAACAACCAACTATGGTTTAAAGAACATTGCCTAAAGTATAAAGTTTATCCCAAGTACATGAAGATCCTTTGCAAACACAAATCCCAGGAAGCATAAACAGCAGTAAAATCAGCACACATAAAATGGCTAGAACTGAAAATGAGAAAATGGTACACTAGGAGAGACAAGTAGGCTGCTCTTCTCAAAATACATAATGAATTGGCTATCCACTTACATTCCGTAGCATTTACCTTCTCAATCAGCATATAAGAGAAGAAATCGAGCACCTGTGCCATGAACAATGCAAGAAACAACAGAATAAGTTGAAACAGCTCATCAAGAACAGTCTTCATTGTTGACTAATAGCGAACCCACTCCAGAATTTTAATTTTGCCCTAGAATAGAAATTTTTCCAGATATTCTTTTCAATAAAAATGAGACAGAACTTTTAGAGAAAGGTTTGAAATATTGTAATGAATAATAAATTGAAACAAGTTACTATATTTTAACTATCACTAATTTATTGATGTAAAGAATGTCAAAATTTTACATTGGTTGGACCGGTTTCGGACATACGTCCATTATCAACAACAAACTAATGAAAATTGAATACTCATGTACAGTACAGGAATTACCATCAGTATAATGCTAGTAGAGGTCACAGTAACTTGAATAATGGTGATTGGTAGGTTATTAAGTCTACCTGGTCGTTAAGGAGATTTACCCTTTCTACCCTAAATGCCTTGAAAATTTCCATCGATTCAAAGAAATTGAGTTTCTAAGATTTATCATCGGAATGAAGAATTTTTAGCTGTTGAAGTTCTGGAAAAGGATGACATTCATTCAGACAATGTGCAGCTAAAGCTGAATCATATTTCTGATGTAGGAATTACTGGAAATGTTCTTTGTATCTAGAACAGGTTAATTGGTATACTCCTGATTCTTCGAATTTATCGGTTTTATCTTCCTGTTGAAAAGCAGGCCTGACAATTTGCTAACTGGTTTGAATGCAATATGAACTTTTTCACTATCAGAGAAAACTCTAGCAACTTATTCTGACGTCTCCCCAAAATATATTAGAGACATAAGTTTTTCTGGCTTTTCTCTCTTGGATTAGGGATATATCATGTTGAATGTGTTGTTGCGTATTTTTCGATTAATTAAACTCTCTATTGTTTTTATATCGAAGCCGTTGTTCTCTGCGATTAACATAATGGTGTTAAATTCTGATTTTCGGTCCATGTCCGATAAAGGCAAAGAAATCGCTCATTGAATCATGGATTTGAAGGCTGCTATTTTTTGAGAATTTTGGATGAATGTTATTAATGAAATTCAGGAAGATTTCTAGTTGTCTATTCGTTCCAATGAAACAGGCTTAAATGTCATCAACATATCGGTACCAAAATAAAATATGCCTTTTCGTCGAAGGTGACGTCATAATTTTGGTACCGATATATTGATGACATTTTATTCTGTTTCATTGGAACGAATAGACAACTAAAAATCTTCCTGCATTTCAATACTATTATTCATTCTAAAATTAAGTTCAAAGCAGAAACAGAAGTCTATAGTAAAATCAATTTCTTAGATCTAACAATTACCCGGTAGAATAATAACCGTTTATCAATAAATATCTTCAGAAAACTATCGTACACGGATAATGTGATACCCATAGATTCATTTCACTCATATTCTCAAAAAATAGCAGCCTTCAAATCCATGATTCACACAGCGATTTCATTGCTTTTATTGGACATGGACCGAAAAGTAGAATTTAACACCATTATGTTAATAGCAGAGAAAAACGGCTTGGATATAAAAACAATAGAGAGTTCAATTAATCGAAAAATACGCAACAACACATTCAACATGATATATACCCAATCCAAGAGAAAAAAGCCCGAAAAACTTTTGTCTCTAACATATTTAGGGGAGACGTCAGAACAGGTTGCTAGAGTTTTGTCTGATATTAAAAAGTTCATATTGCATTCAAACCAGTTAGCAAATTGTCAGGCAAAAACAAAAGATAAAACCGATAAATTCGAAAAATCAGGAGTATACCAATCAACATGTTCTGATTGCAATTCCTTTTATATAGGTTAAACAGGACGCTCTTTCAAGACTAGATACAAAGAACATTTCCGGTCATTCCTACATCAGAAATATGATTCAGCTTCAACTGCACATTGTCGGAATGAATGTCATCCTTTTCCAGAACTTCAACAGCTAAAAATTCTTCATTCTTGGGATAAATCTTACAAACTCAATTTCTTTGAATCGGTGGAAATTTTCGAGGCATCTAGGGTAGAAAGCTCCTTAACCAATCACCATTATTCAAGTTACTGTGACCTCTACTAGCATTTTATTGATGGTAATTCCTGTATTGTACATGAATATTCAGTTTTCATTAGCTTAGTGTTGAAAATGGACGTATGACCGTCGAAACCGGTCCAACCAATGTAAAAATTTTGTCATTCCTTACATCAATGAATTAGTGATAGTTAAAACATAGTAACTTGTTTTATTTTATTATTCATCATGAATATAAACAATCACGTAGTTTAGGCTTCATCGATCAATTATTTGAAATATTGTCCCAATCTAAATAGTTTGAACGATTTAGAAATGTCAGCTGTTAACTCTGAGCTAGCTCCTAGCTCAATAGAAGTTATAAATGACAAAGCTTATGAAGGAGTAGTCTGTGCTAAATATATATATATTTGTAGATACCATTCAACATATCTTTGAAATTTGTTGCCCTCTTATGCGTAGTACCAATTATACTCATAACAGGAAAAACTTGATTACTCCAGAAATTGTTTTGGCCAAATGTGACCTACAAAATCTTCATTGGTTACATTCTAATTTAAAAACTCAATCCTCTTATGATTTATATAAGAAAGCCAAATCCTATTGTAAATCCTTAATCCTAAGAACCAAATACAATTTTCACAGTGAACTTATTGATAAATCTGTAAATAAAAATAGAACTGTGTGGAATCTAGCAAATACTATGACTGGTCGAAAACGTATGGAACAAAATTCTATTGCACTGGTTATTGATAATGTTACGCATAACGATCCCAAGGATTTGGCTGAGATTTTCGCTAATCATTTCACTACAGTTGCTGAATCTTCCCTCAACAGTTATTATAAAGACTCAATGTCATCCTCATGTACGACGTCACGTATGTTAGACACAACCTTTTTCTTCCACCCAGTCCTGGAGCATGAAATCCATGATGTTATAAGATCACTCAAAAACAACAAAGGTTCTAGTGTTGATTTCATCTCAGCACAAATTCTGAAGATGATAGGTACCGATATCAGCCGACATTTCGCTCATGTTATTAACCTGTCAATTAGCACAGGCGTATTTCCTCGTATTCTGAAAAAAGCAATCGTCATTCCTATTCATAAAAAGGATGATGTACACGATATCATGAACTATAGACCTATATCTATCTTAAGTGTCTTTTCCAAGGTTTTTGAAAGAATAGTGTTTGATAGAATGATGAAGTACCTAGATAAATTTCAAATACTTGATACTGCACAACATGGTTTCAGAACCGGCCGCTCGACTCAAACTGGAGCATTGCAGTTCGTGGAGTTCGTCTATCGTTGCCTTGATAATGGTCAATATGTTGCTGGATTGTTCTTTGACTTGTCTAAAGCGTTTGATAGTCTTGCTATCCAGTTTATATTGGATAAATGTTATAATCTTGGATTCAGAGGCGTGTTCTTGAACTGGATTCGTAGTTATCTGGAGGACAGAACTGCCTCAATCAGGGTTCACGACTCGTTCTCAAATGAACAGTACTGTAAATGAGGAGTACCCCAGGGTTCTGTCTTGGGGCCACTTCTATTTCTGTTATTCATCAACGATCTGCCACCAAATTTGAAAAAATATTCTACAGAAAATCTAATATTCGCAATTTATTATCAGAAATAATCTGGTTGATACTGTTCGCTGATGACTCTTCCATAGCTATTACTGCTGAGACTCTTGAGGAGCTTCAAAAGTTATGCGAGCTGCTGGTGGAGAGTTTCGTAGAATGGTGCCATTTTAATGCTATTATGATCAATGTCAACAAGACGGAATGCATTCACTTCACTCTGTCGTCTTGTGATCAGGGTAGCATAACAATAAGGTATTTAGATACAGTCATCTCTTCGAAGGACACCACTAAATTCCTCGGCGTTCACATCGATAGGAATCTGAAGTGGAGTGCACATATCGATGCGATTTGTAAGAGGCTGAATAGTTCCTATTATGCCCTAAATAGAATCAAGAGTTCACTACCTCTAAGTTCCCTTGTGAACGTTTATTACAGTTTGGTATATAGTCACCTGTCCTATAATATCTTACTGTGAGGAAATTCCTCAGACGTAGGTAGAGTTTTCATCATCCAGAAAAGAATTCTGCGAATGATGTTCGATACAGCTCCACAATCTTCATGTAGACCGTTGTTCCTGAAGAATGGTATCCTCACATTGGCGTCTATTTTCATTTTGAGATGCCTCGTTTATATTAAAGAGAATGAAAGTAACATGACTAAACTTTCTAACTTTCATTCCCACAATACTAGAAATAAGGAAACATTATGTATCCCTAAACACTGAACTTCTAGATTTGAAATGTCACCCTGTACCAGGGTATCAGATTGTTCAATCATCTTCCACGGCATATACAGGGTCTAAGTGTAAATAGATTTAAGGTAGCAGTTAAGAATTTACTTTTAGCAAAATGTTTTTATACTGTGAATGAGTTTCTATGTGTTGATTTAGATAATGTCTAAATGTCTTTTCTATTGACCTGTCCTATACATACTTGTGATGTCTTAAGGATCAATAAATTATTATTATTATTATTATTATTATAACAAATTCTAGATTGACCAAAAACAATAGGGAATCAGCAATTGTTAGATCCATACAAACAAAACTTAAAGACGATAATTTAACCCTTTGTAATGCTGACAAAGGTAACAATATTGCGATTTTAGAAATTGATATGTATATTGAAAAAACAGAAGACTATTCATTCCTGAAAAATTCATAGAATTACATGTTGATCCTATTAACTAATTTCAAACCCCAGTCATATCTCCAATTAAGAATTGTACGAAGTTTTTGCAAGAAGATGGGTTGTAATTTACTGTTATGAATCCGAAAGCTCCAATTCTATATTCATTACCCCAAATTTAAAAGGTAGATTGTTCCATGAGACCTATGGTTTCATATGTAAGTGCTCCAGCTACTAAATTATGTAAATATTTGAACAGCATACTTCCAAATTCGATACCACACAATCTAATTTACTCAATACAAGACTCTATAGAATTAACCTATCACTTGAGATCTCTAAAAATTCCAATAAATGCTAAATTAGTATCCTTTGATATAATTGATCTATTTCCGTCTACGTATATGTCAACGCCACAATTAATCAACATCTACGATCGAATAGTACATTAAGCCTCACTTATATAGAAGAAACGTTGTCAGCTGTAAACCTATGTCTCCAACAAAGTTATTTCAGGTTCAATAATAAAATATATCAACAATTAGATGGTTTACCTATGGGTTCTCCATTGTCTCCAATATTAAGTGAAATATTTATGACAAATTTAGAAAATAGAATTCTTAGTTCCTCCAGCATCCTAATCAATAATGTATTTTTATGGAAAAGATATTTATATGATATCTTCTGTATTTGGATTGGCACAGATAGACAACTCAATAGTTTCCTACAGTTTTCTATTCATCCATCGATTCAATTTACAATGGAAAATAAAAATAATGAAAAATCTCTGAACTTTTTGGACTTGTCGATTAGTAGGGCTCATGACTTACTCGCCTTTGAAATATACAGAAAACTAATCTATTCGAATATCCTGATTCATAACAGTAGTTCACAATCCTAGAGGATCAAAATGAGTGCTTTTCATTCATTTGTGCACAGATTGCTTTCTATTCCTTTGTGAACTGTCGATTCTGAGAATGAAGTTAAAATTAATCGCAAAGAACAACAGCTATGAACCAAAATTAATTGATACCTTAATTAGACAAAAACCACATAAACTTTTATTGCAGAGCATATATCCGTTGCATACTGAGAAATCAAAATTTCCAATTAACTATATTCCTAATATTAGCAACGAGATATGTAACAGATTCCACAGAAATAATATTAAGACCATCAGCACTAATGAAAAGAATAATGGTTCATTGTTAGTTAATAATGAAGATAAAACAAAATTATTGGATGAATATATAAAATAAACAGCAGTAAATGTGAGACATTCTATATAGGCCAAACCGGAAGATGCATCGAGAACAGAGATGAAGAACATAAAAGATCTATTCCCCAAAATGAAAATTCTACGGGTTCTTCGGATCACTGCATCAACAAAAATTATTTCATATATTTCGAGAATATCGAACTCATGCATCCAGGAAATAAAGGAAAAAGGATGGACATCTTCAAGATTATTGAAATTACGTCCACTCATAAAAAAAACAGCCAATTTGCAACGACTAACTAGACTTCAATTTACCTCCTGTTGTGAATGTCGTTATACATAAATGAAATCAGTCATTTTGAATTTAATATTATATTACTCTTGATGATGGTCTAACAACTCGAAACACATGTCGAGTATTTTCAATAAATATTTGTGAAACCTTTGTCAAATTTAAACCAATCTTTTAAAAAACTGAAAATAGAGAAAAGTGACCCTTGATCTTCAAGGAAAATTTATTGGTGAAAACCAATTACTTTTATCTTTTCTTTTTTTAGGTTCATCTCGATTATCCAGGATTTCGGAATATGCCAATAGTTTGCTTGCTATCAGGTGAAAAATATTTCGACATTCGAGGAGTATTTTTTTCTAGTAGAAGTTGGGGATGAATTCAAATTATGTTTATGTTGAATGGCTCTCGAATTATGGAATAAATGTATATTATTTTAAATGAACCATAGGTGAATTTGAAAAGAAGAAAGAGTTGGTTTTACTCTTTCCGAGTAAATATAGCACTTTCATAAACAGAAATTCTTTCTACAAAACAATAAAGCTCACTTATAATGTTATCAAACGAAACCTATTTATAACTCATGAGTAAGAAGTATCATAAATATGTAGCATACGAATAAAACCATTCTTTATACTTAAATATATTTCCGTTATTCAAAATTGCAGAACTGCAAGAACGACAAAAACTTCTGTATTCATTTTGATTTTGAATACTTAACCATTGCTAAATATTTTTTCGCGAACTTCTGCATCACCTTTATTCATCATTATAGCTGTGTCTATATAGCCTTTCCTTGATAATACTCCAAGGAATTAAATCCATCGAGGTTAAATATGGAGAACGAGATGGATATCTTACTCGTCATACCGTTTCCATCTAGTTAAGACAACGTTAAAATCTCTAACAAATTGTTGTTTATTGGAAATATTCCAACCTTCTCTAAGAGAAGATAATTCCATTCGAAGAACCTCGACTATGTTTTCATTTATTCTGTCATAATAAAGTTTCTCACGAAGATTTTCGCCGGCCGTACGCCAAAACACGCTGGCTCATGAACGCTCACTAAACATGAAAACCAAATCACCCTTCATGGTCACTTTACTATAGGGACTGACATCAGACCAGAAATGTTCATTATTGAGATTGAATAATTCGTCTCTACTCATCCTCACTTCATCAGATCATGTGGAATACTGGTTGAATTCGAAGTCTCTTCACTTTAGCTGATACCATCGGCGAAATTCTAGCCATCGCTCAAAATCTACTGGCTGTAGAAACTGAGATTTCCTCTTCTCATAAGGATGAAATTTAATTTTTCTAAGGATTTGCTAATTGCACTCCCTACTACAAGTGGCTTGAATTGAATTGAAGGATTTGCAGTAACAGATCCTCTGAGTGCTTTTAGAGAACCAGTGTCTTAGACATTCGGTTTCAGTTTCAGAAGTATAGACTCGTGAGGTTAGATTTATCCTCTTGTCAGGAAATGAACAGAATAATTTTCTGAAGCTGCATCAGAATCAAATTTATGTTAGAAAAAGCAAGTTAGAATGTAGAATTCATGAACATCTTTCCAATCAACAGCTTTTCAGCTAATTGAAGTGAACCAATAATGTGGATTGAATAATTCATATTATGCTAGATTTTTATTAGTATGACTCTTTCTCCATTGAAAATAATGCTCGTAAGATCGAGGATTATTTTCAAAATAATGTTTATGAGAACAATTATTGAGCAAATCTCTGAGTGAGAGACAATAAAAATTATACCATGAAATTTTGTGTTCAGTCTTCACTCTTTTTATATGGTCTAATTCTAAATTGTGTTTTACAGAACAGATTCATAGTATACTTCTGAAAAAATGATGACATAATATAACGTTATACTCACTCGTCAACCCTACACCGTCCTTTATATCAAATATGTTTGATCAGAATTTCCTTTCGTCCATATAACGACGGTTAATTAGAGAGATGGGTTAACCTAGTTAATGTAATGTGTAACTTGCTAGCTCCCCTTCTTGTTTATTACACGAGCAGGGCGTTTTATGTTTTGTGTGCCTCATGATAATGTTAAAACCTACCATCGTATTTTGCTTTATGTGGTGAGTTGACCATTAAAAGGTTATCAATGTTTCGAATACAAATCAAAAATTTATTTCCATTATATTTCGTTTCGAAATTCAATATTTGTAATTCCTTCCGGAATATTTAATACCTCAAAAAAATTAAAAAAGCGCAGGACAATATACAGAAATTAGAATCGAAATATATATTTTTAAACCATTATTATTATACTTCAATTTGGAGATTTATCGATGCCACTTACTACTATGACGAAAAAGTATCTGGAAATTCCCATTTGAAATGCCCGCGTTGAATAATTTTAAGTATTTTTAGTTTCTGTATATTGGTAAGAGTGTCCTTGATTACAATGCCAAACATGAACGTGATCTGTCAACTAGATTGTTTACGACAGCTGTTGAAACCTGTCAACCTCAGGGTACTCGAATTTTACAATGGAGAACATATTGAGTTTGTCTCAAATTTTGTGTTTTGAACAGAATTCCGTGTGCTGAATCGTTGTGAATGCTGGAAAAGGCTTATGGAGACCCTATTTTATCGAAAACTTAAGTGTACGAGTGGTATAAAGCCTTTAAAGACGGTCGGGAGATCGTCGAAGATTTGTTTCATTCCAGACGAGCTTCGACCTCTTCAACCTACGATAACGTCCAAAAAATCAAAAACATGGTGGTCGAAAATCATCATGCCAGTATCAGAGAGATAGCTCTTGATCTCAAGATATCTCGTGAAACCTCTCGTTTGATTTTTGTGAACCAATTGGGCATGCGGCGCGTTGCAGCTCGGCTCGTTCCGATAGAGCTTAATTTTCTTCAAAAACAGTACCGGATGCAAGTAGCTGCAGACATGCTGGATCGTGGAACGAATATATATAGGGGGTTTTACCCCGACGAGTTGCCCATATATCTCTTCATGCAATCAAATTGATTTCATGAAAAAATATAAATCCACCACCCGGTAATTAATACCATTGCCAGGCAATGATTATAATCAAAACATATCCTGGAATAATTATATATTAGGATAACGTTAAATGTTATGAGAATATATCAATCTACCAGAATATATACATACTATAGCATCATCAGACAATGATATCAATGTACCAACGAGTAGTGTCAGAGGCTTTCTCCCCGGAAAAATCCAGTGTACGGACCTTAGTCAAGTAACACTGAATGTTACTCATTATAGTTTCCTTTGTGTGAAGTGGTGAACGATCGAATAGAATACTGCTCTGAATATAAATATGACAAAATTGTCAGTTAATTATATTACATTTATATAAACAAATAAATGAAATATGAAATGAGATTCTGAGCAGTATAAACTAAAGAGAAAACCTATGACTCTACCTCATTATTATTTTCGGAAAGAAACCTACGAAGAATATTACAAGATTTGATGACTGTTATCTTTTGTAACTGTTCAAACAAATTTTTCTTCAGACCCAAAATCTCAATACTTTTGTGAAGATTTCTATGAAAAACACCTGTTGTGGAAATAATAATCGGTAGAATAAATATTTTCTTCATTTTCCACATTTTTTAATCTCGTCGCCAACGATCATATATTTAGAAATTTTTTCATTGTATTTATTTTGTATATTATGTGTGTCGGGTATAGCAATATCAATTATATATGTTATTTGATTCTGTTTATCATTAAGAATGATGTCTGGTCTATTGTTATTTACAGCTCTGTTGCAAAGAATTTTTTATCAAAATAAAGTTTATATTTGTCATTTTCACAAATAATCTCAGGTTCATATTTGTGAAATTTTTTTCTTTTGGGAATTAGGTCATGTTTAATTCCTAGATTAAAATGAATAATATTAGCGACGGCATTATGTCTTTCTAAATAATCTGTTGAAGCAAGGACTGAGCAAGATGATAATATATGAAAAACTGTTTCTGAAGAACAGAAACATCTACGGCAAGAATCATCTATATTTTGTTTGATGATGTGTTTTCTATAATTCCTCGTAAAAACAACCTGATCCTGGATCGCAATTGCCAAGCCTTCTGTTTCAGCAAACAATTCTCCAGATACTAACCATTTATTCGATGCGATTTGATCAATATAATCATTTTTCAATTCTTTAGGGTGCTTTCCGTGTAATTCCTTCTGCATCCAACTTTCTCTTTTAGAATTATCATCAAATATATCAAAATCTACCTTTTGCATTGTCAAGTTCAGAGGTGTAAGATTATAATCTGAAGCAACAACAATATCATGTAATTTAGACGTTCTCTGTTTACCATGAAAATGAGAACGTAGAAGAAAAATCTGTTTACTATGAAGATTATTCAAATCAATTAATCCACGACCTCCAAGATGTCTAGGTAGTGTAACTCTCTGAACAGCTGACTTTGGGTGGTGCTTATGATATTTACAGAGCATTTTCCTCGTTTGACATTGTAATTCATTTAGATCAGTTTTAGACCATTTAATAATTCCAAAAGAAGATGTAAGAATAGGAACAGCATAGGAGTTGATAGCTCTGAAAAGGTTTTTACTAGTTAAATAACTCTTGATGATATTTCTGTAATTTAAGTGTGTCAGATGAACACAAGTGTGCGCTCTGGAAATATAAGAGGGGAACCATACTATCTTGCGTATGACTCAATGAACGAGTGAAAAAAACCTGAGGAAAAAACTCGTTTCCCAACCGCTATTGCACTAGCAATTGCTTGTTTGTTTATGTTGTGCTAGTGTCATGTGTACATAAAGAGTACCAAAGATTTTTCTGCTTAGCAGCTTCATTCTCTTATTCTCATCTTGCACTCCAAGATTTGTAGACGAAGACGAGGGTGAAAGGAAGTGGTTTGGGACAGGAATCTGTAACAATAGAAAAAGAAATCCAGCAGAAAAATATTTCAACAATCATACCTGACTCTCATATGTCTAAGCCCACATGAATCTGAAAAAGATTTTACATAGCAAGCAAGTCCATAAAAAGGACTAAGGAGATAATCAAAAAGTACATAACCTGCTATATTTCTTCTTTCGCGGACATGTTCTTCCGTCGCAGTGTAAGTCTCCTGAAACATAATCACTTTCTTGTTCTTGCAGAATAAACTCTCGTCGCCAAGCGTCATATATTTATAAATTTTTTCTTGCATTTATTTTGTATGTTATGTTATATGTCGGGTTACAAGATTTGATGACTGGTATGTTCTGTAATTGTTCAAATAAGTTTTTCTTTAGAGGTAAAATATCAATATTTTTGTGAAGATTTCAAGGAATAACACCTGTTGTAGAAATAATAATCGGTAGATTAAATATTTTTCATTTTTCAAATTTTTCTAATCTTGTCGGCAAGCATCATATATTTATAATTTTTTCATTGCATTCATTTTTTATGTTATGTGTGTCGGGTATAGCAATATCAATTATATATGTTATTCGATTATCTTTATCAGTAAGTATGATATCTGGCCTATTGTATTTTACAGCTCTGTTGCATAGAATTGTTTCATCAAAATAAAATTTAAATTTATCGTCTTCACAAATAATCTCAGGTTCATATTTGTAACATTTTTTCTCTTGGGAATGACGTCATGTTAAATTCCTAGATTAAAATTAATAATATTAGCGTATCTTCCTCGATAAACTTTGCGAGGAGTCTACATATGTAAACTTGAGACAAAAAGAATTATTCAAAAATCCGTAGATCAATAATAATAATTATTATTATTATTATTCTTCCTGAAAAGAGGTAGTTCCCAAATCTGTCCGCGATGCACGCAGCCCCAAGAGCCACAATAGTTCAACTAAGCAGGATGCCGAGAACATATATATATATATATATATATATATATATATATATATATATATATATATATATATATATATATATATATATATATATATATATATATATATATATATAGGGGTTTTACTTGACGAGTTGCCCATATATCTGTTCATGCAATCAAACTGATTTCATGAAAAATATAAATCCACCCAGTAATTAATATATATATATATATATATATATATATATATATATATATATATATATATATATATATATATATATATCAAAATAAAGTTTATATATCACAAATATTAGGTTAGAGCTTCCATTTTAGATTCTTTGGAATGCCAAAGGATGATGAAATACGACAATTGTCATTAAATTTCATTTTCTGTTCAATTCAAAATGGCTTTCGGGCTCAAAGGTACACCAAATTTCAATTCGTTGGAATGTTTTTTATTTCATGGAATATTGGATATGATCCATGAAATCAAAATCCCTTCTCTGATCATATCTCTTCTAAGCTCAATCGGGACTAGAAAAAATGAACCATACAAATATCGTCCTAAAATTGATATTTTCATTCAATTCAGAATGGCCGCCCAACCAAGAGCAAAATAAATTCCAGCTAATTGAAAATGTACTGTACCTTTACCTTTCAGCCTGTTGGCCATTTTGAATTGTACCGAAAATGAAATTCGATGACAATTCTGGTATTCCATCATCTTTTGGCATTCCAAAGATTCTAAAATGAAAGCTTCAACTTAATAATTGTGAATGTTCTAGATATTATATATATTTTTCGGTCTTTGTTTGTTTTGCACTAAAATCCATGTTTTCTGTTTCAGGTAAGTTTCCATAATCGATGTGAACTATTATCTAGTAAGTAATTGTTCTTAAGTTAATGAAAAATAATACTTATGAAATTGACTATGTCGAATTGAATATATAAACGTATTAAAATCCAAGCGATTTCTTGTTAAAACAAACAAATCGGGCGTGATTCATTCAGCATTTAACCAAATCGGTTTGGAATTCATCTGCATATATGGAAAATGTCGAAAATAAGTTGTCCACAAAATATTATATCTATTTTATATTTCGTTTGGTGAAAAGATGTTCCGCCAAATGGAATATCAAATTATTCTCAATATCCATACCTTGTGTTCAAATTTCATTTGCATTTATTTTATTTCAGCTATTTCCCAATAATATTTCAGTGGTAGTATCCTAACTGAAACTGAACTTATGTTAAAGGATTGCACCACCTTGACTATAGAAAAAATTCGCGTAAAATATAAACTTCTTCTTTTTACTCGGCCATCAAATATTTATCTGCCCTTCTACCTCTACACATGATTCATGAACAATTCTCAAAATTGAAGGAAAAAATTACAATAAAAATAACGGAAAATTGTGTCATTTAGTGGGAATATCTTTTCGAAATTTTTGCTGACATGTACATGATTTCGCTATCTTTTATGTTTCGAAGAATAGAAGAAAATAGTGCTTATTCAGAAGGTAAACAGTTAGCATTTAGTGAAGAAGAATATTTCGAAAAAACCTTGTTCACACGTTACATATTAGTATAAAAAAAAGTGGTTCAATTTTCTGATGAATTGGTTCAGTATGATATCTGATAGTCATTTTAGAAAAACAGAAGAAATATTTGCAAGCATTCATAACAATGATTTCACCTGATTGTGTTCAGTTTAACCTTTCTCAAGGAATTATTGAAGTGTTGGAAATATATATCTACATAATGTCCAAGCGCTACTTGAGTTCCGGGTAGACTCCCTGATGCACCTACTTCTAATTGCTATAACTTCAGTAATAATTTGAATTTCAGAGTGTTTCAACGCTAGAAATGTTTTCAAGAGAATAGATAATTTATTCGGTTTAATTATGAAAGTCGTTACTCGATGAAAGTGATATAATTTTTTTCATTGAAATAAAACAAAGGTGTCTTCACTATTTTCACAAACTTATTAAACGTTTCATTGTACTGTGGCTTCATCAGAGAAGTAGTACATGTGAAAGAAGAATATATATATATATATATCATTGTGTCACAATCACAAAAGTAAGTCGACTTCCACTTCTTAAGCTGCCATTTCGTTAACGATGAAAATTTCGAAGCGAAAATTTTGGGTCCGATAGTACTCGATAAGATTTTCAAAATGAAGTATCGCAGCAAAATCAGGTGGTTGTGCTCACCTCTGTTAGGGGATTGAAGTTATGGGGATGAAAAATCGGAAAAGTTTTTCCTCTCGAATCAGAAATCGATGGGTCCAAGCGATTCTCCATATTTTCATTTTAGAACGGGGAAATCGAGGGTTAAGTTTTCGTTGGACCACCCTGTATACCAGTGTCTACTATAAAAGGTGCCAAGCTTCAGTAGATGATAGTACAAGTCATTTGCAACAAAAAATGTCCCATAACATCCTTTCGAAAAGTTGATTATTATCGAGTTATTCAACACTTCTTGATTTTACGAAATTTTTTGCTTCTCTCTATTAAAATGGGAGTATATCTGTTACTCCTACAGCTACATCAAATCTGACCATACCATCGGAAAGATCATTGAATTTGCTATAAGATAGAAAAGTACTCATGGTAAAAAATTGTATAACTGGTGTTGTAAAAGGCTATTAACAGAAATCATCTGGATCTGAAACAACAAAGAGATCGAGAGTATCTTGTCTTGTTCTCGCACTCGACAAATTCCTCTGAATGCGTCTTATTGTCATGATTAAATAGTAAAACGATTATATCATTTGAAAAAAGAGATGTTTTCGTATAAGGACAAACTCAAATTATATTCCATTCTATTTCTGAAAAATGATTCTCCACCTATATGATAATTTGACAGGTCTTCCTCTGGTCTTGTGCTTTCTTCATTCAATCTATCCTATTTCTCACTTTATAAAACTGACTTTATATCCAGCCATCACATGTTTGTCGCCAGCTGGCAAGGGTATTTGCAGTTTCCTTGAGAAATTTTCTCGATTTTCATCTACTTTCAGGGCCATCCAAATGAGAATGCAAATATTCTTGTGAATAAAAGGGACGAATATCATATATGAAATTTGCGAATGCGGAATCTCATTCGTACAAATTTGTATGCGGATCTGATAACTTTTTTCAGTTTTTGAGGTTCTCTTCTGACAGAATTGAATTGAATTGAATGTTAAGCTGAAATAATTTGTTCGAGAGCCAAGTTTTCTTTTTTCAACAAATCGGAACAAGAACATCAGTGGATATATTCTGAGCTGCTGAATATTATCCTTAAAAATGAGTATTGTCTTTTTTTCACCACAAAGAATGATATATGGAGGAACACTGGTTGACATTGTATCGAATGAAATTGGATTTTACTTTCTGTCAGACAATCGCAATTTGTGAGCGGTTCGAAAATATCATAATTGCCTTCTGTAATGAAAAAGAAGATTTCTCGGTTAGATGTTGATATATAAGAGCCAATTCGACTACAGTATAAACTTTCTATTCGCGGGGTATACGTTCCGTTTACCCTTGGTTACTCGCGTCCACTTTCCGAACGTATTTACTAACATGGTCTACGATTTTAGACCATTTTTTGACATCAAAAATCAATATCATTCATTTGAATACGTATATGAAATAAAATAGTACCTTTGATAATTTTCGATTGAAGTTGTTTCAGTTCGGATAAAAAATATTCATTTTTCTCTGTGAAATTAAAAAAAACCAACAAGTTCCAGAATGAATCCGTCATTTGCCATAACTCAATATATTTTCCATTTGCTCAAAAATACATGAACGTGAAAAAACATGCAGTATAAATTTGAAAAGAACAGATTACTTGCTAATAAAAAAATGTTTACAAACTAACAAACTACCAATTTTTATTACTTTAATCTTGCCTGAGAAGAGTCAACTTCGTTCACCTACACAATTCACACATATTTCCTTCATATGATTTTTACAAGCATACCTGTAGCACAATATTTTCGTGTCGATTTATTGTCACTTCTAGGAGATATGTATCAACCATCATAATCTTTCGGCCTCTGAGGTGGAGGGGTACGACCTCACTAATACCTAATAGCCTCTGAAAGCTAACAGTTGTTCGTCTACGGTGGAGGGGTCTCACTTGGTGTGAAATTGGCTTGAAAATTCACTAAAATATTTTCGAAAATTTCCCGTATAGGAGCCAGTTTATCCAGCCGCGTCTGTCGTTCCTAGTTTCTATATCGGCGAATCTAATACATCTTAGAAGGAACCTGAATATACTTTCACTCCTAGCAAGATAGCATGATTCAATTCCACTTCCTCTCAAATTGTCCTAAAAGTGCCAATGGGGAAAAACATTCCTTTAAACGCACTCATTTCCCTTTCATCACTTTTTCTCGCGTCCCGAAACCTGCCAAATTTGTTTTGAACATTTTCCATACAGGGTGTCTACTATAAAAGATGCCAAACTTCAGTAGGTAAAAATATCGTATAACATTCTTTCGAAAGGTTGATAATTATCGAGTTATTTAACACTTCTTGATTTAACGAAATTTTTTGCTTCTCTCTATAAAAATAAAAATATCTCTGTTACTCTCACAGCTACATCAAATCTGACCATACCGTCGGAAAGAGCATTGAATTTGGTATAAGAAAGCTGAGCACTAATGGTGAAAAAATTTTCCATACCGGGTGTTGTAAAAGGCTAAATGAAAAAATTGTGAAATGAACAAAATTAGTGGTATTTTCCTGTTAGCTGTACAACTGAAAACTGATCGTATATCAACTTTTGAGCTCACCTTTTTCTTACCAGCAATATCATGGGTAAGAGTAAGAGTAAGAACATTAAAATCCTTTATCCACACGAATGAGCAAATTTCACCGGAGCGTCTAAACAATTCCACAAATGACTTTTCAATAATAATTAGCGATAAATAAATAACATATCTGGATATTAAATGTTTAAGATACTAGGAATAATTAATTTTCTCGGATTCCAAGAAGAAAATTAGAAAAAGAATCGTAAAAGAATAAATCACAGAAAGCTTGTATTACTTGATTTTAAAACAAATAAAATATTTAGAATGTGACAGGAACTGTCATTCAATGACTTAATGAATTGAAGTTTATATTTTCCCCTATTTACGGTTCCGTTTACTTTTTCGCAAAAAAGAAAACATGTCTAGTTTCTCGAATATTGAATATCGAGATATGTTATTTGTTTATGGCTTCGGGAATGAAAAATCCTGTGTAGCGGTTTATGCATTGCGCTTTCCAAACAGACAGCCAACTTGCAGAAAAACAATTGTTGAAGTGTTTAGGTGCTCCGGTAAAACTGGTTCATTCAGTGGTTTAAGAATTAGAGAAGGTGATGGAAATTCTCAGCAATGGAGGCAAGCACCTGCAATATTGCAGGCTGTTCGCGAGGATCCTACAACAAGTACTCGGAGAATTGGTGCTACATTGAGACTTCATCATTCCACGGTTCAGAGAGTTCTCAAGCGAAATAATTCACATCCTTACCATTAGAGTAAGTTTCAAGACCTATTGCCAGTGAAGAGTGAAGTGAGGTTTCATTTTTGCAGGTGGTAGATGAATAAATTGCAGAATTGGGGATCAGATGAAAGTCTATGGACAGATGAGGCAACTTTTACCAAAGTTGGTATGATAACTTTGAGAAATTCCCATATATGGGATACAGAAAATCCTCATGGCACTATTTTGTCACACTCAACACGAGATTAGAGTAAATGTGTGGTTGGTGTTAGATTTCAAGGAGGGGGCTCAGCTTGTCGGGCCAGTTATACTTTCCGATCGTCTCAATTCAATCGAATTTGTGAATTTATTAAATAACGAAATGATGAACGTTCTGGAAGAAATTCCTATAGCTACTCGGCATCACATTTGGTTTCAAATGGACGGCTGCCCAGCTCATAATTCTAGAAAAGTCCAGAACTGGATGACTGAGAGATTTGTTGAGAAATGGATAGGTCGTTTCGGGCCGGTGAAATGGCCACCCAGAAGCTCTGACCTTACGCCGCTTGATTTTTATGTGTGGGGCTCACTAAAGAATAATGTTTATAGAATTACTTTCGATACTCGAGGAGAATTAATTGAAAGGATTCGAATTTGTTGCAATGAAATGAGTCAAAAACACATTGAACTTCAAAGAGTAGTTGATAGTTTAAGAAGAAGATGTGTTAAGAGCATTCAAGAAATTGGAAGACATTTTGAATACCTGTTATGGTTTTAAAATCTCTTTCGTGAACATATGATTCATGCTGTTTGGATGATTCTCATTGGTTCAAATCTTCTTTGGAATTCTATAATTTTTTCCATATTCTTCTGACAACATTTATCAAAGAAATAAACAACCAGTACTATATCACAAAAAAACGCTACTGCCGTCAGTATACAGGGTGTCCCAAATTAGATGTATCTGAATGAAATCTATTTCAATTGCTTTTAGGATGGAGCCAGATGTCATACCAGTCACTATACTTTGAATTATCTAAGACGACACGTAGACGATATCATCGAACTAGAATAATGGCCCCCAAATAGTCCTAATCTCAATCCCTGCGATTATTTTCTGTGGGGTCATTGAGTGGTGTATAGATAGGTATAATTTCAATAATTGTGAGGATCTGAGGCAAAAATCAAGAATGTTGGAACCATCTAGATCGAGAAGTAATTTTGAGATCCATAGAGAGCTGGAGAAGACGGTTGCAGATGGTTGTGGATGCCAATGGAGGTCATATTCCATTCTGAGTACTTGATTCTTATTGTTTTTACTCGTGTAATTTCTTAAACAAAATCATGTCGTTTTATTATTCTCGCAGATGTTTTTAACTGTTGGAATCTCTGAGATAATTGTCATCCTGATCTTCCTAATGAACCTGTTGTCCGAAATTTTTCCTCAAGGTTGTAGATTGTACTTCTTTTGTAATTGGGGATTGGCGCAATACTTGCCTGGCAGTATAGCCTCGCACAAATAAACATTCAATGAAATGCTAATCCTCATTTTTTTAAACCATTGTTAACAATTAACGTCAAAAACATGCAACACCAAGATGAAATTCGAGCTCAAAACAGATGTCGTCATGAAACATTTCATTATTTTTTGTTTATCATAGGGTTAATACATGCAGTCTATGTTCAGAGGTTTCACAACGGGAGGTGAATATGATGGTGAAGAAGAAAAACATTATTGACGACAATTGGCACTACTCTGAATCAATATTCAAGTTCCATCCCTCAAAATGATGGTAAAGGTTCAATTGAGTGATTGAATTACGCAGTTGATTCATTACGATCGCGAAATATTTTTTAATGCTCAGGGAAAATTGTTAACATTTGAGGAAGTCGGCCATTTTGAATTCAAAGGGAAATCAAATTTAAGGTTGGTTTTAGTAAAATATATTTATTTGTCTTCTTAGATTATCCATGAAAAACACAACAACTTCAGGAGTGCCAACGCAATGGGGTGAATGAAAAAATTTTTCAGGCTACGTTTTCACCAATTCTTGGAATATTTTTGAGATCAATATATAAAATTCTGCAAAATATACAGATCGATTGAATGCCCCACTCGAATTTTTCAGTGACAAAAAACGTTCCAGCGATCTTGAAATATTGCTCATTTTCGATTGAGTCAGCCATATTGATGAAGCAAGAACGAAAAACGAACGGAAAAAATTGTCCCGTTTTCTCTGGCGCACCCTATATGATAGAGTGAAATTCTCGCTATAAGAGAAAATTCAAGAATTATTATGTTAAATTGAATCGAGTTCTACTAGTTAAAGCTGATTTTATCTTGACCTGTAATTAGTTTTGTTTTTAGTGTTCTTCTTTTGAACTGCAGTCAATGCTGCAGCACTGTAGCTCCTATTAACGAGCCGTCATTGATTGTAAGCACTTCCTCAATTCAGTACCTATATTTTAAACGGTGTCGAAATGTAGTCCAATCAGGTTCTGTTCAGTTTTATCGACAGAAGGAAATCAGAGAAACCATATCTGACAAAAACGATAGATGTGACAAGAGTGTTACTTTTTGATGAACAAATACGTAAAAATGTGTGAAGTTGATGTTATTTCTGAAGGTTGTTTCCACACAACTCTAAATGCATTTATCGGATCAAACACGGCTCAGGATTATTCAAATAAAAAATTTAATCCCGTTTCAAATGACATAGGATCTGCAATGAATTAATTTTTGGCAGCTTTTCTTCTGGGCGGCGTGAGAGCAATTGAAACTCGATATTTCGTGAATATTTGTCACTATTGTTGAAAATTGAAATAGCGTTATAGAAGAAAAAACTTCGAAACGGTATACAATTCGAGTATTTATTGTAAAACTCCGCTGAAATACAATCTCTCAAATACAATGAAAATAAACTCGCAACCCCACATCGCTTTCAATGATGATGAAATTGATTGCATATTTTATAGGAGTTTCATATTATTGAAAACACTTTGCATAGTATGGAATATACGGTTTTTTTCAAAAGTGCATTTATTTTATAGGTATAGGATGCCACATTTCGGGAGTGCTACTGAGGGTGTTTAAGATATAAATGGGGCTAGATAATTGAGGTTTTAACGTTCCTAAGCAACTTTGCCGTGACTAAATCATACAACCAATCTGATTTTCTCTAACATCAGTGGTTTTGAAGTATATGATAAATTTCGAAATTTTTTTTTTAGAGTTTTATCCATACTCCATACCTCAGTTGTTATTCAAGTTATATAGAAATATTCTCACATGATTCAGACATTGTTTGTGTGGATTGCTTTGGTCTAGTCAAAATTCTGATTGCGTCATACATCTGAAATTTGAATGTTGGTAGAAAATGTTATTGAATATTTTGTGGTTTTTATATGTCCACAAAATTAAAGAATTATGTCGGAGGAAAAATGTTCTTTAAACCTGGTTTCGAAATTTCTACCTGCCGGTCTTACATATTCATGGAAAGGGGAGTGAAATATCAAATAGCCACTTAGCGAAAAATCAAATAGTGTTCTGGTACTGATATGTAGATGATATTCCAGGCCTCAAACAGGCAAATCCATAAATTTCTGCAAATTCTGAATGACGTTTATATCAGCATACAGCAGAAATAGAAATTGATAACTCAATAAATTTCTCAGACCCGACAATGACAAAATCGACTAACAATTTTATTTAGAACATCTACAGACAAGAAACCTTCTCAGACTCAACTATTCCTATGAACTCATTCAATGACTTGAACCACAAACTAGCAGCTTCTAATTCAATGACGCATAGGATCTTTTGCACCCACTGTTACCGACTGACATCAGTATTGAAATAAATATTATCAAAAATTGCCTTAAATAACAAAATTTCCCCGGATTTTATAAACAAAATTATTCAACGTTAAGAAAAACATCAAATAACCAAATTTTCACTTTTCTCATACTTAAGTTTAATTATGCAAATTTGAGCTATCTGTTTACATCAAATACGGATATCCGTCTGCGAGGTCACTGTATGAAGTTAAAAAAGGAAGTAATTAAGACGACACAGTGTCAACATTTTCTAAGTAGCAGCATTTTTGACATTTGGAACAACCTACCTAATGAGATTGTTGAAGCCCCGTCGTCCAACATTTTAAAAAATAGGGTAGATGATCCTGATGTTTTTGCTCAATTAATAGATTGGACTGGACTTGATTTTTTGTTGTTGTTTTTCTTTCTACTGGCATGCATGCCATAACTATAATTCCCTTGTTTTGTTCATCAATTTGCACTCTGTAATCTTAATTTCATATTGGGCCTTTATAAGACTCCTCGGTCCTCATTATAATTTAATATTAATACTGAAAAACAAGAACAATAGTCATGAAAGGAATTGCATGGAAGACATCACCATGAGATTAATCAACCACACATCGACAAACAAGCCTCCAACAAATGAAAAAAAAATGAAAGGAGAATTATTCGCCATCACCACCATCAGGAACTTGCACACAAGTACGGACTTCTGTATACCTTCCAGCCATATTACAAGTATCAGCCGGCGCCCGTATTGGAAAATGACTCAATCAGATTGTACTACGATAGGCCTGTTATCACTGACAGAATGGTGACGAATAATAGAACGGACATAGTGGTCTATGATAAGAGAGCCAGAACAGCAATGCTGATGGATGTCGCCATACCGAAAAATAACAGGAGAAAAAATGTAAGACCCTGAACATTCAAAGAGGGAAAGTCATAGATAGCGAAACACAACTTCCAAACGGTGATATTATACAGTGCATGAGAGATGGAGAAACATACAAATCTGGGATACCAACAAGCCAGATTGCTAGACCGAAAACAATCAAAGGAGAAGATTCGTTCAGAATACAGTCAGCGTCTGAAGTCTGTGCTGAAATCGATGTTGAACTCGGGGAATCTAGTCAAGGCAATTAACACCTACGCAATTCCAGTGTTGCTTTTCTCATTTGGAATAATCAGATGGACTAAGACAGAACTGGATGAGTACAACAATCATCATCCAAAATCGTCTGTGATACGAACAACTTTGAAGCGGAAAGAAGGAGGACGCGGATTAATAGATGTTGTCAATTTACACACCGAACAGATAAAAAATCTCAGAGAATTCTCCTCTGCAAAAGCTTTCACTTCTGACCTCAATAGAGTGGTATCGTTGGCTGATAGGGGATATACACCACTAAATCTTGCTACCAGAGATGACCTGCTGAATCTACCGTTCCTATCAGATACTGAAAAACAAGAGCAATGGTCAAGAAAGAAATTGCATAGAAGACATCAGCATTAGATTAATCAACCACACATCGACAAAGAAGCCTCCAACAAATGGTTGATGAAAGAGAATTATTCGCAGAAATAGAGGAATTCCTTATGGCCATCCAAGACCAAGTGATCGCTACAAACAATTACAAAAAATTTATAATGAAGGACGGAATATTACGAACAGATAAGTGCAGAAAATGCCATATAAGATCGGAGACTATACAGCATATTACGTCCGGATGCGAACAACTGGCCAATACGGACTATCTTCACAGGCATAATCAAGTGTGCAACATTATCCACCAAGAACTTGCACACAAGTACGAACTTCTGAACACCTTCCAGCCATATTACAAGTATCAGCCAGCGCCCGTATTGGAAAATGACTCTATCAGATTATACTACGAAAGGCCTGTTATCACTGACAGAATGGTGACGAATAATAGGCCGGACATAGTGGTATATGATAAGAGAGCCAGAACAGCAATGCTGGTGGATGTCGCCATACCGAATAACAATAATAATAACAACGTGCTGAACAAGTTCCAGGAGAAAAAGTCCAAATACGCAGAAATAGAGATCAAGCAGATGTGGCACCTCGATAAAATAGATATTGTTCCTGTCATCGTATCCTCGACTAGTTTAATACCCAAAACTTTGTATGATAGCTTTCAGAAATTAGAATTGCATAAGAATACCTATATGGAAATGCAAAAAGCTGTAATTTTTAATACATGTAGGATAGTTAGGAAATTTATATCAAGTATATTGTAATCTAACCTATTCCCTTTGATTGCTGAATCTGGGAAAGGTAAATTATATCCAGCTAACAGCTGAGATAATGCATAAGTCCACGATGATAATAATAATAAATATTATATTCCATAAAAGATACTTCCTTGAAAAAATACGCTTCTTTCAGCTACGCTGGTCCTGTCTCCAATAAATCGAGCAACTACTTTTCTAAATTCAAAATAACCTCCTCTTTCTCAAGAGATCTAAACCCGAGCAAATTATCATGAGTAAAGACAAAGTCAAAGAATCAGGAGTTGATAAGGTTTCTTGCAATGAGTGGAGGGTAGGCAGGAGTTTCGAAACCAAAATCAAAGAACATTCATCTTCTGACAATAATTCTTCAATATGTGAATATATTAAAACCACAAAACGTTCGATATCATAAGATAATATCAAGATTCCTTATAATAGCGACAAAGGCAAGAAAATATATCTGTTTGAATGTTTAAAAATAACTAATTTTTGTGGAAACCCAATGAAATCAACCTTAATAGCCAACTTAACATTAATACATCTCCACCACTTAATATCAAATAAGGCTAGAATCTATATGAGTAATTAATTTCCTGTAGTTGATTAACTGAAAATGAATCGTTGAGGAAATCTGTAAGGCCACCTTCATAATGGTATGGTGTGTCATGCTGTTCGAAAATAGTTAGATGGAAATGAGCTAAGAGAATCATCAAGTAGTTCAGAAAGACGATCAACCAAAATTTGAAAATATTTTCAATGTCTTAGAGATAGATATCTTCAATTTCTCTACCTAAAGTGCAACTGAAATCTTCAGCATTCACGAGGCATTAATTTGATCTATGACTATAACTTTTCCAATTGGGCTTCTCCATTGTTCAATCTACCAAATATTTTTCTACTCGGTTCTCTCCTTTCGGGAAAGCTAAATACCTATCTACATGAACTAAACCTTAGCAACTGGTTCATTACCTTTCATAATGAAGATCCATTGCTTGATTTTTATTCAACCTAACCTGGCAATATATCTCAACAATGTCTAAGTTTTAATAGTTTTGAAAGCCTACTACCGAAAAGTTAGGTGACATTTGAATGTAAACTGCGCACGCGAAGTGAATTACTCGATTTTTATGTCTGCATTTGTTCATTGTATTTTGATTGTGGAATTTTCGGCAACTGATTCATTGAGGATGGTGCAAAAAGCATTCGGTGATGAGGCTATGTCAACGAAAAATATTTTGCTAGGGGTACAAAGAGTTCCAAAAATGTTCAGAAGGTGTAAAAGGGTGTCCTGGTCGACCATCAACTTCGACCGATGAAGCTCATGTCCAAAAAATCAAAGATATGGTGCTGATCATGTTGGCATTTCAAAAGGATCAAACAGTACCATTTTGAAGGATTATATGGGCTGCAGATGCTTCAAATTTCGATTGGTATTGGGACAATTCTTGGTTTTTGCACCATGATAATGCACGCACCGTCCCACATTGCATTGATTCTTCGTGCCAATTTCGCTAAAAACTCAACTCATATTATTCCACCGTGTGAATTCTGGTTATGCAGCAAACTCGAAAGACCACTCCATGGACACCATTTTGAGTCAATAGAAGAGATGCGAGCCGTATCGAAGAGTGAGCTGAAAGCCATTCTGGAGATCGACAACTGTTTTGAAGATTGGAATATCCGTTGCTATGAGTGTGCGTTGTATCTGGAGGAGATTACTTTGAAGGTGATGAAATTGATTTTCAAAAATGGAAGCTACTTAGTCACCTCTCTTCCTGGACAGAGTAGTATATTTTTCGCTATCTCTTGGAATTCTGTGAACTCTGACAGCAACTTAATAATTCTGCAGTTTATATTGTTCTGCATATCGCAACTAGAAGTTTTAAGATAACCATTGCGTGAACTGATGTCAAAGTCAATAATAAATTTTAAGAATAATATTAAGTGTTGTTAAGATTAAATTATATACTCAGAAGGTGAATATGAAAATTTGTTCATGTGGAAAGTCTTTTCCGACGTCTTACCTTAAACTGAAGAAAAACTGGAAATTAACCAAATGAGGTTCTGATATTCAAGGTACTATATAAATGTGATATAAGTAATATAATATGTAGTTTTGTGAAACGCAAAGAATTTTTGTTTCAAAAATATGTACCTTTTTGAGAAACATTTATAGCATATCTAAATAATGGCCAATCAAAAATCTGAAAAAGATATTAGATTTTGCAAGAGAAACCTTTCATGAATCAGTGTTCAGCTTCTCGATAGGTTGAAGGATAACCCAGATAGGAGCGAAGGGTTCCAAATTGCACAATTTTTAACTGCGTCCTGTATCTCATAAAGGAAGCGAAGTAAGAAACCTTGGATTATGGAGTCGCAAGCTTCCCTAAAAAATAACCAACGCTAGCAAAAACCGAGATCCCTCATCTTTATCAACAACTGAGGTATCAGAAAGGAATGAAACAACCTGTACTATATCGTAACTGTAGTTTTTCTCTTATGAGATTAGCATTTTTGAATACAGGATGTTACAAAATAGTATGTTACAACTGGAAGGGGTAAATCTAAGTGCAGTTCTGAGAAAAAAAGTTCATTTGAACAAAGTTCCACAAGAGCTTCGTTACGGAGGTATAGGGTGTTAAAATTTCCAGAAAAAATTGTTTTTTTCTTCAAAACTGCTGCAGTTTTCGGGATCTTCAGTCCAAATTTGGGACGAAAGCTATTTTTTTACAGCCTCCATCATTACACGTCCTAAATTTCAACTAGAATCCACAAGGTATTTTCTTTTCCGGAGCCATGTATTCTTTTGCTCTTTCGAACTTCTCCGTAGTACGCCACTGATCAGCATGCAATTTTCGTAATCTTAGTTCCATTTAGAAACTTTTTTGACACTTGTAATTGTAAATTATTAAACGATTGTAGGCATTCGCTGAATTGAAAGCACTTCTATTAAAAATAAAAATGACTAGTAGGCCATGATTCTTTTAATTTATTCAATTATTCTGACAATTGCTAAAGTTGAACCAGTGTCTGCTTGAATTATTTATTGAATTAACGATTAGTTTTAAGACTTTTGAAGTTATTGCTGTAAGAAAAAATGGCTTATCTTGCTAACGCCGAATAGGCTGATACCCATTACATGTACGGTCTGGCTGTTGGAGACACAACAGAAGTTGAGCAATAATATCAGGTGCGCTTTCCAAATCGAGTAACACCCGACAGGCGAACATTTTCAAATATCCACAGAAGGTTGAGGAAATTGGCACTTTTACTGCAAATAATCATTTGAAAGGGCAACTCAAACTATAAGAACTCCAGATATTGAGGATGCAGTATTCAATTGTAAATCCTCATTTGAGTACAAAAAAAATTGTAAATCAGTTGAATATTTCACATGTTCTAGTTTGGAGGATACTCCACGACTTTTTAGTGTACCCATTTCATATTCAACGCGTCTAAACCCTACTTCCTCGAGATTTTCCGTGAAGACTGAATTTTGAGATACAAAAAAACGAGTGTCAAAAAATGTAAATTGAATGAAGATGACGCAAATTGATTGTACGCTGATCAGAGGCCAACTGCAAAAAAGTTTGGGAGGGGAAAATGTGACATGGCCTCGGAAAAGAAAACACCTTGTGATTTTCAGTTGAAATTCTGGACGTGTAATGGTGGAAGCTGTAAAAAATATCTTGTATTCAAAATTTGGACTGCATACCTCAAAAACTGCAAGAGTTTTGAAGAAAAAATCAATTTTTTCCCGAAATTTCAACACCCTGTAGCTCCGTCACGAAGCTTTTGCGGACCTTTGTACATATGAATTTTTTTTTTTTCATAAAAATTGCACGTAGATTTTCCCCCTCAAGTTGTGACATACTATTATGTAGCACCCTGTAGATGTCCGGTTTACGGAAATTTATTCATCCCAAGGTTCACCAAATGTAATGGTTTTTATCATAGAGGTGAAGACTGCACAAAATCTGTAACTTGAGCAAATTGGTCAGAAGCCCATTCAACGAACTCTTGTTCAAGTAGTATCCAAAAATGTTGCAATTGTGTTCTTTCAAAGGAGAGATTTGGTACCAAGTATCCAGATCATCATGGTTGCCTGGATTATCAGTTCCCACTATACCTCAGACAACTAGAAATAAATAGAGACAGAACAGATTATTCTACGTAAGTTAATTCTTAGTAGATTTCGTTAAGGGATCAATTTGTTAGAGAATATGAAAAATGTATTTCTAGAGAAGTTGATGATCATTCTAAACTGTTTCACAATAATATTAGAAGCTTATCGAAGAATATCGGTAATTTAAAAATTTTGCATGAAATAAGTCATGAATATTACTGTTAATTTTAACTGAGACATATCTGGTCTCTGATATAGGTATGTTCAATATTGTGGAGTATGACCTTGTTTATAGTAATGGTGGGTATAACCGAAATGATGGTGTAGTGGTTTATGTAAGGCAAAAATTCAGTTACATATTTGAAACAGTAAAAATAGGTGAGAAAAAGGTTTTGAAGGTTCTTATTGGTAATGGTAATAGAAAAATTCAGATAACTGGTAAATATAAATCACAAATTGTAAGACTCAGGGTAGTAGTATCTAGATGATGGAGGCTATAGAGAATAGCTTACATTCCAAATTTGGGCTGAATATCTCAAAAACTGCAGGGGTTTTGAAGAGAAAAACAATTTTTTCCGGAAAATTCGACGGCCTGTAGCTCCGTAACGAATCTTTTGCGGACATATATTTATAAAACCTTTTTCTCTTAAAATTGCATGTAGATTTACCCCCTTAAGTTGTGATATACTATAATGTAACACCCTGTATAAAGACATTTGATTTAGCATCAATATTATTGTTTGCTTGCTGTTTGAATGGAATATTTGAAGAAGAGTTTCGTGAATACCTTACTTCACTCAACAGATTATTGTGAGTACTTAATCTCTTGGTTTTTACAGTCAATATTCGGATTTATACATCAATTGATTCTTAATATCTCATTTATACCGCCTTGTCAGCAGAAAATTTCACTTTACTAAGTGTTGCTGACTACAAATATAATTCGTCCTTGAAGCCTTTTGATTTCATATTCAGGGCACTTCCTCTGTATTAACCCAAGACCTAGCCAAACATCTTGAATAAACACCATATTAAAGGGCCATTTGGCTCCAGTCCAATTAAGATGCTTTCCTCAGATGTATAGTGAAATATTAGAATATTCAGCTAGTCAATGAAACTTGTACCTGATCTGAATTTGGCAAAATCGGTTTCATATTTACTCAATACTAGGCAATAGAGAGTTATTTGCTGTGTTATTTACTCAACGGCACCAATTGTCCTGTACCAACTGCCCGAAGCGACAGCCTAATCTGTCGATTGAAATTGTCATTGAAACATTTCCAATATTCTGCAAGAAAACAATTCGCAATGACGAAGAAACGTGCTTAAATTTCAGTGAGATTATATGATACATTCTCATTCGTATCACATATTTGAACCGACTATTACCGAGGCCGACACGTCCATCTTTTATGATCGATTTTCTGCTGAAAGCTTAGAGAGTGGTTAGTATTTTTCATTTATTTGAAACTTGTACATAGTGTTCGAAATGAAATTTTCAACTTGAAATGTGTAGCAAGATACTGCTTCCCAAGTATATCACGAAGTCTCAATAATAATATTGGTTACTTTACAGAGTGGCCCACTTTCGATGTTTTAAAACGCCATCTATATGAAATATTGCAAATAGAGAAAAGTAATCCCCTTCCTCATCTCCGTCTTTGATTTTCTAGAAAAATTCATTGGTGAAAGCTCTATTTTCAAGTTGTTCCGGATTTCATTATATGCCAATATCTCGGTTGCAATTGAAGTTAAATGAAAACCAATTTAACATTCTGCGGGATAGTTTTTGATAAGAACGGTTTTCAGATTACAATAGGAACCATTATAAACAAAGTAGCAGTATTCCTTGTTATATATAACATTTCCTGGAAAATGTATGTTCTTCAAAATTGAGAATTTTTCGCAAATTCATCAAGTATATTGGTGCGAATTTACATATAACATCAGAAATATTTTCAATATACTATTATATTAACAATAAATGTCAAAAATGAATCCATTATTCAACTCACATCTTTGATTAGTAAATGATGAGCCCATAGCCCAGTCATATTAGTTAAAAACAAGGGTCGACCTCGAAATGAAAGATAATAAGCTGTAAATTGGTATAAACCTTTGTTTTGTTGTCCTGAATGTTGTCTAAAAAGTCAAAAATGCTAATGATAAAAAACAAACAAGTACTGTTTTTCAAAGAATTTTACTGGATAATTGCTATTCGTAACGCGTTTCACTACACCGTAGCTTCTTCAGACAAATGAATGTACAGAAAATAAGGATGAGAATATAAATATAAATGTTCTTGAGTAATTAAAAGCTCATTGGGTTGATTCTTCTTAAGTGGTTATTTATGACAGGTATATCCAATAAAATTAAGGAATAGATTGTTCCCCGAAGAGATTCAATAGAGGTGAAGGGCTTAAATCGACTTGTTCATTGATGAGTCTACCTGAGTGTTTGTATTCATTCATTTCTAAAGTTTCCCAAAGATCTACCTTCCAATATTTATTATCTGTATGCTAAATTTGAAACTGTGGGTCGAAAGAGTGACTATGATAAGAGTGAGATGATTCGCGTAATTTGAATCTGATTTTTTATTTGAAAAACTGCGTTTATGTTCCGATATTCTAATATTAAAATTTCTATGTGTTCTACCAATGTAGAAATTATCACAGTCATTGCAATTCAATCTATAAACACCTGATTTATTGTTTTTACCTGATTTGGTTTTATTATTTTTTATATATTTGCCTAAATTATTATTAGTTTGGAAAGCTATGTTGAAATTATTGCTACTCAAGAATGATTTCGGTTTCTCATTTGTAATGCCAACGTTGGTTAAGGTGTTGAATGTTTATTTCAATTTATCGACAGGGTAAACTTCATTAAATGCGATTCTACTTTGTTTTTATATAAAATATTATTTATTAGTTTGGGATTGTAACCATTATTTTTGGCTATTTGTTTAATCAAATTCAATTCTTTGTTGAAATTTTCTGGCGACAACGGGAAACGGGATTTTAATCAATTTACGAATAAAACGATTGAATGCTGACATTTTATGTTGATACGGATGACACGACGAGTTTGAATTATAATATCTGTATGTGACGGCTTATGGTAAATTGCGAAGACATGTTCTCCATTTTCATTCGAAATTGTTACGTCTTTCTATTTCGGTTGTGAATCCAATTTTTGGATGTAATGAATTTATATGATTTTCGAAAATTTTTAACTTTCTATCTGTTCCTGTGAAGCAAATAATGATATCGTTTACATAGCGATACCAGTATAAACAATATTTACTGAGTGGATGATTATGAATTAATTTCTCTAAATTATTCATGAATATTTCTGCTAACAAAGGACTTAACGGATTGCCCATAATCAAGCCGTCTTCAATAGTATAATGTTTGTTATTGAAATGCAAATAATTTTGATCTAAACAAATTTGTAATAATGAAAGAATATCTGATTTAATGATAGTATTGACATGATTCTTTTCTAATAATTCTTCAACTAAGTAATACGTATCTTTCGGAGGAATAATGGGAAATAGATTCTTAACATCGAAAGAAATGAGTTTGGAATTAGGTGGTATAATGGTATCTTTGATATTGGCAATTAGTTCGTATGAATTTTTGACCGAAAATTTAGATTTAAAATTGCAATGTTTTATTAGCAAGTCGTTGAGGAATTTTGAAACTTTGAAAGAAGGTGCCAATACAGATATTATAATACATAACTCGTCGTGTCATCCGTATCAACATAAAATGTCAGCAATCAATAGTTTTATTCATAGATTGATTAACATCCCGTTTAAACAAAGAATTAAATTTGATTAAACAAATAGCCAAAATAATGGTTACAATCCCAAACTAATAAATAATATTTAAAAAAAACAAAGTAGAATCGCATTGAATGAAGTTTACTCTGTCAATAAATTGAAAAAAAAATTCAACACCTTAACCTACGTTGGCATTACAAGTGAGAAATTGAAATCATTCTTGAGTAGCAATAATTTCAACATAGCTTTCCAAACGAATAATAAAGTTAGAGGTAATTTTAATTCAAGATAAGATTGTTAAGACGTTCACGGCGCAGACTTCGAGCTTCTAGTTGACATTGTCTTTTTGTTTTTATAGATTATCGCGAAATAAACAGCAAATCACCAACACTTCTATTTTAACAGAAATGTACTAAATCTGTTTTCGAAGATTACTCATCAGTTCATGAGTGTGTTGTTATTTCTTATTGTGTAATAATTTTACCACTTTTATATTAATTTTTATCGTAAATCTGAAAATTCAAAATATTTCTAAAACATGAAAGACATGTATATAAATTCAATGTGTTGCATCCTTATCAAGAAAGTTCTTATGAGGCAATGTTTAATGAAATACCCTGTACAAAAGGACGCGCAAAGACGGCACTCGTTCATTTCTAATGAAAAATTTTCTGTCCAAACGAACTCTCATAATTTTGTTTTTATTAATCATGAGCTTATGAAACAAACCAAATTTTCTCTCTATTTTTCATGGAGTTATGAACGAATACTCACAATCCTTGCTAATTTGCTTATATTCATCCCAATCTGGAAATTGAGGTATCACGTAGAACTGCTGGAAACTCAATTTTAGTTCAATTGTTCGCCAACAAGATAACTACAATGGAAGTCGACTACGACAATGCTCTTGGACGTTGCGAACTAGGAACTCTCGTGAAGAATAAATTAGATGTGAATGTGAATTTGCTGCAGGAACCGACAATAATACTGCATAGTCGAAAGTTCTTGCATCGGTTAATGTATACACGTTTTGCTAACATTATCATAAAGGATTAAGGTACCTGCCCTCCTAATTTAATAAGGCTATAAAAAGTATAAAATTATAATTAGGGAGAGAAAATATACTGACCTGCATATTTTGTACATTTTTTTGCAGTGCGAGGGAAACAAATAGCTACAAAACTTAAAAATTTTAGAAATATTTGACTTTTAGAAAACCCTTCTCTTGGGCCTTTTTGAACCACCGTGGTATAATAAGGCCCTAATACAAACTTGTTTTATTTATAACTAATTATTCTAAGAATCACTAGAATAAGGTCTTAAAGTATAGAAAGAAACAAACGTAAGTGGTTTCACTATGATTTCCATTTATTTATCATGTGGGCCTTATTAGCCCCAAGATATAGGTTAATAATAATAATATCTTTATTGCATACAATAATCAACATATTAACATTATTTGTTTCTTCACATTGTTTTGGACTTACTTTACAGTTTCGATATAATATAATGAATTTGTATCTTGTTTTGTTTCGTATACAACCAAGATTTCAGATTCACAAAAGTATATACCTGTGGTGAGTATCATTTATACCCAATTGAATTCTATACCTCATTAAATTTCTAAAGTAATACCCAAACATATATACACGCACACACATCAGCAGCAATTGCTAATTTGTCTTACATTTGGATATACATATATCCACATACAGGGTCTTCAACGAAAACTAAACAGAGGCTATATCTACCAAGATATTCACTTTTGATCAAAACGCAAAAACAGGTCAGTTTTTGTTTCAAGGAAGACATCTTTTGGGGTACAAAACTTGCTTGAAATATCAACCCCCAAAGCGGAGGTTTCAATCCTTAAACATTTTGAATAGGGAAAATGGGTCGAGTGATGACTCAAAACAAAGTTGTTATTTTTGTCTACATTGCCTTGAACGAATTTACATTTTCAATTGAAAACTGTAAAAGATACAGGGTGAGCAACTAAAAGATTGGGAAGACTATTTCCCTGAGATTATTGAAGTTTCAGTGAAGTAAAATGGAACAGATCCATGCTGATCAATGGCAGTCATAATCAAGTACCATCCTCATCTCGAATTTCAACCCTTAGAGTAGGGGTGACGACCGTTGAAAATTTGGAAGACGGTAGATGGGTCGAGTGATACCTCGAAAGAAAGGTATTATCTTAGTCTGCATCCCCGTGAACAAATTTTCATTTTTGATTGGAGACTGTAGAAGATACAGAGTGAGCTACTGAAATTTTCATGGATTGTCAGCCCTGCTCTAGGGGTTGAATTTCAAGATGAGGATGGTACTTGATGATGACTGCCATTGATCAGCATGGATCTATTTCATTTCACTTCACTGAAAATTGAATAGTCCCAGGGAAATAGTCTTTCCTATCTTTCAGTTGCTCACCTTTTACAGTTTTCAATTAACAATCGAATTTCGTTCAAGGCGATGTAGACAAAGATACCACCTTTCTTTTTAGTGATCACTCGACCCATCTTCCATATTCAAAATGTTCAAGGATTGCAACCCCCGCTTGTTGATATTTCAGGCAAGTTTTGTACCCCAAAAGATGTCCACCTTGAAGCAAAAATTGACTTGCTTTTGCGTTTTGATCGATCAGAAATGAATATCTTGGTAGATGTAGCCTCTGTCTAGTTTTCGTTGAAGCACCCTGTATATTCTCTCATTAATTCAGTTGAAAGGTGAAGACATAATGGCGGGCACACAGGAAAGAAAAAAAGTTTCTTTTCTAATGTCTACTTTTGTTGCTTTATATATATATATATATATATATATATATATATATATATATATATATATATATATATATATATATATATATATATATATATATTATATATATTTATATCATTAAAATTTATTTATGTGATTTGTATAGTTATTGTTATTCAAGCATTGTGTTTTAAATCTATTGAACTAGTGATATAATCTTCATTCGTATTATTTATCCATTTCTGACTGTTAGTTTTGTATTGATTTATATTGTTCATATTTATTAATTAATTCAAAGGTAGTTTATTGAATATTCTGGGTCCAAGAAAGAAGTGATTTATCTGACTTATGACCATTTTTGGCACAACTAATGAAAATTCACCATATAGTATTAGAATCATGTGTGATTAGGACTTGATTTCCCTAAATTTTTGTGGATGATTTAAAATGGCTGAGCAAAACAGCTGCCTACTATCCCATATATCTGAAATCTCACACAGTAACTTAGATGGAAAATTGATGTCTTTTCTATATATAATTCTTAGTATCCACTTTGGCTGTATATTTAACTTATTTAAGACATTATTATAAGCACCACCCTAGGCAATAATTCTATTACGCAGTTGCAACTCAACAAGGGCTCCATAAATGATTTTTGGGCAATCTATATCGATTATTTTGGAAAGATACTCGAATCTAGATACTAGTCCTCTGAGTCTTACAATCAACCTACTTATATGTGCATCCCAACTCAAATACGTATCAATAATCACTTCAAGGTACTCGCATTCATATGTACAAGGGACCTCAAGTGTAGACATTTTGTCCTTAATAGAAAGAGGTAAGCCATCCGATGAAGATCGCCGGAGTATACAAAAAGGAATAAACTTTGTATTTTGAAAATTTATGGTTAATAGGTGTTCTGCCATCTAGTTTTTCACATGTAAAAAATCTGATTCGTGAACGTAGGTGTTTTCGATACATTCACGACTTAACAAAGGAATTGTTGTTTGTTCGATGAAAATATAATAATATTGTGACAATGGGAACAAATTACGATTTAGTTGAACCACCGGCAGTTATAAGATGGTCTTCATTAAAGAAGCATAAAATTGATGATCCACAGTCTTGTCTCTTTTCCTAATATTTTACTTTCATGGGGGTTGTTGATCTCCTCGATCAAAGTGTTAATAACTACAGAAAATACATTCGGGAAAAAATGGTGCTGGTCTCTTTTTACGCATATGGTCAACGTGTCTGCCGTCAATCCGTGGAAAATTCATATAGTGGTTTGTGAGAAAGATTTGTTGACTTTCGATCGGGGCATTACCCATCATTATCTGCAAAGCTTTCTTAAATCATTACACTCTGGCAGCAGATCTTCTGGTTCTACATCCAAGAGTATTATACAAGAAGAAAGCGTCCATTTTCTAGTGAAAATTGAAGAACAATTACGGTGTGAAGTTTCTTATTTCAAAGCATATTGGAGATGTATTACACTGGTCTACAATAGTTTCGTTGCCCTAGATATGAAAATGATTTTGGGTCTATTTATGCACACAATTCGTGAAACTATCAACGATTTTGTAGGATTTGCTCTGATTTCTTTTTAAATCTTTATTTTCATTTTACATAACAAAAATCGTAAAAAAAGAAACAAAATAACAGATATATTTATAATGTCAGTTATGTTTTTAGAAATTCGGATACATCGAAGTAAATAAAGAGGAAAATGTCTAAAATATAGTTCATATTTCCATAAAACGCCTTTTATGAGCTTTTCTTCTATAATTTTTCAGGGGACAATCTCTTTTCAAAGATCAGCAGTAATCTGCCATCATGTGACAATCCCATCGACCTTGATACCTTTCTTCCATCACTTTTAGATCTTGATGAAACCGCTCTCCCTGTTCCTCACCATAATTTCCTAAATTATCCGGAAATTTATCTAGATGATTGCGGAGATAGTGTAACTTAATACTCATATTTGCTCCTAATGTCTGAAAGTTTGTCAGCATATTTTGCACAATTTCTTCATAATTTGCTGCTTTATGGTTACCTAGGAAATTTTCGACAACCAACACAAAACTTTTCCAAGCTTTACTTTCCGGAACAGTCATAACAGTTGTCTATCATGTCATTCTTGAATGAGTTTTGATGAATGTTCAGATCAGGATAACGCTTGGGAAAATGTTTTAGATGATATTTCAATATAAGAAACAAAGGCAAAACGAATATGCGAATTGAACTTTCATATGGTGCTACTGCAAAACTTTGTTGTCAATGAAGTAATTGAACCACACTTCAGATAGATAGAAGCTGAGATGTATAGTTTTCATATAACCTGAAACGAAAATAAAATGGAGATTTTCTGTGATGATTTTTAAACCAAACCTTATAATCCCATGCGGAATCCCATCCAAATCAACTATTCGATTTAAAAATAACACATTCAACTCTACATACGGTTTCATCAGAATTGATATCGTCCTCCGAATATCCAATTTCGGGGGTTAAGTGGGCATGACAACCATCACTTAGAACCTCTCTTTGTCGGATCACGAAGCCACTGAAAGTGGTGAAATTTTATGTTTTCAGGAAGAGAACGTTTGGTGGACCACTGACCCGTGCCTATTCTGCTTTCTTGCATTTCCTGAAAGATTCATTGTAATGATGTTTTCCTGACAAAAGTTCTGGCATTCAGGTCAATCTATGATTTCAGTTGACGACCTTTTCAACAGGATTCGTTTGTACAATCAATGAAACTAGGCAGTTTTCTGTATAGAAATGTACAAACAATATGAGAAAATTTAAATTTGTTTATAGTAATTGAACAATTGAAAAAAAAAGTAATAGGCTTAGGTTTCACAAAATATGATGAATGAAAACATGTTCAAGGGGTGTTTTGGATTTCATCCCATTTTCAAGAACTAAGAGGAAATTAAAATATTGCGAAAACATTCATACCTTTAAGGGAAGTGGGGACAAACAATCTGGAGCTTTTGATTGATTACACTGGTCTACAATGGTTTTGTTGCCCTAGATATGAAAATGATTTTGGGTCTATTTAAGCACACAATTCGTGAAACTATCAATGATTTTGCAGGATTTGCTCCGATTTCTTTTTAAATCTTTATTTTCATTTTACATAACAAAAATCGTAAAACAAGAATTAAAATAACAGATATATTTATAATGTCAGTTATGTTTTGAGAAATTCGGATACATCGAAGTAAATAAAGAGGAAAATATCGAAAATATATTTCATATTTCCATAAAACGCCTTTTATGAGCTTTTCTTCTATAATTTTTCAGGGGACAATCTCTTTTCAAAGACCAGCAGTAATCTGCCATCATGTGACAATCCCATCGACCTTGATACCTTTCTACCATCACTTTTAGATCTTTATGAAACCGCTCTCCCTGTTCCTCACTATAATTTCCTAAATTATCCGGAAACACATCTAGATGATTGCGGAGATAGTGTAACTTAATACTCATATTTGCTCCTAAAGTCTGAAAGTTTGTCAGCATATTTTGCACAATTTCTTCATAATTTGCTGCTTTATCGTTACCTAGGAAATTTTCGACAACCAACACAAAACTTCTCCAAGCTTTACTTTCCGGAACAGTCATAACTTTGATAGAATCTGAGTCTTTCATCAATTGCCGTATTTGAGGACCATCAAATATTCCACCTTTCAATTTTTCCATACTAAGCTATGTAATGGCGAAAGTATGATTTTGTCTCTGCTCACCAGCGGCTCCCTTATTACGTTGGCTTTACTGACAGTTAAAGAATTTCTTACAGGCCAAACATCTTGTTCCCAATGAAGTTGCTTTGCTCTACTTTTCCACATACAAATAAAGCAAGGGTATTCTGTATATCCACTTTGTTGGCCAAGTAAAAAATTAACCATTTTTAAATCCACACAGATCGGTCATTGATGCTCAGAGTATTTAATTTTCTCTAAAACTAATTTTACATTTTCATATTCTTCTTTGAGTTTCCTTGAATGGGCAATTGGAATTGATGCAAATTTATTTCCATTGTGCAATAAGACGCATTTTGAACTTCTTTTGCAACTATCAATAAAAAGGCGCCATTCAGTAGATTTGTACTCTTTTAAACCCATGTCTATAAGCAGCTTCGTGATATCATTACAATACACTAATCCTTCATTTTCACTAAAAAATTGTAATAACTCTTTTTCTCGCGTTCTGTATGTTGTAATTGTTACTGTTGGTGCCAATATATTTTTTTCTTTCAATCTTGAGGCTTACAGTTCTGATCCTTGTTTTGATAAATTGAGATCACGTATTAAATCACTGAGTTCATTTTGAGAAAATAACTTTGGCGTAGATGTTTCACCTTCCCATTCACTTCCACTAGTAGATGGTCCCGATTTCTGTGAATTTGGTAACATCATTGTTTCTGAGGGCATGCGAATTACTTTTGAAATGTATATGGGCCGAGGGAGATTTTCACTGTGTAGAACCGGACATTCCGTAGACTGTAAGTCTGGGTATCTCCACGTTTCATTTCGACTAAAACCTTTAACATCTACTACGCAAAAGTAACAATCATCTAAATGATTCGTAGGCTCCATCCAGATCATAGGAATACCAAAGTCTAATCCAGAACGTTCACCTTTTTTCCACAACCGTAAAGACTCAACACAGGACTTACAAACTTTATTAGGAACCCATGGTTTACCTAATTTGTCCATTTTGAAACCAAAATATTCAACATAAGTCTCCTTGACAAAGTCTGTGATATTTCTTTTTGTTTTTTGGTATATAAACACCGCAAATATAACAAAATAAATCACTACAATATTTACACTTTCTTCGTGACGAACTCATATTTTAGACTAGAAGACAAATATATAAGAATGGACATTCAGTAATTGGAACAAAATATTAATCCAGGACACTTTATCCAGATTCACGTGTATATGTACTTCGATATTGTCAAATAACTGAGATCTCATCTGTTCTGTGGAGCAAGGGGTCTGAGAGTGGGGACCAGGTGATGTTTGTATGCCCGAAAAAGTTGCGCAGAAGCCTAATTATGACTGGAAAATTAAATTTTATTTCTAACAAGCTTATAATTGTTCAAAATATAAGAAATGCAAAAATCATGAAAATACGAGCACATTGAGAACTTTCATGAATATATTCGTAATCTGGGCACTTGAAAACATAAAAATTTGTGATGATATCCAGGGCAACAATAAAGAAAATTTTTTTTGTAGAGCTGTGTTATATATAATGTCAGTTAGAACTAAACTGTTTTTAAATATCACACGTCCTCTGATGGACTTGTTTGGTTGACCTTCAGAAACATTCAGAAAAAAAAAGGATTTAGCGCTAGACCTCTAAATGTCTCAGTGGATCCGAACGACTCCACCAAATTTTTGTTCAAATGGCTTGAAGAAAAATTTTATTTTCATTTTCATATAATAATTCAATTGAAAAAAATTGGTGCGATCAACTGAGTTAGTGGAACAATTTAAATGTTCATTCTCTTATCGAGTGGCATTTCAGTTTGATCAATTACGTTTTTGTTAAGAAGAATACTTGTAGGTCTCGGTTTCTCTGATTGACGATATTTGCATCTTTTTTGAATATTTCAGATTAACTTCCTGCGGCGCACTATAATGAAAAGAAGAATTTAGTTTTGTGGATTCAATAGGAATTTGAATTTAAAGAATTAAAAAACTTCCAGCTAATAGATTTCTGTTTGATATCAACTTCTGTTTCTGTTTGATCGACTTCGGATTATGAAAAAAAGAGCTACAGCCCGCGTCGATTATTTGAATCTGGGCATTTAAAAGATATAATATTCAAACTTCTCGCCAATTGCTTCATGAGAGGAAATAGAGAGAGTTCAAAAGATACGAAAATTTCACATAATCAAAGATAGGGCAAAATATTCAACTTAGGTGCTCAGTAGCTTCAACATTGCTGATACTTCAAAATACATATATATATATATATATATATATATATATATATATATATATATATATATATATATATATATATATATATATATATATATATATATATATATATATATATATATATATATATATATATATATATATATATATATATATATATATATATATATATATATATATATATATATATAAAACATCATCAAACAAAATATAGATGATTCTTGCCGTAGATGTTTCTGTTCTTCAGAAACAGTTTTTCATATATTATCATCTTGCTCATCATCAATAAAGCTTATATTTTTATTGATAAATTGAAGTAGATTATCCCCATTTCATGAAGGAGTAACACAAAGAAATTATTGAATATTGTAATTTTAAAAATATGAAATCTTCATTTTTCGAATGAAACATCCTGTATTTTATTATTCATGTCAACGCATAAAATATTGTGCCATATTTTTGCAGAAGTCCTTGCTTCAACAGATTATTTAGAAAGACATAATGCCGTCGCTAATATTATTCATTTTAATCTAGGAATTAAACATGACCTAATTCCCAAAAGAAAAAATTTCACAAATATGAACCTGACATTATTTGTGAGAATGACAAATATAAACTTTATTTTGATAAAACAATTCTTTGCAACAGAGCTGTAAAACACAATAGACCTGCTATCATTCTTAATGATAAACAGAATCAAATAACATATATAATTGATATTGCTATACCCGACACACATAATATACAAAATGAATACAATAAAAAATTTCTAAATATATGATGCTTGGCGACGAGATTAAAAAATGTGGAAAATGAAGAAAATATTTATTCTACCGATTATTATTTCCACAACAGGTGTTATTTCTAGAAATCTTCACAAAAGTATTGAGATTTTGGGTCTGAAGAGCAGTATTCTATTCGATCGTTCACCACTTCACACAAAGGAAACTATTAATGATTAACATTCAGTGTTACTTGACTAAGGTCCGCACACTGGATTTTCCGGGGAGAAAGCCTCTGACACTACTCGTTGGTACATTGATATCATTGTCTGATGATGCTATAGTATGTATATATTCTGGTAGATTGATATATTCTCATAACATTTAACGTTACCTAATATATAATTATTCCAGGATATGTTTTGATTATAATCATTGCCTGGTAATGGTATTAATTACCGGGTGGTGGATTTATATTTTTCGTGAAATCAGTTTGATTGCATGAACAGATATATGGACAACTCGTCGGGGTAAAACCCCTATATATATATATATATATATATATATATATATATATATATATATATATATATATATATATATATATATATATATATATATATATATATATATATATATATATATATATATATATATATATATATATATATATATATATATATATATATACAGTGTGTTCCAACGAAAATTTGACCCCCCCTATAACTCCGAAATGAGTAACATTAGCGAAAAACACCAAGACACGTCGATTTTTGTTTCGAGGGGGAGCATTTTTCGAAATAATTCGAAACTTCTCAGATCAACCCCTACCCCTGCAACCCTAACTTTGAAATTCATCATAGGAATAAGGATCGAGTGGCACCTTACTGAAAAGGTCTGTCAATTCTCCACCTTGATTTGTCATTTTTAGAATTTTAAATTAACATACAGGGTGTCCCAACCAAGGGTGAAGTTGAATTCCTGGAAATCCCAAATACTAAATGAAATAGATTTATTTTGGCATAATGCAAGCGCAGGTTTATGCTCGGTCTAGAAAAACGACCTACACTTGTGAATTTGGAGTTGGTGCAATCAACCCCCTATTTCCAGCATCCCCAACTCAAAAATCATTCGATCGATAATAGGTCAAGTGGCACCTCGTTGGAAAGGTACTGCAATTTTCTCTTCGAATTTGGTATTTTCGAAATTCAGAATCATCATACAGGGTGTCCTGAAGCAGTAACATTGAAAATCCAAATAACTTTTGAAACTGGTTCATTTCGGTATACGAGAACATGTTTGATCCGAGAATAGGACTTTCTTGTGTGGTTATAGAATTTTTGCAATCAATCTCTTCCATTCAGCATCCCCAACTTGAAAATCATATAAATAATTCAAGTGGCATATCTTCAGAAAGGTTTTTGAATTCCAGAATGATTAAAGCATTTCATTCAGTTCGGCTCTCCATACAGGATGTCGCTTTCGAAAAATTCAATATCGTCATTTGAAATTATCAACTAAAATTAATTCGAAACTGTTAAAAGTATTGGGGTACGATGTGTTGAGCATCAATTACGAAGGAATAAAGCTGATTTCTGCATTGAAAATGTTCACATTTTTTCATTTCCATCTGGCGTGCAGTCATCTGTTATTTCTCATTTTGCAATGAAATATTATTATTATTCAGATCAGTTCCTCATTATTGTTGTTGTTCGTCAGTTGAAATTAATCTGAAAATGGTTTATTCCACTGAGGAAAGGGTCGAAATTGTATCGACGTATTTTCGAAATAACAGTTGTGCCAAAGAAACGGCAAGGATATTCGATAGGAACCATCCTGAAAGAGAAAGGAGTCAGTCACCAGTACGTTAAATATTTGGTTGACAAATTCCTAGCTACGGGTTCGGTGGCAAACAAAAACATGAAGTGGCATGTCCTGTCAGAAATGAGGCAACGGAAGTGGCAGTAGTGGGTCATCTACAAATGGAGAATACTACTTCGATCAGAAAACTATCTCGTCTGACTGGTGTATCAGCTACAACTGTCCATAGAATCGTGAAACATCACAAATTTCACCCCTACAAGGTAAAATTAGTGCATGAAATAAACGAAGATGATCCAGATCGTCGTTTACAGTTTTGTGAAAATCTAAGTGAAACCTAAACGCTAATCCAAATTTTCTGAATAACATCTGTTTTTCTGATGAAAGCACCTTTATGCTCAGTGGTGAAGTGAATAGACATAATTGTCGATATTGGGACACACAGAATCCTCATTGGTTTAGAGAGGCCCACACGCAAAGGCCTCAGAAGTTGAACGTTTGGGCAGGAATTTTTGGCAATCATCTAGTTGGGCCTTTCTTTATTGAGGGTAATCTGAATGGAAATGGCTACCTACAGTTGTAAGAGGAACACATACATCCTAGATTGACAGAAATTTTACAGAACGATCCAACTCTTTCTGAGGACGAAATGCGTTTTCAACAAGACGGTGCTCCTCCGCATTATGATGCTCGGGTGCGCCAATATTTAGACGAAAATTTCCCAGGAAGGTGGATTGGTAGAAGAGGACCTGTTGAGTGGCCAGCCAGGTCACCAGATTTAAATCCCTAGATTTTTTTTTGTGGGGCCATCTAAAATCTAAAGTTTATGCCACAAGACCAGAAAACGTGGAGGAGCTGCGGATGAGGATTATCACAGAATGCCGGCTTTTGACTCCTGAAGTTTTCGCTAATGTGAGAAGAGAGTTCGAAAATCGTCTGTATAACTGTATGGTGGTGGGCGGAGGTCATTTTGAACAATTGTTGTAATAATCAAGTTAGTTTTTGTTTTCAATTGAATACAAGTTCAATAAATCTCGTTTTCCTGTTTAGATGAGCATCCAATCAGTTTCTCCATCATCCCTCATCCTGATCCTCACGCCCGAAAACCTCGATTGCCAAACTGAAACCAATGCCTCAGTGATTCAGAAAATAGAAAAATCTTTCTGGAACTTTGCCACTCCACCTGTAATCACTTGTATGATTTTTTGAGTTGGGGATGCTGAATGGAAGAGATTGATTGCAAAAATTCCATATTCACGCAAGAGAGTCTTATTCTCGAATCAAACATAAACATGTTCTCGTATTATACCGAAATGAACCAGTTTCAAAAGTTATTTGGGTTTTCAGTGTTCCTGCTCCGGGACACCCTGTATGCTGATTCTGAATTTCGAAAATACCAAATTCGAAGAGAAAATTGAAATACCTTTCCAACGAGGTGCCACTTGACCTATTTTCGATCGAATGATTTTTGAGTTGGGGATGCTGGAAATAGGGGGTTGATTGCACCAACTCCAAATTCACAAGTGTAGGTCGTTTTTCTAGACCGAGCATAAACCTGCGCTTGCATTATGCCAAAATAAATCGATTTCATTTAGTATTTGGGATTTGCAGGAATTCAACTTTACCCTCGGTTGGGACACCCTGTATGTTAATTTAAAATTCTAAAAATGACAAATCAGAATGGAGAATTGACAGACCTTTACAGTAAGGTGCCACTCGACCCTTATTCCCTATGATGAATTTCGAAATTAGGGTTGCTGGGGGTAGGGGGTTGATCTGACAAGTTTCGAATTATTTCGAAAAATGCTCCCCCTCGAAACAAAAATCGACGTGTCTTGGTGTTTTTCGCTAATGTTACTCATTTCGGAGTTATAGGGGGGGTCAAATTTTCGTTGGAACACACTGTATATATATGCTGCGTTTCAAATTTTCAGGAAATTTTACTGAAAGCTCTTTCTTTCAGTATTTATTTGCGGTGCTTCATGCCTAATGTTTGAGTGTTATTTCCGACTTTTTCTTGACAAATTACACATATTGCTTGTTATTCTGCCTATGGAATTTATGATAATAATTAATTATGTCGACCAATATTTTCGGTTAAACTAATCTCAGATAGAGGAGTCTGATGGCGTTATGAAACATAATATTATATTTCTTATGAGCGTACTTGGAACAACACTCTAGTTGTCCATCATGCTATTAACAAAGGCAAAACAAATATGCGAATTGAACTTTCATATGGTGCTCCTGCAAAACTTTCTTATTGTCAATGAAGTAATTGAACCACACTTCAAATAGGAGCTGAGATGTATAGTTTTCATATAACCTGAAACGAAAATAAAATGGGGATTTTCTGTAATGATTTTTAAACCAAACCTTGTAATCCCATGCGGAATCCCATCCAAATCTACTATTCGATTTAAAAATAACACATTCAACTCTACATACGGTTTCATCAGAATCGATATCGTCCTCCGAATATCCAATTTCGGGGGTTAAGTGGGCATGACAACCATCACTTAGAACCTCTCTTTGTCGGATCACGAAGCCACTGAAAGTGGTAAAATTTTATGTTTTCAGGAAGAGAACGTTTGGTGGACCACTGACCCGTGCCTATTCTGCTTTCTTGCATTTCCTGAAAGATACATTGTATTGATGTTTTCCTGACAAGTGTTCTGGCATTCAGGTCAATCTATGATTTCAGTTGACGACCTTTTTAACAGGATTCGTTTGTACAATCAATGAAACTAAGCAGTTTTCTGTATAGAAATGTACAAAGAATATGGGAAAATTTAAATTTGTTTATAGTAATTGTACAATTGGAAAAAGTAATAGGCTTAGGTTTCACAAAATATGATGAATGAAAATATGTTCAACGGGTGTTTCGGATTTCATCCCATTTTCAGGAACTAAGAGTAAATTAAAATATAGCGAAAACATTCATACCTTTAAGGGAAGTGGGAACAAACAATCTGGAGCTTTTGATTGATTATGTTTGTGTCCTGATGAAATTTATATAAAATATAATAATTATAATCTCTTCTCTTGTAATTTGAATGTAGAATATAGATTTTTTGAATTCTAATAGATTATTTTCGTTGATACAATATTCTGAAAGACCAGTATATAATGCATCATCAATTATTGATTTTTTATGGTTGTCTACTCTAATTTTGATGGAGCGACCAGTTTGACCTATTTATACTACTGTGTTCAAACAGCAAGGTGACATTTGAATTTGAATTGCGCGCGCAAATATGCGCAGTGATCTTAATTTGGGTTGGTAGGACTCTTTGATATCTGTGTCGAGATATACATCAGAATATTCATTAGTGTTTGAGATACGCTTCGTTTTGTAAGCTCCTAGAAACTAATTTTTCGATTTTTATAATGTCTGCAACTGTTCGGTGAATAATTTGCATTAAATTCTGTTTGCGGAATGAATATTCAGCTGCTGATTTATTAAGGATGGAGCAAATACCTTCGGTGTAGGGTTTATGTCCAAAAGAAATGTTTACAAGTGGTATAATGAGTTCCAAAAAGGTCGAGAATATGAAGAAAAAGAAGAGCGTCCCGGTCGACTATCAACGAATGCCACGTTCGAAAAATCAAAGATTTGGTGATTGTAAATCTTGGATTAACAATAAGAGATTTTTTGTCAGTCAGTTAAAATCATTTTGTACGATGTTATAGTCCCCAAACGCTCAAAATCTCGATTGGTACCGAAATTACTGATAAAGCATCTTCTCACACTGAATAAATTCTTCGTGACTATTTCGCCAAAACTCCCACCCATATTGTTCCATTACTGCTGTATTCACCTGATTTGGCACCGTGTGACTTCTGGTTATTCAGCAAACTCGCAATATTAAGAATTTCTGGTGAATAATTAAATCTATTAATCGTTGAGTTTTACACCTCTATTCTCAGAATGTAGGATTTTAAATTATGAATTGAAAGAATGTATTGTGTTTGAATCCTTTCTCGTATAACGCCGTCTGATTAATGGTGAAATTTGTTTCCGTTAAATTTATGAATCTCTTCAAAAGTTGATGAATAGAAATATTGCTGTTGATTTCTTTAATTAATTTAATTAATTAATAAATTTCATCAATTGAGTTTTATATTTACTCTGGATAATTTTATTAACCTTCTTTCATTTCAGAATTTAAAATTCTACATTCTGAGAATTGAGGTATAAAACTCAATCTTCTGGAAGTACTTGAGATTAATTGATTTAGGTATTCACCAGAAATTCTTAATGATCAGTAAGACATAAATAACTCACTCTTATTGAACTTATTTCCTAAACACTAGTTCAAATACAGTAACTCTGAGTGGATTGCACCTTTAGTCTATATAAGTATATGTTAGTGAGATATTTTTGTAGTATTCATTCCCTCTTGACAAAGATATTGTGTATCGAAACGCGTTGAGCATTTATTAATATATTGTAACGTTTCTTAGTTCTTGAAATTATTTGAGGGTTCAAATCAAACACTTCAACGTTGCAAAATTCTAACTAGTTTATTTACACGTGGACTGAACAATTATGACACTAAACGAAGTGACTAATTTATATAACACAATCGATACTGCTTAACTTATCTCTAACACTTTGTTCACTTATTCGCGCTTTGTATTCAAACTGCATTTTCGCGCTTCGCGCTCTCTTCTTATATGAAAGGACGGATTGTCCTTGAACATTTGCGTAACTTCGGCTCTGTTCCACATCTTCGTTCGAGAACCTTCCGGATACGGCAACACTAATTTCTTCGTAATACGGCTCGCTGAAACCCTTGAATCTTTCTCGAATTCTCCCGAAAGTGCCCCGCAACTATTCACACCGCGGGGACGTGACAGGGTCGGCTTCAGAGACGATTGGATATTGTTACAATATTTAAGTAGAAATCATCGTTTACTTGTGTTTTAATTTGTCTATTATATCATCGTCGTGCCAATTATAGGACGATTATTTTTTCAAAAAGAAGTTCCTTCGTGAGAGAAGAACCGTGGATAATCTATACACAAATGTATGAAACATGGACATTCTGAATGAGTACTAATGAGAATCGTTTTTCATAATTTGAATATCGAAAAATTGAGTATTTTTATGCAAATGTTCAATTTCTATAGTTAATTATATCATATCGTAAAATGAATTTGAGAATTTTAAAAGGAGATTTTCAATCGTTCATCAGTACCTGTGTAATTACAAAGTATATCATCAATATATTTACTAGTAAGGAACATTTTTAATTAAAATATTTCATGTAGAGTGAAGTTTGTTTTCAATATTGGTTATGAAGATTTCGCATATGAGAGGTGAAATAGTAGAACCCACTGGAAGAACATCTAGTTGGGGATGAATTTCAGTATAAAAATTATCAAAGAGGAACCGAGAATTAGTTAACCCATTTAGCCCTACTTCCTTTTAAAACGATTGAGGTTGTCAACCTAACTCGTTTCCGATGAAGTACTCGATTCTAGATGGCGCCACTTGTATAGCATAACAAGTGATCTATTCAAACAAGTTAAGACGCTCAACCGTTGCAGACGTAGAATTCACTGATTAGCCAGTGTTGAAGTGGAGTTTAATTATATCGATCATAATATCCAAAAGGTGGTAAGTGAATTCTTTCATTTTCGTAGTGCTTGATTTCAGTCCATCAATTATTTGAGTTGAGTTGACAGAGTGGGCCGAACATTTCCATCTGCATAACCTCACATTCTTTTTCATACTCCGCTAAATACGAGACAATTCAAAAAGCTCTCCTTTTAAAACGACATTCATCGACCACCGTCGAATCAATTGGAATGTTTTTGTTTCAAGTACAAAGATGGTCGTTTTAGACCTTTAACGTTAGCTGAAATAATGGCAGAGATCGATCAAATTAAAAATGACGTTCCAGAAGAAAAAGTAATTTTCCCTCCTGTGAACAACTGCGATTCAGATGAAGACTCCGGAGATGACACACACACAGTCTTATTGGACAATTTACCGGGAACTCAACTCAGAGCTCCTGCTGAAGTACGGATGCAAACTGAAGATGACTGGGATAGCGACGATGATAAGCCTCTCTCAGAATTTGTAGAACGAAGACCAAAACTTTCGATAACGAAGAAAGTGATTTGGACTTGCAAGAGTCGCCTCTGACTCAATGGATACCAATGTTATCGGCAGATAACCATCTTTCACCAGCTAGTACGTTTTAATTATTCTTAGATGAGGTGTTTAAGAATTGAAGAATAGGATCATTCTTGAATTCTTAAAAACCTTCGCCCAGCAGAAGAATCGTGCCGGGAATATCACAAGAAATGAGCTACGTTGTTTTAATGGAGTTCTGTCAGAATAGGGTTGACAACATCATATCATATGAGAAGCTATATCGCGTAATAGATTCCAGCATATAATAATAATAAAAATACAGTATATTTGCAGTTCATCGATCATAAAATTAACAGAACGAGTATTTTTTACACTCAAAAGAAATCGCTTCTAACAAATAAACAAATGAGAAGCAGAGGCTTGAACATCAAAAATTCCTTGCCTGTACACTTTTATATAAACTTGAAACATGTTTATCTCCTTGATTGGAAAACTGAAACAATGAAGCAAAATAAGAAAATACGTCCAAAGAGAATTTGATGCACAGATATCTCGCATTGGCTACTGGTACAATATAGTCAAGTTAAATTTCGGATTCACAGTCACATTCGGGTATAAAAAGTCACATTAGCAAAAAAAAACCGGTCATATTAGGGAAAAATAAGTCATACTTGGGAAACGATGGTCTCTTTTCAGGATTGAGTCATATTCTTGGGGCTAAATACGCACTGGATCTTTGTCCTATTCTTTTCTCTGATCTTGGTGTTTCGTACTTTTCTTTGCTCCAAGTGTTGTAGAGATATGATGAGCAACATTCGCTCAATTATTATACAAACATGGATTTGAAGGATAAATATTTGAAAATTCTGAACTCAAAATTTTTCGAGCATGCCCTTATCGACGAAAATCATTGTATAGACGAGTCAATGATACCATATTTTGGAGGTCATAGTGGAAAACAATTCATTCGTGGAAAACCTATCAGATGTGGATATAAGTTTTGGATAAGTGCTCTCCGACTATATAGTTATATAGTTCATTTTGACCTATACCAAGGTTCTTCAAGAACGTTGCCAGATAAGTACAAACATATGGGTCTTGGCGCATCAGTAGTTTTACAATATGCAGGTTTATTGAAAAATAAGCCCGTGAAGGATTTCATTTTTTTTTTTTTTTTTATTGAAAAATAATATCTCAATAACCCTTTCAGGTTTTGACAGATATAGTTACAAAATATAAGATTATTTTATGATCAGATTTACATTCGAATTTGTATCAAGTGTTCTTGCAATTTTTTTAAATTTTGTGTGCGTTATCTCCTTCACTTCACGGGAAAGCTTGTTATAGAGTCTGACACCCTCAGATAGTATGCGTCTTTCCCCACATTGGTTCTGTGAGCTAAATAATTCAGTTCTTCATTTCTTCTGGTTGCGTGGTCATGTACTTCAGATCTAGTTGTTAAAATAAAATCATCATCTTGTATTTCATTGTCGAGAAATTTTCTCACCAATTTCATAGTTTCAAGCTGCCTCAGTTCTTCTATGGTCAAAATGTTTGTTCGTTTATATACTTCCTTCTTAGGTGTCATTGAGGAATTTTATACAGGACCTTAATAATTTTATTTTGGCTTCGTTGCAGTTTTTCATTTCTATTACGTTTCCTGTTGCCCAAAAAGATATCAAATAAGTTAACTTACTTTTAATGTAAGCTTCATACACCATTTTCTTCTCTTTCATAGGTAGCACGTCCGAAATTTTGTGAGCTAATCCCCTGTAATAGGAAAGATTCTTGACAAGCTGCCTGATGTGAGGAGTCCATTTCATATTCTTGTCTAACGTGAGGCCGAGATATTTAATAGTGTATTGTTCAAGAATTTTGTTGTTATTTAGATATATGTTTTTTCGATTCATTCTCGAAGTTTATAATATGGCACTTTTCACTATTCAGGGTTAGCTTGTTTATCTTTGTCCATTCCATCAACCTGCCAAGATCTCTTTGCATCTGTTTTTGAGTCACCTTATCATCTTCATTCACATAGAAAAGAGCTGTGTCATCAGCATATATCATAACCTTCCCACATAGTTGTTGCCTCTCAAGATCATTTATGTATAGTAAATATAGATAAGGGCCCAAAATTGATCCCTGCGGCACTCCGTAATATATGTTTTTACATTCACTCACTTCATCCCCAACCTTGGTGAATTGCTTCCTATTCTTCAAGTAAGAAGCAAAAATATCAAGTGAACTTCCTGCCAAACCCATTTGTTTCAACTTACGCAACAAAACACTCGGATCAACCGTGTCAAAAGCTTTTTGAAAGTCCAAAATTAAAGCAGTAACACATTTTCCCTGGTCCATTTTTGTTTGTATAAAATTGAGTATATGTGTCATCGCAGTTTTTGTACTTCTTTGCCTTTGAAACCCATGCTGAGACTTGCTGAGAATATTCATATTTAGTATGTGTGCTGATAATCTGTCATGCAGGATTGTCTCAAAAATCTTGCTGAAAACTGTCAGGTTCGCGATTGGTCTATAGTTATTCGGACATTTTTCATTTCCGTTTTTGTGCACTGGAGTTATTCTAGCAATTTTTAGCTCATCCGGAAAACTTCCCTCTCGAAAGTGGGAGTTCACCAACCTAGCTATTATTGGAGCTATTTTGTTCTTTATTTCTTTGACTAGTTTCGGTTTAACTTTATCATATCCTGCTGCAGCATTTGTTTTCAGTTTATTTATGATTTTCACGACCTCTTTGGATGTTGTTGGCCGCAAGTACATCATTGCTGATGGAGGAGATTCGTCACTTTTCTCTTCTAGTCTACCAGGATTGTGGCTATTAATTTTCTTTGCTAGGTTTGCTCCTACAGTGACAAAATGGTTATTCAGTATAGTTGAGATCTGTTTTCGACAAGTTGTGACAGTTCCATCTTGACTTTCAAGTTCTCGAATATCATTAACTTGTAGATGTTCTTCGTTCTCAAGATTTTTTATGATTGACCACAGTTTTTTACTGTTACCCTCTGCACTTTGTAGTTGATTTTTGAAGAATTCTCTTTTTGCCTCTTTAATACATTTTTTGGTGTCCCTATCCTGTACTTTGAATTGTTGTTTGAGATAATGTGAGTCTCTGTTCTTCACCATGCTTTTATAGACTTTGTTTCTCTGTTTTATTTTTTCATATATAATTCGAGTCATCCATCACTCTTTCTCTGTCGATGCATATTTTTTTGTTGTTACTATGGTAGTCTCGGAGAGAAGTTTTATGATTATCTCTTGGAGCTCTTTGAAACTTGTTGTACTTTTCTCTTTCAGTTCCATATTCAATAATTCTTTTAGTTTGTTGTAGTCCGTTTTTGTTTGTTTATACTTCTTAATCAGCGACTTTTCATGCTTTTCACGTTCATTTCGAATTCAATACTTTTGTGGTCGCTTAGAAGAGTATCTTTGAGGATAATTTCAGAAAATCCGTTTTGATTTCGATTTGTTAGTACATGATCTATTATAGTGTCTTCTCCTTTTCTATTTATTCTGGTTATACTTTGTTGATTTTATTTATTATACTAATATTATTACTTTTCAATACGTTTTTGTAGTCCATAACTTTTTGTTTATTTTTGCTCAGTAAATCTAAATTCATGTCTCCAACTATAACTAGATTTTTAGTCTTGAAAATTTTTGTTCAAGAAACGAAAAAAATGTGTCTATATCACTTTTATTCTGTCTGTATATTGCACAAAAGCTGGCATTAGAATCCTTCTGCACTATTTTCACGAAATTGTTCACTTTTTCTACCGTTTCACATAATGATACTGTAAAGTCTAAATTTTTCCTCACATAGATAGCTGAGCCACCACCACTTTTTGTAGATCTGCATGAGTGAACACTTCTATAATTTTTTATTTGAAATTGTTCTGTTAATTCCTCCTTCAACCATGTTTCAACCAATATTATGACATCAGGTACTTTCCGACTAATGATAGTTTTCAGTTCATCAATTTTCTTTCGCATGCTCCTTATATTTAGATATAGTATTTTGAATTTGTTCAGTTTTTTTGTTCTAGATTTTGAAGAGTAGCTTCATCTCTCACTTGTATTATTTTACTATCTTCAGTTTTGCGTAAAAATATTTTTCCCTGTGCGAACCAGGCAAACTTATATTGCAATTCTCTCTTCTTATCGCGAGTTAATTTGAACAGTAACTGATTCTGTCTTGTAAGCTCATGGTTCAAGTATATTATACTGTCTCCAGTCAGTTTCAAGTTCTTTGTTGTTATTTGACTTCCTTTCCTCTTGCTATACAATATTATAATTTGACAATTACTTCACCTCACTTTTTTAGCTCAAATAATTGAAATTAAAGGGCCATAAAGCAACTGGAGCACTGAGGGAAAACCGAATCCCATCATCATCTCTATCTAGTTCAAGTGTACTAAAAACATCGAGGTTATTTTGGGCATACTTTGGCGGATGACGAAATCATCTTCGCCAAATAGAATGACAACAATGTAGCATCAAATGCTTCAACAGTGTTTCCAGTAAATAGAGTAAAGTGCATATTCCACTCTGAGAAGAAATATATTTATATAGATGATCCAGGCTTGACAAAATCTTACAAAGAAAATATGGGAGGGGTGGCGATCAGAATCCAAGTGACACTAGAGTTAGCATCAGGGGAAAAACGGTATTTTTCTTTATTTGCTCATTGCATTGACATGGCTGAGCGAATCATAAGGACAATGGCGGAAAACTTGACCAACTAGAATTCAGAAGATCTATAGCAACTGAACTATTAGAATCTAACAAGAGAATGAAAAAAAGAGGACCTTTCAAAGCTTCTAGAAATTCACACAATTTTTCACTTTATGACAGACTGGATCATCTCATTGGTTATAATAACAATCAGCGACGATGTGTAGTATGCCATAAAAAAAGCAAATTTTATTTTCCAAAAATGTGATGTTGGCTTGCATCCGAAAGATTGTTTTGTTTCTTATAATACTATTTAATGTTAAGATGTTCTTTGGATGAAAAGAAGGACTTTGTTTGAAATCAATCGATAATTTTATATGGGTATGCTATAGAACTACTGTTTTCAGTTCTTTTTATATCATCTATTGATTCAAAACAGGTACCTCGAAAAGGTAAATGGAAAAAGAACAAAGTCGGCCAGTGCCATATCAGGTGAATACGGTGGTTGTTCGATGGTATTTGTTTAGTTTTTGGCCAGGAATTCATTCAGCATAGTAGCCTTGTGAGATGGTGCATTATCGTGATGCAAAATCTATGAATTTTTCTTTCCACAAATCTGGCCTTTGTCGGCGAATTTGCTCTCTCAAACGCTGCCTAACGCTCAGGTGAGCGTTCTTTATTTACTTACCGACCTTTCGACAAGACAAGTGCACAAAACTGTAGTATTCAAAGAAAATATTTCACATTACCTTGACTTTCGATCGACATTGACGTGGCTTCTTCGGTTTCGGTTTATTGGGATAGTGCCGATGATTGTTGACTAGTTGACATGTCAAACTCATAAATTCAGGATTCATCACCAGTTACAATGCGTTTTATGGATGTGCGGTAGGCATTGACAGGTTTATATCTTGTCTTCAGCCACGTTAACGCAATTCAATTTCTGGAGAAAATTCAGATATTTTGGAACTAATAGAGCGGCAAATAATAGTTAAAAATGGTACGAAATGATGTGCGAGACACAGAAAGTTCATTGTTTATCTCTCTCAAGTTCAAATGACGATTTCTAAAAAGCATTTCCTTATTTTTGTCGATGTTAACTTCTGTTGATGACTGACCAGAGCGAGGTAAATCTTCCACCATACCTCGGCCGCTGTTTAATTCACTGTACTACTCATATGCACGTGTTTTGATGAAGTCGATTCACCGTAAGCCTTCTGTAACAATTTCAATGATTCGACTCACAAAACTCAATTTGCAACACAAAATGTAAGACAAATTCTATGTTTGATATTTTATACATTGAAAAATCGCAAAACACAATTGTGAGAACTGACAGAATAGAGCACTGTTAACAAATTGATAGATCGCGTTTAAAATTCGCACCAGTACAGAAAACAGTTAGGCCAACTTAGCAACAACAAAAATTTTGATAGTGGTTTCAAGTCCCGGCACTTTTTTGACAGAATGTATGTCTGCTTTGAACAAAACTCCATTGCTAGCATCGTTGATGCTGTTCGGGGGTCAATTTGTTTTCAGATTTATATTTGAGTGTGAGTAATAATTTGGAAATATTTATTCGGTGCTGATGAGAGCATTAGAGTGAGTGATTTTGATTCTTCTGTTAGTAACAAAGTATGTTTGACTGAGTGCTGGGCGATGTTTAGTTAAATTTGATATTATTCTTTTAAGACAGCAGCAAAGTTTTGAGTTCCCGATTTACTTCACTCTTCCGTTTTACAAAGCAATAAAATATCATAGATATAATTATGTCCCACAAATAAGTACGGGTCGACAAGAACATCTATGCGGGTGAAGTAGCCCCTCCCTTTGTTGCGCGTTAACTTTGCTGGTCACGTGGCCAAGAGCTCAGTTCTCAATAAACCTTCGAATCTTTAAGAAGAGCTAAGCGAACAGGACCGTAACTTGCAAATTTCATTTCAATATTTCTAAGTTTTGGTGGGGATGGAGTTCGTTCCAACTACAAAGAGAAAAAATTGAATAGGCAATCGAAGGGAATAATTGCGAATGTCATTCATTTCATGAAACGAGAAGGAATACAGAATGAACCTGTAATTTCTTTGAAAAAGGTCCAAGAACGTGTAGCTGTCGCAACAGTCGTAGGTTTGCGAACTGTGCAAAAAAATTCGAGCTAAATGAAGAAGATTGAAGATAGCAAAAATAACAGTTTTTCAACGATAAAAGGAGAAGAAAATCAGCGGGGAAAACAGATCTCGATGACTTCGATAGAGTTCAGCTTCGTAGGTTCGTCGTCAATTCTTACGTCGTCAGTACAATCGTACCCACATTAAAGCGAATCCATCAAAAGTTCGTCGATGAGAAGGAATATGCCGGATCACGAGAGAGTTTTCAAAAATTTTCGAGAGGAATGGGTTTACGTTGGATTAAGACGAAAACGAATAAAAAGCTACTTATGGAAAAACCTGAACTACAGCAACTACGTTTGAATTATTTAAGAAGCATCAAACAATACCGTCAAGAAAAGAGACCAATAATTTACATGGACGAAACATATATTCATTCCTCCCATACATACAAGAAGACTTGGAGTAAGGAGACAAACGACGACCTATATCAGCCTTTTTCAAAAGGAAAGCTACGCAGACTACAAAAAATGGTTGTGAGAAAAACTTATTCCAAATTTACCATCAAAATGTGTGTTAGTGATCGCTAACGCATCATAGTACAATGTACAAACAGAAAAACATCCGAACATGGCTTCCCGAAAAGAAGAACTGAGAAAGTGGCTGCAATGTCGAGATATTGCCTTCGCAGATGGGATGCTCGAAGCAGAACTTTATAATCTTATTAAATTGCACAAACCCAGATATAAACTCCTGAATGATTGGGGCCACGATGTACTTAGACTTCCCCCATATCATTCTGACTTAAGCCCGACTGGAAAAGTTTGTGCAGCCATGAAAGTTTATGTAGCTGACAGGAATGTTGATTTCTCGATAAAAAATGTGGAACAACTTTGTGGTGAGTTTTTCTCTTAGTTTTCTCCAGATCAGTGGGAATCATTATGAGAAAAAACGCAGAAAATTGAACAATCTCTACTGGAGTAGGAACCTATGCTGGATGACGATATCGACAATTTCATAATTACTTTGCAAATGATAGCAACAGCAAGTGTTCTTGTTCTGATGGGGCACTATGTGACATAGAAAATTTTCAATTTTTCGTTATCGAACTCATTCTTTGTTTTATATTTGAATTGTATGCAAATATTATCTAGATAAATAGAGTTTTCACCATTTTCAATGAATTTGTATCATTAAACCCATAACCAGTTAAATCTGAATCATTCGTTCTCACGATGGCGCAATACGATTGTACCTCTTAAAATTTCCGTTTTCTTTGTTATGTCGTTAATCCAATTTAAACTCATCGAGGTATCACAAATATACTAGGTACTTAGGAAAAACATAGTTACTATTCATTTGCCTCAAATCCCTATTAAATATAACAATATTTCATCTCATTGTACCGATTCCAGGTATTCTTGATTATTATGAAGGTTCAGTTAGAAATACCCCTGCCTCGAGAACTTCCTGTAGTCTAACTGGATATGAGTCTGTAACTCACTTCTTTGTAATAGAAATTAAAATGATCGAGTACCTTGGAATGCCATATGTCTAAGAGGGATAATTTTCACAAAAAGCCCTTAGGCCGACCCTGATATCTATTTGACACTTAATTGCAGAACTTATTATTCATCTTACTTCCTTCTCTTGCTATCTAATTTGTTCTTCGAGCATCTTACAAAAATTTCAACCGCACAGATATTCTTGTTGACTTGTACTACATATTATATTAAAAACACTATAAGGTCATAAGGTCAACACAATATGTACGAATGAGAAAAATCTATGTTCCTACTTGGCAGTTACAAAGACCGACTTGATACAGATGAAAATAAGCAATGTATATGAATTATATTGTAACGATTCTCCTGCTTTTCAAATAGATCAAACTGGTCGTTCCAACGATATTAAAGTAGACGAGTATGAATATAAACACCTCAAAAAAGTCTAGGGAACACTTACCAATATCTTTAAAATATGAATTTGATGATTCGAATTTATAGAAATCTTTCGGTTTTGTTAGGATGTACTGTATATAATGTATTCTCAAGAAAACAAAATAATATTTGACTTCTCCAAAGCACCTATTATAAAAAAACTGAAATTTGAAAATGACGAAATTTGGTAAAACACAAAAAAAATCCTGAACTAATATTTTCGAAACGATATGGAAGCACTCATATTTTCAGTACCCAGAAGGTCCACCTCTGTTATTAATGACACTTTGGCATCGTCGTGGCATGCTCAATATTAAATTTTCTATTACATTTTGGCCTAAGTCATTCCAAGCCCCCTGAACTGCTTCCTGTTCATGATGGAAGACGTTTTGACGCAGGAGATTTCTTTTTAGGGTGTCCAACACATGCTCGATGGGATTCAAATGTGGGGATCAGGATGGCCACGGTAGAAGATCGATATCATTCTATTCAAGAACTTTCAAGACAACTCTTGCACGATAAGGAGGGGCATTATCTTGTTGGAAGAGTGGATTTTGACCCATTGTTTGGAGATACGGTACCACTACAGGTAAAACTATCTCATTTGCGTGAGAATTTCCTGTGAGGTTGTTCTGTATGAAAACGAGGTCAGTTCTTTCACCAAGGCGTATACCTCGCCAAAACATCACTGATTCGCCTCCCTGTCTAACAACTTTTCGAGCATGCTGGAGACGGTTTCGCTTTCCAGGTTCCCTTCATATTCGAATTCTTCCCGAATCGGGATAATAACTTAATCTAGATTCATCACTGAAGAGAACTGTGGCCCACCTCTCTTGATTCCAGTTTACGTGTTCTTGGCACCAAGCTGAACGAGCAGGCGATTTCCATGGGTCAGTTGTGGAACTCTTAAAGGACGTCTGGAGTGGCGTCGACCTTCGTGCAGTCGATTTCTCACAGTTGGGTCAGCAATTTGTACATTATGAACTCGTGATAGCTCTTGAGCTAATTGAGATGCTGTGGTCGTGCGATCTCTTCTGGATTGTAAAACCAAAAATCGGCCTTGGGCGACTGTTGTAATCCTGAAACAACCTGTATGGCGTTCTTTCACGCTACCTGTTTCATTGAAACGCGACCATAAACGGTTTGTGACACTTGGGCTACTTCCCAGAACCCTGGATACTTCCCGTTGTGAGCTCCCAGCTTAGAGCATGCCAACGGCTCGTAACATCTCTTCTCTAGTCAAATGTCGTCTTTCCATGGTCGAATCACAAAACTTGAATCTTTTATTTGTGCTTACAACAGAAACAAAGTGCCAACTAACTGATTTCAAACACTGAATACATGAAATTATTATAAAGCAGCGTCGCATCTGCTGCATTTTTAGTTTTTTATAGAAAAAACTAAAAACTGAAATCTGTTGCGGCACTCCACATAATTTGGTGAGAAATTGATGCAGGTGTTCATTTCCTAAAGAAAATCATCCATATTGATACGATATATCGTCATTCAGAAGTGTTCCCTAGACTTTTTTGAGGTGTTTATGCTATAATCGTGTCAAACTGATGGCTGCTTTAAGGCGTCGAATACACTTCAAAAAGTATCCCCCAAACAAAATCATTCAACGTGTTTCAGCAAAATTTTCCAATCTCTACGGGATGAAAAATATACAGGATGACTCGTTTGAAATGGTTTAGTCTATATACAAAACTTCCGTGAAAAATTTCCTGATTTAAAGTGAAAACGTTAACGCAATCCATTGTGTGATTCAGAAGAAATTAACGGAGAAAAACCCAGTAGCGTAATTGCTTCACACTAGATAGAGATTAGTTAGATTTATTGAACATATTTCTGTTCCTAAACTAAGGACGTAGCACCGAACACCATGTCGATTTTTCATTCGTGTTTTCAATGTTCAACTGTTTTATATTGCTATATGCCTGTCTAGGCAGCTGTTGTTCTCGATCATGCGATGAGACGCTTTAAGGTGTGGATGATTGATAATCCAGAAGCTTGGGAGTTCAGAATTCAATATATTCCAATAAAACCGTAAGATACAAAGAAATATTACTCATACTTTGTCATGATAACATCTCGTTCTTCATGAATTTCGCGCTAATTCCTTGAAATACAAGTTCAATATACTCTCCAAAAATCTGTCTTGGTGAACTAGGTCAGTTGTTTCAAGAAATAACTGAGAAAGTAACAATAATGATAATCCGGTTCCTTTCGTTTCAAATAAATATCAATATTCAATTCATTCAAATAAAAATACTTGAAATTTGCATACTAAAGGCATTCAACTCTTTTTAAGAAGTTATTTGTTAATATGATTGATTAATTTTGAATTTATCAATACATAAATTTTTGGATATCTATCTTTAATTTTACTAACATTGGTGCCTCGCGTCGTGTACTGAGATCGACAATTTTTGCTGGCGTAGCAATGGGAATCGAGACGAGACAATGGATGACAAAACAGGACACTCTAATGCTCGCTTATTCTCGTCTGGCCTCTCAAAGACCGTTCTGCTGACTTAAAGTAATTGATATAACAGAAACTGTTTGCATATCGGGATGAATTTAAGTAGGAATACTTAATGTTTCATGTTAGCTTTCCCCCGCATATAGACTTAAAACTGTACAATGAAACGAATTTATATACATCACTCTTTACCATTTACAATTTCCATGAAATCACTCAAACAATTCCTCGTGCACTGAATTATATTTCATGAAAATTAACAGGCCTATGAAATATAATCAACTTCAAGTACTTTTCGACCAATTGTATAATAACTCAATCTGCCACTAAAATAATGAGAGATATTCCGAACCGTGTTCAATCACAACTGATATAGTTGCATGAAAATACAGTTCAACTCCTAACTAGCGAAACATGAGTTGAATCAACTAAACTAAACAATTCAACGAAAACTTTTGAATTAATAAATATTGTCACAAATCAATCATCAAATAATATTATAGTCATTTCACGTGATACTGAATAGAGTTCAAACACAATTGTCGAAACAATGCAACAAATTAGAATATTGAAATTATAATTTCATGAAGTTCCCTTAGAACTTCCGCAATTTCATATCAATAGATGTAATGGTCCGAAATTAGATAGCCTGTATCTAATATGACTTTCATTCAGTTAACCGAACTCGAATATACAGTGTGTTCCTCTTGGAGTAGAAGTATCAGATGAATAGATCGAATGATCTTCATGAAAATTTGTATATTTTTGGGATGTTCCTGTGAACTTGAATACTATCAAAATTCTATCGCCTCAAGTTTTGCCCTAAAAATCAAAAAAAAATCTTATAACAATGGTAATCCGTCGTTCTTTCATTTCAGAATATGATTGTCTTCTATCCTATACCTCTAATCTAAATTTTACCATTAATGAATTAATAATGATTAATTGCAGTATTTTTGGTAATTTCGCAAGCGAGTCTCAAAAATATGAAATATGCCTATGGATAGGACTCGATCTCAGATTTTCATAGGAGCAAATGTCCACATTATCATTAATATTGTATTTTAACGATATCCAGTCGTCCCTGAAGCCGACCCTGTCACGTCCTGGCAGTGTGAAGAGTTGCGGAGCACTTTCGGGAGAATTCGAGAAAGATTTAAAGGTTTCAACGCGCTGTATTACGAAGAAATCAGTGTTGCCGTTTTCAGAAGGTTCTCGAACGAATATCTGGAACAGAGGCGAAGTTACGCAAATGTTTCAGAGCACTTGTATATAAGAAGAGAGCGCGAAGCATAGAGAATTCAGTTTAAGTTTGAATACAGAGCGCGAATAAGTGTTTGAGATAAATTAAGCAGTATCGATTGTGTTATATAAATTACTCAGTTAGTTTAACTGACTAACTGACTATACTGGGGTATAACTGAATAGAAAAAAAACTGTAGTAAGTTTATGCCTGTTACCCCTTTGCAACAGAGAACTATGGAGACGAAAGCGTTGAAATTCTTTCAGCAAGCCCTGATGGACCTCAATAAGAACATGAACGAAAAATCGAGTAAATTGAAGGAAACGGTGGAGGAAAACTCGAACAAACTAGAAGAAAAAATGATGAAAAATTCAAATAAACTGGGGGAAAATTGAAATAGACAAGAGGAGAAATTATCTGAAAATTCAAATAAATTAGAGGAAAATTTGTACAACCTGAAAGATGAATTGAATGAGGTAAGAGGGAAATGGATGAAAATATTTACAAGGTTAAAGAAAAGATGAAAGAAATGGAAGGAAATTTAAATTTGGTTAAGGAAAATCTGAATGATGAGATAGAATAGAGGAAGAAAAAGAGGAAGAGATCAACGAAAAATTGAGTGGCTTATTCGAACATCTAGATGAGAAGGAAGCAAAACTGAAAAGGTTAGAGCAATCATACAGAGTGAAAATAAATCAAAAGCCAATTTTGTTGAAAGTGGAGCATGGTATGGTGTTGAAGTTCAAAAAATGAAAATAAAACCTCCTTCTTTCGACGGAAAAATTTCTTGGTCGACGTATCAGAAACAATTTGAGGCGGCAGCCACAGCTATTGGATGGAATGAGCAGGAAAAAGCAACGTCTTTGATTGTAGCTCTACGTGGAGAAGCACTGAACATTTTGCAAACAATACCAGCAAGCCAGCAGGTATGCTACAACACGTTAACATCCTAGTTACAAATGAGATACGGGAATACTCATTTACAACTGTATATCACGCTCAAATCAAGTATCATATCCAGAAATCTACAGAGAGTTTGCAAGAATCCGAGGCTGATATAGCGAGATTAGTAGGATTAACCTACCCTACTGCTCCTGATACTTCTTGGAGCAATTAGTTATTCAGACGTTCGTAGATGGAATCAGAGATGGTGAAACTCAGCAGGCCTTGAGATTGGCTACACCAAAAACAGTTGCTGATGCTCTGGCCAAAGTTTGAGTTCGAAGCTTCAGGAGGACATTCTTTTCAATTTTACGAATTTCTTAGGTTAAAGGAGAACTCTGTTTCTGTGAAGAAATAGGAGGTTATAATACATATTACGATATAAATTCGACTAGCAGGTAACAAAGCAATTTTTTGTTATTTTCTATTTATTGATGTATTCGAATGAAAGGAGAGAGAATTACACATCGAAAGAAAACAATACTGCTTAGTATTCAATTTTGATGTGAGTGAAAATACTAAAGTGAAAGCTTGTCAGGAAAATGCGTAGAAACGGTTGATCCATACGCAGTTTCTTAAATGCTTCAAGAGAACAGGAAGAAAATATCTGACATACCCTTGATCTTCACTGATACATCAGTACCAGCTAGTCGTTAACTGTATTGTGAACAAAAACTGGAAACGGAATAATTGTGTCAACGTTTTATTCTTCATTTTAACCAAAACTTCGATTAGTCGATGTGAAATGATGGTATGGTAGAAATCTGAAAAATAAAAAGGAAAACATCGCATCAGAAATACCCAGTAGATTCAATGACAATCCTCTCATTCTTTCTCAGAATGGAGAGGTTTTTATCAATTTCAAATATTCAATTATTCCTCAAAAATGGTTCCTGGTGGAAGCTGTTCCAGTTTAAATTTATCATTTATATAAAAAAAAAATTTCATGCTAATAAACAATGGTAATATTCATGAATGAAATGCAACTCATAATTCCTCTGATTCTATGTCTGCGTTGCTACATTTCATTTGAACAATAGTGCCACTTCCTGAAATCCATACAATAAACGAATTTGCACGTTGCCTTAAATTACCATGTATAATGTATTCTTGCAACAAAGTTCGAAATGCAATATTCAAATAGGAAAATTGTAATTTCTCTGCAACTCAACGAATATCTATAAAGAATGATGAGCCAACAGGCGTGACAATTTTCAGGAAACACATTTCACTGGATTTTGTATTAACAACATAATGTGGAATACTTTCAATTATCTAAAACGAATTAAGTTTTTCAAAATCAGTTTTTTTTGTAAAGACTCTTAGAAAAATAATACGTGGTGATATAATTCGATAGAGCAACTATTTTGAGTTGGTCAACTGTAATGTGAAACCTCATTCGAATAAGTTCGGCGCCCAGGGCGATATTTATCTTAAGCTGTGAGTATCCGAGAGTTGTGTGCACAACTCCATACCACAGATTCTTCAGTTCAAAATGAATCAATTACCTATATGAACACTTTCTTCGTTAGAACGGTAGTGGTCTTGAAAGCTTAGAAATTTTTTCGTATTTTTTGAATAATTCAGAAACTCCTTGATTGATTCTGATTATTTTATGAATATTTCGTTGGGTACTATAATGACGAACTGCAATACAATTTCCCCATAATGACCTCGAAGTTACGCAAATGGCCGAAAAAAGTCAAATGTGCTGTGAATTATCATATTTTTTTACTGTTCACGCCTACATAATTCTATGATTGGTATTAAGTGGCTCGACTATTATGAATCTTTTCCTAACGTGAATAATTGTGATCATGATGAGTACATCAAAATAATTTTAAATTTACTTTCATTCTTAAGTATTTTTAATTACTGTAGTTGCTCAAAATATCGATCATCTATTTGAATGCAGAAATCAATCCCTCTTAAAAATTGACCTGCAGCCTGGGAATTATTTCAGCACTTAAAAGAAAGTAATCATGAGGTGTCAAGTCTAGAGATCGTCCTGGAAAACTTGCAGATGCATTACCTCCCAAACCTTCCAATTCAACAATTCATATACAGGGTATCTAAGAACTCGCGGACCACCTAAGTGAAATGAAGAGGTACATTATTGTCCATAAACCACATTTTTGTGCGAACTAATGATGGAAAGTTTTCCTTTCTGTGAGCCCATTGGGTATTCTTCCATTTTCTTCAATTTGTAATCTGTTTCCACCATAAGTTTGGTATGCTTTCTATTGCTGATGCTTTCTTGTTTCCTGAGTTGTTTAGTACTGATCCAAGTTCTATTGTCGTTATTTCTCTCATCTCATTCGCTTTATATAAAAGTCTTTTCATATTCTCTATCTATCTAATCCACTGTGCTTCTATGACGAACATCTTCTTTCCTATTTCTCTTCAGTATTGTTGGACATCTTCTTCAATTGGCATATCTGCATATTTCCTAGCAAGAACATTGTTGTGAAATTTACTCGCGTTTTCTGAGATCTGTTTATTTTGTTAATATTGGTTACTCCTTTCTGTTTACTTTCCTCGCTATTTGATGTTTCAGTTCTTCTGATGTTTAATCGTGGTCTTCTTGGTTTTCCATGCAATATTAACCCATTTGATCACACTTGACTCAAATGGGGATACTATATAAATAATATTACTAAAGACATCTAGTTTTCTAGTGAAATTTGATACCAAGTAAATAGTTGATAAAAAGGACTTCTGCGGTACATACTGGGATAAGTTGTGCATTTGAACAATAGATGGCTTCATCTAGTTTTTCAAAAACACAGAAATCTGGGATTATCTACTGTTGGATTTCATTGTATAAGTTGGGGTGGACTATGCTCATTTTTTATTTATATTTTTATGGCACAGTGGTAGTAAACATTTTCTAGGGTATGTAGTACAATACTTCATTTCAATAGATAGAAATTACTTTTATTCTGTATTAATGGTTTTGCTTCTATGACGAACATCTTCTTTCCTATTTTTCTTCAGTATTGTTGGACATCTTCTTCAATTGGCATATCTGCATATTTCCTAGCAAGAACATTGTTGTGAAATTTACTCGCGTTTTCTGAGATCTGTTTATTTTGTTAATAATGGTTACTCCTTTCTGTTTACTTTCCTCGCTATTTGATGTTTCAGTTCTTCTGATGTTTAATCGTGGCTTGTATTTTGCTGCTGACTCATTTGAGAGCAATGGGTTTTTGTGTGGTAATTCGAATTCAGTTTGATGTAGACTTAGTCTATAGTGAATCCTGATAAAGTTGGTACGCTTAGTACTGTATCTTTTGATGGAAGGAGCTCTAAAAGGATGACACATCACTTGAAGATATTAATAACCACAATTATCATAACGTAGATATTGTTATAATACCCCCTGAAGTAGATAAACTAACTGATAAATAGGATGTAGACGGAATTGAATGCGATCTTTCCGAACTGCCCCAAGATGTACTAAGGAAAATTGAGTAACATTATGATATTCTTCAAGATGTCAACGATGTTTGAAAACCTGATGGATGAAGGTATTTTAGAACTTATAGCAGAACTATCGGAATTATATGCAACTCATTCGTTTTGTGTTACTGCATATGGTTTCAAGATTTTTGTCGAAATATTACTCTTCAGTGGATACTTGTTTATTCAGAGTATTACCCGTCATTATCTGCGGAACTTTCTTAAATCATCACAGTCCAGGGGAGACCTTCTGGTTCTATACCCAAGAGTATTATACAAGAAGAAAGCGGTTATTGTCCAGTAAAAATTGAAAAACAATTACGGTGTAAGGTTTGTCATTTCAAAGCACGTTATAGACCTGTCAAATATAATGTTCTCCTCGGTAGCCCTCTGAATGTTCCAATGAACCCAAACAAACCCACCTATTTTTTTGCTAAAATTATATGAAAAAACTTTTATTCTCATGTAGATGTTTCCACTTTGCTTCTTAGATTGCACATTGAAAATGTGCAAAAATATCATGAAGCAAGAAAGAAATTTTGTGTGATCGAAAGGATTAAATGTAGAATGTAACCTTCAGGCTCTCCATTTTGAGCTAAACTTGATGACATTCACGCAGATCTGATAGATCTTTCCTTAGTTCATTGATACTATTCAGTATCAGCTTCTTTCATGGCGGTCTTCTGGAATAATTTTCCCTTTCATAGGCTTGGAATCTAGTATGAGTATATTTTGTTTAATGAATGCGGTTGCATAGGTGACATTTTTTGAGACTAGTATATTTTCCAGGATTTTCTTCTGTGACTTTTTCCTGATTCTACTTGGAATGTTGATGAGTTCTTTTGCTTCAGCACTATTGTTAATTTCCTCCAATGGAGACCTATTGATTTATACCATTCAATTTTTTTTCCTCTTCTAAGCTGTTTCCTTTGATTCTGTCCAATCGCATACCTTAATCTCCCTCTTTTTTGTACAAATTCTTCCACATTTTTAATATTGTTAAATCTATTTTTGTTGAAAACTATATTCGTGTCTATTTCCTCTCATTATTTTAGTCTTCCTGTTTTTCATCTTATATGCTATATGCTGTCCGACTTCTATTGTTTTTTCCAATGTCTTTCCTCATTTTCTTTATCTGTGGAATCATTCTCGATGGATGAATCTTTATTGCACCCACTACAACAGTGCATGTTCATATCAAGACGAGCCAAAAACCATTCACTAGAAAAAAATTGTCATTCTTAGAATTCACGTTGGCGAGAATTCTCCTCTCGAAAAAACGGTATGGCAAAAGGTGCGTGACTTATTATACCGTCGCTTTGCAAATAAATGACGTGATCAGTTTTTGTACCTTCATCAAGCGATTGGAAAAAAAATAGCTCCAAAATTTGATCGCATATCCATGAGCAGTTTAAAGGTTATTGTCGAAAGACAATTCTCTTCGTCGGTCATATTTAATGCCCAAAAACTCAGCAGGGAAGCGCATATTAAAAATTTTCGAAGGGATTTATGAATATTCGGTCGCCTTTGTGATGGAGAAATAATGCGCACGAATTCTTGGGCACCCGTATACAGTGTGCGGCAAAAGTCTTCGCACTGAGTGGATATCTTTAACGAGGAGAGTAGGAACTCATTTTTGTAAAAGGAGTTGTGATTTGTCAGGAGAGTCTACCTATTTGAGTTATGATTGAAATTTTCAGCTAACTTGGGGTGGGGGTAGCGGTAGGTAACCCCAAAATTTCAAATAGCAACCCCTATCGTGTGATACATCAATACAAAGTAATTTGAAATACGTTTTCCAAACAGTTCTTGGAACTGAAATCGGATAATTAATTCAGAAGTTACAGTCAAATATTTGGTTTTTTTTCGGTTCTCTTAGCTTTGTTCAAAATATTTTCCACATTACTTTAGCTTCGAGTAGCTGAGGCTCAATCCCAGTAGGAAGTTCATTCTACAAGATTGAATACTCGCTAGGGCTCTCAATTATACAACGTGTTTCGAAAGAAGCCGCCAAATCGAAGTACATTCAAAGACTGAAACGTCCGAATTTTTAAATGAAAATACTTCTATTTTTACACATCTTTGGATCCTCATTTTCAATACGCTTGTTCTGGAAATTGACAGTATAAAAGATCTCTGATATACTGTTTCGGACAAATCAGTGAAAATGAAATTCAATATCCAATTCAGAGATCACAGCAGAAAATCGGAAATTCAAGAAATTCACTAATTCCCGCTGTAGGTCACAAATACATAACTCAGTTTTGAGTATGCTATGGACGTCGTGTTTGCCTAATTGAAAAGATGCACCTTCAAGTTAACCCATGAATTTCATGTCATCCCTATTGCATTACCAGAAATATGGAGAGTAAAAGAAGAGAAATTAGATTATGTTAGAATGCTTTCAGTTATTTATTTTGATAACGACCAAATAGAGTAGGTAAACAATTTCAAAATTGTTCAAAATGACCGCCATTTTGTTGAACACATGTCGTAGTACGTCTGAAGCAATATTAATGTAGTTTTTGATGATTTTGTCTCTCAATGTTTCGATATTATCGCAGAGATAAACCTGGTTTTTGAAAAATCCTACAAGAGAAAATCACATGGAGTTAGGTCGGGGGATCTTGCCGGCCAGTGGATGAAACCATTGGCTCCAATTCACCATCTGAGCCGGAGCACCATCCATGTGTGCCGGAGCACCATCCAACAAAAATAAATGCTCAATGTCGGCGTTTGCATCTAATAAAGGCTCGAAAACAGGCCAGACTTGATCATTGAAAAGATACATTCCTACATGACGCACCTGTTAAATTTCCTTCAATGAAAAAGGCCCTATCAAAATATTGTCCCAGATACCTCATCATACATTCAGTTTTTCAATCACTTGCGTATGGGCTGGTAGCACTCGAATCCAATGGTATGTTCAATGACGACGCACTTGTCCATGCCTTATGAATGTGGATTCATCAGTAAAAATTATCCTTCTGCCGAAATGTGGATTTTCCTCGAATTGTTGTAGAGCCCATTGACAAAACTCCAAACGTTGTGCTGCATCGCGATCAAACAGTTGGTGCACAAGTTTTGTTTTGTAGGGTCTCACTTTTTCAACCTTGAAAATTCTTCGTACCGATCTATCACTCATTCCAGCTTCAAGTGTTCTGTTTCGCACAGATAATTTCGGAGACACCTCCGCACTGGCTAGAACGTTAATAGTTTGGTCAGGAGAAGTGATATTTTCAGGTCTTCCATTGCTTTTTTTTCTCTACTGAACCAGTTTCAAAAATCTTTGCACAGCTTTCTGGACGGTATGAGCACTTCGCACTGGTTTATCGATATGATTCTCCTTAAATAACTGCGCAGCTAGTTTCATATTACTGAATGAATGCGTCATTTTTCACAAGAAAAAAAAAATTTATCGAATACACTAACTAGAGAAGGCCTCTGAATCACTGAGTGGATAGAAAAGAATCAAACTTTTCCCCCCCAAACTTTTCGCCCCTAACTACCTTATGACTAGGGTAATCCATCACAGATTTGACTTTACGACAGGATCTATAATCCTTCATCCTTAGTGTAACTTATTCACACGTAGGTATACCTAAATACAAAAATGAGAACATAGAGATTCAAGGAATATATCTACTTGGCGGAATTCGTGGGTTAACTTACAGTAAACGAGCATTTCAGTTTATTCATCATAACAATTAGTTTTTTTAATTTGGGAGGATTTTATATGGTGAAATTCCATCATCAATAATAAAAACAATTACTGTGTTTTGAGAAATTTTACTTATTAATTGCGATTCGTAACGCGTTTTACTGCACCGTAGCTTCTTCAGACGAATGAATGTACAGAAAATAAGAATGAGAATATAAAAGAAATCTTCCTTAATAATTGAAAGCTTATTGGGTTGCTCCTTCTAAGTGGTTATTGATGAGAGGTATATCCAATAAATTTAAGGAATAGATTGCTCCTGAAGAGATTCAATAGAGGTGAAGGTCTTAAATCGACTTGTTCATTGATGAGTGTTTGTGTTTGTTGATTTTAAAGTTTCCCAAAGATCTACCTCCCAATTAAAATTAAATGTTAAAATTCTATGTGTTCTACCTATGTAGAAATTATCACAGTCATTGCAATTCAATCTAAAACACCTTATTTATTGTTTTTATCTGAATTGGTTTTATTTTTTTTATATATTTGAAATTATTGCTACTCAAGAATGATTTCAGTTTCTCGCTTGTAATGCCAACGTAAGTTGAGGTGTTGAATTTTTGTTTCAATTTATCGACAGAGTAAACTTTATTCAATGCGATTCTACTTTGTTTTTATTTAAAATATTATTCATTAGTTTGGGATTGTAACCATCATTTTTGGCAATTTGTTCAATCAAATTTAATTCTTTGTTGAAATTTTCTGGTGATAACGGGATGTTAATCAATCTATGAATAAAAATGTTGAAATTGTAACGTCTACGTTGTGAATCCAATTTTTGGATGTAATGAATTTATATGCTTTTCGAAAATTTTAATTGTCTATCTGTTCCTGTGAAGCAAATAATGATATCGTCGACATAGCGATACCAGTATCAACAATATTTACTAAGTGAATGAATATGAATTGATTTCTCTAAATTATTCATGAATATTTCTGCTAACAAAGGACTTAACGGATCGCCCATGATTATACAAATATTATACTAGTGAAGGCGGCTTGATTATAGGTAGATCTTTGAGAAACTTTAGAAATCAACAAACACAAACACTCAGAGTAGACTAATCAATGAAAAAGTCGATTTAAGCCCTTCATCTCCATTGAATCTCTTCAGGGAGCAACCTTTTCCTAAATTTTATTGGATATACCTCTCATCAATAACCACTTAAGAAGCAATGAGCTTTAAATTACTTAGGAACATTTTCATTTATATTCACATTCTTATTTTCTGTGCATTCATTCGTCTGAAGAAGCTACGGTGTAGTGAAACACGTTACGAATCGCAGTTATTAAGTAAAATTCCTTAAAACGCAGTAATTTTTCTTCATTATTAATAATTAGTTACTGATATTAATTTCTTTGACAATCTCAAGAAAACTTTGTGAGAACACTTTATTTGACAGAATTATTCTATAAACAATCTTTCAGGATCTCAATCCAGTGGCAAGAGAAATGTTCTGAGGCCTTATTTTGTGTGTACTAGTTTCTCGTCTATCTCATAATTTGTACGGTACACCTGGTACAAGAAGAGGTCAAGAATACTTTTTTACTCTGAAACTTCTGGACAAAGCTTATACAACTATCTCATATATTCTGTGCATAGATAATTTCGCACCGAAAAGTGGTAATGCAACTGCGATTTACCATGAATGCTAAGGTCCCTGAATGTTTGTATACCAAACAATATTGCCTAAAATGTTCCTTATAATAGTATCGAAATTCAAAATCGAAGTTCAGGGCGTTCAAGTGCTATGATAACAAATATTTTGTTTAGAACATCAAGTTCTGTATCGTGTATCTCGAAACCAAAATATCCCAGATATATTTTGCTCACTAAATACTTTGAAAACGATATGTCGGTCTAATCAAAAACCTACGGAAATATTTGAAATATTCAGTGGCGTTGATATTCTCGCCTAAATGAGTGTTCTAAACACTGGTACGAGTTTCTGACAGTTCCTTTACGGCTACATACAGGCTCACATACAGGTTTTTGTGACCTACCCCCACTCCCACTCCAAGTTAGCTGAAAATTTCAAACATAACTCAAATAAATCCTGACAAATTACAACTCCGTTGACAGAAATGAGTTAATATTATTAGTTTCAAAGATATTGACCTAGTGCGCAGACTTTTGCCGAACACTGTATAGGGACAACCCATCCAAGTTCAGTGATTGTTGTGTGATGGCATCATTTCTATAATAGAAATAAAAAAGTAGTCTAATATGATACAGTTGTTCCAAATATTGGTTGATGAATAATTAGATAAAAATATATAAAAAAAGTAGAATACGAAAATATTGCGTTGCTGATTTGACATTCTTTAAATTTTATGTTTTCTGTTTGTTTGATTTTTCTTTAACGTGCTCTATTTCTGCCTTTCGGCTAATGACACGCCGGGGAATTCTGTCACCTCACTAACCCGGGAATTTTGCCGAACCCATCTGTATTAGACAGGACCGACAGTTTTACATCTCCTCCGAAAGATGGACACTCAAGCGATTCCCAGAATCCGAAAAATCGCACCGACTTTGTGGGGATTGAACCCAGGTAACTCTGCGCAGGAGACGAGCATCATATCCCATACACCACCGAGTCGGCTAAATTTTATGTTTTGAATGTGATTGACTAAATAATATCATGAAAGGAAATTTTCACAATTAAATGAACTCTGGATACTCGTTTCTTGTGGAGGAGTGAAAAAAGATAAAACTTAGTCTGATCTGAAAGTGGACAAATTGAAGTTCATTACTTTCAGGACGCAGAAATTATGAGATTCTTGGAAAGAATACAGTTCTCGAATACCTATTCACAAATATTTCACAACCATATTGATTGAGTAAATTTCTTCTTCATTCCTTTGGCCTAATCCGCAGATTCAGCACAGTTGAAAATGACTGGTGATTCATTGAATGCAACCACATTAATTGGCAGTCATAGAAATTTAACGAATTATAGGGTGGTTGGGTCTCAGACAATTTCACCTGAATACTTAAGCACCAATATACGTAGCGTATTTCATTTTCAGTTAATATACCAGGCTTGTGCATTATTAACTAGCTTGTTACGGTAGAATTATTATGTATGAAACGACTTCGTTTGGGAGTTTCAACAGCTTCCAGATATTATTTCTAACTACATGAGTAAACTCCTGATTCGGATTACGAGATCGCGAAATGGTTAATGATAACGGTGTCAACGTGGAACTCATTGTTCATTGAGTAGCTTGAATGGAGTATCAAATGAATTTTCAAATTAATTACATAATTGAAATACCCTTCTTCTTCTTCCTCCACGGCGCCTTCATGGGCAGCACTCAGGCAGTTTGGCCCATTGTGATTGCCTTGTTGTGTTATTTTGTTATTTGTCTTGCAAAATCTTTTCATTAAGCTTGCAAGACTGTTATAGGGGCTTCCTGGATCATCCGGGCACTGGTTGTTTCAGTGCCCAAGTTGTTCAGTCTGGTCACCTTGAGAGTGATACATTCGAAGAGTATGTGTTCCGTTGTTTTATCATTTCTAGGCAACCACGGCACTGTGTGGTTTCCGATAGTCTCAACAGACTTTCATCGAGGGACAATAGTTCATATACCCTCTGCTTTGATTGCTGCCCCTTTATGAGCCTTTTTGAATGTCTCAGTCCCGAGATACCTGTCCAATAGTTCAGGGCCTCGGTGTTGTTTCAGTTTCAAAAGGAAGAAAGCACGTAGATCCATGGGATGGTCAGAATTGGTTTTGGTCCTGTCGACCTAACAGATGTTTCCATTTTGGCCTTGCTGTCTGCTACCTCTTTTCCTTTGATGCCCTGATAGGCTTGGCACCGAAGCAGACTAACTTTATTTGTAGCACTGAGTTGTCGAAGTGCAGCTTTGGATTCGTCCAATAGTTTGGATGTAACCTTCGTATCTTTCAAGTATCCACTCTGGTTGTCAGAGCAGATATAGATGTATGCGTCTCTGTAGTTCCTGTGTAGGTTTATCTCTATACACCGGAGAATAGCAAAATTTTTGCGTGTTACGGTGACATGGTCCCCCAGAGCAAACGTAATGTTTACCCTCAGGCCGTGAACGCCAAGGCCTGCACCCATCCCGATTTGGACCGTAAACCAGGTGATAGGTGGCTCTTATTTGATCTCCTCTTGTGATAAGGTCAGGTAAGAGTTCTCTAATTTCGTTCAGGGATGTGGAGTGTCCAGAAGTTGGACTTCTGTCCCTCGACATACCTCCTTCCCAGAGTCTGAAGGAGGTCTTCATGGCCGCCTCCCCCACCACTTTGTGTAGTGGAGGGATGCCCAGAAGACACTCTATAGAGGCCGTGGGTGTGGATCTCAAGGCTCCCGTGATTGCAAGACATGCTTGCCTTTGGATCTTGTTTGTGTTGTTCCATATTATCTATTTATCCCTCGCAGGCCACCATACGATGTTCGTATAGGTAAGGAGTGGTCTTATCACTGTCGTGTACAACCAACATATAATGTTAGGTTTGAGTCCCCACCTGAGACCAAATAATCTCCGGCAGGTCTATAGTGTGTTTTGCGCTCTTTGCGCTCATCGATGTAATTGGCCCAATTTAGTTTGACTTCAAGCATCACACCTGGATATTTCACTTGTTTTACTAGTCTTAGTTCCTCGTTAAACAGAATGGGTGCCTTGAAAGGCAGTATTTCACTTTTCGAGTGAATAGAATCATGTTTGATTCGTTTGGGTAAACAGACAGGTCGTTCTCTCTGCACCATTGTTCATTAATTCGCAGAGCGTTCTGCGCATCTTCATCTATGGTGCTGAGGTTTTCTCCACAAACAAGGAGGACGAGATCGTCAGCATAACCCACCGCAAAGTGCCCTGCATCGGCAAGGGCCCTGAGGAGCCCATGCAGTACGAGGTTCCAGAGGAGAGAAGATGCTCCTCTCTGAGGATACGCCCTGCTGGCGATTCCTTGGACGGTCGACTCACAAAGGTGTGCCTCAATGCGCCAGGTCAATACCAGACGTCCCAACCACCTATGGTTTTGTCTACTTTTATACTCACGATAGCTTAATTTATCGACATATAAAGTGTGTTGTTTAAAGCTCACTCTATCTATATCCCGGAATATTTCAAGAGTGACTTTGATTTTTTCCAGTCGTATCTATTTTCTCACAGCATGATTTCCATGCTTCTTCTTTGGATTTTTTGATCGATCCTCTGTATGCTCTTTTGGCTTCCTCGTAGTTGTTACAATCGTTTTTTGTGCTAGTGCACATCGCGTCTGCTTTTCATCCTTTGGGCAGTGAGTTCTGCTGTCGAACATAGGGTTGTCGTCCTGCCCCTATTGTATTATATATTGCAATTGTTATTGTACGCCAAGGTGATGATGGTTTGCGGTTTTCACCAGCAGCTTCCAGATCCTGGATGTTTTCCGGTGTTTTTGCTGTTGATTCAACCCTTTCCGATGGTTGTTCCAGGTATCGGTCCATATCGGTTTTTTTTGGGTTCCTGTAAGGTACTGGTCGTTCTTTCAGTTCATTCGTGATGTCGAAAAAGATGGTCGGAGAGGGATAGCACCTCTGTGGTCACTCTCTAATTTCAAATTTCTGGGTTGAATCGTTCACTGCATAAAGTCAGGTCCAAGACTTCTTTTTTATTTGATGTGACGTAAGTTGGTTCATTTCCTTCGCTGAGAAGTGCGAGCTTTGAGCTTTGAGGTTCTTTTTGGAATGATCGAAAAACTTACTTTTCTGAACTAATCTTCAACATCTGAAGTCATTTCAACCTGGAGGGACATTTTTCAAATTGTTTCTTAAGTGCTCTTTGTTCTGTTTCAATCTCAATCCTTCATTTCATGATTTGAATGATACTTCAAATTGAAGAGTATATCTGTTGAATGTAAGTTGACCTGTTCAGTTTAATTTGGCTCTGGTTACAATTGCTATCTCTGTCGATATAGAACAATAAAAATACTGAGCCGACAGAAATGGCTCACTTCTTAATAGACTCTCGTTGGCGTTATGTGCTGTTGAGATATTCCACTATGTCCAGCCGAAGTTTCTTTGCGTCATTCTTAATGTTTCTTTGTTTGTTTTTCCTTTGACGTGCTCTATTTTTGCCTTTCGGCTAATGACGCGCCGGGGAATTCTGTCACCTTACTAACCCGAGGGGAAGGGATCTATAATGTCCAACACATCTCTGTAAGACAGGACAGACAGCTTTACATCTCCTCCGAAAGATGGACACTCAAGCGATTCCCAGAATCCGAAAAATCGCATCGACTTTGTGGGGATTGAACCCAGGTAACCCTGCGTAGGATACGAGCATCATATCCCATACGCCACCGAGCCGGCTCATTCCTTATGTGGTAACGTTTCCTCATAAATTAGTTCTATGACGACAAAATGAATAAATGAAAAAATAAGAAGATACAATAATGCGATTCAAACAAGGTACACTTAGTCAGTTTTAGTCGAATAAAGAATCATAATGATTTGATTCTTACCAGTTTTCGGTAGAATACTTTGTTCATATATTTGGAGCGTTTAGTTCTTTCGATTGAATATACCCAACAACGACAGAATTAAAATTCAGAAAAGTCAGCATAATCGAAGCCTAGATGATATTGGACTGTACCTTGCTTCGAAGCCATTTTTGTGAAATATCTCAATGTTTAATCAACTGAACTTTCTGACATTATTCTTCACTGGAAGATTTTACTATCTTTCAAGGATATTTGAAGTTAAATTTTGATACCTACAGTCAGATAATGTAAGTATGTACTCCTTCTTCATAAAAGAGCGGAGACAGAAATTCCTCGCCTAGATATGCTTTCAGCATCCTTTCTACTCCAGTTTTTATGCATATTTTCTGGTCTCTATAGTACATGAAAGATGCCCATTTCTGCAGTGCCCAACTGAGTTTCAGTAAAGTTAGGGCCACCAAATGTTTGCGGTATTTAATATCATAGGTCTATTAACACAAGTAGAATTCCAGATGGTTATATTAAGTGTCTGTCCTCACGAATTCCATAAGACCCTCCTGCATGCTCACAAATAAATTTTCGGATGGGTGATTTTCCTCTCCAGGTAAATATTCCAGGTCTTGTCAAGAGTAACACCCAACTTTCTGTTCTCTCAGGTTCACATGATGTTCAACCTTCCTTATTCCGCGATTAAATGTGGATGTCGAGTGAAATTTGAATTGCTGTCTTTCATTGAAATTATATGAGTACTATTCAGTAGAATGCAAAGACGTGTTCGACATTTCTTTTGTCTGGCGGTGAATCTTGTGTTTATGTCACTATGAACTGAAGCTGCCTATGGAGTCAATGAATAAAATTTCTTGCTTATATTGATCGACTCGACAATTGAATTATATTCTCAATTATATTTTCAATGCGGCTGATCATGTGTTTAAAAAATATTTATTCGATTGTGTGATCGAAACAGTGAGGTCAATTTTACATGGAGTTTTGAATAAAAAATTACATAAATAATGACTTTTAATTCTGGAAGATCCCGAAAACAGAACGATAACTAATGAGTTTTTCAGAAAATCGAGCGACATCTTTCTCTATCTCAGACATTTCACATAGCTAGGGTGCTTCTGAAAACTAAGCTCTATATTGTTCGAAAAGTTGTTTTCGATGATTCGAGTGCACATAATGTTGTAACCGAAATCAACACTCTACAATTTACAGAGATATACAGGGTCCGCTATATCTAGGCTCTTAACTTTATTAGTGTCAGTCCTAGAGACTCGGAAGATATCTCAAATCGAAGGTATTTCAAGATAGAGATGAAGTGAAATATATACATAACTAGCTGACCATTCAAACGTTGTTTTGCCATATAAATTTGTGTTGAGTACTTCTGAGGTTATGTGAATCACTTAATTAACTAATCGTGCAAACGTCATTCAAAACTAACATATTTCATTAATAATTAATAAAATAGAAATAATTACTTAAGAGATACACTGAGATAGAAAAATTATTATTGTAAACGTTACTACTACGCTCGATGCATAAACAAAAATAATGGCAGAAAACTGTGGAGGTAGTGAAAGAAGACCTATAGTGTGAGAGAAACAGGAGACCAGCTTCGGTCTCATCCCTAGTCCGTGCTGTTTACTGGGTAGTGACACCCGTATAATCTGGCAAATGAGTGTTGATCCACAAAAAAAGCGCAGGAAATTAAAAAAGTATTTAAATTTAACTTTGCCATAAGCTCAGGGAAATTTGAATCGTATTAGAACGGCAGTTTGCCGTTTCGTTTCTCGGCATCCTGCTTAGATGCACTATTGTTGCTCTTGGGGGCTGCGTGCATGGCGGGCAGATTTGGGAACTAGCTCTTGTCCGGAAGAATTATTCATTGATCTACGGATTTTTGAATAATTCTTCTTGTCTTAAGTTCACATATGTAGTCTCCTCGCAAAGTTTTTCGCGGAAGATATTTGCCTCATCAAGTATTCACTGACGGGAGGTGATCCCGGAAACAGAGCACCATTTCAGCGGGATTATTTCGCTCGTTTTGTACAGTTGATATATTTCGCCGACCGGCTAAAGATGTTTCCCAAGTGTTGGAATTCTTAGCGTTCTCACATCTGTTTGTTATTGTTCGTATCTTTCCCGAAGTCCGGTAGCGGGTTCACCATCTCGGTCCATAGAGGGCGACTCTCGTAAGTAAGTACGAGATGCGTCCTTTCTGGAAACGATAGGGTACCCACTTATCTTGTTAGGATACTGAGAAGCGATATATATCCTGCTTAGTTGCACTATTGGAAACTAGCTCTTGTCAGGAAGGCTTATTCATTGATCTACGGATTTTTGAATAATTCTTCTTGCCTCAAGTTTACATATTTAGTCTCCTCGCGAAGTTTATCGCGGAAGAAATATATATATATATATCCCCAATATTGAGTCTTTTATATTGCCAGAAATTCTTCTGAAAATCATGGACTTCGTTCTAGCTGGGGCATCAAACTTGGCTGCTACTCCGAATTTATTTGTTTACTGGTAATTGAATTCTGCAAACCATCTTCCTTGCCAGGTGTTTTCACTTTCCAAACTGTCCCTCGAAGGAATTCCAACACTGTCAAACTAATCAGGAGCATTCAGGTTACTTAATTTGAATCCTTTTCAGAAAATACTGGAGACAAATTTCTTGACATAACTCATTGGAGTATTGATACATGTCATTATTTCGTACCTTTTCTGATAGATTTGTATATCTTCATAGCATTTTATTTTATTGTAGCTTAAAAGCATACCGTGATATATCGCACAGTAGTGGTAGATACATATATTCATGAAATAATTTGGATTGCATGGATTCGGAACAGTTAAACTCATTTTTTCATACTTCCTCATCGAAGTATTGAACTATGAAGATGAATCTGAAAATGATGCTTTATAATTGCGCCATTTCCCTTCGCATCCATCTAAATTTCATCACGAAACGAAAGAGGAATTGAGATAATCTCTTTTACGAGCTGTGCTACCTCGTAAATCGGCAGTCGATTTTTACTGTCTTCATGGAGTGAAACGTTTTTTTCAGAACGCAAGTTAATGTTATAGCCGTGTAACATGCATAAAAATATCTCATAAAAGAGGATACCGTTAATCCAAGGGAATGGCCGACATCCTGAAATATCCGGAAAAGTCTGATATGAATTCTGCTGAATACCTCAGATATTTCGGGGTGCATTATCTTATCATTGACTTGCTAAACCGCATTATGATTTATAAGGACTCCCATAAAAGGATGTGAATGAAATGAATCGAACATCATGGAAGGTTTTAGATTCAATACAGAATTGTTATTCGAAACTATCCTCTGCTGAAATGATAGATTGAGATGAACAGTTTTCATTGAAAAGGATATTTCAAATCTCCATGATATTGATGATATTGTTAATGAGTTTATTTCAAGAAAATTCATTTCAATATGAATAAAATGAAACTCTTTTGTTTGATTTCTACATTGTTCATTCTTGAAGATGACGTAACTGTCAAAACAGAATGTGTGTATCAAAATTAAACAATATACCTATAAATAATTTTTATAACGGTGAATAAATAAATTTCAATCATATGAAATATTGCCGAGTAGCTACCCTTGAATCCTCATTCAAAAATTCAAACACATAAATTTTAATTGGCACTATATATAACTACTCTATATCTACAAGGTGTTGCTTTTTTATATACATCCACAAAAAAAAAGAAAAACTTATCTAGAAAATGAAGTGGTGACACAAAGGAGACGTCTCAATCTCAGAATGCACTACTATCGTCCTAGGGCGCCTCAGGCTGATTAACGGGTCGTTGCTACTTCCAGACGTCTGGGCAGGCCTTTTCTTCGAGGTCCAACCTAGAACCCGAATTATCAACGGGTACACTAACGATCCACCTTTCACACTTGAGAATCATTTAATAGAAGGACATTTCCTTCGTTTTTTGAAGATATTTTTCTGAAACTTCCTTGACTTTCCCAAAAATCTGATAACTACTGCCTTGAGGTATTATCGGAGTTGAAATGAATAATGAATCAAATTGACAGAATTATCGGAAAATGGAAGGGACATAGGAGCATAGAATACAAGGAGAATTATGAAGAGGGAAAGGACAACGAACTCAAATATGAGATCACGTTATAGTATGAGCAAAGAAAATGAATGTTAGGAATTGAAGATTGATCAAAGCAGTATGGAAAGTGAAGTAAGCATTTCATTCCTCTCAGTCGAAAAAAAAAATATTGAAGTCACTGAAAATTTTTCAAAAGTAAAGAATACGAAAAAAAAGAATATTTACATATGTTTTTCTCCAAAATATCTCAACGAAAAATTGTTAAAATTCAAAGTATTATATTTATCGAGCAATAAATTATTATTGCGAAAAAGTGAAAAGTGGTCAACTATCTCCTGAGGTATAAAAGTCAAGTTACAAGTCGGTAATAATCAATAGGTTATATTTCAGATAAAAATTAAATATAAATAAGATATTGTAATAAAAAATCGTATTAGCCAGGTAACAAAAAGTAATAAAAACACGAAGGCTTCAGCAAGCCAATGTCTTACAAAAGATAATGCAGAACTATAATGTTAATTAAATGAAAGTACCTATAGTTTCTTCCTTCTTTATTATGGTTAATAGTTTCGCTCTCTATACATCAGAGCATCTTCAGACCAGAGACTACATGAAAAACAAAAATTAACGTAACAAATTTTGCTTCTTGAAAAAAACCTACCCAATCTTTTCTCAGCAAGTAAAGTCAATTATAGTTAAATTAAAAACAATAATAGGACCGACATTCCACAATAAATTAAAATGGTATTTGATCAATATACCTATTAAAATTATGAATAAAAACTTAGAACAATTCAACCTAAAAATGATTTTTATGACAAGACAATAACGTATAAAATTCAAACGGAAAGTGTGGTTAATTATAATGATGGGTAAGACATTGTCGAATGTAATATTCCATGGTTAGAGCGATCAAAATTCTAAAAATATATGGGATATACAGGAAGAGGATCGAAATGGCGTACAGCCAATTACTCAGGAAAAATCATTTAATTATTATTTATTATCGTGGACTTATGCACTATCTCAGCTGTTAGTTGGATATAATTTATAATCAATTTGTTGTTTGTCAGATCGAAAGACAACATCATTGGGAACAACCTACGATTCGATTGTACCACTGGCAAAAGTAAAGAGATGGTCTTTAATTAGAAAGCAAAAGATTGATGTTTCACAGCCTCTCCTTTTTTCAAAACATGATATGGAGGGTATTGGCCTCCAGGATCAAAATGTTAACAACAACAGAATATCTATTCGAGGAAGAAATGATGGTAGTCTCTTTTCAGACATATGGTCAACCTGAAATTGAATATTAGACAAGAATAAAGAAAGCCAAATTTTCGATAACGTAAAATAAACGCAGCTTTCGTTTTATTATTTTTGATACTCGAAACCAATATCTGGACTGAATCAATCACTGAAGTTTTTTTTGCAGGCAGGGACCTCTACATTCGAAACACCACAAAAAAGATCCACACAAAAGCACTAAAACTGTCATAAAGCTGCCACAGTTGAAAACAGAACTTATAAGAACTAGAGAAATCTAACAAATAAAACTAAAACTTAGTATGTTCGTTTCAGGAACATTTGTAACTCAACAATTCATGAATAAATTAATTAATCATGAAAAGACTCCTGCTGCAGACCAGTGTAACGCGTCAGTTCTGGTGTATGGTGAAAGTAGCGAGCAAATAAATTTTGCAAGCCATCTTTCCCTTCTTCGATAAGAGATGACAGTTCTTTCGCATCATGACCCAAAGAAACGGAGGATTTCTTCGCAAACATTTTTCACTAAATTCTGTTTTAGATACGTCAAACGCAGTGCCATCAAGGATACTACATGAAGTAAAGTTTAAAGGGGGCACGGTTAGGCGCGTTCTACAACAACTAAACTGTAAAAGAGCAGTGTGACTTGTGATGGAATACCTCTAACTGTTATGGAGAAATATGCTCCAAAGTTAGCACCTGTTCTTAATCGTCTGGTCTGCTTCTGCTCAACTCAGTTTTCTTTTCAGGGCTGATCAGTATTTCACGCCATCACAGTTGATGAATTTATGCAAATCACAGATGCCACCTGCTCTGAAATACTGTGACACGTGTGTCTAGAAGAGAGCAGTGCGCTTCATTGACCTCCTGCAGATCACGTGTGATCTCCAGCCTCTCAAGGTCGGAGATTGGTGATCTTCCTCTTTTCTACAGGTACTTCCCTGGTAAGTGCTCTGAAGAACTGAAAGGCTTGGTTCCAAAAAGAATCCGGTTTTGAAGTAAAACCAGGTTTGCGAAAAACTGTCATCGGCAGATGGTTCAACTGTCCACGCACCACTCTCTGAAAATTCTTTCATTGACAACGATACTGTACTGTGAAACTTACTTCCATCGAACATCTTACCATTTGGCCCTCTTCAAGAAGCGAGTAAAAACACACATTGAATCATCTTGGCTGCCATATCTGTGGCACGACTGACATCGACGAGAAATAACATCTCTTTAAATTTTCTGTATAAAATCAACCTAAAATCTCTCCAGTTATTCGTTAGTTAGTCATTTATGCGCTGCAAGTTACAGTAAAAATATGACAATTTGTATATTTATCCATCTTACCGTGAACAAGCTGGAACTGTACCATATAATGAAAATTACTGCTCTAGAAGGATTTTGTGAATAATCTGTTTTTATTCGACAATTCCACTCATGTGTCAAAATGCACGTTTGAGAACACAGAAATTCGAGTTTGATATCAGATGAATTGCATAGCAATAGGAAGGAAGGTAGGATATTAGTGTATAAATTTACCTATAGAGAATCCTTGCGTTTCCATAGCAACGCAACATTCACAACAAATAGCACGGTCTTAAAACTGTCAAGAACATCCATTTTAGTACCGTTGTAAAGTTTTTGCCGATATAAATTAAAATGTCTCATTTTGGAAGCACCAGTGAAGCAGAAATAAATAGTTCTATACAGAATTCTATCCCCAAAAATACAAGAAAAACGCACAGCTGAATTTGGAATCAATTCAGTATATTCTGCAAGGAACGAACGTTCGATTTGGATATACAGCATCATATTGAAGATATTGCAGAAATTCTTATGGATTGGGGTTTCAATATGAAACGAATAAATGGATAAAATTACATAGAATATGTTGTCAAAACAATGTGGAACACAACTGCGAAAATGATGCAGAATATGTATTTCGAAAAATTCAACCTCTTTACCGATTCAGCATTTAGAAAGGCTCGTGAAGCTCGCAATTCAAAAAGGAATATGTTACAGGGGGATGTGGAAAAGCGCAAAGAAAGTTCCGTTGCATTAACAAGAACTGAAATTGGTAGCATGGCTCTGTTCTGGGACGAAAATGCCCCGATAGGTTTGTTGAAAAAATTTTCCCATATTGTTGCTTATGAATTAGCATGGCGTGGCGGAAGCAGCAACTTTCAAGATACACTTTTTCGAAAAGGAAAAATCTAATACCGGAGACATGACTGGTCGTATTGAATATAATCCAGTATTCTCGAAAACTTGCCAAGGCGGCTCAAAAAATGCTGTGATAGTAAATGGCTTGTCAAAAATAAGGAAAACCCTGATTTATGTCGTGTGAGGTTGTTTCATAAGATATTGTCGAAAAGACCCGATTATAATACAAGTCATAGATTATTTCTGGCTCCCAATCAATTTTTGAAAAACAGTACATCTAAGGGTTATTACAAAATATGCCTTTGGGAATAAATAAAATATCCAAATGGACAAAAATTTCAGAAGAGAAAAGTTGGACTGGTTGCGTAAAATAAAAAGATCATAAATCATTCTCATAGATCCTGTGCTGTTTCGAACCTATTTAAGGCAGGTGTCAGTGAACAAGAATTGATAAAACCAACCAGACACTATGCGGCAAGCTCTATTAAGCTCTACCTGCAACTGAACAATGAGCAGCATTTGAATCTTGTTTCAAATCTTCGAAAAACTTCTACGAATGCTGAATCTTCTATATTTCCTCAGGCATCGTCCCATATAGAATCGACCCGGAGTGGAAAAATTGTATACAGTAATTGGATTTTCAATAACTTCTGATTCCAATAATAACTAAACATGTTTGTAATGAATGCTTTATGATTTTCTCGCTGAGTTTGTGTGCATTTCTCAATAAAAATCATTTTGTACGTTTTGTCATTCGCGGAATTTTCTCAGCAAATACCACACGAGCTCAGATTTGGGAAGCTATTTTTCTAAGCTCGTTTTCTCATACCTACTTTTTGGTAATTAAACTCGACCTGCTCAACAAATCACTCGAGTTTTCGTTGAATTGGCTGCACGTTAGTATTCGAAAACGAGCATAGAAAAATATCCGGCCAAATCTGAGGTCTTGAGGTATTACTGACGAATATCAAGGATTGTATCGTAGGTAAATCCCTTGTAAACTTCTGTCTTATTGGTTGAAATGAAGATATAAGAGAGAAACAAAATATGTGAATAGCGATTGGTAATTTCATGATTGAAATCGCTCGATATTCGCTTCAGAGAGGAGTAAACAAGTTAACGAGAGACGACAACGTACTTGTCGATGTGGAACAACGTTGGAAGAATTGAAGCGTTCTCCTTTCTGTTGTTTAGAATTCAGAAATTTCAGAGGCATGAAAATTACTTGACATCCACGTGAAACCACCGATCGATGTTTTATCGCGTTTAGAAGTTCAAAATTACCATTCATTTATTTTCATCCGAAAGAATTAAAAATTATTGAATGTATTTTCTACAGGGAAATTTAATTGTGAATATAACCACTTACCAATTGAAGAAAAGCATTAGGCTTATTCACAAAATATAATGAATGAGAAAATGTTCACATATGTTTCGATTCCAATCCAAGTGGGGACAAACGGAAATCAAGATAGTCATAAGTTATTGGTAGATTACGCTTTTGAGCTGACGGAATTTTTACGAATTCTGAAAACTCTAATTTCTTGCTTTCGTTGCTTGAATGTAAATCTGAAGTTTTTGTGAAATCAAAGACATGAGTGTGTTTCGTTATACCATATTATGAAATATATATTTTTCGAACCACCTGTTTAACCTATATGATAAACTCATTACAATCTGATTTATACTGGGAGATTCACCAGTGGCGCGGTGCTCTTCATCTCGTACTTCAGCAATTTATTTTGAAGTGAACAGGGTGTTATTTTGTATAAAAAAATCTTGCGAGGTTTTTTCAGATTGGAAGACCACTTCTCTGTTGAAGATTCAAGAGCTTCATAAACTCTACTTTAATGTCTTTAAGTAATAAGTTTTTTTGTGAGTAGTTTCGTCGCAATATTTTTTTTCCGTAAAAATCATGAAAATAGGCTCTCACATCATCGCATGCTCCTTCGTCCAGAGAGGATGAATCCTCTTTACCTTTCGTTTTCTTATTGCCCAAGGATAGCTTTATTGATGAATTGAAATAGGTCATCCTCATTTCATATAGGAAAGACTCAAAAAAATTATTGAATATTGTAATTATAGAAATATCATATCTTGATTTTCTCGAATGGAACATCCTCTATTTTATTATTCATGTCAGCGCTTCAAATATTGTGCCATATTTTTGCAGAAAAAACCTTATCTTCATCTTCGACCATTTTCGAAATAACAAAAAAACTAAAATAATAGAATCGGAGGTTGCGGAAGAAGAGTTTATTAGTACATATCATTATACTTGATCAGGGAAATGGAGATATTTCGAGGTAGTGGTGTATGAAATACGTAATAGATTGTTTTTTTGTGAGATGATTTACAAGGTGTTGAACTATTTCAATAAGTGTTCGAAATGATGGCCGTTTCTTTGTAGACACAACTCAATCCTTCTGAGGAAAGACCGTTGAACTCTCGACAACATTTGCGGATTAACTGACTGAATGGCTTCGAATATTCTCTGTCTCATATCCAACTGTGTTGTAGAAGGAATCTGATAAACGATGCCCTTAATATAACCCCACAAGAAAGAGTCTAGACTTATAAGGTCCGGAGACTTAGCCCAACCACAAATCTTGTCTTATCTGCTCTGGTACATCGGCAAGTAACATTGGTAGATGATTTTGCAGAAAATCTTAATATATTTCACTATTGAGGTGCCGTCGTAAAAGTGCGGCCCAATTAGATATCCATCTACTATAGCGGCCCATACGTTCAAGCACCTACGATGCTGATGATCTATTTGTCTCATGAGGTGTGGATTTTCCGTGGCGTAATAATAGAAATTGTGCCTGTTAACAAGCCCATTCTTGTTGAAAGTTGCTTCGTCCGAGAAAGGACTCTGCTAAACATATTTGGATTTTTCGCTACTTTGTCACTTGCCCAACTGCAAAAATTGAATCGATTTTCATAGTGTTGACTGTTCAGTTCCTGGTGCAGCTGTACATGATATGCATGCAATTTATTCACTTTCAAGATTCTCTGGACGAAAGTTTGACTTATATCTGTTAACTGAGAAATCTCTCTTTGGCTTTTATATGGGTCCTCTGTCACTGTCAACAAAACTGATAACTGGTTGTCCTCAGCTGTAACAGTTTTTGGTTTTTCATGTTCTTTGTTAGCGTTATTACCTGTTTCGCTAAATCTAATTAGAAGTTTTTCAAAGCATCTTGCATCAGGATTCCTCCTATCAGGAAACCTTTGTGCATAAACTATACTTGCCAACATCGAATCACCCTCACCCAGAATAAAAAACATATCAACCATTTCTTCTTTGGAGAACTTCATGGCAGTCAATTGAGAAAATTGGGTTCAAACCTCACTTTAGTAATGTTTAGTAACGAAACACTGATAAGTTCACCATGTAAAATGCAGAATATGATATGTCCTGACACCTGACAGAAGGCACAAATAAAACAAAAGATTAACACATACCTCGATTAACGTTTTCATCATCTTGATTCTATCAATCGTTGAAAGAATTATCTTGTTTAGGTTTCATTTTTTACTACTTGAGTCATTACAGAACAAAAACTCCTGTGCGAATAATGATGCATGTTGATGAGTTTGATATGGTTTGTAGAATTTTCATCAAAAATGTTAACGAATAATCGAATATTTCGAAAATAAAGATAAGGTTAGGTTAGGTTAGATATAGCACAATATTTTATGCGTTGACATGAATAATAGGATACAGGATGTTCCATTTGAAAAAATCAAGATACAATATTTTCAAAATTACAATATTCAATAATTTTTTTGAGTCATTCCTGTATAAAATGAGGACAATCTATTTCAATTCATCAATGAAGCTCTCCTTGGGCAAGAAGAAAACGAAAGGAAAAAAGTATTCATCCTCTCTGGTGGAAAGAGCATGCGATGATGTGACCGCATATTTTCATGAATTTTCACTGAAAAAAAAGATATTGCGATTAAACTACTCACGGAAAAAACTTATTACTTAAAGACATCAAGCAAAGTTTAGGCCGCTCCTGAATCTTGAACAAAAAAGTGGTCTTCCAATCTGAAAAAACACCCAAGATTCTTTTATAGAAAATTGGGACACCCTGTTTACTTTGAAATAAATTGCTGAAGTAGATTTTTACTTTCTAAATACAATACCGTTCGAACAAAAATGAAATCTTCAAGAGTGTACGAGCTACAGAGCACCGCGCCACTGGTGAATCACCCAGTATACACCGTTTTCTTACTTTCATTTGGTTCGATCTTTGTTATTGACCTAGAATGAATGAGTAAGTGCGAAAGCTTTGACGATGTGATTCCTCAAGCTATTTTATGAAGAAAAGTTCTCATAAACATATCTTCAGATTTTTCTGAATATTTTTTTATAATTTCTAAAGTGTTTCGGATACTCAGTTCATATTTGGCAGTGCCTTTTTAAAATCTGCATAATCAGATCGCAGAAACAATTATGGAAATCTACAGAGTGATACTCCTTCAGAGACCGCATATCCATTCTACCTCCTCAACTTTTATTCAGTACGCTCCGGACAATTCAAAATTTATTTTTATAAATTTTGAATCAATGTTTAGTCTTTCTTGTATCTTGCTTTTTTTCCGTTTCTGCCACATTGTTTGTGTAGAAAATTGATCAATTTCATGCGTTTGATGAAAACATGATATTAACGCAGCGATCATAGTGCTGAAAATGGCCTCCTTCATGACCATTTTCATATACAAAGTCTAGACGTTGACAAATAGATTTTCGTATTCGATTGAAGATTCTGGAGTATCTTTAGTGGCTCTAAAGAAGATGATAATGCGGTTTCTTCAGCCTACTGTGCTTTGTAAAAGAGTCATGTAAACCAACGTTTTCAAATGTCCCCAAGTCGAAGAGTCTATTGGATTCAGATCAGGTGAACGAGCTAGTCGAAATTGGGGTCGATCTAGGCCTATCCAGCGATCTGGATATGTTTTGTTCAATATTGGCGTGCTCTCATACTAAAATACGTAAGAGTGCTATCGTGCATGTACCACATTCGCGTCCTGACACCCAAAAGAGTATATTTAAGTAGTTCCGGCATCTCTTCGATTAGAAACTGAGAGTTTGAATCGCCATACAATCTAGGTGAAAGGAATTGTGGACCAGTTGGGTGATCTCTATCACAATCTACACGATCGAATGAAATTGATCCTGGTGATGATCTTCAACGAAAGCATTCGGATTTGTTTCATTCCATATGTGGTTGTTGCGGTTATTAACAATGGCATCTCTTGAAAAACTTGCTTGGCCCCTGAATAAAATATGCTCCAAACATTCAGCTTGTTGTCTAATCAAAAAAGGCAAATGGTTGAGAATAACGTTGACATGGCTAGTCACTTCAATAATTATTTTTCAAATGTGGGTTCGAGCTTGGCTGTAAGGGTTACATTCAGTTTGCCGCCGGTTATTCCAAGTGAAAGTAGCCCAATATTTGAAATTCAATGTTCTTGAATCCGACGAATAATTCTGAAATAGAAAAAATGATTAATAGTCTCAAAAACAGAAAGACTCCTGGATGTGATGGTCTTCAGCGTCTGAGGCGGGCATTCAGCTCAAAATCGTTGATAAAGCCGTCCAAGCAAAGTATGATGAGAAGCGACACGTTTGTATTGAGGTGAAGATATTTAAAAATAGTTTCAGACCAGCTGAATCAACTACCAAAATTTCAGAACGATATCATTATAAGTTCTCTATAAACGTGTATTATTAGGCCACTCAACTTGGGATGCCCTGTATATGCATATATATATATATATATATATATATATATATATATATATATATATATATATATAATCCATTATCTCATGAATTAAATGTTACTAGTTTCGGCTTCAAAATGAAGAGTCTATCAACTGAATTCAAATTAAGTCACTTGATTTATTTAGATGATATCAAATTATATGCCGGAAACAGATCTCATTTAAAAAGTCTACTTGAGATTACTTTCAACTATTCCAATGATATTCATATGAAATTTGGGCTTCCAAAATGTAAAAATCTTTCTATTGAAAAGGAAAGATCACCTCTGATTATATAAAAAATCGAGCCAATGCATCAAGGAGATCCATATAAATATATTGGATTTTGACAATTAATTAACCATAGCAGCACTAAAGAAAATATTAGAAGTTCATATTATAAAAGACTTAGAATTATCATCAAGAGTCATTTAACTAGTAAAAACCTTTTCAGAGCTATCAACTCCTATGCAGTTCCCATTCTTACATCTTCTTTTGGAATTATTAAATGGTCTAAAACTGATCTAAATGAATTACAATGTCAAACGAGGAAAATGCTTTGTAAATATCATAAGCACCACCCAAAGTCAGCTGTTCAGGGAGTTACACTACCTAGACATCTTGGAGGTCGTGGATTAACTGATTTGAATAATCTTCATAGTAAACAGATTTTTCATCTACGTTCCCATTTTCATGATAAACAGAGAACGTCTAAATTACATGATATTGTTGTTGCTTCAGATTATAATCTTACACCTCTGAACTTGACAATGCAAAAGGTAGATTTTGATATATTTGATGATAATTCTAAAAGAGGAAGTTGGATGCAGAAGGAATTACACGGAAAGCACCCTGAAGAATTGAAAATGATTATATTGATGAAATCGCATCGAATAAATTGTTAGTGTCTGGAGAATTGTTTGCTGAAACAAAAGGCTTGGCAATTGCGATCCAGGATCAGGTTGTTTTCACGAGGAATTAACGAAAACACATCATCAAACAAAATATAGATGATTCTTGCCGTAGATGTTTCTGTTCTTCAGAAACAGTTTTCATATATTATCATCTTGCTCAGTTCTTGCTCCAACAGATCATTAAGAAAGACATAATGCCGTCGCTAATATTATTCATTTTAATCTAGGAATTAAACATGACCTAATTCCAAAAAGAAAAAATTTTTACAAATATGAACCTGACATTATTTGTGAAAATGACAAATATAAACTTTATTCTGATAAAACAATTCTTTGCTGTAAAACACAATAGACCAGATATCATTCTTACTGATAAACAGAATCAAATAACGTATATAATTGATATTGCTTTACCCGACACACATAATAAACAAAATAAATACAATGAAAAATTTCTAAATATATGATGCTTGGCGACGAGATTAAAAAATGAGGAAAATGAAAAAAAATTTATTCTAACGATTATTATTTCCACAACAGGAGTTATTCCTAGGAATCTTCACAAAAGTATTGAGATTTTGGGTATGAAGAAAAATTTGTTTGAACAGTTACAAAAGATAACAGTCATCAAATCTTGTAATATTCTTCGTAGGTTTCTTTCCGAAAAAAATAATGAGGTAGAGTCATAGGTTTTCTCTTTAGTTTATACTGCTCAGAATCTCATTTCATATTTTATTTATTCGTTTATATAAATGTATTATAATTAACTGACAATTTTGTCATTTTTATATTCAGAGCAGTATTCTATTCGATCGTTCACCACTTCACACAAAGTAAACTATTAATGAGTAACATTCAGTGTTACTTGACTAAGGTCCGTACACTGGATTTTTCCGGGAGAAAGCCTCTGACACTACTCGTTGGTACATTGATATCATTGTCTAATGATGCTATAGTATGTATTTATTCTGGTAGATTGATATATTCTCATAACATTTAACGTTATCCTAATATATAATTATTCCAGGATATGTTTTGATTATAATCATTGCCTGGCAATGGTATTAATTACCGGGTGGTGGATTTATATTTCTTCATGAAATCAGTTTGATTGCATGAACAGATATATGGGCAACTCGTCGGGGTGAAACACTAACCTAACTTTCAGTACAGTTAAACCATAAACTTTTAATTGTAATGAAAGTCCGTAGGTTCTTATTATTATAGCAGTAAAGAATGTAAAATTGTTGATCAATTTGTTTTTGTTTTGTACCTTCTTGTAGAAACCCTGAAGAAGTATTAAATCAATGCGGCAGGTGGCTCTAAACCCAAAATACAATAGACACAAAGATTCTGAATAAAAATTGTCATTCAGTAACGTAGGTTTCTATGAAAATATAAATAGTAATTATGGACCAACTACAACTAAGGACCTTGAATTATTTTGTGTATGTAGGTGCCTACTTGTTAAACGTCACTGTGTATTTAATATTTCGCTTCACGTCAAATTTAGTCAATTTTAAAGAAACCCTTTCTTGAGTTTTCTTATCTAATTTATTATTTATGTATTAAATTTTGCTAGTTGAATATTGGCGGTCGAGCAAATATTAGGTTGAATAAATTTGGTAGTTTGATATGATGAGTTTGAGTTGACAGGCCTTGATCCAGAAGCTAATCCTTTTAGAGATAGAGAATCCCAACCTGAGTAATTGAACGTTTCGAGTACCTCTTTTCTGTAGTCCTTATTGAGTGACTGATACCGCTTTCTACCGGTACTCTGGTGGAAGTGTACACGCCGAAACAACACATTATACATCATATAAATTTTGATAATGTGAAGGTACTAAAATCTGAAAGGAATTAACACAAAATTCTAATTCACGACATGATACACCGAAATCATAAACAAAAGGGCAAAATTGTACTGAAAGTTTCATATAATAACCTCACATATTTGAGTAAGTTTTCATTCAAATTTATTTCTTTCTGTTTCAGGTAAGTTACCATAATCGACAACTATAATCTAGTAAGTAGTTATTCTAAATATAATAAATACCATAATTTGAATTTACTCGAAATAAATTGAATACATAATTATATTCAAATGCACAGTACATCTTGACGAAACAACCAAATAGGGCGTGACTTATTAAGCACCTCGGCGATTTGGTCTGGAATGAATCTATAGGGTGCGCCAGAGAAAACCGGACAATTTTTTTCCGTTATAACTTTCGCAATTTTAGAGCTAGATCATTCGTTCTTGCTTCATTGAAAAGCCAAAAGACTAGGTATTTCAGAAATTGTTTTACATTTTGTCATTCTGGCTGTTTTTCGGTGGGACTACTCTGAAAATTTTTCGTCTATGAACCAGATGTTTTCAATTCGTCTATGTGTTCTAAATCTAATTAAAAAATTTCTGCATCACTCGAATCTGCGCTCTTTGACAGCTTGAGTCGATTGAAAATTATAGTGCCTCTGAAAATACTCAAGATCCAAATTGTGTCTTATTATTATTTTCACAGAGGTTTTTGAGATTTGGCATCTCTGAGACATTTGGGAAACCGTCAAGCAGGTTCCTGGAGTTCTTATAGGCTGAGTGCTAATGCAGAAATTCGCTGAATGTTATCCTGAAATTGTCCATTGAGTTTGTAATTCAAAACAAGTAGATTTGATGCTTGAAACAGATTATGAGAAGGGCGAGTACCTGTGTTCTAACAGTTCTAACACCAGTACCTAGTCTTCTTCCTAATGACCCTGTTTTCCGAAATTTGTCCTTAAGATCATAGATTGTACTTCTTTTGTAATTAGGGCTGGAAATTGGCGTAATATTTGCCTAGCAGTATAGCCACGCACAAATAAACATTCAATGAAACGCTTATCCTCATTTGTTAAAACCATTGTTGACAATTTCAAACGTCAAAAACAAGCAACACCAAGATAAAATTCGAGTTCAAACCAGTCGTCTAAAACTCGATGACATTTCATTATTTTTTGTTTATCATAGAGTTAATGCTTGCCGTCTATGTTTTGAGGTTTTACAACGGGAGGTGCATGTGATGGTGGAAAAGAGAAACATTCCTGACGACAATTGGCGCAATTCTGAATCAATATTTGAGTTCGACCCTCAAAATGATGGGAAAGGTTTATTCTAGTGATTGAATTACGCAGTTGATTCATTACGACCGCGAAAACTCTTTAATGCGCGGGGAAAATTGTTAATATTTTAGGAAGTCGGCCATTTTGAATTCGAACGGAAATCAAATTTTTGGTTAGTTGGTTTTAGTAAACAATGGATTCGTCTTTCTAGAACATCCATGAAAAACACAACAACTTCAGAAGTGCCAACGCCATATATTTCGATTTCAGGTTAAAATCAGAATGAAAAAATTCTTTACGTTACTTCTTTACCAATTCCTGAAATATTTTCAAGGTCAATATGTCAAATTACACAGCTCTACAAAAAATTTTTTTTATTGTTGTCTTGGATATCATCGCAAATTTTTATGTTTTCAAGTGCCCAGATTACGAATATATTCATGAAAGTTCTCAATGTGCTCGTATTCTCAAGATTTTTGCATTTCTTATATTTTGAACAATTATAAGCTTGTTAAATATGAAATTCAATTTTCCAGTCATGATTAGGCTTCTGCGCAACTTTTTCGCGCATACAAACATCACCTGATCCCCACTCTCAGACCCCTTGCTCCACAGAACAGCTGAGATCTCAGTTATTTGACAATATTGAAGTACATATACACGTAAATCTGGATAAAGTGTCATGGATTAATATTTTGTTTCAATTACTGAATGTCCATTCTTATAATTTTGTCTTCTAGTCTAAAATATGAGTTCGTCACGAAGAAAGTGTAAATATTGTAGTGATTTATTTTGTTATATTTGCGGTGTTTATATACCAAAAAAACAAAAAAGAAATATCACAGACTTTGTCAAGGAGACTTATGTTGAATATTTTGGTTTCAAAATGGACAAATTAGGTAAACCATGGGTTCCTAATAAAGTTTGTAAGTCCTGTGTTGAGTCTTTACGGTTGTGGAAAAAAGGTGAACGTTCTGGATTAGACTTTGGTATTCCTATGATCTGGATGGAGCCAACGAATCATTTAGATGATTGTTACTTTTGCGTAGTAGATGTTAAAGGTTTTAATCGAAATCAAACGTAGAGATACCCAGACTTACAGTCTACGAAATGTCCGGTTCTACACAGTGAAAATCTCCCTCGGCCCATATACATTTCAAAAGTAATTCGCATGCCCTCAGAAACAATGATGTTACCAAATTCACAGAAATCGGGACCATCTACTAGTGGAAGTGAATGGGAAGGTGAAACATCTACGCCAAAGTTATTTTCTCAAAATGAACTCAGTGATTTAATACGTGATCTCAATTTATCAAAACAAGGATCAGAACTGTTAGCTTCAAGATTGAAAGAAAAAAATTTATTGGCACCAACAGTAACAATTACAACATACAGAACGCGAGAAAAGAGTTATTACAATTTTTAGTGAAAATGAAGGATTAGTGAATTGTAATGATATCGCGAAGCTGCTTATAGACATGGGTTTAAAAGAGTACAAATCTACTGAATGGCGCATTTTTATTGATAGTTGCAAAAGAAGTTTAAAATGCGTCTTATTGCACAATGGAAATAAATTTGCAACAATTCCAATTGCCCATTCAACGAAACTCAAAGAAGAATATGAAAATGTAAAATTAGTTTTAGATAAAATTAAATACTCTGAGCATCAATGGCCGATCTGTGTGGATTTAAAATGGTTAATTTTTACTTGGCCAACAGAGTGGATATACAAAATACCCTTGCTTTATTTGTATGTGGGATAGTAGAGCAAAGCAACTTCATTGGGAACAAGATGTTTGGCCTGTAAGAAATTCTTTAACTGTCGGTAAAGCCAACGTAATAAGGAGCCGCTGGTGAGCAGAGACATAATCATACTTCCACCATTACATATTAAGTTAGGTATGATTAAGCAATTTGTAAAAGCGTTGAACAAAGACGGAAATTGTTTTAATTACATGTGCAGAAAATTTCCGAAGCTTAGTATGGAAAAATTGGAAGGTGGAATATTTGATGGTCCTCAAATACGGCAATTGATGAAAGACTCAGATTTTATCAAAGTTATGACTGTTCCGAAAAGTAAAGCTTGGAATAGTTTTGTGTTGGTTGTCGAAAATTTCCTAGGTAACCATTAAGCAGCAAATTATGAAGAAATTGTGCAAAATATGCTGACAAACTTTCAGACTTTAGGAGCAAACATGAGTATTAAGTTACACTATCTCCGCAATCATCTAGATGAATTTCCGGATAATTTGGGAAATTATAGTGAGGAACAGGAGAGCGGTTTCATCAAGATCTAAAAGTGATGGAAGAAATGTATCAAGGTCGATAGGATTGTCACATGATGGAAGATTACTGCTGGTCTTTGAAAAGAGATTGTCCCTGAAAATTATAGAAGAAAAGCTCATAAAAGGCGTTTTATGGAAATATGAAATATATTTTCGACATTTTCCTCTTTATTTACTTCGATGTATCCGAATTTCTCTAAACATAACTGACATTATAAATATATCTGTTATTTTGTTTCTTGTTTTACGATTTTTGTTATGTAAAATGAAAATAAAGATTTAAAAAGAAATCAGAGCAAATCCTACAAAATCATTGATAGTTTCACGAATTGTGTGCATAAATAGACCCAAAATCATTTTCGTATCTAGGGCAACAAAACCATTGTAGACCAGTGTTATTCAAAAAGACTGAGTTATCGACTGATTCCCCATCGAATTTCTTAGTAAAAAAACGTTCCATCTATCTTTAAATATTGCTCATTTTCGAATGCGTCAGCCATATTGATTTCACTGGAAGTGAAATTTCGATACAGTTTCTGAAGAACCAAGTATTTGGCTTCCCAATGAAGCTCTAACATTGGCGAAAGTTATAACGGAAGAAAAATTGTCCGGTTTCTCTGGCGCACTCTATACATATGTCATAAATGTGGAACTTGTGGGTTGATCATAAAATATTCAATTAATTTTTGAGTTGGTTAGGTAAGATCTGAGAAATATAAAACTCTTATATTTATTCATGTCAAGCTTCAATCAATGATCAGAAGCGTTGGGAATATAATATTTTTCATTCCTTGTGCCCTCTATAGTGTTATTTCGAAAACTTCAGTAGACAGAAGGATTGGAGCTGTGGCTATGAATGCATAGAGCGAACTCATTACTATCGTTCGCTGCACTAAACATTTTGTCTTGCAAAAAGATGAAATGATGTATTTGCTGAAGCTACGCTAAGAAAATTAATGTCGAAATGACCAATGTATACGTGAATGAATATCTGTCATAGCACCTGGACATATAACTAGTCAAGTTATTGTTGATGCCACTGATGTTAATCTAAAATTGTATATGCTTTCTTAAGGATGATTGCGTTGGTCTTTGCACTGATGACGCAGCGTCTATAACGGGATACAAAACTGGTCTTACGATTTGTAAAAAATTAGCATAGCACACTGCAACAGTCAAAGGTTTGTCTACTGCTAGCTGCAGTAGACAAAGCAGCTAATTCATTGAAGTAATACTGTTAATAGAATATTGCTTGTTTTGCTGTATGAAGATATCAGATCACTATATTCAAATCTTTTCTTTCGGATGGATGAGCGCTGGTTATCGAGAACTCGTGACTTATTTAGGTGTTTCATCTCACATTTTCAAGTTTTCAGACAGAAATCAGATTTAACTAATGAGTTCCGTGATGGTCAACGAGATTTACAGCTACCTTCTATGAGTGACATTTTTCTACTGTAACTTTGCTATCAGATACCAAGAACCAACAAAATCTAACTGTAATGTATAGGAAAAAGTCTCATATAATATATACATAAGAGAATTAAAATTAAAAACCATTTTCGTTATTCAGAGAAATTGATACTGAATTTTGGAGACTACTTTGCTTAGATCTATAATTCATACAAACAAAGTCCTGTTCGATCTGCCATTATAATACTCAGAACTAGATTTGTTTCAAGAAAATTGTTACCTTGCTTTTCTTACTTGATTTTTGACACCACTAAATGTAAATTAGTCAGGAAATTATTTTGCAGTAGGAACAACTATCTGGACATCTGATAATATGGAAAATCAGAAAGGCGACTCTGAAATTGAAGAGTGATAAAACGGTTCAACCTTGATTGGCTTCATTAGAAATTTTCATTTCCTTTGGAGAGCCATATTGTCAAAGCATTCATCATTTCAGACTATTCAATAGTTGTTGATTCATATAACGAGGAGTTGAAGTACTTGAACACTTTTAACAAGGTTAGAGTAGTTTCCATTTGCTGTAATTGTTCAGTCATTTTAGTATACGCCCTTGCTACTTGTATTTCAAAAAATTCTATATTAATAGGATAGAAGATCTTTCCAAGAACGTATCCGATATATTCTGTTCTCCAAGACAGTAAATATGCGAATATAAGGAGGAATTTTACACGACAAGTAGAATATACTTCTAGTGTTCGCGTCAAAAAATATTATGGTAACGTTTTTTTGGAATACTGAATTTTTCCTCCGAAACTCTGCTCAAATATGCATCAACCTCATAAACCTATGATTCAACTAAATTTGACGCCGCAACTTACAGCATACCAATTTCCCTAGTTCCATATCCTCAGAATCCCCGGCTCTCTCTGTTATTCATCTTGAAAGGATGACTTGCCTGACAGTGACAATGTAAATAATTGGGACACAGCAGCGGTGAAAACGAGTCTCACGATCCACGCCTTCGTCTCGCGGAGAATCTTTCCCTAACCCCGTAACCTGTAACATTTCGAAATTGGGTCAGGGAAACCGGGAACGAGGGTCGACGACGGTCACAGAAGGAACGGCACTGCATAATTCCCAATGGAGTCTCTCCTTCTCTTGTCATGTATAGAGTTTTTCACCTGGGTCCAGTTTCAGAAACTAAATACAATCAACTTGCATGTCATGGGTCTAATCCAAATGGCCACAACATGAAAACTACTCACTGCATTTCGAAATAAAGTACTTCGTTTTTAATATATTGATCGAGAATTGCGGTGATATGACATAAAGATTGAGTTCTTTCGGTTTAATACTCCGAATCGTTGATAATATATTCAGTAACATATAATTTGATAGATAATTGGTTATTTATTGCGAGTATATAACTTTATTTTCGTAGGAATACTGCTGGCAAATTTCAAAGAATATCTTGTATCAATTTAAAGATTCTAGTTATAGGCGTACATACATACACACAACCAAATTTATTTGGAGTCACCCAATATTTTGAATATTCCCTCAAGGATAATGGAAATTTCGAAGGATTGTCAGAACTAATTCTTTTCGAGATATTTTAATTGAAAAAAGAAACAAATTAAGGTTTATTCTCTTATTTTCTTTTCATTTACTTTTGTTACAAAACAAAGGAACCACTACAGGATAGAATCAATTACCGGGGTTCACAGAAAATGATAACAGAAAAATAAACAGAAGTGAAACTGTCATACAAAATGAAAATTATAACTTTCATAAAAATTTAGGGAGAAAAAAGACTCACTAAAGATAACAGAATCAAGCAAAATATCATGAAAACTAAAAACTACTACAATGAGGATGATACAGAAATAATGAGATATACAACATTATTATCTTCGAAAGAAGAAAGAGGTTCATAAAAAATATCTATACTGGCAATATGCCAATTGTACAGACGCATAATTCGCAAGAAAACAGAATGGAAAAATAAACTAGTTCGGAATATAAAAAGTGCATTTCGACGACTAAAATACACGGAAACATTGAAAGTGAAATAACAAGCGGAAAACTAAAAGAATGATTCAAAATTCGATAAAGAAATACAATGTCGACAAGGACTCTCCTCTGCTCCAGGCTTAAAATTTTGTGATGACGCAAACTTAATTGATGATCACGGTTAGGACTGAAAAATCTAAAATTGAAACTTTTCACAAACTTTCTCCGGACTTGTTCAATTCCGTCAATATACTTGTAATAGTGAGGGAACCAAGCAGGTACAGAATATTCCAAATGACTCCTCACCAACGAGAAATATAGCATTTTTAAAGATCTCGCATCACTGAAACTTTTAGTAATTCTTAAAACGAAACCAACATTTTGAAAGCCTTAGAAACTATATGATCAATATGATACTCAAAGGACAACTCAGAATCAAGATATATACCAAGATCCTTAATTTGGTTTACTCTCCCAATTACAAGCCCATCAACATGCAAAATAGCATCGAAAACATTGACATTGTTTGTAAACCTTTTATGCTTGCACTTATTAAGATTTAATGGAACATACCTACTTTGAAAAAGAGAAAAAAGTCTGTCAAGATCACTCTGAAACCTCGAATATCATCATAGGACCAAATAGCACTGTACACTCCAAGATCGTCGGCATATAAATCATGCTTTGTATAAAAAAAAACATTCCGAAATATCATTAATGTAAATTGAAAATAGAAGGGGACCAACATGTGACCCTTGAGGAACACCAGAGGTAACACGAACGAAACCAGAATGAGTGCCATTGAGTGCAGCATACTGCAGTCTATCCGACAGATACGATTCTATCCATTTCAGTGAGGACCTCACCACACCAGTCCTCTAGAAACCTCAACAAAGTTGCATGATGTACCTTATCAAAGGCCTTAGCCATGTCTGTGTAGTCGGCATCAACTTGAGTACCATCATCAAAACTATTTTAAAATGAATGTAAGGAGTTAAATGAGTTAACACCGACCAACCTCTGAAAAACCCATGTTGAGATTGAATCAACTTGGAACTGGATGAATAAAAAATTTATCAGTTACTATTGCTTCAAATATTTCACCGAAATAACTTAAAATATAGACAGGTCGGTAATTACTTACTTCATTTTTCTTACCACTTTTGAAAATAGGTACAATCTTTGCCGCCTTCCACTTATCTGGAAAGACACCTTGTACTGAAGATTTGTTGAAATTAATTCGAAGTGGCGTCGTCAAACTAGCGGAACAGGATTTTATAAAAATTGGTGGGATGGAGTCCGGACTTGGACCCTTCTTGACATTCAGTCCCTCGATTTTAGTTGTGACATCCTTCAGATGTATTCTGTTAAATGAAATCGATGAAGAAGATTTATATCTGGTAAAGAACGGGTTTATGAGGATATTCATAAACAATAGAAAAGTACTAAAAAAAAGTATTAGATATAGCCGAACTATTTTCTAAGATTTTTTCACCATGACATATGGATTAAGGCATCCTCTGGCTATCTCTCAACTCGCCTTCATAAGACCAAAAGAGCTTAGGATTTTTCATAATTCCACCCTGTACAGAAGCAATATGTTTCTTATCTCTTATCTCATTCAATTAAGACCTTACATTGTCTACGCAAAATACAAAAATTTTCATACAGAAAACGGTCTTTGAATTTTTTGAATCATTGATGTAGTTAGTTTTATCGTTAATGCATTCAATAGTGTCTTTACCAATCCACGAAGGGAATTTATTACACATAAAATGAATCAACACATTCATTCAAATCGGTAGATTATAACAAAGTTTTCAAATTCAAACTTGACAGTGCCGAATTTATCGCTGCATAGTCCGCGTTAAAAAAATTCGTACATCGATCTAAATTTGCTAGGAGTTTTATCTAAAGAAAATTTTGCATGCACTTCTGAGGCGAGATGGTGCCAGTCTTCTGGACGAAAGGCGTACAACATCGAACAAAAGACATATCAGTAAAATTCGACAAAATCAAATCCAAGATTTTATTATAATGATTGGTGATACCATTGAACTGATTGAGCGGATTATAAGAAGAAAAATCTCTGAACGCGGAATACGCATCACTGCGAACAACATCACTGATGAAGCCGCACTCAATGCCATCAGAAGATCATGAGAATGATTCGAGAAATCCCCAACTATCATGAAGATATCATTGGTGTGCGACTCCATGAGAGATGTCACACTGTCAAAAATGACGATAAAATCTTCCCTTTTTATAACTGGCGGAAAGTCACAAACAACCAAGAATAGTTTCTTATTTCCTGTAATTGATATTTTCACCGATACATTCTCCACGTATGACATATTCCTAAGTGATACACCATCAGTCTTAATTTTTCTGAATACACCACCACCCTCACCCTCAACCCTATGGGAATCGCTCCTATCGCGTCGAAAGATGTTATTATTATCGCAAATCAATTCAGAGCTGACAAAATTCTGGTTGAACCAGGATTCAGTAACGCAAAGCAAATCAAAAGTACTGTTCAAAGAGGGAATATAATAGTCTTTGGTTTTGGTTCTCAAACTACGACAATTTTGATAATACAAGCTAAATGATAGCTCCATTAGTAGGCATAACACAAACGGATAATCCTAGGATCTTTATTATGAAAAAAAGTAGTCATTTCAATAGTTTTTTCAGATCAGCTTCTGATGGTACATGACGAATTTTCAAACTCTGCTCTTCATTCTTTCGCACCAGTACTTTGCTATTTTGTATCCAACAAAATTTGAAGCCATTATCCCTACAAAACTGCCTTGTTTCATAGAAGAGTTTTTTTTAAGAAAGAAACAAATAAAAGAATGTAAGATACTCTTTCTGCATGTAGTAAAAAAATTGAGAATTGTTTTCTCACGGAGTAGGTGTTTTTTCTCGAACTCAGTAGCTTGTATTACCTCCTCTTTCCTGATACAAGCCTGAATCCGTCTAGGCATGCTTTGGATTGAGTTTTCGACCTCCTCTAGGGTGATGCTCTGCCACTCTTCTGTGGCGGCTTGAATGAGCTGTTATGGGATTCTTGGATCATATTAGGGCGATCTAATTTTCCTGTTGAGATTATCCCATAAATGTCCAATAGGATTTAGGTCTGGAGAGCAAGCTGGCATTCCATAATAGCCATTCCCTCTATTCCAAGATAATGTTACGCGAGGTTGCTGGTATGCGGAGGAGCATTATCTTGCCTAAAAGTGAAATTCTCGCCGTGAGCACCTCGCCAGAGTCTCACTATGGGCTCCAGCACTAGTTCCACGTAATTTCTAGCCGTTACACTCGCAGGAAACGAAATTGAATCTGTTTTGCCTCCCAGAATAATGCCACCCCAAAACATCTCACTGCCTCCTTGTATTTTGAAATTTGTCTTGCGGCTTGGAGTCTAGCTTGTCTTCCACGATCCCTTAAAACCCGAATCCGGCGGTCATCTGATCGAACACCAATTCTGGTCTCATCCGACAAAAGAACATTTCGCCAATTCTCAATAATTCCATTTTGGTGCTCGATACACCAATTAAGTCTGTGAATCATCTGTCATCGGACAATCCAACGTAAGGCATTTTCAATTATGATTATAGGCTTTTTAAATTTTGAAACTCACAGTTTCAAATCTCAGTGACGACTGAGTACAATATCTCGTGTATCTCATGTGGTGATAACTCAACGTTCATTATCATACTACCCAGTTTTTTACATTAAAAAATACCTAGTTGTTTGTTTGTTTTCCTTGCTCTATTTCTGCCTTTCTGTTAATGACAGGCCGGGGAATTCTATCACCTCACTAACCCGGGAATTTTGCTGAACCCCTCTCGAGTCGAGGGTAGGGATCTTTAATGTCCAACACATCTCTGTTAGACAGGACCGACAGCTTAACATCTCCTCCGAAAGATGGACACTCAAGCGATTCCCAGAATCCGAAAAATCGCAGCGACTTTGTGGGGATTGAACCCAGGTAACTCTGCGTAGGAGACGAGCATCATATCCCATACGCCACCGAGCCGGCAAAAATACCGAGTGATTCCAAATAAATTTGGTTATGTGTACATATCATACAATGGGCGATGTCATATTGGCGCACTCGGAAAAAAACAAGTTTTGCGAATAATATGAATTCAAAAGATTTTCCGCAGCAACATTGAAATTGTTTCCATCAGCCAAACGGAACAGATTCGATCATTAATAAATGGGAGCATGTATTTTGCAATATTTGGATATTTCCACATATTTTATGAAGAATATCATATACCCATCTCAATATTTAATGTTTTCTGATTTATTGCAAGAATTAATATTAAAGAAATAATCTAAGTGTAATGAAACACCTTCGTTTCACTTCCAGGATGATTTTTCAACGAACACGAACATTTTTCTCAGTTACGTCTTTATCCATAGTCTAGTGCTAACTGTTGCATGAATGTGCTGACTGCACCTATTTTGAATGTTGAGTAGAGGGAGTGCTTCAATTCAAGGTGATTATTCAGAGTGGTAACTTTTGGGTTTCTACATTCACATTTACAGACTCAACAATCCCAATAGATTCTGTCAACCACATTACACATAAATTAGCTGCTTAATATTCAATGATTCATAGAGCCTTTATCATTTCCCTTTTCATAACAGAGTTCATACAGTAAAACCTCTTTATTGGCGCTTCATCCATTTGCGTTTTTAATATTCGCGGATAAAAAAAATGCAACCCAATTTATATATTCGCGGCTAAGGATTTTTTTATTCGCGGATCAAATCGGCACATCGGTACATACATATGTATTTAGTAGCCTTTGTGAACGCGTCATCAAATGTGCTGATGAAAAAGTGAAGGAGACCTTATTGCTGCTACGCCTAAAGTATGCCGCTGCATTGGTTCGGCTTGTTCTTTGACTTAAGCCGCCTTCGCCGCAGTCGGTGTTCTTGAGAAGATAAATTAATAAAATGTTCGAGTTAAGCTACCTTATTACTCAATACATGAAGTATATTGTTGAATTCCACTTATTTGACGTTCTTTCCTTTGGTAAAAGCAAAAGTATTTTCATTCTTACATTTTTCCATTCGCTACAAAAATTGTGACGGAGTAATACGTCCCTATCGTTGTCATATTTTCGAACGACTGTCATAATTTTTCGCAAATTTTTCTTTATATTAAACAAGTTCCACGAAAAAATAATATATGGGCGATGTTTACCCAGATTATTGGGTCCATAATGATTCTAAAACATCTATAGATCATAACCGGCATCACTTGGAAGACTGAACCTGGCCATCGGGGCTCTCTCGGTCAAACAGAAATGGAATTTGAGGAAATATAACAGGTTATGTATCTTTTATTATCTCTTTAGTCCTTTCATGACCTTGCTTGCTATGTAAAATCTTTTCTTACATTTGTTTAGACATATAAGAAGTTTGATTGTTGAAATATTTTTCTGCTGGTTTTCTTATTCCATTGTCACAGATTCCTGTCCCAAACCCCTTCCTTTCACCCTTGTTTTTGGAAGTCATGGAATGCAAGAGAGAATGAAGCGGCTAAGCAGAAAAAGCTTTAGTACTCTTTATGTACACACGACACTAACACATCATAAACAGACAAGCTCTTGCTAGTTCAATAGCGACAGGAAACGAGTTTTTCCTCAGGTTTTTCACTCGTTTATTGAATCATACACAAGATAGTATGGTTCGAAGTAAAACGAAATGAGACGCTTTTGTCACTTTTCCACAATTCATTCAATAATCACTAACGGTTTCGACCCTACGGTCATTTTCAAGTGAATATCATCATATCATATATCATATCATATACAAGATAGTATGGTTCCTTTGTTACATTTCTTGAGCTCAAACTTGTGTTTTTTCTGACACACACCAAAATTATAGATACAAGCACTTATTGTAAATACAATTATTCAAATTTTTGTAAATCCTCTGTTTTCAAAAGAATATCTATATATAAATGTATATATATATATATATATATATATATATATATATATATATATATATATATATATATATATATATATATATATATCGTCTTCAAATTTATATATCTTATCATCATCATGATTAACTATCTCGTAGTAACGGCGGAATCAATTAACTATTTGAACACATACTTATATTGTTTGGGACACTGGGTGGATTACCTCTTCAATATTAAACAACATCGAAAGAGACTAACGCAATATCTTGGGATATTGGGAGATTTGAAAGTTTATGTATGAGATATACAGAATTAGAGATAGTGTATTGTGCTGGAAAATTCGAGAGGTCTAGAAATTTTTGATTCAAGAATTTTGCTAGTTTTTCTGATGGTGTGTTTATATATGACACTACAGGTCTTGGAGACCTGACAGTCTCCCAAGATATTAAGTTAGTATCTTTCGATGTCACAAATATGTACCCGAACATTCCAACGAATGAGTATCTTCCCCTTGTTACAGATATCTTATCCGAGTCTAATACACCGCCATATATCACTAATGAATTCAGCAATATTCTTCAAATATGCCTATCACTAAGTTACTTTCAATTTCAAACGAAATTCTTCAAACAAAATTCAGGTCTCCCAATGGGTTCACCTCTTAGCCCTCTACTATATGACATTTTAATGAATAATTTAGAAAAAACTCAATATTAAACACAGATTTAGCTAAAAAACACATTACTTTCTGGTACAGATATGTAGATGACATTTTAGTTGGTTTTCGTGGTTCAAACAGACAAATTCAGCAATTTTTAAATTTTCTGAATAAAATACATTGCCGAATCAGCTTCACTTCTGAATTAGAAAATAATAACTCAATTAATTTCCTCGACTTAACCATTGGAAATTCAAATAACCAACTCACTCATGAAATTTACAGAAAGGAAACATTCACAGACGCATCGATTCCAATGACTCGTTCAGTCATTTAAGTCACAAACTACCTGCATATAACTCCATGATTCATAGAGCCTTTCGAAAGAAAATTTTTAAACTGAACTTAAAATCATTAGAAAAATTGCCTCCAATAATAACATACCACAACATTTTCTAAATACAATCATTAAACGCAAAGAACAACGTATTACCTCCCAATTACTGTATAGCATCGTAGAAACCCCGGAAAAAGATACACTAGTCTCAGATACACCGGCGAACTCTATAACAAAATCAGTAACTAATTTTCCAACTTGAACATAACTACTTCATTCTCAAGCGGTCCCAACTTAGGCAGATTATTATTCAATGCCAAACAAAAGAACGATAAATTCAAGCAATCAGGAATTTATCAAATTTATGAATGTCAGGTAGCCTATGTCGGACAAACAGGGAGAAGTTTTGAAGCTAGATTCAAGGAACATATTTCCTCAGAGAAAAATTCGCTAATATTTCAACACATAAAATCAACTAACATCTCGATATCATTGAACAATCTTAAAATCCTTCATAAATGTAACAAAGGGAGAGAGATAAATTTGTTGAAATGTTTGGATACTAACAAACTATGTAAAAACCCACAATTTATTACCCTCAACAGCCAACTTGAGCATAATGGATCCTCACTACTGAATATTTATTATAAATTTCATTCTGTACTTGTACTTGCCTACTCTTGTATTATATTTTTATTCACTTGAAAATGACCGTAGGGTCGAAACCGGTAGTGATTATTGAATAAATTGTGGAAAAGTGACAAAAGTGTCTCATTTCGTTTTACTTCGAACCATACTATCTTGTGTATGATTCAATAAACGAGTGAAAAAACCTGAGGAAAAAACTCGTTTCCCTGTCGCTATGGCAATAGCTATAGTTTGTTTATGTTGTGTTAGTGTCGTGTGTACATAAAGAGTACCAAAGATTTTTCTGCTTAGCAGCTTCATTCTCTCATTCTGATCTCACTGCACTCCATGATTTTCAGACGAACACAAGGGTGAAAGGAAGGGGGTTTGAGACAGGAATCTGTAACAATGGAAAAAGACAAACGAAAAATATTTCAACAATCATATCTGACTCTTATATGTCCAAACTCACTTGAATCTAAGAAAATATTTTACATAACAAACAATGCCAAAAAAAGGACTAATGACATAATCAAAAAGTATATAACCTTCGATATTTCCTCTTTCGCGGAGATGTTCTTTCGTCGCAATGTGAGTCTCCTGAAACATTCACTTTCTTGTTCTTGCTTGCCAATTTTGAAGTATAATCTCGCAAAATCCCTTCAATATTCAAACTCAACAAAACAATTCCCTCTCTGTTTGACCGAGAAAGCCCCGATGGCTAGGTTCGGTCTTCTAAGTGATGCCGATTATGATCTATAGATGTTCTGGAATCATAATGAACCCAATAATTTGGGTTGAGATCGCCCATATATTATTTCTTCGTGGATCTTGTTTAATTTAAAGAAAAATTTGCGAAAAAGTTTTGACAGTTGTTTTAAACATATGACAAATATCATAGTTATTATTATTAGTGAATGGGGAAACTGCAAAAATTGCCTAGGTATTTTCCACTAGAACTCCGGAACCGTTAAGAATAGAGTGAAGTGAGTGGTATAAAAGAAGATAAAAAAATAATGCTTCTGTAATACTGGGTGGCCCGATATGGGTGTCTCAGAAGAATCCTGAAAAACTGAAATTTAAAACTTTGACACCCCATAAAAAATTACCAATTAAATTTTCAAATATAATCTTGTGTTTTCGTGAGCTAAGCCAATTGTTACTGTTCATGGCCTTCTAGAACGAAAGATGAAAATTGCAGAAAAAGAGATCGTGTTTTGTTTTTCTTTCAAAAATTTTTCAAAAGGTCGTAGGATGAGATGAACAATGAAAATAAGCAAAAATATACAGGGTGTCCCATCTGAAAATCGAAAGTTGGTATCGTTTCCGTCATGAGTCCTAAATTTCATCAAAATATTCCAAATAGAAAAAGGTTACAGGGATTGCCCTAGTTTCAGTTACACTCGGTATTTATAGTTGTATGTATTTACATATACATGAATATCCATTACCGGAAGGACGCTCGAAAGTAATATTCTCCAAATTACTCATGTAGATTTCCTCCTACAATGGTCCCAGCGGATTACCCATAATCAATCCTTCATTATCCGTTTCAATTTATGCAAGTGCTTATTAAAGACATTCCTCTACCAAGTATGACTTCAACGATTCGTATGACCAATGGGAATATTTGGCAAAAACTAAGTACATTTGTTTGTAAAATTATTTTTTCTACTTGTGTCACCTTTTGAAGGGAAAACTCGATTCCACTATTTAATCTTAATTTTTTCTTCTTGATCACTCAGTTATGAATTATAGTACCGGGATTTGATTATTCCCAAAATCTGCTCGAAACGATTGTCAAAATTTTTGTTGCTTTTGATGGTTTAAATGGCTTACAATCCATCAGTTGAAAAAGTGTACACATAAAACTAAATATGATGTAGCATTAACTGAATCAAGTACAACTGATGAAATGGAAGATCGTGAGTTAAAACTTTAGGATATAAGATTTTCATTGTGATTCTGACACAAGAAATACTGGAGGAGTTGTTTGTTACATTATTGATACCTTCTTATTTTCCAGTGTCTCTAGATTGAGCATTCTACGAACATTGTGGATCCAATATTTTCTGATAAGAATGGACTTATTTCTTCTGGTGTATCGTTGTTCAAAAGCTGTATTCTTGGATAAGTTTGAAAATTTTTTAGAGGAATTGATGCATAGGCACCACAAAAACACTTATATGTAGGTGATTTTAATATTGATTTCAAAGTGTATTCGGTAGAGTTTTGGATTGACCCAGAAAATCAGGAATTCACTTGGATAACTGAGAATTCGTAAACCGTTGTGGATCTTTTATTCACAAGTGAACGGAACATTGAGGCTGTTGTTCATAGATCACCGAAATGGTCATATCATGATCTTATTCATTTCGAATCAGGTGGGGTAATTAGACACACTTTTGCACAAGGAACCAAAAATTTCAAAGAAAAATGGCACGTTGATAACGAAAATTTTCAGCAACTTCTCGAAGCACAAGCATGGAGAAGAAAATGTTTAGTCTATAATAGACGAGTTTTATAACAATTTTATAATGGTAATGGATGAGTTGATGCCAATGCAAACGAAAATTTTTAAGGAAAAGCGTAATTTGTGGTACGACAGCGAACTCAAGGAAGCAATACGTATAAGGGACATTTTTTACAACAAGGCAGTAAAACACATTACAAAGCTAATAGGATGATGTATAAAATACAGAAAAACTTGGTTACCAATATCGTGAGGAAAAAAAAAGAATATATTACGAAAAACTTATCGACTCAAATAAGTAAGACCCTATACAAATCAAGGCATCAAGGAATCATTAGGAGACAGGAGCGAGACTTTTGTCTCGCTCCTGCCTTCTAATGATAAGAGAGATAGAGTATGAAAACACAAAATATACTGACATTCCCGATATGTGTGAAATTTTCAATAATTTCTTTGTAGATAACATCAATCAAATTATTGAAGATTGTAAAAATGTGCAGGTTCAGGAGCAAGTTCACAGGCATCATCAAATAAAGTTACAGGGCTGGAAACAATGATTGAGATAAAGCCAATTACAAAAGATGAGTGTGCTAAATGCATCTTTCCTGGTGGGTGTGATACCATTTGAATGGAAAGTCTCCATGGTGATGCCGGTTCCAAAGATTTCTGATGCTCGAAAAGTAGAAGATTTTAGACTTATCAATGTTTTGTCTATTCTTGAAAAAATCATGGAAATGCATGTGAAGGAACAATTATTGGAACATCTACAGAAGAACAAAATCCTAGACACTTCAATACAGATGATAGTATCAAAGGGGAAAGAACAAATGGATGATGATCGTATAGTTGTTGCGGTGTTTCTGGATTTCAAACGTGCTTTTGAGACAATCCGTAGAAAGAATATAACTGGCAAATTGAACTCGGTTGGAGTGGTGGGCTCAGCGAACAGGTGGTTCACAAATCTAACCTAAGTGAGAGATAGACTTCACTGAGAAAAAAACGAGTTCGGAGAGGCTCAGGGGTCTATACTAGGCCCCCTCCTATTCATCATATACATAAATGATATTGTCAACTATTTGGAGCAATCAACCCGGATCAATCTGTTTGCTGATGATACGTTAGTGTCGGTGTGTTGAATCAGTGCGGAATATCCTTTCCAGGGTTCAGAGTGTGCTGGACAGTCTTTTTCGGCGGCTTGGGGAGAACTCCTTGTTCTTGACTACAAAAAAGTAATGTGCATGAGCGATAAAACAGAATGTCTTACAAAATTGAAACATTTTGGTGAGAGTGTTGATTATTTAGATGGGAGTAAATATCTTGGTGCGATAATAGGTAAGCAGTTGAATTTTATAAGTAATAATAATGCTTCAATAAATATCTGAGTAAAAAAGTAGGGCACTTCAGAAGAATCAGCCAAGTTTTGACACAAAGATCCAAGTCGTTGCTATACAAGATGTTACATAATAGTATGTCACAACTTGAGGGGGTAAATCTACGAGCAATTTTAAGAAGGAAAGTTCATATAAACATAGATCCACAAAAACTTCGTTACGGAGCTACAGGGTGTTGAAATTTCCCGAAAAAAATGTTTTTTCTTCAAAACTCTGCGAAAAACTGCAGTTTTTGAGGTATTCAGTCCAAATTTAAAATGCAAACTATTTTTTACAGCCTTCATCATTACACTTCCTAAATTTTAACTAGAATCTGCAAGGTGTTTTCTTTTCCGGAGCCATGTTTTCTTTTGCCCTTTCAAACTTTTTTGCAGTACGCCTCTGATCAGCGTACAATCAATTTTCGTCATCTTCGTTCAATTTAGGAACTTTTTTCACAATTGTAATTTTTTCGTATCTCCGACCGTTCTCTAGCAGAAAATTATCAAACGATTGTATGCATTCGCTGAATTGAAAGCACACCTAATTAAAAATGACAGGTAGGCTTCGATTTTTTTCATTTATTTATTTATTTTGACAGTTGCTAAAGTTGAACCAGTGTCTACTTGAATTGTTTATTAAATTAACGATTAGTTTCAAAACTTTTGAAGTTATTGCTGTAAGAAAAAATGGCTAATTTTACTAACGCCGAATTGGCTGATATCCATTACATGTGCGGTCTGGCTGACGGAAACACAACAGAAGCTAGGCGATTATATCAGGTGCGCTTTCCAAATCGAGTAACACCTGACAGGCGAACATTTTAAAAAATTCACAGAATGTTGAGGGAAACTGGTACTTTTACTGCAAATAATTATGTGCTCTGTCCAAAATTAAGAAGGGGGCCAAAGGATAAACTTGGCAGTGAAAAGAGAAATCAGAGTAGACAAGAACTCATACTGATATAAGTATCGGTGGAATAACTACGGATTATGAAGACAGACTGAAAATTATAAAAGGAGAAAGATTTCAGTCCTGCCCTGATTTAAAAAAAAATCTTGGCTCACAAAATTAATTGTTGATCAAACAAATCTTTACGTATTTCAAAAACACAATCATGTCTTCACAGTGAACGAATCCGACAGGAAAATATTTCTGGGAATTCTACTCCTCTCTGGTTACCACAAACTACCTCGTGGGCCATTGTATTGGAGCGTTGACGAAGATGTTTCGATTCCTTTGGTGGCTTCTGCTATGTCTAGGAATTAATTCCAGGAAATGAAAAGGTACCTTACTTTGCGGATAATACTAAGCTTAATAATTCTGATAAAATATCCAAATTACGCCCCCTCGTGATCATGCTCAGTAAAAATTTTAGGCAGTGGGGTATTTTCCACCCGAATCTTTCGATTGATGAAGCTATGGTAAAGTAGCACCACTCAGGCAAACAATTTATGTAAAAAATCCAGTTCTATTTGGTTTCAAAGATTGGATGCTCTGCAGCTCTACTTGGTCTGCCACTGGATTTCAAGGTTGTATTATCTTTGCTTCAAAGTATCGAGCATTCTTCCGATCACACCTAATTTTGACAACTAAATTTCTAGTTATGGTTTACTAAAAACGCGTACATTGGGAGGACAACAATGTTGTAACAATGCTTACAAACTATGATACTGTAGAGCCTCTGGGGAGATTGAAAGGTTGGTTGTGTTGGAAAACGAACAATTGATGAACCTCATCTGTTTGCTAGCTATAACACGTCCATGGGTGTGGTTGATCTACTTGATCAAGCTGTCGATAATTATAGTGTATCTATTCGAAGTAAGAAATGGTGGTGGGTGCTTCTCCCCATTCAATTTCAGTGAATGGGGAGAAGAACCCACCACAGTAGCAGTAGTGAATTCATGGCAAATACACTAATTAGCTTGTAAAAACAAGGTAGATCTACTACACCAGGAATGGTGCTCGTCACTTCCTACAGTCGTTAGAGAAAACGACTTCTTCGAGAAGACTCTCTTCCGAGAAGCATTGCAGAGGATGGTGTAGGTCAGGGGTGTTCAAACTTGAAGTGCTGGTTATCTACCTTTAGACCACTTACGATCGACTCTGAGAGGCTGAAAGTATGTGTGATGCAGGGTTGTTGTACATACATGATATGCCCTACCTATCTACCTACCTAGGTAGGGTCTACCGTAGCATATATAGATATTAGCTTCCCGCACAATATACCTTATTTAAGTCAAGGTTTGGGTTAGACTTAGTTAGATTCATCTCTATATGAAATGAAAACTCATAGTTATTCAAAATTACCAGTTAATCGGTTGTTACAACAAATAACAGTTACGTATTGTAACAAAATTAACTTTAATACTCTGGTGAAGCCCAGAGAAATATGAGCAATGAGACTCTAATTCAATATTCGTCACTGAAATCTTGAATATTTAATCAATTACATAAATAATGATGATGATACATGGTGTCACAAATACTTCTTTATATGTTAATACAGGAAATAAGACCTTTGAGAAAAACCTTTATTTTAGCTGTTGAGCTCCACGTTCAAGTCTCTACCTAGGAATGTCTATCTAGGGCTTCTCACCTAGGACTTTCTATTTATGGGTCTCCACCTAGGACTTTCTAGCTACGGCTCCTCGCCTAGGAATTTTTAGTTACGGGTCTCCATCTAGGAATTTTTAGTTACGGGTCTCCACCTAGGACTTTCTATCTATGGGTCTCCACTGAGGACTGAATTTCGCGAATCACCAAGTAATTCTATGCTCTAACTTAACAGCCAGCTACACCAGGGAATTTAAAGTAACAAAATAACGTGGATCTGATATTATTTAAAGACAAAAATTAATTGGAAAAAATACAGAGATTCTAAAAAAGTAAACTCGTGCTAACTGTTCATGTAGGTCATAGAATTGAAAGATAAGTTCTACAAAAAGCGAAGAAGCATCTACAAAAACTATTTACAATTAAAACGGAAGCTACATGAAAAGCGAGGAAGCATATATAAAAACTATTTATAATAAATGACAGATGTTTGACAACCATTTTGATATTTGAAAGAATTTCATGATTTACATGACAATTTCACGAAAATAACTTAAAAATGAGGGAAATAAATGATTGAATAGAGGAGTTTGAGTTTTTTGTCTGTTTTACACAGAAAAATTATTTTGATCGAGTTTATTAATAAGGAATCTATCAAGGTCATAAAAGAATTGTAGAAATTGAAGGAATACGATTATGAAATCTATTGTGAGAAAAAGACAAATTCTGTAGAGGGTAGAGCCTAATTTGAATTTTTTAACAGATTCTATAAGGCATTCAAGCAGTTAATAAAAAGAAATGCTGTGAGGAGAAATTATAAATCAGATTTTCAAGGTTAACTGTGGCATTTTGCGAAATGAACTTTCAACTCACCCTAGATTTTTATATAGGTCACTACTCAGTATATGAGATGCAAGATATGAATTTTAATATAATTTAATTGACTGCAATTTAGGAGGATTCTCAAGTTCAACTAATTCGTTTGAAGGTCTACAAAGAAAGGAACGCCTAAGCTGAAGAATGCTCGTAGCACATGTACTTATCATATGCGGATTATGCGCATCAGATTGTTAACACATAAAGAGGGTTGACTGGAATCGGGTGTTTTAACTCAAATGGTTGTCACGTGCTCTTAGCACGTTACAATATGGTGTTGAACTTAACTAAGGATTGACTTTGGATATTGAAGCGTGGCACTGCATGTCCTCAGAATATTTTTCATAAGATGGTACGTAACCACTGAGTGCTAATCGCAAGCATGATGACATATGATCGTTAGTTATTCGATTGCGATATTTTGACTTAATTATCTTAAAATGCAGACACGCACAAGTAATTTGACCCAAACATTGACTTCAGTTGAAAGGCGTTTTGCCTTAGATTCGGATATTTATCTTCAGATATAAAACACCAGAAATGCTGTAGCTTTGAGATGTACATCTGATATAATCTGCACTCATTTTCAACAGAACATGAGTTCATATTAAACTGACTTTTTGTTTCAGTAGCTAATTCCTCAATGTTTTACATGAAAAAGGAAAACTCAAAATGATGCTTTATTTGGCAATTCAGCGCTATCATTTCGAATTGTCCCAAACTATTTGATAATTCAGCTTCATACGTATCATAATCCAACTGAGGAATTCTTGCTTTGAAAGAAGGAAAATATTTTAGATCCTTCCCTTTCAGTTGATCTATTATAAGTTTCTTTACCTTGAAACTCCATGTTGATGGTGTTTAAGTGCGTTGTGATGTCAGTAAAAAATGCCAAATCAGTCAGCCATTTTTCATTTTTCAACATCTGAGTGTCATCACCTCTTTCGTCTAGAAAAGCTTTTATTTCGGGTAATAATTCTTGAAATCTTTCTAGGAATATTCCGCGACTCAACCATCTGACGTCTGTGTGAAGAACAAAATCAGTATGTTCAGCTGACTCCCTTTCTTCCAAAAGCAATTTAAAAAGCCGCCATTGCGGAACAAAACTTGTTGATGTATAATGCAATGGAATGAAAAAAATAAAGGAAATTTTGTTTTTTATTTCCAGTCATTGCTGGTGCTCCATCGGTTATATTGCACCTTAATTTATATATTGGTAGCTTGTAGGTTTTTACGAAATTGAAGAAAACATCTCATATATCTTCGACACGGGTCTAGTCAAAAATTCTTTCGTAACCAACATGTCATTAAAGACCATCCGAATAAAAATACACAGCTGGGCAATGTCTGCCACATCGGTGGATTCGTCGAACTGTAAGGAAAAGTATCTATATTTCATGATATCATGTTTTAGTTTATCTGCCATGACCTAACTCATGACTTCAATACGCCTCGTGACACTCCGACGAGATAACTGAAGTTCTCTAATAGCAGACATGGTTTCCATTTTATTCTTAAATGTCTGAGCACCCCGGGTGTAGGTCGTTTCCCAAAGAAAATTGAGAAGCAGTTGAGATGCCGTCAATGCCATCTACGAGCAAGATGGTACTGTTTGAAAAGCAACGTTACTTTATGCAATGAATGTGATTATTTCATATTTTTCCATTCAAACATTCAACGTTAATAGAAACAATTGCATGCATTTTGTCATAGTTTCATAAATATATAGTTACCTCCTTGAAGAATTTTTTTTCTCCTACAACCTCCTACTGTACTCACTTGACTACCTTCACCACTTCATTTCAAAAAAGCAACAAAAAATATTTTTTCTTAGTTTCTCCATTGCAAATATCGCCACAACATACCGGATAAAGCAAAAAATCTGATGGAATGGGAAAAAATTGTCGTGGGAGGTAGTGGGTTAATTAAAGAAAACGTAGTAATCCTTTTTAGAATGAAAACCACCCTTATTCAATATTCCATGAAATTAAATTCAGTTGAGATGTAGATCTGAGAGGATATATGAACGAAATGGAACTTTCCAAACAGAGAGAGACAATCAACTCGAGGTTTTGTTAAGGATTGTCCAGACGCCCTAAACTTCGTTTCCACCAGATTTTCCTGCCGCTTAATGCACTATTATGAGAATTGAATTTCTTTCATCTCCGGAATTGAGCTTTTTAATTTCAACAACTTTGTTATCTGAGTTTCCCCCAGTTCACAAGCTAGAAGAATTTGTATCCATTTTGGAACCGCCCGAGAATATAAATAGCAAAGCACGGAAAAAACCATTTCTGATAATGTAAACGAAAATATTCTTCCAATATGCGAGAGTTTTCCTTTGTTATTTCGAGTTTGAAGTTTCCAATGAAAGAGAAATAAAGGTTTACCGAAGAGATTATTTCTTTGTTTCTGATATTTGTTAAATTTCGTTGGATTCCTCTGATGATTAATTTAGAGTTGTGGTTCTATAATCTACACAGGAAACTCCAGTTTTAACTGCAGCCTTACTTGCAAGATAATCTTATTTTTTAATATTGGTCAATCAACCACTTTGTCCTTCCGAAATTTGAAAACAAAGTATTTGAGTTTTCCGTTTCGGAGAAGTACATGAAAGAAACTTCATTCGGAGTTCTTCGAAAACCATCGTTGCTATACATTGTACTTATCCTTCAAAAGATTCTATTATTACACAGTGTGTTCCTAGGAATATTTTCCATCTTCTCTATCTTGGGATGGACTTATGTTGGCGAAAAAAGCTGGGAAACATAAATTTCTGAGTTGGTTGGGTGCATGTTAAATTAACGCCTACCCTCAGCAGCTCCTAAGTTGAATTTCAGTAATGGAGAAGTGGATCGAGTGACATACTTTTGGAAAGGTGTTTCAATTTTCTATTCGAAAGTTTTTTCTTTATGAACGTTTAATATCATTCTTCTTCTTGTGGTGCCTATCCAGTCCGCATGTTGGCGATCATTCTGGTGATTATAATATTGTTTGTTACGGCACGGAAAAGTCCTTTTGTTGATACTGAAAACCATGTCCTGAGCCACGAGATCCTTCGTCTGCCAGGCCCGCGTTTACCTGGGATCTTCCCTTGTAGTATCCTTTGCATCAGCCCATATCCTCCTTCATTTCTCATTATATCACCCAGATAATAAAGTTTTCGCGTCTTCATCTTGGTTATTAATTTAGGATCTATATCCATTATTCGGCAGACATGGTCTATCCATGGAATTTTTAGATTCCTGCAAAAATTTCGATTAATTTGTGATGTTAAACTCGGTCGAAAGCCTTACTATAGTCCACGAGGCAAGCATATACATCACAGTTAACATCTCTGCACCTCTGGAACAGCCCCTGAATACTGAATAGGGCTTCTCTGGTGCCTACTGCATCCCGAAATCCAAACTGAGTCCCCAACATGTATTTTTCACAGATCCTGTATTTTCTTTTGTGTACAATTTTTGGAAAAGCTTTAACAGATGGCACATGAGAGAAATAGTTCGATAGTCTTCACATTTTTTTGCACAAGGTTTCTTAGGTATTATGACGAACTCTGATAATAACCAGTTTCTTGAATGTGGTTGAACAGGTTTGTGTTTTTTGCGATTGCAGAGTCCTCTTGAAGTTTGAGGAACTCAGATCTAATTTTATCTGGCCAAGGAGCCTTTCCTTCTTTTATTTGTCTTACTGCTGCTCTTGCTCCTTCGTTGGTGCTGGAGAACCCGGATCTATCCAATATCTGTGGCTGCTGTGGTCTTACGTCCTGCAGTAGTTCTGTGATATATGTCTCCCAGAACTTTATTTTATCTTGTTTATCTATGACTATATTCCCTCGATTTTTCATCAGTTTACATATTATTTTGGACCTATACATGCCAGCCTTTTGTTTAACTTTTTTTTGGATGTTAAAACTATCATATTTCAGCTGCAAAGCTTCTATTCCTTGGCAATCTTTTTGGAGTTTTTTTCTTTGGCTTTTCAGATCTTCCTTTGTATTTGTCTATGTATTATGAAGTATAAGCGGTGTATCTTTCGCGAGTCTTCTTTGTTCCATCATTTGTAGGAATTCGTCTGTCAACCACATTTTTCTTTTGATGTTTTGATCTGGTTTCAAATAATATCATACAGACAGTCCAAACACAACGAAGGTTTGTTCACAAACGAAAATTTGACAATACTTAATATCAAATTGTGTTCTCAAAACGATCTTATCCTACCTCCATTCAATGATACAACTCTAATGTCTACTATCATTCTTGAGTGACGATTCTTGTCCTCGGTACTTCCGAGTTTTTAATTCTCTAGGAAGTGTATAAGTTTGAGATACTGATGAAAACCAATGTTTTGTACAAACCATTATTTTTATCACAATCATCTGATAATGTTGAATCTGTTTTATATTTGTTTTTCATTTCCGAAATACTTTCAATCAAAGTTTTCGTTTGTGTAACGAATTTTTGAAATGCTTTACTCAACTGATGAGCGGGTTAAAATTGTTTCAATTTATTATCGAAATAATAGCTGTGCCAGAAAATCGGCAAAGATTTTAAATGTGGACCATCTACAAAAACAAGTACGACACATGTAAGTTTTATACATGGTGCTTCAACGAAAACTAAACAGAGACTATATTTACCAAGATATTCATTTCTGATCGAAACGCAAAAACAGGTCAATTTTTGTTTCAAGGGGGACATCTTTTGGGGTACAAAACTTGCCTGAAATATCAACCCCCTATGCGGGGGTTGGATTTTGATTGAAGAAGATGGGTCGAGTGATGAATAAAAAGAAAGGTGGTATCTTTGTCTACATCGCCATGAACGGATTTTTATTTTTAATTGAAAACTGTAAAAGATACAGGGTGAGCAACTGGAAAATGGGGAAGACTATTTCCCTGAGACTATTCAAGTTTCAGTGAAGTAAAATAGAACAGATCCATGCTGATCAGTGGTAGTCATCATCAAGTACCATCCTCATCTCGAATTTTAACCCCTAGAGCAGGGGTGACCACCCTTGAAAATTTGGAAGAGGGTTCGAGTGATAACTCGAAAGAAAGGTATTATTTTTGTCTGCATTCCCGTGAAAGAATTTTTCATTTTTAATTGAAATCTGTAGAAGATACAGAGTGAGCCACTGAAAAATAGAGAAGACTATGGCCCCAAGACTATTGGAGTATTAGTGCGAAAAAATGCGATTCATTTTAGATCAAAAGCTGTCATCTTCCGAAATAACCCTCATCTCGAATTTCAACGCCTAGAGCAGGGGTAATATTTCGATTCAGTGATACCTTTCAAGTAAAAGATTTCGATTGCCTTCATGACTGCTCGTAATGATTCGATTCATAGGAGTTAGAGTAGCTCAATCTGTATCTTCTACAATTTTCAATCAAAAATGAAAATTCGTTCACGTGGATGCAAACAAAGATAATACCTTTCTTTCGAGGTATCACTCAACCCATCTACCCTCTTCCAAACTTTCAAGGGTGATCACCCTTGCTCTAAGGGTTGAAATTCGAGATGGGGATGGTACTTGATGATGACTGCCATTGATTTGCATGGATCTGTTCCATTTTACTTCACTGAAACTTGAATAGTCTCAGGGAAATAGTCTTCCCTATCTTTCAGTTGCTCACCCTGTATCTTTTACAGTTTTCAATTAAAATTGAGAATTCGTTCGAGGTAATGTAGACAAAAATACCACCTTCCTTTTGAGTCATCACTCGACCCATCTTTTCTATTCAAAATGTTCAAGGATTGCAACCCGCGCTTAGGGGGTTGATATTTCAGGCAAGTTTTGTAGCCCAAAAGATGTCCTCTTTGAAACAAAAATTGACATGTTTTTGCGTTTTCATCAGAAATAAATACCTTGGTAGATATAGCCTCTGTTTAGTTTTCGTTAAAGCACCCTGTATATATATTTGTTGAATGAATTTATAACTAGGGGTTCGATGAAGAATAAAAAACATGAAGTTCAACATCTACCAAGCAACTGAAGCGGCAGTTTTGGGCCACCTACAAATGCAAAACACTACTTTCATGAGAAAATTATCATGTGTGTCAACAGTTTACAGGATCGTGAAATATCGCCCTTATAATGTGAAACTAGTTCATGAACGATCCTGATCGCTGTGGAGTTTCAAGTGAAATTTGTCACAATAATCCACATATTCTGTATAATACCTGTTTTTCTATTGAGAGTACCTTTACTCTGAATGGTGAAGCGAACAGGCATAACTGCCGATATAAGAATGTCGAGAACCGTCATTGGTTCACACAGACACACACACAAATGACTCAGAAATTGAATGTCTTAGCTGGAATTTAAGGAAACCATATTAAAGATCCTTTTTTGTCGTAGCGAATCTCATTGGAGACATCTATTTGCAGTTGTTGGAAGAATTAATGAATCCCAGACTCACAAAAATTTCGAAAAAATCGAAAATTCTTTCACAGCATGATAAACATTTTCAGCAAGATGGCGCTCCTGCACATTACGATATTCTCGTGTGAAACTATTTGGATACAAATTTCTCAGGTCGTTAGATTGGTAGAAGGGGAACAATTTAGTGGCCAGCCAGGACACACCTAATTTGAATCCCTTATCTTTCTTCTCATGAGATCATTTTGAAACGAGAGTTTATGCTACACAACCTGAAAATCTTGAAGAGCTGCGGAGAAGTATCGTCACCGAATGCAGACTTTTGACACCAGAATCTCTTCATAAAGTTATAGGAGAATTCGAGATAAGAGGTCATGTTGAATATTTAATTCGATTTTTGGACTTATCAAATTATCGTTGGAATACAAACTTTCGTTGTGCTCGAACTGCCAGATCATATTAAATATGCATAATGATACTATTATTGAATAGAGAATTTGAAGACCTTTCCAAAGATATGTCATTCCATCCACTTTCCTATGATAAATTTCGACCTAGATGCTGCAGAGTGTAGGGGGTTGATTTCGCAAACTCCGAACCACTTCTGAAATTATTTCCCCCCGAACTAATCGACGTATTTCAGCTTTACCCCCTAGAAGGAGTCTTTCTAGAAATAGAGGGTTTGTCAAATTTTCGTTGGAATACAAACTGTCGTTGTGATTGTACTTTTTTTGTGATAATAACTGTTACTAACATACTATTTTCGAATACAGAATTGAAATACCTTTCCAAAAATTTGTCACTTGACTCAATTTCGTTTTAATGATAATGACTTAAAAGCTGCTGAGGGTGGGGAGTTAATTTGAATTCAAAAATTGATCCCCCTCCATTAAAAATTTAAGTGTTTCAGCTTTTCTTGCCAAAATCAGTCCATCTTGAGAAAAGAAGGAGGCAAAGGTTCGTTGGAACACAAGGTAAAATATATGCATTATATTATGTCAACATCCTGTTGACCCTAATTTCCTTATTGAATTTTCGATTCTAGTAATTCTACTTCATCTTTTACCTAAGTTGAATGTCTTATGTGGCTATTAAGGTTATCTTATCAAAGTCTATGGTATTCGTCTTTAACAACATTGTTACCCAAAAGTCTCGCGATGTTGTTAGCTTGTTAAAGTCAACGAGAAAGCTCTGAGTTGTCGACTCTTGACTTGATAACATTGAGTACCACAGATCACAATCATAAACCTGTATCGAATGGTCCTTAACAATGTGACCAATGGTCTTGTAATTACCATTGAAGTATTGAAGGATGCTGTCTTTTCCTATTCGGAAAAAAGAATGCACATGTTGGGCTCTGATTATATGAAGTATCGAACAAGTTTTTTGAGGAAACTCGAAATCTAGTGACTTCTATGTGATCACTTTGGCCCGCAGTCAATTCCTGTGTTCAAGTATCAGTAATATTTACTCGCTAGGGCTCAGCGTTCTTCGGCGTTCTAGATGACAGTTATCTGGAACGAAATCGACTGTTGTTGGCCTTCTTAATTTCATGATGTATCTGTAGGTCTCTGTAATCTATTATTCTTTTGTATACGTGTGTAGGAACTTTTATTCTTCGCCAGTGAGGAGATGGGAGCTGACTCAGTATTGAAAACCATTTCGTGGGTGTTGACTCAATCATGCCTGCTATCGTTCTCATGATGTCATTAAGCAAGGAGTCCTCATTCTTAAAGTACGGGCTATTCAATCAGGCCAAGGCGCATGGCCCGGCAGTGGAAAAAACAAGGCGCAAATCAGAGGAACGGAGAGTGGTGAACAACGCACTCCAAAAGGCACAGCATAGTTTTTGGTTGGTGTCCTCTCGTTTTCTTCCAAGTAGCCTCATTGTGGATAGGTGTGTTTTCATCAAACAGTGTGCTAAGTCCTCTTTTACAGTTTGTTATGGACTTGAAAGTTGGTAACTGTTATGGACGCGTTTGGTTAGAGTCTGTACCTGCAGAAGTATCCCTCTATTATTGATAGATTTCAAGTGTCAAGATCTCTTCTGACACCTCAATACATCGATATTCAGTAAAAATCCAGTCATCCGCGTAGCCAAATTTTTTTCTGGTATTTCACCAATATAAGTGCTGAAAAGAAGAGGGGTGAATATTTATCCCTGCAGAAGGCCATTCATCAGTTTCCTCTGGAAGCTGATATCGATTTCAATGACCCCAACGAACTGCTCGGAGAAGCGTGTATTGTATCATGAAAACTTCCGAGAGATGCTTGATGTTTTCAAATATGTACGAAATTCTGACTCAATAATTCAAACTGTCCATAGTGTAGCAATTGTCTTATGACTATTGTAAATAGTGATGCTACCGAATTTTGTGATAACTTTTCGATACTTATTATCAGCGGAGATGGAATAAGTTCTCAATGTTTTGAATACATGGCTATACAATGAAAGGCGTGGTAAGTTGTACTCTGCAATTCATAGCCTGGTATTTTTCCCCTTTATTACAGTGTCTATTTTGTTTCACAATGGATTTTCTGTATGACAACAAGGTCGACGTTATCTTGCACCAACGTCCTGAATTTCTCTAGTCAAATTGTCCTTTAAGATCCGATTGCTTTGTCTGGTCTCACATCTATATCGCTGATAAAATGAACTGTCTTCGTCAGTAGATTCTATTGAATTATCTGACTACCAGTTTATGGTAGTTCTTTAAGCGCTACCTAGGGTGCAGCATGAGGAAACGAATTAGCAAAACACAGATGCTTCATATTGGTATAATGATTCGCTTTTTCCTTCTCAATAAAATGATGGATAAAGAAAAGTATCGATGGCAAGCAGATTGTTAGCAGATAATAGAAATTAATGACATATAGGTTAGGTTAATAACAATATGAATGCGTCACTAGAAAAGAAGGCTAGTTCCTCCTACCTGCATACAATGATATAAACTATTTTCGAATTCACATCCAAATACTTTCACGCGAGAATATCATAATGTACAGAAGCACAATCTTGCTGAATAAGTTTCTCATGCTGTGAAAGAATTTCATCATTTTTCGAAATTTCTGTGAGCCTGAACGAGGAAGCGAATTAGCAAAACACAGATGCTTTATGTTGGTATAGTAATTCCTTTTTGATTCTCAATAAAGTATTGGATAAGGGAAAGTATCGATGTCAATAATCATTTTCATTATTCGTAGTGCCCTCCACAACTGAAATTGGCAAGCATATTCTCAGCAGATAATAGAAAATAATGACATATAGGTTAGGTTAATAACAAAATGAATGGGTCCCTAAAAAAGAACGCTAGTTCCTCCTAACTCCATACAATGATATAAACTATTTTCGAATTCTCCTGTAACATTTTGAAGAGCTTCTGGTGTCAAAAGTCTGAATTCGGTGACGATTCAATTCCGCAGCTCTTCCAGGTTTTCAGGTTGTATAGCATAAACTTTCGTTTCGAGACATCTCATGAGAAGAAAGATGAGGGATTGAAACTAGCTGTGTCTTGGCTGGCCACGGAACTGTTCACCTTCTGCCAATCTAACGACCTGGGAAATTTGCATTCAAATATTTTCACACGAGAATATCGTGATGTACAGTAGCACCATCTTGCTGAAGAAGTTTCTCATGCTGTGAAAGAATTTCATCATTTTTCGAAATTACTGTGAGCCTGGAATGAGGAAGCGAATTAGCAAAACACAGATGCTTCATATTGGTATAGTGATTTGCTTTTTGCTTTTCAATAAAGTGATGGATAAGGGAAAGTATCGATGTCAATAATCATTCTCATTATTCGTAGTGCCCTCCACAACTGAAATTGACAAGCAGATTCTTAGCAGATAATAAAAAATAATGACATATAGGTTAGGTTAATAACAAAATGAATGGGTCCCTAAAAAAGAACGCTAGTTCCTCCTAACTCCATACAATGATATAAACTATTTTCGAATTCTCCTATAACATTTTGAAGAGCTTCTGGTGTCAAAAGTCTGAATTCGGTGACGATTCAATTCCGCAGCTCTTCCAGGTTTTCAGGTTGTATAGCATAAACTTTCGTTTCAAGATGATTTCATGAGAAGAAAGATGAGGGATTGAAATTAGCTGTGTCCTGGCAGGCCACGGAACTGTTCCCCTTCTGCCAATCTAACGACCTGGGAAATTTGCATTCAAATATTTTCACACGAGAATATCGTGATGTACAGTAGCACCATCTTGCTGAAAAAGTTTCTCATGCTGTGAAAGAATTTCATCATTTTTCGAAATTACTATGAGCCTGGAATGAGGAAGCGAATTAGCAAAACACAGATGCTTCATATTGGTAAAGTGATTTGCCTTTTGCTTCTCAATAAAGTAATGGATAAGGGAAAGTATCGATGTCAAAAATCATTCTCATTATTCGTAGTGCCCTCCACAACTGAAATTGGCAAGCAGATTCTTAGCAGATAATAAAAAATAATGACATATAGGTTAGGATAATAACAATATGAATGCGTCCCTGAAAAAGAACGCTAGTTCCTCCTAACTCCATACAATGATATAAACTATTTTTGAATTCTCCTATAACATTTCGAAGAGCTTCTGGTTTCAAAAGTCTGAATTAGGTGACGATTCGTTTCCCCAGCTCTTCCAAGTTTTCAGGTTATATAGCATGAACTCTCGTTTCAAGATGATCTCATGAGAAGAAAGAAGAGGGATTGAAATAAGCTGTGACCTGGCTGGCCACGGAACTGTTCCCTTCTGCCAATCTAACGACCTGGGAAATTTTCATTATTCGTGAGTGATTTGATTGAGGAGGTCGTTACTTGATGAAAATCGATATACATATTTTCAATGAAATAAAACTAAAGTATTTAGATTTTCACTATATTAACAAAACTATGACTGGTTTCACTACACTGTGGCTTCATCAGATAGATACAAACTAATGAACAGAGTTATTCCTATATATATATATATATATATATATATATATATATATATATATATATATATATTAGTCTTATTTTCTACCTAATATTACAATAGGTACAAGGGTATGTTGGAAAACCCATCGGAGTTGCTTACTTTATGAATTGAAAAGATTGAGTAAAGGAGAAGGATTTAGATCTAATTGACTATTAAGTAACCTACCTGAATTCTTTTCTTTGTTGATCTCTAAAATTTCTAATAGATTGAGTTTTTGTCTGTTATTTTCATTGTGTAAAATTTTGAAATTATCATTAAAGTTATGGTTTTCTTCGAGTAAGTGATTAAAATAATGGAAATCTAATTTATGATAATTAAAACTACGTTTGTGCTCGGATAATCTAACTTTGAAATTTCTGAAAGTTCTACCAATATAAATTTTATTACAATCCCTGCAAGACAGTTTATAAACACCTGATTTATTACTTTTATCAATTTTAGATTTGCAGTTTTTCATATGTCGGCCTGAAGAATTATCAGTTCTGAATGCTTTATTGAAATTATAATGCGAAAGGAATGATTTTAATTTTAGACTAGGATCACCAATATAAGTTAAGCTGTTGTAATTTGTGTTAGAACTTTTTATACTTGGAAATACTTCCTGGATTGCTTTTTGGAATTTTTGCGTGAAATCATGTTCTTAATCATAGTTGGACTGTAACCGTTATTGACTGCTATTTGTTTAATTATATTAAGCTCTTTCATGAAATTATTTTGTGACATTGGGATATTAATGAGTCTATGTAACATACTATTGTAAGCTGCTAATTTATGTGGAAAAGGATGTGTAGATGAGCTGTGAACAGTAATATCTCTATGCGATGGCTTATGAAAAAGAGAAAATCATGTTTGCCGTTAACTTTAGTAATAGTTAAATCCAGAAAGTTAATGGAGTTTTCTGTTTCTATCTCTAACGTGAATTTAATATTATCAAGAATTTTGTTAATGAATGTTTTGAATGACTCTAATTGTCTGTTTGTGCCAGTGAAACAACAAATGATATCGTCGACATATCTAAACCAATAAATAAAGTGTTTGAATAACGGATGTTCTTGGATAGTTTTTCAATAGTATCCATGAAAATTTCAGAGAGCAGAGGGCTCAGAGGATTACCCATGATCAAACCTTTTTACTATTATATAATACTCCAATGATAATTCTTTAGGCCGACATATCAAAAACTGCAAATCTAAAATAGATAAAAGTAATGAATCCGGTGTTTATAAACTGTCTTGCGGGGATTGTTAGAAAATTTATATTGGTAGAACTTTCAGAAATATCAAAGTTAGATTATCCGAATACAAACATAGTTATCATAAATCAGTTTCCCATTATTCTAATCACTTACTCGAAGAAAACCATAACTTTAATGATAATTTCAAAATTTTACATAATGAAAATAACAGACAAAAACTCAATCTATTAGAAATTTTAGAGATCAACAAAGAAAAGAATTCAGGTAGGTTACTTAATATTCAATTAGATCTAAATCCTTTTCCTTTACTCAATCTTTTCAATTCATAAAGTAAGCAACTCCGATGGGTTTTCCAACATACCTCTTGAAACTATTGTAATATTAAGTAGGAAATAAGACTATATATATATATATATATATATATATATATATATATATATATATATATATATATATATATATATATATATATATATATATATATATATATATATATATATATATATATATATATATATATATATATAGGAATAACTCTGTTCATTAGTTTGTATTTATCTGATGAAGCCACAGTGTGGTGAAACCGGTCATAGTTTTGTTAATATAGTGAAAATCTAAATACTTTAGTTTTATTTCATTGAAAATATTCGTAAGTGCTATCCACACCTAAAAATGGCAAGCAGATTCTTAACAGAAAAAGAAAATGATGTCATATAGGTTTGGTTAAAAACAATAGATATCATATTGTTATTAATCAAAAATCACGGTTTTCTAAAATCAAATGAAAACACGAGTTCGCAACTGATTTTTTGTTTAACATTTCGTGATCTGCTACTAGCTCCATACGAAGCATATGGTATTTTCAAAAGCACATTTCCATTATAAATTTTTCTTCAGTTTTTAAAGAAGCATCATTCTTTCATCTTAGACTATTTTGGGAAATCATTGTATAATTCCTTTCTTTAGAATGGACCTATCTGATATTCACGGAAAGAAATATCCTACATACAATTTTAGTATCTTGAATATATTTTTCCCGTCTGTGATATAAGTTTGGATAATTATCAGTCATTGCTTACTGTCGTGCCTCTTGAACTCTTGAGGGTGGTTAAAATAAAAATAACTGATGCTACATTTAAACTCCAAGACTTTAAACTATTTCCATAAATTCCTTATTATCGAGATCTCACCCACAATCCTCCATGTCTCAAACTTTAATACTGAGAGAAATCTCAATAAGTTCAAATTTGATTTTCTCCTCTGGTGATAATTCCTCCCATAAATGCTGATTTATTTCTTACCAAGTAATTAAAACATTATTTACAAATACCATTGTCTTCACCTTGAAAAAACTAAGAAATCACATATAAATTTTTTCGAATTTCGAAAATAGAGTAGCGTATGTTTATCACTGAAGTCGAATTATCTCTGTACCAAATTTCTCCACGATCCATTCAGTGTTGAACGAATTTGGTTGAAATATGGGTCGCTAAAAGCTCACTATTCAAATCAGTTATACCAGAATAATCTTGTTTAGAACATATCTATACCAAATTTCGTTTTTTTTATATCTCAGGAATTTTTTCGAAATGAAATGTGTTACTCAAGGTAGTAAATTATCCTTGTGTCGAATTTCATCCATATCCGTTCAGCCGTTTTTGTGTGACTAGGTAACATACATTCAAATTCACAGACTGAATATAGATTATTTTAAACATAGCAAACATGAACAAGAGCTAACTAATGAATTTATGTATTATATGAACTTTACTTTCGATATACAGTGCCTGATACATTTAATTCGTTTCTTCATTGACCATATTGAAAAATATAACGTCATCAACAATATATAACATTATACATTATTGGAAAACTTTTGTTTCGCTATTTGCTCCTATACCTGGCATTTCAAAAAGGCGAAATTGATTGTATAAGGCAAACCTATTTGATTATTTTAGGTAATCCTCAATTGCAAGCATTTGTGTATGTAACGTACAATGTTCATTGTTATCTCAAATTGACTCCTAGTATACAATGATAATAATTCTCTTATTTTATCAGAAAGATATACCATTGAGTTTTTAAACATTCTGCAATGACATTGAGATAGTTTTCAAGTTGAGTAAAAACACAACTTCAATACAACATCTCTGATTTTCTTTTCTGTATTTTAGTTGTTTCATATTTATATTTCTTAATAGAAGAGTGCTTTCAATTGTATTACTTGTAATATATTCTACTTGAAAATAGTGATGATATCACATTTTCCACGGATATCAATCAAGAAACAATGTCTCCAGTGAAATCATACAGAAAATAATAAAAATCTGGTTTTAAACCAGAAGGCAAAAACTACGTTCATAAAACAGATATGCCATTTCTCATTAAAACAAATTTTCATGTCTGCCAAACCTGACATTAACAAAACCATTAACATCATGCTCAAAATCCCATCTACCAGAAATAGAAAGTTTGAATCCGCTTTTAACACTTTACTCGTTTGTGAAATGAATTTTTAGTTACGACTACGGTGAAAATGTTGTGGAACGAGAAGAGCTGATCAAGTGAATCGTTAGTGAGGGACGCAAAAAGTTGGGGAAGGGCTTTTTATACATTTCAGGATAACTGTCATAGAAATTCGCACAGCGGCATGCTTGACTTTCCATCAGCAGGGAAATGTGGAAAATTTCCACTGGGTTCGGGAAGAGTTTTAAATCTGAATTTTGCTTTCACTATTGATTCAGCGAACTATTGATTTTACTCAGTAAGGTTGGTTGACTAACAAAATGTTGGGAATATTTACGTTTTCATATGTGAAATTTTATATAGCGTAACACACCAAACATGAACATAAATATATTAATCACTGGATCAGAGTAAGTTTCTTGTTTGTATTTAATTGAATTCATATCCGCATAACAGAAGAACTTTTCAATTCGAACCGAACCTATTCCCATATTTTGTTCAGAAATTTTCTGCTACCTTCATTTCCTGATGATGATGGTAAAACTTTTATCGAAATTTTGAAACCGAATATTTATTCATAGCAATCTCCTCTTATGAGGCTATGTTTTTATTTGTATGGTATTGTTAGTAGATACAATTATTACTGTTAGTGCAAAAGATTACATAATTGTTAACAGAAGGTACAAAAATGCAGTAGAATCATGCAAGACATACCCCGGAGCTGACATTCCCACCGATCACAATCTTCTTCTAGCAAGGATAAAGGTAGAATTTAAAAGAACCAAAGGAAATAAGAAAGCAACTATTATTAACACCGATAAATTGAAAGAGGAATCTACGTACAATAAAATAAAGGAAGAAATACATAGATATATAAACGAAAAACCATTAAAGCCGACGCAAACTTCTGAAGAAGACTGGCAAAAGATTAAAACAACACTAAAAAATGTTACAGGAAGCACCTTAAGCAGGAGACCAGGAAAAAGAATCAATCTTGGATGACAGAAGAAATCTTGGACATGATGGAAGAGAGAAGAAAATTCAGAAATAAAAACGAAACAAGATATAAACAAATACATAAAAATATCAAAATAAAAATCAAAGAAGCTAAGGTTACCTGGCTAAACGAAAGATGTGAAGGAATTGAGAAACTAGAACAAAAACATGATACTTTCAACTCACATAAAAAATAAAAGAACGAGCTGGAATGTGGAAGCAATCCTCTTCATCTTTCGTCGAAGATAAACATGGGAAACCCTACTGAATATAAAAGATCAAATAAACAGGTGGAAAGAATACATAGAAGACATGTTTCAAGACCAGGAGAGACAAAGCATAGATGTACAGAAAGTAGCGTCTGGACTCTACATCACAAAGGAGGAAATTATCAAAGCAACAAAACAACTAAAAAACAAAAAAGTTGTTGGAGAAGATAATATCCCAATTGAAATTATAAGGATAATTTCAGGCGAACACATCGATGTTATGGAGAACTTATTTAATAAAATATACGAAACTGGAATAATACCAAAAGACTGGCTGACATCGGTGTTTATACCACTACCTAAGACGAAGAACTCCAGGAAATGTGAAGAATATAGGATCATTAGTCTAATGAATCATATACTGAAATTGTTCCTCCGAATAATACACAATAGAATTTATAACAAATTGGACGAACACACGGGACGAACACAATTTGGCTTCAAGAATGGCTTTGGAACAAGAGAGGCACTTTTTTCAATACGTGTGCTTGTTGAAAGATGTAGGGATGTGGACTCTGATGTATATCTGTGTTTCATAGACTTTCATAAGGCTTTCGACCTGGTGAAACACGATAAACTAATAGAAATTCTCAGGTCTTGTAACATAGACGACAAAGACTTGAGAATCATATCAAACCTTTACCAAGACCAAAAGGCTAAAACTAGAATCAATGGAGAGGCATCTGAAGACATTAACATCGAGAAAGGAGTAAGGCAAGGATGTGTTCTCTCCCCGTTATTGTTTAACGTTTTTTCGGAAGAGTTATTTAGGAAGGCACTACAGGATACCTCGGATGGCATAATAATAAATGGACAATGCATTAACTACTTGCGATACGCAGATGACACGGTTATTCTAGCAGATAGCGCTGAAGCACTACAATGAACCGAGCGATGATAACATGTAAAGAATTTGGAATGAAAATAAATACAAAGAAAACAAAAATGATGGCTATCAGCAAACACCAAAACAGAAAGGTCGGAATTAGGGTCAGCGGAACAGAATTAGAACAAGTAACAAAAATAACATACCTAGGAAGTAGCCTTGATGAAACTTGGGATCACTCACTAGAGATGAAAACACGCCTGGAAAAAGCACGAGCTATATTTTATAAAATGCAAAAAACACTATGCAACTGCCAACTAAATATCTCATTAAGAGTTCGAATACTGAAATGCTACGTTTTCTCCACCGTGCTATATGGCGTTGAAGCATGGACAATGACGGAAACAACACAAAAAAGAATAGAATCGTTCGAACTTTGGTGCTACCGTAGAATGCTCAGAATATCTTACATGAGTCATACGACAAACGTAGAAGTTATGCAGAGGATGAGAAAGGATCGAGAACTTGTGCAAATAATAAAAGAAAGAAAGACGCAATATTTCGGTCACATTGTGAGAAACCAAAAGTACGAACTGCTTCAACTTATCATCAAAGGAAAAATCAATGGCAAAAGGGGACCGGAAAGAAGACGCAACTCCTGGCTTAAGAACTTACGTCAATGGACTAATATGAGCTCTATAGAATTGTTCAGAGCTGCAACAAATAAAATAAGATGGGCAAATGTAATCGCCAACGTCCTTAAGGATAAGGCACCGTAAGAAGAAGTGCAAAAGATACTGGAGTATCCTCAAAATATCGATAGTCTTCCTAACTGAATCTTTCAGCTTGAATATATCCCGACTAATAAGGCATTGCCGGAACTAGTTTTTGCTCATGAAATAATATTTTCAGTCAGTTGACTTCTACAACTACGACAGTATTCTGATCATTTTCTTTACCGAAATATACTACAATTCCTTTTTTCTTATTGGGATCGTAGGTCTTAAATTTGGGATCCTGGAGCTTCTATGTGATCCTAGAGAGCAGAACGTATATCGAAAGTCTGTGCTATACAGTTCATTGCTGCATCTTGTAGAATCGGCATGAGTCATCATCATTCGGTTGAATTTTTTGGATCATATGAGAGACCATGTAGCTTTTCATAATCCCATGAAGGATTCTGCTAGCCTTCTTCTTGAACTGAGGGTTTTTCTTTAACTTCGTTAGATCTAGTAGAGACAGTCTAACTCCTACAAGCTCATACCCCGTTATCGTATCCATTTTATCGATTTTCTATTGTGGTGCTTGAACTTTAAAGGGTTTCTTTCATCCGCTATTTCGCTGCCAATGGGCCGAAATGTATATCATCTCTACCTCGTTGGCTCACGTTCTTGGGGCAATCATAGCACTCAAACATTGATTTGGATGGAAATTTGCCATTTTTATTCAGCTTGTCTACAGAAGAATATTGTTATTACCACTATTTCGAACGAATTCCCTCATATAATATTGACACTTTCAAATTTGGCCAGGAGTTCTGCAAGAAAAATTATGGAGTATGTATTGAGTAATAATCTTCCTTGCCTGGAGTTCGAGTTCTCTCCTATTCTACAATTCACCAGCTGACTAGTTTGCGATTTTGTTTATAAACTGAGTCACTCATTCTGATGGTCGGTCCTTTTATTGGATCCACCAGTTATCTCTAACGTCGAAGAATTTATCCCAAGTGAGTCTATTATCTTCAAAGAATCCAAGATGATTGGCCTTGATTTTCAACCTTTTCGACATATAAGAAGCCAAATTCATGTTTCCTCACCTTTTTCAATGTTTTTAGCCCCAAGTTAAAGAAAGTCCATCAGTTTGTTTTCGGTCTATATGTCTTTCTGTCTGTCCGACTATCTATCAGCCTGTATGTCCGTCTGTCTATCTGTCAAGACATTTCTCTCAGAAATAAGACTAGATAAACATTAATACCGAATACTTAGGTCAAGATCTCTTGAAATTGAGAAAAAATCTAACTTGTAAGCCATAGCAAGCCGACAATATGGTCGTTTATGTTACGGCATCTTTTGACATTGCGGAAAGAATCAGAACAATAGTTTTCCTAGCTGAATCTTTTAGCTTAAATATATTTCAATTAATTGAGCATTTCTAGAACTAGTTATTGTTCATGAAAGAATATGTTTTCATAAGTTGACTGCTACGGCTACGACAGTATTCTTGATGAAACAGGATAATTCTCTTTCCCAAAATATGCTTTCATTACTTTTTCCTTATTGGGGTCTTAGAATCTTAGATTTGGGATCCTAGAGGTGCTACACTGAGCCTTTGTCTGTGTTATACAGTATATTGCTCCACCATGCAGGATCGGTCGGAGTCATCATCGTTCTGTTTCATGTCTTAAGAGATATGAGAGAGCATGTAGGTGTCCATTATCCAAACAGAAGATTCTGATAGCCTCAATGTCTCAATTGAGGATTTTTCTTCAAGTTTTTTGGGACTACTAGAGGCAGTCTTAATTCTTTGATTTCTTATCAACGATTGTAGATCAACTGCGTGTACAAGATACATGCTTTGTTATCTTATTCACTCTATTGATTTCCAAATCCAAGGATACCATTCACCCACTATTTCACTCAAACACTAATTTTGATGGGTATTTGCACTCTTTTATACAGCTTTCCTACAGGAAAATATTTTTATTTCCATTGTTCTGCACGAATTTCCTGTTATAATTTTGACACTCTCTTGTTTGGCCAGGAGTTCTGCATGAAAAATGGTGGAGTTAGCATTGAGTATTAACCCTCTTCACCTGGAGGTGAAGAGTCCTATCTTTGTGTTTTATTGAAGCTGGTCTGGTAGTTTATTCTTATATTCGAAGATAAAAGAACGGCTGTTTGAATGATAGGTCCAAATTTATCTAATTTTTAAGCATATAATATTGTAAGGAGTTTTTTCTTATCCTACCAAACACCAGCTGATTCGTCATTTGATTTGTTTGTAGATTCAGTGATTCTTTTGGTGGTCAGTCCCCCCTGTTGGTTCCACCTGTTATCTTGAGGTTCATATATAGTACCATCTCGCCCTTTCAGTCACCTCGTGGAGATATTTATCTAAAGTAAATCCTTTATCGAGGAATAATCCAAGATGATTGGTTTTCATTTGCAGAAATATTTCGACCTGTTCGACAGGTAAAGAGCCAAAATATTGGTTTTCCATACCTTTTTACTAATCTGTATCCCAAAATGAAGAAGAAAAACCTTCGAAAGATCACTTCATTTTCCGTATATCTATCCTTCTGTCTGACTATCTGTTAGCTTGTCTAGCTGTTTATCAAGATATTTCTCCCAGGAACACGAGTAGATAAACAGTGATACAGAATATCGAAATCTGTGGCAAACTTGTAAGTCAACACAATCCAAAAGTACTACTGTTTATGTATATTTCAACATTGTCGAGAGAATCAGAACCTATAGTTCTCTACCCTTTGATGAAGAAACATGAAATTTAGCATATCTTACAATACTAATATCGGTTATTCTGTGAAAATTGCCCGAACCTATATCTGACCTACATTTGCTAATCGATTTGAATTAAATGAAAATCGAATTACATTTTCCATCATCTTCTACTAGCCCTGAACGGAAATACCAAAAATGGACCTTTATTTTTCATATCGTAACTCCATATATTTTTTGGATTACTTATACAATTTTGGGTATCTTCTGCTGAATAAGTAGAATTGCATTTCCAGAAAAAAGAAATTATAGTAAATTATTGTAAAAGGACTCACATTTCCAACTAATCCATGTAGTCGGCTGTTTAAGTTCCCGATAAGATTTTTCTGTACTAGAAAGTCTTTTAACATTATTTTAGTTCTATAACTCACATCATCTATTATTTTCAATAAAAAGGACCCAAAATGTAACAGAAGATTCTAATGAATCGCGAAGTAACCTCGGGGGGGATATCATTGAAAAGCACAGAGCTATTTTCATAGTATTTTAATGGATGTCACTCGCAATTATTCATGAGAAATAATGACGGATTAGGTACCTACCGGATAATTCTTCTCATTGTTTTCTACCTTTCACAGAGAATATGATGCAAGTTTGTTTTCATTCTAACAAAAATAATGCTCGAGCATTTCAGCTTATTCAGGAATGGTTTTCAGAGCGTGATGATGTTTATCACACTCGAAATGAAACTCAAAAAAATGGAGACTTCCGTTTCAATAAACCAAAAATATCGAAACAAAAAAACCCCAATTAAATCCAAAAATTTCTTATAAAATTGATGAAACTGCCATCTATACTTTGAATACACAATTAGAATCTCTTAAATATGGCACGAAATGTATTCTCAACGACATCTGGAGGAATTTCTGGACAGACGGTTCCTATTCTTTCTCTTAACACGTCCAAATTTTCTGGTGGAGAGCGATAAGGTCCAAACCGTAGGTAACTCCAGAGCTAATAATCTTGAGGACTCAAATCTAGGGGGCGGGCTGATAATTGTCCATTGATCCCCAAACTTATTGATCAGCCAGTTCAAATTCAAAGCTGCGTTGTGTGGAGCAGCACCTCTTAGCACCATAAATAACGCATCAGACGTTCACACCAAATCTGCATTGAAAATCGTTGCTCATTATGTTATCCGAATTATGGTTCCAATGTCTGAAATTATGTCTATTGGAATAACGATTGTTGTGAAAAGCTCATCACAACAAATAATGGCTCCGTGAACAATGATCTAAATTCGAGGAGTTCTCCAAGAGTATGAACTTTATGAAAAAGATGAGTATTGATTGTACAGAAGTTGCTGCCGTCAAAGTTCCTTGTCAAACAGGTGTTTCTGGGTTCACTCCTATACTCAACAAAATAAGTTGTTTATTCTTCAATATAAGTTTCGAGAGTTTTCGCCTTTTTAAATGAACCGTATTTGTGTAAGTTTTATAGAGTTTGGAAAACTTGCGGTTTGATTCATAATGATCTGGAAGTCGTTCCCGATAGAGTCGAAATGCTCAAGAAATATTTCTGTTCGATTGAAATTAGCCATGTATCATGTCTATATGTAGTTAATTTTCGATATCCATACATATTAATTCTCCATGAAAAAGACTCGAAACGAAACAATAATAATTTGTGGCGGGTAAGTCATAATTTCTCGTTTGTAATTGCAAATGACATCCATTACAATTCTATGAAGATTGCTGTGTGATTTTCAATGGTATTCCACCACAGAACTTATTTAACGATGCATTGCAATTTTTGTTAGGTTAAAAGCAGTTTTTTGCTCAAAATATGAAATGATGAGTTATCCAAACTGAAATTATGATGAAACTTTCTAGGGCAGAAAAATGTTATCACAAAATGCTGCATTTTGAGTAACTGTTTTTGGGTAAAGAAATTGGATATGAATAATCGAAAAAATAATAAGGCATCTGCACATCCTAAAGCCCTGCAGAGTCTTATACTGTTGACGAACGAGATAGTATCCTTACAAACTTTCAAGATTATGCTAGAAAACATTTGAGACAGATTCTTTCGAATAACTTGATTTGATTTCCCAATCCATTCTATCCCACGGATTATTTAATTGAATCATAATTTTCTCGATTATTTTTAATATCCTAGAAGTAAAGTAGAAACATAAACATGAAGAAAAAATTTAACAGAAAATTGGTGGACTATTTTTCTATTGTCCACTAGGACATTTAGGTGTCTAACAAAAAACTATTGTGTGAAAAATTCATTGAATGCCACACATCTCCAACGTGCTTTGAAATAACAAACTTTACACCGTAATTGTTTTTAAATTTTTACTGAAAATTACTTATAATAATAATAATATTCGTGGGTGTAGAACCAGACGGTCTTCTTCTGGAGTGTGATGCTTCAGGAAGGCTTAGCGGTAATAACTATCGAAATTTAACAAATCGACTTTATCTTCACAAACCACTGTATGAATTAACCAAGTAATGACGGCAGTCACGTTGACCGTATCTGTGAAAAAAGACCACCACCATTTTTTCACCGAATATACAGGGATATCCACAGGGACCGTCCGTTAAAAACTTTTTGAGTTCCAATTGAAATATCGAGCTGAAATTTTATACACGGCCATAACTAGCGATTTCCAATTGAAGTGAAATATTTTTGAAGTGATACCATTTCCGGTTATACCGGAAGTGGGTCATCACTTTGTTATTTCAAATGGCAATCTACCTTTTTTATTATACATCTAGAACCGACATTTGAGCAAGGCATACAATACCAAAGTTGTTGGCACTTATCTGTCAAAACTATTGACAGATTTAATTATTTTTGTTATAACTTCGATTTATGAGGAAATTTTAAAAAAATTGTAGCTCGTAGATCTTTTGCACTACAGACACAATTTCATCAAGGATCAAGGATCAAGGAATTTTTCAAGCAATCTCAACATGTCAAATGTTTATTGCGTTGTTTTGTATGATTTTTTCAATTTAGCCTTTTTCAAACAGCAATTTTTTCAAATGGCACGTGCCAATTTTTATATCGCCATCAGATGAAGCGTCAAATTTCAGATGGAATTGTATCAGCATGTAGTATACCCATCTCTAATAGTTCCGAAATAATTTGGGAATATATTGAATTTTGATCATTTTGCGAGAACTAACAGTGAATACTTTGAAATATTTGAAGTAGCTGAACTGGCTACGCTCACCTGACAGGTGCCTAAAATTAATGTACTTGTCACTTAGTTCATTCGAATCTGATATCTCAACAAGAATTGTCGTTATTTCAGATTGAAAATATCCGAAAAATACAACACATTTGGAATAAAACCACTGGTTATTCAAACGAAAATATATTTAATCTTTTTTTAATTCATTTTAGAATGTCAAAAAGTAGTGGGTAGAAATTGCAGGCAATTCAATAACCAATTACCAAATTTACCGTCTATGAGTAGAATAAAATTTCGAAGCATTAGAAAAAATTTTCTACAATTCGAATGAATAATAATTGTAGGAACTGAGCGAAAACCAATCATCGAAGATAATTACATTAATACGAACAAATGATAGCAAACATCATAGGAGAAAACTAATTTACGATCTGAATAATGTTCAATATGGGCCCTACTTTGCTCGATACACTTGACAGCTCGTATACGAACGTGATGAGTTGCCCTGCTAGTTTCCTTAGGATCAATATTACGCAAAGCATTATGAATGCGCTCTAGTAACTCTTCTTTACTTCTTACAGGAATAAGATACACTTCACTCTTGATTTTGCTCCATAAATAAAAATCAAGGGGCGTCTGGTCTGGAGAACGCGGAGGCCATACATTCGGTCCTTGATTACCCCACCATCTATCCTCGAACATTTCTGTTAGCTGCCGATCTACAGCTCGTGTTTTATGTGCTGGTGCACCATGCATTTGGTAATAGCAATCCCTCAAAATCTAAAAAATTTGCTAAAGTACCTCTCAAAATTTCCAGGTATCTTTGTCCATTAAGTTTTTCCTCATAAATGTGATAAGCCAACAAATCATTCATTAAAATTGCAAAAACGCTAACGCTGAATTTATTTTGGAAATCAATAACCTCAATGAAATGTGGATTTTCTGTGGCCTAAAAATGTCAATTTCTCCTGTTGGTTATTCCAATTTCATTGAGCTTGGCTTCATCAGACCATATAATTTTTTGCAGAATTGTCTCATCTTCTTGAAGCCGAATTAATAAATTTTCTCAGAAATTTAGCCGCTTGGAAAGGTCAGTTGGTTTCAATTTTTGTAGTCTGATGAAAGAATACGCGTGCATGTTATGTTTCTTAAGGATCCCTTGAATGGAAGTATAATTCAATCCAATATCCATTGATGCTGACTTAATGGACGCATGTGGATTGGCACGAAAATACGCTAGCGTATTAATTTGATTGTCGTCGTCCTCGAGAATTGATTTTCTTCTCGCTTTTATGTATTTTGTTCCTCCAAATTGCAGAAAATTGCTTCTAATCCTTCGAAATTTCATTTTACTCATAGGCGCCTAATTTGGAAATTGGTTACTGAATTGCCTGCAAGTTCTATCCACCACTTTTTGATATTCGCCATGAATTAAAAAGAGATTAAACAAATCCTCGTTTGAATAGTCAGCCATTTTATCTTCAATCTGGGGTTTTTCAAAAATTTTCTCTTTAAATTACCAACAATTCTTGTTGAAATATCAAATTCGAATGAACGAATTAACAAGTACATTAATTTTAGGTACCTGTCAGGTGAGCGTAGCCAGTTCAGCTACTTGATTCAAATATTTCAAAACATTCTCTGTTAGTTCTTGCAAAATCATCAAAATTCAATATATTCCCCAATTATTTCGGAACTATAAGAGATGGGTATAGTACATGCTTATACAATTCCATCTGAAATTTAACGCTTCAACTGATTGCGATATAAAAATTGGCACGTGCCATTTGAAAAAATTGAGTTATTGCTTTTTGAAAAAGGCCAAATTGAAAAAATCATACAAAACAACGCAATGAATATTTGACATGTGTAGATTGCTTAAAAAATTCCTTGATCCTTCTTCTATTCACCCAAGCAAAAATTGTGTCTGTAATGCGAAAGATCTACGAGCTTCAATCTTTTTAAATGTTTCTCAAAAATCGAGTTCATAACAAAATAATTAAATCTGTCAAAAGTTCTGACAGATAAGTGCCAACAACTTGGGTATTTTATGCCTTGCTCAAATATCAGTTCTAGATGTATGATAGAAAGGGTAGACTGCCATTTGAAACAACAAAGTGATGACCCAGTTCCGGTATAACCGGAAATGGAATCACTTCGAAAATATTTCACTTCAATTGGAAATCACTAGTTATGGCCGTACATAAAATTTCAGCTTGATATTTTAATTGGAACTCAAAAAGTTTTCAACGGACGGTCCCGGTGGATATCCCTGTATATTCTGTTTTTGTTAATACTTTGATCCAGTAGATCAATATCCCTCATGAAAGTATTATATTTGGAGAAGCGAAGAGAAGATCATCTAGCATTTAAAACCAAATCTATCAACTAATACATTGTTTTGCAGAATGATGACCATGATATTTGTTCATAGCTTCTCATCTACAACTGAGAATGTAAAATTCTCCATTGTTGAAAGATTTTGTTCAGAATTTCCAGAACTTCATACATTCTGCCATTTCTTTCAAGTTTTGAAATATCAGCAGAATAGAAAAATTTTTCATTTTCTGAAAGCAATTTCCTGACAAAGCTTCGGATATTAATGGTTTAAACAGATCCTCATCGAGACTCCATAACAAACGTTACCTACAACTGAGAATGTAAAATTCTCCATTGTTGAAGGATTTTGTTCAGAATTTTCAGAACTTCATACATTCTGCCATTTCTTTCAAGTTTTGAAATATCAGCAGAATAGAAAAATTTTTCATTTTCTGAAAGCAATTTCCTGACATAGCTTCGGATATTAATGGTATAAACAGATCCTCATCGAGACTCCATAACAAACGTTACCTACGTAGCATGTGTTATCCACCGAAGAGTAATATTTCGACAAGAATCTTTATATTTCATGAAGTAACACAAAATGAAGTTTTGCTTTTCTGAGTAGCATATAATTGTGATTGTTCTGCTATGAGTTTTGAAATCTCTTCATCCATCAGCTTTTCAAAGACGTTTCACGGGAGTTTAATTTTTCAATTGTGTTTTCAGAATATCTAGACGGTTGGTTTAACCATACATTTCGTTCATACTTAGGGTCAACTTTTGGAGTTATTTTCTTTAATTTCCCCTGGTAATCTTGGTACAGATTGGAAGAATCATATTACTTTTCATCTATATACTCTCCATCCGTCAATTTATTTACTTCTGAGGGTATCATAACAATGTCTACGTTGATCATTGTGATTATTACTGTCCTCAAGTGCTATGTCTAGCCTTTGGAAGCGGCTTGCATAGAAATATGTAGTACCAAGCGTACCAAATTTATCAGGATCCATTTTAAACTGAGTCCGCAATAATTTGATTTTGAATTGAAATTTTTTCATAAGCACGCTGTCCAGGAATGGGTGAACCTGTTATACCAGAGAGGTTCGAGGGTCGTTAAATGTATCGCCATATGATAAGAACTACTTGCCAGCCTAGTGTTGAGGCAAAACATGAGTTTTCCAACAAGGTCTTTCAGCTCTTTGGAGCATCTTCCGTGGAAGTATTTGTGAAACAGAGATAAATCAGCAACTTTTCTTCTGAGAGCCAGTGGTTGGAGATCTCGGGTGATCTCCGGGTGGTCGATGAGGTGCACAGCCTCCAGATTTGCAGAAATTGGCACTGACAGTCTTCGCCATAGACCAGAATTATCTAGTCCCGCTTGCCAGTTCCAGGAGATTTGAGCCCACAAAAACCCATTATCCTCAAACGAAGACGGCAGCAAATTATCCCAACCTATACAATAAAATATAACAGTTGCGAATACCAGATTTCCCTGATTTTTGAAAACTTAAATGAAACCATCTATTGTATAAGCGCTCAAGTTATCGTAGTATGTGTCTTAGAAGTAATTTATATTGACTTGGTATCAAAGTTCAAAACTAGATGTCTCTAGTAATATTATTCATTAAATGTCCTCATTTGAATACGTACGACTAAACGAATCAATAAAATTGTTCTTCTAAACGGTGAAGTAAAATTCTTCAAGAAAAAAATGAATCCAAACTCGTTTCTTCAGGATATCAGTTAGATCTTAGATTTCAGAGCTAATATTCGAAAAAATTTTTTCATTTGAAAAATTGAGATATCTTTGGTTTATCCTGGGATAGATTAATATTAGGTACAGTGGGACCAAATAAGTTTATGAATTGCCTGTAAATAAAAGTATTTTCGTAAATACAGTGTGTTTTAAAGTGAACATTGTCATGTTATTCCATAAGGTTCTCAATGATCTCTTGAATAAACTTTACGAAATATGGGATTCAGTTTGAACTACGAGGCGTAGTTCGAACCACACTTAAGAATATTCTCTGAACAATTTAGTTCCACTGAGTAAGTATATCGAAAGAAAAGGAACAGTATTCAATCAATGTTTTAAGGTTTTTCTCTCTAAGTCATAATGGTAACCAACTCTGAACTTCTTACCAATCTCGTATAAACCTACAGAGTTTTATACAGAAATAATTAAATAAGAATCAGTTTTTTTCATACTTCATCATTCGTTATATTTCTCCGTAAATTCACGATAGACACAATAATCAATTTGGGGAAATTCAGATAACAAAGCGGTCGAAATTAAAATACTGGATTCCGGCAATAAAAGCAATTCAATTTTCATAACAGTGAATTAAACCGAAGGAAAATCTCATGGAAACGTATTTTCGGGCATCTGGACAATCCTTAATAAAACCTTTAGTTGATTGTCTTCTCGTTTCCCGGACACCCACATACCTTCTAAGAGGGTTTATATCCCAGTTAAATTCAATTTCTTGAGATGTTGGAAGCCGAAGGTTTTTTATCGTATAATACACTTCCAATTAGGTTTTAAATATGCAGATACAGCAACTTGAAAAATGCTGAACTTTGTTGGTGAATCTAGTGCTGACTTTGCGATAAAATGGATTCAAAGAGGGTTAGATCCTTTTTCAGGATGATTCTGCATTGTATGAGCCAACACAAATATTCCAATTTGTAAGAGTTATATTGAATCAAGGCATCAGCAATTATCATTTCTATGATTTATCTTCTGAAATACTAAATTGGGATATATGATCAGAAGATGTATAATAAATTGACGAAATTTATTCCGTTTTATACGACTGAATTCATTGAGTTTATTCGAAGAAAAATATTTGCCTCATTTGAATTATACGCAATTCGAAATATATTCTTGATCAAACTGCTAATCGAAATTCATTTTGGGAAACAATCAGGATATATATATATATATATATATATATATATATATATATATATATATATATATATATATATATATATATATATATAGCGGTCGGAGCTATATATATATATATATATATATATATATATATATATATATATATATATATATATATATATATATATATATACACTAGCTTGGTGCTCCTTTCTCGTCATCCTGCTTAGTTTTACTATTGTGGCCTTGGGAACTAGCTCTTGTCAGGAAGGATTCTTCATTGATCTACGGATTTTTGAATAATTCTTCTTGTCTCAAGGTAACATATGTAGACTCTCATGAAGTTCATCGCGGAAGATAACTGTCCCATCAGACATATATATATATATATATATATATATATATATATATATATATATATATATATATATATATATATATATATATGAAAAGAATTATTCAAAAAAAGAATTATATATATATATATATATATATATATATATATATATATATATATATATATATATATATATATATATATATATATATATATATATATATATATATATATATATATATATATATATATATATATATATATATATATATATATATATATATATATATATATATATATATATATATATATATATATATATATATATATATATATATATATATATATATATATATATATATATATCTGATGGGACAAATATCTTCTATGATATATATATATATATATATATATATATATATATATATATATATATATATATATATATATATATATACACTAGCTTGGTGCTCTTGACTTTGAGCGAACATTGAAATGTACCTACATTATTTGCAGATGCTTACACAAAGACTAATGTGTGCTGAACTTTTCTCGTTCTTTTGCATTAGACTCTGTTTCTTCTTTCCATTTTGAATAGCTGTTTCCTACAAGATATTCATTTGCAAGTTCGTTTACAATATGTCTTGAACTGACGATCTGCATATTTTGATTAAGTTTTTGGCTCAAAGAAATGTCTCAGAACTTCTAAGCTTTCTAAGTGATAACCAGGGGATAACAAGAGGACCAGTGAGGTGGAAACATCGTTCACTAGATTTTATTCTCTGTGGCTATGTCAAGGATTCATTATATAGAAAAATTCATAATGATACGAAGTGTTGAATCGAAACTTCAGAAGTTGTTTTACTTCAATGTCCAAAATTCAAATTCAAAATGCATGTAGAAATTTGTATGTAGCTCATTCAGTACAAGCAACATCCTCTTAACTGAAATTCTGATCTTCTGAAATATAGATTGGCAGTCGTAGTGGTCATTGTGTGAGAGTATAAGTTTGAAATGATACAACATGTCAACAATAGATTATGGAGCATATCTAGCAGTTATCGCGTCTGAAATTCGAACGAGTCCTGGGAAACCGTTGTTCAAGTTTGACTTCGAGGAACCATAACTAGAGATTATTATACATCATACTATCTATTTTCAACTATACTTTAGTCCGAATTTCACCAAGAGTCATTTCATTATCTCGTCATCGTGGATGTTCATTCAAGTACTCTAATAAACGTTATTCTGATGTTCCCAGTCCAGATAATTTGTGCCAAGATAATCCAGACGGAGAAATAGATTGACCAACTAGGAACCATTGAATGCCAGCCGGACACTTGATATGACTCTCCTTATCGTGGTTTTTATGAAGTTATATAAGTAAAAGGGAAGATTTCGATATATAGATATGACACAGACCACGGCTAATTGACTCACAATTTTCACGGCCTCTCCATATTCGTAATTCGGACAACATAGTGTTACACCCTCCATGAGCGAGCTTATCGACAAGATTGATACATTTCAGGTCCAGTTTATACCGACTCTACCTCAAAAACTTACTTAAAATATGAAGATTGGCAGTCATGACTTGTTGTAAACGAAATTGCAACAGATATATTGTAAGGCAATAGCTATTAGAGATGGAAAGAACGTCTAATGCACAAGTACAAGAACCAGTAAAAGTTCAGCAAACATACTCTGTATGTGTGTTTAGGTTGTCATCGATTAGAGAGCTACCTTTATCTAGTAATTGTAAACATCTCCAAATAACAAAGGTATATTTCAATGTTTGCTCAAATGTTTAGAGCTCCAAGTTATTTTCGTCAATCACTGAATGCAGATGGTCATCAACCAAAATCTTTAAATATTCCTCCCAATGATGTCAACTATTCGGATTGATTATTTTGTCCGATGTATAAATACTTTCTCTGATTGTTGGTTATTTTCCATGAGTCCGGTAATCTTTTTTTCCAGAGGCAATCTTTGTGAATGTATAGAAACCATAACGCAATACTTATTTTCAAAGGCATGGTTTCATACAAGACGTGGGTGAAATCTCGTTAAAATCAGTCTTTTCTATTCGAGTAATTCAGAGTGAATGCTGATGTTGATATTTCCATCGACCACCATTTCTGAAGAAAAAATTTCCCTGGTATTTTACACGATAATGCAATAGTAATTATTGCTGGATTATTATCCTTAGTCAGCAACGCAACCCTCCATATTGAATGGAAACGATCACGAACTTTCCCAGTTCGATCGCGTGTAGGGAATAGATAGAACGACTTTATTACCCTTGACTTCCTCTGTATTATATAAGTTCATTTACCTAATTGAAAATCTGGTAGCGAATTGAGCATACAGGATCTCAGCATAGCTTACATCCTGTTTTGCATGAGAATGTGAGTGTAGGAATTATTGTGTAGGAGTTTTTTAGTCGGAATTCAGTTTTGTGGTGAAAAACAAAAACACACAATAGTCACAAATGGAATCGCCTTCTCGTGAGTTCTCTAAAAATTTTTCTTTATGATTGTTTGTATGAATATATAAAATGAATCTAAATGTGTACACGAAACTATTCTTCAGTTGTACAAAACAAATATTTCTTCAAGAGCGAATGAACCTTTGAAACAGCGTATCGATTCACAGCTCTACAAAAAAAAAAATTTATTGTTGCCCTGGATATCATCGCAAATTTTTATGTTTTCAAGTGCCCAGATTACGAATATATTCATGAAAGTTCTCAATTTGCTCGTATTTTCATGATTGTTGCATTTCTTATATTTTGAACAATTATAAGCTTGTTAGAAATAAAATTTAATTTTCCAGTCATGATTAGGCTTCTGCGCAACTTTTTCGCGCATACAAATATCACCTGATCCCCACTCTCAGACCCCTTGCTCCACAGAACAGCTGAGATCTCAGTTATTTGACAATATTGAAGTACATATACACGTAAATCTGGATAAAGTGTCATGGATTAATATTTTGTTTCAATTACTGAATGTCCATTCTTCCTATATATTTGTCTTCTAGTCTAAAATATGAGTCACGAAGAAAGTGTAAATATTGTAGTGATTTATTTTGTTATATTTGCGGTGTTTATATACCAAAAAACAAAAAGAAATATCATAGACTTTGTCAAGGAGACTTATGTTGAATATTTTGGTTTCAAAATGGACAAATTAGGTAAACCATGGGTTCCTAATAAAGTTTGTAAGTCCTGTGTTGAGTCTTTACGGTTGTGGAAAAAGGTGAACGTTCTGAATTAGACTTTGGTATTCCTATGATCTGGATGGAGCCTACGAATCATTTAGATGATTGTTACTTTGCGTAGTAGATGTTAAAGGTTTTAATCGAAATCAAACGTGGAGATACCCAGACTTACAGTCTACGAAATGTCCGGTTCTACACAGTGAAAATCTTCCTCGGCCCATATACATTTCAAAAATAATTCGCATGCCCTCAGAAACAATGATGTTACCAAATTCACAGAAATCAGGACCATCTACTAGTGGAAGTGAATGGGAAGGTGAAACATCTACGCCTAAGTTATTTTCTCAAAATGAACTCAGTGATTTAAAACGGGATCTCAATTTATCAAAACAAGGATCAGAACTGTTAGCCTCAAGATTGAAAGAAAAAAATTTATTGGCACCAACAGTAACAATTACAACATACAGAACGCGAGAAAAAGAGTTATTACAATTTTTTAGTGAAAATGAAGGATTAGTGTATTGTAATGATATCGCGAAGCTGCTTATAGACTTGGGTTTAGAAGAGTACAAATCTACTGAATGGCGCCTTTTTATTGATAGTTGCAAAAGAAGTTTAAAATGCGTCTTATTGCACAATGGAAATAAATTTGCATCAATTCCAATTGCCCATTCAACGAAACTCAAAGAAGAATATGAAAATGTAAAATTAGTTTTAGAGAAAATTAAATACTCTGAGCATCAATGACCGATCATTGTGGATTTAAAATGGTTAATTTTTACTTGGCCAACAAAGTGGATATACAAAATACCCTTGCTTTATTTGTATGTGGGATAGTAGAGCAAAGCAACTTCATTGGGAACAAGATGTTTGGCCTGTAAGAAATTCTTTAACTGCCGGTAAAGCCAACGTAATAAGGAGCCGCTGGTGAGCAGAGACAAAATCATACTTCCACCATTACATATTAAGTTAGGTATGATTAAGCAATTTGTAAAAGCGTTAAACAAAGACGGAAATTGTTTTAATTACATTTGCAGAAATTTTCCGAAGCTTAGTATGGAAAAATTGAAAGGTGGAATATTTGATGGTCCTCAAATACGGCAATTGATGAAAGACTCAGATTTTATCAAAGTTATGACTGTTCCGGAAAGTGAAGCTTGGAAAAGTTTTGTGTTGGTTGTCGAAAATTTCCTAGGTAACCATAAAGCAGCAAATTATGAAGGAATTGTGCAAAATATGCTGACAAACTTTCAGACTTTAGGAGCAAATATGAGTATTAAGTTACACTATCTCCGCAATCATCTAGATAAATTTCCGGATAATTTAGGAAATTATAGTGAGGAACAGGGAGAGCGGTTTCATCAAGATCTGAAAGTGATGGAAGAAAGGTATCAAAAGTATCAGATTACTGCTGGTCTTTGAAAAGAGATTGTCCCCTGAAAAATTATAGAAGAAAAGCCCATAAAAGGCGTTTTATGGAAATATGAAATATATTTTCGACATTTTCCTCTTTATTTACTTCGATGTATCCGAATTTCTCAAAACATAACTGACATTATAAATATATCTGTTATTTTGTTTCTTGTTTTACGATTTTTGTTATGTGAAATGAAAATAAAGATTTAAAAAGAACTCAGAGCAAATCCTACAAAATCATTGATAGTTTCACGAATTGTGTGCATAAATAGACCCAAAATCATTTTCATATCTAGGGCAACAAAACCATTGTAGACCTGTGTTATTGACGAAATAATCTTCAAACAAACATATTATTCGATTGAGGTATATTTAGTTTCAAACGAGTAGGATATATTACATGGAGTTGCATTGAAACCTATAATTCTTTTAAGAACTGAAAAGAAGTGGATGAATCTTGGTCTAATTGACTAATAAGTAAATTTCCGGATTTTCTTTGAATATTCCCACAGATTCAGTTTAAATCATTTTCATTATGTAAAATATCGAAATTATTATTGGAAGTAGGGCTTTCTTCTAGTAGATGATATACATAGTGAGAATCAGAATTGTTTGTCAAGAATGCATTTGTGCTCTGATAATCCAATATTGCAAATTTTACCGATATTATCACAACTTCCACAAGAATTATGAATTTTAAATTTTCAGTTTTCAATATACCTAATTTTCTAACCTAGAGCGTTATCCGTTCTGAGGAGGACCTGAATGCTGTGGGATAGTTGTGTCATGACTGGTTGCTATTTCTAAATATTCAAAAGTGTATTGTACTCCATGATGGTAAAAACAACCATATATACATAAACGGTGAGCACCAGATCGCCCAGAAAAATCATACCAAAGATCTAGGTATTATCGTATCTGATGAGCTGAGTTGAAGCTGACACATTCAGGAAGTCCCCTCTAAAACCAAAAAAAAATGATTCATCTGATATCGGGATCATTTTTCCACTTTGATCCACTTGCAGCAGCAAAGATTTACACGACTCACCTGCGCACCATACTCGAATATGGAGGACCAGTATGGTGCCTGAATCTAAGAGCTCACCCGGAACTTCTTGAGGGCATTCAACGCCAAGCGACCATTATTCTCCAACGCAGGAGGTATTTCGAAATCATTGATTAAGGTTAAAATCGTCTTCAAACTCAGTACTATGTCTACTTAAAATGAACCGACGAGGAATTTTCTTTATACAAACGTAGAGCAAACTGAAGTGCAGATGAATTGTGTCCACTCATGTCGAGCATTCAAAGCTGAGTGATCCAATCAGAGGACACAAACTGTCGAGGAATCTGTTTTACTTGGACATAGATCAGACCAAAATAGTGGTTAGTGAGGCCCACTCAAGTGAAGAGTTTGAACATGTAATGCTTTTGACAAATTTTACATGTGATTCACCATCATTCATTTAATCACTAGCTCATGTTGATTGGTTTGACATTGACACCAAATACTCATAAAAGCTTAGAATCATATCTTTCCTAAATGTCATACTTTGATTGAATTGCGTCCTCGAAATTTTCATTATGAAAAAGATGTTTTAACAACACTAAAAATGGACCAGAAGATTATCTTGTGCAGTCGCACATGAAGAAGAGGAATTCTGATAAGTTCTTGTTAAGATTTTAATTGTTTACATAATCTTCACCTTCGAATATTTAACCTTTTCAAATGTGCTGCTTGTTCTTCTCGCGGAATATTTCAAAATAGTATGAGTAATTTTATTTCATTATTGTGTATGTTTCAATTATTTGACTTTCCAATTTTGATTGAGAGAGTTGTCGGTGTTCAATTATTTGATTGTTTTACGGTTTTCGCTCAAAATGCAAAACTATTAATAATTTTCGTGATTCATTATCATCATTAATCAACATTATCTTCACCGTAATACTTGCTAAAATTTCAGAAACTTTTTGAGAAAATTCACGGGCTGTATGTAATGAAACTTGATCAGGTAGAGTAGAATAATTGTGACACCCTGTTTTGTATGAAAGTAAATTCGATTCGGTATTACCTATATGTTTCAGTTACATTGAAAGATCTGGAATAGTTGATAAAATTAAGAACCTCGATTGTAGCAAGGGGCTGGTCCGGATTCCATCCCTCCCATTTTAAAACTGGCAATACCTCTGCAATTAATTTGTAATAAATCACTTTGACTTGGAATTTTTCCAGGTGAATGGAAACTTGGAAAAATAGTACCGATATTTAAATCCGGTAAAAAGGAACGCATTATTAACTACAGACCTATATCTTATTTTGAGTCTTTTCGGTAAAATTGTGGAGTCATTCGTAACAAAACAATTGTTTCATCTATGTATCTCGAAGTTGCCACAGAACCAACACGGTTTCATTAAAGGCTCTTGATGAAGGTATACAAGTGGATACAGTTTATAAGGATCAAAGCAAAAGCTTTGGCCATATCCATAAAACATCAACATCAGTTTTATCCGATTGTGGAATATGTGGTTCTTTCTCTGCTCAGATGGACAGAGTCTTACTTGAGTAAAAGGTTACAATACGTGGTTGTACATGGAGTATGTTCAGGAATTTTTCGGGTGACTTCTGGATTCCCGCATGGGTCACATCTGGGACCCCTCTTATTTGTCTTGTATTTGAATGATAATCATGAATGCTTTCGCTATACCCATCATGAACTATTTGCTGAGGATTTGAAAGTCTATAAAAAAATTTGCAATACAATTTTTTTTACCAACAAATGTTTCAGAGTGATTTGAATCGCCTATTTTCTTTCTGTATGTCACGTTACTTCAAACTCAGTGTCAGTGAATGCCAACATATTACTTTCACGAAAAATACAAGAAGAATAGAAATTTTTTCTTTTAAAGAGAGCATGTTATACCTAGGGTAGACCGTATTCGAGATTTAGGTGTTAACTTTGATGAAAAGCTATCATTTATATATCATATCAGTCATATTGTCTCTAAAGCCTTTTAAATGGTTCTATTCTTAGAATTACCAAAAACTTCACAAATATTGTATCGTTAAATATGCTACTCCTATTTGGTCTCCCACCTACTTTGTTCATATTGATAGAGTTGCGAGAGTGCAGCGTGAATTTCTAAAAGATTTAAATTAACGGTTTAATCAAGATCTATCAAATATTGACTATATCACTGTAACACAAAAGCTTAATATACTTACCATGGAGCAGAGAAGGGGCTCTTTCTTTATAGAATTTTGAACAAAAAATTCAACTTTCCCTTTATACATTATTTAACATTTTATGTGTCTAAATATCCGAACCGTCGAACCGCACTCTTCTACGTTCCTCAGACCCGAACAGTTCTCTATTATAGCTCTGTCTTTCTAAGAATATAAGACTGTATAACTGGCACTTGGATGATATCGATTTGTTCAATACAATACCTAATAGGTTTTTTTCATATTTTAAGTGAAACTCGATTATGTTTATTATTTTTTTATAAATAAAAATTTAATAAATTTAATAATAAATTAACTTTTTGTAGAGAGCATCTGTTATTAGGAATTTCTGTTGGGGCTCCGGTTAAAATAAATAAATAAATTACTCAGAATGGGAAACTGAATAGTTTTCGTGATTGCTGGAAGAGGCATTAATCAACATTATATTCACCGTAATACTTACCAAAATCTCAGAAACTTTTTAGGAAAATCCACGGACTTGGGAATTGAACGAATTCTCAGAAGGTTATGTATTATGTTTTATGACAGAAACAGAATCACAATTTTCAGATTATCCAGTCAAAATAGGTAGGTGATACACCATATTTCATCAAATTTTCACTATTTATTGTTAAGGTTATAATAAATCTGAAGTGTATGAAGTCGAGTTCAGTGAATGCACTGCATGTTATGTAGGCCAAACCGGTTGAGACTTCTAGACTCGTTTCAAAGAGCTTACCCATACAAACGAAATTTCTTCCATTTTTGAACATATCACGAATACAAATCATACTATGAAAACTGAAAACCTAAAAACACTAAATATCCCTAATAAAGGAGAGAAATTGAATCTCCTGGAGTGTTTGGAAATAACAAAATTAGAAAAAGAAACCACATTACCAACTCAACGATCAATTAGATGGAAATAATTCCCCATTCATTAATCTAATAACCTTACCCCCTCCTAAGCCTAGCAGTAATATGAATACCAAAACTGTAATGTAGTATGAACACTTAAAAATGAAGTAATATTCGGAACTAGGCGTGTACCTAAACAATAAATAGTAAAAAATTAGATAGAATAATCATTTACCCATTTCAAATAGTTTTCATAAAATAAATCAATCAAATTAGTTGTTGCAACCAATATAATTATTCCATATTCATAAGATCATAGCGAACTGATAATAAATAAATCAAAAATGAAATTATGATAAATAATAAAATAAATAATTTGACTAATACCGTGATCCCAGATCGATTCTTGAGGTTGATTTCTTTTGGGGAATTGAATTTTTTTCTTCATGTCCTCTCTGTATTATCGGCAGAAATATTTTCGTGATATCTATTCAGCAAGGTATGTTCAAAACACTGCAAATAATTGCTTGGCATGAAGTCTTCTTCGGAATATCCATTCTATTTGTATGGTCTTATTTATTTAGGATGTAACGAGAAATTGGCCACTTCTTGTTAACATTCACTCATTTCCTATGACCATCATAAATTATTAACGCTTCTTGTTAATATTCCCATAGTTTATGCAACTTTTTTCTAGATTCACGCTTCCTATTCTCATTCTACTCTTTAAACTTAAGAGTAACTTATAGTCACGCCACTGTATTTGTAATTCGGCGATATTCGTGGCGACGTGAGAGTGAAAGACGATTGATAACCACCGTGAGATTTATGATGAAGACTTTCTTTTTCTTGCTATCTTTGATCAAGATTATGGTATTGCAATTTATCTAATAAAAAATAGATATCCTTTGATATTCTCAACGTACCGTTTTGTGTATTAAGTGCTCTTTAAGAAAGAGTTGAGCATCTTGTCTTGTTCTGTACAAAATATTTGATAGAACTGCCTATTCATTGTTATTATTTATTTAAATCGTTGTTTGATTGAAATAATTTTATTTGCACGTGTTTTATTTTATCTCTTTCATATAGAACACTGTTTTTATATTTTACTTTTCTGCCAGCACTCATTTTCTGATTCTGTTTTATAAAAGAGCTACAATTTTTGTCCTAAGCTTAGCGTTTAAATTTTTTTTTCTTGAACTCAATATTGAATCGGTCAAGATGATACCGCGTAGCAACCGCCATTTCGTTCGTAGTATTTTTTGTCATTTAACAATTGACCATATTATCTTGCATCAGTTCTAAACTGCCGATTTATCTAGTTTTTCTCAGTTTTCTATTGAACAGATCACGAAGTGAGTTGCACCTTTTTTATGGTAAGGATGATTGTTTTGAAAGCTTTTAGCATATCGTGGGGTGAACGTTCTTGGAAAAGCTACCTTACCCTTGAGGTGAATACTTGTAACGCCAGCTCGGTGGCGTATGGGATATGATGCTCGTCTCCTACGCAGAGTTACCTGGGTTCAATCCCCACAAAGTCGGTGCGATTTTTCGGATTCTGGGAATCGCTTGAGTGTCCATCTTTCGGAGGAGATGTAAAGCTGTCGGTCCTGTCTAACAGAGATGTGTTGGACATTAAAGATCCCTTCCCTCGACACGAGAGGAGTTCGGCAAAATTCCGGGGTTAGTGAGGTGATAGAATTCCTCGGTGTGTCATTAGCCGAAAGGCAGAAACAGAGCACGTTAAAGGAAAAACAAACAAACAAATTATCGTACCCTAGTGGTGAATACTGGAAAAGAAATTATCGTACACTTGTGGTGGATAGACTTTATAATCACTAATAAGTGCTGAACCAAGCCAATGTGGGAAGTGACCACAGAATGGTGAGAGCCTCAGTCCAAATCAATATAGGCAAAGAAAGATACAGATTGACTCAGCCAAAGAACTTACGGAAATAAAGCAATCTAGAAAGTGCTGAGAAATACCAAGAAACCATCAACAGAGCCTTATTGAAATGCACAAGCCATGGAAACATCGAGGAATTGAACAGGCAAATAACAGAATCCGTCGTCAAAACAGTTAGCAGATGCTGCTCAAGGCACATACGAGAAAGTAAAATGAGCCAACAAACAAGACAAATGATTGAAGATCGAAGAAACCTACAAAAACACGACAACACTAATACCTAACTGATAAACCAACGAAGCGAAGAAATCTCAAAAAACATCAGAAGAGACATAAGAAATTACAACAACAAACGAATAAAAGACACCATAGCGAATAACAAAAGCTTGAAGATCCTGAAAAGAAAACTTAGTAATGGTAAGAACGATATAATAAAACTTAACAAAACGAATAATCAGACAACTACAAATAGAGATGAAATACTCCGAATAGTTCAGGAATTTTATGAAAACCTGTTCAAAAGTAGCATATAGTTGGAAAAAACACCGAAACGAAAAACAAAAAGCTAGCGGCGTCATGAACCAAGGACGGAAGAATTACCAGAAATCACAATAGACGAAATTGAATCAGCAATGCAGTAAATGAAGAACAACAAAGCTCCAGGGGACGACCAAATACCTATTGAGGCAATTAGAATGGGAGAGGAAACTCTACAACGAAAATTAAGGATCTTTTTAACTTGCGCTTAGAAAATGCTTATATCCCAGAAAAGTGGAATAGTGTAACGATGTTGCTGATTTATAAAAAAGGTGATGCAAGGGACATAGGCAACTACAGGCCAATGAGCTTGATGTCGCATTTATATAAATTGTTCACTAAGGTCATTACCAAAGATTGGAGAGAAAACTCGACTTTTACCCACCAGTTGAGCAGGCAGGCTTCCGATCAGGTTTTGGAACAAAGGATCTTCTCCTAACATTGAAAATATTGATCGAGAGGACACTTGAGTACAACAGACCATTGGTGCTCATTTTCATTAACTTCCAAAAAGCTTTTAACATGATCGAGATAGTAGCCATCCTAGCAGCCCTCCAACAATATCGCATAGATTATAGATACACTCGTTTACTGTACATCTACAACAACTCAACTGCAAGTATAAGTCTTCACGAAGATAGTAATAAGATTCGAATAGAAAGAGGTGTTCGACAGGGAGACACCTTGTCTCCTAAACTTTTCACTGCACTGCAGTGCTCGAATACGGTTTTAAAAAACTCAACTGGGTAAACAAGGGAATTGACATAGACGGGACAAAATTGAACAACCTATGGGTTGCAGACGATATTGCATTCATCACGGATAATTTACAGGAGGCTGGTGTGATGATAAAAGAACTGAATGAAGAGATGGTAAAAGTAAGGCTCTGCATGAACAAACAAAACCCGAAAATCATGACGAACCTAGTACTTGGGGGAACCATCACTCCAGACAGCTACGTAATTGAAGAGGTTAGCGAGTAAAAGTACTTAGGGCACGAATTGAGAATATGCAGGGACAGTCAGACACATGAAATGAATAGAAGAATATGGTTGGGCTGGGCAGCATATGGAAAACTTCGAGACCTTTTCAGCAGTGACATACCAACTAGCCTGAAAAGGAAACTATTTAACGAATGTGTTCTACCGGTGCTGACATACGGAGCTGTAACTCTCACATTGACCAGAAATACTATTCACAAATTGTAGGTAACTCTACTGAAAATGGAGATAGGGTGAGAAACACAGAGATAAGACAAAGAGCAAAAGTTGGCGTCATAGGACGAATTACAACGCTGAAGTGGAAATAGGCGGGACATGTTGCACGGCTCAAAGACGAAAGATGGTCTATAAGAATATTGAACTGACGACCAAGAAGAGATAAAAGAAGTAGAGGAAGACACCCCACTAACATTAAAAGAGTCGCAGGTTATTGGATGAGAGAAGCCCAAGATAGGACACATTGGATGCGCTCAGAGGAGCAGAGGACACAACAGGCTGAAGGATGATGATGATGATGTGATAGATACTTGGAGAAGAAACCATCGCACACTTGTAGTGAATACCTGATAAGAAGTCATAGTACCCTTTGGGTGAATACCGTTCCATTGGGAGAGCCACCTCCCTCAAGATACGTTTTCTCACAATATTAGATTCAACCAATCAGCTGTAACATTTTTTTTGTGTTCAATACAACTTCAATTTTCATTCATCCATTAAATTCTTAATTTTCATGGTTTGTTTTTCTTTGCCAAATGTGAATTCTCTATTAACTTTTAGTAAATTTAAATAAAAAAGGGAGAGAATATATTTTAATCACTGTTCTTGCTGGGTGGAATTACAAGAACATACCCACGCCCTTAGTCTCCGACTGAGCTATTTATTTTATTTTTTTTTAATGACCACAGTCTCTCCCAACATCAAGGAACTGAGTATTAACTGTTAACTAAACTTTGATTCCAATATTGCCAATCATTTCGTCGTTGTTGACCTTTCAAAATGTTTGTCTTAATGAAGTCGTTGCTTGAATTTGTCGAATCTATGCAAATTTCATATTGATTGTTGGATTCGACGTGAATGTGTGTTCACTGTTCAATAGTTCTAAATTATTCTCAATGTAATTTTTCATTAGATTTCTTATCTTCTATTGGAATTCAAGAAAACATCATATCTCAATTTTTGATTCGAAATGAACGTTTTGATATGGAGCACACAAATTTATCTACTCGAAATAATATCAAATTTTCCGAAGACATCTTTGCTCGAATTCACACATCTCTTCATTCTCGTTGGAAAATAACAGAAGGATATACACTGGAACCTTTCCGGCCAAACCTTTATTCAGGGAAGACACGTAAGAGAAAGATATGAATTGTACAAATTGGGAGCGACCCTTGTTCGAATCGATAGCGATAACCTTATTCTGGGAAATCTGCTGAGAGTTTCATTTTAGTTAATTTGGGATGGAGCTTCAAGAATTTCGCTGGTTAACTAAATCAAAAAATAATTTGTCCAACCTTCTCCAATTCGAGAATGATTGTGTTAGCAGAACAACACATTCAGCAAAAATTGTGGTGCAGTTTGAAATATATATCTTGTGATTATTATCATATGAATTCCAATGAGTTGTAGGATATTTTCTATAATTGATTAGAATTCTTTATATAGGTTGACAAGATTCGATAACAGTTGAAAAGTGTTGTATTCAATACTATTAAGTAAGTCGGGATGCAAGAATACAAAATTTCGGATCATACGAATTTATTTTGTTTCACTATCGAGGATCAAGTAGTCGAATATATCATTTAACATTTATTTATCTAGCTCATGACTCCTTCGGAGAGAGATACTCTATTTGCAATTTATATTTCTGAAATTAGCATACATTCTGTCGGAGAAGTGCAGGGAATTGATTATTCGAAAAATCTGCTTAAAACAATTGTCATTTTTTGTTATTGCTAGGTTGGTACAACTGTTTCCTATACAGACGCGGAGTATGACGCGTTCTGCGATTTAATTTGATTAAAGTGCTTAATTTATCAAAATATCGAACAAAGAATTTTTCTCAAATTATGAACTGCAAATGGAATTTCGTTGCCGAATCGCTGCATTCAACAACGGCTGAGATGTGGTGGAAGATTTGGCTCGATCTGGTCCGCCATCAACATCTCCAACTGAAGTTAACATCAATAAAGTGAAGGAAATGGTAATTTAAAATCCTCATTTAAGTTTAAGAGAGATAGGCAATGAACTTTCTATACCTCACGAATCAATTCGTACCATTTGAAACGATTGTTTGGGCATGAAACGCGTTGCCGCTCGACTGGTTCCAAAACATCTGACCGATAGCCATATCACCGTATTCCCCTGATATGGCTATGGCCAACTCCTTTCTTCTTCCAAAACTCAAATAGTCACATTGAGATACCCGTTTTCAGTCGATAGAAGACATAAAAGAGAATTCGCTGCAAAAACTGAAGTCAATTCTAGAAAAAGCGTTTGAAAAATGTTTTGATGATTGAATTATGCGTTGGCGTGAATGTATTATTTCGGGAGGGCCTACTTTGAAAGCGATATAATAAATTTGGATGAAAAATAAATATTTTTTCAATGAGCAAATCTGTTTTTTCAATTATTATCATTGTTATATATATATTGACAAAAAGTTGTGGTCCACAGGTACAAACGCAATAAATAAAACATAGTGAATAAGAATACTGGAATGATGAGGAATGAACTGAAAAAATTAAAAGGAAGTGCTTTTCGCTCCAACAATTTCGATTTCTAAATTAATTATCACAGTAATGAACTTCGATGCTGTCAGTAAAAAACTCACTGAAAGAGATTGGCAAAATGTCCTAGTATCTGCAGATGATACAAACGAAATGTGGCTGAACTTTCTCTCCACTATAAATTTCAGTGTCTGAGCGACTAGCACATTCAGATTCTTCGACATAGGAGAAATCTATGGAGAAGGTGTAGAGTGTAAAAGAACAAATTTCCTAGTGGCTTCTATTCGTTCAAACAGACGTGAATACGAAAATTTCATTGTCACTTCTGATTGCCAGAAGCGCCTATGTAAACACATTCGAACTAGTCTTAAAACAAGTCAACGCGCTTATTACGCCGCTCTAAACGAACTCTATGTTCAGCAGACGATGAATCAGCAGAAGAACTGCTGATCGCTGAGGCTTTTACTGTTGAGCCCACAGGTGGTGATCACCCTCAAATGCTTTCTCCTAGAGTAAAAGAAAGTATTTCACGAATATCATTCTCGCCTGAGAAGGTTAAAAAATATATCTCCAGACTTAATAGCTCTTCATCTCCTGGCCTAGATGGAAGAACAACAACTCTCCACAAAAAGAGGGCTGATGTCTTATGTTACCTGCTGTCTGCGATAATGAACTCTTCCTTCGAAAATTCCTTTTACCGACCTCATGGAAAACCGCTTTAATTATACCTGTTTTTAAAAAGGGAGATGAATTAAATCCCCTCAATCACCGTCCAATAAGTCTCTTGTCTATACCATTGAAGATAATGGAATCTATCATTGCGGACGAAATCACTCTTTTTCTCAATCATCACCGAGTAATACCCGTAGAACAGCATGGGTTTGTCAAATGTAAATCCACCTCAATCAATCTAATTTCATGTGTTAATGATTCGCCAAAGTCTCTCAACTCGAAAGCACCTAACGACGTGATTTATCTAGACTTTGCCAGAGCTTTCGATCGCACACCGCCACGCACACTTCTTCACAAAATTGGTCATTGTGGCGTGGAGGTAAGCTTCTGTTGTCTATTGAGGATTATATGACCGACCGAAGATTCGTTGTGAGGGTTGGAGGTACATTTTCTGAGGAGAGAGGGGGAACCAGTGGCGTGCCGCAGGGCTCAGTGCTTGTTCCCTCCTTTTTATTCTAGATGTGAGCGATCTGACATACCATATACAGAATGAAAAAGCATTTTATGCTGATGACACAAAGTTTCACGCCAACCCGTTGAATCAACAAGCCGTTCTCCAATCAGACCTGAACTCCGTCGGTCACTGGTGTGATAAATGGCTGCTTCTATCAAACACTTCGAAATGTGTTGTTTTGCATATGGGTAGAAACAACTTTGAGCTTGTTTATAAGTTATATGACACGCCTCGGCAGACGGTATCTTCACACGTTGATCTGAGAGTGATCGTCACTACTGATTTGTGTTGGTCGGACCATATAAATGTGTGCAAACGCTCCAACTCATTGCTTTTTCTCATCAGTCTTTCATTCACGGAGATTTCATTCACTGCCTCCATCCTCTCTCTCCTCTCATTCAACCAGGACAGGCTTAGGGGCGGTCTTACTTTCATTTTTCGCATACTTAAGTTTAATTGTGCGAATTTGAGCTATCTGTTTACATCAAATACGGATATCCTTCTGCATGAAGCTCAAAAAGGAAGTATTAAAGACGACATAGCGTCAATATTTTTTAAGTAACAGAAGTTTTGACATTTGAAATAACCTAAGTGATGAGATTGTTGAAGCTCCGTCTACCAACAGTTTCAAAAATAGGTTAGATGATTCTGATGTTTTTGCTCGATTTATAGATTGGACTGGACTTGATTTTGTTATTGTTGTTCTTTCTTTTTTCAATTTTTTTCTACTGTTATGCTCGCCATAACTACAATTTCATTGTTTTTATTATCAATTTGCTCTCTGTAATCTTCATTTAAATTTGGCTTTTATAGGACTTCGTCCTCGTTCCTCATTAAAATTTAATAATAATAATAATAAAAAAAGTTCACTCAAGCTTCGCTATTCTTTCAAGTGTCCAATCTGTTCTTAAATTGGTTGACATAACTGGCATTTATAACTTCCAGGGGCAAGGCATTCCATGCGGTGAACACTCTATTTGACCAAAAATACCTAGATCTTAGGTATGACTTCTCAGAGTGATCTGGTGCCCGTCGTTTGTGTATAGGCAACGAGGGGTACAATAAACTTTTGTCTATTCAGAGGCAGCAGCCAGTCATGGTGCCATTCTCCCACAGCTTCCAGATTCTCCTGGAGTTGATTATTACTGCTAATATGGTTGTTGAAGATTTTTGTTTCGTCAGCGAATTGTGAGCCTTCAAATTTCAGTATCATTGGCAGATCAGAGAGTCAAAAATGATGAACTCATCATATATCTTGAGTTGCAGGGAATTATTAACGACCGTCAGTATGGTTTTCTCAGGCAAAGATCGACAGGAGATCTGATCGCCTACGTCATAAATGTTTGAACATTAACGATGGAAAAGCATGAGGAATCTAAAGCAATGGCCCTCGACATCTCTAAAGCGTTCGATCGGGTAGCATGCAGTTGAATAAACTTGCTACATATGGGCTTCCCGAAAAATTGCGGGGTTGGATGAGTAGCCTTCTTTCAAATAGATCAATTTGAGTTATAACATCTAATTGTTTCCAGTTGCAAATAGGAGTACCTCAGGGATCCATTCTTTCGCCAACCTTGTTTTTGTTCCAGATAAACGATCTTATGACATCCACAGAGTACAGGATCTTTGGTTTGGCAGACAATTGTACTCTGCTTTCGTATTTCAGTAGTCTGCGGCTCTTTACAGCGGCGGAATCTCAGCATCAGAGATGTCAAGAAATTAATAACTTAAGCTCTAACTTACAGAGGATATCTGAGTGAGGTCAGGTGAGCTTCAACGCGTGATAGACGCAAGCAACTACGTTTTCTAGAAAAGTTCCCACTTGAGAACCTCCTCTAACGATGCAAGGCCAATAAATTGCATCCAAAGATTCGATGCACCTTCTCCGAATAACGGTCAACTCCGGGTTTTGCTGGCATGATCATGTTTCAGCAATAGCTAAGTAGGCATCAACCAAACTTAGTTTTCTTTTCAGAGCCAAGCGATACTTCACATCATCTCAGTTGTTGCTTCTATATGAGGCGCAGATTTGACCTGTTTTAGAATATTATTCCCATGTATGGAGATCTGCGCCCAAACATTCGTTGCGGCTGTTAGATAGTGTGCAAAAATGGGGCTGCGCGCCTTATCGATCATCAGAAGATCACCCGCGATCCCCAACCGCTGGCTCGTCGACCTTTCTATGTTTCACAGATACTTCCATGGAAGATGATCCAAGGAGCCGAAAGACCTCTTCCGGGAAAACTCATGTTTTGCCGCAACACTAGGCAGGCAAAGAGTTCCGATCATATGACGGTACATTCGACGACTCCTCGAACCTCTCTCCATAAGAATTCCTTTGTTTACAGGACCGATGAGCTCTGAAACTCGCTTCCGTTCAACATCTTCTCAACATCCTACAATTTGGCCCTCTTCAAGGAACGAGTAAACAGACACCTTAAGTCTCCCCAGGCGACCATTCATGTGATGTAACAGGTTCGCCTATTCCTAGAAAGCGCGCATAAAAAAAGTTTCGCTGTATACATCAGAAGAGACGCAGGACCGAGGACCGATCCTTGCGCATGCCCCATCATTTCTATAAAGAAATTACTTGTCTTAAATGCCAGCACTTACCTCTATACCACTCAAAAAAGCCCCATCCACAAGAATAAGTTCCCCAAATTTCACCGATTATACTGTTGTTGGCGATTTGTCATTCACTTTTGAGGCCAAAGGATATAAAAAACTTGTAGAGTAAGTTTTTTCGTTAATGAGATAATTGAGAGCAAATAACATCTGCTGTCAATGCAATTTATATACGACTTTTCATCATCCTTGGAGGCCGATCTAAGCCAACTAACAGTTGGTTCCAACAATCCTGAAGACCAGAGAGTATTGATACGAGGTTTGTTAATGAATCTATGAGACTGGCAACATGGTTACCGATCCGGCAACGTGTGAGATGAAAGACTTCGAGCAGCTTTAGGTACACATGTGATACGCCTCCAGTATGAATTTGAACCTGGTACAATATTTTTTTTTGTCCATAGTGTTAGTTCTCGTATACATTCTGAAAATTAGTAGTATTAATTCAATCGACGGTGTGCTTTCTTTTGCCTCAAACTCTGTGAAAGACCCAGATTTCCGGTGGTTAGAGGCATTTTCAGAAGGAAGAAAGTCGATTGAAGATAAGCTACGAAGTGAAAGGCCCTTAAGTGCAAATACTGATGAAAATGTCAACAGAGTTCGGAATCTTTAGCCTGCAGATCGATTGATCAACACTTTCATCGAGAGATCGTTGAAAGACTTTGTAAAAGAGTCTTTCGTGTGCGATTGAACATCGGATACATATTGCATCTTGCATCAGGACAATGCGTTATGTCACACGACAATCTCTATGATGAAGTTTTAAGCCAGTAAAAAAATTCCTGGGGTTTCTCAGCTTCTTTATTCACCAGACTTGTGAATATTTTTCGTTTCCCTAAAATTGGGAATCACTTCAGGGGAACTCATTTTAACCACTTAAAATTATCCAAACTTCCATAACCGATCAGCTGAAGGCTATTCCAGGATCCGAGTTCCATAACTGACATGATGATTGTTAGCAGCGACTCTACCGCTGTGTGTAATATCTATGAAAATTTGAAGAAAAACTGTCATTACTTAGTTAAACACCTCGTATATGGTAACAATCCTGGAGTCAGCATATCACTGAAACTGGGGCTATGAGCGATCATATTTCTGATAAAAATTTATATCATTGAAACTGCAGAGTACTTGCTGATGAAATGACAGTTTCGTCACAGCAAAATGTTGAAGCAATTAAAGTAGAAATAACAAAAACTGTTGCTTCCAACTAGTATACAACTAGAAGCAATACGGGACTACCATGTACCTCTAGCTAGATGCACTTGAATGAACAACATAATCATCCCAGTCTGGACACTGAGTATTCTGGACTTCGAAGAGGTAGGTCGACTAGCAAGAATCGGTGCCTCACTCCCTAGAGAGGGACCAGAACCTTGTTCTTATCATTCGCTTCGAACTGATACATGAGCAGAAAATACACTGATTGAATATTGGGTTGAGCTTATTCTGAAAAGATCAACATGGCTTTGAACGTTCGGGAGCAAACATCAAAGACATAACGAAGCGTTTTATCATCTTACTACTAGAATTCGGGAAAGCCAAATTTAAACTTGTCTGTATCCTTGCGAGTCATGCAAACTGATGGCATACATGCATGGAAGCGGCTTGGCTGATGACGACGAATGCATGCTTCACTTTAAATAGCTCAAAATTTCATCAGAATAATTGGATAAATGTCATCCGAAATCAGGAAGGAATGTAGTGTACAGATTCAGGCTTGTGTAACCTTGAATAAATACTTAATATCCTCACAATCGTTGACGTAAGCGTCTAGTAATCTTGAATTTAGAATACATCAGATACAAATTTGTAAACCCAATAGTAGCAATTTCTTTCTTTCAAAAATATGTCAAAAAGACGTAGGATGAGATGAATAATTAAAATAACCAAAAAAATACAAGGTGTCCCATCTAAAAATGGGTATCGCTTCCGGCAAAGTTATCAAATTCAAAATGTTGTCTTCTCTCCGATTCCCAAATTTCATCAAAATATTTGGAATAGCTAAAAAGTAACAGAGGGGCCCTAGTTTCAGTTACATGTAATATAACGTGATTAAGAACCAATGCATTTTCTTGTGAAGCATTGAATATAAAAATTGGTTTTATTCGATTCATTGTTCGAATGATAAGCACTAAAACTATCAGGTCATAAAGAATTCCTATGACACTATGAGGCTTTTGAAAGTTAAGAACGATCCTTGGAAAAGTGCCATGATATGTTATTTTGCATATTCCCTGACAGTCGCGTAACAAATATAATATTTAGCGATAAACTTTTTCATAATTTGCATTCAACTGTCCAACCAACTGTAAAATGCAAGTAGGAAGTAAAATATTATCAATCGTTCAATATGAATGCCACATTGCCATTAGAATTTGTATTCTATAAATTATAGTTTGAGAGTGGCGTTGAATGAAAACGAATGAAATTTCGTCAATTCTTCACATTTTCGTAAATCTCAGTATGTTTAGATGATTAAGTGGATGTTAACTCTGTATAGGGTGATTTGGGAGTACCACATCCGTTGTATTGTGAAGGCATCTCTTGTTTGATTGTTCGCATTTCGAATATACATGCTGTTTCAAGCGGTTCGAAGAAATATGTTAATGACTAAAATAGAAATCACAAACTGCTGAGCCGATTTCAATGAAATTCGCATTCTACGATTCAGGCTCGAATAAATATTTAGTGTGATGCAAAAATTTTCCATATTGTACGATCAATGAATAATCTTTCCTGACAAGAGCTAGTAAAGGTATTAGACCCCAAGAGCCACAATAGTTCAACTAAGCAAGACGCCTAGAAACGAAGCGGAAGACTGCAGTTTACACTTTTACAGTCCTTATTAGGAACTCATCAGTGTCACATATCGCTTCTCAGCATCCTAACAAGTTACATCGGGGTAGCCTTTACATTCCAGAAAGGACATATCTCGTACATACGTACGAGAGTCGCCCTCTATGGACCGAGACGGTGAATCTGCTACCGGACTTCGAGAAAGATACGAACGAAATGTGAGAACGGTAAAAATTCCAACAGTTGGGAAACATCTTTTGCCAGTCCGTGAACCACATCAACGGTACAAAACGAGTGAAATAATCCCGCTGAAATGGTACTCTAGGCCTCTGTTTCCGGGATAAAACCTCTTGTCGGTAAATATTTGATGAGACGAAGATCTTCCGCGATAAACTTCGCGAGGTGTCTACATATGTAAACTGGAATCTATAGGGTACCCTGATAAAGCTTGTTAGGATGCTGAGAAGCGATATGCGACACTGATGAGCTCCTAATAAGGACGAAACTGCAGTCTGCCGCTCTGTTTCTCGGCATCCTGCTTAGTTTCACTATTGTGGCTCTTGGGGGCTGCATGCATGGCAGGCAGAATTGGGAAGTAGCTCTTGTCAGGAAGGATTTTTTTTGAATGATTCTTCTTGTCCCAAGTTTACATATGTAGACTTCTCGCGCAGTTTATCGCGGAAGATATTTGTCTCATGAAATATTTACCGACGGGAGGTTTTATCCCGGGAACAGAGGCCGAGAGCACCATTTCAGCGGGATTAATTCGCTCGTTTTGTACCGTTGATGTGATTCACGGACCGGCGAAAGATGTTGTAATTTTTAACGTTCTCACATCTGTTTATTTTTGTTCGTGTCTTTCTCGAAGTCCCGTAGTGGGTTAGGTTAGATATAACCTAACCCTATCGAAAGTTTTAGAGATGTCGGGGGCAATTGCTCTAGATTCCCCATGCTTTATCATCGTTGATGTACAAACATGAGTGACGTAGCGAGCAAATCTCCTGTCGATCTTTGCCTGACGGTCAATAATAATTCCCTGCAACGTGTCTCTTCTTATAAATTTTTTCCTTTGAAATTGAAAAATGCTTCACTGAGAACAACATTTCAGATAACATAAAGACCGTCTTTTTTTATTAAGTCCATACATCAAAATCAATAAAATCGAATGAAATGGAGCACTAGTTTTACAAATCAATGAATTACTCTTTGCTATTGGCCCGATGATTTTATCAAACATAACTCCTATATGCTCGGAAATATTTCACGAAATACAATATAAAAACCTTCTTTACTTCTTGTAATATTATTATTCGTTAACCAGCAATATTGAAATATTTGTATTTTTGAAAACCTGAAACGTTCTATCAATATTTTGATTAGCAACAATCCAAATTTTTTATCTAGCCGCATGCACTTGTACAAAATTGAGAGCAAATTCTATTTGATATAGATAATAGGCTTAAATATGAGTTTTTCGAAAAAGGAATGATAACTGAACGTATTCAAAAATAAGTTCAACGCAAGTTTACAAAAGAATTTACTCAATTTGTATCCGAAGGCTGAAAATGCAGATAGAAATCTGACTCCCATTTATCATTTCCACATCAATATCCAATTCGGGAAGGTAGGAATCTAGAAGTCGAGAAACGACATGTCTGCTAGGCAGTAAATATATCTTTTGTAACTTTAGTCAGGCAATAAACTTGTTTTGAAATACGCATTTGAGTCAATGCACAATCGTCCGACAAATACTTTCCCACCTTTTTTTTCTTCGCGAACTCGATAAAACATTCGAAAATATCAGAACTGTGAATGTTCTCATAAATCCTTCACGTTTATGCAAGTTCTTCCAAATAATCCAAGCGAAGGAAATCCATTAAAAATGTGTGAGTAGATTGACTGACTCAGTAAAACGGAAACTGCTTCATTCAGTTAATGCTGATTAGTTGAAAGAGTCTGGAGACGATTTCATTTCAGTTTTATGGATGGAATTCGAAGTATAATTCAACTTTGAGTAGGATTCTCAAGGAAATTGCGGAGTTTGAATATGATTTGAATTGATATGTTGGACTCTTCTTTTCATCATTTGTACTGAATTTTTTCATATCAATTTGCTCGCATACTAGAGTAAGTTCTTGTAGTTTGGTAAAACTTTTCATTAGTTTTTAAGTTCCTCTTAAGTACATTCTCCGCAAGGACTATAAACTTCGAAAGTTCATCGGTTTTTAAAGTAGAAAAATAATCGAAATCATAACAAAACTTCAATCATATAATACGAAGTTTCTGAAAATATGAACCTTGAAGGTGGAAAAAAGAGGATGATAATTAGATGGATTGTCGCTGTACAAGCATGAACATTTATATTCAAAGCAATCCATGCTCTTCCTGAATTTCTTCCCTGCATTTAAATAAAATTTTTATGAAAACTAAATGCCATTCACTGACTTATCTCGAAATTTCAGAAAGTCTAACTACTACATACAGAAATTTGCCAAATACACTCTCCATTGGGGTAAGTACGTTCTGAGGTAAAATAGGAGTGGAAAGCTCGGTGGCGTAGAGGATATGATGCTCGTCTCCTGCGCAGAGTTACCTGCGTTCAATACCCACAAAGTCGGTGCGATTTTTCGGATTCTGGGAATTGCTTGAGTATCCATCTTTCGGAGAAGATGTAAAGCCGTCGGTCCTGTCTAACAGAGATATGTTGGACATTAAAGATCCCTTCCCTCGACACGAGAGGGGTTCGACAAAATGTCTGGGTTAGTGAGGTGTCAGAATTCCCCGGCGTGTCATAGGCCGAAAGAAGGAAAAAGAGCAAGTTAGAAGAATAACAAACAACAAACATAGGAGTGGAAAATTTTCAGGATCGAAATTTTATTGCATTTTGAAGTTCTAAGAAAGGACACCGCACACAATACCCTGAAAATTTCCTCCTGTCAAAGTTCACTGAATTTAGATACTGTCTACTGATCTACAATTCACATTGAAAAATTAACATGAACATACCGCCAAAAGTCTTGCTCTTGATTTTGTGTCCTTGTGGATGAATATTGGGTAGTAGAGCATTTTCGGATATAGTTTTTCTTTTCTGGGAGGAATTATCTTCTGTGATTAAATAGCCATTCATATTTGAACAACGCATTTCTAGTTATAATGGCATAGACAGTTGGTTTCGATGCCAGAAAACACTGTCTGACAATTATCCCTACATTAAGCTGCTCAGCGCCTTGATATAACGATAACTACTTTGGGAAGTATAATCAATCAAAACCGAAACATTGATGTCAGGCGACGAACTGCTAGACTAAGAATCAGTTCTAAAGGGGAGAACCGCTACATCGTTATTTTTTCGCCGAAACAAGAGAAGCTCTGAAGTTTTGAGAACGTACCAGGAGGTTATCTCTTAGATCACTCTCAGAGGAAGACTGTGTACTGTCAAGAAGGCCTCTGAGAGTACTGAGATTCCTTCCGAGACATATGGCGGTGCATCTTCAATGAGTTTGGAAGCATAAGAGTTGGCTCTTACCACAATGAGAGCCTGTTGGGAACGGTTCAGAAAACTTGAAATGATAAAAACATGAAATATTGTTGACAAGCCTTTCTCCAAGGATTATCTACTGTATTTCAGGCTCAGTCGGGATAAGGACGTCGTATAAGAATTCAACGATATTTAATCATCCCCGAAGCCGACCCTGTTACCGCCCGGCGGAATGACGAGTACGCGGCACTTTCGGGAGACTTCGAGGAAGATTTGAAGGTTTCAGCGCACCGTATTACGAAAAAATCAGTGTTGCTGTTTCTGGAAGGTTCTCGAACGAAGATCTGGAACAGAGCCAAAGTTACGCAAATAATATAGAACAATTCGTACTTGTATATAAGAAGAGAGTGCGAAGCGCAGAGGATTCAGTTCGAATACAGATCGCGAATAAGTGGAGAGAGTGTTAGAGATAAATTGACAGTATCGATTGTGTTATATAAAATACTCATTTAGTTTAGTGTTATAATTGTTCAGTCTGGGTGTAAATAAATTAGTTAGAGTTTTGTAACGTTGAAGTGTTTGATTTGAACCCAGAAATAATTTCAAGAACTAAGAAACGTTACAATAATAACGCATATAGGTAGTTTTTACGGTTTTAATGTGAAAGTACTGAAGACTATTATGAGGACATGAATGAGGATGTTTTCGATGAATATTTTTCTCAGTTGTTGGATTTGATTCCACTAGGATATGTTATAATAATGGATTACGCAACTCACGATAGATTGAATTAACACCAACATCTTTATGGCGTAAAGCAGATCGCTGATGGAAAAAAATATTTCTTTTAAAGAAAATATGGTCGAAAAATAATCATCATCAATTGTTAATTCACTTAAGAAATCATACAAGAAATATAGGGTGGACCGAAATGGCAAAAACCGGGAAGTTTGTATACTGCGATCATCTACTGAGAAGCATCATGGGATAAGCTGAGAAAGACTTACAAAAAATATTCAACAGGTTCAATTACAATCTACTCACACTAAATTATGAAAAAACCATATTCTTACCATTTTCCTGTCATAAAGGTAATCTTTCTCGTTATGACTCTCTTGAGATCAATACCAAAAACAAAACTGTAACCATAAAGAAAGCCTTGCAAGTCACATACTTGGGTATCGTTATAGACTCTCACCTACGCTGGGATCACCACATAGAGAGTATATGCAACAAGCTGAGGGGCTTTATGTATAAGTTTTGATTTTTCAAAAATATACTCGATCTGAAACATAAACTCATGATGTACACTGGTTTGGTGCCATCCATTATACGGTATGGGATAGTCGCTTGGGGAGTGCTGAATCGGTTATATCTAAAAAAGGTTGAGATTGTACAAAAAAGGCTACTTAAGATATTCGCAAACGAAGACAATACTTACCCTGGTGATCTGTTGTATTTTTCCACCATTAAATTCGATGTCACACAGCTTTTTGCGGTATCCCCACTTACCTCAATATCGAAATAAACATAATTTGGTGTCACAACAGCATCACCACGGAACAAGATCTACCCACAGGGGTAACATAATAGAACCGTTTGCCGTGAATGGTATTAGCCAAAGAAATCACTTGTTTCTCGGGCCAAGACTATTTACCGTTTTGACCATACATGTCAAGGATTGTAAATTCAAAAGGAAGATAAGAAGTATGTTGAAACATCCATCCAAGCTTATAACCGTCATGAACTTAGAGCTCTAATATAACTACTATAAAAAAATACCACTGGATAATGGTTGTTGCTATTGTTGGTTATGGATGATACTGTTGTTGTCGTATGCTATTATTGTGTTGCCGGTTGTTCCCTGCGGACAGGTTTACCTTTGTGGGGACAACCAAAAGGCTGAATTCTTTCTCTATTCCTTTTTGAATATGAATTCAGGGGGTTTCCTCTAGAAAGATCGGGTCTACTGACCAAGCACTTCCTAGGGAACATTCGGACGATTCGTGTGGTCCAGAGTATCACCTCTTCTGTGCTCTACTTATTAGTTTTCTATCAAGTTCTAGGAACTCAGTGTTTTCTGGTTCCCAACTAATCCATTCGTGGATATTATCAGGGAAGAATTCTAACCGATCTGAGCTGCTACATTTCTTTTATTTCTAAAGCTAGATCATAGTACTTCGTTAGTTTCTCCGTATACGCCTCCGTATACGCCTCCGTATATATATATATATATATATATATATATATATATATATATATATATATATATATATATATATATATATATATATATATATATATATATATATATCTTGGAGGTCGTGGATTAATTGATTTGAATAATCTTCATAGTAAACAGATTTTTCATCTACGTTCCCATTTTCATGATAAACAGAGAACGTCTAAATTACATTATATTGTTGTTGCTTCAGATTATAATCTTACACCTCTGAACTTGACAATGCAAAAGGTAGATTTTGATATATTTGATGATAATTCTAAAGAGAAAGTTGGATGCAGAAGGAAAGCACCCTAAAGAATTGAAAAATAATTATATTGATGAAATCGCATCGAATAAATGGTTAGTATCTGGAGAATTGTTTGCTGAAACAGAAGGCTTGGCAATCCAGGATCAGGTTGTTTTCACGAGGAATTATAGAAAACACATCATCAAATAAAATATAGATGATTCTTGCCGTAGATGTTTCTGTTCTTCAGAAACAGTTTTTCATATATTATCATCTTGCTCAGTCCTTGCTTCAACAGATTATTTAGAAAGACATAATGCCGTCGCTAATCCTATTCATTTTAATCTAGGAATTAAACATGAACTAATTCCCAAAAGAAAAAAATTTCACAAATATGAACCTGAGATTATTTGTGAAAATGACAAATATAAACTTTATTTTGATAAAACAATTCTTTGCAACAGAGTTGTAAAACACAATAGACCAGATTAAACGACGAGATTAAAAAATGTGGAAAATGAAGAAAATATTTATTCTACCGATTATTATTTCCACAACAGGTGTTATTCCTAGAAATCTGCACAAAAGTATTGAGATTTTGGGTCTGAAGAAAAATTTGTTTGAACAGTTACAAGAGATAACAGTCATCAAATCTTTTTCTTCTACTCAAGCTTTCGACTATAATTAAGTCTTCTTCAGGAGTGCTACAAAATATGGCAATTATGATTAAGTTGACATTGAAAAATAGAAAGTACCCACAGAAATTGAGGTTTGCATTCTAAGGTCAGGTTAGGTTATGATTACACGATTACACGACTACACGTGCATAGTCCGAATAGAGATTTTTGGCTGAATGATAGAAATTTAATGTATAGATACTCATCACAAAATGCTAGTAAATAACCTTAGAATGCAAACCTCAATTTCAGAGAGTACTTTAGTATTTTTTCAATGTCAACTTAATCATAACCTAACCTAACCTTAGAATGCAAACCTCAATTTCTGTGGGTACTTTCTATTTTTTCAATGTCAACTTAACTTGCCTACAAACATTATCAAAAAATTCACAAACGTCTTACTTAGTAAAACGATCAGTAAAAGAGGGTTTGGCAACAGTGAGAACGAGTAATCCTATAAATAAATCAAGATTTAACCAGCACATTTTACATTATAAAATTCGACTACAGACATATTGAAATTTAGGAAATCTTTTGAACTATAAAAATCGTTTTCTTTGAAAAAATTTTTCAGGCATAATTTAAAATCCTTTCCAGATAAATTTTTGACACTTGCAGGTAATTTATTATAAAACTTTAAAAAATACAATCTGGGCCATTATGTCACTTACTCAACCTGCAGTTTGGAACACATACATCATCGCGAAATCTTGTGTTATGGGCGTGCCTATCTCTATGTAATATTGCACTTTCAATATTAGTATGTGCATAGATCCGAAATTCCATGATAAATAAACTGGGAAGGGTCAAAATCATCAGAGACCTATATAAGCATCCCTACAGAAATCCCTGTATCTCAGCCCACCCAGAATTCTCAGAGCATGACGTTGGAAAACAAAAATTCTACGACTCACATAGAGAATGATAAGCCACTTTCAGGACATTTGGTGAAACTGAGTGAGAAAGATTTCTTAAAACAAAAATATTTTTACTCAATTTGGCAGCTAAGTGATCTATATGAACACACCAAGTGGGAGTCGGGTATCCATGCGATCTCCAAGAAAACCGACGGACGATTCTTGTCAGTCCATAATATTAGAGTTATTGATAGGAACTTCTTTTATAATTACCTTCAAAATCTGGCAGAAAAATGCACAGTACATTTAGAAGTTTGGCAGTTGCGTATTTCGACTTGATCGAATGAAAAAAGTACGTAACGCCCTCGTCTGAAATTTTTTAATACTAATTGGAACATACACAAGAGCTACGCTTTTGCACAAAAATTGACTAGATGGCGTGCTTCTGAATCATAAATATCGAAGAGGGCCAATATTCCTGCAGAGTCCACATTACCACCTTCTCCTCTACGATGGCAAGTTTTTGAGTAGAAAAATGTTGAGAGGAATAAGAAAAGAAAGTCCATATAATTCACTGTACGAGACGTAATCGTCGATTAAAAGAACCATCGTTGTATTTTTGTATCATTGAATAACCTTTGTTCGAAAATCAAAACTTTAACTCAAGGGCAAAACAAAGACTTCTGAGTATAACCAATAACTCTTGAAAATTACAAGAGCTGTTCAAAGTGATCTCCTCCAGCTCGAATGCAATATTCCAGTCTTCTCCTCATTGACTAACGAACTCTTTTATAAACACCAGGTTCTGCTCTTATCGAGTTGTTCGCAGTGATGATTATATTTCTTGTTTCCTCAACATTTGTCACGGGGGTAGAGTAAACCAAAGACTTCAAATGACCGTACAGAATGACCGTGCAGGCGAAAATTGGGGTCCAACTCGCCAATCCAGGTTTTCCATACTCTTGAGGAACTCAAGAGCAAGGTGACTAAAATGGGCAGTGTGCCATCGTGTAGTAACCACATCGTTTGACTTATTGCAAAAGGCCTACATCCTCTAAAAGTTTTGATTCGTTTGTACAGGTACACCTCTCCTATAAGTTTCCCTGGTAGAAATACGCGTCCACCAACAATGCCGATCCAAACGTTTAACAAGAACTGATGTTGAAATATATCTTTGTATGTTTGATGTGGATTTTCTTCACACCACATATGATTATTATGAACATTCCTCATGGTATTTCTTGAAACTTGTTTCATCAGTGAACTGGATCAGCATAAGAAATTGAAGATTTTGAATCAACTTACGCAAAAGCCTTTGACGATACGCAATATGAGTAGAAAAATCGGTAAGGAGAAGTGCTTGTACGCGTTTAAGGTGGAATGGATACAACAAATTTTCATGAGGAATTTGCCAAACAGTTTCCATTGTTGGCACGTGAAGCGTCAGCAATTTTTCGAGTGGAGGTACCAGGCTTGTCTTGAACGATTGCAAGAACATCTTTTTCCACCTCTACCGTTCTTACTTCGCTTGGCCTTTCTGCTCCTTCATACATTTCGTCGATGAATGCTTTCAAAAGTCTTTCTATCGGGAGCAATACGGTTTGGAATTCTTTCAATGTACAACCTCAAAGTTTCTAATGCATTTCCGTCAGCACGTCCTTACATGAAGTGCATGTTGGTTATCTCAGCATTCGTGTACCGATTCATGACAGCCGATTTGAAATTCGAATTCAATAGATTCAAAAACACCTCATTTATTAACACATCTATGACTGAGCATAGAACAGGTATTACCAATGGAATCGCAGGGATTCCTAGAACAATTTTACTCAAAAACTGGGCGTCGTACAAGAAAATAACAGGAGAGCATTTTCGAAACACTTGAAGAAGTCAAATTTTTCTTTTACTTTTGAAAAAATCAGTAGAGTCCTAGTTGTTTTCTTGTTGCCTATTGAGATTTATGCCTCTTTGAAAGTTTTCGATACCCCCAAATTCTATCCTCAATATCTCAAGTGGCTTACGATAAATTCAAATTTAACTGCATCTTTCGATTAAACTCTAACACCCTGTAAATCGGTAACGAAGTATTTCCGGACCTATGTTTATATGACCTTTTTTTCCTGAAATGACTTGAGCAATTACCTCATTAAATAATTCCGTGTCTTTTTTAAACACTTTGTATACGAGTATATATGAGTCTTTCAACTTCGAGTAGGTAACTAATGAATCTCGGAACATTGCTTTATGTAAATTTTAAGTGAAGTCGCAATTGGCCAACTAAGTTGAGTTACCAGATGACTCGTAGTTATGTGATAGCAACTTGAAGTTTCTTAACGACAACAAAGATAAAATTAAGCTGTTTCACGACACACATACACTCAAAATAATAATTTTATTCCTACTTATTATAATTAGTTCTAATCAATAACCTTCAAAGTAGTTACATGTGTTCAATTTCTATTTGCCGATAAAGATAAGTTTAAACAAGCAATGACAATTTCAATGTAAGCAATTGTGATGCTTAACTACTATATTTTACCTATCGTCGTAATAACCAAGTATCAATTAAGGATTGGTGAGTGAATAAATTAATTTCAATTTCCATGCAGCTTTTATAGGTGTCCGTCTCTGCGACTAGGAATTGGTATTAGCTCATCTTTTCCAAATAAAATGCGCGATATATTTTCAAATGTTCAGATTCTAGATTGAAATTCAATTACTTTATAATTTTCTTATTTAATATCTATTTTTTCGAATGAAAGAATCAGGAAACTGGAGAACTTCGTCGACTATATCATAACGTAAAATTTTCATGTTTGTCAAAACACGAGCAGAAAAGAGTATAGTACCTAAAATGGATAAACAATTTAAATACAGTAAGCTCAAAAAATGATGAAGAGGCGGATCTTTTATACGATTCAAGAAAAAAATGAATAGGAGAAAAAACCATGTCTCGCATATCACAGACACAGCAGTAACAGTAAGTATGTAAGTGTATTAAGAACAAAATGTGGAATCAAAATAATTATGTTAACCTTTCTAACCTAACCAGACTTTCGATTGATTAGAATCTGAAAAAATGAAAGGGAAAACCAGCAGACAAACATGGTGAAAGTATTAAATATCCTCTCTAAATAATTAAGAAACTGGATAAAACCACTAGACTCAGTTTTTCTAAATAAAATGAATTAGAATATGTTTGTCCCATGTTTTAATTTTGAAAAACTAAGAAGAAATTACAATTTCATAATGCCATTCATACCTAAGCTATAGATGAGATCCAAAATATCCAATTCAATTCAACTTTTTCTATTATTTGGTTGTGAATATCTCATCAATGCGTTTCGATATTGTATCATTTGGCAGAGTTATAGTTTATACATTTTTAGCTTCTTCCAGACTTCCGGATGGTCGAAATATTGGCCATATCAATGGTATCAGGTAAAATTAGTATTTTTGCACTAGTAGGTGGCTTAGATTCTCTCGCGACACGCAGTGCTACCAAGTAGAATGCATAAAGTGGTGAGGTATATATTACTACGTAAAAGATATCACTGTTCAAGGTGGAGAAGTTCTTCAACCAATAGCTGGCAATAGACAAGTATGAATTTAAAACAAAAATACAATGTTAGCAATTTTCTTATACATCGGTATACAGAAATGGGTTAACAGATCAGTTAAAATACATATTACGAATTAACATTGGGTACAAATATATAATTGAACTATTTGAAAACCCCGAATATTGGGAAATAACATAAATCAGTCAGGTCGTTAAGTTATAATTGATTATTTTCTGTATTGTATTTGGCCTTGAATATTTCTAAGGTTTCAAGGTAATTGAGTTTTATACCTTTTCGTGCTTGGAAGAGGATCTGTATTGTATCTGACTATTGATACGAAAATATGGTTGTTTTCTATGTAATATTGTGCCAGAGAAAAATTTGTTTTGTTTTTACAAACATGTGAATAATATTCCTTATATCTAATTCTAAACGAGCTACCTCTTTGACCAATATAAATTAAGACATATTAGTTTACACACTCCTGAATTATCTGGTTTTTGAGTTTTATCTTTGGCATTGAGAAATATATTTCATAGTTTGGTTGTGGTTTACCAAATAACATCTAATATCCAATGTAAAATCAGCCTAGAAATCCATAACCAAACCATCAATTTTATTGTTCAAAGCCAAAATGAAACTCAAAATTAGATTATTCAGGAGTGAATAATGTAACATGTCCGAATTGTAACAAGCATGTTGTTTAGAATTAGATATAAGGAAGATCTACGTGCAATTTCAAGTTTTAAGAAAGAATTTTAATTTGGGAGGCTTTTACTTGGTAAGATTCCATTATCAATAATAAAAACAAGTACTGTGTTTTAAGGAATTTGACTTAATAATTGAGATTCGTAACGCGTTTCACTACACCGTAGCTTCTTCAGACGAATGAATATACAGAAAATATAAATGAGAATATAACTATAAATGTTCTTGAGTAATTAAAAGCTTATTGGGTTGCTTATTCTTAAGTGGTTATTTATGTCAGGTATATCCAATAAAATTAAGGAATAGATTGCTCCCCGAAAAGATTCATGAATAACTTGGAGAAATTAATTCATAATTATCCACTCAGTAAATATTGTTTATACTGGTATCGCTATGTAGACGATATCATTATTTGCTTCACAGGAACAGATAGACAGTTGAAAATTTTCGAAAATCATATAAATTCATTACATCCAAAAATTGCATTCACAACCGAAATAGAAAGCAATAATTCGATAAATTTCTTAGACGTAACAATTTCGAATGAAAATGGAAAACATGTTTTCGCAATTTACCATAAGCCGTCACATACAGATATTATAATACATAACTCGTCGTGTCATCCATATCAACATAAAATGTCAGCATTCAATAGTTTTATTCATAGATTGATTAACATCCCGTTATCACCAGAAAATTTCAACAAAGAACTAAATTTGATTAAACAAATAGCCAAAAATAATGGTTACAATACCAAACTAATAAATAATATTTTAAATGAAAAACAAAGTAGAATCGCATTGAATGAAGTTTACCCTGTCGATAAATTGAAACAAAAATTCAACACCTTAACCTACGTTGGCATTACAAGTGAGAAACTGAAATCATTCTTAAGTAGCAATAATTTCAACATAGCTTTCCAAACTAATAATAATTTAGGCAAATATATAAAAATAATAAAACCAAACCAGGTAAAAACAATAAATCAGGTGTTTATCGATTGAATTGCAATGGCTGTGATAATTTCTACATTGGTAGAACACATAGAAATTTTAATATTAGAATATCGGAACATAAACGCAGTTTTTCAAATAAAAAATCAGATTCAAATTACGCGAATCATCTCTTAGAAAATAATCATTCTTTCGACCCACAGTTTGAAATTTTGCATACAGATAATAAATATTGGAAGGTAGATCTTTGGGAAACTTTAGAAATCAATAAATACAAACACTCAGGTAGACTCATCAATGAACAAGTCGATTTAAGCCCTTCACCTCTATTGAATCTTTTCGGGGAGCAATCTATTCCTTAATTTTATTGGATATACCTGTCATAAATAACCACTTGAGAAGAAGCAACCCAATAAGCTTTTAATTACTCAAGAACATTTATAGTTATATTCTCATTTATATTTTTCTGTATATTCATTCGTCTGAAGAAGCTAAGGCGTAGTGAAACGCGTTACGAATCGCAATCATTAAGTAAAATTCCTTAAAACACAGTACTTGTTTTTTATTATTTAAGAAGGAAAGTTTATATAAACATATGTTTGCAACAGCTTCGTTACGGAGCTACAGGGAGTTGAAATTTCCGAAAAAAATGTTTTTTTCTTCCAAACTCCTGCAGTTTTTGAGATATTTAGCCCAAATTTGGAATTCAAGCTATTTTTACAGCCTCCGTCATTACACGTCCTAGATTTTTACTGATATTCACAAGGTGTTTTCTTTTCCGATGTCAGGTCTTCTTTTGCCCTTTAAAATTTTTATTGTAGGTAGCTACTGTTCAGCAAGCAATCAATTTTCATCATCTCATTCAATTCAAAAACTTTTTTGACTCTTGTAATTTTTTGTATCTTCAACCGTTTTCAAGTGAAAAATTACTGAATTGGAATTATTTGAATTGTATGTTATTCGCTAAATAAAAAAATAATAGAAATACTTGATAGGTATGCCCAAAATTTGATTTTATTTTGATAGCTCATCTTCTGAGACTTATACTGATTCAATATCAATTGAAAAAAAGAACAAATAAAAACTAAATAAACTGCTAGAAGTGTCCTCCACCTTCAAGAATACAGGCCTCTGTCCTTCGCATATTATCACGCACTCTTTGAAATATTCCTGGGATATTTCTTATCGTGTCACAAGAGGTTATTATTCGATTTCTCAATTCTTCTACAGTGTTTACTGGAGTGATATAACCTAACTTTTGAGATATCCCCATTAGTGATAATCTAAATTATTTAAGTCTGGGGACATATCCATTGTTGAATGTATTATTCAAGAATTCCTTAGCTTCTCCACTAAAATGTGCTGGTGCCCTGTCATGCATGAACCACATTATGTTTCTCGCCAAAAGTAGAACATTCTCGAGCAATAAAGGAAACTCCTCCTCAAGAAATTGCCAATAAGTGGGACCGTTCAGTCTGTTAAGCAAAGAGCAAATAATTTCCAATTATTCCGACCCAGACATTTAGAAGGAATTGTTCTTGATGATGAGATTCTTCAATGAAATTGGGGTGTTCCTCAGCTCAATAATGATTATTGTGAAAATTTGCGATAGCAGTTTTCGAAAAGTCAGCTTCATCTGCGAACATTATTTCATTATCAAAATGAGCATTTTCTCTAATTTCATCTAAGAACCATCGGCACAAATTCAGTCTTGGAGGAAAATCTCGAGGAAGTAGAGTTTAGACGCGTTGAATATAAAACGGGTACAATAAATAGTCGTGGAGAATCCTCCAAACTAGAACATGTGAAATATTCAACTGATTTCCAATTTTTCTTGAACTCTAATGAGGATTCAAATCAATACAATTAAAAACTGCTTTCTCAATATCTGGAGGTCTCATAGTTTGAGTTTTACCTTTGAAATTATTATTCGTAGTAAAACAACCAGTTTTCCTCAAGCTTCTGTGGATATTTGAAAATGTTCGCCTGTCTGGTGTTACTCGATTTGGAAAGCGTATCTGATATAATTGCCTAGCTTCTGTTGTGTTTCCGTCAGCTAGACCGTCATGTAATGGATAACAGCCAATTCGGACTTAGTGAAATTAGCTCTTTTTCCTTACAGCAATAATTTCAAAAGTCTTAAAGATATAAATCAGTCACCCCTACTGAACTTATTCCAAGAAAAACTTGATTGCCCTTGAATGGATTTCCCTAAGCTGGTTTTTATTGCTATTTGTAGTGTAGAATATCGGTAGTATGTAACCTTGAACTAGAGGAAGACACAGAGTGTCGAAACGTGCTAAAATACAGGGTGCTTCAACGAAAACTAAACAGAGGCTATATCTACCACGATATTTATTTCTGATCAAAACGCAAAAACAGGTCAATTTTTGTTTTAAACGAGACATCTTTTGGGGTACAATACTTGCCTGAAATACCAACCCCTCAAGCGGGGGTTGCAATTCTTGAACATTTTGAATTGGAAAGATGGATCGAGTGACGACTCAAAAGAAAGGTGGTATCTTTGTCTACATCGCCTTCAACGAATTTCTATTTCCAATTGAAAATTGTAAAAGATACAGGGTGAGCAACTTAAAGATAGGGAAGACTATTTCCTGAGACTATTCAAGTTTCACTGAAGTAAAATGTAACAGGTCATCATCAAAGCACCTCCTGTTGAATTGCAATCCCTAGAGCAGGGTCACCACCCTTGAAATTTTGGAAGAGGGTAGATGGGTCGAATGATACCTCAAAAGAAAGGCATTCTCTTTGTCTGCATCCCCTGAACGAATTTTCATTTTTGATTGAAAACTGTAGAAGATACAGAGTGATCTACTGTAAAATATAGGAGGCTATCTATCGCCTTGAGCTATTCAAGTATTAGTGCAGAAAAATGGAGCAGATTCATTCCAGATCAAAGGCTGTCATCTTGAGAAACACCATTCACATCTCAAATTTCAACCCCTAGAGCAGGGGTGACCACCCTGTGTTATTTTTGAAGCAGAAGATAGGTCCAGTTATAACCTTCGAAAGTCTTCTCTATTTTTCAGTGGCTCACTCTTTATCTTCTACCGTTTTAAATCAAAAATGAATATTCTTACACGGGAAAACAGACAAAGATCATACCTTTCTTTCGAGTTATCACTTGACCCATCTACCCTCTTCCAAATTTTCAAGGGTTGTCACCCCTGCTCCAGGGGTTGAAATTCGAGATCAGGATGGTACTTGATGATGACTGCCATTGATCAGCATGGATCTTTTCCATTTTACCTCACTGAAACTTGAATAGTCTCAGGGAATAGTTTTCCCTATCTTTCAGTTGCTCACCCTGTATCTTTCACAGTTTTCAATTAAAAATGGAAATTCGTTCAAGGCAATGTAGACAAAGATTTTTTCTTTTGAGTCATCATTCGATCCATCTTGATATTTCAGGCAAGTATTGAAATTAATATCTTGATAGATATAGCCCCTGTTTAGTTTTCGTTGAAGCAACCTGTATTAATCTTGTAGAATTCTAAATCGTTTGACTTTTTTATTCGATATAGAATTCTATCAAGTGAAAGCCTCTACATTTCAAATTTTTAAAATGAACCTCAATTTGTGTATTCCCTTAACATATAAATAAGTAACTTTCATTGCAAACTCAATTGATTGAAGAACAGAAGAACTCACTGTGTAGCGAAACACGTAGCTCATTCTAGTGAAAATCGTTTACCTTATTTACAGTTTCATATTGTATCAGCAAGGAATTTATGGAGGTGAATAACTCTAAAAACAGTCTTAAATCATATTGTCTTGATTGGTAACAAACCTGATGTAATTATTTACCATTAATACCCTTTTGAATTGCTAAATATGAATCTTAAATTAGATATTTCTGCTCGGCCGCGGCTTCTTGCGTCTACGATATACGTTTTCATTTCCTTAATCAATATAACCTTGGGTTACTTAATGGTCTATGAAAATATTTGTTATACCTTTTATAAACTTAAATTAATTTCGAAGTGACTATAAAGAAATGGTAATCAATTTGTTTTTCGATACTAACCTAACTCAATTATATGCCATAAATCAAAATCATAAAATCATATGACGTATTTTACTTTAATAGAAATTTTGGAACGACGTAATTTGCACAACATTTCAAATTTAACAGAGTAGTTTGATGCATATTGAAGTTGTTGATCAAAATTCCTCATATAAAAATTATTCCTGCCATTTCTATTCATTCGTGGAGAAAAAATTGAAATTGATCTTCTTCAATTGTATGCATTTCATTTTTCGAAACGACGTGATATATTAATAATATCCTTCGTCTTCCAGAATAATTTTTCTATTCAAAACTCGAATAGAAATAGGGAATCCATGGACTTTTGCAGTTAATCGGCAAAATTATATTCTCTTGATCACGAACTATAGATAATAATAATTTTATTAGAGTGAAAAATTATTAAGTTTTGAGAATTCTTACATAATTGTTTTATTTTCTTAGTAAGCTATTGAGGTTATTTTGACACATCAAATTGAAAAAGAATGACAATTTTTAAACGAGGAGGTTATGATATAAGGTAGACAGAATGCAATTTTTACCACCAACAAATACATACGGGACTTCCAACAGAAAATTGGCCCCCCTTTAACTCAGAAGAAGACTGTCTGCAGAAAAAGCCGAAACAGGTCTATTTTTGTCTTCAAAGAGACCATTGATTAATCAACTTAGAGTGTCAGTCCCACCCCTACTCCCACTATTACCTACCTACAAGATAGTCGTAGAATACATAGGTCGAGCAGTCCATCGTTGAAAGGTCTTCTGATTATTTATATGATTTCATAATTTTTTTGAGTTAAGTTTCAACTTCGAAGAGAATCTATTAGCATATAATAATTGAACACCCCTTTGAACCCGATTTATTATAGATAAAAGGTAGTACAGATTGATATCAGTATTCCCTCAAGATCCTCAAACTTGAAAATTTTACTAGCAAAGAGTATCATATGACACTTCATCGGAAATCTAAAGTGTGCAAGTCGGGGAATACATTCCGTTAGCTAGCTGGGTACATCGAGTCAATTAATACAGATTCAAATATTGTATCGATTCAAAAAGAATTCGAAAACGTGTAATCAACAGAAGATGAGGTAGAAATGACTACCTTTCATTTTCAAAATAACACTTACGACTGATATAAGCGAAGTTTTAATCGGCGGTGTACTTAACATAAACACAATTGCAATAAGATATTATACAACTACATAAATTGGGACAATGACAACAAGCTGGTAACCATACAGAAAATCTGGCAAGACATGTTCATGGTTTTTTCTAAGTGTATTTCAATAGCAAGAGGAAGTTCATCTTAGCAAAATAATGCCATAAATAATATTGACATGTAAATTATCTTCAAACTACTGGATGAAAATATTTTGCTTATTATATTATTTATTTGTAACTGATAGAATTAATATATTCTGATTGAATCTAGTGAAAAACAAAAGTCTTTTTTGAAGAATAACCAAGGAAATATGGCTGTTCAATAATCTTATATTGAAATAACTGGATGAAAGCATATCTCCTACTACTAAAACATATTTCTACTATGTTAGTGATAGAACTAACTACCCTAAAATATAAAATGAAATTCTTTTGAATTATATACCTATAGATAGGTTAGATTATCGCGAGCTGAACTGCTCGCGCATCCCATGACACATGCGCTACGACAGGTTCCTACATGTTGATTGTCTTGTTTGAAAAGGAAGAACACGCGGGGCAGATCTTCATTCTTACTCACAGTTTTAGTAGAGAAGTAACATAGGAAAGCAAATACATGCAACTGTCGTATCTCATTCACTCCTGATTAATTAGTGATTCATTTTCATAAATAGATAACGGAAAAAGTTGGTTGAAAATTTTAATTAAAAGAAACAAATTTGTGACAGAACGAAACGTTCCTTTTATGTCTGGTTAAACAGCGAAAAGAAAAGACCAGGTTATACACCTTCACATTCCAAATATGGATTCAGTGCATTGGATGACGAGGCACAATTTTGTTTTCAAATCCTAACTGCCGAAAGCATGAAGCCTCCGAAATTACTCCGGCATCTGGAAACAAGACACTTGTCTTTATACAGGGTGTTACATAATAAAATGTCACAACTTCAGGGGGTGAATCTAGGTAAAATTTTTAGAAAAAAGTTCATATGAACATAGGTCCGCAAAGGCTTCGTTACGGAGCTACAAGGTGTTGAAATTTTCCGAAAATAAAATTGTTTTTTCTTCAAACTCCTGCAGTTTCTGAGAAACTCAGCCCAAATTAGGAATGCAAGCTATGTTTCACAGCCTGCATCATTACGCGTCCTAAATTTTAACTAAAATTCACAAGATGTTTTCTTTTCCGGAGCCATGTCTTTTTTTGCCCTTTCAAACATTTTTTTCAGCACGCCACTGATCAGCGTACAATCAGTTTTCGTAATCTTCGTTCAATTTAGAAACTTTTTTGACGCATGTAATTTTTTCGTATCTCCGACCGTTCTCGAGCAAAAAATTATTAAACGATTGTATGCATTCTCTGAATTGAAAGCACTTCTAATTAAAAAAAAGTCTAGTAGGCTTTGATTTTTTCATTTATTTATTTACTTCGACAGTTGCTAAAGTTGAACCAGTGTCTGCTCGAATTGTTTATTAAATAAACGAGACTTTTGAAGTTATTGCTGTAAGAAAAAATGGCTAATTTTACTAACGCCGAATTGGCTGATATCCATTACAGACGGTCTGCCTGACGGAAACACAACAGAAGCAAGGCGATTATATCAGGTGCGCTTTCCAAATCGACTGATACCAGACAGGCGAACATTTTCAAATATCCACAGAAGGTTGGGGGAATCTAGTTCTTTTACTGCAAATAATCATTTAAAAGGTGCAACTCAAACTATGAGAACTCCAGATATTGAGGAAGCAGTTTTAAATTGTATTGATTTGAATCCTCATGTGAATACAAGAAAAATTGGAAATCGGTTGAATATTTCACAAGTTCTGGTTTGGAGGATTCTCCACGACTTTTTATTGTACCCGTTTCATATTCAACGCGTCCAAACTCTACTTCCTCGAGATTTTCCTTCAACACTGAATTTCTGCCGATTATTCTTAGATAAAATTAGAGAAAATGCTCATTTTGATAGTGAAATAATGTTCACAGACGAAGTTAACACAATAATTATTGTTGGACTGAGAAAAACTCCCATTCGATTGAAGAATCTCATCATCAAGAACAATTTCCACTAAATGTCTGGGTCGAAATAATTGGAAATTATTTGATTGGGCCATTTTTCTTCTGCTTAACGGACTAAAAGGTCCCACTTATGGGCAATTTCTTGAGGGGGAGTTACCTTTATTGCTCGAGGATGTGCCACTTTTGTGAGAAACATAATATGGTTCATGCATGATGGGGCACCAGCACATTTCAGTGGAGAAGCTAGGGAATTCTCTGGTAATACATTTAACAACCGAATGGTAGGTCGGGGTGGGCCAGAATCATGGCCTCCTAGGTTCCCAGACTTAAATATTTTAGACATTTTCTTATGGGGATATCTCAAATGTTAAGTTTATACCACTCCAGTGAAAACTGTAGAAGAATTGAGAAATCGAATAATAACCTCTTGTGACACGATAAGAAATACCCCAGGAATGTTTCAAAGAGTTCGTGATATTATGCGAAGAACGACAGAGGCCGGTATTCTTGCAGGAAGAGGACACTTCCAGCAATTTATTTAGTTTTTAATTGTTCGTTTTTTTAGTTTGATATTTAATAAGTATAAGTTGAGACTCAGAAGACGAGCTATCAAACTAAAAGCAAATTTTGGGCATACCAATCGAGTATTTCTATTGTTTTTTTATTCATTGTACGCTGATCAATGGCGTACTGAAAAAAGTATGAAAGGACAAAAGGAGACATGACCTCCGAAAATAAAACACCTAGTGAATTTCAGTTAAAATCTAGGACGTGTAATGATGGAGGCTGTGAAAAATACCTTGAATTTCAAATTTTGGCTGAATATCCCAAAAAGTGCAGGAGTTTTGAAGAAAAAAAAACGAAGCTTTCGCGGACCTATGTTTATTTGAACTTTTTTTCTTAAAATAGCACGTAGATTTACCCCCTCAAGTTGTGACATACTATTATTTAACATCCGATATATTACATGGAAAACCAGGTATTTAATTAAATAGGAGGAAATTCCTAACAGGGTTGCTGCTTTTGAGTAATAGAGTAATAGTGAGGAATTTAGGTCTAATTAAATGCTAAGTAAATTTCAGAATTCTTTTCATTGATTGATTGATGCTTTCTATAGGTTCAGTTCCAATCTTTTATTCAAATAATGATGAATGTAAAATTATTATTCAAGGTATGGCTTTCTTCTAGTATGATTTGCATAGTAAGAATCAGATTTTTGTTTGTCGAAACTACGTTTATGCTCAGATATCCTGATATTGAAATTTCTGAAAATTCGACCTATATAAATTTCATCGCAACACAAGACACACCTGATTTGTTCACTTCGTGAATTTCGGGTTCACAGTTTTTGGTATTTCTGCCTAGAGAGTTATCCGTTCTGACATGAAAAAATGACTTCAAATTCAAACTAGGTTCACCAATATAAGTTAATATATTGTATTTCTGATTAATCTCTTTAATAATAATAATGGATTGTCTTTTGAAATAGTTTACGAGAAAGCATACTGTTGATTATAAAAGAATTATAACCTTTATTGTCCTCTATTTATTCTTTAATATTAAGTTATTTCCAGATTAGTGCATTCTGCAACTAGATTAGAATGAAAAAATTCGATACGAGTGGGAAATCACAAGTAAAGAAAAATTTTTCATTCTTACCGAGACTATATTTTCTCCACAATTGCAAAGTATAAACATTTTCACAAAAGCAGTTCTTTTCTTGTTGCCAATCTCTGACCAGCGAGGTTTTCGACTATATTATTCGCATAATTTCTAATTTGAAGTAGAATATTTTATACCTAATTCACTAGATTTTACGTTCATAGTCTTATTTAAACAAAAACTTCTTCGACGATAATAATTATGATGTTGACATTCACATCTGACACTGGCGCTGTTTTGAAATTCATGGCAATCGATGATGTTTGGTCCAATTACAGAATATTCATTTCGTATCTAGTTATGGAATGAAAGAACATGAAAAACACATGAGAATCAAGTGTTTTAGAATGAATATTCAGACTCAAGAGTGAGTAAAACGGATTTCAGGATTATTATATTCAGTGATAGTCGTGAGTCGTATCATACTGTTATAAGTAGCCATTTTATGTTGTAATGGATGTACATAGAATTGTGTATGGTAATGTCTGTAAGTGATGGCTTATGGAAAATAGAAAAATCATATCTGTAGTCAATTCAAGTTACAGTTAAATTCAAAAATTATTGGAATTCTCAGTTTCCATTTCCAAGATGAACTTTAGATTAGTACTAAAGGAAACTAATTGTCTATTTGTACCTTTAAAACAACAGATCATTTACATATCAAACTAATAAATGCAGTATTTCGACAGCAGATTATTCTGAATTATTTCTTCAATAGTGTCCATGAAAATTTTTGCTAGTAAAAGTATTAAATCGTTGTTGCTTATGTAAATTTCATCTTTGAAATTGAAATAATTTTCTACTAAACATACTTCTGAATAATTCATAAGTTCTGATTGTATAATGGGATTCATATTATTATTCTGCAGAACTTGCTTGATTCATTTCAATGATTCATGAGGTGGAACACTAGGGTAAAGATTAATTACATCCCAGAACAGAGTGCAGCTATCGGAAGTCATCAAAATACTACGAGAACAAACAGGAAGCAATAAGTATATCAAAGTCATAGCAGAGTTGAATAAAAGAATACGCCAAGGGAATAGTATGAGCCCAACCCTTTCAATCTGTTAATGGAAAAATTAATACACAGTGTCTATGAAATCCATGGTGGGTACAAACAGGGACCAAAATCAATGAAAGTACTGTCCTATGCCTATGATGATATACTGATAGCAGATAATGAAGACGATCTACAGCGACTATTATACAGATTCCAAACAACTGCTTCAACGCTCGATATGAAAAAATCGATAGAAAAAAAACCGAATCAATGGTACTATCACAAGACCCTATTAGAAACAAATTGGCAGCCTACGACCAAACCATAAATCAAACAATAAAATTCGAATACTTGGGAGTTTTAACCTCAAGCTGTATAAACCTACACCAAGAAGTTCGCACTCAAGCAAACAGGGCAGCAAGAACCTCTGGCTACTTAAAATATCTAGTCTGAAAAAATGAGTCTACAGAGAGGAAATTTGTCAGACCAGTGCTAACTTACGCTGTTGAAACAAGAGCTGAAACAACCAAAACGAAAAGCGTACTAAGATCAACTGAAATGAGAACCCTATCAAAGGGTCACCCTTCAAGATCAACTGAGAAGATCTATAATACGAGAAGATAACCGACATCGTAAGATAGGTAAGATCGAGATGCAGATCATGTCAATCAAATAGACAACAACCGACTGGTGAAATGGGCACAAGAGAATAAACCGAATACAAATAGACCGCCCGGCCGACCGCCAAAACGGTGGTTCGAAAATTCAACATCGCAAGGAGTCCCTTAAAGCAGATAAAACAAGGCACAGTCTTAACTAAAGGGAAAAGAAGAAAACATAACTTTAGCATTATATGGTAGTAGAGTATGTTGGATTTTACTATTAGGACTGAAGAATCATCAACTTAATTTTGCCCTTAAATTATGTAAATGAACTGTTTTGATGGAATCTGCTTCAGAGTTAGCACCTTTTCTTAATCGTCTGTTCAGGATTTCCCCTTAATTACACCAAGATTATCGTCCAATCAAATAATTGCCCATTATGTCATATTTTTCGAACGACTGTCAAAATTTTTTTGGAAATTTTTCTTCATATTAAACAAGTTCCACGAAGAAATAATATATGGGCGATGTCAATCCAGATTATTGGGTCCATAATGATTCTGAAACATCTAAAGATCATAATCGGCATCACTTGGAAGACTGAACCTGGGCATCGGGGGTCTCTCGGTCAAACAAAGATGGAATTTGAGTCCTTAGTCCCTTTCATGACCTTGCTTGCTATGTAAAATCTTTTCGTAGATTCGTTTAGACATATAAGAAGTTTGATTGTTGAAATATTTTTCTGCTGGTTTTTCTTTTTCCATTGATACAGATTCCTGTACCAAACCCCCTTCCTTTCACCCTTGTTTTTGGAAACCATGGAATGCAAGAGAGAATGAAGCGGCTAAGCAGAAAAATATTTGGTACTCTTTATGTACACACGACACTATCACATCATAAACAGACAAGCTATTGCTAGTGCAATAGCGACAGGGAAACGAGTTTTTCCTCAGGTTTTATCACTCGTTTGTTGAATCATATATAAGATAGTATGGTTCTCCTGTTACATTTCCTGAGCTCACACTTGTGTTTTTTCTGACACACACCAAAATTATGGATACAAGCATTGTAAATACACTTATTCAAATTTTGTAAATCCTCTCTCTTCAAGAGATATATATATATATATATATATATATATATATATATATATATATATATATATATATATATATATATATATATATATATATATATATATATATATATATATATATATGTCGAAAGTCATGGAAAGAGTGTAAACGATGAGTTCATAAGATATCTCGAGTAACTAGGTATCATCAGTGATAGACAATACGGTTTTTTCCGTAAACAACGGTCAACTAGTGACCTCTTTGCATACGGTACAAATTTGTGGACATCAATCGAACAATCGAATAAAAAGCCCTTGCTCTCGATATTTCAAAGACCATTGACAGGATTGTGTACGCAGCCCTGATGAATAAACTAATCGCATATGGACTTTCTGAAGAATTACGTGGTTGGATCAGTAGCTTTCACTTCAGTAGATTGCTCCAGGTGGTAGTTGATAATGTAACGAGTGAATCTTTTCAGGTTAATGCAGGAGTACTCCAGGGCTCCATACTCTCGCCAACTCTTTTTCTGTTACAGATTAATGATCAGCTTCACTCCACCGATAACAGAATATTTGGGTTTGTGGACGACTACACTCTGGTATCCTCATTTTCTGGTCAGCGTCCTATAATTGCTGAAAGGCCACACCAACAGAGCATGTCACTGAGTTCAGTTTTGGAGAATGGTGCCGGTTGAACTTGGTCAATTTCGACGCGAACAAAACGCAATCAACACGTTTTCCAGAGAAGTCACTGCTGGATAGCCTCCTCTAATCATGCAAGCATATCGAATTTCCTCGAAATCATGCATCTACTTAGCGTCACAGACAACACCGGAGTTCGCTCGCATGACCATGTGTTAGCTACTGCCATATCTGCTTCTGTTAAGCTCAGTTTTCTTTTCAGAGCTAAGCAGTATTTTACACCATCACAGCTGATAATTCCATACAAAGCACAGATGTGACCTCGTCTAGAATACAGTATTCCTGTACATGACCAACATTTAATTGTTCTTAGATCTTGTACAGGAATGGTTTCTTCATGAGCTGTTCTGGAAATAACCGTTGCGACAATCTCTTTGGTAGCACGGGTGCACACCCAAACAAAAGATAGGCGTTTATTTTCTGGCTCGTATGATTGTATCCACGATTCATCACAACTGACAATGTTGTAAACGCTTTTAGACTTTCTGAATCTATAACAGTCCAGAGTTTTTTGAGTGACCCCTGTTCTTGATGCATCTGCCCTTAGCAAATCTATTTCTTTAGCATTTAAATTCCCCATACTAATGGGAAACTATTGGATGCTGTGGTACTTCTATGGTGAAAAAAGAAACCAAATCGCCAAGACAGTCTTGTTGAGACAATTGTCTATTATAACTGCTGGGAAGTCCGACCAACAAATCATGTCACTGAATTCAGACTTGGAAGATATGTCAGACCTGGAGCCGGTTGTACTTAGTGAATTTCAATGCGAACAAGACGCTATCAATAGGCGAACCTGTTACACCATGTGAGTGGGCGCCTGGGAAGAATTGAGGTGTCTGTTTACTCGCTTTTTAAGAAGGGCAAATTGTAGGATGTTGGGAAGATGTTGGATGGAAGCGAGTTCCACAGCTCACCGGCCCTGTGAACAAAGGAATTCTTATAGAGAGAGGTTCGAGGGGTCGTTAAATGAACCGCCATATGATGAGAACTCCTTTCCAGCCTAGTGTTGCAGCAAAATATGAGTTTTCCCGGAAAAAGGTCTTTCAGATCCTTGAAGCATCTTCCGTGGGAGTGTCTGTACAACAGAGAAAGATCAGCAGCTTGTCTTCTGACAGCCAGAGGTTGGAGATTGCGTCTTACTCGCGTCCAAGCTTATCAGCTTCAATTGACCCCACTCAGATATCCTCTGTGAGTTAAAATTTAAGTTATTAATCTGTTGACATCTCTGATGCTGAGATTCCGCAGACTACCGAAAGACGAAACCAGGGTGAAATCGTCTGCAAACTCGAAGATCTTGTTCTCTGTAGATGACAGAAGATCGTTTATCTGTAACAGAAACAAGGTTGGCGAAAGAATGGATCCCTGAGTTACTGCTGCTCGCAACTGAAAACAATCAGATGTTATACTGTCGATCACAACTTGTATTGATCTATTTGAAAGAAAGCTACTCATCCAACACCGCAATTTTTCGGGAAGCTCATGTGCAGCAAGTTTTTTTCAACAGGGCTGCATGCCAAACCCTATCGAAGGCTTTAGAGATGTCGGGGACTATTGCTCTAGATTCCCCATGTTTTTCCATCATTGATGTACAAACATGAGTGACGTAGGCGAGCAGATCTCCTGTCGATCTTTGCCATACTGACGGTCATTAATAACTCCCTGCAACTCAAGATATTCGATGAGTTCATCAGTTATGAATCTCTCCATCACTTTGGACATAATGGGAAGAAGTGCAACAGGGTGGTAGTTTTGGGGTAAGGACTTCTTTCCTTTTCGATATTAGTTGGATTCTCGCTATTTTCCAGCTGTTGGAAAAGTCTGGCTTTCCTAAGAAATCTGAAACAGACGGTTAAGTATGGGTGCCACTTCAGGACGATTGGCGGTATTTCGTTTAGATCAACTGCCTTCTCGCAGTTCAGCTGCTCGAGAGCCCGTCTCACAATGCGGACTCTGAACTTGAATTCTACCATGGGAGAATTTGTAGGTAGAATGTTTGGTGGTATTGCGTTAGATGCGTTAGATTAGAACATGCATCAACTCGACATCACAGTCAACACCGGAGTTTGCTTGCATGACCATGTGTCAGTTATTGCCAGATCTGATTCTGCCAAGCTCACCTTTTTTTCAGGGCTAAGCAGTACTTCACACTATCACAGCGGATGATTTTATACAAAGCATAGATGTGACCTCGTCTGGAATAATGTTTCTATGTGGGGCTTCGCATTTGAACATTCGTTACATCTTTTGGTTAGCGTCCAGAAGAGAGCATTACGCCTCATCGATCATCCGGCCTCCCGCTCAAAGACGACAGATTGTTTACCTTTCTCTTTTCCACTGGTACTTCCATGGTAAATGCTCAATAAAACTGAAAACCTTGGTTCCAGAAAGAATAAAGTTTCAAAGAAAAACCAGGTTAGCCAAAAACTCCCATCAGCAAACGGTGCAACTAGCTACGCCACGTATTTCTGTCTATGAAAATTATTTTGTTCACAGGGCAAATGTGCTGTAAAACTCACTTGCATCGAACATCTTTCCAATTACTCAGCATTTGGTCCACTTCAAGAAGCGAGTGAATTCATTAACATTGAATCATCTTGGGCGGCCACACCAGATATGACAAGCATAGCTCCCTTTCAAGGGTTAAGAATGAAATGAAAGGTGCTTCTATCGTTTTACTAAGAAAACACATCAGGTGTTATTTGAGATATCACAACATTTTTGAGGTTGAAGGAAATTCAACTCTTTCTTTTTAACTTGAATTTATGGGATTACAATCTTTTCAACTTCGAAGTCGCTATTGTTTATATTAAAATAGCATAAAATCTAAGACCCAAGCGTGAAATTGGGGAAAACCCTATAAGAGATTTATTATTTTAAAAAACTATTCATATTAAAAATAATATCATTTGGAATATGAGCGGAAAGATTTGATTCTGATTCGCGACTATTTTCCGGAAATAAACTTTCACAGATTCGGCGGGCATGAAATAAAAAATATCGCGGTTATAAATCTTCACGAATTTACTAGTTATCCTCCTACGTAATAAGTTCAATCGAACACCATTTCATACGCGATCCAACCTCTCAACTGGCCAGAACATCGTTACAAATATACTCTACGTTCTCCGAATAAACCAATCGCAGTAACAATTTTCAATTTATAAAATCGTATAATAGTTCGGCATTCCAGAATAGAACTAACCCAGTGACGTAACGAATCAACGCATAAATAAATATAATCAATCCTGTTTAGCATTTCATAATGAATAAATAATTAAGCGATATGACTGCTGATGAATGAACTGAACGAACTTGTAGATGATCGAACGAGAACAAGTGAATTCGGAGTAAGTTGTCACTCGAAAATATTCGATCTGTTTTGAGTTACCTGTCGGTACTGGGTCCGTAGGAATTTGGACTATGTGTTCTACGAAATGTTCAAAGTGTTCGTCTCATAATGATGTGCGTAATAGTGATTTTGGTGCGAAAACGCGATAAATTGGGAAACGAAAAATCATGGCACGATGGAACCTATAGCGGAGGATCTTGAAACGGAATATGAACTTGGTGAGTTTGTTGACTTAGTTTAAATGAACTCAAATTTAACTTTTCAAGTGAGAAAAATTCTTCGTTTTCTATTTGCTCGAAAGGTTCCTAATTAACCCAAGACCGGTTATCAAGAATTGTTTTTCTCTATTATACTCTAAATGAAAGAATACATTATGTAAAAAAAATATTCGGAATAGTTAACAGCTTTGAATAAGAATCATTTTCATAATCCTATTACAATAATTAACTAAATATTTGTGTTAAATTTGAAAACTGTCTAAACACTGAATTTACAAAAAGATTTAGGTATTAAATTCCGATCATTAATCCTATAGTGTAGTTCATAAGTTCCAATCAGTATTTTCACAAGTATTGAAACAACACCAACCCCGGTTTATAAAAGATGATGCAAAATATATCGCTTGTAAATTGCAATACCTGAATTATCTTATTTTCTTCCCCACATGAATTTCACCTGAGGCCGAAAAAATTGTTCAAATTGAAAGCCATGTGATCGTTTAGTACCTGAACTTGCCTTGAAGTTCTTTTCTAAAAATTGCCCTTTTCTTTGTTTTGTAGTGTATATGTATTAACATATACAAGTTGTTTTATGTGAGGTTTGATATGATGCGACCAATTCTTTATCGCTGACACCATAGGTAAGGAAATGGGAAAATCAAAAACAGATTCGGCAACAATGTCTATTTGACTTTTGCAACTTTCATATTTATTCCTTTTTTTGCCTTCTTGGGCGTCTTTGAATATACTGTACAACCTCTTTAATCCCAATCATATGGGACCAGGGCTTGTTCGGATTACTGAAATATTCGGATTATCGAGGTAATTGAAATGAAATAGTAAGGAAAAGACAGGGCTGAAGTATTTATTGAAAAACGTGAAATATTTATCGAAAACGTGAAATATTTATTGAAAAACGAAAATTATTCATTGAAAAACTCAAAATTATTGTGATTCACAGAAAAACATGAAAATTTTACTACATATTCTTAAGAAAGTGATACATTTCACAGATCATTTTTAGGTTCTGAAGAAGTCTTGGATCGTTTTCTGTTTTAACGAACGAAGATGAGAATTTTCAGCTTCCTCTCCCAATTTATCCGATAATAATATTTGGTCCTGAGGAATATCATTTTCTGTGCACCATTCCAAACATTTGTTGAAACACAAGAGAGCCTCTTTATGTTTCACTGAATTCATGCTGACATCGCCTTCTTCAAGTTCTTCTGTATCCTCGTCACTTTCTATGTTGTTGATTATTTCAGCTTCGAGAGATAATTCTCATTATCTCCTACAACCTATTCTTCAATGTCTCCAATTGTTAATTCTTGACCAGATACATGTGTTAGCACATCTGTCATCAGACATCGCGTAGATCGCGATTTTTCTCTTCTTTCTCTAGGAAAATTTTTCTCTCAACCGTGGAAGAGGCAACAGGTCACCTGTGTCATAATCACCTTTTTTTTCAGCCATAAATTCTTCCATGATTCCTGAATTAACTCTTGGGACACAGATGACCAGGCCCTTTCAAGAGAAAACATCACGTTATTGAGATCCAATTGCTTCAGTAACTGCGAAACGTTATTGTCTCCTTGTCTCACAATATTCAGCAGCAAAGCTTTTCGATAATGCAATTTCACATTCTGTATTACATGTTGATCCATTAGTTGTAATAATGGAGTACAGTTAGGGGATAGAAACATGACCTGAATATTTCGGTCCTCACTGATTAATTCTCCTTCTCTTGGATATCCAGGAGCATTATCTAATGAGAGCAGAGCTTTTTGTAGCAATTTCAGCTCGTTCATTTCATTTTTAACATCAGAAATAAATTGTTTGTGGAACCATTCATGAAAAAAGTTCTCTAGTTACCCATCCTTCTCTTTGACCTTGTTTTTTCCGATGACAAACAATTTCATTTTATGAGATACTGATGCATTAGAGCATGGTATGAATGTAATACGGTCCTTACTCATCTTCCGATCTGGAGCTGAATTTTCAGCAGCATGGGCTAGTGTTTTGTTTGGAAGAATTCGCCAAAATAACCCACTTTCATCTGCGTTGTAAACTTGATCTGGCACTAGATCCATTTGCCGTATTTTTTGAAGAAATTTATTTTTTAATGGTTTTACCGCACTAACGTCTGAGGACAGTTTCTTTCCCGATATGGTAAGTTGTCGAATTCCATGTCTTCTTTTGAATTTTTTCAACCATCCTTGACTTGCCATGAAATCATCTATACCTGTTATACTGGTGTAAAAAATCTTGCTCTCTCATATATGAGATCACCAGATAAAGGTGTATATCTAGATCGTTCTTGTGAGAACCAAATGTATAGAGCATTTTCAACATTCGGATTTTCACAAGTTCTGAGCGTACGCCGTTTCCCAGGACAGGTATCAGAAGAAGATATAAAATTCTCAATTGATTTTCTTCTTTTCTTCATATCGCATACTGTAGATTTTCCAATTGAGTATATTCTGGCCAATTCAAAAACACTTTTTTCATTATCTAATTCTTTCAAAATTTCGCATTTTTGCTGCAACGTTAACGTTTCATGTCGACGCGACATGATTAGTATGGATATGAGGCGCTAATGTGAGAAGAGAATCTAATCTGCACAAGTGAAGCGAGTATTCAGACAAGATATTGCAAGTTCGGACACTTCGAATCGATGAAATTATTGACGGATTATAAAAGTAAAAAACAAATTGTGCGGATTATAGGGGTGGGAGATTTCAAAGTTTTGTTGTTCGGAGAACTGGATGTGCGGATTAGAGTGTGTTCGGATTAGTGAGGTTGTACTGTATTCAATGCAGTGTCAAATCATTTAGATACAGGCCCTCACCCATATTTTGAGTGGAAACTTTGGTGATATGATATCATGTTTTATGAATAAGTCGTTGCCCTGAACTCAGGAAGATTTGATTTTAAAATTCTAAGGAACAAATCCACAGCTGACAACTTTAAAGCGTTAATTCGCTCGCGTATTTTTAATCGAATTCACTAATTCGTATAGTATTGAAACGTTATATATGAAACTAGATGTAAGCCCGTAAAGCCTTACGTGATTCTTTTTGCTCAACTGAGCGCCAACGGGCAATATTAATTATATTATGTCACTGACTGCGGATCGTACTCTATTCCCATATCGCGGATTTGCCAACCAGGAAATTATGCCCTCTAATCATATACCTGTACGTACCACGTACAATACATACAGTCGGTCAAGTAAGAGCATAGTCATTATTGTGAAAAAGTGAAAATACAAAATACAAAAATTCTTCGAAATATTGTTTTATTTGTTCGTGAACGGTCATGCAAAAACATGGCAGGTCCAGTCGCCTTCAGCGTCAATAATAGCCTGGCATCTTCTTGGCATGCCTTCCAGGAGATTCTTCGCTTAATCTAGTGGAAACGACCTCTTTTTAACACGCCGAACGAGTTGCATGAAATAACAAGGTCGGTTCTTCTCAAGCTTCATCTCTATCTGAGCCCAAACGCTTTCAATTCGATTGGTATCGGGCGACTTAGAAAGCCAATCCAAAGTCAGGACACCATCTTCATTCTTCCACGAGCGACAAGGCTTGCTCCATTGTTTTGGGTCGTTGTCCTCCTGGAGAATCCAAATCTCACTTTTCTTCTCATACCACTTTTAAGAAATCTGCAAAAAAGCTAAATTTCGTTCAGTTTTTGGGCGTTTAAGTTGTCCGTAAACACGTACAATGATCCTTATCCCTTTTCTGAGATGCATCTCCAAACATGAACTTTCACAGGGTGTTTAACGGTCCTTTGGAGCAACCTGTTGGTGGGTGTCGTCCAGGCATGCCTAATGATTGGAAATGCTGAAAAAAATGATTCATCAGTGAAAATAACATTGCCCCAATCATGATTCAAATAGTTTTCCATTCAGCATTGGCTTTTGTACAGTACTTCAAAATGCACAGCTATTTGCAAGCAAATGCTTACGAATTGTTTCGTACGATATTATCAAATCTTTTTTCGACAATTTCGCAGCACTTTCACACAGAGACAATGCTGGATTCTTCAAAAACAGAGCAAAAATCATGTTTTCGTCTCATTCTGACAGTACGCCAATCGAACCGCGATTTGGGAAATCGTCCACATTTTTTTCGACTTTTGCATGTACTCTGCAGCAGCCGTTTGTATCATTTTTGGTTCTTTGAGGTGCTCGTTTCTGGAGTTTTTATTGACTGATCGCTAATAATCGTGACTACGCTTTTACTAGACCGATTGTACAATCCACCAACTCAGACATTCTTCGAAACTGTCTGTGGGTACATGCGTATCGTCCCTAAAGCCATTTCTTTATAATAATGAGACTTGATATAATTGGAAGGAGCTTATTGCGCCTAAATGCAGGGAAAATTCTCTTATTGAGCTGAGCAGTATAGAACATCAAGTCAGTATATTGAAAGTAAGGCCCTTCCCCATAGTTGTACAGTTACGAATCGATTACAGTGAATAATTTTAATATTTTCGTTACAGTTCAAGTAAACGTTTAGCTTAGTTATAAAATGAAAAGAATATAAATACTTGATGAATGGATTATGATATTTCAAATAGATAATTGGCCGATTTATAGAAGCAAAGATAAGAATCTATATTAAATGTTCTCACATTCAGATGTATCATTCATCAAATTATAAAACAAAAGATTTGGATTAATATAAATAGTTTGGTAACATTTCGATAATATCAATTCTCTGAGTGATAAAAGTAAAGTTCCGAGTCAAAATTAAACTTCATAACATTTCAAATTCAAATAGTTACCAAGATATTGAAATCAGTATACGATCGTATCTTTGCGTCTTAATAATGTTGTAGTTAGGTAAACAAATGTTGAAATCAATATTGAAGAATTTGGGTACACTTCGAATAATTTGTCAAGTTGAAACAACTGTAATTTCAGTACATTCCAAATTTTGCCAAATTAAGAGAACAAATGTTCAAATTAGTCTGTGAAAATAACTCTTCAAAATAAATAGCATATAATTTCATTGCAGTTTAAATAGATCACATGCCAAGTAAAAACAAAATGTGTGAATATAATTCGGAGTTTACGAAATCATTATTTCAACTGGTCCTCAATGCATTCAGAAATTACGAAGCATATTTTTCAAGGAAAGTCATGAAAATTAAATAGTGAACAGAAATAGTGAAAGAAAATTTATGAAGTATTTACCTGTGGGACAACGGGAACTGTATTGCTTCTTCCCCTCTCGGAGAAGAACAATCTGCGTCTTCCATCTTTCTTTAAATTTTATTTTTGATTCTGATTCATGCGAATGAGTAAATTCACTCACCTTCGAAGATAAATAATTGAATAATAGTAATTGCACATCTGAAGAAAAAAATATTTCAATAATAATCCCTTAACGTCGCGATCGCGATCCTTATATATGCGTAGCTCCGAAGCCCTTACAATCGTACTTCCCTCTGTCCTTGATACTCAAGTACCTGTTACATAGTCATTTAGAGACGCGTTCCTTCATCGCGACGTGGGAATTGCTGTTTGAGAAAATACCAGATGGTGTCTGCGATCTTGAATACGAAAGGGTGTTTGAATAACTATCGGTGATAATGTCGAATATCGTCTACGCTGGATTTCTTATCTGAGTTTCGATGCATTCCTTCGTCTCGATTTTTACGCGTAATATACGTAATATTTCACCACATTGAGAATTTAAAACGAAATTTTTAAATTATTCGGGCAGATGACCGTCTTTTCACTGTAATTTTGCATTCAGATAAACTATATACAATGGTATGCAGGTAGATCTACACAATACAGTATTCACAATTGATAATAAAATTCAATTAGATAAAAATCAAGAAATATATGGATAGTTTCAGCAAATGAAGAAAAAATTTAGACTCTGGTTCTGGGTCGCCACATCATTCTGAAAATCACAATAAAATTATGTGTTGCTTTTTAAAAATAGTGTAAAAGTCAATAGGTTGAGCTGAATATAGTTCATGGTTATTATAACTTATTAAATTTCAGGAATATAGAAAATTTCAATAGTTATAACAATAAGTAGTTCACAAACAGTTAATAATTTATAAATTATAAGAAAAGTTTCTCAAAGGAAAAATTTCACGAACAGAATGTCATAAATCACGAAGCTCCAGCTCTCTCATACACCCTTCATTCCAAAAGCAACCGAACTCTTTTAAAAACGCAGTGCCATCTGTTCTAATATTGTACCCGCCGATAACTTGGTATTTCATCGATAGCTGTTAAAAATTTCATGACATTTGTATGTAAACAATTTGAGTTATTGCATCATGTTTGTTAGTGCGTTTTGTACATCGGTAGGAGTTTTAAACAATTGCTGCAATTGAGTTTTGTGTTAAACTTGGTAAATCTTTCACCGAAACGAACCAGCTGCTACAAACAGCAAATGGTAGTGACTATCTATCCCGTACGAAAGCGTACGAGTGTTTCAAGCGATTCGAATAGAGTAGAAAGATTCTGAATCGAAAAAATGCATGAGTTAATCAAAAATAATGAAAATTCGTCCGTGAAAATTATTGGAATGAGGCATTTCTGAACAAATGTATACCGCATTCAGACCGAAGTGTTGGGCCTTACGCAGGTTAATTTGGGGTTTTACAACACAAACTCACCGACGACCAATATACAGGATATCTACCGGGACCGTCTGTTAAAAACTTTTGAGTTCCAATTACAATATCAAGCTGAAATTCTATACGCGACCATAACTAGCGATTTCCAATTGAAGTGAAATATTTTCGAAGTAATACCATTTCCGGTTAAACCGGAAGTGAGTCATCACTTTGTTATTTCAAATGGCAATCTACTCCTTTTATTATACATCTAGAACCGACATTTGAGCAAAGCATAAAATACCCAAGTTGTTGGCACTTATCTGTCAAAACTTTTGACAGATTTAATTATTTTGTAATAAACTCGATTTAAAAAAATTGTAGCTCGTAGATCTTTTGCACTACAGACACAATTTTCGCTTGGGTTTTATCTACACATGTCAATTGTTTATTGCGTTGTTTTATACGATTTTTTCAATTTGGCCTTTTTCAAACAGCAATAACTCAATTTTTTCAAATTGCACGTGCCAATTTTTATATCGCCATCAGATGAAGCGTCAAATTTCAGATGGAATTGTATCAGCATGTACTATACCCATCTCTTATAGTTCCGAAATAATTTGGGAATATATTGAATTTTGATGATTTTCCAAGAACTAACAGAGAATGCTTTGAAATATTTGAATCAAGTAGCTGAACTGGCTACGCTCACCTGACAGGTGCCTAAAATTAATGTACTTGTCACTTCGTTCATTCGAATTTGATATTTCAACAAGAATTGTCGTTATTTCAGATTGAAAATATCCAGATAATACAATACAGCTGGAATAAAATCACTGGTTATTCAAACGAAAATATATTTAATCTTTTTTAATTCATTTTAGAAAGTCAAAAGTAGTGGGTAGAAATTGCAGGCAATTCAATAATCAATTTCCAAATATACCGTCTATGAGTAAAATTAAATTTCGAAGCACTAGAAGCAATTTTCTACAATTCGGATGAATAAAAATTGTAGGAACTAAGCGAAAACCAATCATCGAAGATAATTACATCAATACGAATAAATGATAGCAAACATCATAGGAGAAAACTAATTTACGATCTGAATAAATGTTCAATATGGGCCCCATTTTGCTCGTTACACTTGACAGCTCGTATACGAACATGATGAGTTGCCCTCCTAGTTTCCTCAGGATCAATATTACGAAAAGCATTATGAATGCGCTCTAGTAACTCTTCTTTACTTCTTACAGGAATAAGATACACTTCACTCTTGACTTTGCCCCATAAATAAGAATCAAGGGCGTCAGGTTCGGAGAACTCGGAGGCCACATATTTGGTCCTTGATTACCCCATCTATCCTCGAACATTTCTGTTAGCTGGCGATCTACAGCTCATGTCTTATGTGCTGGTGCACCATCCATTTGGTAATAGCAATCCCTCAGAATGTTAAGGGGTTATCCATCTAAAAATTTGCTAATGTTCCTCTCAAAATTTCCAGGTATCTTTGTCCATTAAGATTTTCCTCATTAATGTGATAAGCCAACAAACCATTCATTAAAATTGCAAAAACGTTCTTGCTGAATTTATTTTCGAAATCAATAACCTCAATGAAATTTGGATTTTCTGTGGCCCAAAATGTCGATTTCTCCTGTTGGTTATTCCACTTTCATTGAACTTGGCTTCATCAGACCATATAATTTTTGCAGAATTGTCTAATCTTCTTGAAGCCGAATTAATAAATTTTCACAGAAATTTAGCCGCTTGGGAAGGTCAGTTGGTTTCAATTTTTGTAGTCGGATAAAAGAATACGGGTGCATGTTATGTTTTCCTAAGGATCTTTTGAATGGAAGGATAACCCAATCCAATATCCATTCATTTTGACTTAATGGACGCATGTGGATTGGCACGAAAATACGCTAGCGTATTAATTTGATTGTCGTCGTCCTCGAGAATTGGTTTTCTTCTAGTTTCTATGTATTTTGTTCCTCCAAATTGCAGAAAATTGCTTCTAATCCTTCGAAATTTTGTTTTACTCATAGACGCCAAATTTAGAAATTGGTTACTGAACTGCCTGCAAGTTCTATCCACCTTTCTTTGACATTCGCCATGAATTAAAAGGAGATTAAACATATCCTAGTTTGAATAATCAGCCATTTTATTATTATATATTATATATTATTTATCAATCTGGGGTTTTCGAAAATTTTCACTTCAACTTACCAACAATTCTTGTTGAAATATCAAATTCGAATGAACGAAGTGACAAGTACATCAATTTTAGGCACCTGTCAGGTGAGCATAGCCAGTTCAGTTACTTTATTCAAATATTTCAAAGCATTCTCTGTTAGTTCTTGCAAAATCATCAAAATTCAATATATTCCCAAATTATTTCGGAACTATAAGAGATGGGTATATTACATGCTGATACAATTCCATCTGAAATTTGACGCTTCATCTGATGACGATATAAAAATTGACACGTGCCATTTGAAAAAATTGAGTTATTGCTATTTGAAGAAGGCCAAATTGAAAAATCATACAAAACAACGCAATAAACATTTGACATGTGTAGAATGCTTAAAAATTCCTCGATCCTTTTATCCTTCTATCCAAAAATTGTGTCTGTAGTGCAAAAGATCTACGAGCTACAATTTTTCAAATGTTCCTCAAAAATCGAGTTTATAACAAAATAATCAAATCTGTCAAAAGTTTTGACAGATAAGTGCCAACAACTTGGGTATTTTATGCTTTGCTCAAATGTCGGTTCTAGATGTATAATAAAAAGGTAGTTTGCCATTTGAAATAACAAAGTGATGACCCACTTCCGGTATAACCGGAAATGGTATCACTTCGAAAATATTTCACTTCAATTGGAAATCGCTAGTTATGGCCGCGTATAAAATTTCAGCTTGATTGTAATTGGAACTCATTTATATAACCTCTTTCCCCAGCAGACACCTTTCACTGTATAAATTATTATTATATCATTTTAAAGATTTCTCCGTTCTCTATGTTATCAGAAAAATATTGGAAAATTCTTGGGATGTTTATTTCCCATCGTTAACCCATATGTTCCAATATTACTGCTTTTGTCAGTTGAGATATATAGACTCTAATTCAACCGAAATAAAAACGGAGTTAAGTCGTAAAATTCCTAGAAATCACTTTAGCAGTGGGATACTGCATTAAAGAACTAGACAGACGTCAAAAAGTCATAATTCTTCATATCTCAATCAATTGAAATAGGGCTCGGATGTTTCTGGGGCATACTGTTTCACGTTTTTTAGATAACTGCATTTATGAGAATTGATTTGAATCCCTCACATCTTAGATAAAATATTAGTAAAAGAACTGTAAACTGCGATTGATTTCATGAATATACGTGTTTCGCGACGTTATGGTAAAATTTGTCAGTTCTCTAATGAGAGAAGCATTCGGATCTAAATGGATAGACAAAGAAAAAATAATCATATGCTGATCATGATCTTCCGTGAAAGCCTTCAAGTCAAAGATCCGATACCGACATAAATATGTCGGTGTCTTTCTGTGATTAATCACTTCCAAGGTTTACAAATAGCCCATCCTCAATAAGAATAAAACGGTCGATATAGTTCTATTTATTCAAATTGAGTACACAAATCTTTGGTAGTATTTCTACAAATCAATTTCAGTATTCCATCTAGTACATTCACTTCCAATCTGTCAGTTTCTATAATACAAAGTAATTCATAACCAACAGTGCGAAATATATACAGGCGGTCCCCCAATATTTGAAGCACTGTGGCAAACTTCAAAATGTTGATCCTCACGATTCCTGAAACCACTATTTTCAACATACGAGGGCGATTGTGTCATGAAAGGTAAATGTCATAATATATTTTCCAAAACATAATTATTGTTTTAAGAGCTTTAGTTTCTCTGATCGAAAATGCATTTCTTCGAGAAGAATATGCAGTTATGATCTATTTTTATGGTTTTCGCGATGAAACGCTCAACAAGTTGCTAGAAAATACCACTGATATTGCAACAGCGATTCTGTTGTGATAAAATAGAGTAGGTGGTAATGTGGCCCCTGCAGGAATATTGGCCCCCATCGACATTTATAATTTAGAAACACGCCATTTTGTCAATTTTTGTGTAAACGCGTAGCTCTTGTGTATGTGTCAATAAGTATTTCAGACGAGGGCGTTACGTACTTTTTTCATTCGATTAAGTCGAAACGCGCAACTACCAAACTTCCAAATGTACTGTGCATTTTATTCATTTTTTCCTTAGCTCTTGTAATTTGTACATTGTGTTCGGTTAACGTTTTCCTGTCGGATTTTGAAGGTTACTTCAAAAACAATTCTTATTAATTACTCTAATATGGTATGTTTATATATTATTTGATACTTGCAATTTGGCCCCCTTACATTGTCTGTATTATGGACCCGGAGGGCCATATATGATGTATGACATGAATATATCATATCAATTTCTCAATCTACTGCTACAGATGCCCCGGAAAACTCTGAAATCTCCATCTGTAAAGAAAAGAAAACTTGGGATCCTGACCAAATGAAAAAAGCAATTGAAGCTGTGAGGATAAAGTCGATGGGGTATAAAAAGGTTAGGTTAATTGACGAGGCTTTTACGTGATAGAAATCCATTTTCACAAATACAAGTGAACGATGATTTCTACTGAAATATATTATTAAATGCTCGACGCGTTTCGATACACAGTAGCTTTATCAAGAGCGAATGAATACTACAAATATATCTTACTAACAAATTTTTATATAAACTAAAGAGGCGATCCACTCAGAGCTATCCGTACTTAAACTAATGTTTAGGAAATAAACTTAATAAGGGTGAGTTATTTATGTTAACCTGATCATTAAGAATTTCCGGTGAATACCTGAATCTGGTAATTTCAAGTACTTCCAGAAGGTTAAGTCTTATACCTCTATTCTCAGAATGTACGATTTTAAAGTCTGTGCAGATTGCAATTGTTTTTATATAGGTAGAACAGGAAGAAATTTCAATGTTAGAATCTCTGAACATAAACGCAGTTTTATCAATGGAAAAACCGATTCAAATTATTCAAGTCATCTCAGGGAAAATGGTCACTCTTTCAATTCAGAATTTAAAATTCTACATTCTGAGAATAGAGGTATAAAACTCAACCTTCTGGAAGTACTTGAAATTAACAGATTCAGGTATTTACTGGAAATTCTTAATGATCAGGTAGACATGAATAACTCACACTTGATTTATTTCCTAAACATTAGTTCAAGTACGGATAGCTGTGAGTGGTTTTCTCTTTAATATTTATAAAAATTTGTTAGTAGGATATATTTGTAATATTCATTCGCTCTTGATAACGATACTGTGTATTGAAACGCGTCGAGCAGTTAATAATATATTTTAGTAGAAATCATCGTTTACTTGTATTAATAAAACGGTTGTAGAAATGTTTTGTGTACCAAGATCTATACTGAAAAGGTTAGTGAAGGACTCTCAAGAATCATTAGAGTTGCTTGTGCATAAACCTCTCGGAAGAAAAGTTACCACCTGAGCTGGAAAAAAAGTTAATGGTATATATATTATGGAATCGAAATATTATGGACTGACAAGAATGGATGTAAGACGAATGGCTCATCAGTTAGCTTTAAGAAACAACATCGAAAATAATTTCAGAAATGAATTAGCTAGGCGTGCTTGGTTGTATCACTTTTTGAAGCGTCATAAGAACTCTTCATCATTACACAGACCAATGGGGATTTCGTATGCTCGAGCTCAAGGTTTTAACGGTGAAGCAGTCAAAGAATTTTTCGATATATTGAAAACTGAAAAGAAAAATAAGAATTATCCCCCTGACAGGATTTTTAACGTGGACGAAACTGGGTTGACAATTGTGCAATCTAAAATACCACTGATTGTAGGTATAAAAGGGAAGAAACAGATTGGAGCCCTGACTGCTGCACAACGCGGGTCACTATGTACTCTTGTTTGCTGCATGAGTGTTTCTGGTATATTTGTGCCACTAATGATGATATTTCCTAGAAAAAACTTCACTGATATTTTAATGAAAGGTGCGCCACCTGGTTCCATTGGAAAAGTTCATCTATCTGGTTCGATCCAATCAAATTTGTTCACTGACTGGTTTAGATATTTTACTGAAGAAACAAAACCCACGGGGCTTCGCCCGTATTGCTTTTTTTTGATGGACATCATAGTCACAGTCGCAATCTAGAAATAATAAAACTAGCGCAAGAAAATCACGTCAATATTACCAGTCTTATATCTCATACGACTCATAAGCTACAGCCGTTAGATAAGACTTTTATGAGAGCTCTTAAAAGTCACTACAGTGAGGAGATTCATAAGTTTCTTCTGCATTCTCATAAAACGCTGAAGCCTTACGATATTGCTGAGATTTTTGATCGGGCTTATCTCAAGTGCATCACAGGGGAAATTGCTATAAATGGTTTTCGATCGACGGGCATTTACCCATTCAATCCGCAAGTTTTAACGGAAGTCGATTTTCTGATGGAAACATCAAATAATGAACAACAATCTTGCCCTCAACAATACCCAGCTAATCACCATACAAGTCCTGTTGCTGATAAAGATGCGTCAGGTGTGTATGCTGCAGCACAAGAGACACAAGCTCGTTTGATTCTGCCGGAGGACATTCAGCCGATCCCCGGAGATAAGATTCTTACTTCTAATCGTGGAAGATAGACTACCACAGCAAAAGCTATCTTATCATCTCCATACAAAAATTAAGTGAATCTTTGCTCTCAGCACAAACTCGTGGTCCAAGTCGGGGACGTGGGCGTTGGTGCGGTACCGGATGTAGTCAAGCTGGAACGAGCAGCAGCAACAAAGAACGTCAGCTCTAGAGTAGCATTCTTTTATCATCCAGCAGTAGCTCTGAAAGTGATAAAGTCGTAGAAACAGATTCGGAGAATAACAACAGTCAATATCCAGATAGGAACTCGGAAAGCGCAGATACGAACTGCATGATTTGTGAAACTAATTATTATAACGACAGACGTGGGGAAGAGTGCATACAGTGCCAGAGTTTATGGGCTCATACAACCTGTGCAGGTCCTGAAGGCGAATAATATACCTGTGATTTTTACAGTTAGGTTGTGATTACTCTCATACATTCAATATGACCCCCAGGGTGCCATATAACCCTCACCTGATCTCAAATACCAAATTTGATTATTCTTATAATACATATGTTTTTGATTTTTCTGTTTCAATTTCGTTTATTTTATTGAAAGACATGTATGTGTAAGTTAATAGAGACACTTTAACGTGTTTCCTATACTTCTTTGTCTTGTATTTTCTACCTGAGGCCACATCACCACCTTCCCTCTGCATATTAATAGTAATTTCGATCAAAAAAGTCGAAAAATAATTTCATTTGGTCATAATGTTCCAAATTTGTGAGAATTTATTAAAGAGAATAATAACTAAAATCATAATAATCATTACAAGAATTGCTCAAAACGACCGCTTCCAAATAGAAATCATAGCTCACAACTACGAAGAAATGAATGGAGAACAATATGAAAGACATTACTATGGTGGCCAAGCAATTTGACCTTCCCTACCAATCCACGTATTCGGAAAATACTCGTTTAGCCATTCATCAATTCTTCTTCCCTGTGTGGAGGTGCTTCGTCACATACATATTCTGAATAAAATTTGGCGGAACATCATCAAATGAAATGGAACAACGTATTCTTAACTTAACGAACCTAACCTAACCTACAACAGTACGATGCCTATTAAAATTACGAGTTAAACAGTGTACAAAAGTAGATGTGTAATTTGAACTTTTGTACCTTTGAATGTATGTGACACTGCAGCTGACAACAAACATGAGAGTTACATTGATTAATGATACATCTGCTAAAGATTTCTCAGAGCAATAGCTGACTATCGGAAATGGTCAAGTACCTGTGGATGAATCGAACGGATTGATATCATTTCCAAATAATTAAATAATAATTTTGTCTCATCTAAAGACGAACTTATCAACAATGTATTTTCAAACATTATTGCTAACTACAAAAAATAGAATGGTTGAGCGAGCGAGCAATTCTAGCGGCTGAGGATAAAGATGTAGATAACCTGAACTACATAATTCAAAATAATATCATTGGAACAATGCATTCATTCAAATCTATTGACTGCGTCACAAACGAAGATGAAGCCACCAACTATCGAATTGAATTTTCAAACTCCTTGAATGTGCCTGGCTTACCACCGCTCAATTAACGCCGCCTAAAAGTTAGCTCCATAGTAGTCATGCTTCGAAACATTAACCAACCAAAACTGTGCAACAGTACGCGTTTCGTGGTTAGAAAATTGATGAACAATGTAATTTACGCGACGATACTGAAAGGAAAATTCAAAGGTGATGAAGTTCTCATTCCGAGGATCCCGATGATCCGAATCGATATACCCTTTGAATTTAAAAGACTTCAATTTCCGATCCGTCTTGCATTTGCCATGACCATCAACAAATCACAAGGCCAATCCTTAAAAGTTTGTAGTTTGAATCTAGAACATCCATGTTCTTCACATGTTCAATTGTATGTGTCATGTTCACGAGTTGGAAGGTCTTCTGCGTTGTAGGTACCTAAGGTACCTAAGTGAAGAGTAACCTATGTACTAAAATACAGAAATGATAATGAATGATTAATGTAGGTACTTAATTCTTTTTTGTATTTTTTCTAATAAAAAAATTAATAAATTCCAAAATCGGCTTATTTATTGGCTTCAAGCCGAGTCAGCTAGTTAAATATGAAAGGAAATTCAATGTTCTATTGCAATTGTGCTCTGATTCAAGTTTTCGAGATTTCAAGTTTTGCAATTCACGAAGCTTTTGTTAAAAAAAATTCTCGACTCTCATTTCAACAGGTTAAATCGTGAAGAAATTTCTCACTGTTCAACGTTTAGAAATAATTAATTTCAATTGACAACAAGCGTTCATTCAACATCGCATGATATATTTGTAAATGGTAGCTAGGCTAAGTCCTATAAATAAAACATTTAAATGGAGAACATTTTCGGTATCACTCATCTAACTCATTCATAACACTCTACAGGAACCCTGAGTGTTCAAATATTAATGTGAAGGGGGTAGAAAATTGATTTGTTCATTATTAAAATCCACTTTCTGGAATACTCTCTCTTGAGAATCAAGATATTATTATTCAGGAAGAATAATCTAACCGTTCATTTTCAATCGGAAAATGTATCGAATGTTAAATATTTAACCGACTTTTCGTACGCTTCCTTCTTATTGTGTAGATACATGTCGATAAGTGTAGATACATGTCGAAGGTGGCCATGAGGAACGAAAAATATTTCCTGAAACTTTTGTTCTCAAATCAATATTTGGAGCACCATGATTTTTTTAACATTAGCGGCTCATTTCAGTGGAGTCGGAGAAGATCGTCAATTAAATGGTGGATGCGCCATAGTCGGTTTTTTGCAAGCTCCAGGTCTACTTTGATATTGTTTAATAGAGAAAAGCCCTACCAAACAGACATTAATGTGGAAGAACCAAGTATTCTGAAATCCGAAGTAGAATATGCGATAAAACAACTCAAGGCAAACAAAAGCCCAGGGCCAGATGAAATTTATCCCGAAATCTTAAAACTAGTAAGCAAAGAAAACACCGACCTGCTTGTCGCTCTCTATAACCGCATTTACGAAACTGGCAGAATACCTCAAGAATGGTTAGAATCGATCTTCATACCATTGCCGAAGAAAACAAATCCAAAAGATTGCGGAGACTTTCGTCTAATAAGTTTAATGAGCCACGCATTAAAGGCCCTACTTAAAATAATTCATAACCGCATTTCTAACAAGTGCGAAGCGAACATTGGAGATGACCAGTTTGGCTTCAGGAGCGGAATGGGCACGAGAGAGGCTTTGTTCAGCTTACTGGTACTAGCGCAAAAATGCTATGATCAACAACGAGACATCTTCATCTGCTTTATAGACTTCGAAAAAGCATTTGATAGAGTGAGACACGATCTGCTGATGGAGTCGCTTCGCGGCGTGGGCCTAGACGGGAAGGACATTACTCTGATACAGAACCTATATTGGAACCAGAGAGCTAGAATCAGAATAGAGGGATCCATATCCGAGCAAATCGGAATCGGCAGGGGAGTCAGGCAGGGCTGCGTCTTGTCCCCTTTGCTGTTCAATCTGTATTCAGAGCTAATATTTGACAGATCTTTAGCAGATATCTCAGAGGGAGTCAAAATTAACGGCGTAAACATAAACAGCATCAGATACGCTGACGATACTGTCTTGATCGCTGACTCGGATGAGGGTCTACAGCGACTCCTCAACAGCGTTAGCAATACCTGCAATGAGTTCGGTATGAAAATAAACGTGAAGAAAACCAAGGTAATGATAATCAAAAAGTCAAAGAATGTTCCACAACCAATCCAAATAAACGGAAAGATATTAGAAGAAGTGGATAGGTTTCAATACTTGGGATGCTGGATAGACAACAAACTAGATCCAGACACAGAAATAAGATCGAGGATAGAACAAGCCAGAAACTGTTTTGTACGACTCAGAAAGCTCCTCTGCGACTCACGAATCAGTCTCGACCTCGTTTAAGACCTCAAAATGTTATGTATGGTCTACTCTCTTGTACGGAGTCGAAACATGGACCCTAAAACACAAACAATCAACAAACTAGAAGCTTTCGAGATGTGGACATATCGCAGAATTCTCAAAATACCATGGACATCGCATACCACGAACGAAGAAGTCTTGCGCAGGATTGGAACAGAACGAGAACTATTCAAACTTGTAAAAGTCCGTGAAACTGCATACCTAGGTCACATCCTGAGAAACGACAAATACCGTTACGCACAGCTCATCATCAAGGGAAAGATCGAGGGCAAACGGGGTCTAGGACGGAAAAAACTGTCATGGCTGAGGAACATACGTCAGTGGACTGGCATGAACTTCGAAGAGCTCATCAGAACCGCTGAAGACAGAGAGAGATTTGCCGTTGTGATATCCAACCTTCATTGATGGAGATGGCACGTCGAGAAGAAGAAAGAATAGAGAAAAAAAAGGTTTGCAAATACTGAAATGAACTGACGTTTTAACTCACCATATAATTAGCATATTTCCATTAAATCTTTCTGGAGTTTATTGAATAGATGAAAAATCCACAAAGTGCAAATGGAACTCATACAATCTTACAGGCATTGTTCGTTATCTGTTCTTCCGAGTATGCTTACTTTTTTCCAAAAATCAAAGCTCAAAACTTAACTAACTATATTCACATTATTTCTGTTTTGAGCGACAGATTGAAAGAAAATTGTATATTTAAATTATTTTATTGATTATTCATTTGAACCTCAATCCGGATTTGGAAGTGGTTACTGAAAAAAGACCAAATGGTATCTATCACACTGTATACTGAAGTTAGAAAGAGCGTTGTCTATAATTGTGTCAGACCTGGTAATGTTTGTAATATTATTGATGCTCAGCCTACAATTCTCTGATAAAATTAGATCATTCGAAAATCTGATACATACGGTTAATCGATACCGCCGATTAGCATAACTGTCTTAATCCTCCATATCGTCCCTCATCTCACGAAGTGACGTAACTGACATTTTACAAATTGTGGAGTAGCGCCAAAACACGAAAACTAAGATTCTTTAGAATGACCCAAGCTAAAGTATAATTTGAATTTGTCTGAAATTTTCGTCTTAAATTCATTAATCTTTAGAGGAAGATAATTTTTAAACCAAAAACATATTGAAAAGCAAATCCGACGATTCGTGTGAACAATTTTTATTGGAACTATAAGATCAACTACAAATACGTTGTTAAACTAAGTAGAATATTTTTTCAGGTTGCAATTTGAACATCATAAAAAATATTTTTTCAGAAAAATTTATTGAGAAACATGGAAAATACCTAAATTTTGTGGCAAAACCAAAAGCATATAATAAAAATTCAAGAAATGATAAATTTTCATTAAATTTTCAAAAAGAGCAAATAACAAAATGTTTACAGTGGATCTGAATCAAAATTTGTTAATGGTCGGTTCTTTATATTCTGAGAAATCTTCATCGTAATGAGCCAAGGATAGAAAAAATTGCTGACACTCTGGCAGGCGGACTACTGGAGTGTTTCCTTCACAAAGCGATTATAAGTCGCGATATTTCTTGTTCGTAATGATTGTTGGATGAAGGAAAACCCAAAAAAAGTCGATTGGATAAGTCGAAGGATAAGGTTTTGATGATTTGTTTTTACGATTATAAAGGAATTATCCACAAAGAATCTGTTCCACTCGGCCAGACACCAACAGGAGACTTTTATTTGGGCGTTATGAAGCAATTTTTTTCAAGAATTCGTCATATTCATCCAGAATATCGGGAAAATGGCCGTTGGACTCTTTACAAAATTCGTATTATTACCCTGCAACATTCGAACTGATCTGGCTGCTTGCGACTACTTTCTGTTTCTTAAGCAGCATTTGAGGATGAAAGGAGAGAGGCACTTTTCGATTGAGGCCATTGAAAGTGCGGTGGTTGGAGATCATTTCAAACAAGGAGATAGAGAAGTCATTCGACAACCTGTTAGCGCGTGCAAGTTTGTGTATCAATGCCTTCAATACATTGATTAATGAAAAAGATTTGTATTGAAAGTAATACTAGTTTTCTTTATCAAAATTTGGTTACTTTTGGTATGGAGTAACAGTCTTATGGTAGTACAACCTACCATAAGACTGTTACTCCCAAAATAAAATGGTTCTTTTGACTATTCGCGTATGATGTCATAACTTGATACAGATCACTTTATTGAAATATAGTAACTTTCGACCGCAATAATTAAATAAACTATCATATGTCGACATACTTCACTTTTCTTGAATGAACCCACAAATTATCTCCCTTACCTCAACACATGAAACGACATAAATCGACAAACGTCATCTATACAATATTTAGACGACCATCTCGCGCAAGCAGTTATGTGACACTATTTATATTTGGTAAGGTAGTTATTATAAAAACTTGCTACAAGAACAGAGACCGCAATATCAGAACCCGAATTTAGAAGGAATAGTGACAAACGAAAGAGTGCCAAGCTTTACGGTAGAAGAGGTGGAAAAAGCTTTGAGACAGATGAAAAACAATGGAGCTCCTGGGCCAGGTGACATACATATTGACTTAATAAAACACGCAAAAACTGAAGTGATTGAGATAATATGCAGAATTATCGATAAATGCCTAAGAGGCAGGGATATTCCTAGTGACTGGGAGAAATTGCACGTAATTCCTATTTTCAAAAAAGGACATAGAAACGATTGTGGAAATTACAGAGGCATCAGCATAACATCTTCGCTGCGGAAACGCTATAGTAGAATACTCAAAGGGAGGATAGAGGAAGAGTTTAGGGATAGTGAGGAGCAAAGTGTTTTCTGACTAGGCAGATCAATATATTCATTGTCAAACAAATTGTTGAGAAGAAATTGACTAGAGGGGAAGACGTGCCCCTGTGATTCGTTGATCAACTGAAAGCCTATGATACGATTCCTCTGCAGCAAATTCGGTTATCTATGGAGAAGGGTAACATTAGTGCAGTTTACAATAAATCTAACAAAACTCTTTACAAAAGTGGATCAGCCAGAATAAAAATCCTAAACACTCTCTCTGCACCCTTCCCCCCATCGAAGGGCCAGAAACAAGAATGTTGCTTGTCTCCTACTCTATTCAAAATATATTTAAACGCCGCTCAGGAAATGTGCCCCAATGGGGATACAAATAGGAGACACAATTCATACGAGATTATCTGCAGACGACCAACCAAACAAGACATGACTTAGATAATGAACAAACTGATAGAGGAGTACGACCAATGCGGCCTGCAAATGAATCTCAAAAAACACAGTACATGGTGATAGGCGGGAGGAGAAGATTTGGATACAGAGAAAGGAAATATTAAGAACGTTGACCAATTCAACTACCTTGGAGTGACGATAGCGGATGATGGAAAAGATGAAATAGGTACACTACGAAAGATAGGAAAAGGAAGGAGTTTGACTAAGGCGCTACATTCAATTCTGTGAAAAAAAAAATTTGAGTAAAATGATGAAAAGGAATATTTATTAGACCTTGATAGAATCAACAATAATGTATGGCTCGGAAGTATGGGTACTGAATGTCAAGCTGTCTGGAAAGTTAGTAGCTTCGAAAATGGCTCACTGGGGGAGATGCTGTGGTTTGACATTATTGAACAGGGTTAGAAATGAGGTTATTAGGGAGAAAATGTCCATAAGAACATTAAACATGGACCTAATTATGATCAAACAACTCAGATGGTACGGTCATATGAGAAGGATGACAGAAGAAAGCTTGCCGAGAACAATTTGGCAATGGGTTCCAGCCAGGAGAGGAAGGAGAGGGAGACCTAGAAAAGAATGGATGAAAGACATTGAAAAAAAATAACGAACAGAAGAAAACAACCAGATGATTGGAGAAAGATCGGCTATGGTCTTCAAGATGCGAGAAGCAGCAACCATAAAGCTGCAAACACTATATATATATATATATATATATATATATATATATATATATATATATATATATATATATATATATATATATATATATATATATATATATATATATATATATATATATATATATATCTATATATATATATATATATATCGATTGCATACATGAGCTTAATGGTCTTCCAAAGAAACTTGTTAAAGTAATGAATATTTATACACTTCATCTGATTATATATTGTGCCGCCATTACAGTAGTTAAACATTGTGGATATAAATTAGGAAATTCTGGTTCTAATTATAATATCAAGAAAAAACCTTCATGGCAAAAAAGATAAGAGGGTAAAGTTTCTTGTATCCGATGTGATTTAGGAAGTTTGACTCAATATTCCAAAGGTATATAATATACATATATATTAAAAATATATTTCTCAAAAATAAAACCCATAAAAATAATGAGATAAGTAATGGACATCTGATATAATACATCGATACTTTAAAACAAAAATTTTCAGCATACTCCATTAGACTACGTGAATATAAAATAAATTCAGATAGAAAATTTCAAAACAAACTATTCAAAATAATGAAAAACATTCCACAAAGTTTTTTCAGGTTGATATGAAAATATTTGTGGAAATAGAGTTCCTAAAATTGATATTTTAAGTGATTATTGGTCTTCAATTTGGACAGTGCCAATGCAACACAATTCGAGTGCAAGTTGGATTTTAAATGAAAGGTCTCGATTTTCTGATAAAGAATGCATGCAATTTGAAAAATTTTCAAACGAAGATATAACATCAGTTATTAAACACACAAAAATTGAAAATCTCCAGGTGTTGATGGTATTCATAACTTTTGGTTCCAGAAATTCTCTTGCGTTCATGAAAAATTGGCTGAATATTTTTCTTTTATGATAAAGAACCCTCAGGTACTCATTTATTTTTCACACAAGGAATTACTTATTTAAAACCGAAAAGTGCTAATACTATTGATCCATCTCATTATAGACAAATTACTTGCCTTCCAACAATATATAAAATTCTAACTACATGTATTAACCAAAAATTTATACACATTTGGAGAATTATAATATTCTTTCCGAACAACAAAAAGGATGTAGAAAAAACACCTTGGTACTAAAGAGCAACTTGTAATTGATTATGTTGCTTTGAATCAAGCTCAAACTAAGAAGGGACATACAGCCTTCATTGATTACCAATAGGCTTTTGATAGTTCTCCTCATTCATGGCTTCAAGAAATTTTGGAAATTTATAAAATTGATAAGACACTTCGTCTTTTTCTTGAATTTGTAATGAAAAATTGGAGAACCAATCTTCATTTAAATAATTCAAAACAATCGTTAACATCCGAAATAATTCCAATCAAAACAGGCATTTTTCAAGGTGATTCTTTGAGTGCCCTTTGGTTTTGTCTTTGCCTCAATCCATTATCTCATGAATTAAATGTTACTAGTTTCGGCTTCAAAATAAAGGGTCTATCAAATGAATTCATATTAAGTCACTTAATTTATTCAGATGATATTAAATTACATGCCGGAACTAGATCTCATTTGAAAAGTCTACTCGAGATTACTTTCAACTATTCCAATGATATTCATATGAAATTTGGGCTTCCAAAATGTAAAAATCTTTCTATTGAAAAGGGAAAGATCAGCTCAGATTATATAAAGATTTCCAATATCGAAATCGAGCCAATGCATCAAGGAGATACATATAAATATCTTGGATTTGTTCAAGAGAAGACAATTAAAATTAACCATAAGAGCACTAAAGAAAATATTAGAAGTTCATATTACAACAGACTTAGAATTATCATCAAGAGTAATTTAACTAGTAAAAACCTTTTCAGAGCTATCAACTCCTATGCAGTTCCTATTCCTACATCTTCTTTTGGAATTATTAAATGGTGTAAAACTGATCTAAATGAATTGCAATGTCAAACAAGGAAAATGCTTTGTAAATATCATAAGCACCACCCAAAGTCAGCTGTTCAGAGAGTTATACTACCTAGACATCTTGGAGGTCGTGGATTAATTGATTTGAATAATCTTCATAGTAAACAGATTTTTCATCTACGTTCCCATTTCCATTATAAACAGAGGACGTCTAAATATTGTTGTTGCTTCAGATTTTAATCTTACACCTCTGAACTTGACAATGCAAAAGTTAGATTTTGATATATTTGATAATAATTCTAAGAGACAAAGTTGGATGCAGAAGGAATTAAACTGCAAGCAACCTAAAGAATTGAAGAATGATTACATTAATGAAATCAAACAAATAGGGTTAGTTTTCTGGAGAATTGTTTGATGAAACAGAAGGCTTGGCAATTGCGATCCAAGATCAGGATGTTTTCACGAGGAATTATAGAAAACACATCATCAAGCAAAATATAGATGATTCTCGCCGTAGATGTTTTTGTTCTTCAGTTTTTCATATATTATCATTTTGCTCAGTTCTTGCTTCAACAGATTATTTAGAAAGACATAATGCCGTCTCTTATATTATTCACTTTATCTAGGAATTAAACATGACCTCATTCCCAAAAGAAAAAAATATTACAAATATGAACCTGAGATTAATTGTGAAAATGAGAAATATAAACTTTCTTTTGATAAAACAATTCTATGCAACAGAGCTGTGAAACACAATAGGCCAGATATCAATCTTACTGATAAACACAATCGAATAACATATATAATTGATATTGCTATACGCGACACATAATATACAAAATAAATACAATGAAAAAATTTCTACATATGATGTCGCTTGGCGACGAGATTAAAAAATGTGGAAAATGAGAAAAATATTTATTCTACCGATTATTATTTCTACAACAGGTGTTATTCCTAGGAATATTCACAAAAATATTGAGATTTTGGCTCTGAAGAAACATTTGTTTCAACAGATACAGAAGATAACAATAATCAAATCTTGTAATATTCTTTTTAGGATTCTTTCCGAAAAAAATAATGAGGTATAATAGAGTTTTTCTCTTTAGTTTATACTGCTCAGAATCTCGTTTCATATTTTATTTATTTGTATATATAAATGTAATATAATCAGCTGACAATTTTAACATATTTATATTCAGAGCAGTATTCTATTCGATCGTTCATCACTTCACACAAAGAAAACTATGAATGAGTAATATTCAGTGTTACATAACAAAGGTCCGTACACTGGATTTTTTCGGGGAGAAAGCCTTTGACACTACTCTTTGGTACATTGATGTCATTGTCTGATGATGCTAGCTAGTTTGTATATATTCTGGTAGATTGATATATTCTCATAACATTTAACGTTATCCTAATATATAATGATTTCATGATATGTTTTGATTGATTTATATTTTTTCATGAAATCAGTTTGATTGCATGAACAGCAAGCAAGGCAGTTCTTTTAGTTTCCGATATACTGTCACCAGCGCCATCTAGGAATAAATGGTTAAACTATTTACATGACATTCGAAATGAGATTTTCGAGTTTCGTGATACCAATAGTGAAATGAATGAGATTTTCAAGGTTTTTGAGAAATGACACCATTCAAGCGGAGGTGCGATGTCTTTTTAATGATGACACAAAGAAGGAACGCTATGCGTCTTAAGAATAGGTAATGTGGCCGGATACAGCTACTTGAATGTAATCCATAGTAATAGCGTTATTTCACGGTCGAATTAGGCGTGGAAAATAGCAACGGGGTTCTACACTTGCGGTCGATCATAAAAACAATCATTTAGCACGCTATTTGAAACGAAACTTGTTTTACTAGCACAACGAATTACTTCATCGAAAAACGCACACAAAATAACTCACAAGTTAGTGCAGTACATCATTAGATAAATTGAGCGAATGAAATGAACCAGTTATCTAAATTGATGCAATTTATTCTCCCGGGACTAGAAGTAATATAAATATTTATATAGGCAAAGAGCAGCAACGTGGGTGATGATCTAATAATAAAAATCGAAATTTATATCGGGAAAATCATTAAATCGAGAAGTGTCTATTGATATTATCTTCCGTTTATTTCCGTGAAACATATTTGTAATATTACATATTCAGTAAATGAGATCTGTCGTTGACACCGTAAGAATGTGTATGCGACTCTACTAATCAAAATATTGGAATCCTTTGAAATACGAGTAAGCGAAAATTGGAAGGGTTTTATATCTGACATGTAGAAGGAAATTACATTGATCCTCATGAAATACTATACGAAAAAAGCTCCATCTTTACGCTTCCTATATTCGCCTTCTCACTATTCGCGAATAAAAAAATGCGACTCAATTCCTACATTCGCGGCTGAAGATTTCTTTATTCGCCGATCTAATCGGTACATCGGTAAATACTCACAACCAAATTTATATGGATTCACGGGATACTTTGAATATTACCTCAGGGATTTTGGAAATTTCGAAGGATTGTTAGAATTGATCCTTCTTGAGATACCATATTTTACTTGAAAAAAGAAATAAATTAAGGTTTATTTTAAGAAAGAAATAAATTAAAGAAAATAAGAGACTCTTTCCGCATGTAGTAATAATTGAAAATTATTCTCTCATGGGGTAGATGTAGTAGCTTATATTATCTCCTCTTGCCCTGATACAAGCATGAATACGTCTAGGCATGCATTGGACTAGGTTTTCGAGCTCCTCTGGGGTGATAATCTGCCACTCTTCTGTGGCGGCTTGGACGAGCTGTTGTGGGGTTCTTGGATTATCTTGGCGCGATCTAATTTTCTTTTCGAGATCATCCCATGAATGTTCAATAGGATTTAGGTCTAGAGAGGAAGCTGGCCAGTCCAAAATAACGATTCCCTCTGTTTCAAGATACTGTCGCGCGAGGTTGCTGATATGCGGAGGAGTATTATCTTTCATAAAAGTGAAATTCTCCAGCACTAGGTCCACGTAATTTCTAGCCGTTACACTCGCAGGGAACGAAATCAAATCTGTTCTGCCTCCCAGCGTAATGCCACCCCGAAACATAACAATGCCCCTTTGGTATTTCGGAATTTGTCTTGTTACTCGGAGTCCAGCTTGTCTTCTACGACCCCTTAAAACCCGAATCCGACGGTCATCTGATCAGTTTGTGGCAACATGGCAGTGTTTAGTGAAATCGAGACTGAACTATATAAATTAAAAAAAGATATTTTGATAGATAATATTTTGAATAAAGCAATTCCACCGAATGTTGTAGTGACTGAAGAGTTGAGGAAACATATAAGTTATCCGGAAAATAGAATTAGTGACGTGATAAGACAAATAAACAATACAAGTGAGCAAAAAAGTGACAAAGGCATCAACGCTTTAAAAATGATTTAAGGTGCTCAAATATTGAACTAAAATACTCTAAAAGGCGTATACATGAATTGGAGAGGTCGGTGAGTAATCAGCAGATTCGAATCGACTTATTCATGAAAAATTATTGAAAAATTCCGACACTTGAACCAAAACAAACCAAAAGCAATGTTGTCACGTTGAGAGATTATTCACAAGCCATGAAGAAACCAAGCAATACACATAAAAATGATATGCTGAAACAAAATGTAATGCCAGGCAAAGAAAATACTACTCCTGAAGTGTTTCTACATACAAGTGTTGCGGTAAATAATGATAATTATGACAAGCGTACAAAGCTTTCATCATTAATCCTTGGAGTGAATGAAGATATTCACCAGTGCCCCAAAGCGTGCGTGGATTTGCTTGGGAAGGTAGCCACGGATGTTACGAAGGAACAATTAATGACTCATCTCAAGAAAGTACACAAAAGAGAAGATTTCTCTGTGGAACCGCTGACCGTTCCGGAAGGTGCGAAAAGTGCATCATTCAAAATAGGTGCTCATTTTTCTATCATGATGGATCTATACGATGATAATAAGTGGCCGTCGGGTGTGTCTTTGAGAAGATTTTCGTTTTTTCTAGACCAGAGAGGAACAAGTTTACAGTAATAATTCAGATGATGGTCAGACAAGCAATGCCCTAGAACTGAAAAATAGAGGAAATGAATTCAAAATAAGAGGTAATAAAAATTTATCTTCACTAAATCAAAATAACAAGGTTTAAGTAGCAAAATTAATCTTCTAAATGTGGTATTAACGTTAAAGAAGTATAATTATGTATGTCTCACCGAATATTCTCTCAAACGTCAAAAGTCCTGAAAATTAAAAATTACAATATAAGTTCGATATACAGCCAACACGAGCATGCTTGGGGGGGTGGGGGTGCGTCATGATACTCACTAGAGATGGTATCGAGTGTGAAGATGTCTCAGTTGTTGGAGACATGTCCGCAGAGATTAATGTGGAAATGGTGGCAGTGAAGATCCCTGAAAGGAAAATTATTAAATTAGGAGTATACAAAAGCCATCTGGGGATTTTAAATACTTTATGGATAAATTAATGGATGCCCTACAGGAATTATCAGCTTTTGAGAAGTTCAATATTATTTTGACTGGAGATTTCAATGTTGATTTCATAGAGGAGATCACAGAAATCAGTTACTCAATCTAATTGAGTCGTTCGGTCTTCACATAACAACCATCGAACCTTCTAGGGTTACTCAATTTTCCGCAACATGTTTAGACAATGTGATTATCGACCTTAGTTCCGAATTGTCTGACTTAAGAGTTAAATGAGATAAAAAACACAAGGTTTAACTTTAATCTACACTTCATTTGAAAAAATTCGACGACGTTTCGCTGACACAGCAGCTTTATCAAGAATGACAAACAGAATGAAGAGTATGGTATTATAAACAAATCGTAGAACAAGTTGGATGAATAACAGGAAAAACCCATACCGAGCCATTGTACAGTTAGTATGAAAGGTAATTAAAAACTAATTAAACAAGTTAAGTAGGGGTGAATAATTCACATCTACCTGCTCATTCAAAAGCTTGTCCGAATGTTTGTATCTATTTATTTCTAATGCTTCTAGGAGATCTAATTTTATATGTAATATGTCAAAGTTTTATTGAATGAATGGTTTTCTTTCATTAAGTGGTTTGAATAATTTGAATCAGATTTATTTTTATCGAAGCTACTTATGTTCAGATGTTCTTATGCCAAAACTCCTATAGGTCCTACCGATATAAATTTTATCACAAGAACCGCAATTGAGTTTATAGATTCCTGATTTACTTGATTTTTCAACACGAGATTTATTATTTTTAATATGTTTACCTAAGTTATTAGAAGTTTTGAAAGTTATATTAAGATTTTGTTTGACGAGAAAGGATTTAACATTTGTACTTGCAGAACCGCAGAATGTTAAATTGTTGAATATTTATAGTCTTTATAAATAGGATATACTTCATTTATTGCTTTCTGATACAGTTTTTACGAATGATTAGATCTATCATATCAGGATTATATGAATTATTAATGGCTATCTGTTTGATGATGTTTAACTCTTTATTATAATCTTCTACTGATAAAGGTAAATTTAGTAACCGATGTACCATGCTGTTTGAAGCTGCAACTTTGTGTTGAATTGGATGTAATGAGTAGTTATGTATAATTGTATCAGTATGTGTTGGTTTACGAAAAACTGATACAATTATACATAACTACTCATTACATCAATTCAACACAAAGTTTCAGCTTTAAACAGCATGGTACATCGGTTACTCAATTTACCTTTATCAGTAGAAGATTATAATAAAGAGTTAAACATCATCAAACAGATAGCCATTAATAATTCATATAATCCGGATATGATAGATTTAATCATTTGTAAAAACTGTATCAGAAAGCAATAAATGAAGTATATCCTATTTATAAAGACTATAAAATATTCAACAATTCAACATTCTGCGGTTCTGCAAGTATTGAATCCTTTCTCGTCAAACAAAATCTTAATATAACTTTCAAAACTTCTAATAACTTAGGTAAACATATTAAAATAATAAATCTCGTGTTGAAAATCAAGTAAATCAGAATCTATAAACTCAATTGCGGTTCTTGTGATAAAATTTATATCGGTAGGACCTATAGGAGTTTTGGCATAAGAACATCTGAACATTAACGTAGCTTCGATAGAAATAAATCTGATTCAAATTATTCAAACCACTTAATAAAAGAAAACCATTCATTCAATAAAAACTTTGACATATTACATATAGAATCAAAAGTTTAAAATTAGATCTCCTAGAAGCATTAGAAATAAATAGATACAAACATTCGGACAAGCTTTTGAATGAGCTGGTAGATGTGAATTATTCACCCTACTTTACTTGTTTAATTAGTTTTAATTACCTTTCATACTGATTGTACAATGGCTCGGTGTGGGTTTTTCCTGTTATTCATCCAACTACGATTTGTTTATAATACCATACTCTTCATTCTCATTTGTCATGCTGTGTCATAAAGTCTGAATTGTGTCAAATAAACGTCGTAAAGTTAAACTTTTACAAATAAAGTGTACAAGTAACGGCCTCCACAATTCAAATGACTTAAGAGTTGCATTTTTCAGATCATAGTTTCATAGTTTCATTTGTCGGATAAATGAAAAAAATAAAAAAGAACAAAAATGGTATTACGCACGATTAATTACGGCTGGGAGAAATAGAATTCGATATACTTTGTAAACGCGTCGTCAAATGGACTGATAAGGTAAAATAGACCTTATTATTACTACGCCAAAGGTATGTTTTTGAATGAAATTGCCGCTCTATTGGCTCAGCTTCTCCTTTAACATAAGCAGCCTTTGCCGCGGTCGGTGCTCTTGAGAATTGATATAAACAAAATATTTGAGTAAAGCGACCTTATTACTCAATGCATAAAGTACAGTCTCACAAAAATAAGAAAAATTCTCGCGAATATTTGGAGTATGACCAAATACAAACAGTGAAAGTATTCGGAGTAAAGGAGATAGAAAGGACTCATGGCCCAAAGATCGGTAAAGTACAATCCGCATTAAGATTTTCAGGTATTAATTTGAACGATGGACACGAATTGAGATATTGAATTTCAGAGTAGTTGCTATACCAAATAATAGTTGCATAGAGTGTATTTCACGATATTCACTCCGCGAGAGCTTCGATGAACCAACTATTGAAAGGCGTTTTCCACTAGGCAACCTATTAGATCGTCATTGTGGATCGAAGACCGCAATTAAAGACGAGTGCTCCTATGTGGTCAAATTATACGAGAGATTGCAAAGCGTCCTTACGCACTTTTAAAAGAACCTAGTGGTAGTAGATGATTTCAAGCATCGGAAGGTTGGTTCAATAAAGTTTAAGATGCGACAATCATTGCATAGCATCAAAATCGTTGAAGAAGCTGCATCTGCACTGTAGCAGCAGAAGCATTTCCAAAAGAATTTATAAACCTAGTAGCTGATGTAGTATACAAATCTGAGCTAGTATTTAAAGCAGACGAAACTGAACATTCTTGAAAGAGAATACCAAACACAACATTTATTTCCAAATTCGAAATCTCTGCCTCTGGATACAAGATAGCAGAGAATAGAGTTACACTGCCCCTATGTTCTAATTCATCTGGAGATTGTATCATTCAATTACTGAGCTTCATATATTGTTGAATCTCTTGTTTTAGAATATCAAAACTAGAACGACTTGCCAGTCTTTTGGCGTTCTAATAATGATGCGTGAGTTACAAACGCTATTTTCTGTGGCTCGTTCTGGAATTGTTTCAATTCAAAAGTTGAACTAATAAAAAAAAAAATTCAGAATTCATTGCTGTTCTTTGGAGAATGCACCAGGTTATCCTTGCGAACTTGAAACTATGCATTCAAATATAGGAGTGGTATTTTTCCTCTCAGCATGACGTTTTTTGCTTGAACCGATAAGTCAAGAAATGATATGAGCCTTTAGGCTCCATTAGAATATACGAGCCTTCAATATTGTTGATTTGGAATTTGACCGAATTGACCTTGATGCACTGTCGTGCCACTTTTTGTTTCAATGGAACTTGAACGACTAGGGAGATTTTTGAATTGGTGAATCTCACGAACCTTTTGCAAATGATTTTGCACGATGAAGATAACGACACGAATTCTGGGTTTTAATGTTTATTCGACGGAAGATTTTTAACCACTACTTCGTACAGGCGTAGATCCTTGAATTTTGGTGAGGGTTGAATTTCTATCCTTTTTCCTCTTCATCTCGCTTGTTTTACATCTCCTTGGTACTTCGTACAGGGAGAGATATTCAACTTATATAAACTTATGTACAATAAAACCTATTACTAAACCTAGAAATTCCTGAAGGCAATAATACTTTTAGAAAGTATGTATAATTACAGGCTTAAGATCAGCAGAGGGTTCGGACTATACCCCTCAGGTCAAGGGAAGAAATTCCCTACATTAAGATTATATGGATAGTAGATCGAGAAATTCTTAGAAGTAAACTAAGCTGCATTCAACTGAACAAATATTTCATGCTGGAAGAAATTTGACATTTCGAATATATCTCAAACATAAAAGAATTAATGGAAGAACTGTATCCATGCACATTGTAAACATGCTGAAGAAAAACTGTGATCTGTTATGACTGCAAAAATGACGAAGAATCTGTGGAAATTCCAACATTAACATATAACGCTGACACTATATGGGTTAGAACAGAATCAGGTAATATTCAGGAGTTACTTGAATCGCAAGATGAAGATTTAGGTGAAACCGACCTGGAGGAAATGTTAAATTCACTGCCTATTGAAGTCGTCTTCAATAAGCTTCAATAATCACATAATTTTAAAAATTTTAGTGAAGGAAGCTTTGTGATTTCCTTATTGAAAATTGACCTGTCTATGGAACGAAGTCTGAATTGAAGGTGCTTTAAATAACTGCCTAGCAAGAAAAAATTACGGAAATTTGTAGATCATTGCCTAATTATGAAGATAATAATTAGCGAATTTGGTCAAAAACTTCAATTGAACTGATTTTTTCTATATATATTTTCTTATTTTATCACCCAGGAACGTGAGCTGATATGTTCTATTCAAAATTTAAATCTCCACATAATACTCATTACTGAAGCCTGGCTTCACAGCGAAAATCCAGACTCATTAGTTATTTAGTCAAGAGCTATACAATTTTTAAGAGCGATAGAAGAAATTGTAGAGGAGGGAGCGTGTTTACCTAAGTGACTATATCTCTGAACATTTTGCAATCTCTAGTGAAGAGATATAAATTCAAGGGATGGAAATCGAGTACGTTGAGCTTTCCAAGGGCTTGTACTTTTTAAGGCATCTACAGACCTCCTGATGTGATTGGTGAAGCTGACTCCCAACTCATTCAATATCTTGGTATGATGTTTCCTAGAGAAATTTTATTGTTGTGGAAGATTTCAATTTCCCTGCAATCATGTGGCCCATTTCGAGAGCACCTGACTCTAATTCCAATACCAGTAGTAGCAATTTTGGGCGTTTTTTCCTCGATTCAAACTTATTTCAACTAATTTCGAGCCCCACTCGTTTCCGTATCGATAGAGAGCCCTCAATTCTCGACCTCATTTTTATCAACGATGAGCAACTTGTCACGGATCCGATATTCCATCCACCTATTGATATCTCTTGTCTTAGCACGTTGTCATAGCTTTTGAAGTTCAGATTTTTCACTCAGCCCTAAGCTCTGCTTACAGCTCCACCATCAATTTCACGGACTTCAACGAAGTAAGCAATGAACTCTCTGGGACGAACTGGCAAACGGTTCGTGGCTTTTCAGATGGTCCTAATCAAATGTGGTCGAATTTTCTCTCCACCATTACTTGATGTGTAACGAAACATTCTCGCACAATTGCATCTGCATCTAAAGAGAAATTTTTGGCGGCGGCGCAGGGGTCATCGTGATTTTTCAAATCTCCTCGGATGTTCGATTCGTTTTCCAAGCGAAATTACGAGACCAGCATTGCCGACTCAGACAACCCCAAACGCTTGTTCAAACACATCCGAACTAGTCCCAAAAGCAAGGTTACAACTTCTCTACTGCGTCGTGCTGATGGTAGTATCTTCTCGTCAAATGCCGAGTCCACAGAAAAGCTAGCAGCATTTGCTGAGGTTTAGACAGTTGAACCGACTGATGACCCCTCATGCCATTACTGTCACCCTGTGTTGATGACAGTCCCACAGACATTTCATTTACCCCAGAGGAAGTAAAAATATACAGTCAAAATCTGAAGAGCTCTTCATCCCCTTGATTGGACTGAATCAGATTGACATTACTCAAAAATAACGCAGATATTATTTGCTACCCGTTATCTCGAATGACGACCGCATCCTTCGAAAAGGGACACCCTCTTGGAAAACCGCGTCAATTACGCATATGTTTGAGAAGGGAGATAAGTTGGACCCTCTTAATTATCGACCGATAAGTCTCTTGTCAGTGCCTTTGAAGATAATGGAATCGATCGTAACAGATGAAATCAGCAGTTTTCTAGACCTGCATCAAGTTATGTCGAAAAACAACATGTATTCGTCAAGGAAAATCCACCACTACCACTTTATTGTCGTGTATCAATGACTGATCTAAAACGCTTGATTCAAAATTACCCAAAGACGTGATCTATTTCGATTTCGCGCGAGCTTTCACCCCTCCGCGGCGTCCACTTCATTGAATGGAGTGGTATAAGGTGAAAATTGCTGATATGGATTAAGAACTATTTGAGTGACAGAATGTTCATGGTGAGAGTTGGTGGCTCGTTCTCTTCAATTCGTCACATTACTAACGGTGTGCCGCAAGGCTGCGTGCTTGGTCCTCTTTTCTTCAACGTGTTCGTTAGCGATCTGCCGTTTCATATACAGAGTGAAAAGCATTTGGGAAAAAACAATTCCTGTGAGAATTACGATCTGTATGGTGCACCGTTAAGACCAGTTCCTCCTGCGTTGGCTTGGGAGTAACTGTCTGCAGTGATCTGTCCTGGGCTACTCACATCAGTTCTGTGTGCAAAAGTTCAAATTCTCTGATCTACCTAATCAGAAAGTCGGTTCGCCGAGGTCTCCTTCCATAAGACTTTATAAAACTTATGTGAGTCCGTTGCTGTAGTACGCTGGAATAGCTTGATGTCCGTTTTTGGCGCGTGGCAAGGACATATTAGAGAAAGTACAACGCAGTGCTACACGAATGTCCTTCGGCCGCGTGAAGTTATGAGGATCGCCTGCGTGACTCCAACATTTCGACTTTCTGTCAGCGTAGGCGTCGTGGAGACCTCATATTCGCATATCGAATCGAGAGGAGGTCGATTATGCCAATCTGCAAGCATATTCACGCCTAATACTGATGCATGAAAGCGGGGTCATGGGCTGAGGTTACGAGAGGAGGTGCTTAAGACAACGCTTCGCCAACACTTCCTCTCAAACAGGATAGTTGGCTCTTGGTACAGCTTAGGCGCAGAGCTTGTGGACGCCTAGTCGTTGAACTCATTTGAGAATGGACTTGACCAAACTCTTTTCGCATAGTTCTTCGTATTCTACCAGTACATATTCATCCTATCTTTAAGTTTGTGTCGGCTGAGCTAAACACAATATCCTATATCGTATTTAATTTAAGTATGTATTGATTTGTTTTGGGCTTCTATAGGACCTTCTCCTCTGCCCTTATTTTTGTATAATAATAATTCCCTATAATCCCATAAAAATGACAATTTCATATTCACGGTTTCTGTATTCACGTCATATTTACGGAACATATAGCCCGCTAAAAGTAAGCTTATACTGTATATGTCGAACAAAAAGGGGGAGGGGGGCTGCGCTCAACTTTAGCTCTTATGCGGCTCATTCGTAAATCCTCACCGATGTTATATTCAAGCAATTTACTACTTTTACGCCAACAGCAAAAAATGTGTCGTCTATTATACTCTCTACAAAATTGAAAATTGAATAGAATAGAGAATGCAAAAATAAGAAGAAGATGAAATATTTTAATTTTCAGTACAATTATTCCATAGTTCATAAATCACCAAATATTCGTAAAATGGGTTCTTGATTTCGAATAACAGATTGACACCAATTGTTTGTGTTATATAAAAATGAATTTGATATCAACACATGGAATGAACAGTGTGGAGATCGTCTATTCATTAACAATATTTGTTCATTACTTATATTTGAATTAGAGTGTGGTATAATCCGAAGGACCGAATGGTTCTCGAGGCTGAAGATGAAATTATTTGATGTTTGCTTTCTCGTAGATTGGTGTTCTCAGCAAATTCCATATATTGTTTGTTGAGGACGCCACTTCGCTCTACATTACATAATGAATTCTGCCCAGGATTCGAAAGTATGTGCAGAAAAAGTTTGGGATATTAGAAATACATATAGGTTGAACATAAGCATTCACGGCTTGACTTGGAAATCAAGCAGTTTGACTTGAAATCAAGCAGCTTGACTTGAAACCAAGTCAAGCTTTTGTTTTTAGAATTCAAGTTTCTGAATCGGAGAACTTGAAAGTTTTAATAAGAACACAATTGCAATACAACATTGAACTTCCCCTTATATTTAGTAAGGGCGAAAATGAAGATTTAAAAAATACGGAACATTCGAAGACGTAATATTTGAATCATATTAAACGAATCAATAAATACTCTTTAAGTTATTGAAGGAAACACAAATACAGAGCAAGAACAATACAGAGCAAGAACAATACAGAGCAAGAACTAGAGTGAAAGTGAAATATATATATCCAAATAAAAAACATCACAAAAACAATATAAATAAATTTTCTATAGAACAACTAAACTACGAGGTGTGTCAATTAATTTCGCGGAATAGTGCCCGGACGGTCCAGAAAGTACATAAATACTTGAAAATACATTATATTCCTTCGCAATAGTCTCCCTCAAGTTCGATGCACCGGCGCCACCGTTGAACCCACTGTTGGAAGCACGCCCTGAACCCTCCCGAAAATAGGTCCCTCAGAACCGCCGTCGTGATGCTTTGGACTTCCGAAACTCCGTCATATCTGTTTCCTTTGAGGTACGACTTCAACTGTGGGAACAGATGGGCCAGATCTGGACTGTAGGGGTGTGTGGAAGTGATGAAATGCCGTTTTTGGTTAAAAAATCATGAACTGCGAATGACGAGTGGGCCGAAGTATTGTCACGATGAAGCACCCACCCGCGCTCCGCCAATTCGGGTCGCACACGAAACACACGGGCCTTCAGACGTTTCAAAACTTCAATGTAGAATACTGCGTTGACTGTCTGGCCTGCTGGAACATATTCGTGGTGTGCTACTTCATTAATGTCAAAAGATGCGATGAGTACTGCATGCTCCGCCTCTTGGTCTCAAGGTCATATTGGAACACCCACAACACAGATGGACAATCGGAGCTCTTTCTGCTCAACTGTGAGCACTTTGGGAACCATTTTCGCACACAACTCACGCATCCCTAGATCTTCGTGTAGCATCTGCCGGATCGTCTCCTTGTTGAACCCAACAACAAAGGACAATAAAACACGAAGTATACAACCGATTAACACGAAACTTGCTCAGGCTGACGCAGAAATGAATTATGTTTCGAATGAAACCTATGCGAACGATGCAGAGTTACCAGCCGTCACAGCATTGCCAACTTCCGCGAACTTAAGTGACATACCTCGTAAACTTCTGTGAAAATAAAAACAACTGAATTAAACTTCTGTGAAAATAGAAGAAACATTTACATTGAAACTTAAGTAAAAAGAGTAAGAATAAGGGAAACTACATTCCCACTTCATCAGATTGTAGATAGTTCACTGTTTTTGGACCAAGATGAAAAAGTTTATTCAACGTTATATGAGTTTAAAACTAAAACAGAAAGTTGGCCATTTTCTTATTTTATGGTACAGAGAAATGGGTTAACAGAGCAGGTAAAGTATATATTAGAAATTAACATTGGGTACTGATGTATTATAGAGAACTACTTAAAAATCAAAAATATTAGGGAATAACATAAATCAGTCAGGTCGTTAAGAAAAATTTGATTATTGTCTGGTTTGGTTCAGAATATTTCCAAGGATTCAAGATGAGTGAATTTTATACCTTTTTGTGCTTGGTATAGAATCTGTGGAGTGTCTATTGATTGAAAAATATGGTTATTTTCAATTGACAAGGCTTTTACGTGATAGAAATTCATTTTCACAAATACAAGTAAACGATGATTTCTACTAAAATATATTATTAAATGCTCGACGCGTTTCGATACACAGTATCTTTGTCACGAGCGAATGAATACTACAAATATATCTTACTAACAAATTTTTATATTTACTGAAGAGGCAATCCATTCAGAGCTATCCGTTCTTGAACTAATGTTTAGGAAATAAATTTAATAAGGTTGAGTTATTTATGTCTACCTGATGATTAAGAATTTCTGGTTAATTCCTAAATCTTTTAATTTCGAGTGCTTCCAGAAGGTTGAGTTTTATACCTCTATTCTCAGAATGTAGGATTTTAAATTCTGAATTGAAAGAGTGACCATTATCCCTAAGATGATTTGAATAATTTGAATCGGTTTTTCCATTGATGAAACTGCGCTCATATTCAGAGATTCTAACATTGAAATTTCTTTCTGCTCTACCTTTATAAAAACAATTGCAATCTGCACAATCCAATCTATAAAAAAAATTCTGGAAAAATTTAGAAAATGACAGAAATCCTGCCAAACTAACTCGAATAAATTGAACGTAGAAAATTAAAACCAGTGTGCAAAATAACAATTATCTTCAAATTCCACAATGAATGTTTAATATGTCCTCCATCAGAATCAATACATTTTCTGACCCGAATCAAGAGGTGGTAAATAGATTTCCTGATAACCTCAGGTCAATTTCGCACCTCATGGCAAGCTTCGCGAATTCTGGCTTTCTTTAGTATCCCTATAAACATTAAACTAGGACCGATCAATTGATAACTTCATAAGACAAACCACGTATTCAATGAAAATCGTTGCTGGCTATGTGTTATGGATTTTCCGCGAAAACATCGAGATACAGAATTCATTTTTTCAAAATTATCCTGAATTATGTAGAGAAGGTGGTAATGTGGCCCCTGCAGGTATATTAGCCCCCTTCGATATTTATAATTCAGAAGCACGCCATCTAGTCAATTTTGGTTCAAACGCGTAGCTCTTGTGTATGTGTCAATTAGTATCCGAAAATTCCTGACGAGGGCGTTACGTACTTCTTTCATTCGATCAAGTCGAAACGCGCAACTGCCAAACTTCCAAATGTACTGTGTCTTTTAGTTTATTTTATTTTATTTCATTTTCTCCGGAAATACTGAACCTTAGCTCTTGTAATTTGTACATTGGGTTCGGTAAACGTTTTCCTGTTGGATTTTGAAGGTAATTATAAGAAAACTTCTTATTAATATCTCTAATATGGTTTGTTTATATATTCTTCGATACATGCAATTTGGCCGCCTTACATTGTTTGTATTATGGACCCGGGTGGCCACATATGATGTATGACATAAATATATCATATCATTTACTACAGATGCCCCGGCAAACTTTAATGTCTCCATCTGTAAAGAAAAGAAAAACTTGGGATCCTGACCAAGTGAAAAAGGCAATAGAAACTGAGAGGACACAGACGATGGGGTATAAAAAGGCTGTAAAAATATTTTTTGTACCAAGATCTAAACTGAAAAGGTTAGTGAAGAATTCTCAAGAATGGTTAGAGTTGCTTGTGCATAAACCTCTTGGAAGAAATTCTATACTACCACCTGAGCTGGAAAAAAAGTTTGTGGAATATATTTTGTTTAGGGAGTCGAAATATTATGGACTGACAAGAATGGATTTAAGACGAATGGCTTATCAGTTAGCTTGCAGAAACAACATCCAAAATAATTTTAGAAAAGAAGTAGCTGAGCGTGCTTAGTTGGATCACTTCTTGAAGTGTCATAAGAACTCTTTATCATTACGCAGACCAATGGCGACTACGTACGCTCGTGCTCAAGGTTTTAACCGTGAAGCAGTCAAAGAATTTTTCGATGTATTGGAAACTGAAATAAAAAATAAGAATTATCCCTCTGACTGTTTATTTAACGTAGACGAGACTGGGTTGACAATTGTGCAATCTAAAATACCACAAAAAGAGGAAAGAAACAGATTGGAGCCTTAACTGCTGCAGAACGAGTGTCACTATGTACTCTTGTTTGCTGCATGAGTGCTTCTGGTATGTTCGTGCCACCAATGATGATATTTCCTAGAAAAATACTGATATTTTAATGAGTGCACCACCTGGGTCGATTGGAAAAGTTCATCCATCTGGTTGGATCCAATCAAATTTGTTCACTGACTGGTTTAGATATTTTATTGAAAAAACAAAACCAGCAAGGCTTCTTCCGTATTGCTTATTTCTGATGGACATTAAAGTCACACTCGCAATTTTGAATTGATAGAACTGGCGCGACAAAATCACGTCACTATTATCAGTTTACCATCTTATACGACCCATAAGCTACCGTCTTTAGATAAGACTTTAATGGGCGCGCTTAAGAGTCACTACAGTGAGGATATTTGTAAGTTTCTTCTGCATTCTGAAAGAACGCTGAAGCCTTACGATATTGCTGAGCTTTTTGGTTAAGCATATCTCCAGAGCACCACAGTGGAAATTGCTGTAAATGGTTTTCGTGCGAGGGACATTAACCCATCCAATCCGCAAGTTTTTCTTGGAGACGTTTTTCTGATGGAAACATTAAATAATGCACCTCAATTTTGTCCCCAACAAAGCCCAGCTAATAGCTATACAAATCCTGCTGCTGATCAAGATGCGGCAGGTGTGTATGCTGCAGCACTAGAGTCGCAAGCTCGTTTGGTTCTGCCGAAAGACATTCAGCCCATCCCCGGAGATGCGATTCGAACTTCTAATCGTAGAAGAAAGACTACCACAGCAAAAGCAATCACATCCTCCCTATACAAGAATGAATTAAGTGAATCTTTGCGCTCAGCAGAAACTCGTGGCCGAAGTCGTGGACGTGGACGTGAGAGCGGTAGCTGGCTTAGTCTAGCTGGAACAAGCAGCAGCAACGAAGCTCGCCAGCGCCAGAGAGTCATTCAGTTATCATCCAGCAGTAGCTCTGAAAGTGATGTAGTCGTAGAAACAGATTCGGAGAATAACGACAGTCAATATCCAGATAGGAACTCGGAAAGCGCAGATACGAACTGCATGATTTTTGAAACTAGTTATTCTGATGACAGACTGGAGGAAGTGTGGATACAGTACCAGAGTTGCAACTCATGGGCTCATACAGCCTGTGCAGGTCCGGAAGGCGAATATTATATCTACGATTTTTGCAGTTAGGTTGTGATTACGCTCATACATTTAATATGACCCCCAAGGTTCCATATAACCCTGACCTTATCTCAAATTGCCAAATTTGATTATTTTTATAATATATATGTTTTTTATTTTTTGTTTCTATTTCGTTTATTTGATTGAAAGACATGTATATGTAAGTTGATAAAGACGACTTTAACGTGTTTCCTATACTTCTTAGTCTTGTATTTCTTACCTGAGGCATAAATAACAAAGTAGGGGGCCACATTACCACCTTCTCCTCCAATATTTGAGTTTTATCTCTAGCATTCACAAATATAGTCGATAGCTTGGTTGTGGATTTGTAGGCTAATTTCACATTGGTAATTTGGATGTTATTTGAGATTATTTTAGAAATTGGGCCGAAATAGGTTAATAACGAATATTGATGTGTGTGGTTATCAGAACCATTTTGAGGATGAATACTGATATGGGCATTTTGTAAACGTTTTCCATGCACAAATTTGCCTGTCATTGAGGAAGAATAGCCGTTATTCCTCACAATAATTTCAAACAATAAAATTTCTTTATTGAGATTTGTAATAGAGAAAGGTAATATGAAAGCTCTGTGAATCATAGAATTGAAGGTAGCCAATTTATGTTGAATATTGGAGAAGGTTTCAGAAGTAATACTAATTGTAGAAATACTTGTCACGCTAACAAATAATCTTCTTCTTACCATATTGCAGTTAGATTTACTCTGATTTGCATCATATATTCAGAACTCTCTTTCTTTTTATATTTTATTCAACATTAGAATATGTTAATCCGTCATTTATTTGTGTATATCAATTTAGTTGTTTCTCGATGATGTGAAAAATATATTCTGTTATTGTAATTGCTATGAAACATATTTTATCTGAATTTTTCAGTCTTATTTTGCTCTAAAATCCTTATTTTCTCTTTCAGGTAAGTTTCCATAATCGAAGTCAACTTTCATCTAGTGAGTAAAATAATAATAGACACTTTATTTTGGATACCGTCGAAGGGCATGGGTTAAAACACATAAGTGTATTCCACTGTTCATTTTATGATTAGCAGATTCCTCATGCATCCAAGGAATTTACTGCAAAATGTACATACATGCATCAAGGATGTGGAAATTGAGAGTGGTCCTTAACATAATCAATTCAGTTATGAGTTTGTTAAGTGAAGTAGATACTATTTCATCTTCATTCAGGTATCATTATTTTAGCCAATAATAAAAGTTCACTGAATCTTCGCTCAGAAAATTTACCTTGTTAACTTCTTCAATTATTCGATCTAATATTGAAGCCAATTAGTCCACAGAATGACTAAAAGGAGTATAATACGGGAGAATTGGTGGGGAATCAACATTAGTCCTTTCCGGTTAGTCTATCGGAGTTTCATATTCAGAGTCTTTGTAACGTGCTGATCGTGTTTGGAGGATCAGTCATTATTATTTTCAAGCGGGTTAGGACGAAGCGGCTGACCTGTTTCATTTACTCTTATTCGTTTCGTCTAAATTACCATTTTCCATAGTTTCCAGAACAAACAGATAATCTTAATTACAAATATTTCCGCACAAAGAGAATTCTCTGTCATTTAGATCAGGGTTGCTCGAACTTGAACTGCTGCCGATCTACCTCATCAGACAAACTGAATGACAGGTCACGTTCAAACGGTTGTGCCAACCTAGCAAGAACAAAAGTTTTGACAATCTTTCTTGAAAATTCTTAAAACAATCAATTCCTGGTACTTTTTTCACAGAATGTACAACTGGTCAGTTTTTTTCGGCCGAACTGCAGACTTCCGCTGCATTTGAAAGCTTGATTATCTTTATTATATCCTTAAATCTCTGAAAACGTCTACCAAATCGATTAAATCTCTGAGCTAACAATTTCAGTCAAGTGCCTAGACTTGTTTTGTATTGTTAGTAACTTTTCAGTTCTTTGTATATTTTTTTCAATTCAGCTTTTCTCTCGAGTTCAGGTTGACGAAGAAACAGATTTCCATTTTTGGAACTATCCCATGTAAATATGTATGTTTGTACATTTTATGTGTTCGACTCTTATGAAACTAATACGTTATTAGCATTAATTATTTTATTTTCTTACTTTTACTGGGCATTGTCATATTCTTTTTTTTTTACTCTGGATTCCGCCAGATGGAGAAGACACCGATTTCCTCTCGACCGATAATTCATGGAACGTGGAATGACAGTTTGTAAAGTCGGTTTACTGACGTTAGTTGAACGTTACAACGTCATAAGAAAATACTAATGGAATGGTTGCCTTTCTCAAAAGAAAATCTTAATTTTATTTGATAGATATTTTGTATAGATATAGAAAAGGAGGTAAATGGAAATCACAATTGAATTGAAGTTACATTTATTTATACGCATAAAAACAATTATGTCAATTTTATTCTTTTTACAATGTACATAGTTTTTATAAGTATAAATGTGCTTTGAGCAATTGTTTTACAACTTTTATTCCCAACTTTTAAACATTTGCGATATTTAACTTCTTACAGTTTGTGTTGTTCTGTTCAGAATAGGACGATGAAAATAAAAGTAGGAAATGAAAAGAAGTGTTTCGAGTGTTATGTGTCTTGAGCAGGAGCAGGAGTTCTAGATGCTGCACTCACGCTGTTTTTGTGCTTTCGATTTTGAAGCAGCGATTATTGGCTGCGCTGAAGTAGATGCTACAGCATCTTGAACCTCCATGGGTTCACTCATCGAAGATAGTGGCTCATTCGTGAAATCCTCTGGTTCGTCAGGTTGTTTTTCCATGGTTCGATTGTAAGCGGTTCTACAAAATGAATTGTCGTCCGAAACAATTCAGAAATTTTTTTATCAAATTCGTTCAGAAAATCATTTTAAATTCACAAAATACTCGAATAAAATTTATTGTTTGAATATCTACTGTTAAAATTTAATTTTTGATTTTATTTTCTTCTTCAGCCATCTGTCATCCAACTCTGGACATAGGCCTCCCCCAGTTCTCTCTAACGGTCTCTTTTCTGTGCTACCTGATACCATTTAACCCCTTCAATGCGTTTCAAATCATCTCCCCATCTCATTGGAGGGCGACCTCTTCCTCTTCTGCCAAAATATGGTCTTCATTTTTGTATTTCGGCATTCCATCTGCCATCTCCTTGTCTTGCATTTGAGTCTGTCAATTTCTTCTCTGATATCGCGAACTTTAGTGACTTTCCTTATCCATGTGTCTGTTAGTCTTATTTCAAGCATCCTATGTTCCATTTTTGCACATTTTGGCCATAATGGCTCTAGTTAGTGTCCATGTTTGGCAGCCAGAAGTGATTACAGGCAAAATACACTGATTGTTGACTTTTGTTCTAAGGTATTATGGTATCTTACGACTTTGAAGGACCCATTTTAATTGTGCAAATCAAGCCCAAGCAAGCCGAACTCTTCTCGCATTTTCTGCTGTTTGATTCTATGTATTAAGTTTGAGTATTTGACCTAAGTAAACATATTCATCCACCATGTTCAGAGAGTGTACGCCAACTATAATCCTTCTGTTATCTTCAGTGTTAGTCATGGTTTTCGTCTTCTGCATGTTTATTTTCAAACCAATTTTTTGTGATGCTTCAGCTCATTCTGTTGTCATTTCTTGCAACTCTTCGGGACTAGTGGAAATCAGGACAATATCATCGGTGTTTTTCCGATTATGTTTATCCCCTTTCCTTCCCAGCTCAATGATTTAAATACATCTTCTAATGCTAAGGTGAATAACTTCGGCGATAAAACGTCTCCCTTTTTTATACCTCTTTGGATTTTTATAGGTTTGGTCTCGTGTTCTAGTCTTACTATCATTGATGATTGTTGATAGATGTGGATCAGTTGTCTATACCTGGAATCCATTCTGCTGTTGTTCATAGCTTAGTTTGCGGCCCATATCTCAGTCATATCGAACGCCTCCTCATAGTCCACGAACGACATGTATAGAGTCAGATGATATTGGTTTGCTTTCTCTATCAAAGTTCTCATAGTAAGGAAGTGATCATCTTTACTATACCCCTTTCGAAAGCCAGCCTTTTCAACGGGTTGGTAGGAGTTCATCTTTTTTATTATTTTATAATAATAAATTTTGTATTGACATTATTTCTTTCAGCAAGTATACTGAATAAAAGTTGTTGTTTAATTAGTTACATAATAATTTTTGCAAATTTGATTGTAATTTGTTGTAAAAAGTGATAACTTTGAATAATTTATAATAAGAATATTATGTGCTTGAATTATTGTTCATAAATCTTGAATTTAAAATTTAAAGTTTGGAAACATCATTTAAATTTTTATATCTCTAGCTTTCAAAAAGTCCGCCTCAATGTGTTCGATATAGGATAAAATTGTTCCCTTTGACGGCTGGCTGCTCCAATTTTTCATTTCAGACACATTATTTGATATGTGGAAGATTTAACATTCATGTTTTGATTTTTGAAATCATAGCTACGCTCGATAGATATTTCGATATAAAAGTAAAGCAATTGATCTCTTACTCATCGTGAAATAGTTCTGTTAACTTATTGTTATAGTTTTGTCATAACCTACAATCGCTGCACTAGCGGACCGATGCTATTCATTCTAATGATGAAAGCACGAATATTCGACAATATATCACTGAACATATATTTAATATCGAAAGAAGCATTACTTTATTGCTGCAATTATCGTCGCTATAAACAATTGACACCACACTCACTTTTCACTGCACTTCATACTTGACGAAAACATGTAAATGTGTTATTGTATAGCAGCTGTCCACGCGGACACTTCGCTCACTCAAGTAGGAGAGAAACAGATGTCGAATGCGGAGCCCGATTATGTCTCTTTGTCGCTCGTTCCGCGCTCTGGTTTGCATTTCAAGCGTTAAATGGAACGCCTCATAGCGAGGTAACGCCGCATGAGTCATATTTTTACGTGCGTTCAGCCGGCTCCATCCAATTATAAGACGTTGTCACGTCAAAAAATATTTTTTATAATTTTCCATCGGTTAGTTACAGGTAACTGAAACTGCGTAATCCAGTCAAGATTGCATTGGTCCTTGTACTGATGTATGCAGCATCTATGGCGGGATACAAAACCGATCCGAATCCTGTAAGAAGCGTTGCTATGCAAAGATATGAAATCATTACATTTGAATCTTCGTCTTCGCTCAGATGTGCGCTAGATATCGGCTAGGTTGTGTCTCGTTCTTTTGCTGACATGGTCAGCTTGATGGTCAAAGAGAAACAAAACTACTTCTTGTTGGTCGATATTTCTACACGATTCTATGTGGAACTCCTAAATTGAAACATCACAAGTTCCCATTGTAACTCGAATACTTTAGTGTGCACGGTGTTTGATTCTGTTGAAAAGGTGCCTATATCTCCAAACGAACTGAAATATTAGATGTTGATGAAAATGTTTATAATTAATGAATAACTCGGAAACAAAGACCCAAATTCGTCTCTTGTAGTTTTTCACGCTTGGAATAATTCAAAATATTCGCGAATACAATTATTCCAAACTGAATTGAATTCAGAGAAAATGTATGGAGATTTAAATGAAGTTCCCAAAAAATTCAGCATTGTTACAACTTCTGTCGGCTCTAAATTTTCATTATTATCTAAAGAATTAATGACTTCATTTTAATATGAAATGCGGAATTAGAAAACATTGTTTCGTTATCTGAAAATGCAGGGTAACAACGCGATTTATTCATTTATGTTCAAAGGGTTAGGTTGAGTTGAATGTCCAACAATGACGAGCTGATCGCTTCCTGATGTTGATTATGCATTATAAGTGCAAATTGAATGAAATATCAAACCATTAACGTGTATTATACATAAATCAAAATGACCTCAAATTGATGCATTGTATTGTTCAACGGAATAGAATAATGAAATACGAACTAGCTTTATGATTTTAAATGATCAGAATTCAATGTCATAATTGAAATTATGTAAACACCTCAAAAAGTCTAGGAACACTTAGATATCTTTCTGTTTTTGTTAGCATGTATTGTATATAATGCATTCTCAAGAAAACAAAATAATATTTGACTACTCCGAAGCACCTATTATAAAAAAATTGAAATTTGAAAATTACGAAATTTGGTAAAACACAAAAAATCCTGAACTAATATTTTCGAAACGATATGAAAGCACTTATATTTTTCAGTGCCCAGAAGGTCTACCTCTGTTATAAATGACACTTTGTCATCGTCGCGGCATACTCAATATTAAATTGTCTTTACATTTTGGCCTAAGTAATTCCAACCCCTGAACTGCTAATCGAAGCTCCTGTTCATGATGGAAAACGTTTTGACGCAGGAGATTTCTTTTTAGGGTGTCCCACACATGCTCGATGGGATTCAGATCTGGGGAGCAGGATGGCCACGGTAGAAGATCGATATCATTCTCTTCAAGAACGTTCAAGACAACTCTTGCACGGTGAGGAGGGGCATTATCTTGTTGGAAGAGTGGATTTTGACCCATTGTTTGGAGATACGGTACCACTACAGGTAAAACTATCTCATTTGCGTAAGAATTTTCCGTGAGGTTGTTCTATATGAAAACGAGGTCAGTTCTGCCACCAAGGCGTTTACCTCCCCAAAACATCACTGATCCGCCTCCCTTTGAAACAACTTCTCGGGAATGCTGGAGACGGTTTTGCTTTCCAGGTTCCCTCCATTTTCGAATTCTTCCCGAATCGGGATAATAACTGCATCTAGATTCATCACTGAAGAGAACGGTGGCCCACCTCTCTTGATCCCAGTGTACCTATTCTTGGCACCAAGCTAAACGAGCAGCGTGATTTCCATGGGTCAGTTGTGGAACTCTTAAAGGACGTCTGGAGTGGAGTTGACCTTCGTGCAGTCTATTTCTCTCAGTTTGGTCGGAAATTTATACATTATGAACCAGTGATAGCTCTTGAGCTAATTGAGATGCTGTGGTAGTACGATCTCTTCTGGCTTGTGAAACCAAAAATCGGTCTTGGGCGACTGTAGTAATCCTGAAACGACCTGTATGGCGTTCTTCTACGCTACCTGTTTTATTGAAACGCGACCATAAACGGTTTATGACACTTAGGCTACTTTCCAGAACCCTGGATACTTCCGTTGTGAGCTCCCAACTTGGAGCATGCCAACGGCTCGTAACATATCTTCTCTCGTCAAATGTCGTCTTTCCATGGTCAAATCACAAAACTTGAATCTATTATTTGTGCTTACGACAGAAACTAAGTGCCAACTAACTGATTTCAAACACTGAATACATAAAATGATTATAAAGCAGCGTCGCATCTGCTGCATTATTAGTTTTTTATAAAGAACTAAAAACTGAAATCTGTTGCGGCACTCTTCACAATTTGGTGAGAAATTGATGCAGGTGTTCATTTAAAAAAAAATCATCCATTTTGATCGTTCTGGATACGATATATCGATATTCAGAAGTGTTCCCTAGACTTTTTTGAGGTATTTATTTGGATGCTGTTATTTTATTGATTTGGGAATCATCAATTGCAGAATATAACAACATTTTTATATATTAGCGAAAGGGGTGCAATATGCTAGTCTTATCATACCAGTTGTCCAGTCAAGATGGGATATTAAAAGTATATGGAGAAAGAAATCACCGATTGGAGAAAGTGTTTTCATGTTGTCTTGTTGACACCATCTTTGTTATTTCAAAATGCATAATGTATGTTCCCATTTCTTTTATTCTTGAAAATTGAATTCTGAACAATTTTTTTCCATATCATTGCCACTTGAATCAACCGAAAGGAAGATATGAATTTTCAATCGAAATTTTGCGATTTTTGGTTGTCTCTTAGAATCATGAAAATACTAACGATCATTCAATATCGATCATTTCTAGCTCGTTGTAAGTGAAGAGGCTCATTCCGTAGAATTCAATGCACTTAGAGGCTTCACCGTATACAGGGTGGTTCCAAAGCATGTGGCAAATCGTAGTACATTCAATGGTACAAAAGTCCGTTTTTCAAATAAGACTACCTATATTTTGCACACCATTTATCACGTAATATCAATACGCATCGATCTGTTAAAGGTTATCTTTTACCTTACCTGCAGCGTTTCCGAGTAATTCGCGATTTTATCTCAAAAATTACGATTTTTAGCGCGAGGACCCTGAAATTCGTAGATTATGTGACCGGAACTCTTTCAAATGATTCATTTCTGAATAAACTATATTATTATTATTATCGTGGACTTATGCACTATCTCAGCTGTTAGCTGGATATAATTTACCTTTCCCAGATTTAGCAATCAAAGGAATAGGCTCGATTACAATATACTTGACATGAATTTTCTAACTATCCTACATGTATTAAGAATTACAGCTTTTTGCATTTCTATATAGGTATTCTTATGCAATTCTAATTTCTTAAGGCTATCATGCAAAGTTTTGGGTATTAAACCAGTCGAGGATGCGATGACAGGAACAATATCTATTTTATCGAGGTGCCACATCTGCTTGATCTCAATGGCAAGGTCTGTGTATTTGGACTTTTTCTCCTGGAACTTATTCAGCACGTTGTTATTATTTGGTATGGCGACATCCACCAGCATTGCTGTTTTGGCTCTCTTATCATACACCACTATGTCCGGCCTATTATTCGTCACCATTCTGTCAGTGATAATAGGCCTATCGTAGTATAATCTGATAGAGTCATTTTCCAATACGGGCGCCGGTTGATACTTGTAATATGGCTGGAATGTATTCAGAAGTCCGTACTTGTGTGCAAGTTTCTGATGGATAATGTTGCACACTTGATTATGCCTGTGAAGATAGTCTGTATTGGCCAGTTGTTCGCATCCGGACGTAATATGCTGTATCGTCTCCGATCTTATATGGCATTTTCTGCACCTATCTGTTTGTAATGTTCCGTCCTTCATAATAAATTTATTGTAGTTGTTTGTAGCGATCACTTGGTCTTGGATGGCCATAAGGAATCCCTCTGTTTCCGCGAATAATTCTCCTTTCATCAACCATTTGTTGGAGGCTTCTTTGTCGATGTATGGTTGATTAATCTCATGGTGATGTCGTCCATGCAATTCCTTTCTTGACCATTGCTCTTGTTTTTCAGTATCTGATAGGAATGGTAGATTCAGCAGATCATCTCTGGTAGCAAGATTTAGAGGTGTATATCCCTTATCAGCCAACGATACCACTCTATGTAGGTCAGAAGTGAGAGCTTTTGCTGAGAAGAATTCTCTGAGATTTTTTATCTGTTCGGTGTGTAAATTGATTACATCTATCAATCCGCGTCCTCCTTCTTTCCGCTTCAAAGTTGTTCGTATCACAGACGATTTTGGATGATGGTTGTTGTACTTTGTTAGCATCGTTCGGGTCTGCCTTTGAATATCATCCAGTTCTGTCTTAGTCCATCTGATTATTCCAAATGAGTAAAGTAACACTCGAATGGCGTAGGTGTTAATTGCCTTGACTAAATTTCCCGAATTCAACATCGATTTCAGCACAGACTTCAGATGCTGACTGTATTCTGAACGAATCTTCTCCTTTGATTGTTTTTGGTCTAGTAATCTGGCTTGTTGGTATCCCAGATATTTGTATGTTTCGCCATCTCTCATGCACTGTATAATATCACCGTTTGGAAGTTGTGTTTCACCATCTATGACTTTCCCTCTTTGAATGTTCAGGGTCTTACATTTTTCAATCCCGAATTTCATATGAACATCTGCCGAGAACTCACTGACAGTTTTCAGCATTATTATTATTATTTATTATCGTGGACTTATGCACTATCTCAGCTAGTAGCTGGATATAATTTACCTTTCCCAGATTTAGCAATCATAGGGAATAGGCTCGATTACAATATACTTGACATAAATTTCCTAACTATCCTACATGTATTAAGAATTACAGCTTTTTGCATTTCTATATAGGTATTCTTATGCAATTCTAATTTCTTAAGGCTATCATGCAAAGTTTTGGGTATTAAACCAGTCGAGGATACGATGACAGGAACAATATCTATTTTGTCGAGGTGCCACATCTGCTTGATCTCAATAGCAAGGTCTGTGTATTTGGACTTTTTCTCCTGGAACTTATTCAGCACGTTGTTATTATTTGGTATGGCGACATCCACTAGCATTGCTGTTTTGGCTCTCTTATCATACACCACTATGTCCGGCCTATTATTCGTCACCATTCTGTCAGTGATAATAGGCCTATCGTAGTATAATCTGATAGAGTCATTTTCCAATACGGGCGCCGGTTGATACTTGTAATATGGCTGGAATGTATTCAGAAGTCTGTACTTGTGTGCAAGTTTCTGATGGATAATGTTGCACACTTGATTATGCCTGTGAAGATAGTCTGTATTGGCCAGTTGTTCGCATCCGGACGTAATATGCTGTATCGTCTCCGATCTTATATGGCATTTTCTGCACCTATCTGTTTGTAATGTTCCGTCCTTTAATGTTCCGTCCTTCATAATAAATTTTTGTAGTTGTTTGTAGCGATCACTTGGTCTTGGATAGCCATAAGGAATCCTCTGTTTCCGCGAATAATTCTCCTTTCATCAACCATTTGTTGGAGGCTTCTTTGTCGATGTGTGGTTGATTAATTTCATGGTGATGTCGTCCATGCAATTCCTTTCTTGACCATTGCTCTTGTTTTTCAGTATCTGATAGGAATGGTAGATTCAGCAGGTCATCTCTGGTAGCAAGATTTAGAGGTGTATATCCCTTATCAGCCAACGATACCACTCTATGTAGGTCAGAAGTGAGAGCTTTTGCTGAGAAGAATTCTCTGAGATTTCTTATCTGTTCGGTGTGTAAATTGACAACATCTATTAATCCGCGTCGTCCTTCTTTCCGCTTCAAAGTCGTTCGTATCACAGACGATTTTGGATGATGATTGTTGTACTTTGTCAGCATCGTTCGGGTCTGCCTTTGAATATCATCTAGCTCCGTCTTAGTCCATCTGATTATTCCAAATGAGTAAAGCAACACTGGAATGGCGTAGGTGTTAATTGCCTTGACTAGATTCCCCGAGTTCAACATCGATTTCAGCACAGACTTCAGACGCTGACTGTATTCTGAACGAATCTTCTCCTTTGATTGTTTTTGGTCTAACAATCTGGCTTGTTGGTATCCCAGATATTTGTATGTTTCGCCATCTCTCATGCACTGTATAATGTCACCGTTTGGAAGTTGTGTTTCACCATCTATGACTTTTCCTCTTTGAATGTTCAGGGTCTTACATTTTCAATCCCGAATTTCATATGAACATCTGCCGAGAACTCACTGACAGTTTTCAGCAAATCATCCAATTGCTTCTTGTTCGAAGCATATAATTTGATGTCATCCATATACAGCAGGTGGGAGATTGTATGATAATTCCTTTCTGCTTTTATCCTAAATCCGTATCCAGTTCTATTGAGCATTGAGGACAATGGGTTCATTGCCAAACAGAACCATAGTGGACTCAAAGAGTCTCCTTGAAAAATTCCACGACGTATGGGTATCTCGTCGGTTTTAATTGATTTATTGTTCATGTTGACCTGCAGAGACGTGCGCCAGTGTGTCATTGTTGTCTTCAAGAACTCTACCAGGGCTGGGTGAATTTTGTATATCTGCAATACTTCAACAAGCCAAGAATGGGCGGTACTATCGAATGCTTTCAGATAATCGAGAAAAGCTGAATGAACATTGCGATGCCCTACGTGTGCCTGTTTCATTATCACAGAATCGATGATGAGTTGTTCCTTGCACCCGTGGTGTTTCTTTCTGCATCCTTTCTGCTTCTCTGCTAATATATTGTTGTCGTCAAGGTGTTGGTATATTCGATTGGATATGCATGAAGTGAGTATTTTGTAGAGTGTTGGCAGGCAAGTGATTGGCCTATATTGAGACGGATCCTGTGTTCTATCGCTCTTAGGTAGCATATATGTTGAGCCTTGCGTTAGGAAAGTGGGTGTTTTCTTGGGATGTTGAAGAACATACGTGAGCTGTTTCGCTAGGGCTCCATGGAGCTTATCAAACTTCTTGTACCAGTAGTTGTGGATATTATCTATACCTGTGGCCTTCCAATTGTTGGTCGCTCCAATTACTGTTGTAATTTCTTCCTCCGTTATTCCATCGAAGTCCATATGTCTGATATCGAGGCGTTCTTTTTCATTCGTGATCCATTCCGCATCTCTATTGTGTTCTTTGGGGTTCGACCATATTGATGACCAATAGTCGGTCAAGCACTGTGCGTCAGGTACTTCTCTGTTATTGTTGGTCGCAGTTTTGTTATTTCCCTTATGAAAATTGGCAGCGTTTTGGAGGAACCTTTGGTTTTGGTGTTTCCTTTCAGTACACTTGACGTATCTTGAAAGCCTCTTTGCTTTTGCTTGGAGTTTCTGTTTCAAAGTGTCCATATACACGTCGATGTGTTGTTTGTGATCAGGGTGTTTTGTGTTCGTACCAATTTTCCTATAAATTTTGCGTATATGTGATTTCAAGCGCCTTGAGGGTTTTCTGTTTCTCAGGAATTCTGTGAGGCGACCGATTTCTGCTCTAATATTATCAATATCCTTCTCCAGTCGTTTTTGCCATGGTGGTTTTCTGACGCATTTTGGCTCAGCTTGAATCAGAGTTGTGGAGATTTGTTGTTTGTGAAGTCGAAGAACCGCTACTGCTCCACAGTAAATCAAAGTGTGAATCTTCTCCAAGGTGTTCTGGTCGGTATATTCTTCAAACATTGAGTTTACACTTGCTAGGATGATATTGGTGTTCTTGTTCGTCTTGAGTTTGGGCAGTTTAGGTCTTTTGGTTGGGTTACTACCACTGAATTCAGTTATTGCTCTGTTGAGTTCTGATCTTGCTAAATACGTATATTCGTTCTGCTGATTCGGCTCAAGAGGGCGTTCTATGTTAATATTCGTTTCCGTGGCTTCGATGTTATCTGTAACACTTTCATTGACTCCAGCAGGTATACCGTTATGAGTATCATTTTCGCTTCTAAGTTCCATTATGACCTCTTCTCGTAAGCTTTGCAGCGTTTCTGAAGAAAGTAGCCTGTTTTTAACGATTGTTCTTCGTTGATCCGAAATTCTCTGCTCGGATATGTGCTGTAATTCAGGATATTTTTCTATGAACGCAAGATGTAACGCGTATCTGTATGCTGTCATTTCCGATTCCAAGTTTGTAATCTTGTAATAGGAACGCATAATGAAGGTATTCATTTCTGGAGTCCACTTCATGCGTTTCCTAGGGAGTCCGGCTCTCGTGGTCGTAGGCATAATGGCTTGCGCCGCCGTTGAAACATCAAGAGTCGATTGAGAGGTGTTGATGTTATTTCCCACTCGGTTTTGTGTTGCAGTATCCCTACTCGATATCACGCTGCTTCCGTCGCTAACCGAGGGAGACTGTGACTCACTTTCCGAACAAGACCCTCTTCCTAAATCTTGAACGCGACAAGAGGTTATGGTGGTACAATGTCGATTCACCCGTTTATTCCTTAGATTGTACATCATTGGATAGGTTGCATTTTATACCTACTGCCAGGTTCAGCTTGGGTACCTCGGGTTCGCTAAGCCCGTACTCAGAAACAATATTCCTGAGCCCCTGAGGGTTATTATTATTATTATTATTTGGATCTCTCAATACGGAACCCATCTCAAAATGCTCATCTTAGTAATCTTGGTCAGAACTCCGAGAGAAAATGTGCTAAATCAATTACTATTAAAGTGGATTAAATCTGAGTTCCCTTTTTCCTTCTTTTCTAGTAGGTAATCTTGATTACATCAACTACTTGACAGAAAAGTCATCTTTGAATTGTTATTGACTTTAGATCTAGACGTTTTGAAATCCAGAAATTGTCCTGAAACAAAATATTTCAAATATTATCTCACAAGTAAAAACTGTGATATTTTTCAGCATAATTGAAGGAATACGTTCATGTATTTTTCAGTTTGCAATATTTTGAAAAATACCTACATATAACCATGAAAAATTCTGCATTCAGCGAGGTAGTAATTCGAAGATGATTTTCCTGAGAAGAAACTGATGTAATCGAGAATACCTACTAGAAATGAAGAAAACTAAGAAGTCAGATTCAATCATCTTCAATAGTAATTGATATCGCACTTTTTCCCTCGGAATTCTGACGAGAATTACTTCGATGAAAATTTTGAGATGGGTGTTGTATTGAGAGATCGAAATACATTATTTGAAAGATTTCCAGTCATATAATCTGCTAATTTCAGGGCCCTTGCGCGAAACACCTTAATTTTTGGGATGAAATCGCGAATAACTCGAAAACAATGCATTTTAGGTATAGGGAAACATGTAACAGATCGCTACTTTTTAATATTACGATTTGAATGGTGTGTGCAAGAATAGGTAGTCTTATTTGAAAAAACGGACCTTTGTACCTTTGAATGTCACATGATGTGGAAGCATCATGTATATCGTGAAGCCTCTAAATGCATTGAATTCTGCTGAAAGAGGCTCTTTTCTTACATCGAGCTAGAAATGATCGAAATTGAATGATCTTTAGTATTTTTATGATGCTGTCTAAGAGACAACCAAAAATTGCCAAATTCCGATTGAAAAATTCATATCTTCCTTTCGGTTGATTTCAGGTGAGGATGATAAAGAAAAAATTTGTTTAGTTTTGAATAGTTAAACATACTTACAATTACTTCAAATACCTGATTTTGTTTGATGCCCAAAAATTCGTTTGACAAACATGGCTGCACTGATCACAGAAAAAGCTATATCAGGGGTGCTCAAATTTAAACTGCTGGCGATCTACCTCAATACTTTTAGACTACTTACAATAGACTCTGAGAGGCTGCATTATGTGTGATGCAGGGTTGTCGTACATACACGATACACCCTACCTACCTACCTACCTAGGTGGAGTGTACCGTAGCATATATAGATATTAGCTTTCCGCACGATATACATTATTTTAGTCAAGGTTTGGGTTAGATTTAGTTAGGTTCTTCTCTATAATACCAATGAAAAAGCTCATAGTTATTCAAAATTGCAAGTTTATTGGTTGTTACAAAGCAAATGGTTACATATGGTGTAAAACTAAACTTTGGAGGAGGAATGACTTTGGATGTTGAAGCGTGGCACTGCATGTCTTCAGCATACTTTTCATGAGATGGTACGTAACCACTGAGTCCTAATCGCAAGCATGAGCACATATGATCGTCAGTTGATCGATTGAGATATTTTTACTGAATTATCTTCATTTCAGAAAATGCAGACTCGCACAAGTAAGTTCACCCAAACATTGCCGTCAGTTGAGGAGCGATTTGCCTTAGATTCGGCAAATTTGTATCAGATGCTGTAGCTTTGAGATGTATATCTGATATAATCTGCACCAACTCATTTATAACATACAATGAGTTCATATTAAACTGACTTGCTATTTCAATGACATGTTGGGTAAGAAAGAATTTTTGACAATCATTCCTCTGAAGAGGAAGACCCGTGGCGAATATATATACTATCTGGATAAAAATACACAGATGGGCAGTGTTTGCCATATCGGTGGATTCGTCAAACTGTAAAAAAAGTATGTACATTTCATCATATTATGTTTCAGTTTATCTGCCATGTTCTGACTCCTGACTTCAATACGCCTTGTGACAGTCGGACGCGATAACTTAAGTTCTCTAATAGCAGACATGATTTCTGTTTTATCTTCAAAATCTCCTAAAAAAGTCTCACCTGCTTCAATCATTGCTTCCTTCACTACCGATCTATCTTCAGATCGTTTCTTATGTTTCGCCAATATATGAGATATTTTAAATGACGCGATCATACCAGCTCTTGATTGTTTGGCTGGTCTTGTGAACATGGTTTGTTCTTTTTTCAAACAAGATATCAAATCACGTACTTTTCGTTTTCTCAATTCACTTTGTGGCGGAAAATCCTTTATATAAATTTTATGAGCCGTTTTATGATGTCTCTCTAAGTTACGACGCTTAAGTATTGCAACTGCAATCGACAAATAAGACAAGTGCACATTCGCCATACAAAAGAAAAATTTTTCCTCCCAATCGTTATTAAAATGATACGTTTTAGATTTCTTCGCTGCACTCATTTTGTACTATTTACTAATAAACTTTGTATCGACTTAGTATTGCCTTCAAGTTACAATTCAGAATGACTTCAATTCCTGCAGGCGCAACATTTATATCGACGTGAACGAAAGTCTCGAATGTTCTCGTAAAACGCACCGCCAGAAATTTCTAGAAAAGCGGCATGAATAAAAAACGTGGCTTTTCTTTGACAAGTACCACGCGTTCCCTTGATGAAGCCGCCTTTTGCCGCTATCAGAGCGTTATTTCATTACGTAATCATTTTGTTAGTACCTATTAATTAAAAATTTTTCTTTTCGAGATCTAGTCAAAAAGAACTCGCGATCGACCGTTTGAGCACCCCTGAGGTATACCGATGTAGCTAGTATAAGAGAGTTATAGATCTCTGCGATTAGCGAAATTTTTAAGTGGAACCACTTCAGTTGTTGATCGATTTTATGATCACAACTACACAAATACTCAATGATAAGTAAACATTAGCGTTGAGCATCAATCCAATTGGATTTTCGGATTTGCCGAATACTTTAGGAGAAGCAGTAAATCTACAAGTGAAAAAACACCCATCTGATTTATTATAATCCTAATTTTAGGTTCGATTTAGCCCAGATGTAATTTCTGTCGAACACATAATAAAACAAGCGAATAGAGTTGAACCGAATGTTATTTATATCCCTCAGAACCTCATAATATGTCTGGAAAACCAATCCTCGGGAGAGATATATGGGAGATTGGGATCAATATTCACTTAACTTAATTACTTTATCTAATTCCCCACTCTTTGACATTATATAATTTAATATAACGGAACTCGCTAGAGGAGCGGACTCGGATGTGATATAAATGAGGCATTTCGACTTCAGGATACCGTATATGGAAAATAATAATTTCGAAAAGTAATAACGGAATTGAATTCCGTAGTAAAATGGAAGTACACTGCTTGGGCGATGGTCTCATTTAATCGCCTGTAGGTCATTGATGTTTAAGAATTGATTCAATTTTCGCTAATGCTCCAACCACACACAGATCAAAAGCTTTCAGGCATGCCGCAAGATTCCTTTTACCTATCCATCTATAAATTATACGTTTTATGGAGGAAGTTATCGGGATAAATTGAAGTGGGATTAAATATACAAGGTCTGCTCAAAAAAGATTACTTACTATTTCGAATGATGATAAAAAATTAAACTATGTTTCATACTATCACCAGAGTTTATTAAAATTCAGGATTGCAATTTTGGTCTCTCAACCATCTTCAGCTGACGACTGAACTAAAGTTTAAATTACATACATACATAAACAGGAAAATGAAAAAAAATAATAAGGCTGCAAAGAAGAGGTAATAAACGAATTATGTTGAAACATTTATTAATTTGATTGAGAAGGTAGTTACTTGATGAAAATCGATATACATATTTCAATGAATTGAAACTATGGTATTTTGATTTTCACTGTATTAACATAATTATTACACACTGTGGCTTGTGGCTTCATCAGATAGATACAAACTAATGAACAGAGTTATTCCTTATATATAAGTCTTATTTCCTACTTGATATTACAATAGCTACAAGGGATATGTTAGGAAACCCATCGGAGTTGCTTACTTTATGAATTGAAAAGATTGAGTAAAGGAGAAGGATTCAGATCTACTTGACTATTAAGTGACCTACCTGAATTCTTTGCTTTGTTAATCTCTAAAATTTCCGATAGATTGATATTTTATCTATTATTTTCATTGTGTAAAATTTTGCAATTATCTTTAAAGTTATGGTTTTCTTCGAGTAAGTGATTAGAATAATGGGAATCTAATTTATGATAATTGAAACTACGTTTGTGCTCGGATCATCTAACTTTGAAATTTCTGAAAGTTCTACCAATATAAATTTCATTATAATCCCCGCAAGAGTTTATAAACACCGGATTTATAACCTTTATCAATTTTAGATTTGCAGTTTTTTATGTCCGCCTAAGAATTATCAGTTCGGAATGCTATATTGAAATTATAATGCGAGCGGAATGATTTTAATTTCAGACTAGGATTATCAATATAATATAAGCTGTTGTATTTTGTGTTAGAACTTCTTATACTTAGAAATACTGCCTGGACTACTTTTTGAATTTTTTGCGTGAAATCATGTTCTCAACCATACTAGGACTGTAACCATTATTGACTGCTATTTGTTCAATTATATTTTGCTCTTTTATAAAATTATTTTGTGACATTGGGATATTAATGAGTCTATGTAACATACTATTGTAAGCAGCTACTTTATTTGGATAAGGATGCGTAGATGAGCTGTGAATAGTAATATCTGTATGCGGTGACATATGAAAGATACAAGAATCATGTTTGCCGTGAATTTTAGTAATAGTTAAATCCAGAAAGTTAATGGTGTTTTCTGTTTCTATCTCTAACGTGAATTTGATATTGTCGTGAATTTTGTTAATGAATGTTTTGAATGACTCTAATTGTCTGTTTGTGCCAGTGAAACACCAAATGATATCGTCGACATATCTAAATCAATAAATAAAGTACTTGAATAACGGATGTTCTTGGATAGTTTTTTCAATATTATTCATAGAGGATTACCCATGATTGAACCTTTTTTACTATTATATAGTACTCCACTGAAACTAAAATAATTCTGTTCCAACCAAATTTCTGAAAGTTGTAAGATTTCTGATTGAATTACTGGATTGACTATCAATTTGAAGAGCGTTGTTGATGAGTTTCACTGTATCACTAGGTGGAACACTATGGAAGAGATTTACTACATCCCGTGATTGCGGGTTGTCAATGAAAAGTTTATATTTTTGGTTGGTAGGTACCTAACAACAAAATAAGAAAATATAAAAAAAAATATAAACTTTTCATTGACAACCCGCAATCACCCAAACTTTACTCCCTCGTCAAATTCCATAAAACAGGGCATCCCCTTATGTCATGAAATGTAATAAACCTCTTCCCTAGTATTCCACCAAGTGATACAGTAAAATTCATCAACAACGCTCTTCAAATTAATAAAGTCAATCCAGTAATTCAATCAGAAATGTTATACCTTTTAGAAATTTGTTTAGTACAAAATCATTTTAACTTCAATGGAGTATTATTTTTTCAAATTATCCATGAAAAGTACAGCGAGTAGAGAACTCAGAGGATTACCTATGATTAAACTCTTTGTACTGTTACATAATACTCCATTGAAGTTGAAATGATTTTGTACTAAACAAATTTCTAAAAGGTATAACATTTCTGATTGAATTACTGGATTGACTTTATTAATTTGAGGAGCGTTGTTGATGAATTTTACTGTATCACTAGGTGGAACACTAGGGAAGAGGTTTACTACATTCCATGACATAAGGGGATGCTCTGTTTTATGGAGTTTGACGAGGGAGTAAAGTTTTGGTGATTGCGGGTTGTCAATGAAAAGTTTATATTTTTTTTATATTTTGTTATTTTGTTGTTAGGTACCTAGCAACCAAAAATATAAACTTTTCATTGACAACCCGCAATCACGGGATATAGTAAATCTCTTCCATAGTGTTCCACCTAGTGATACAGTGAAACTCATCAACAACGCTCTTCAAATTAATAGTCAATCCGGTAATTCAATCTTACACCTTTCAGAAATTTGTTTAGAACAGAATTATTTTAGTTTCAGTGGAGTATTATATAATAGTAAAAAAGGTTTAATCATGGGTAATCCTCTATGAATAATATTGAAATATCTATCCAAGAACATCAGTTATTCAAATTCTGTGCTGTTTCACTGGCACAAACAGACAATTAGAGTCATTCAAAATATTTATTAACAAAATTCACGATAATATTAAATTCACGTTAGAGATAGAAACAGAAAACTCCATTAACCATCTGGATTTAACTATTACTAAAATTAACGACCAACATGATTTTCTATCTTTCATAAGCCACCACATACAGACATTACTATTCATAGCTCATCTACACATTCTTATCCAAATAAAGTAGCTGTTTACAATAGTTTGATACATAGACCCTTTAATATCCCAATTTAACAAAATAATTTTATAAAAGAGCAAAATATAATTAAACAAATAGCAGTCAATAACGGTTACAGTCGTAGTATGATTGAGAACATGCTTTCACGTAAAAATTTCAAAAGCAATTCAGGAAGTATTTCCAAGTATAACAAGTTCTAACACAAAATACAACACCTTAACTTTTATTAGTAATCCTAGTCTAAAATTAAAACCATTCCTCTCGCATTATTATTTCAATATAGCATTCCGAACTGATAATTCTTTAGACGGACATATCAAAACTGCAAACTTAAAATTGATGAAGGTAATAAATCCGGTGTTTATAAACTGTCTTGCGGGATTTTAATAAAATTTATATTTGCAGAACTTTCAGAAGTTTCAAAGTTAGATTATCCGAGCACAAACGTAGTTTCAATTATCATAAACCAGATTCCCATTATTCTAATGACTCACTCGAAGAAAACCATAACTGTAATGATAATTTCAAAATTGAAATAATGAATGAAAATAATAGACAAAAACTCAATGTATGGGAAATTTTAGAGATTAACAAAGGAAAAAAGATACACTAGTCTCAGATACACCGGCGAACTCTCTAACAAAATCAGTAACTACTTTTTCAAATTGAACATAACTACTTCATTCTCAAGCGGCCCCAACTTAAGCAGATTATTATTCAATGCCAAACAAAAGAACGATAAATTCAAGCAATCAGGAATTTATCAAATCAAATGCAATGAATGTCAGGTAGCCTATGTCGGACAAACAGGGAGAAGTTTTGAAGCTAGATTCAAGGAACATATTTCCTCAGATAAAAATTCGCCAATATTTGAACACATAAAATCAACTAACCATTCGATATCATTGAACAATCTTAAAATCCTTCATAAATGTAACAATGGGAGAGAGATGAATTTGTTGGAAAGTTTGGAGATTAACATACTATGTAACAACCTACAATTCATTACCCTCAACAGCCAACTAGAGCATAATGGATCTCCACTACTCAATATTAAATTTAATAATAAATTAAAATAAATTTCATTCTGTACTACATTACTACACTAGAAAATGACCGTAGGGTCGAAACCGGTCGTAATTATTGAATAAATTGTGGAAAAGTGACAAAAGTGTCTCATTTCAATGGCGCTTGATCCATGGAAATCACTAAATCTATAAAACGATCCCCTAGTACTTAAACAGAAATTATATTTTCAACAATACTGTGATCCTTTTCACTATGCCGCACCAGGTTGCCAAGGTATTACAACACATCGTACTTCCCTACCAAAAACCTCGAGGTAAGTGAATTGATTGATTAATTCGCGCACGTGCTAAGTATTATAATCTCAATAGATAAAAATTTGTGAAAATTACTTTCATCATACACAAAGAGTTTTCAAATTAGGTATCGCTCGAACCCTTTGCCATATTCAACTTTCAGGAATTGAAGCGCATATTCGTAGGGGGTTGTTCGTAAAAGTCCTAAATAAACGTCAAATTATCATTCTATTTTCCCGAAACACGTTTTACAAAGTGGCTCGTTTGAGCTGGAGCCCCTAGTAGATTAGTGAATTTTGTTGTATATCGCAGAATGATGAGCGATATAGATGATATCCTCTTTAAGATGAGACTAAAAATTTTGCAGAAGATACAACTTGTAATTTCATAGATATTGAACCGATATTTCAAACTCCAGATCGAATACTAAGCTAAAATTTTTACGGACATCCACTTCATTCTTTCGATTTTCAGTTCAAATTTTCGGTTATAATATAACTCTACATCTTCGTATCTGAATGCAAAAGCGGTAAGAGGAATAAAGTACTTCTCTGCTTTAATATATGATACATATCGATTTTTCTATTTTAAAATCATCCTCATATATCCTGAAAAACCGTTCAGCGTCAAATATACCCTGCTAATACCTAATGAGAATCAGAAATTTATTTTGGGGAGCATTTCGACCAGAATTGGCTACCGAAACTTCTGATATTAATTCAGGAAACTGGCAATTCCCCAAAATAGTTTATATGTAATCTTTCCGAAACTTTAATACGGAACCCTCGGCAAAATTTGAAATGGAAAATTGCACTCTGAATTAACCATTTCATGCTTTTTAGCCTTGCTAATCAAAAAGTGATTTTATGAATATTTTTGAAATAATTCTCTTCATGTTACATCATTCAAGGTTATTGACAACGAACGTTATTTTAACTGTATTGATATTCGGAAGGGAGAAGGACTTTTTTAACTATGGTGGAAGAGTTTGGAACAGAAGTTTCATATGGTTTTCGTCGGGTATAGTAAACAGGGTGCTTCAACGAAAACTAAACAGAGGCTATATCTACCAAGATATTCATTTCTGATCAAAACGCAAAAACAAGTTAATTTTTGTTTCAAGGGGGACTACTTTTGGGGTACAAAACTTGCCTGAAATATCAACCTCCTAAGCGGGGGTTGCAATCCTTGAACATTTTGAATAGGGAAGATGGGCCGAGTGATGACTCAAAAGAAAGGTGGTATCTTTGTCTACATTGCCTTGAACGAATTTCCATTTTTAATTGAAAACTGTAAAAGATACAGGGTGAGCAACTGAAAGATAGGGCAGACTATTTCCTGAGACTATTCAAGTTTCAGTGAGGTAAAATGGAACAGATCCATGCTGATCAATGGCAGTCATCATCAAGTACCATCCTCATCTCGAATTTCAACCCCTGGAGCAGGGGTGACAACCCTTGAAAATTTGGAAGAGGGTAGATCGGTCGAGTGATAACTCGAAAGAAAGGTATTATCTTTGTCTGCATCCCCGTGAACGAATTTTCATTTTTGATTGAAAACTGTAGAAGATACAGAGTGAGCTTCTTTAACTCCTATGGAATTCAAATAGAATAGAATTATTGCGAGCAGTCATGAAGGCAATCGAAATTCTTTACTTGAAAGGTTTCACTGGATCGAAAAATTATCCTTGCTCTAAGGATTGAAATTCGAGATGAAGTTAATTTCGGAAGATGACAGCTTTTGATCTAAAATGAATCTATTCCAGTTTTTCGCACTAATACTCCAATAGTCTTGGGGCGATAGTCTTCTCTATTTTTCAGTGGCTCACTCTGTATCTTCTACAGTTTTCAATCAAAAATGAAAATTCTTTCACGGGAATATAGACAAAAATTATTCCTTTCTTTCGAAATCTACCCTCTTCCAAATTTTCAAGGGTTGTGACCCCTGCTCCAGGGGTTGAAATTCGAGATGAGGATGGTACTTGATGATGACTGCCATTGATCAGCACGGATCTATTCTATTTTACCTCACTGAAACTTGAATAGTCTCAGGCAAATAGTCTTCCCTATCTTTCAGTGGCTCGCCCTGTATCTTTTACAGTTTTCAGTTAAAAATGGAAATTCTTTCAAGACGATGTAGACAAAGATACCACCTTTCCGTTGAGTCATCACTCTTCCCTATTCAAAATGTTCATGGATTGCAACCCCCGCTTAGGGAATTGATATTTCAGGCACGTTTTGTACCCCAAAAGATGTCCCCCTTGAAACAGAAATTGACGCGTTTTGATCAGAAATGAATATCTTGGTAGATATAGCCTCTGTTTAGTTTTCGTTGAATTGCCCTGTATAGGGAAATTAAGAAAGAAAGATTCGCCTTCTATCAGATCTATGGAATACCGAACAATTAATTCTAAAATATTTATCAGAGGATACAGTCGTTAGAAGTAAAACTGAAGTATCTGAGTAGGTATATGAATAAATAGTTATACTAACCGATATGGATTTACAGTAATAAGAGAATACAGGTTTACGGTAAATGAGTCTGAAAATGTATCTGTACTTTCAGGAGCGAGAGCTTTGCTTAAACCGATTACAAGGAATACATGGTTATTCGCAGGGAGCACGACGAAAGCGACATCTGATGGTAGCGTAAAATCATGCTCGGCAATGGTATGACATGTGAAAGATCCGTATAAATAACAGTGAATTGTTTCAAAAAATGAATTTAAAAATAAATATGTGTTACAAAAATCTGTGATCGTGTTTTTTAAATTGAAAAAACTCATTACGATGGAAAAAGTGTGTATAAAAAATTAAGGAAAAAAAATTCTTTGAAAACAAGCTTTTATTTAAATGCGCTAAAAAGAAAAAAAATAAACTTTTGCACTAAAACTTTTACCGTTAATTCATAACGTCATTTCAAATTTAACACATTTGACACAATTTATATGTTATAATATAAAAGCTTGTCGCGAGATATAAGTACTCGTATTTACTTTATCAGTTTGAAATATTAACAGGTAGGCCTAACATATAAATTGTGTCAAATGTGTTAAATTTGAAATGACGTTATAAGTTAACAGTAAAAGATTTAGTGTGAAAGTTAATTTTTTTCTATTTAGCGCATTTAAATAAAAGGTTTTAAAGAATTTTTTATACTTAATTTCATTTTTAGTTATTTTTAGCAATCTTTCATTTGGTACCCATATTGTAGGAACGAATAAAAGAAAATTATCCGCCATTTCGTTTTGCATTAAGAATAATTGGTCCACCGCCTTGTTGGATTTAGAATGACGTCACATAGTTAATCATGCATTGTCATCCAAACTCAACGTGTATACAAAATTTCAGCTCAGTTGGTTGAGATCAAGTGCCTTAAAATTGAGTTTTAAGATTTCACCCGAACATACAAACATACATACATTGCAAGTTTAATAAAAGCTTGTAAATATGTTTATAAATAACAAAAAGGAGTTTTTAGAATCCCATGGGATTAACCTGTGAAATGTAAACAAATTTAATACATGACAACTGCAATAATGAAAATTACAAAAAGTGTTGATTGTTAATATGATTTCCAGAAATAAAATGAAAAATTAATGGCAATGTAATTGCGAATCGAAATTTGAACATACTAGTTGCATTGTTACTGAATAATGTTACACACTACTTTGTTTTTTCTTTTAACATCATTTATCCATTCATTTCTTCCATCCATTTATTTCCACTTGGCCTCTGGAAATGTGTAAAATTTACATTTACTGTTTCTGTTACTGTATTTTTGCTATCAACAACACAACAACTATTATGGATCATTTTTATTTAATGTTAACGTGTTTATTTATGATAAAAGCATGATTTAACGATAATTTGACCACATCAAGCGCTGTGATCGATTCAGCTGTCCCCACTATATACTCTGCTCCCTGCCAATATGTTGGTTATCTTGATCAGAATACAAAATGCTCGGATATAATGGCGGTTTCTAATGAAGTGGATGAAAACGCTGCAAAAAATTCAATCGAAATCGAAAAGAGAAAAAGTCATTCAAGGTTGGGATTCCCATTAAAAATGAGAAGCTATTGAGGGACCTCGATTTCTGGCCCGAAAACGTAGTACCTAATCGTTATTATTTTCCGGTGCTGATGGAATATCAACCCAATCTGGTGAAATCAACAACAGTCAGCATTCTCAGAACGGTTCTACAAACCTTCAGGTACTTTAACCTCTGCTGATTTAAGTTTTATGTTTATCATATCTACATTGGTTTTCGGAGCCTCAAATTGCATTTTTTAATTTCCAAGGCTATTCTTTGTTCAGTTGTTTTTGTAGATCTGATCATATTCACGGGGGTGTGGTAATTTATGTAGCCAATAACAACGACAGAACACAGAAATACACAAATAGACGTTTGGCACTGGTGGAACAACCGGATATATCAACTGAAGATGTGAGAGTAGCCTTGTCTAACATGAAAAATGGAAAAGCGTTCGGAATAGGGAAAAAACATGTAGAATTATTGAAAGCTGCTCGTAGCGGAATGCTAGATGTTTTAACACAACTATTCAATTAATGTTCAAGAGGAAATGAGCCACCAATAGACTGGAGAAAAGCTGTAATATCCTCGATTTTAAAAAAGGGGAGCAGGCGTGCTTCCGATAACTACAGAGGTATTAGCGTTATATGCACAGTCGCAAGATTTTACGGAAATGTGCTGAAAACAAAGATAGATATTCAGATCTCGGAATAAGAGAAACAGAACGGATTTGGCGCCGGCCGTTCGTGTATCGATGGAATCATCGTCTAAAAAGATTTGATTGAGAAGAAACTTGATCGAGGTAGAGCAGTGTACCTCATCTTTATTGCAGAAGGCCTATGACACTATCCCGCTAAGTAAGTTGTGGGATTGCTTGTTGAAAGGTGGTGTCGGTCACACTTATGTCAACGCAGTCAAAAAACTTTATTGTGGATGCACAAGCATGGTAAAGATGGGGTGTGAGATCTCTCAAGAGTTTATAGTGACGAAGGGCTTAAGACAAGGTTGCTCCCTATCACCAACACTATTCAAGATCTTTTCTCAAGAAGTCTTATCCTCATGAAAGAGAAAATGTCATCTGATGGGCATCCCGATAGGCGACAGCACACTATATACACTCCTATTTGCCGACGATCAAATGATATTAGCAACAGATCAAGATAATGCAGCCTATATGTTTCGCAAGTTGGAAGAGAGGTACAATAAATGGGGTCTGGCAATCAATATAAAAAAGACTGAATTCATGGTTGTGGGCGATGAAGATGGAGTTGACTTTGACGTCGGAAAATATAAACTGAGAAATAAAAAATCTTTAAAATATTTGGGAAATGCATTCAGTAAAATGATTCAGATTTCCAACAAAATAGGACAGGGAAGAAATGCTATTCGTCAACTGAACTCCATACTTTGGTGCCCTAATATCTAAGGCAAGACTAAATCAAATATATACAAAACAATCATAGAAAGTATATGTACCTACGAAGCGGAGATATGGGAGCTATCCAAAAGGAATATTCAGCGACTACTGGTCCTTGTAATGGACTTCTGAAGAAGAGCTGTGGAATCTCGAAATGAGAGCATGTAAGAAACGAAGGGATAAGACAGATTATGAAGGTAGATCGAAATATAATAGACACCATAGAAAACAAAAGACTATCTTGGTACGGAAACCTACAACCTTTAGAAGAATGCAGATTGCCTAAAAACATTTTCAAATGGATGCCACCAGACCGCCGCAAACGTGGCAGGCCCCCATTAAATTGGAAAAAAGATGTTGAAAATGCCATGAGGGCAAGAGGCCTGGAAGAAGGAGACTGGGCTGACAGAAGGAAGTGGCGCTGGGAAGCGAAAAACGACTAGGGTCGTAGAGACTAGATACATATATATATATATATATATATATATATATATATATATATATATATATATATATATATATATATATATATATATATATATATATATGGGGTTTTACCCCGACGAGTTGCCCATATATCTGTTCATGCAATCAATCTGATTTCATGAAAAATATAAATCCCCACCCAGTTATTAATACCATTGCCAGGCAATGATTATAATCAAAACATATCCTGGAATAATTATATATTAGGATAACGTTAAATGTTATGAGAATATATCAATCTACCAGAATATATACATACTATAGCATCATCAGACAATGATATCAATGTACCAACGAGTAGTGTCAGAGGCTTTCTCCCCGGAAAAATCCAGTGTACGGACCTTAATCAAGTAACACTGAATGATACTCATTAATAGTTTCCTTTGTGTGAAGTGGTGAACGATCGAATAGAATACTGCTCTGAATATAAATATGACAAAATTGTCAGTTGTACATTTATACAAACAAATAAATAAAATATGAAATGAGATTCTGAGCAGAATAAACTAAAGAGAAAACCTATGACTCTACCTCATTATTTTTTCGGAAAGAAACCTACGAAGAATATTACAAGATTTGATGACTGTTATCTTTTGTAACTGTTGAAACAAATTTTTCTTCAGACCCAAAATCTCAGTACTTTTGTGTAGATTTCTAGGAATAACACCTGTTGTGGAAATAATAATCGGTAGAATAAATATTTTCTTCATTTTTCACATTTTTAATCTCGTCGCCAAGCATCATATATTTAGAAATTTTTCATTGTATTTATTTTGTATATTATGTGTGTGGGGTATAGCAATGTCAATTTTATATGTTATTTGATTCTGTTTATCATTAAGAATAATATCTGGTCTATTGTGTTTTACAGCTCTGTTGCAAAGAATTGTTTTATCAAAATAAAGTTTATATTTGTCATTTTCACAAATAATCTCAGGTTCAAATTTCTTTCTTTTGGGAATTTGGTCATGTTTAATTCTAGTTAAAATGAATAATATTAGCGACGGCATTATGTCTTTCTAAATAATCTGTTGAAGCAGGGACTGAGCAAGATGTTAATATATGAAAAACTGTTTCTGAAGAACAGAAACATCTACGGCAAGAATCATCTATATTTTGTTTGATGATGTGTTTTCTATAATTCCTCGTGAAAACAACCTGATCCTAGATCGCAATCGCCAAGCCTTCTGTTTCAGCAAACAATTCTCCAGATACTAACCATTTATTCGATGCGATTTCATCCATATAATCATTTTTCAATTCTTTAGGGTGCTTTCCGTGTAATTTCTTCTGCATCCAATTTTCTCTTTTAGAATTATCATCAAATATATCAAAATCTACCTTTTGCATTGTCAAGTTCAGAGGTGTAAGATTATAATCTGAAGCAACAACAATATCATGTAATTTAGACGTTCTCTGTTTATCATGAAAATGGGAACGTAGATGGAAAATCTGTTTACTATGAAGATTATTCAAATCAGTTAATCCACGACCTCCAAGATGTCTAGGTAGTGTAACTCTCTGAACAGCTGACTTTGGGTGGTGCTTATGATATTTACAAAGCATTTTCCTCGTTTGACATTGTAATTCATTTAGATCAGTTTTAGACCATTTAATAATTCCAAAAGAAGATGTAAGAATAGGAACTGCATACGAGTTGATAGCACTGAAAAGGTTTTTACTAGTTAAATGACTCTTGATGATAATTCTAAGTCTTTTGTAGTATGAACTTCTAATATTTTCTTTAGTGCTGCTATGGTTAATTGTCTTCTCTTGACAGAATCTGAGATATTTATATGTATCTCCTTGATGCATTGGCTCGATTTCGATATTGGAAATCTTTATATAATCAGAGGTGATCTTTCATTTTCAATAGAAAGATTTTTACGTTTTGGAAGCCCAAATTTCATATAAATACCATTGGAATAGTTGAAAGTAATCTCAAGTGGACTTTTAAATGAGATCTGGTTCCAGTATATAATTTAATATCATCTAAATGAATTAAGTGGCTTAATTTGAATTCGGTTGATAGACTCTTTATTTTGAGCCGAAACTAGTAGCATTCAATTTATGGGATAATGGATTAAGGCAAAGACAAAACCAAAGAGCACTTAAAGAATCACCTTGAAAAATGCCTCTTTTGATTGGAATTACTTCGGATTTTAACGATTGTTTTGAAATATTTAAATGAAGATTGGTTCTCCAATTTTTCATTACAAATTCAAGAAAAAGACGAAGTGTCTTATCAATTTTATAAATTTCAAAAATTTCTTGAAGCCATGAATGGGAGGACTATCAAAAGCCTTTTGGTAATCACTGAAGGCTGTATGAATATGGTGTTTTTTCTACAACCTTTTTGTTGTTCGGAAAGAATATTATAATTCTCCAAATATATATATATATATATATATATATATATATATATATATATATATATATATATATATATATATATATATATATATATATATATATATATGTATAACACAATAGTGCAACCAAGCAGGATGCCGAGAAACGAAGCGGCAGACTGCAGTTTCGCCTATCAACTCCAGAAAGGACGCACCTCGTACATACGTACGAGAGTCGCCCTCTATGGACCGACACGGCGAACCCGCTACCGGACTTCGAGTAACATACGAACAGTAACAAACAGATGTGGAAACGTTAAAAATTCCAAACATTTGGGAGACATCTTTCGCCGTTTCGTGAATCACATTAACGGTAGAAAACGTGCGAAATAATCCCGCTGGAATAGTGCTATGCTTCCGAGATAACCCTCCGTCATATATATATATATATATATATATATATATATATATATATATATATATATATATATATATATATATATATATATATATATATATATATATGTATGTATTTAAAGGATGATTTGCAAAAGTTGTTGCTGACTACCTTCGCCATGAATCAGAACTGAAAAGTTCTACAGGTCCGCTTCAACAGTCTATTTCTAATTTTTTCATTGAAGTAGGATTTCGCTTTATCAAACGTTGAGTGCCTGAAAGGCACATATTCAGCTTCAGTTTCATCTGCTGGGTATATCTTCTCATTTTAGAAGCTCTGTTTTTAGCTGTGACAGCTTTTTGACAGATTCATTGAACCACTTGATGAAAATTTCCCATATTTTTCTAACAAGTAAAAAAACAGCTTCCTGATGATGACCTAACCGATCGAAATTAGGAACGAAATGGATCAGAATGATCATTGATTTAAATATGACCGTAGATGTCACGAAGTAATTCTTGTTAGGGATAGAAATATCCGGTATAACCAGTTTTCTGGGGACTGAATTTTTCTTAAAGTATCATTTTCTTCATTATTAGTTCTATTTCAATTTCTATGAGTTTTCTGTTCCATTGTTCCCAAGTATTCTTTGGTGTTGGTGCATTACTGGAAATGAATCTTCAATATATTTAAACTTCGAAATAAATTTCAATTTTCGCTTGGTGTGCTGATTACTTTGCGCAGTGTAGTTAGTATCAATGAAAACACCATTACATCAAGTTCATCATGAATTGTTATCTAATTAGTTACCAACTAGCATTTGTAAGGACTATATCAAAAGTATTCGCTGGGCAACATAATCACAATAAAAAAATATGAATTCTCATTGTTTAGTTATGTAAACAGTATGAACGATTACAGAATTATCAGCATCACAAAGCTTTAACGCGACAAATTTTGAAGGAAAGTGTTTCATTAATGGTGACTTTAAACCCAACTCGCTCAATTTCCTAATGGAAGAATTGTAAGGTTTTATTCTCAGACAAACTCTTTGTTACTGAAACAGAAAGAAGATCGTTTGAGGATGCGATGAGCGGAAGAATGCCTTCGTACAATTACATTTTTATCACTCACAAACAAGTTGAAGTTAGCAATTCCATCGTCGCTGTCGATAGATGAATGTCAATTCACATTCTTTTATTGAATTTCCATTAAAAGAACTTTCGAATAGATCCAGAAGTTCGAAAGCAATGGTTTTAGTTTATCTAGTTTTCAACATTCGGAGCAGATAATACGAAAATACAAAATAGGTAGATTATTGAGTTGTGATGAATGTTACTTATCATACTAACTAATATAAATATTCTTGACTTGAAATCTAGAGATCACATTTATAATATTAGCGAGATATACTGGGTGATTCACCAGTGGCGTGGTGCTTTGTAGCTCGTACACTCTTGAAGATTTCATTTTTGTTCGAACGGTAATTTATTCAGAAAGTAAAAATCTGCTTCAGCAATTTATTTTGAAGTAAACAGGGGTGGGAGGTTTTTTCAGATTAGAAGACCACTTTTTTGTTCAAGATTCAGGAGCGGCCTAAACTCTGCTGTAATGTCTTTAAGTAATAAGTTTTTTTGGTGAGTAGTTTCGTCACAATATTTCTTTTTCTGTGAAAACTCATGAACATAGGCTCTCACATCATCGCATGCTCCTTCGGCCAGAGAGGATACATACTTTTTTCCTTTCGTTTTCTTATTGCACAGAAGTTTTTTTTTCTGTAATGATTCAAGTAGTATAAAATGAAATCTAAACAAGATAATTCTTTCAACGAATGATATAATCAAGATGATTAAAACATAAATCGAGATACGTGTACGAAATGATTTTGAAGGTTACAAGGCCGAAAGTTATTTCACAGAAGAATTTGAAAGTTGAAAATCAATCAAAACAAGAACATGAAAACACTGGAATTTGAATTGTGGAGGCCGTTACTTGATGTAGATCCATGATATAAATGAGGTAAAAACACAAGGTTTAACTTTGATCTACACTTTATTTGAAAAAATTCGACGACGTTTCGCTGACACAGCAGCTTTATCAAGAATGAAAAATAGAATGAAGAGTATGGTATTATAAACAAATCGTAGAACAAGTTGGATGAATAACAGGAAAATCCACACCGAGCCATTGTACAGTTAGTATGAAAGGTAATAAAACTAATTGAACAAGTTAAGTAGGGGTGAAAATTCACATCTACCTTAGTCGTATCTTACGTTACAGCCCCAGCCGTGAAATTGTCGCACTACCTTATAGATATCATTAAAATTATTGTTCATTCAAATCAAAATTTTCTATAAAAATTCATTCGAATTGATAAATAACATAAAAACGTTAACCTACCACCTAACGCAAAACTTATTTCGTTTGATGTTGAGAATTTATACCCAAGTGTTCCTCCAGGTGATGTCAGAATATTAATCGAAAACATGTTGAATTCGAATCATGTTAACCACATAATCAAATCAGAAATATTGAATCTGTTGGACGTTTGCATTGAACAAAATTATTTTTCTTTCAACAACATCTATTACAGTAGTGAAAATGGTTTGATCATGGGAAATCCTTTGAGTCCACTTTTAGCAGAGATTTTTATGAATAATATTGAACAGAAAATTCATACACATCCACTCATTTCCAAATTTCTTTATTGGTATAGATATGTTGACGACATCTTAGTATGTTTCATTGGAACTACTCGTCAATTAGACTTATTTGTTAATTTCATTAATTCCATCCATTTGAACATTAAATTCACGATAGAAATTGAACAGAACGATTCCATAAATTTTTTGGACTTAAAAATCACAAAACAAAATAATAATCATGTTTTTTCGGTCTTTCGTAAACCAACACATACTGATACAATTATACATAACTACTCATTACATCCCATTCAACACAAAGTTGCAGCTTTGAACAGCATGGTACATCGGTTACTCAATTTACCTTTATCAGTAGAAGATTATAATAAAGAGTTAAACATCATCAAACAGATAGCCATTAATAATTCATATAATCCGGATATGATAGACCTAATCATTCGTAAAAACTCTATCAAAAGCAATAAATGAAGTATATCCTATTCATAAAGACTATAAAATATTCAACAGTTTAACATTCTGCGGTTCTGCAAGTACAAATATTAAATCCTTTCTTGTCAAACAAAATCTTAATATAGCTTTCAAAACTTCTAATAACCTAGGTAAACATATTAAAAATAATAAATCTCGTGTTGAAAAATCAAGTAAATCAGGAATCTATAAACTCAATTGCGGTTCTTGTGATAAAATTTATATCGGTAGGACCTATAGGAGTTTTGGCATAAGAACATCTGAACATAAACGTAGCTTCGACAAAAATAAATCTGATTCAAATTATTCAAACCACCTAATAAAAGAAAACCATTCATTCAATAAAAACTTTGACATATTACATATAAAATCAAAAAGTTCAAAATTAGATCTCCTAGAAGCATTAGAAATAAATAGATACAAACATTCGGACAAGCTTTTGAATGAACAGGTAGATTTGAATTACTCACCCCTACTTAACTTGTTCAATTAGTTTTTATTACCTTTCATACTAACTGTACAATGGCTCGGTGTGGATTTTCCTGTTATTCATCCAACTTGTTCTACGATTTGTTTATAATACCATACTCTTCATTCTATTTTCATTCTTGATAAAGCTGCTGTGTCAGCGAAACGTCGTCGAATTTTTTCAAATAAAGTGTAGATCAAAGTTAAACCTTGTGTTTTTACCTCATTTACACTGGAATTACTTATCTAAAGAGTGGAAATGCTTCTATCGGTGTAATGGGGCTTTAGAAAGAAGCAGTTTTCCAGTAATCCACTTATCAAGATAGGACATTGTTCTCTAATATATGTTATGTCTAAAAAGTATTTGTCTTCGTTAAAATATAGCTTCTCCCAACAAAAGTATTTTGGTTCAAATACAGCTTCTCCCAAGAAGTACTTCCGTTAAAACACAGCTTCTCCCAAAAAGAGTATTTTGTTTAAAATACAGCTTCTCCCAAAAAGAGTATTTTTTTAAAACACAACCTCCCCCAAAAAACTTGTATATATTGAGCGAATACGAGCTTTAGTGTCACAAAAGTCCAAATTCCTAGACTATAATTCCAAAGGTGTAAAACTCAAAATCTTCGCAGAAAAGTTGTAGTTGAGAGGCAGCAACCAGAAATAAATAAATCATGCGTAGGAGAGGCACGGAGCACAATACCACAAGAACTACTAGTAGTACACGAAACAATAAGTGGCGACTCACACACCATGTAATACCAGTTTTACACGGTCAGAATGACAATGCACAAAAGCTAAATGATGAAATGGTAGCGTGTTAATCGAAAGTGACATTTTACACGCTACAGCCCAATGAATTGATTTCCAGGACCTCCGTCTTGCGATGGACCAACATACAATTGGCCTTTAGTAAAAATTTGTTTTCGTAGGTCAATCCCTACTAATTCGAAGGTTTGAAAGACATATCTATAATAGTTAGACATATACTGTCGCGGTATTTTTTGTAGATAATTATGTTTTCTGTAAAGTCGTAGTACATTTTTTCGTTCTATAATCAATAGTTTTCGCAGCGCACGCGATGTAAGAAAGTTTTTTGGTAATTTATTTTCCACACCTTGGGTTACATACATTATTGGAGTTTTAGTATGGATCCCTGACTTTTTGAAAATTTAATATGGCTATCTTCACCAGAGATAGTCTAGCATTACAACAGTGAAAGAATTTATCAAATCGGTCAAGTAGTTTTGGAGACTATTCAATGCAAACAAACAAACAAAAAACAATCAAATCATTCCTCTTTACAATGCGCATACCACAAAAATTGTCGCATCACTGGCTCGATCGCAGTTTCTTTTTCAACATATGTTTTTGGACATATTAGGGGAAAAAATCTTATCTATATAGTAACATTTGTTTCTATATGATCTCAAACACGTCTGAAACAAGAATGAGTTTATTTGACTATCTGTATTCATTCAATTTCTTCCGGTTTCACGCTAAAATAATGCTGTGTTTCTTGTAGGTTTTCGAATCTTTGAATTTATTGTAATGGCTGCTGAACGTCCTGGATGCTATTTGAGTGATCATGATGTGATAAGAATTGTAATACTTCTAGAGGAGGGGCGAGGCCAACGTGGCTAACTTGTTGAATGTTAACCAAAGCACTATTTCAAGAGCAATTAATCGGTACCACAAAACAGGGGAATATGGAAGAAGAGCCGGAAAGGAAAGAAATCGGATAACTTCTCCAGTTGATGATCGTTGGCTTCGTTTAACTGCACTAAGAATTCGGCACTGTACGGCTAGAATTCTACAAAATAAACTTTATTTTCCAGAAATGTGTTCATTGCAAATTGTTAGAAACAGGCTTAAAGGAAAAGATATCAGACCAAGGGTGGCTTCTACCGGCCCGCGTCTCACCAGAGAGCATCGAGTCGCAAGACTTCAGTTTTCGAGGGGACAGGCAAATTGGGGTATTCCAGAATGTTCGAATGTTCTCTTTTCTGACGAGTCCAGGCTCTGTCTTGTATCAAATGATAGACGCATGCCTGTATACAAACGACCTGGGGAACGGTATCAGCAATGCAATATCCGGCAAACCGAAAACGAGGGGGCTCAGTAATGGTGTGGGGAGGCATTTCTTTCCGTGGTCCAACTGAGTTAGTCCTAGTGAATAATAGAAGAATGACAGCGGCCAGATACATCGCAGATTTCTTTGAACCCCATGTTGTACCCTTTGGACCATTGATTGGCGAAAACTTCATTTGTATACATGATAATGCTCGGCATCATGCACCTAGAGTATTTACAGAATTTCTGCAAAATGCCGAAATTGAAATTTCAAAAAGGCCAGCTAGAAGTCCTGACTTGAATCCCATAGAACATGTTTGGGACAACATGGGGTGGCAAATTCAGCAACGTAGGATGCCTTGTAGAACACTTCAACAACTAGAAAATCTGAATTTTGGAACTCAGTGACTGAAGAGTACATCGAAAATTTGTTTGAGGGGCTTCCGAGACGTATACTGGCAGTATTTAGGGCCCGGGGAGGGAACACTCGATTTTGAAAATGGTTAGTAACCATTCGATGCTAGTTGATGAGTCTCTTCGCGAATGTTTGAAGATGGTAGAATTTTTTAATTTTTCATTAACTCAAAAATTGTTGATATTTTTCATTAACTCAAAAATTGTTGATATTTTCCATCATAAACTAATCTCCTCTGAAGGATATTTTCTTATTTTCACTTCAGAAAGTTACCAAGCGACTCTTGAATGACCAACCAAAAAGTTTATATAGTATTGTCGTCAAAGTAGGGTGATGCGACAATTTTTGTGGGAAGAGTATTGAATATAGACAAATCATTCTGTAAAAAACGAGTCTATATATGATGAACTTCTGCATGTAGTGACAATTATGGGATTGATGTTGAAGGTACTGACGAATCTATTTTAAATTTCTTCGCTTCATCCCTCATAACAGTTTAAACGTTTCACAATTCACGCCTCTCGTTCTCGAAGACATTAGGTGTTACTAGTCAGCATTCTGTCACAACCTTCCTACGCAATTCGTTCGAAGTCTGTGGTTGCGTAGCGATTTTGAACGAACCCATAAAAAATAGAGAGGATTCGAATCCGGTGATCTTGTTGGTCACTCTAAAGGTCTCCTTCACCAATGCAGCCCCTAGAATATTAAAAAATTTGTTGGAATGCAATTGATCTTCTGACATAGTGGAATCGTTTTTCCGGAATTTTGGGATAAATCAATTCTCGTAGCATTTACTGATAATTTACTCCATTGTGATTATCCTCGATAGGAGCTGTCTACAAGATGGTTTCCGTAGAACACTTTGCAAGCATTTTATTTGCATGTAATTTTTCTTTATGTATGTGTTTCCCTATATGAGTTAGAATTCTGTGTGTCCCAGTATCGGAAATTGCATTTGTTCTCCTCTCCATTGAACATGAAAAACTGAAAGACAGATGTGTTTTGAGAAATTTGGGATCATTTGTCATATTTTCACTGAAAATTTTTCAAAATTGAAGTGACGATCAGTGTCATTTAGTTCATGATGCAACTTAATTTCGTGAGGATGAAATTTGTGATGCGTCACTATTCTGTAAACAGTTGTACCCCATGAATTGGTGTAATTTTCTATGTAAGTGTCGCCATTTGTAGAAGATTCAATACCACAACTCCAACAGATTCATTCCACACAGGACGTTCTACTTTATGTATTCGGTTAGCCAATGAACCAGTTGCCTGGAATTATGGTATTAGAGATATGACATATTGATGACTCACTTCTTTTTCTGAATGATTTCTGTTGAATTTTCTTGTTGTTCTTTTTGGACAACCGTTATTTTGAAAATGAATTGACAAAATTTCTACTCTATCCTCAACTGGGCACACTATTTTTGTGTTTCTCTCGTTGGTATCGAATAACAGTGATGCAGTTCTCGTGGATCGAAAAATTGGTCATTGTGTAATGAGAATTATTGAAACATTTCAGGAACTGGAGAACATGTGTCATATTGATTTGCTCATTGCAATGATTTTAATCCTTCTTTCAAATAAAAAGTGGTTATTCTTTGGATTGCAGTCTCTCCATATACCACAGGCATTTGACTTAGTGAAAAGAACATCTGCTTTGTATTTTGCACACATGCGATCTTCGGTTCGAGTCCGTTGGAGGTATGGTTGTTGTGTATCTCCATAAGTGTAGATGCCATATCACTGATTATTTGTTGGATATGACAAGTCCAGACCAATAAGGTCAAGGAAGAACGGCCGTTCTCTGAATTGTCCGCTTCTCTGTTTGCTCTTAAAAAAAATGAAAAACACAGCCTTTCTATACCATCTTTCGGCAGTTTCTGGTTCTAGTATATATATATATATATATATATATATATATATATATATATATATATATATATATATATATATATATATATATATATGTGTTATTTGATTCTGTTTATCAGTAAGAATGATATCTGGTCTATTGTGTTTTACAGCTCTGTTGCAAAAGAATTTTTTTATCAGAATAGATTTGAATAGGGAATTAGGTCATGTTTAATTCCTAGATTAAAATGAATAATATAAGCAACGGCATTATGTCTTTCTAAATAATCTGTTGAAGCAAGGACTGAGCAAGATGATATTATATGAAAAACTGTTTCTGAAGAACAGAAACATTTACGGCAAGAATCATCTATATTTTGTTTGATGATGTGTTTTCTATTTTCTATAATTCCTCGTGAAAACAACCTGATCCTGCAATTGCCAAGCTTTCTGTATCAACAAACAATTCTCCACAAACTAACCACTTATTTGATGCGATTTCATCTATATAATCATTTTCAATTATTTTCATATATATATATATATATATATATATATATATATATATATATATATATATATATATATATATATATATATATATATATATATATATATATATATATATATATATATATATATATATATATATATATATATATATTGCAAAAAGTAGATTTTGATATATTTGATGATAATTCTGAAAGAGAAAGTTAGATGTAGAAGGCACTACACGGAATGCACCCTAAAGAATTGAAAAATGATTATATTGATGAAATTGCATGAAATAAATGCTTAGTTTCTGGAGAATTGTTTGCTGGAACAGAAAGCTTGGCAATTGCGATCCAGGATCAGCTCGTTTTCACGAGGAATTATAGAGAACACATCATCAAACAAAAAATAGATGATTCTTGCCGTAAATGTTTCTGTTCTTCTGAAACAGTTTTTCATATATTATCATCTTGCTCAGTCCTTGCTTCAACAGATTATTTAGAAATACATAATGCCGTCGCTAATATTATTCATTTTAATCAAGGAATTAAACATGACCTAATTCCCAAAAGAAAAAAATTTTACAAATATGAACCTGAGATTATTTGTGAAAATGACAAATATAAACTCTATTTTGTTAAAAAAATTCCTTGCAACAGAGTTGTAAAACACAGTAGACCAGATATTATTCTTACTGATAAACAGAATCAAATAACATATATAATTGATATTGCTATACCCGACACACATAATATACAAAACAAATTCAATGAAAAAATTTCTAAATATATGATGCTTGGCGACGAGATTGAAAACATGTGGAAAATGAAAAGAATTTTTATTCTAACGATTATTATTTCCACAACAGGTGTTATTCTAGGAATCTTCACAAAAGTATTGAGATTTTGGGTCTGAAGAAAATTTATTTGAACAGTTACAAAAGATAACAGTCATCAAACCTTGTAATATTCTTCGTAGGTTTCTTTCCGAAAAAGAATAATGAGGTAGAGTCATAGGTTTTCTCTTTAGTTTATACTGCTCAGAATCTCATTTCATATCTTATTTATTTGTATATATAAATTTGATATAATTAACTGACAATTTTGTCATAGTTATACTCAGAGCAGTATTCTATTCGATCGTTCACCACTTCACACAAAGGAAACTATTAATGAGTAACATTCAGTAATACTTGACTAAGGTCCATACACTGGATTTTTCCAGGGAGAAAGCCACTAACACTACTCGTTGGTACAATAATATCATTGTCTGATGATGCTATAGTTTGTATATATTCTGGTAGATTGATATATTCTCATAACATTTAACGTTATCCTAATATATAATTATTCCAGGATATGTTTTGATTATAATCATTGCCTGCAATGGTATTAATTACCGAGTGGTGGATTAATATTTTTCATGAAATCAGTTTGATTGCATGAACAGATATATGGAAATAAACCATATACATATATATATATATATATATATATATATATATATATATATTATATATATATATATATATATATATATATATATATATATATATATATATATATATATATATATATATCTTTTGAAAAGAGAGGATTTACAGAAATTCGAATAATTGTATTTGCAATAAATGCTTATGTCTATAATTTTGATGTGTGTCATAAAGAGGGCCTAAGATTTTTCTGCTTAGCAAAAAAGTCTTCTGAAGCATAATCACTTCCACCTTGTTCTTGCTTGCCAGTTTTGAAATATAATCGCATTCATCTTTGGAAACCCCTTCAATTTTTAAACTCAACAAATTAAACAAATTAGCAAGTCTAAATAATTCTTTCCTGCCATATATCTATGGTCAGAATAAAAATAACTAATGTCTTTTGAAAACATCCTTTCGATACACCTTTTAAACTTTCATGAAACTATGGAGCTAGACCAAAAGTTTCATCCCATCTAACTGGAAACTCTAGAGTTTACGGGTTGGTTTTATCCTGTTTGTGAAGGAGTTTACTTAGGTCAGACTAGTGCTCCCTTCGTAACAAGTTAGGAACAACATAATTTAACCAAAGAAATAAGGCAACATTTTTTCTCGCCACTATGATTATCATTATCATTAGAAAAAGAACCAAATTATATGGAATCTGTTGAAATATTTAAAAGGGAACAAATAACAATAAAATATTCTAGGCAGCTGCAATGAATCATCTTGTTGTATCTTGTTTGAATATTTGCATAAAGAAGAATAATTCTGATGACAGCTGTAGGGTGGGTCGGAAAAAATGAATATTTTTTTTCGCTTGGTACTCTAAAAAATAGATTGTCAGATAACTCTAAGAAAGTCTCTCCAAATAAAAGCTCTTAGTTGTAACGGTCCTCCGCCTTACAGTTTTCTATTTTTTCTTATTATCACATAGAAAAAATTGATATCTCGCTTCCAACTGCTTGAAACTATATATCGTTACATAGATATCGTAGGAAATTGAATGTCCTACAAAAAAGCCCCTTACGATTTTTTAGTAAACCTACCCCTATGGAAGATATTAACTGTTGAAATTTGATTATTTAAGGGTTAATTTTTTTCTTATGAATTTTATGAACTCATAGTATATCATAAAACCCATAGATTTATAGGAAATTTAGTGCTCTACAAAATGGTCTCTAACTTTTCGATTAAGTTAAAGGTTTACGAGAAATTCATCGTCAAAAATCAATGCCTATCAATTTTTCTAGTTTTTGATCATTAATTTGCGAAATTTCAACTGAATTCATGAGTTTTGGGGAAATTTACATAAATTTGAGTTTTAAGAACAGAAAAACATTATCAACTATTTTAAAATTATTTTTTCAGTCATTGGGTTAGATTAGATGTGTATAGGTATACCGATAGAACGGATTTATTTATTCATTGTACGTTAATTAATGATGAATAAATTTATGTGATGGTTATAAGACTTATTTGGAATGAATTATCTCATTACGTATACAAGATGATCAGTTTCAGTATCACTGAAAATACGGTATTAAACGGGTAGATTATGGAGTTAGTTGAAAGTAAAAAATATAGATGGTGTTCAGAAGACATAAAGAAGAAGTAATGGAATTCAAAATAAAAATCTCCTCGAATAAAAATTTTATGTATACACGACTAAAATTTCGAATTATTGATAATAAAATTGAAAACAGTATTATTTGAATAATATATTATAATAAAAACTCAAATTTGTGTGAATTTTCCCAAAACTCATAAATTAAATTAAAATATCTCGAATTTTTGATCAAAACTGGAAAAATCAATAGACATTGCTGTTTGACGATGAATATCTCGTAAACGCTTAAATTAATCGAGAAATAATAAGAGACCATTTTTGTAGAGCAGTAAATTTTCAACGTAATGATTGTTTTTCATTGAGTTATAAAATTGATAAGGAAAGAAAAAATTTACCTTCAAATAATCAATCTTCAACCGTTAATATCTTTCGAACGGTTAGGTTTACGAAAAAATCGTAGCAGCTTTTTTAGTAGAACATTCAATTTTCCACAAAATCTATAAAACGATATGATTTTTCAAGAAGTAAGAAGCGAGATATCAATTTTTCTATGTGATAACAAGAAAAAAATTGAAAACTGTGTGACTGAGGACCTTTCCGTTGCAATGAAGAGCTCATATTTGCAGAGACTTTGAATTTACGTTGATCAAAATATACGTATTTTCAAATCAACCTCTACTCCATAATCATGATGCAAATATCACATTTGTAACATTTCACTGATATATCCGAATCGAATATCTGCTATACATCAATATAATAATTATATCAGCTATGTACGAAATAGAATCCTTTCAGTCCGGAACCATTGAAAGGAAATGAATTACTGAAGTGTGACACATTCGTTCCGGATGAATAGGTACGTATTTTTTCGACCCATTTATCCCTAGCGGAGTGTGAACCTATCTGAGAAACTCTATTAATCATCTCGACTTCTCAGCACTTACTTAATGGAGACATGCCAGATAATTTTCATCCGAATGAATGAGGAAGGACTTCTACATCCCTAATTCATTTACAGTGTTTGATAAGGCGCTGAGCATTATGCAAGCGAATGAAAAGCGAATTAGATAGCTGTCAACATTTTCGTTGACTTTATTCATACTGAGGCATGAGATTTATCGGTTCAATAAAATTAATCGAATCTGGTTCAATATTTTCATAAGATTAAGTAGCAATCATATAATATATTCCACGTAATTAATCGACGTTATTAATTTCCTGAATGAGGTATTCAGTATTCATTCTGATTTCCCTCTCCAATGCTCCAATCATATATTCAATACTGGTATATCGATAGCTTTCTATGCCTCTCCTTGAGCCCGCTTGTTCTAAATACGAGGTACATTCGAAAGTTTATTGTAATTGATTCAACCACCAATGATTTTGTTGCGATGTACAACGTCATTATTTCTTCATCCCCTGAGAATTTACTTTTCTCAATTCTTGGAATGCCTGTCATTCCTCAGCCGTGGCCGCCCACGACGATTGTTCACTCGCTTCTTGAAGAGGGCAAAAATGTGAGTTATCGAAAACCACACTAGCCCTGTAAACAAAAGAATTTTTATAGGGAGTGGTGATTGGCTGTGCTAGTTGGACGGTCCGTCCGTTGATCAGAGTTTTCTACGAGCCTAGATTTTCTTTGGAACTGGGTTCTTTTTGAGATCAAGCCTTTCAGTTCTTCAGAGCACTTACCATAGAATTATCTGCAGACAAGAGAAAGATCAGCAATTTACCGCCTTTAAGCGAGAGGTTGGAGATCACGCGGGATTTCTGGGTGGTCAATGAGGCGCACTGGTCTCTTCTGGACACTATTCAATAGACTTAATTGCTACTGGGATGGGGTCACACACGCAAAGGAAAAACATTGGTGATTAATACAAACATTAATTGTAAACGTAAATGTAAGATTTAATAAATCACGGTGGCTTGGCAATATGGCCGATGGCGTGATTCTCTTTATACAGTCGACTCGTGACAACACGTGCTGCAGACGATCTACGGAGACGATGGGACATCGATGAGATCAGCGAAGAGAAATATAGAGAGAAATCTCAGAAATGATATATTGGTCGGAGGGACCTACTCGGCGATCTATGCTTAGAAAGCATTGTGAACGCGGTAACATGCTTGGTTGGAGGCGCCTAGAGCGTTTTATGGTTAAAAAGCATAGTGAACATGGTAACGTAATAAATGTTTGAGTGCAAAGCCCCACACTTGGGAACAGAATTCTATATCGCGCATTTGCCTTGTATAAAAGTTGAGAAGAATCAGATTTGGCAATGGGAGACATATTGTGATACCAGAAAACTCCGGTGTTGATTGTGATGACAAGTAGCAAGTCTGCAACAATATGCGTCAAAACCTGAATGGAATATCTGCTGCAATAAATTCATTAATTAGGCGCTGTCGCAAATGTATCGAAATGGGTGGACAACTTTTTGAGCAATTTCTCCGAAATTTTCAGTTGTTCAGTTTTGTTATTGAACGCCATTAATTGAATATGTTGTCCTTGGTATAGTTTCATTAACATAAAAATTCTTTCAATTTCAATTTGCATTTTTTAGTGAGTCCTATAGAAAAATCGAAGGAGTGCTCTTTTCTTCCAAATTGAATAGAGAATTCAAAACTGACTATTATTATGTGAAAAAACAGTGGCGTACCATTTTTTTTCTGAAATATATCCAGTCAGGACGGACATTAATTGTAAAATTAAAAACAATATTTTCATATTCCATGGACGGCTGTTAATGCCTAGAAATTTTCATTCAAATATCTACAGTCGTTTGGAAACAATTATAAAATTCGATTTTTTTTACCAATCTTGAACACCCTGTATTTCTTCATTTTGAAACTCTCATGTCACGGTGTTTGTAATTAAACTCCTTGGAAATATTTGGACAGATTTTCTTGAACTTTTGTGTACATATCGATTAGGTCTGCGAATCAGATTACATCTATTTCTCATCTCCCTAAATGATGAGGGTGGTCCACCCCCCAAGTTCTCTTTTTTTCATTTTCTAGACAACAATTTTGTTCTGATTTTTTCATGATACAGCATATAAAAGTACATAAAACCTCAAATTCTCACCGCTGTACAAGCAACCCCTATTTTTTATTTGTTATTTAAAAACTCTTATTTTTTGGCAAGATTTTTTTTTATTTTGTCATGATTTGGAAGAAAAGATTACATATTTCTCTCAATTTTCACCAATCTACGATCAACCCTATTTTTTATTCGTTAGTTAAATTTCAATTTTTTGCAACATTTTTTCAAATGAAATGATTTAGAATAAAAATTTCCTATTACTCCTATTTTTTTCTCTTTAAGATCAACCCTATTTCTTATTTGTTAGTTATAAGCTTCAGTTTTTGGTAAGATTTTTTTTGTTTTATTAAAATGCTCGGAACTGAATAAAAACAACAAGTTTGATTTTCCTTTGATGTGTCCTTCACAAATCAAATTGAAAGAATTGTATATCTTTTAACTACAAATTCATTTTCTAGAGGTGAAAAATAAACTTAATTTTAGCTCACTACGGTTGTTAACTATCTAACAGAATATTTTTATGTAGATTGATAAAACTTAAGCTTCGTCATTTGTTTTGCCATTTTGTCACAAATTGAATTTCTGAACGCAACCATAATATTTGACATTCGACAACGAACTATTATGTCGATCCATCCTTCTATAATATCTTTGTGAGTGACGATTACCGCTATGTACACGAGAACTTTCTTTACTTCGGTGATCATTTGTGATAGTGACATTTCAAGATTCGTTGATCTTTTGTGATAGGAACACTTAACTGCGAAATGCACGAGAACTTTCGTAACTCTTATTAATTACAATTCACTAACCTGACTTTGGTAGTCGCAGTCAATTGAATGTGTGAAGAGCTACCTCACATGCTAACCGCACTGATGGCTAGAGAGAGACAGATCAAGAAAATAGTCGTATTGGTATGTCAAAATGCGTTCTTCAGTGAATGGCAATGATTGGCTTAGAATGCACATCAAAAACATTAACAGTGAGCACGACATATAGAAATTGAGTGATTCCGCAGACGCAGTGCTCCTGTGATTCTGGAACGAGCTGCATTCTCCGATTATCCGGCAATAACTGTGCCGACAAATCGGTAACAATTGGAGATATGACAATAATTTGTAGATTTTGTAAGGCGCTAAAATATAGTGGTGAAGCTACTGTATTATGTTATGCTGAAGGTAAAGTAAAATTACCACAATTTGGAGTTTCCTTGTTTCGCGCATGGGCAACTATACGTCGCGTGTTCGCGCGTCGGAAAACCGTTACCTTTGTTTATTTACGCACCAAAAGAAAAAAAAATACAGTTGATCAGAAGGCTTTAAATTGAATAACAGACTGTATCATAACTGTGTATGTCTGTCAATATCAAATTGGAACCTTATAAATAAAACGTTTGTAAGTAAGCAACCTCATGTGTAGTTATTCGGGAATAATAATAAAACTTCATTCATACCGAGAATTTTTTAATTACGGATTCCTTTTGTTTTATTTAATTTTATTTGATACAAAAGTATAGGTCTTTTATTTAGCGATTGAGGTAGCAAGAAGTCCTCCGGGTCAGCTGGTAGTTCATTTAACTCATTCAATTCACTTGAAATTCTACAGTGAGGAAGGCTGGAATATATGGTCTTTCTCACGAAATCCACCGAGAAAGTATTTTTCTGAATGATGCAAACAACTCATTCTCTTCATTAAAATATTATTTCTCAGAAATTAAAAGGCTTCTATTGTGAGCAACTGTTTCATCGTCACCTGATGATTTCATCACAACGAAACAGTTTTTTAAATAAAGCTCTGACGAAATACTGAAAACTTTTGTTTACTATCAAAGTTTCAAATTCCTCTAATATAGTTTCTGTGTTAATTTCTGAAATGTTCATTTCGAGGATGGATACTTTGTTTGTCACAATGCGCCTCAAGAGAGAAGTTTTTGGAACATGTAGTTGCTTGTTCGCTCTAGTCATGAATAAATTTTCATAATTTATTGCATTGATAGTGGTTTCACCGACCTCTGTGAAGGTCTAGTCCTTTTTTTTTTATAGATATATCAAAAATAATTTGTCGAACTAAGTATCGAATTATACGAATAACAAGTTTAATCAGCATGTTTTTGAATGAATATCAAAGTACAAAAATCGTCTGAAAGCTTGGTAAATATCAGAAAACATTTATATGGTTCGTGGAATAAATGAAACGAAAGGCTGACCTTTAGAAAAGTTCCCGGAAAGCCAGATATTCGCATGAACTTCCCTTTTGCGGTTTTACCCTATATCCCAAATATCCTACCCAATCCATGTGTCGTTAAAATATTGCGCGAGGTGAAAGATAGCAATAACCGGTTTTCCGCGATAATCTCGTTAATGGTGCCTTTCATCGAACAAACAATATTCATCAAGCTTATATCCATAAAGGTTTTTTTTTCGTAAAACAAACCGTTTTTGAGAAACTTCTGATCGAAAAATTGTAACATTTATATTTCTCATGATGCAAATCGTTTTTCACATCATTCGTTTGTGATTATAAAAAGTCTTTTTAGGGAAGATAAACAACAAAAATATTTTGTTTTTCTCAAATTATTATTTATAAAACTCGTAATAATTATGAAGATTCAATAACAAATTCATATATGTGCGAAAACTGATCATGTTAATAACAAAAATTGACAGAAAAGGTCAACGCTAGTTTTCGAAATATAGGGCGTTAAATTTTCGATCATTTCCTTGGTCCTATACTGCACTCTTTTAGTAGAGAACTATTCGGAATCTCCAGATTGTAGTGAAAATCTACAGGATGGTATCCTTTCTTCAGTCATCTACCAATTTTTCCCCCGAACTTTTTGTAGTACAGCAGTGAATACCTCAGCTAACCTAACCTCATTTGATTTTTGACTGCTTCAAAACATTCAGGTATCTTGCATTTTTCACTAACTATGACCATTTTCCAAAAATACAAACAATTTGTTTTTTTTGGAAAACAGTATTTTATTATTTTATGTCAACGCATAAAATATTGTGCTATATTTTAGCACATGTAACCTTATCTTTATCTCTGATCATTTTCAAAATATTCTATTATTTGTTAAAATTTTGAGGAAAATTCTATAAACCGCATTAAACTCATCAACATGCATCTTTATTCGCAAAGAAATTTTTTTTCTGTGATAAATCCAGTAGTAAAAAATGAAACCTAACCAAGATTATTCTTTTAACGAATGATAAAGTCAAGATGATTAAAACGTAAATCGAGGTATGTGTTGACATTTTTCTTTTATTTGTGCCTTCTGTCAGGTGTCCGGACATATCATATTATGCATTTTACATGGTGAACTTATCAGTCTTTCGTTGCTGAATATTGTTAAAGTGAGGGTTAAACCCAATTTTCTCAATTGACTGCCATGAAGTTCTCCAAAGAAGAAATGGTTGATATGATTTTTATTCTGGGTAAATGTGCTAAAAATTCATTGTTGGCAAATAGAGTTTATGCACAAAGGTTTCTTGATAAACTTTCAATAAGATTTATCGAAACGGGTTATATCGCTTACAAAAAACAATGAAAAACCAAAAAATGCTACAGCTGAAGACAACCAGTTATCAGTTTTATTGACAGTGACAGAGGACCCATATAAAAGCCAAAGAGAGATTCCTCAGCTAACCGATATAAGTCAAACTTCTGTCCAGAGAATCTTGAAAATAAATTTCATGCATATCATGTACAGCTGCATCAGGAACTAAACAATGCAGACTATGAAAATCGAATCAATTTTTGCAGTTGGTCAAGTGAAAAAGTAGCGGAAAATCCAAATATGTTTGGCAGAGTTCTTTTCTCGGACGAGCCAACTTTCCACAAGAATGGGCTTGTTAACAGGCACAACTTTCATTATTACGCCACGGAAAATCCACACCTCATGAGACAAATAGATCACCAGCATCGTTGGTCCTTGAATGTATGGGCCGCTATAGTAGATGGATATCTAATTGGGTGGGCCGCACTTTTCCGGCGGGCCCCTTAATAGTGAAATGTATTAAGATTTTCTGCAAAATCATCTACCAATGGTACTTGCCGATTTACCAGATGATATAAGACAAGATTTGGGGTTTCAACAGGATGGAGCACCAGCACATTACTCACATCATGTAAGGGAGCATTTGAATCATCTATTTCCAAACAAATGGATAGGACGTGGTGGTCCTGTTAGATGGCCAGCTAGGTCTGCGGACCTTACAAGTCTAGATTTTTTCTTGTGGGGTTATATTAAGGGCACCGTTGACCAGATTCCTTCTACAACACAGTTGGATATGAGACAGAGAATAGTCGACGCCTTTCAGTTAATTAATCCGCAAATGTTGTCGAGAGTTCAACGGTCTTTCCTTAGAAGGATTGAGTTGTGTCTACAAAGAAACGGGCAACATTTCGAACACTTATTGAAACAGTTCAACACCTTGTAGATCATCTCACCAAATACCAATCAATTTCGTATTTCATACACGACTACCTCAAAATATCTACATTTCTCTGATCATGTATAATGATATGTACTAACAAACTCTTCTTTCACAACCTCTGATTTTATTATTTTTTTTCATTTCGAAAATGGTCGAAGATAAAAAGATAAGGTTATTTCTGCAAAAATAGGGAACAATATTTTATGCGTTGACATGAACAATAAAATACAGGATGTTCCATTTGAAAGAATCAAGATATGATATTTTTAAAATTACAATATTGAATAATTTTTTTGAGTCACTCCTGTATGAACTGGGATAAGCTATTTCGATTCATCAATGAAGCTATCCTTGGGCAATAAGAAAACGAAAGGAACAAAGTATTCATCCTCTCTGGCCGAATTTTTACGGAAAGAAAAATATTGTGTCGAAACTACTCACCAAAAAAACTTATTACTTAAAAACATTATAGCAGAGCTAAGGGCGCTCTTGAATGTTCAACAGAAAAGTGGTCTTCCAATCAGAGAAAAACCTTCCGAGATTTTTTTACAGAAAATTTCGACACCCTGTTAATTTCAAAATAAATTGCTGAAGTTCATTTTCACTTTCTAAATACAGTACCGTACACTCTTGAACTCTTCAAGAGTGTACGAGCTACAGAGCACCGCACCACCGGTGAATCACGCAGTATACACATATATATATATATATATATATATATATATATATATATATATATATATATATATATATATATATATAAATAAAAAAAAATATAAACTTTATTTTGATAAAACAATTCTTTGCAACAGAGCTGTAAAACACAATAGACCAGATATCATTCTTAATGATAAACAGAATCAAATAACATATATAATTGATATTGCTATACCCGACACACATAATATACAAAATAAATACAATGAAAAAATTTCTAAATATTTGATGCTTGGCGACGAGATTAATATTTCCACAACAGGTGTTATTCCTAGAAATCTTCACAAAAATATTGAGATTTTGGGTCTGAAGAAAATTTGTTTGAACAGTTACAAAAGATAACAGTCATCAAATCTTGTAATATTCTCCGTAGGTTTCTTTCCGAAAAAATAATGAGGTAGAGTCATAGGTTTTCTTTAGTTTATACTGCTCAGAATCTCATTTCATATTTTATTTATTTGTAATGTAATATAATTAACTGACAATTTTGTCATATTTATATTCAGAGCAGTATTCTATTCGATCGTTCACCACTTCACACAAAGGAAACTAATAATAAGTAACATTCAGTGTTCCTTGACTAAGGTCCGTAGACTGTATTTTTCCGGGGAGAAAGCCTCTGACACTAGTCGTTGGTACATTGATATCATTGTCTGATGATGCTATAGTATGTATATATTCTGGTAGATATATTCTCATAACATTTAACGTTATCATAATATATAATTATTCCAGGATATGTTTTTATTATAATCATTGCCTGGCAATGGTATTAATTGCCGGGTGGTGGATTTATATTTTTCATGAAATCAGTTTGATTGCATAAACAGATATATGGGTAACTCGTTAAAATATATATATATATATATATATATATATATATATATATATATATATATATATATATATATATATATATATATATATATATATATATATATATATATATATATATATATATATATATATATATATATATATATATATATATATATATATATATATATATATATATATATATATATATATATATATATATATATATATATATATATAATCAGATGAAGTGTATAAATATTCATTACTTTAACAAGTTGCTTTGGAAGAATATTCTCATTAAGCTCGTTTATACAATCGAAAATTTTGTTTGAATAATGAATCTTAGGAAGTTTAGGTGTTATAGTTGGGTCAATATTTTCAAATAAATTCATTTGATTGAGAAATAAATTTTCTATATCTTTGTTTTATATATATGTATTTATATATATATATATATATATATATATATATATATATATATATATATATATATATATATATATATATATATATATATATATATAGATATATAGATATATATATATATAGCACATATCGAAGACTTTCATTCAGGACACAATATTCAACCTTCTGTTAATTCATCATTGTTTCTTGATTGAAAATCTTTGATGTGTTCGCACATATAGCTATGAATTTCGCATATTATCATTGTAAACATAATATGGTTGATTGCCAGACAAAAATACGGACCGTCAGCAGGTGTTGTGAATGGTTGTGCAAGACCTACGATGACAGATAAGACAGAAACAGCAAGACTATGAAAGGTGGACCGAAAAATCAGGTCCTAAAGAAAAAGTTATTCAACATTCTGCTTAAAGATGAAAATTTCTCCTTGAATGAAAGTCTTAAATATAAAATTAATCAAAGCACGAGCAACTGAAAACTATTTGAATAATTGATCATAAATATTGTTGAAAATGACCGCAGTTTTGTTGAGTTCTCCACTGTCACATCGTTTCTACTCTATCATTCAAAATAAAATTTGCAGATACTTCAACACAAAAACTAAGAATTCTTCGCAAATCTTTATGAGTTGGTGGTGAAATGTAAAACAATGCCGTAGATAATCCCATAACCAGAAATCAGGCAGGGAACCGTTTATTATATCAGCTCCACTACGGAATATTGTCGGGAATATCTACCTCCAAGGCACAAAATAATACATTTTCAATTACTGAAAGTATTTTTTGGCTTTTGGCCAGAATTCCACGAAAATTTCATCACTGTGCATTGGGACAACCAACAGATAACATTTGTCATATTGATCCAAGAAATCTTAACAGTGGATTCAAGAAGCTTGAAATCGATCACCCCAAAAACTCGATGAATGGGCCAGTAAACTGAATGGACGAAATTAATGGTTAGAGCATTTTTCTTTGAGAAAAATTTCACGAGTAGAACCTATTTCAAAACTGATACAGGATAGGCTCCCGCTCTATTGTTTGGCCGGACGGGAGCCATTGAATGCTAGTCTGGTTATTTTGTATGAGTCACTCCTGTATGAACTGGGATAAGCTATTTCGATTCATCAATGAAGCTATCCTTGGGCAATAAGAAAACGAAAGGAACAAAGTATTCATCCTCTCTGGCCGAATTTTTACGGAAAGAAAAATATTGTGTCGAAACTACTCACCAAAAAAACTTATTACTTAAAAACATTATAGCAGAGCTAAGGGCGCTCTTGAATCTTCAACAGAAAAGTGGTCTTCCAATCAGAGAAAAACCTTCCGAGATTTTTTTACAGAAAATTTCGACACCCTGTTAATTTCAAAATAAATTGCTGAAGTTCATTTTCACTTTCTAAATACAGTACCGTACACTCTTGAACTCTTCAAGAGTGTACGAGCTACAGAGCACCGCACCACCGGTGAATCAGTATACATATATATATATATATATATATATATATATATATATATATATATATATATATATATATATATATATATATATATATATATATATATATATATATATATATATATATATATATATATAATATAAAAAATATAAACTTTATTTTGATAAAACAATTCTTTGCAACAGAGCTGTAAAACACAATAGACCAGATATCATTCTTAATGATAAACAGAATCAAATAACATATATAATTGATATTGCTATACCCGACACACATAATATACAAAATAAATACAATGAAAAATTTCTAAATATTTGATGCTTGGCGACGAGATTAATATTTCCACAACAGGTGTTATTCTAGAAATCTTCACAAAATATTGAGATTTTGGGTCTGAAGAAAAATTTGTTTGAACAGTTACAAAAGATAACAGTCATCAAATCTTGTAATATTCTCCGTAGGTTTCTTTCCGAAAAAAATAATGAGGTAGAGTCATAGGTTTTCTCTTTAGTTTATACTGCTCAGAATCTCATTTCATATTTTATTTATTTGTAATGTAATATAATTAACTGACAATTTTGTCATATTTATATTCAGAGCAGTATTCTATTCGATCGTTCACCACTTCACACAAAGGAAACTAATAATAAGTAACATTCAGTGTTCCTTGACTAAGGTCCGTAGACTGTATTTTTCCGGGGAGAAAGCCTCTGACACTAGTCGTTGGTACATTGATATCATTGTCTGATGATGCTATAGTATGTATATATTCTGGTAGATATATTCTCATAACATTTAACGTTATCATAATATATAATTATTCCAGGATATGTTTTATTATAATCATTGCCTGGCAATGGTATTAATTGCCGGGTGGTGGATTTATATTTTTCATGAAATCAGTTTGATTGCATAAACAGATATATGGGTAACTCGTTAAAATATATTTATATATATATATATATATATATATATATATATATATATATATATATATATATATATATATATATATATATATATATATATATATATATATATATATATATATATATATATATATATATATATATATATATATATATATATATATATATATATATATATATATATATATATATATATATATATATAATCAGATGAAGTGTATAAATATTCATTACTTTAACAAGTTGCTTTGGAAGAATATTCTCATTAAGCTCGTTTATACAATCGAAAATTTTGTTTGAATAATGAATCTTAGGAAGTTTAGGTGTTATAGTTGGGTCAATATTTTCAAATAAATTCATTTGATTGAGAAATAAATTTTCTATATCTTTGTTTTATATATATATATATATATATATATATATATATATATATATATATATATATATATATATATATATATATATATATATATATATATATATATATATATATATATATATATATATATATATATAGATAGATAGATATATATATATATAGCACATATCGAAGACTTTCATTCAGGACACAATATTCAACCTTCTGTTAATTCATCATTGTTTCTTGATTGAAAATCTTTGATGTGTTCACATATAGCTATGAATTTCGCATATTATCATTGTAAACATAATATGGTTGATTGCCAGACAAAAATACGGACCGTCAGCAGGTGTTGTGAATGGTTGTGCAAGACCTACGATGACAGATAAGACAGAAACAGCAAGACTATGAAAGGTGGACCGAAAATCAGGTCCTAAAGAAAAAGTTATTCAACATTCTGCTTAAAGATGAAAATTTCTCCTTGAATGAAAGTCTTAAATATAAAATTAATCAAAGCACGAGCAACTGAAAACTATTTGAATAATTGATCATAAATATTGTTGCAAATGACCGCAGTTTTGTTGAGTTCTCCAATGTCACATCGTTTCTACTCATTCAAAATAAAATTTGCAGATACTTCAACACAAAAACTAAGAATTCTTCGCAAATCTTTATGAGTTGGTGGTGAAATGTAAAACAATGCCGTAGATAATCCCATAACCAGAAATCAGGCAGGGAACCGTTTATTATATCAGCTCCACTATGGAATATTGTCGGGAATATCTACCTCCAAGGCACAAAATAATACATTTTCAATTACTGAAAGTATTTTTTGGCTTTTGGTTCCACGAAAATTTCATCACTGTGCAATGGGACAACCAACAGATAACATTTGTCATATTGATCCAAGAAATCTTAACAGTGGATTCAAGAAGCTTCAAATCAATCACCCCAAAAACTCGATGAATGGGCCAGTAAACTGAATGGACGAAATTAATGGTTAGAGCATTTTTCTTTGAGAAAAATTTCACGAGTAGAACCTATTTCAAAACTGATACAGGATAGGCTCCCGCTCTATTGTTTGGCCGGACGGGAGCCATTGAATGCCAGCCTGGTTATTTTGTATGAATCCTCTTAACCTTCTTCTCTAAAATACTTGCATACTTGCACCAACAAATAATGAATAATATTATTTTTGAAAGATTACTATCATATCGTGAACAATAATTCCTGATAAAAAATTGAAATTTTGCCTCTCACAATGCAAAGAACATGAAGCATATAAAAAGTTATCAGAGAGAAGAATACGAGCAATGATTAGTGATTCCACTTCGATCAGGAAGAAATTTTATAGGTGCCCAAGGCACCATGTAATTCGATCGGCTATCCAATTAGATGGAAAGGAAATTCGTTTATTTATTAAACGACTCTCATGTTACCCAAATAGAAATTTCCTCGTCAAAGTTGAATCGAAACGAATTGATTCAGAAATAAGCACCTCCGGTGAAAAATTCATTCCATCAGAATCGAATTAACTTTTCCAACACATAAATGAAGTGTGCGCCTTTGGAGCGACCTGAATCATCTAATTTGAGAACTGGGTGTTATAGTTTCACAGGGGCTGTGAAATTAACTTTTGGAACTGAATTTCTGCATCACCTTAATATAACAGAATCGATAGATGAAGAAAATCATTTTTCAAATTGAACAAATTGATATAATACAAACTTTATTAAATTTTCACTACGAGGGTGAATTGATACATCAGGTTAAAAAGAACTCACTTCTCTGAACTAGTTGTTATTCATTTTTTGAAATAATATCTTTTGTTGGAAGGTATTTTGTTGTGATAGCCTTTCCAGAGGTTCTGGAAAAACACCTTCGACGAGAAGAAGACCAAATCTGTAGAAAATATCCGTCCTCCGAGCCTCAAGCCATATTTTTATGTTTGGAATCATATAAAGATTATATGGAGTCAGATCAGAAGAAAATGGTGTAATTTATATCGCAACTTCTCCAGCTTGCCGTTGCAATAGCGGAAGAACTGGAAAGGACATTGCGGTTGCAAACACGATTTTGTTCTTGGTTGTGTTTTGATTTTCTTGTTCAGCTCGCCAATTTGTGATGCGTAGTTCTACCATTTATAACCTTTCATTTGAGTAGACCATCAATCAAGATGTAAATATCTGTAGACAGGGACCTTCACAAGTGGATCTTCTTCGAATTGAAGCCTTTCTAAGCGATCTGTCCGCAGATGGTTCTACTGACAGAGAAAATTGAAAAATACCGTCGAATGAATCTGATTCAATCGACTCGACGCATCCAGCAACCTAACAGAATGAATACTTCTACTGGAACACCGTGTTTAGACCCTTGACAAAAAGACTTCACCAAATTCGTTCGAGCATCAAAAGACAAAAGAGGTGTCACATGATACTCTTTGCGGTTGAATTCTAAATTTTGGGGATGCTGATTGTGGAAGGTTGATCCCCAAGCTTTCAACTTGATATGCTGAAATATCTCTTTCAATAGTCTTATCAAGTTGCACTATTATTTATTCAAAATACATTGGATTCAAAGGGTTGTTCAAATATTATATGATTATATCGTGTTGTCGTTTGAATATCTTGTATGGATAAAATTCGATTCACATACATGATTGAAACGCCCTTCATAACGATGTGTCCATCGACTCATATTTCTTATGATGATTTTGTAGGTAGGGGATGGTAGGGACAGGGGATATCTAACCTGTTCGTACTCGGGATACATGATGGACTCTCTTGAAACAAAAATGGACTTGTTTCAGCGATTTTCGCTGACTTCTTCTGCGTCATAGCAGAGAGGGTATCGAATCTTCGTAGATAAACCCGGTATAGAGAGTTTAATGATTGTCAAAGATATATCGAAACGGGATTTGAGGTGAATAGAAAAACAAAAGATGAAGTCATTGATTTTGAGCCGGTGAACGAAAGAAGTTAAATTAGGGACAAAGTCAACCCCCAAAATTTGAGCACCATTTATTTATTTACACGCACCAACAAAGAAAAAGGAGGAACTGGAAATAGAGGTTTCTCATGAAAAATTGGAGGAAATTTATCAAAAGTGTACACAAAATGATATTAGATTGGTGAGTGGAGACCTGACCGCAAAAGTTGGTAGAGATGAAAATGCAATGAAATATATTGGAAAACACAGCCTGCATCATAAGTTCAACGACAATAGAAAAAAGCTTTTGGACTTGTAGTAGGAACAGAAATGTCCATAGGAAGCACCTGTTTTGATCCTGAGGACATACACAAGTATACATGGCGCTCACCAAATGGAAATACATTGAACCAAATTGACCATGTTTTAATAATAAAAAACAAGTACTGTGTTTTAAGGAATTTTACTTAATAATTGCGATTCGTAGCGCGTTTCACTACACCGTAGCTGTGTAGTGAAACGCGTTACGAATCGCAATTATTAAGTAAAATTCCTTAAAACACAGTACTTGTTTTTTATTATTGATAATGGAATTTTACCAAGTAAAAGCCTCCCAAATTCAAAAGACCATGTTTTAATTGACAAAAGACACAAAAGTAGCTTACTGGATGTATAAAGCAACAAAGGAGTGAATCCTGACTCTAATCATTACTTGGTTTAAGCAAAGACGAGAGGAAAGATTTCAAAGCGCTTCTACCAAATCAAAGACCAAAGGGAAAAAGCATTAGATACAGATGCTTTGAAGTCACCAAACATGATGAATATGTAAACATAAAGTTAAAGACAAACTTGCATCTCTAGAAGATGGAAATGATAATGCACACAGTTGGGAAAAACTCAAACCCATCATAATAGATGCTGCTAAGGAAACTCTGCCAACCATTGAAAAAGAGAAATCAAGGGATTGGTTTGAGGAGGAGTGTAAATTAATTAGCGGAAAAGAAGGAAAAATCGAGCCAGATGGTATAGAAAAATTACACCAGAAATGCAGAGGAAAAATATAAAGAAATCAGAAAGCATTGGGAGGAGATTGTAAAAAAATTGACTACCTTGAAGAGCAAAAAGAAGCAAGGAAGTTCTATAATGTAGTGAACAATGCAGAAAGACAGTTCTGTCCCAGAACTCTCATTTACCGAGATGAAAATGGAGAACTCATTAATGAGAATACTGAAATACTAAAAAGATGGAGAAATTATTTCCAAACTGCAGGATGGAGAACTAGAAGCACCTTCCAAGTCAAAAGAGCTATAAATAAACTAAATAACAACAGTTCGGCAGGACCGCATGGTGTCAAAGCCAAGCTCCTAAACATAAAAGAGCCTAAGCTCATCAAGGAAATTCACGCCATTATCATTGGCGTCTGGACTATGGGACTATGGAAAAAAATGCCCATTGAATGAGAGGATGGCTCCATTTATCCAATATAAAAGATAGGGAAAGGGGATAAGCTAGAGTGTAATAATTACAGAGGAATAACACTCCTCAACACAGCTTGCACATACACTAAAACTATAATCCTAGTATATCAGTATGGAGTCCAAAAAGGCAGATCAACCACAGACCAAATCCACTGTATTAAACAATTACTTGAGAAAACCAGTCGGTATAACGTTGATACTCTTCATAGACTTAATTTCCGTAATAACCTTCATTAAGGTATGAGGAAGGAATAAATATTCCGGAAAGAGTCTCCGTAACAGATTTGATTATTATCGGGCATTTTAAATTTATGAAATTGTTACAAATCTTTCCTACTTTGTCGAGACGTGAACACTGATTTTCGAGAACATCTTTTATTGAAAAAAAAAACAAAAACATGATTAAATTTCTCCAATTTCAAGAGGAAAGCATGTCTTGACTTGTCCTGGGCTACATTATAGTGACTAAGAAGCCCATTTGTGGGGAAATCTGACTTCCGATGGTGTTTCAATTTATCTTGAAAAGTGATCGATATAAAACACCCAATAAATAGATTAATCATTTCTACACCTACAACCTTTTAATTAAACAAATTTTCCTTCACGAGTAAAAGTTTCCTTTTATTTGCATTTGAAAATTTCCTTTCAATTTCATTTTAATCGACTTTTACGTTTTGGACATAAACATAAAAAATCAACTAAAAAGAAACGCACTCCTTTTAGAATTTTTTTCTGGTACGGCCATTTTCGAGTTCAGCTCTCAAAATTTTACGAAGTTGAATGATGAGATACAGTTCCCATACTGTCTTATTTGTCATTGACGTAGGCGTGTTGCCTTCCGAGCTTTTCCATTTTTACAAAAACGCTCACATCGATTTCTCAGCTTCGGAACGATTCTCCAACTGAGCTGAAATTTCGATGAGTTTTTCTACAAAAGATCCCTAATTACATACTTCATCTTTTATTGTCGAGTGTTGCCATCTTAACATTAAGGTCGGATACTTTAAAGTATCCTCGTATATGAATGCCTCTGCCACAATTCATTTCGTTTCCTCTAGAGATTCACAGGAATCAGTTTCTAATCAAATCACACGAAACACAACGCTGCGCTGTGGAGTTATTTAAGAGAAAGAATTTATCGGATGATGAACGATAAAGCATGATGAAGTATCGACCTACACACAGTGGAAAATTTAGTGGCGCATTCGAGGAGAACGCTGCTTCTCTACACCTCTGAATCCGCCTGGGGTGGATAATAAAAAAGATAGATGCAGTTGAAAGTTCAAGACACGAACGAAGGGCAATACCAGGAAATTTCTATTGTGCACAAATTTTCGCGTGGCTTATTGCATTCGTTTCACATGGAGCTTTCTCCTAGCTAAACAGGATATCTCTTCTTTCCCAACGTAATGGAAAATGATTCCTTGAGCAGAGAGAAATGCGATGTACATTTTCAAACGTCCCAAGACCTAATAAATCTTGGTTTCCTTCAATTTCACGAACGAAACGGGAAGAGTTATTAGGCAACTCGTAAATTATCAAACAATTATACATCGCTAGCATCAATTCTTGAGTCAGGGAATCAAGAACATCATCGACCGAACTACAACAACGGTTATATGATTTTATTGACTGAAGTAGCATTTAGATTACATTCCATATAAACAGATTCTACCTAATTAAAATATTTTCGAATATTTTGAAATATTTTTGATCGCAATGTGTTTTAAATCGTCTAAGCGTTAATTTTCATTACAGACAAAGTGAGGAAGAAATACGCCAACCTTGGCCATTCTATCGTAATGGTCCAGCTGGAACGAAGTAGTCAAGGACTTGGTCTGAGTTTGGCTGGACACAAAGACCGTAACTGCATGGCTGTATTCGTCTGCGGATTGAATCCCAAGGGGGCTGCCTTCAAAACCGGGGGTATTGAGGTTGGCGACGAGATACTGGAGGTAAAGATTTTTTATTTAATTATTCAGATGCTCCATTATGAAAATGTACTCGCGAATTTCATCGCAGATATGAACAATATCCTGGAAGACGGAACGTCTGAATTACCACATTGAATGGTTTGAATATAATGAGAACTTTTTCATGGAACAAGGCCAAATTATAAGTTCAGCGCTCGTTTACCTTATTCATGAAGTATTTGAAAATGGGAAAGAATTGGAGATGTAAAGAGTTTATTCGGTTAATAAGAACTATAAAATAAAATCTATGATCCTTCTTTATTACTATAATAATAATAATATCGTTAATTTATCAATGCTAATAACATACAACGAATGAAGACGCACAAATTCCTTTCATTTTTGTGGAAATTTTTAGTCTCTTACTACATAAAAATATACCTAACAATAATCTACAATTGACTCTTGATATAAACACCTCAAAAAGTCTAGGAAACACTAACCAATATTTTTAAAATATGAATTTGATGATTCGAATTTATAGAAATCTTTCGGTTCTTGTAAGGATGTATTGTATATAATGTATTCTCAAGAAAACAAAATAATATTCGACTTCTCCAAAGCACCTATTATAAAAAAAAATTCGAAATTTGAAAATGACGAAATTTGGTTAAACACAAAAAAAAATCCTGAACTAATATTTTCGAACGATATGGAAGCACTTATATTTTTCAGTACCCAGAAGGTCCACCTCTGTTATTAATGACACTTTGGCATCGTCATTCCAAGCCCCCTGAGCTGCTAATCGAATCTCCTGTTCATGATGGAGAGATTTGACGCAGGAGATTTCTTTTTAGGGTGTCCCACACATGCTCGATGAGATTCAAATCTGGGGAGCAGGATGGCCACGGTAGAACATCGATTTCATTCTCTTCAGGAACGTTCAAGACAACTCTTGCACGATGAGGTGAGGCATTATCTTGTTGGAAGAGTGGATTTTGTTTGGAGATACGGTACCACTACAGGCAAAACTATCTCATTTGCGTAAGCATTTCCCGTAAGGTTGTTCTGTATGAAAACGATTTCAGTTCTTCCACCAAGGAGTATACCTCCCCAAAACATCACTGATCCGCCTCCCTGTCTAACAACTTCTCGAGCTTGCTGGAGACGGTTTTGCTTTCCAGGTTCCCTCCATATTAGAATTCTTCCCGAATCGCGATAATAACTAAATCTAGATTCATCACTGAAGAGAACAGTGGCCTACCTTTCTTGATCCCAGTTTACGTGTTCTTGGCACCAAGCTAAACGAGCAGCGCGATTTCCATGGGTCAGTTGTGGAACTCTTAAAGGACGTCTGGAGTGGAGTTGACCTTCGTGCAGTCGATTTCTCACAGTTTGGTTGGAAATTTGTACATTATGAACTCGTGATAGCTCTTGAGCTAATTGAGATGCTGTGATAGAACGATCTCTTAAGGCTTGTAAAACCAAAAATCGGTCTTGGGCGACTGTAGTAATCCTGAAACGACCTGTATGGCGTTCTTCTACGCTACCTGTTTCATTGAAACGCGACCATAAACGGTTTATTACACCTGGGCTACTTCCCAGAACCCTGGATACCTCCCGTTGTGAGCTACCAGCGTGGAGCATGTCAATGGCTCGTAACATCTCTTCTCTAGTCAAATGTCGTCTTTCCATGGTCGAATCACAAAACTTGAATCTTTTATTTGTGCTTACAACAGAAACAAAGTGCCAACTAACTGATTTCAAACACTGAATACATGAAATGATTATAAAGCAGCGTCGCATCTGCTGCATTTTTTGCGGCACTCTAATAGTTTGGTGAAAAATTGATGCAGGTGCTCATTTCTTAAAAAAAATCATCCATATTGATCGTTGTGGATGCGATATATCGATGTTCCCTAGACTTTTTTTGAGGTGTTTATGTCAACAATAACCTCCTAAACTCGGTAAATGTTTCAGAACTTTCAATTTCTTCAGTAAACTATTTCCTGCTCTTGCAATATTGCAAGTATCAATATAAAAATCATTTCTAAACCTTGTGGCGTATGAATGAACTTCATTCACATACATCCTGACACCAATAAGATGGTAATTTGTTGTTTTTCATTATATATATGAACTCCATCGTTCGTAAATACAATCTCTGCCTGACATATTCAGAACATTCAACATAAAATTTATAGGAGTGTACCTATGGCACTTCAAGATCAACCCCATGGCTTTGCTCTGTAAAATCTGAATTTTGTTAATTTCAACATTTGGCATACCAATGAATAAAGTGGCACAATACTCCAAATGGGGTTGAACAATTGCATTCTACAGAGACTTCCTCGTAAATTCACTGAGAGACTTTCCAATTCTACCTAGGTGGTATAACTTTTTAGATATTTTATTTCTAATATGCATCCCAGCATGGGATCTAAATGTGACACATTCATCTAATATTACACCAAGATACCTGAATTCTATGATTCTATCCAATTTATAAAAGCCTATATTCACAGATACATTATCACAGTTCAGTTTATTCAATTTGTACCTAGTTCCTACAATGATATATTTGATTTGAGACACATTGAAACCAAATCGCCCTTGATTTTGAATATTGAACTGTCGATTGGGCTTGACATCCGACCAACAGTGCTCATTGTGTCTATTGAAAATTACGTGACTTGTAATGTAAATTTATTCGGTCAATAAAACGCGCCTATACGAAAAATCTTGGTTTTCTTCTGTTTTCTGTACCAGTGACTGAAATTAAGTCGTCGCTGGTTTTCACCAGGCTGGAAGAATTGCAATTTTTTCATACTGTTAGTTTTTTTTTTTTGAATTGTGGAGGCCGTTACTTCGCGTGTTGAAAAATCAAGTAAATCAGGTTTTCATCGGTCAGGCATGGACGTAGACAAAATAAAACTGATTCAAATTTGCTTTGTACATAATTTTTTCATACTGAACAGGTAGATTTAGTTCTGAACTTCAATTTTCCTGTTCTCATCCAACTGGAGATAATTTTAATATGTTTAAAGCGAAATCGTCGAATTTTTTCAAATAAAGTGTAGATCAAAGTTAAACCTTGTGTTTTATCTCATTTATAGAGAATTCAATCTCCCCTTGTTTCGAAATGCCAATTTCAATTGGCATTTGACAGCTTGAAATTTCTGTTTGGAATATAAATGCTCCTCAAACGTCGACGGTTGCATCTTTTCTATCTTCAGTTTTATATGTTTCGCTCCGTTATACTTTGGAGAAATTCCAGCAATTGAATTTTCTTTAAGTCTTTTGAAAATATGCTTATGCTGCAGTCTTCTCTCAGGTAATCTATTGAAATCCGATGCTTCCGCAACATCCGAATCATGAATTCTGTATTTAGCATTCCCACATCCCATACTTTTCGTAATTCTGGAATTGAGCCATAACGATTGAGTTATAAAGAGAAATTGTCGATAGAGAGAGAGATAGAGAAGAACAACATAAACTCATTACGTAAATAATTGTTTTCGCAGAATCAATGCCATTGATTGAATATTGCAATTGTTTCACACAGAATTGAATGAATCCATATCAATAAAAAAGAATAGTTGAAATAGTGTCATAAAAGTAGCAAAATCTATGTTCTAAGACGTGAACCCTATTGTTTCTAACCCAGAAATGAATGGATGGGACTTTTGACGTACATAGACAAACCTCTTCTAGCATAGAATTGTGTAAATCCGAGTGGATAGATATGAATTCTCGATCTTTCAATGAAAACTATCACCTCAAAAACACTTCCTATTCATAAGGGAGTGCTACAGGGATCAATCCTGGGACCCCTGCTATATATTGTCGATGCTAATGACTTACCTGAAGTCGTCTCGGAGGCGGTGGTTCAGTTTGCCGATGACACCTCAGTGATACTGTCAGACCCGAAATCAATAGATCCAAAGATGAGAAATGTGATGTCCGACCTACATGGATGGTTTTCTTGGAATAGCCTCAAAATGAACATGGAAAAAACACAAATAGTAAAATTTGGTTAGGTACGGTTTGTTAGTATACCTATACTCACCATAATGGGGCAGTTACCTCCTCAGAGGCACCTTCCATTCCTTGGCGTTCGAGTGGATCACCGTTTAACTTGGACTAAGCACATAGATTATCGGGAGACAGGCTTGGCGAGGTACATCTACGCCCTGCGTTATATATCGCCGAATATATGAGAAAACTGCTATTTTGGCTAACAGAGCATATGTAGAAAGTCGGTTGTGCTATGTTGCTGTCTTTTGGGGTGGCACGTCGTGTGTTTCCAGGCTCTTGATTCGTCAGAAAAGATGCTCGAGAGCAATTTTCAATCTGACTAATATTGAATCCTGTAGGTTGCATTTCAAAGAAAGATTAATTCCAATTATCACAAACCTCTCCATAAATGAGTCGGTAATGTTTGGAGTAAGAAAGGGAGATCTCCTTCAAGAGGATTCCCATGAATATAAAACAAGAGGGCATTATAATCTCAGGCCACCTCGCACTGGTTTGGCCTACATACAAAATGCTGCGCCCTACATGGTAGTAAGAATATGCAACCACATTCCTCGAGAAGCAAGAAAATGAGCACCTAATAAACTGAAGAAGAAATTACACCCCTTTTTGAGTTAAAATACCCTTAAAGAATATTTTTTTAGTCAATTGTGTTTGTAAATTATTTATTTTGTTCATTGTACTAAATTTAGTCTATGTAGTTTTGTTGTAGGTGATGTTTGTGTGAATATTTTATTTTTATTTTATGTAACCTTGAAATTAATATATCGACACTCTGTATGCGATATCTGAGTCTTTTGCAGCAAATAAAGATTATGATTATCATTATTATTATTACATTATTCTTACATCAATCATTCGATTAGAGTTATGCATAATTGTTGAGATAGAACAGGGTAGAACCTATAATAAATTAGATGGTGAAGTGAACATAAAATTCGTTAATTGAAAAACTTATGTTCCTATAATGCCTATTACTAACAATAGCTATGACGTAACGAAAGGAACATATTTGAATTGATCATCTACCTGAAAACTTTAAGAGGAAATTTTATTGACATTGATACATTTGATACCTCAAGAAAACATATCAGTATTAAAGAAGAAGCCATCGTTTTTATAGGAACCACTATTGCGAATCCATCAATTTCATGACTCCGCATTTGTCAGTGGTAAAAAACCTGAAAAGAACAGAAATTTTATCGATCGATAAAGTTCGTATAACAAATGATGGCGGATACAATCGCCACAATGAGCACTGGTGGTAGGATATCAACCTCGATCATCACTATGAGATTCAATATTAAAGGCAAATGGCTTTGATGTGATGTAATTTAAAAACAGTCGTTTTTGTTTGTAATTCACAATGGAAACCTTCATCGTTGAGTATATAAGGCTTGTTCTTAAAGTAGTATCTAATCTTGAATTTGTGTTGGGACAAATTTCGACGTTTTTGTATGGTGAATACCTAAGATATTAAAGCTGGAGAAAATGAAAAATTATTCTTTATAAGGAACAAGTTCAAATGTGCAACATTTTTTCCGAAATCTTTCTCAAGTTATTCAAAGTTTCTTGAATTTTCAAAATATTCGCTGACAATTTCGGTTATAATCTAAGTTACTTAAAAATGAGATCGAGAAGCACTTTTGAGTATAATTCCATGCCGCAAAAAAAAATTCTTCGGCTCATCGATTTTCCAGTTAAAATGCACAGATGGTCTTTCTCGACAAGAACAATAGGTGATATACTTTTTTCATTTTTTTCATTTTCAAAAAGATATAACACATATACAGTGTGTTCCAACGAAAATTTGACCCCCCCTATAACTCCGAAATGAGTAACATTAGCGAAAAACACCAAGACACGTCGATTTTTGTTTCGAGGGGGAGCATTTTTCGAAATAATTCGAAACTTGTCAGATCAACCCCCTACCCCCAGCAACCCTAATTTCGAAATTCATCATAGGGAATAAGGGTCGAGTGGCACCTTACTGTAAAGGTCTGTCAATTCTCCATTCTGATTTGTCATTTTAGAATTTTAAATTAACATACAGGGTGTCCCAACCGAGGGTAAAGTTGAATTCCTGCAAATCCCAAATACTAAATGAAATCGATTTATTTTGGCATGATGCAAGCGCAGGTTTATGCTCGGTCTAGAAAACGACCTACACTTGTGAATTTGGAGTTGGTGCAATCAACCCCTATTTCCAGCATCCCCAACTCAAAAATCATTCGATCGAAAATAGGTCAAGTGGCACCTCGTTGGAAAGGTATTTCAATTTTCTCTTCGAATTTGGTATTTTCGAAATTCAGAATCAGCATACAGGGTGTCCCGGAGCAGGAACACTGAAAACCCAAATAACTTTTTGAAACTGGTTCATTTCGGTATAATACGAGAACATGTTTATGTTTGATTCGAGAATAAGACTCTCTTTCGTGAATATGGACTTTTTGCAATCAATCTCTTCCATTCAGCATCCCCAACTCAAAAAATCATACAAGTGATTACAGGTTGAGTGGCAAAGTTCCAGAAAGATTTTTCTATTTTCTGAATCACTGAGGCATTGGTTTCAGTTTGGCAATCGAGGTTTTCTGGCGTGAGGATCAGGATGAGGGGATGATGGAGAAACTGATTGGATGCTCATCTAAACAGGAAAACGAGATTTATTGAACTTGTATTCAATTGAAAACAAAAAACTAACTTGATTATTACAACAATTGTTCAAAATGACCTCCGCCCACCTCCATACAGTTATACAGACGATTTTCGAACTCTCTTCTCACATTAGCGAAAACTTCAGGAGTCAAAAGTCGGCATTCTGTGATAATCCTCATCCGCAGCTCCTCCAGGTTTTCTGGTCTTGTGGCATAAACTTTTTTTAGATGGCCCCACAAAAAAAATCTAGGGATTTAAATCTGGTGACCTGGCTGGCCACTCAACAGGTCCTCTTCTACCAATCCACCTTCCTGGGAAATTTTCGTCTAAATATTGGCGCACCCGAGCATCATAATGCGGAGGAGCACCGTCTTGTTGAAAACGCATTTCGTCCTCAGAAAGAGTTGGATCGTTCTGTAAAATTTCTGTCAATCTAGGATGTATGTGTTCCTCTAACAACTGTAGGTAGCCATTTCCATTCAGATTACCCTCAATAAAGAAAGGCCCAACTAGATGATTGCCAAAATTCCTGCCCAAACGTTAAACTTCTGAGGCCTTTGCGTGTGGGCCTCTCTAAACCAATGAGGATTCTGTGTGTCCCAATATCGACAATTATGTCTATTCACTTCACCACTGAGCATAAAGGTGCTTTCATCAGAAAAACAGATGTTATTCAGAAAATTTGGATTAGCGTTTAGGTTTTCACTTAGATTTTCACAAAACTGTAAACGACGATCTGGATCATCTTCGTTTATTTCATGCACTAATTTTACCTTGTAGGGGTGAAATTTGTGATGTTTCACGATTCTATGGACAGTTGTAGCTGATACACCAGTCAGACGAGATAGATTTCTGATCGAAGTAGTATTCTCCATTTGTAGATGACCCACTACTGCCACTTCCGTTGCCTCATTTCTGACAGGACATGCCACTTCATGTTTTTTGTTTGCCACCGAACCCGTAGCTAGGATTTGTCAACCAAATATTTAACGTACTGGTGACTGACTCCCCTTTCTCTTTCAGGATGGTTCCTATCGAATATCCTTGCCGTTTCTTTGGCACAACTGTTATTTCGAAAATACGTCGATACAATTTCGACCCTTTCCTCAGTGGAATAAACCATTTTCAGATTAATTTCAACTGACGAACAACAACAATAATGAGGAACTGATCTGAATAATAATAATATTTCATTGCAAAAATGAGAAATAACAGATGACTGCACGCCAGATGGAAATGAAAAAAATGTGAACATTTTCAATGCAGAAATCAGCTTTATTTCTTCGTAATTGATGCTCAACACATCGTACCCCAATACTTTTAATAGTTTCGAATTAATTCTAGTTGATAATTTTAAATGACGATATTGAATTTTTCGAAAGCGACATCCTGTGTGGAGAGCCGAACTGAATGAAATGCTTTAATCATTCTGGAATTCAAAAAACCTTTCTGAAGATATGCCACTTGAATTATTTGTATGATTTTCAAGTTGGGGATGCTGAATGGAAGGGTTGATTGCAAAATTCTATAACCACACAAGAAAGTCCTATTCTCGGATCAAACATGTTCTCGTATACCGAAATGAACCAGTTTCAAAAGTTATTTGGATTTTCAATGTTCCTGCTTCGGGACACCCTGTATGATGATTCTGAATTTCGAAAATACCAAATTCGAAGAGAAAATTGCAGTACCTTTCCAACGAGGTGCCACTTGACCTATTATCGATCGAATGATTTTTGAGTTGGGGATGCTGGAAATAGGGGTTGATTGCACCAACTCGAAATTCACAAGTGTAGGTCGTTTTTCTAGACCGAGCATAAACCTGCGCTTGCATTATGCCAAAATAAATCTATTTCATTTAGTATTTGGGATTTCCAGAATTCAACTTCACCCTTGGTTGGGACACCCTGTATGTTAATTTAAAATTCTAAAAATGACAAATCAAGGTGGAGAATTGACAGACCTTTTCAGTAAGGTGCCACTCGACCCTTATTCCCTATGATGAATTTCAAAGTTAGGGTTGCTGGGGGTAGGGGGTTGATCTGAGAAGTTTCGAATTATTTCGAAAAATGCTCCCCCTCGAAACAAAAATCGACGTGTCTTGGTGTTTTCCGCTAATGTTACTCATTTCGGAGTTAGAGGGGGGGTCAAATTTTCGTTGGAGCACACTGTATATTGAATTTATGATAATGATGATGAATGAATAAAAATGTCATTATCTGTTCTAGAGTGACTGAATTTTATTACGCGAACCTAGGTTAGATTTTTTTCTCAATATTTCGAATGGACGTTAGAGTATTATGAAAACCTTTCTCGGGTATAAATTGAGCCGAGAGAACCTATCCACTTACGAGTGAAAGTTATATGTCAACATAAATATGTAATACGCTTTTAAAAATTGAGTGGGTCGTGCGGTATCAAAATTATAGTTGAACATCTTGAATCCACTTAAGTTGTATTTTATATTTATGTATTTAAACGTTGTGAATGCCTCCTCCAAAGTATAGTCAACTCCATGTATTATATGACCTTGAATAGTTTCTTAATAATTTGGAAATATCAGATACGATCGATCTAATTTAAGTTCAAATATGAATTTAGTATAAAGAATAAACAGGGTGGTCCAAAAATTACCTAACACCTCGATTTTCCGGTTTTAAAATAAAAATATGGAGAATAGCTCCGAGCCGTCGATATCTGATTCTAGAGGGAACAACTTTTTCGATTTTTTTATCCCCGTAACTTCAATTCCTTGACGGGGGTGAGCACAACCCCCTGATTTTGAATAGGGATGAGGGGTGTTATGATACCTCATTTTGCAGATCTTATCGAGTACTATCTGACCCTAAATTTTCGCTTCAAAATTTTCATAGCAGCTAAAAAATTGAAAGACTACTTACTTTTATGATTAGTTTATTGAGTGCTAAAAATGGGCACCATTCACTTCCATGCAGTAAAGGACGCTGCTGTATAGCTAGCTGTTGAATTTACTTTGAGGTATGCAATGTTTTTATTCATTTGTTAATTTTTTGTTCGAAAAAGTAGACAGACGATGTGTTTGATTTACCTTAGTATCTCGTTAGTCTATTGTGAATTTTTAGAAACGTTGTAGTAGGATTAAAACGGTGTATTTCGTAGAAGAAAGGGTGGAAATGATAAAATTATTTTTCAGAAATAACGACTCTTCGCGATTAACAGCGGCTTCATTTAACAAACAACATCCTGAAAACAATGTATCTGCTGCTTACGTTGTGCACCTGGTTGCGCTATTGGTTCAGTCGGCAACATAAAGAGGATGTATCAAGAAGACGAAGCGAGGGAAGTGGCTATCTTAGGTCACATAGCGATGGATCCGACCCTTAGTCCATTGTCCCATGTGTCTGGTGTTTCACGCACAATAATCATGAGAATTTAAAGAAAACATAAGTTTCCTCCTTCTAAGATACGATTGGTTCAGGAACTGAATGAGGATGATTTTGATTACCGACTCATGTTCTTTGAAGTGGTCAGTGAAATTATTAACAATAATCCAACCTATCCTAACCACATGTTCAATATCTGTTTTCGGATGAGTGTTCATTTTACCTTAACGGCACTGTAAATAGGCATAACTGTCGGTAATGGTCAAATGAAAATCCAAAATTCTTTTGAGAAGAGAATACTCAACATCCCCAAATGTTAAATCTTTGGGCAGGTATTTGTGGAAAGCACATTATCGGCCCTTTTTTATACCCGGTAATATCACTGGCCAAATTCATTTAGAACTATTACAGAACGCTATTCATCCAGCCCTCGAGCAAGTATTGGAGAAGGTAGAAGACCATGAAACGATCATTTCTAAAGATAGCGCACCACCTCATTTCGTTCAACCTGTGCGTCAGTTCTTTGTTGAAAATTTTCCTCAGGACGGGATTGAAAGAAGGGGACATATTGAGTGGCCACCCAGCTTACCTGAGCTGGCGCCACTGGACTTTCTTCTATGGGGTCACCTGAAATCTAAAATTTACGCTACCCAACCTGATTCACTGGATGATTTGCGAATTCGGATCATCAGTGAATGCCGTCGAATTGAACCAGTAGTGTTGAGTAATGTACGTGAACGATTTGAGCAAAACGTATTTTACTGGAAGTGAATGGTGCCCATTTTCTCCACTTAATAAACTAATAACAAAAGTATGTAATATTAGCTGTCATTTCGTTAACGATGAAAAATTTGAAGCGGAAATTCAGGGTCAGATAGTACTCGATAAGATCTTCAAAATGAGTTATCGCAACACCCCTCATCGCTATTCGAAATCAACGGTATGTGCTCACTCCCAGTTGTTCCCCCTCGAATCAGAAATCGACGAATCCATGCGATTCCCCATATTTTCATTCTAAATCTGAAAAATCGAGGAGTTAAGTTTTCGTTGGATCACCCTGTATATGGCTGTTATACACTAGGGTGTATCGTTTTTGACTTTTTTTCGAAACTCAAAAAGTATAGTGCGGAAAAGTTGCATTTGGTGGCACCGAGCATCTGTGATTTTTTTCAGAATTTTTGAACAATGCCTAGGGGTCGCTCAATGCCCTCAAAGTTTCTTATGATGTGTATAGGCAACCCGCACAACAATCTTGCGTTTTCAAGCTGTTTTAGGGTTCTAAAGTCACATTTCTGAACTCTTTCTCTTGTTTTTAGTTGTTTTTCTTTTTCATGGAGTATAAATGAAAGAAGGATTTCGCTGTATTGTAAGGCTCTTTTGTTACTTTTATTGTACAATACAATATAAGAGTTGAACATCATTATAAATTAAAATTTTAATTATAATATTTGCTATGTTGGGATTAAATGATAAGAAGAAGATTAATACAATTAAAGCCAATTGAATATTGTTACAAACAAGTGTTAGTAAAGCATGGATACAATTTAACGTTAATGCAGCTTTGGTAAAATTAAATTTTGTAAATCAGAATTTCCTATGGACGCTTCCGCTCTTCTTGGGCAACGGCGTAGTCCTTTTTGGTATGTAGAGATGGCATCCGTTGTCTGGACTCCAGTTTTGCTTTCACCTACGCGTCACGAGATTGTGGCCCAAAAACAGAGGAAGAAGCTTCTGTTACTAATTTTACCAGCCTTTCGACAGCCTGAGTGTGGCAGGGGAAAGCGGTTAATTGCTTATCACAGAATGCTCGACTCCTAATATCTTCTTCTATTTCTTCGGGTGATCGGGTTAGAGGGGGCTCGGTCACAGGGTGCGAAGACCAGTCTATGAGATCGTAGTAGTGCTGAGCGTTGAACTTTAATTTGGGCAATTCGCCACATTTTTGATGGACAAACGTGTGTTTCTAGATGTCGAGGTTTGTGGTTCAAAATCGGAATCGTTACAGCTGGTATCCTGATGACTCGAGGAAGACTCTTCTGCTTCTGACGCTGTTTGCTCTTCTAGCTTGGGACGCTTGCGCAATACAGGATGAGAATCCATGTCTGAGCCAGTAACCTTTTTCGCGTTTCGTTTTTTCCTTTCTTCTTTCTTCATGTTTCGATGTGTTGTTTCCAAATCAACAGCCCCGATGACCATCTTTCTCTCGTTGCGCTGGTCAGTTAAAAACTGTCTCTCTTGTTTGGGCACTTTCTTTGAAATATCACAGGTACAGTTATCAAAGTCAGAACACTTGCACGCACATATATCCAAAAGTCTTTGTCCATCTTTTATAAAAGCTTTTATTTTAGATCCAGTAGAATCTCCAGCATGCTTTGATGATTTCACGAGATTAGAACGTTTACGATGATAGTCTGTGATCATTTGAGTAACACGAAAAATACTCACGACTGGCAAAGACGCTTTCTTCCATACGCTAATCAATTTTTCTGCTGTTAACTTTACATTCTTACTGACAGCCGGGTCACCGTTGGTACCGCTAATGTTACGTTTCCCCTAAAACAAATGTTTCATGACGTCAATGTACTTCGGAAGCCGTATGTCATTCATCTCTCCTGCAGCAAAGTCATGAGCGGAACGCAAACGTCTTTTTTTGCCCATGTTGCTTGCACGAAACTAAAAGTCTATGCAATAAATCCCTACAAGCACTTTTACAGCACGGGAACACACGGAAAAAATATTCGTTCGCTCACTGTCACTCATAAAAAATATCTCAGGCGCACAGCTGACCGAACAGCATCCGAGCTCATTCCTCAAAAGCGGTTGGAAGCGGACTGAATAAAGAAGCTCTTGCCACCTCATGCTGACCTCCCCTCTCACCCCACACCGCTCCTTTCCTACCCGAACCCGATTCCCCTCCACTATCGCACTGCCCTGTCGCCTCGAACATTGTTGCACGATGCAGCAACCCCACTCCCAGTGTTGCCAATGCTTGACATTTAATAAGAAAAGAGTAGCCTGTTCCTGCTTGATGCACTTAGTATAAAGAACCTTACCGAACCAAATACGAGAAAAATAGCACTCTGGTATTTATAATTTCTTGTTTTCTTCCTCTAATTCGTTACATCGTAGTCTTTCATTCCTTTATACCACAAAGACAACAAATACACATAAACAAATGAACAAACTGCAAGAAAATCGACTTTAGACCTCTGAAAACACTTGAAATCGCGAAATGGTTGTGCGGGTTGCCTATATACAACAGAAGAAATTTTAAGGGCATTGCGCGACCCCTAGGTATTGTTCAAAAATTCTGAAAAAAATCATAGATGCTCGGTGCCATCAAATGCAACTTTTCCGCACTATAATTTTTTGAATTTCGAAAAAAAGTCAAAAACGATACACCCTATTATACACTCCCTAGCTATGGCTTGAGCCTTTCGGAGAAAATTAAGTTTCATCAGAAATAACTATACCAAAACATCAACCTTTTTTCAGATAATTCAATTTTTCTCAGAATTTGAAGATATTTTTATGGCTTCTCCGGATTTTCAGATGAAACATCCAATTAATCTAGTTGGAGCTGGTTTCAACTGTGAAATTTCACAATTATATAAATAATAAGGAACATGTTTATAATTATTCAGAATTTGTCAAATTTGATTTATAATAAAACAAATTCTCACAACAATAGTGAATTTAATGACATAATAATAACAAAACAAGAGAATTTATAATAATTTTTCAAAATGTCCACCATCCATTTCCTGACACGTACTCTGTTTTCAAAACTTCTGCCAATTCTAGCCAGAGTTCTGTTATACGTATTTTCATATCATTTTGAGAAAAAATCTGGGCGAGTTAAACCTGGAGACCTGGGGGGCAATTTTCATTGCTTCCAGTCCATCTATCTCAAAAGTTCATATCCAAATACTGTTGCACTCCGCGATGATAATGAGCGGAAACTCCGTCTAACTGAAGCCACATAGCCGTTTTAATGTTTCAGGGAACACTCTCCAATAATATTAGAAGTTCGTGTGCCCACAAACATTATACCATTCACAGTCCTTCCAAAAAATATGGTTCAATTAAATAAGGTCCCATTTTTCCACTCCAAACATTTGCAGACCATCTATTTTGATTTTTTCATGTATGTATGTGGTTTAAAATCGGAGTCATAGTGGAAATTGTGTCTATTCCCCAGACCTTTGTTGTGATAAGTACATTCATTATTGAACAATACATTTTCAAGAAAACTGTCATTTTACGTTACTTCAAGCACCCTTATGCAATATTGAATTCGGTTATTAAAATCATTTTACTGAGTTTCTGACATAGCTGGATATGTCAATACGATCTTCTTTTGAAAAAGTTTTCATTTTGACTCATTCAAATCACAAAATTCGGACAATTTTTACAAATAAGTATGCCGTTTCTAGTTCTGTTTCAAATACTCAACTGACAGGCAAAGAATTGACTAACATTTCTTATGCCAACAGGTTACTAGATAAATGAAAATTCCATGTTTCATTCGAAAAACCCCAATTTTTGTTCTTCAATGTTAGAAAGTGGATAATTAGCTATAGAGATTCTAGCATTGTTCGATAGGTTATGAACATATGAATTTTCTTGTGAATAGAAAAATATGGCATCCTATTTAAATTAATCAAGTTATGGCGCCTTGAATTTCCCAGTTCATCAGTTTTAATTTTTGCACATCCTATATAACATGGGGAACTTGGAGTAATTGAAATATCAATAACGATATATTTTCTCGTGTCGCTGTAAATTTCGCTGAACTACCGTGAATACTTTTTGAGTATTTTGTGAATAAAAATTTCTTCAAATTTTGAGAAAAACCTTGATATGTATAGTAATTTCTGATGAAACTTAATTTTTACGAGCGCTCCATCAAAATATTCAATAATATATAGAGTGTTCTTTTCGAAAAATACAACTTTTATAATTTTAAGACTTTTGAGGTAATAGAGAATAAGTACCTCTAATAACTCCTCGTAAATCTCAAAAGAAAAATAATCTTACAGTCTCGTATTTAGGTCACACTATTCAGTGCCGTATAGCGAGGACAACCCTGTATGTTGTCATACAGTGAAATTTCAGATAACCCATCATATTCCAATTAGATTTTGCATTAAAATGTCGAAATTTATCCACTCTTCGAATATAGGTAGTCCAGGCTATTTTCTAATATGCAACTTCAACTTGAAGGGGTTGTTCCTCAGTACACATCACGAAGGAAATTCCTATAAACATTAGTCTAGAAATCCTTGCCGAAAGATTATAAGCCTTATGAATAGGGCACGTGTAGATTATCTGTGACCTCTTAGGGAATAGTTATAATAATGTTGATGCGTAATAATACACTGATAACGCCTAAATTTTTGACTCAGAGGCGTGTAAATTAGGGTAGTTGGCGCACTTTATCTTCCCTAAGTTTTATATGAAGGAACTTTTTCCACCAAAATTTGACAGATTTCCGAGATAAGGCTTAATGAAGGAAATCTTCGTGATACAACGTAGTGAGAACAACAGTTCATGGAAATAAAGCTCAAAGAAAACTTTATAATTTTCACGATTGAGAACCCTTAAATGACTAAAACTCATTTGTCATTCTACAAGATGATAAAACACGTTGCGAAGTTAGGTACATCTTAAATGGAATAATATCAACATGACCTTGACTTTTCTCTTCTTTTCCTAAGCTCCACCATCAAATGGAAACTATGAATGAACCGAACGGAATTTGGTTACCAATCAGGGAACCAAGAAGTATAATACTTGATAATTTATACTTCGGTTCGGATCAGGTAGAGGCCTATCCAGTGTGAAGAAGTTTGAATCACTTTTGAGTCAAAATGGCCAAATGTAAAATAAAGCCTTGTACCAGCTGTCTCTGACACAGTATGAGTGTGGCATACTGCATGATTCGCCATATCGTTTCGTTTACCCAGTAATGACACCTTCATACTGATCGCTTCCTTCTGAACGGAGAGGTTTTAAGCAAGAATAGGACATGAAAAGTGAGAGACTACTGAAAGACCGAGCAGGTAATACCCCTTCGTCAATCTATTCATTGAGGGATAGATATTGAACTTGCCATCAAAAATAGGCTCTTTAGCCTATCACAGAAAGTCGAGTTGTATGTATGAATTCAATTTGAGAAGTAACCGTTGAAGAATTCAATCCATCTATCTCTGCATGTTCAATCCAACTTATTCAACTCTTTTGATATTGTTCTGTTTCTAGTTTGCTTCTTGTTCGTAACTTGTTGTCGTTGTTTAGATGCTGCCTATCTTTTTGGGGTGTTCCACGAAGAGTAGTAATTGAGATTGATTGCTACGCGACTCTAGAGATGATTTGATGGATCTATTTCAGATATTAGATATTGGAATAACGCTGATCAAATATCCGTACTGAGAATAAGCTTCTAATGTTTGTTTTTCTATTCTCCAAAGATCTAGATGTACGTGCTGTGTTGTAGATACAACAATCAGTCAAATATGACAAGTTAGTTAAAAAGTAGATATGTATGGAATTCTCGCTTAACACTTAAACACTTAAACATAATGAATAAATGATTGGTTTATCACTTGGTAAAGGTTTCACAAATATTCAGCAAAATATTCGACATATGTTTCGGGTTGTTAGCCCATTATCAAGAGAAATACAATACTGAATTCAAAATGAATGATTTTACTTATTTATAACGGCATTCACAACAGGAGGTGAGTTGAAGTCTAGTTGGTCGTTGCAAATTGGCTGGTTTTTCCTATGAGCCTACGTAATTTCAATAATCTCCAAGATGTCCATCCTTTTTACTTTATTACCTGGATGCATGAGTTCGATATTCTCGAAATCTGTGAAATGATTTTCATGATGCAGAGGTCCAAAAAACCCCTGGAATTTTGATTTTGGAGCATAGATCTTTTATGTTCTTCAACTCTCTTCTCGATGCATCTTCCTGTTTAGCCTATATAGAATGTCTCACATTCACTACAGTGTATTTTATATACTCCTCATGACATTTGTCACATTTTTCGAACGACTGTCAAAATTTTTCGTATATTTTTCTTTAAATTCAACAAGATCCACGAAGAAATAATATATGGGCGATGTCAACCCAAATTATTGGGTGCATAATGATTTTAAAACATCAGTAGATCATAATCGGCATCAGTTGAAAGACTGAACCTGGCCATCAGGGCTCTCTCGGTCAAACAGAGAGGAAATTGTTTTGTTGAGTTTGAATATTGAAGGGTTTTTTGCGATTATACTTCAAAATTGGCAACCAAGAACAAGGAAGTGATTATGATTCAGGAGACTCACATTGCGACGAGAGAACATCTCCGCGAAAGCGAAATTGTCGCAGGTTATGTACTTTTTGATTATCTCCTTAGCCCTTTTTATGGCCTTGCTTGCTGTGTGAAATCTTTTCTTAGATTTGTTTAGACGTATAAGAGGTATGATTGTTGAAATATTTTTCTGCTGGTTTTCTTTTTCCATTGTTACAGAAAACCCCCTCCCTTCCTTTCACCCTTGTCTTCATTTGGGAATAATGGAATGCAAGAGAGAATGAAGCTGCTAAGCATAAAAATCTTTGGTACTCTTTATGTACACACGATACTTACACAACATAAACAGACAAGCTATTGCTAGTGCAATAGCGACTGGAAAACGAGTTTCGTTTATTGAATCATATGAAAGATAGTATGGTTCCCCTGTTACATTTCCTGAGCTCACACTTGTATTTTTCCTGACACCAAAATTATAGATATAAGCAATTATTGTAAATTCATTCAAATTTTTGTATATCCTCTCTTTATAGGGATTACGAAAAATTTGAAAGATAAAAGAAACAAGCAAAATTGAAATTTTATCATAAAAAAAATGAATAAAAACAACACTAAGGAATTATGGGATATTGTTAGAGAAGTTTCTTTTCAGAATTAACCTAAAACTGAAATAAACGAAGTTGTGGATGAAACTGGGTTAAAGCACTCAGAACCCAAGGAAATAGCGAATGCTTTCGTGAAATATTTCATAAATATTGGAAAAAATATGGCTTCTAATATAAAAAAACCTGATTGGGGTGGATCTGGTGAAAAAATAACTGAACGGATACGATTAAAAAAGTCAATGGTAGTTTTTTGAGCACTCATAATGCTGAAGTTGTGAGAACCATGGGGAAGTTGAAAATAACAAGGCTCTGGGCATAGACGAAATAAAAACAAAAGTAATAAAGTTAGTAACAGAACATATTGCGGAACCGTTAACAGTTTTAATCATTGAAATATTCAAAATCGGATAACGTCCAGAGGCTTTCAAAGTAGCAATCTTAAAGCCTTCATTCAAGAGGAATAAAAATAATATAGGGAACTTCCGTCCTATCTCCTTGATATCTAATTTCGCTAAGATTTTCGAAAAAAATTTGGAAAAATCGTATAGAAATTTTTTTGAAAAATATTATCTCATTTTGGATGAACAGTTTGAATCTTTAGAAAAAATAAATCCACAGAGGATGTGATAACATACGTAAATACTCAAATATACAAGGCGATTGACGCGGGTAACCTCATAGTGCCTGTTTTTATTGATCTTGTAAAAGCCTTCGATACGGTAAATCACGAACAGCTATTGGGTATATTCGAAACCTTAGGCTTTAGAGGGAGCTTATTCAAGCTAATGTCAAATTATCTGCTAAATAGAAAACAATGTGACGGACTAGGTAATGTAATGAGTGATTTCGAAATAATTGAGTTCGGTGTTCCACAAGGAAACGTTCTGGCACCTGTTTCATTTAATCTCTATCTTAGTGACCTTTATGAATTACAGATGACAGGTGACATAAAGCTTTGCAGATGATACCGCAATTTTGTACACTGATAAAAACTGTTTTTTTTTTTGAAAAATAAAGTAGAGTTTAGTTTCATAAAATTGTAAAGTATTTTGAAAGTAAATTGCTATCCATAAATTTCGAAAAACGAACTATTTAACTTTTACATCCTACAATACAAATTTACTGGAATATAGTATGATATAAATTCCAAATAGTGACAAAATTGTGAGTATCAAAAGTTGCCATTCTATCAAATACATCGGAATATATACAGACAGTCACTTACGTTAGGTGTACATGCGTCATATGTAGCGAATAAAGTTAGAGCTTTTTATATTTGGAAATACTTCCTGGATCGCTTTTCAAACACAAAATACAACAGCTTAACTTATATAGGTAATCCTAGTCTAAAATCAAAATCATACCTCTCGCATTATAATTTCAATATACCATTCCGAACTGATAATTCCTTAGGCCGACATATCAAAAACTGCAAATCTAAAATTGATAAAAGTAATAAATCCGGTATAAACTGTCTTGCGGGGATTGTAATAAAATGTACATTGGTAGAACCTTCAGAAATTTCAAAGTTAGATTATCCGAGCACAAACGTAGTTTTAATTATCATAAATCAGATTCCCATTATTCTAATCACTTACTCGAAGAAAACCATAACTTTAATGATAATTTCAAAATTTTACACAATGAAAATAACAGACAAAAACTCAATCTATTGGAAATTTTAGAGATCAACAAATAAAAGAATTCGGGTAGGTTACTTAATAGGCAATTAGATCTAAATCCTTCTCCTTTACTCAATCTTTTCAATTCATAAAGTAAGCAACTCCGATGGGTTTTCCAACATAGCTCTTGTACCTATTGTAATATTAAGTAGGAAATAAGACTAATATATGAGGAATAACTCTGTTCATTAGTATGTATCTATCTGATGAAGCCACAGTGTGGTGAAACCGGTCATAGTTTTGTTAATATAGTGAAAATCTAAATACTTTAGTTTTATTTCATTGAAAATATTATAATTTTTTTTTCGAAAATGGTCGAAGATAAAGATAAGGTTACTTCTGCAAAAATATGGCACAATATTATATGCGTTGACATGAATAATAAAATATAGGATGTTCCATTTGAAAAAAGAAGATATGATATTTTTAAAATTACAATATTCAATGATTTTTCTGAGTCACTCCTGTATAGAATGAGGATAATCTATTGCAATTCATTAATAAAGCTATCCTTGGGCAATAAGAAAACGAAAGGATAAAAGTACTCATCCTCTCTGGCTGAAGGTGTATGCTATTATGTGAGAACATATTTTCATGGATTTTTACGGAAAAAAAAATATTGTGACGAAACTACTCACCAAAAAACTCATTACTTAAAGACATTATAGCAGAGTTTAGGACGCTTTCGAACCTTCAACAAAAAAGTGGTCTTCCAATCTAAATAAACCTCCCAAGATTTTTTTATAGAAAATTGGGACACCCCGTTTTCTTCAAAATGAATTGCTGAAGTAGATTCTTACTTTCTAAATACAATACCGTGCGAACAAAAATGAAATCTTCAAGAGTGTACGAGTTACCGAGCAAGGCGCCACTGGTGAATCACCCAGTATATTATTATTAAACCTCAAACAACTTTGTTGGAGACATACTTAGAAAATAGAATTTTCAGTTCCTCCAACATCCTAATTAAGAATGTATTTTTATGGAAAAGATATGTAGATGATATCTTCTGTGTTTGGATTGTCACAGACAACTCAATAGTTTCTTACAGTTTTTAAATTCTTTTCATCGATCGATTCAATTTACAATGGAAAATGAAAAATATTTGAACTTCTTGGACTTGTCGATTAGTAGGGCTCATGACTCACTCACCTCTGAGATATACAGAAAACCAACCTATTCGGATACCCTGATTCATAATAGTAATCCCCAATCCCAGAGTATCAAATTGAGTGCTTTTCATTCATTTGTGCACAGATTGCTTAATATTCCTTTTCGATTTTGAGAAATAAGTTCACGTTTTAAAATTAATCGCTAAAACAACGAAAATAAATCACTCTGTACTTGTAAAATGCACTATTATAAAGAATTATCAGAAACAGTTTCATTCCCACATGAATTCATTATGCAGATTAATGAAACGTGAAATTTCTGTATTGTTTCCACATAAAGATAACGTAGTCGAGGCACTAAACGATGAACTATCGACTTTTGCGCAGTAAGGCCGATTTTGATGCAGTTTGGTGAGTTAGATTCGTCAGAATCCCTAAAATCTAGAAAAGGTCGCTGAAAACAAATATCGTCACGAGTGTGGGCCAATTCAATGACAAATTGATATAATACTCCAGATGAAGACGTTTAAAACAACCGCTCCGGGCACCATGTAATCTGAAGACTCTTGCCGATTGCGTATTCGTGTTCTAGGATCTCGAAAACCCCCGAGTAACGAGTGTAAGACAATTCTATGACAAACTGTCATAATACTATATAGGAAGACGTTCAAAACACCCGCTGTGGGCACCAGGTACTCCGCAGGCTCTTGCCGACCTCGTATTCGTGTACAGCGACCCAACAAACCCTGAGTAACAGATTGGCATTCATTTTCAGGATTATTTTCCGATTTTGATATTTTTTTAATTGTCTGCTTTCAAAATCAATTCTGGAATGCATTATATTATGCATATATGCAATTTGGGATTTCTTCATGATTAGATTAGATCAAAATGTTCTTTAGAGATTTTCACGGATCTAACGCACCGAACTGTATCAAAATACGTTTTACTGCGCAAAAAATCTATAGTAAGGCTTATTTTTGTACCTCGACTAACGTTTTGTTTAGCATTTTGTATTTCAGGCAACCAGCTATGTGAATTTAAGTTTCATGGGTGGTCTAACCTGTGTGTTCACCTTTGATCGACTGGCTGCGATCGCATATCCATCGTAATCATTCAACCAGGCAAACGGAAAGAGGTTTCCGCATAGATCGCTTGCCATTATCTTGAGGAAAATCAACTTTCACGTTCCTTGAGAACTTGATAACTCTAATAGAAAAGCTACATCTCAACTGCAGAATTATTGATATGCCATGAATAGCGGATAATTGTATAGATAAGCCGATAAAATAGCAAATTCGCCAAGTCCAATCCTTCCTTGTCATGTTCGTGATAACAACGTGTTTATAGGTTCTGTAAACAGAAATCTTTACGGAAATGGATATACTATGGATTTAGACAAAATGGAAGCAATGTTGATCGAGTGTTACGTAAAAAATGCCCCAAGCCATAGTTCCTACAATGTTGCATCGATTTCAAAGAAACAAAAACCGAATTGCATTTGGAATAATATTTTAACACTGCCAGAAATACCGGATAATGACCTTTACTTGGACTTTTTGAATGCTAACCCTAAATTTTATTTTTGCTTTCGACTACTAATTCAATTTTGCGTACCTTCTGCAAAAAAGTATCACTTACAACGCTTTACTTTCCGAAATGAAAGAAATTATCAAAATATTCTGAAACACAACGCACATTTTCAATTCATCGATGTAATCCGTAGAATGGGTGACTCTTTGAGTTTGTGATAAAACTTTCACCTCAGAAAGAAATTATTTATTTTTTTCATTTTGATCGGATAACTCACATTATTTTGTATTTTGGGTGAAAAGACACAATATATCAGAAGATTTCAATGAAGCGTGAGGTGAGCTCTGGGGTGGAAGACCATAGAAAATCGCAGAGCAAAATTTGAATTGCATTTTGTTCTGATATTGAAATACACACACCACAAAAATTGTCGCATCACCTGGTATTCTGAGTTCCACAATCGATTAAGCCGCTCGATCGTAGTTTCTTTGTCAACATATGTTTTTGGACATATGAGGGGAAAAAAATCTTATCCATGTAGTAACATTTGTTTCCATATGATCTCAAAAACGTCTGAAACAAGAATGAGTTTATTTGACTATCAGTATTCATTCAATTTCTCTTCAATTTTCACGCTAAATTTATGCAAGTTTTCTGTGTTTCTTGTTGATTTTCGAATCTTTGAATTTATTGTAATGGCTGCTGAACGTCCTGGACACTATTTGAGTGATCATGAAGTGGTAAGAATTGTAACACCTCTAGAGGAAGGGCGAAGACAACGTTACTTGGCTAACTTGTTGAATGTTAACCAAAGCACTTTTTCAAGAGCAATTAATCGGTACCACGAAACAGGGTAATATGGAAGAAGGGCTGGACAGGGAAGAAATCGGATAACAACACCAGTTGATGAGCGTTGGCTTCGTTCAAATTCGCTAAGAGTTCGGCACTGTACGGCTAGAATGCTACAAAATGAACTTGCACTTTCCAGATATGAGCATATTTCATTGAAAACTGTTAGGAACAGGTTCAGAGAAGACGATATCAGACCAAGGGTGGCTTTTACCGGCTCGCGTCTTACCAGAGAGCATCGAGTTTCAAGACTTCAACTTGCCAGGGAACATGCAAATTGGGGTATTCCAGAATGGTTGAATGTTCTCTTTTCTGACGAGTCCAGGCTTTGTCTAGTACCAAATAATAGACGGAAGCCTGTATACAGAAGACCTGGGGAACGGTATCAGCAATGCAATATCCGTCAAACCGAGAACTTCGGAGGAGGCTCAGTAATGGTGTGGGGGGGATTTCTTTCCATGGTCGAGCTGAACTAGTCCTAGTAAATAATTGAAGAATGACAGAGGTCAGATACATCGCAGATATCCTTGAACCCCATGTTGTACCCTTTGGCCCATTGATTGACGAAAACTTCATTTATATGCATGATAATGCTCGGCCTCATGTAGCTAGAGTAGTCACAGAATTTCTGCAAAATGTCGAAATCGATATTTTAAGATGGCCAGCCAGAAGTCCCGACTTGAATCCCAAACATGTTTTAAACAATATGGAATGGCACATTCAGCAACGTAGGATGCCTTGTAGAACACTCCAACAACTAGAAAATCTGCTTCCTGAAATTTGGAACTCAGTGACTCAAGGGTACATCCAAAATTCGTTTGAGGGCCTTCCGAGATATATACTGGCAGTAATTAGGGCCCGGGGAGGAAACACTCTATTTTGAAAATGATTAGTAACCATTCGATGCTAGTTGATTGATCTCTTCGCGAATGTTTGAAGATGGTAGAATTTTTTAATTTTTCATTAACCCGAAAATTGTTGATATTTTCATCATAAACTTATCTCTTGTGAATGATATCTTTTTATTTTACACTTCTGAAAGTTACCAAGCGACTCTTGAATGACCAACCAATAGTTTATATACTATTGTCGTAAAAGTAGGGTGATGCGACAATTTTTGTGGGAGTGTATTGTACTCTCCAAAATTTTATTCTTACGAACACGAACGGTTTCGACCGTCAGAACATTTCAAGAGGTAAACTACAGGAAATGAACCTACTAGATTCTAGCCTAATTGGATATTACACTTCTAAAAGTTACCAAGCGATTCTTGAATGACCAACCTATAATTTTATATAGTATTGTCGTAAAAGTAGGTTGATGCGACAATTTTTATGGGAAATGTATTTTGGGGTTATATTTGTTATGATGCTCTCTTGGTTGAACCATATAGTTTGACTGCATACACTATATTTAGTTCTTAATTTGCTATGGAGGGCGGTTTGTTAAGCAGTACTACCACACTTCAAATAATTAATCAATCCCACTGTTACTGTTTTAACCAAGAGTGCATAAGAAGAAAAGTAACCCCAAAATATGTCAACACCAGAACAAAATCCACATCAATATCTTCAAAAAAAGCAGTCAAAATAGCAAAAACCACCTAGATAAAAGAAGAGACCAAAGTTCTATTCTCTAAACGAGATGTCTTTCTACATTATATCAAGGTAATTCATCAGAATTATTTTCGAACTCCTTCCAATAGAATTCAATTTGTATGACGACGAGGTGCAAAATGACAGCAAATTTATTCACGAGAAGTTTTTTTAGGTAAACATATTAAAAATAATAAATCTCGTGTTGAAAAATCAAGTAAATCAGGAATCTATAAACTCAATTGCGGTTCTTGTGATAAAATTTATATCGGTAGGACCTATAGGAGTTTTGGCATAAGAACATCTGAACATAAACGTAGCTTCGATAAAAATAAATCTGATTCAAATTATTCAAACCACCTTATAAAAGAAAACCATTCATTCAATAAAAACTTTGACATATTACATATAAAATCAAAAGTTCAAAATTAGATCTCCTAGAAGCATTAGAAATAAATAGATACAAACATTCGGACAAGCTTTTGAATGAACAGGTAGATGTGAATTATTCACCCTACTTAACTTGTTTAATTAGTTTTATTACCTTTCATACTAACTGTACAATGGCTCGGTGTGGATTTTCCTGTTATTCATCCAACTTGTTCTACGATTTGTTTATAATACCATACTCTTCATTCTATTTTTCATTCTTGATAAAGCTGCTGTGTCAGCGAAACGTCGTCGAATTTTTCAAATAAAGTGTAGATTAAATTTAAACCTTGTGTTTTATCTCATTTACTGATTTATCAACTTCTGAAAGTAGTTTGTTAGAGAAAGGTCATGAATTCAAACTCAATATCTAATCTAAATAATGAAAGACAAAACCAGTCAATTCGTTCATAAATATGAATCCCGGATCTCCAATACTTCACGGTGTAATAAAAAATCACAAAGACAATGCTCCAATACATCCAGTAGTGTCATTCATGACCAGTCCAATATATAAGTTGGTAAAAGAATTAAATCTTCCATTCCAAAATTTAACAAATTTCACACCTAAATATTCAAGAAAAAACTCAATTCAATTAATTGAGAACTTGAAATAGGTTCACACCCCAATCAAATCACATTCAATTAGTTTGAAAATACCATAATCAATTCCTCCAAATCAAAATTTGTACATTTTTGGTATAGATATGTAAACGATATTTTATAGGAACTGCTGGATAACTAGATCAACATTCAATTTACATCAATAGCATTCATCTCAAAATTAAATTGAAAAAAGAGAGAGAAGTCGATGATCAGATTCACTTTTCAGCCCTAACATTCACTCATAAATAACACACTAAGTTTTGATATACCGGGTGACAAAGGATCATGGAACACCCCTCTTATTTCAATATTTCTGCAGGTAGTTTATTAAAATTTTATGATTTGATCAAATAACAGGCTACCTTTTGACTTTTGAAACAATTTTTAACCACTTCTGGTGTCGCAGGAAATGACCTTCAATGAAGATTTTTAAATGGAACACCCTGTATATTTTTGCATAGTTAGCTTGCAAATAATTTTCCAAATCCAACCATATCTCACAATTGATATTTTGGACGTAAAAATTATTTTTGGTTCGGTTTTTATTTTACATTCTAGGGTGCCATGAATAATGCCAATTTACCTAAATCGATCAGAGAAACACTTTAAAATAGCAACTGAAGTCAAAATTTCAGGTTTGCTCTGTCCAAGCCAGATTAATGTGCTCCAAAATCATTTTTGAATTAAAATTCATTTTTCAAGTGGTACCATATTGGTACCGAGGTACCATTATTGTAAAAATGCTAACGAATTATGATGATGTAAGAATTTTCATTAATTTTATTCAAATTCGTGTAAGTAAATCCAGTAGGCTAATGGAGATCTTCAACAATACCTCACAATGGATAATTTAGGAATCAGAATTAATTTTGAAAGGATTTTATTTTTCGAGCACCGAAGGCTATGAAAACAAACGACTTTGACGTTTGCAATATAAAAGTTATCTGGATAGTAGAGTTAGCATCGGTCGATTCCACTCGAATTCAGTTTACTGAAGCGTTATTATTTTTTTAAATGTCTGAAACATACACAAGGAATGAGAAAGTTGATATGCTACTTATTTACGGGGAATGCCAAAATAATGCAGTAGCTGCTGTCAATTTGTATGCCGAAAGATACACCCATCGACAATGCCCCGCAAGAAATTATTTCAGTCGGCTGGAGGATCCATTTAGGAGAGAACCCCATAATGATCCTGAAGAAAAGCTTATCATTGGAGAAGACACTGAAATCAATGTGTTAGCGCTAGTGGAAATTGATAAAACCATTTCCACAAGGCAAGTTGCGTTTGAGCTGGATGTAAGTCGTGAAAGCGTTCGTCGAATTTTGAAGAAGTATAATTATAAATCATAAAAACATCAATTACATCAGCATTTGTATGAAGGTAATTATGCAAGGAAGATCCAAAATTGGATGAAGGATTTTCTTGAAAAACCTTGATTACATCGACCATTCAGGTGCGCTTCAATTTCAGTCTATGCTAGGTCTGTGTAGCAGACAATTTTGTTCTCAATACTCAACCTGGTATATAAGTTTAAATATATTTTTGTACTGATTCAAAGCTTATTTGAATCAAAGTATCGGCTAAATTCTACTAAGTTTTCTGGATGATCACAAATATTATCTATTAAATTTCAAACACAACTTTCTCCTACATGTTTATTCTTTCTATATAATTCCAAAGTTTCACTAATTCTATTATAGCAAGAACATTAATATTACTTCTATTAGTCATTTTGTCTACGATTTGTTTCAATACATCAAACGACACAGAAAACGGTGCTCAACATGTGGTCATTTATTATGCGCACGCAGGTGACCAGTATTACATAAACTTTCTACACTTTTCTCATACAAATATCTTTGACTTAGTGGAACGCCTTGAGTAGAGGGTTCTTGGCTGCGCCATTTTTAAAAAACCAGCAACTGCCAAAATATTATTAAGAAAAATTTTCTTGATTTGCACAAATCATTTCCTAGTAATGATAGTTTCTCCTTTTGCATCAGTCTCCAGACATGTAGAAAACAAACGCACGTTACATATTTTCTCATCCATAATGAACCGCACGTATCACAATAATAATTGGTGGATGAAATGGACTCATCCAGCAGAAATGAAAAACAAACTCCAGGCTGCTGATAAATCCACAATGATTATTTAATGTTTTAGCCATATCATCCATCCTTTGAGTAGACCTTATTTTCTTTTTTTGGATAATTTTTGCAGCTGGATCTTTTTTCTGCTGATGAAATTAAGTTAATTGAATTAAATTTAAAATAGAATGGGGTTTCCTTGTTCAAGCAATAAAGATCAGGTCGATGATCGTCATCGTCTTGCTTAGAAACTGATTAAAAAAAATTTGATATAATAAGCCGTATTTCGTTATTACTTTTTATGTCTTGAAAAACAGATGTCTGCGTCTTTCTTATCCTATTGTATTTCAAATAATCTAAGTACCTAGATGACTTCATCGCTTCATTTGAAAATGTTTTTGACAAATAAGGCGAAATGGCATTGATGAATTTCTTCTATTTATCATTATTAAATATACAATACTACCACCTCTTCCTTTTTTTCCTTCCGAATTGCTTCGCACCTCACATATACGCGAGAAAAAAATCAAATTCCGAAACCTGATCTCAATTGCGCTCGATATTGCAAATGAAAATAAAATGAACAATCCATTGCCTTCACGGGCTAAAGGCTCGGGCACACAGGGAGCGGTCTGCGATTCAGCGGTCGCCGCGGCGGTCTGCGGTATGAATATGAGTTCGGACGAAGAACAACTCCTTCTGCTGGTAGCATTGCATTATGCGACGAAGAGAAAGAAAAGACGATGTTGTGTATATGAAATCAATCAGAAGAAACAAGAATCAGGGGAATACGTTTATGCATCTAACAAGAGTCCCTTGAAGATATTTTCGAACATTTTCTATTAACATTTCCGTTTGGTCACTCATTGTAGGAAGGCGGTCACGCGATCTGTATTTTTGTAATACTAGACCGCTGGTCGTCGCGATATATTTTCCAGGAAGACGGTAGACCGCGCTCAGTGTAACCGAGGTAATGCAACATTCTGCAATACAACGAGACCGTCTAACCGTCGCGGTCGGATATCGCAGACCACCGCGACAGACCGCTTCCTGTGTGCCCGAACCTTTTATGTTTCCGACACATGTCGGAGTGCGGATTTAGACCTGTTTACTCATGTAGCTCGAAGACGGTCAAAAGTTAATAACATTTAATCTATTTTAAAATTACTGAGAAATTTCAGATCTGACCGCAACCCCAGCTTATATTATAAAAATACATAAAATACCGATTAATTAATCCCGCATGCTTATTTTATTATAATTTTCACAAATAATTACCTTTAATGTACAATAATCTTAATTTCTATACATTAACCCAGGTTGTAATACTTGTTATTATAATACACCTGTTATGGATTTTTAATAGAGATGATTTCAATCCACTACTCGTTCTAGTGAAATACGAAAAATTTCGCACACGTGATAAAAATTATGTCAACATCTACAGAAAGAATAATTATACAATATTAATTCTTACTCTACTTTATTACGTGGTTAGCGTATATTTTTTTTCTTTTTTATACTATACTTTTTCATTTGTTACTGCCCTTTCTATGTCATCTCAACGCCCCCTAATTTCCTCTGAAATTTATAGTGTTCCGCGCGAAAGTCTCGATATTGTCAACTTTGAGAACATATGATATGCAGTAGACCCGCATTAATTTGAAACAATGTGAATGGCTCCATAACGTTAACACTGAATATTTTGCTATAGCGTTTTGTAATGTGACTAATTGGCACCTTTGTGTGAACAGAAATTAACTTATTCAGACCTGTGGATGAAAGAAGACCTAACACTCATCAAATACACATGTACGGGTCGACAAGATCATCTGTGCGGGTGAAATAGTCCCTCCCCTTTTTGCGCGTTAACTTTGCCGGTCACGTGGCCTAAAGCTCAGTTGTCAATGAACCTTTGAAGCTTGAAGCCAATCGAACAGGACCAAATCTTGCAAATTTCATTTCAATATTTTTAACTTTCATTTGACGAGGCTTTTACGTGATAGAAATCCATTTCCGCAAATACAATTAAACGATGATTTCTACTGAAATATATTATTAAATGCTCGACCCGTTTTGATACACAGTATCTTTGTCAAGAGCGAATGAATACTACAAATATATCTTACTCACAAATTTCTATATATGCTAAAGAGGCAGAGCTATCCGTACTTGAACTAATGTTTAGGAAATAAATTTAATAAGGGTGAGTTATTTATGTCTCCTGATCATAAAGAATTTCCGGTGAATACCTTAATCTGTTAATTTCAAGTACTTCCAGAAGGTTGAGTTTTATACCTCTATTCTCAGAATGTATGATTGTAAATAAAATAATAAAATAATAAAATTAAATATTTTAGTAGAAATCATCGTTTACTTGTATTTGTGAAAATGGATTTCTATCACGTGAAAGCCTCGTCAATTGAATTTTTGAAAAAGCTGACTATGGTACTACAAATTACTTATTCCGTGGAGCAATACATTCGCAAAACATTTGGTTCATAACTATGTGTTTGAAGAACACTGTTTCCTAAATACATCAACCTGAAAACAAAGAACACCAGTGCAGCAGCCATCAAAGGAGCATTGAAAGGAAAGCTGTCGTGGATGAAAGAAGACAGAAGAATCCAATATAACAGAAGAGATATTTGTTATGCTTTTGTTAAGGTAATTCATTCAGAGCTTCCTCTTAGATTACATAAAATTGAATTCGATATTTTAGACCGGGAAATCAGAGAAAATTCAATAAAATTATCCAGAGTAAATATGAAACTCAATTGATGAAACTTAATAACCTCATAAAAATTTAACCTAAAATGAAAGAAATCGACACCAACTTGTCAAATCATCAATTTTTCAAAAGATTCAAAAATTTAACCGAAACAAATTTCAACATAGATGAGACGGCGTTATTGGAGAAAGGATCCAAACACAGTATTTATCCTAAACATCATGCATCGAATTCTGAACAATTAGCAATAGATACTGAAATTTGCCTCAGAAATGTTGCAAACAATAGCTTCCAGAAACACCAAACTGAGTCCTCAATTAAGAAAGTCTACCTAAAAAAGCTTAATAGGCCAATTAGAGATCACATATTAATCAAAAATATAAAAGCTAAATCAACATCGATTGCCATTATTTTCACAAAAGCAAATAAAGGCAATACAGTTAGAGCGATAAATAAACATGATTATAATTTCAAAACATTAGATTTCATTGATGATTCTAATTATTCAGTTATATCCCGTGATCCAACTAATGGATTCAATAAAGAAGTGAAGAGTCATTGAAAATTCAAAATCCATCATTACAGATAGCGAAAAATTTAAACTTATCTCACCGAATCCTTTACCACCTCAACTTTATCTTTAGATAAATTGCACAAAAATGGTTATCCAATAAGACCAGTGATATCATTCACACATGCCCCAACATTCAAGATTTCCAAATTTTAATACATATTCTGGAAAAATTATATAATTTTAAACTGTCTTTTTCTATTCGTAATTCAAATGATTTGATAAGAAAAATAGAAAATATTGTCATTCCAAGTAGGGCGAAGTTATTCTTGAATTCAACAATTTGTTTCCAAATATTCCACCGAAAGATCCGTATAATATAATCAATGTTTTTCAACACAAAATATGACGAATCCACAAATTAAATACGACATTATGGCTTCATTAGATGTTTGCATATCTCAAAATTATTTTTTATTTAACGATTGTTTTTATAAAAGTGATGAGGGACTTATAATGGGAAACCCCTTAAACCCTCTTATAGCAGAAATCTTTATGGATAACATAGAAAAAACTATTCATAAACACCCCCTTAGTAAACATTTCCTATATTGGTAGCGATATGTCGATGACATTATTGTGTGTTTCACAGGAACAAACAGACAGTTCACTGTATTAAAAAATTTCATCAACAACCTGCACTCAGAAAATTAGGAATTCTGGAATAGAACAAAACAATTCGATCAATTTCTTAGACCTAACAATAACAAGATCAAATAATAAACACCAGTTTTCAATTCATCATAAGCCTTCTCATACAGATATCACAATTCATTATATATCGGCACATCCTTACCAACATAAAGTTGCAGCATTTAATAGCTATATACATAAACTCTTGAGCACACCGATGTCTAATGATAATTATTTCAAGGAATTGAATTTGATAACACAGATCGCAATAAATTATGGTTATGATGCAAATTTAGTTAGCAGCATATTATATAAGAAAAACAAAAATTAGCTTTACAACATATATATCCAATCGATTAACACCAAGACAAGAAATTCAATAGTTTAACATATATAAGCAATATAAGTAATAATATGCAATCCTTCTTAAAAACTCAAATTCAAATATAGCATTCAAAACATCAACAAATTAAGGTTCATTTATAAGGAATTATAAATCTCCAATTAATAAAGGAAATAAATCAGGTGTTTATTAATTGGATTGTGCAGATTGCAATTGTTTTTGTATAGATAGAACAGGAAGAAATTTCAATGTTAGAATCTCTGAACATAAACGCAGTTTCATCAATGGAAAAACCGATTCAAATTATTCAAATCATCTTAGGAAAATGGTCACTCTTTCAATTCAGAATTTTAAATCCTACATTCTGAGAATAGAGGTATAAAACTCAACCTTCTGGAAGTACTTGAAATTAACAGATTTAGGTATTCACCGGAAATTCTTTATGATCAGATAAACATAAATAACTCACCCCATTAAATTTGTTTCCTAAACATTAGTTCAAGTACGGATAGATCTGAGTGGATTGCATCTTTAGTATATATAAAAATTTGTTAGTAAGATATATTTGTAGTATTCATACGCTCTTGACAAAGATACTGTGTATCGAAACGCGTTGAGCATTTGATAATATATTTCAGTAGAAATCATCGTTTACTTGTATTTTTAAGTTTGATGAGGATAGAGTTCGTTTTCAATTCGAAAGGGAAAAAATTGAGTGGGCAATCCAAGGAAATAATTACTAATGTCATTCATTTCATGAAACGAGAAAAATGCAGAATGAATCTGTAGTTTCTTTGAAAAAGGTTCGAGAACGTGTAGCTGTCGCAACAGGAGTAGGTTTGCGAACTGTACAGAACATTTGGAGCGAAATGAAGATGTCGAAAATAACAGTTTTTCAACTTCCGATGAAGAGAAGAAAATCAGCGAAGAAAACAGATCTCGATGACTCCGATAGAGCTCTGCTTCGTAGGGTCGTCGTCAATTCTTACGTCGTCGATAAAATCGTACCCACGTTAAAGCGAATCCATCAAAAGTTGTATATGCAGGATCACAAGAGATCATTCGAAAAGTTTTGAGAGGTATGGGGTTCCGTTAAATTAAGACGAAAACGAACAGAATGCTACTTATGGAAAAACCTGAAAAACAGCAACTACGTTTGACTGATCTTATGTCATCATGCTTACGATTAGCACTCAGTGGTTACGTACCATCTTATGAAAAGTATACGGAGGACATGCAGTGCCACGCTTCGACATCCAAAGTTTGTTTTGTAACAACCTTTCTTGTAACAACTAGTTAAGTTTAACACCATATGTAACGCTTCGACATCCAAAGTTTGTTTTGTAACAACCAATGAACTCGCAATTTTGAATAACTATGAATTTTTTCATTGATATTATAGAGAAGAACCTAACTAAACTTAACCCAAACCTTGACTAAAATAATGTATATTGTGCGAAAAGCTGATATCTTTATATGCTGCGGTAGACTCTACCTAAGTAGGTAGGAAGGAAGGGTGTATCATGTATGCACGACAACCCTGCATCACACATACTTGCAGCCTCTCAGAGTCGATCGTAAGTAGTCTTCAACAATTGAGGTAGATCGCCATCAATTCAAGTTTGAGCACCCCTGCTTTAGATTATGTACGCCCGGTTAACTATCTCTTTACAATGAGTAAAATTCTTCTTCAGGTAACCCCACAAAAATAGTCCAAACACATAAGGTTCTGTGTACCACGCATCGGTCAAAATTTCTACTCATAATTGGCTCGGTAAATCACTGACTCTTGTCCATAGAAAACCGGAGGAGCCCAGAATCAGTATTGATAGATCTGTGGAACACAGCATTAATTCTCGTTGATCTACTTATCCAGTTCGTGACTTTTTAAATTTAGAAGTTTCACAATATCAAATTCTATTCGATATGTCCCGTTTTACGAACAATCACTATGCTGATAGGACGTTGATGTATGGGTTTTGTCGTTGTAATTCTCGGACAGCATTCAGAGAATATCGGCGGCGATATCCACGACGGTAAGTTCCACATCACGAAACTTTCGGAATGATAAATCGTTCTTAAAGAAAAACTGGAAGATTTCCATCGTCTCCAAGAAGAGAAAGGCCTGTCCAGGCGATAATTTCATAGAAATTGTAGAGACTAATTCAAGCATAAGTACACGACGAGTGGCGAGTATATTGAATTTGAGTCAAATTAGAGTGCGGTGAGTTGTGAAAGAAGAAATGCATCACTACCCTTTTCAGCCGGTCCAGGTGCTACATCAAGGAGATGAGCTAGCAAGGATGCAATTTTTCCGCTGAGTATTAAGATTTCGCTCACTTATTTATAGAACTTTGTTCACTGATGTGGCAAAATTTACTAAGAAATGGCATTTTCAATACGCAAAACACGCTTGTCTGGAAAACGGAAACCCTCACTCGATAAGACCACGTCATTCCCAAGTACGATTTCCTATCAACGTTTGGTGCGGTATTTATAACAACACCCGTAATAGGGCCTGTTTTTCCTCTGGACCATTTGAATGAAAAAAAACTATTTAAATCTTTCAAGAAACCAATTACCCGATTTTGTAGACAATGCTAATATCGACTGAATATAAATGTACTTTCAGCATGATGGTGCACTTGCCCATTTCACGGATAATCTGATGGAACATCTAAATAATGCGTTTCCGCTACATTGGGTCGGAAAAAGAGGTCCTTATTACTGGCCTCCGCGATCTCCCGACATTACGTGTTTGGACTATTTTTGGTGTGGTTAACTGAAGGATTTTGTCTATGGTGAAGAGATAGTTAACCGGGAGCACTTAATCCAAAGAATTGGAGAAGATTGCGATTCTATTCGAAACGAACTGAATGTTATTAGAAAATCAGTTGGTCATCTAGTAGTTAGCTCGAGGATATGTGCTCTAGAGGGACGGGGTATTCTTGAAAACTTGCAGTGAAATTTCTTCAAATTAATTCTCCAATAATATTTGAGTTTGGGAGGCTTTTACTAGGTAGAATCCATAATCAATAATAAAAACAAGAGTAATGTGTTTTTAGGAACTACTGAATGACTGTGATTCGTAACGCGTTTCACTACACCGTAGCTCCTTCAGACAAATGAATGTACAGAAATTATGACAACTATATATAGATGAGAATGAGAATATAAATACAAATGTTCTTAAGTAATTGGAAGCTTATTGGGTTGCTTCTTCTTAAGTGGTTATTGTTGAGAGGTATATCCAATAAAATTAAGTAATAGATTGCTCCTTGAAGAGATTCAATAAAGGTGAAGGGCTTAAATCGACTTGTTCATTGATAAGTCTACCTGAGTGTTTGTGTTTGTTGATTTCTAAAGTTTTCCAAAAATCTATCTTCTAATATTCAACATCTGTATGCAAAATTTCAAATTGTTGGTCGAAAGAGTGACTATTTTCTAGGAGATGATTCGTGTAATTTTAATCTGATCTTTCATTTGAAAAACTGCGTTTATGTTCTGATATTAAAATTTCTATGTGTTCTACTAATGTAGAAATTATTACAGTCATTGCAATTCAATCTATGAACACCTGATTTATTATTTTATCTAATTTGGTTCTATTATTTTTTATATATTTGCTTAAGCTAGTATCAGTTTGGAAAGCTATGTTGAAATTATTTTGACCCAGTTCCCACAAAAATTTTTATTGCATTATTGTGGATATTTTCAGGATGGTTATTCACCTCAAGTTATTAATCCGATCTTTTCAGCTTCCACCATTGTGAAAGCAGATCTTAAGTTCGACTTAAGACGCTGTTTCGAACAAAACAGCGACTTGAGTCGAACTTAAAATCTACTTATGTTACACGACGGTGGAAGCGGGCACAACTGCCTCAGAAAGCACCGATTTTCGTTTATATTCAAATAGTTACTTCGCACGCTTTATCTTGCAGAGCTGAAATTATTTTCAAAGAAAGTATACACCTAAAAATTACAGGAAAATAACACGAAATTCAGGATATCAATTTCTCCTTGTTGCCACAGCAACTTTGTAAACATTTTCTTTTATGTCCCCATACAAAAAAATCAAGTGGAGTTAAATATGATGAAAGGGCCATGAAGCCGCTCCATTACGTCCTATCCATCTCTCAGGAGAATTTTCATTAGGCCAATTTCTAACGTTTCGATGGTAATGAACAGGGCATCGGTCGAGTGGTTCTTTTTATTTCGAGTGCTATGTCCTCTCACATGTTGGCATGTTCTTGTTCTAAGACTTCAGCTAACAGCTCACCATTTATTCTATGAGGTACAAAAAAGACCCGAAAAGGTAGTCATCCAAAACTCGTAACCAAACATTAACACTGAATTAATTCTGAAAATTTCTTAGTCGTGGGTTATCATGGGCCCAAACATGTTGATTATGAAAATTCGTGACTTCACGGCGAGTGAAGAACTCGTCAGTCCATGATATTCGATTCAAAAAATGTTCATTTTCTTCTATGGACGGATAATCCATCTGCAAAATTGTAATCTAGCCAATTCGTCACCTTCATGAAGAGTCTGCACTGATTGTAGGTGAGAAGCATGTCTGCAGTCCTTTCTCATCATTTCTTGGTTTAGGAGTATTCAGTATTCAAGAAACTCTTCGATTACTTGTTGAGGTATCTTGGTTGAATTGTTACAGAATCAAATTATTGTTTCTCTCTTGTCATCTATTTATTCTGTCCTGCCTTTCATATGGCCTAATTGTTCCTAGTCCGTGTGCAATAAAATTCAAATGCATCCTCCTGAAAATAGAATGATGAGAATGGCGCCTGAGAGGGGATCTTCGTCTGTACTCTTTAGCCGCTTCTGAATTTTCATTCATTGGATAATCCGTAACAAAAGTGAATATCAGCTTGTTCTTGATTTGTAAATTAGAATTGGATTTTGTTGAACCAAAATAGAATGAAAATTATATCAAAAGCATTATAAAGCAATAACAGAAAGAAATATTAGTACCCATCGAATCGCAGATAATCGAAATAATATACACACCACAAAAATTGTCGCCTGGTATTCTGAATTCCACAATCGATTAAGCAGCTCGATCGCTGTTTCTTTCTCAACATATGTTTTTGGAGGTATGAGGGGAAAAAATCTTATCTATGTAGTAACATTTGTTTCCATATGATCTCAAACACGTCTGAAACAAGAATGAGCTTATTTGACTATCAGCATTCATTCAATTTCTCTTCAGTTTTCACGCTAAATCAATGCAGGTTTTCTGTATTTCTTGTTGATTTTCGAATCTTTGAATTTATTCTAACGGCTGCTGAACGTCCTGGACGCTATTTGAGTGATCATGAAGTGCTAAGAATTGTAATACTTCTAGAGGAGGGGCGAAGACAACGTTACGTGGCTAGCTTGTTGAATGTTAACCAAAACACTATTTCAAGAGCAATTAATCGGTACCACGAAACAGGGAAATATGGAAGAAGGACCGGACAGGGAAGAAATCGGATAACAACACCAGTTGATGATCGTTGGCTTCGTTTAACTGCACTATAAGTTCGGCACTGTACGGCTAGAATGCTACAAAATGAACACTTTCCAGAGAGCATCGAGTTGCAAGACTTCAGGTTGCGAGGGAACATACAAATTGGGGTATTCCAGAATGGTCGAATGTTCTCTTTTCCGATGAGTTCAGGTTCTGTCTAGTATCAAATGATGGACGCATGCCTGTATACAGACGACCTGGGAACGGTATCAGCAATGCAATATCCTGCAAACCGGAAGCCCCCTCCGTTTTCGGATAGAAATGCCTCCCCATGTAATGGTATGGGGAGGCATTTCTATCTATGGTCGAATTGAATTAGTCCTAGTGAATAATGGAAGAATGACAGCGGCCAGATACATCGCAGATATCCTTGAACCCCATGTGGTACCCTCTAGACCATCGCTTGGCAACAACTTCATATATGTGCATGATAATGCTCGGTCTTATGCAGCTAGAGTAGTTACAGAATTTCTGCAAAATGCCGAAATTGATATTTCAAGATTGCCAGCCAGAAGTCCCGACTTGAATCATATAGAACATGTTTGGAACAACATGGGGTGGCAAATTCAGCAACGTAGGATGATCTCTTCGCGAATGTTCGAAGATGGTAGAATTTTTTGATTTTACATTACCAATGACCAACCTGAAAGTTTATATAGTTTTGTCGTAAAAGTAGAGTGATGCGACAATTTTTGTGGGGGTCGTATTTGTACGGTTGGAACGGTCTGTCAAAATTCAAAAGAGCTAATAAAGTCATAGAAATGAATCGTACTATTGTTTCATAGAAGTTATTTCGTTTCTTCATACAATGGATTGTTATTGTTTTATGGTGTTTTTGGTATGAATTAACAAGTCAATAAGCAGCTGATATTCACTTTTAACAGATTGTCTAATCAAAATACTGCAGGAGCGGCTAGAGAGTACTGAAAAAGCTTCTCTCGGGCGCCTTCCATGCACAACATTCTGTTTTCAGGGAGATGCATTCGAATTTTGTTAAACACGGATTAGGAAAAATTGGGCCATTGAGAAGGCAAAATAGAATAAGAAGACGATCATTTCACTTTTGCAACATTAAAATCAAAGAAAGTATTCGCAACCTAAATGTAATGATCTCGTTCAAAACATATTGATTTTCTAGAAAGAAGCGATTGGCCTCTTCTTTGACCTGAAATATATGAACAAAACACAGCAATAACTTTGTCCTGAAATGAACGAAATATCCAAAAAACGTAATCAAACTTATGAAGAAAGCAGAGGCGCCAAAGTTAATCCGAAAAAAAGGGGTCGATAAACAGCGTGTGACGCCGCTGGCTTATTCTTCAGGAATAACTTCCAGCTGATAATCAAATTATTAGTATCCCATCTGCCAAGTTTTGGTTTTTCACTACCTAAGGTTCCGTAGTTATATTTATTTCTCTTTTTCAAAATTCGAAGTTTGACACCCTGTATACCAAAAACGAATCGTTTTGGAGCGTATGTTTGTTGTGAAAGTGATCATCATTTTCAATTCTCTAGCGAACATGAAGTCCTGACACAAAAAAGTGGACCGCGCTGTATACTAAGAGACTCGTGCTATGAACTTGTACCACTAGGAATTAGTTCAAACAACAATCCCGCACATAGTTAAAATTATTGTTCCCACAGCCACAATTTTATTAAATTAACTAGTTAATTTACCTTCCCATGTAAACTGGAATCGTTATTATTATTGTACTTACTACATTATTATAATATACAAAAGCCACTTCTTCGATAAATTTTCAGAAAAGTTTAGTTGAGTTCATTCATGTGATCTATGTTATGAACAAAACCATTCTGGATACAAATGGTAATACACTATTTAGTTCAAGTGATACATTTGTTTTAAAGACGTCATGTTTTCAAAATAAAATATTTCCCATATGAATTAGCGAAACTGACTTTTAAACTAAACGCTATATAAATGAACTCCGGATAGAGTTCATATCACGTAGTATCTCTTGTTTCGATAAAACTGGCGAAGATAACCGGTTACCGATTCGCGATACGAACTTGTGATAATCAAAACACTTTAATCGCCTTGTCGAGTACATTTTCATTTCCTAACCTATAAGAAACATCCGATGTTTTTGAATACCATGAAATTTCTTCAATTCTGATTCAAGTACATTTAAAGTATGGTTGATGAGTGAACTGTTTTGCTGGTGTGTTCCTGTCAGGTTAGTTATTGTTATTATCAATTTTTTTCAGGTGAACGGTGTTGTTTTGCATGGACGATGTCATCTCAATGCCTCGGCCATCATAAAGGGACTCTCTGGGCCGATATTCAAAGTTATTATTCTCAGGTAAAGTTTTTTATGTCATTCATATGCAAAGTTATATTGTTTGTTTATCGAATGACACATGTTTTTGTTGACATGCCAATCCTCAGTCTAAAAATATCTTGAATTGGAATTTACTTGATAAGAACTGAATTTTCTAATGAAATGATATACTTGTCAGTATTATAATATGAATATTTCCTAAATATATCTATAAGTACTCAATTTTGATGAGCTTCAAGCAGCTCCTTTATCTATCATAAATCTCTCTGTCATAATATCTACTATGTTCAAGAAGAGAGTTATTTCGATTTTGCAATTGTTTGTACTGAAAATATTTTCTCCTTAGAGATGACTTCTGATGATATATATATATATATATATATATATATATATATATATATATATATATATATATATATATATATATATATATATATATATATATATATATATAAATAAAGGGGTTTCACCCCGACGAGTTGCCCATATATCTGTTCATGCAATCAAACTGATTTCATGAAAAATATAAATCCACCACCCGGTAACTAATACCATTGCCAGGCAATGATTATAATCAAAACATATCTTGGAATAATTATATATTAGGATAACGTTAAATGTTATGAGAATATATCAATCTACTAGAATATATACATACTATAGCATCATCAGACAATGATATCAATGTACCAGTGTCAGAGGCTTTCTCCCCGGAAAAATCCAGTGTACGGGCCTTAGTCAAGTAACACTGAATGTTACTCATTAATAGTTTCCTTTGTGTAAAGTGGTGAACGATCGAATAGAATACTGCTCTGAATATAAATATGACAAAATTGTCAGTTAATTATATTACATTTATATAAACAAATAAATAAAATATGAAATGAGATTCTGAGCAGTATAAACTAAAGAAAACCTATGACTCTACCTCATCATTTTTTCGGAAAGAAACCTACAAAGAATATTAAAAGATTCGATGACTATTATCTTTTGTAACTGTTCAAACAAATTTTTCTTCAGACCCAAAATCTCAATACTTTTGTGAAGATTTCTAGGAATAACACCTGTTGTGGAAATAATAATCGGTAGAATAAATATTTTTTCATTTTCACATTTTTTAATCTCGTCGCCAAGCATCATATGTTTAGAAATTTTTGTATTCATTTTGTATATTATGTGTGTCGGGTATAGAAATATCAATTATATATGTTATTTGATTCTGTTCATCATTAAGAATGATATCTGGTCTATTGTGTTTTACAGCTCTGTTGCAAAGAATTGTTTTATCAAAATAAAGTTTATATTTGTCATTTTCACAAATAATCTCAGGTTCATATTTGTAAAATTTTTTCTTTTGGGAATTAGGTCATGTTTAATTCCTAGATTAAAATGAATAATATTAGCGACGACATTATGTCTTTCGAAATAATCTGTTGAAGCAAGGACTGAGCAAGATGATAATATATGAAAAACTGTTTCTGAAGAACAGAAACATCTACGGCAAGAATCATCTGTATTTTGTTTGATGATGTGTTTTCTATAATTCCTCGTGAAAACAACCTGATCCTGGATCGCAATTGCCAAGCCTTCTGTTTCAGCAAACCATTCTCCAGATACTATCCATTTATTCGATGCGATTTCATCAATATAATCATTTTTCAATTCTTTAGGGTGCTTGCCGTATAATTCCGTATAATTCTGCATCCAACTTTCTCTTTCAGAATTATCATCAAATATATCAAAATCTACCTTTTGCATTGTCAAGTTCAGAGGTGTAAGATTTTAATCTGAAGCAACAACAATATCATGTAATTTAGACATTCTCTGTTTATCATGAAAATGGGAACGTAGATGAAAAATCTGTTTACTATGAAGATTATTCAAATCAGTTAATTCACGACCTCCAAGATGTCTAGGTAGTGTAACTCTCTGAACAGCTGACTTTGGGTGGTACTTATAATATTTACAAAGCATTTTCCTCGTTTGACATTGTAATTCATTTAGATCAGTTTTAGACCATTTAATAATTCCAAAAGAAGATGTAAGAACAGGAACTGCATAGGAGTTGATAGCTCTGAAAAGGTTTTTACTAGTTAAATGACTCTTGATGATAATTCTAAGTCTTTTGTAATATGAACTTATAATATTTTCTTTAGTGCTGCTATGGTTAATTGTCTTCTCTTGACAAAATCCAAGATATTTACATGTATGTCCTTGATGCATTGGCTCGATTTCGATATTGGAAATCTTTATATAATCAGAGGTGATCTTTCTTTTTCAATAGAAAAATTTTCATATTTTGGAAGCCCAAATTTCATATGAATATCATTGGAATAGTTGAAAGTAATCTCAAGTAAACTTTTAAATGAGATCTGGTTCCGGCATATAATTTAATATCATCTTAATAAATTAAGTGACTTATTTTGAATTCAGTTGATAGACTCTTCATTTTGAAGCCGAAACTAGTAGCATTTAATTCATCAGATAATGGATTAAGGCAAAGAAAAACCAAAGAGCACTTAAAGAATCACCTTGAAAAATGCCTCTTTTGATTGGAATTACTTCGGATTTTAACGATTGTTTAGAAATATTTAAATGAAGATTGGTTCTCCAATTTTCTTTACAAATTCAAGAAAGAGACGAAGTGTCTTATCAATTTTATAAATTTCCAAAATTTCTTGAAGCCATGAATGGGTAGAACTATCAAAAGCCTTTTGGTAATCGATGAAGGATGTATGAATATTTCTCTTCTTAGTTTGAGCTTGATTCAAAGCAACAGAATCAATTACAAGTTGCTCTTTAGTACCAAGGTGTTTTTTTCTACATCCTTTTGTTGTTCGGAAAGAATATTATAATTCTCCAAATGTGCATAAATTTTTGGGTAATACATACAGTTAGAATTTTATATATTGTTGGAAGGCAAGTAATTGGTCTATATTGAGACGGATCAATAGTATTATCACTTTTCGGTTTTAAATAAGTAATTCCTTGTGTGAAAAATAAAGGAGTAGCTGAGGGTTGTTTATTATAAATGAAAAATATTCAGCCAATTTTCATATACCATCAACACCTGGAGATTTCCAATTTTTGTGTGTTTAATAACTGATGTTATATCTTCGTTTGAAAATTTTTCAAATTGCATGCATTCTATTTTAGAAAATCGAGACCTTTCATTTAAAATCCAACTTGCATTGGAATTGTGTTGCCTTGGCATTGCCCAAATTGAAGACCAATAATCAATTAGAATATCAATTTTAGGAACTCCATTTCCAGAAATATTTTCATTTGAATCTGAAATAAATTTGTAAAAATGTTTTTCATTATTTTTGAATAGTTTGTTTTGGAATTTTCAATCTGAATTTATTTTATATTCACGTAGTCTAATGGAGTATACTGAGAGTTTTGTTTTAAAGTATCGATGTCCATTACTTATCTCATTATTTTTATGGGTTATATTTGAGGAATATTTTTCCAATATGTGCCATAAGTTTTTTTGATCGATTACCTCTGCTGGAATAATATATATATTATATATATATATATATATATATATATATATATATATATATATATATATATATATATATATATATATATATATATATATTGTCACCAAGGTGACAATTATTCCATAAATGAACATCACTGCTAAAATTTTGAATTTTGAAAAGTTTTAGATATTTAAATTAGTTATATTTTTCAGATAAGTATTTTTAAGTTATTAAAAGTAAGTACACATAAAATTTCCTACCTTTATTGATTCATTTTTCAGGAAAACGTTTTATGAAATATATTTTTGACAACTGTCAAATTTTCGAATTTCAAAAAATGAATACTTCATATGAATATGAATCTGATGATGAATATAATCCACCAAAATATCCTTGCGATTCATATAATCGATTGGAGAAGAACTTCAAAATCTGCACTCAAGATCGTTTAGATGCAGGACCATCAGATTCTCAAACTTTCATATCATCTGATTCAGGTAACGTTGCAAAGAAAATTATTTCTGGGCCCGTTAATCATGAATATGATGATAAGGTAAACAACTTAAATGAAGGTAGGAATAATTTATTAAAAACTATACATTCATATCATACACGAAGTAAATCTAAGGGTTCTGACATTTCTACTTGTTCTGTCTATTCTTCAAACAACAAAAGTTTTGATGACTGTTTTCAAAATCATGTAGAATCACCTTGTTCCTCTAATCTTATCATAACTTCATCACCTAATTCAGATCTACACAAAATTAATAAAAAATAAAACGCATGAAATGGACGTATGAAATGAATAAATTTATTATGTTTTGTTATTACAAAATAACAAATAATGGAACAAATAAAAAGGTTATATGTCTAAACTATATAATATGTTCAAAGAAAAATTCCCCAATTGCTGTATTTCAGAACAAAGCATTGCGAATCAAAGACGGTATATTGAAAATAGAAACTTTATATCTGAATCAGAATTAAAATCAATTAAAAACAACGTTCAACAAGAAGAACATTTAAATTTTGAAGTTTCAGATGAAAACCTAGTCCCATTCATGAATAGCATCGAAAATAAATCAGAAAATTCATCTAAATATAATGATAACAAAGATATAGAAAATTTATTTCTCAATCAAATGAATTTATTTGAAAATATTGACCCAACTTTAAGACCTAAACTTCCTAAAATTCATTATTCAAAGAAAATTTTCGATTGTATAAACGTGCTCAATGAGAATATTCTTCCAAAGCAACTTGTTAAAGTAATGAATATCTATACACTTCATCTGATTATATATTGTGCCGCTATTACAGTAGTTAAACATTCTGGATACAAATTAGAAAATTTTGGATCTAATTATAATATCAAGAAAAAACCTTCATGGCAAAAAAGGTTAGAAGGTAAAATTTCTTCTATCAGATGTGATTTAGGAAGATTGACTCAATATTCCAGAGGTAATCGATCAAAAAACTTATGGCACATATTGGAAAAATATTCCTCAAAAATAAAACAAATAAAAATATTGAGATAAGTAATGGACAATTGATAGAATACATCGATACTTTAAAACAAAAACTTTCAGTATACTCTATTAGACTACGTGAATATAAAATAAATTCAGATAGAAAATTCCAAAACAAACTATTCAGAAATAATGAAAAACATTTTTACAAATTTATTTCAGGTTCAAATGAAAATATTTCTGGAAATGGAGTTCCTAAAATTGATATTTTAACTGATTATTGGTCTTCAATTTGGGCAGTGCCAAGGCAACATAATTCCAATGCAAGTTGGATTTTAAATGAAAGGTCTCGATTTTCTCAAATAGAATGCATGCAATTTGAAAAATTTTCAAACGAAGATATAACATCAGTTATTAAACACACAAAAATTGGAAATCTCCAGGTGTTGATGGTATTCATAACTTTTGGTTCAAGAAATTCTCTTGCGTTCATGAAAAATTGGCTGAATATTTTTCATTTATAATAAAGAACCCTCAGCTACTCCTTTATTTTTCACACAAGGAATTACTTATTTAAAACCGAAAAGTGATAATACTATTGATCCGTCTCAATATAGACCAATTACTTGCCTTCCAACAATATATAAAATTCTAACTGCATGTATTACCCAAAAATTTATGCACATTTGGAGAATTATAATATTCTTTCCGAACATCAAAAGGATGTAGAAAAAACACCTTGGTACTAAAGAGCAACTTGTAATTGATTCTGTTGCTTTGAATCAAGCTCAAACTAAGAAGAGAAATATTCATACAGCCTTCATTGATTACCAAAAGGCTTTTGACAGTTCTCCCCATTCATGGCTTCAAGAAATTTTGGAAATTTATAAAATTGATAAGACACTTCGTCATTTTCTTGAATTTGTAATGAAAAATTGGAGAACCAATCTTCATTTAAATATTTCAAAACAATCGTTAAAATCCGAAGTAATTCCAATCAAAAGAGGCATTTTTCAAGGTGATTCTTTAAGTGCTCTTTGGTTTTGTCTTTGCCTCAATCCATTATCTCATGAATTAAATGCTACTAGTTTCGGCTTCAAAATAAAGAGTTTATTAACTGAATTCAAATTAAGTCACTTAATTTATTTAGATGATATTAAATTATATGCCGGAACCAGATCTCATTTAAAAGTCTACTTGAGATTACTTTCAACTATTCCAATGATATTCATATGAAATTTGGGCTTCCAAAATGTAAAAATCTTTCTATTGAAAAAGGAAAGATCACCTCTGATTATATAAAGATTTCCAATATCGAAATCGAGCCAATGCATCAAGGAGATACATATAAATATCTTGGATTTTGTCAAGAGAAGACAATTAACCATAGCAGCACTAAAGAAATTATTAGAAGTTCATATTACAAAAGACTAAGAATTATCATCAAGAGTTATTTAACTAGTAAAACCTTTTCAGAGCTATCAACTCCTATGCTGTTCCTATTCTTACATCTTCTTTTGGAATTATTAAATGGTCTAAAACTGATCTAAATGAATTACAATGTCGAACGAGGAAAATGCTCTGAAATTATCATAAGCACCACCCAAAGTCAGCTGTTCAGAGAGTTACACTACCTAGACATCTTGGAGGTCGTGGATTAATTGATTTGAATAATCTTCACAGTAAACAGATTTTTCATCTACGTTCCCATTTTCATGATAAACAGAGAACGTCTAAATCTTCAGATTATAATCTTACACCTCTGAACTTGACAATGCAAAAGGTAGATTTTGATATATTTGATGATAATTCTAAAAGAGAAAGTTGGATGCAGAAGGAATTACACGGAAAGCACCCTAAAGAATTGAAAAATGATTATATTGATGAAATTGCATCGAATAAATGGTTAGTATCTGGAGAATTGTTTGCTGAAACAGAAGGCTTGGCAATTGCGATCCAGGACCAGGTTGTTTTCACAAGGAATTATAGAAAACATATCATCAAACAAAATATAGATGATTCTTGCCGTAGATGTTTCTGTTCTTCAGAAACAGTTTTTCATATATTATCATCTTGCTCAGTCCTTGCTTCAACAGATTATTTAGAAAGACATAATGCCGTCGCTAATATTATTCACTTCAATCTAGGAATTAAACATGACCTAATTCCCAAAAGAAAAAATTTCAAAAATATGAACCTGAGATTATTTGTGAAAATGACAAATATAAACTTTATTTTGATAAAACAATTCTGTGCAACAGAGCTGTAAAACACAATAGACCAGATATCGTTCTTATTGATAAACAGAATCAAATAACATATATAATTGATATTGCTATACCCGACACACATAATATACAAAATAAATACAATGAAAAAATTTCTAAATATATGATGCTTGGCGACGAGATTAAAAAATGTGGAAAATGAAGAAAATATTTATTCTACCGATTATTATTTCTACAACAGGCGTTATTCCTAGAAATCTTCACAAAAGTATTGAGATTTTGGGTCTGAAGAAAAATTTGTTTGAACAGTTACAAAAGATAACAGTCATCAAATCTTGTAATATTCTTCGTAGGTTTCTTTCCGAAAATAATAATGAGGTAGAGTCATAGGTTTTCTCTTTAGTTTATACTGCTCAGAATCTCATTTCATATTTTATTCATTTGTTTATATAAATGTAATATAATTAACTGACAATTTTGTCATATTTATATTCAGAGCAGTATTCTATTCGATCGTTCACCACTTCACGCAAAGGAAACTATTAATGAGTAACATTCAGTGTTACTTGACTAAGGTCCGTACACTGGATTTTTCCGGGGAGAAAGCCTCTGACACTACTCGTTGGTACATTGATATCATTGTCTGATGATGCTATAGTATGTATATATTCTGGTAGATTGATATATTCTCATAACATTTAACGTTATCCTAATATATAATTACTCCAGGATATGTTTTGATTATAATCATTGCCTGGCAATGGTATTAATTACCGGGTCTCGGAGATCGTCTCGTCTACTTGATTTTTATTCCAAAAAGATTATCCTCCTCTGTTCCAATTTTCATGAAAGTTAGAGAATATTCAATATTTTAATTGTAAATAAATAATCGGTGTGTCAGAATGTTATCAAAACACATATTTGTTGTGAACGTTCAACTTCTCCTTTGATGCCCTGTTTATTGCCTCAATCATTAAAATTATTTATTTATAAAAATCACTTCTCATTCTCTTCGCTATTTTTTCAAAGACCGTCGTGTTTTTCAATCACCTGATATGTCGTTACATATTTACTACCAGAACGTACGAGGACTTCCTACCAAACTAAATAACTTCAGGTTGAGCTCAATGGCAGGATGTAATGTGTGTTACCGAATCATTTCTGAACGATACCGTTTTCGACAATGAATTGGTCGATACTTGTGAATATTCTGTGTTTCGTCGCGACCGAGATTCATCGGTGTCTTCTAAGAAGGATGGTGGTGAAGTTTTCATTGCCGTTCGCACCAAATTCGCCCCACGGCTCTTGGATGACTTCGGAAGTGACGCAGAGGATATCTGGGTATTTCTGAACGTGAATGGTTCGAAGTTATATATTTGCTGTGTGTATTTTCCCCTGGGGATTCTGTGGCAAGTGATGTGTTCGCTAGTAAATTGGAGAGCAATATAGTAAATATAAAATGTCCATTTCTTGTGTGTGGTTAATTGTCCCTCGGTTGATTGGGTGAGCTCTGATAAGAGTTACTTGATACCTACTCATATTGAAAATAAATATTCAAATATATTAGATACACTTGCATTTGTCGAACTGAATCAATACAATCATGTGAAGAATAGTAACTATAAAATTCTTGACTTAGTCTTGTGTAATAAAGAAATTGTCTCGAATATACATAAAAGTGCTCATCCGTTTGTAAACGAGGACACACATCATCCCACACTGGAGTTTATAGTTGCCTTGTTTAAAGAGAAGATGATGAAAAATTCGAAAATTCAAAATTTTTATTACGATTTTAGAAATGCGAATTATGAAGCTGTTAATGCTTCATTATCGCTGGTGAATTGGGAGTTTCTGCTCAACAGCAGCTCTAAGGGAATTGATGAAAATCTGGATATTTTTTATGAGAGAATCAATGACATAATCGGTTCTGTTGTTCCTAAGAAAAAGTCACTAAGTATTCCTTCATTCTTTTCGAAAGTTACTATTGCTACAATAAGAGAAAAGCAAAATTCTATAAAAATGGAAAATTAGTAAAAATGTAAATGATCTCAATATATTCAAACAGCTTCGTGCTCATTGGAAGGAACTTATTTAACTTGATTTGAATAAATTCACCTCTAACATTGAGCGGAACTGCCAGGAACAGCAAATCATTCTGAAAATATGTGTCTCTAGGACAGGGCGGCTCTAAACTACCTAACGAAATAAGCTATGGGGATATTTCTTCATCAGATGGAAAAGAGATATGCAATCTTTTTGCCCGTTATTTCGAGACTGTATATGTTCCTGTAAATCAGCAGCGTAGTCGTAGTGTAACTGTTAAAAACTGCAATAATGATGTACTATCAAATATTCACATAGAAGAGGAAGAGGTTCGAGAGGTTCTTTTATCCCTTGACGTGTCGAAGGGTTCAGGTCCAGACAGCATTCCACCAGTTTTTCTTAAAAATTGCACTCACAAATTAAGTAAACCACTGCATATTTTGTTCAATCAGTCTCTGATTAATGATGTATTTCCAAAAAGTGGAAGGAGTCCGCCGTTGTCCCAATTCTCAAAAGTGGAGATAAAATGATATTTCTGATTATAGACCTATTAACAAGCTTTCGATCATTGCTAAAGTATTCGAACGTATAATTTATAAGTATCTTTTCTCTCATGTGGAAAATTTTATTCTTCCACAACAGCACAGATTTTTTAAGGGTAGGACTCTGGAAACTAATTTGATCGTTTATAGTGAGTACCTGCAGAGTGCAATGGATTCTCAAATTCAGACTGATGCTACTTACACAGATTTTTCTAAAGCCTTCGACAAAATAAGTTTCGATATTCTCATTTTTAGACTATCCGCAGCAGGTGTAAGTGGTGGGTTGCTTGAGTGGATCCAATCGTATCTTCTGAATAGGTCACATTTCGTTAGTTTAAATGGTTTTAAATCTGAATCTTTCATCAGTACTTATGAGGTACCGCAGGAACTTATCTCGGTCCTCTCCTTTTCTTAATTAATATAAATGACATAGATAAATGTTTCCGGCATTCCAGATTCTTGCTCTATGCAGACGATCTGAAAGTTTTAGATCTATCAGATGCTTAAGGACTGCCTTGATCTTCAACTAGATTTGAATAACTTGGTTGAGTACTGTAGAGAAAACCAATTATTTTTAATTTAAACAAATGTTTCACGATAACTTTCACTAGAAACCATTCCCCTATCACTTTTCAGTACTCAATTGAAATTCATTGTTGCGACGTGTGTCCACGGCTTTTGATCTGGGTGTCACTTTCGATTCGAAGTTGCTCTTCGATGCACACATAGATCGCAAAGCAAATAGTTCAAGTCGAATGACGGGTTATATTTTCAGGAAAAGTAAGGAATTTAAATATGTAAAATCACTTATCCATTTGTACTATGCTTACATCTACAGTAAATTAAATTTTGCCTTGTGTATTTGGAACCCTCGTTATTATGATTGTTATTCCAACCGACTGGAACTCATTCAGAATAGATTCATATGGTTCATATGCTTCAAAACTAACTTCGTTATCCTGAATCACGACAACGCTCCTGCCCGTAAATATTTCAATTTTTTGTCACTTGATAATCATAGAACTATATCTGATATTTTGGTTTTGTTTAAAATATTGAACTGCGTACTTCAGGTACCTGAGATCTTGCACATGGTTACTTTTAATGTTCCTTTGAAATCTTTGAAGCACCACGACCTCTTCTCTATAACTTTTAGAGAAACGAATAGTGTACAGAACTCCCCTATGGATAGGATGCTACGTGTCTGCAACACGCATAGGAGTATCAATTTGTTTGGGGTCACATTGGCCCCTTTGAAGAGAACATTACGCTTGCTCTGACTAACATCAAATTCATTCAATCGTTCGTTTTTGCAATTTTCATTTTGTACTAATTTTTTCATTCTTTCTGATAATACAACTCACTATTAATGTCTTATATAATACTTTTTTTTAGAATATTAGATTCTATGTAACTAATATTCATCTAGTGAATGTCATTTTGGCTTCGGCTGTGGACATTCCTTATATTGTACTTAAATAAATAAATAAATAAATCGTGGTGTTGCGTCGTCTTTTCATGAGCTTGGTTGAGTTTGGAAGCAGGAAAACGGAAGTACCATAGCTGTGCCATTATAAGTGTTTTATTTTCGGCCAGAAGTTTACGCACAATGAACGTTATGAAGGCAGAGGCGGTACCAATTTTTGTTCTTTCATCAATATGGCGTTTCAGACGGATTGCTTCGCGCAAATTAGGCATAACTTGCAGACATTGTCCCTGTCGCAAAAACTCATGATGAACCACGCCCTTGCAATCAAAGAATACTGTGAGCATTTACATTAGACTGAACGCTTCATTCAATCTTGGCATATGTGGAAGCTTCCATTGGGATGAACTTGGTTTCCACATCATAAGCAAACAATTTCAGATTGTCGCAGACCAAATCCGAACATGAGTGCGATCTGTCAACTAGATTGTTTACGACAGCTGTTGAAACCAGTCGACCTCAGTGGTACTCTGCGAATTTTACGATGGAAGAAAATGAGCTTGTCTCAAATTTTGTGTTTTGAACGAAATTCCGTTTACTGAATCGTTGCTAATGCTGTAAAAGGCCTATGGCGACTCTGTTTTATGGAAAACCCAAGTGTACGAGTGGTGCAAGGCCTTCGAAGACGGTCGAGAGATCGTCGAACATTTGCCTCTTTACGGACGACCTTCGACCTCGTCAACCGACGATAACGTCCAAAAAACCTACTGTCCTTTTAAAAGGACAGCTTTTTATATTGTCTCGTATTTAGAGGAGTATGAAAATAATGTGAGGTTATGCAGATGGTAATATTCGGAGGATTCTGTTGAGCTCATATATCGGATGAAATGAAATAATACCATACAAAAATTCAAGAATTTACTTACCACCTCTTGGACATCTCGATCGATATAATTATACTTCAACTTCAACATTGGCTGATCACAAGTAATTTCTATGTCTGTAACGGTTGTTCGTCGAATAGATCACTAGTTATGCTATACAGGGGGCGCCATCTAAAATCGAGTACTTCATTCGAAACGAGTTAGTTTGACAACTTCAGTCCTTTTAAAAGGACAGTTGGACTAAATGGATTAAATCGCGGATCGCATCAGCTACCAACATATTCAAATAATATTGCATCTTTGCAGAAGAAGAAGAAAATGAAGCCATAAGAGGGATACTGAAATCATTCAATGATTTCAGGAAATTTTGTCTCTGAAAACATTTCGTACCATCCATGGTTTCAGAAATTTATTTATCTACAGCTGTCTTAGAGGTATGAAAACTTCTTATGGTTCATTCATCAAACGAGAAATAAGGCTCCACACGGACAAACAAAGGGGCCCAGTCTGAAAATGTATGCTTATTAACTTTTTCACGTTATTTCGTTTAGTTATATTTCAGGTTTTACTGTCAAAACCATTGATTTTCGAAAAACAAATTCCTCTTTTTCCTTAAAGCTGAATAGCGATTTGCTTCTTCGGTCCGTTTCTTTCACTTCGGAAAAAAACTAATGGCCTATTATTGCCGGCGATTCGCATATAAATTTTCGGTAATAAGTTTCAAATTCGCCATTAATTCAATATATCAAATCCTGTGTTTCCCTTCGAGCAGAAAAACTGGTTCGGATATCTTCATATATAAAATATTTAAATATCCCAGGAAGCAAAATTTTCTGTAGAGAAAAAATTACAGGTTTTCTGAAATGAATTTTTTAACAATATATGATTGATATTGACGATGTGTTATACTCTGAATTCAATTGATTGCTATGGACAATTACACTGCTCAACAGTGAGTTAGTTGCCCATGATAAAAGATTGATAGATATTCATGACCACAATTTATGAAACTATCAATGATTTTGTACGATCCGTTTTGTTAATCTTTATTTTCATTGTACATTAGAAAAATCGGAAAATATGAAACAAAATACAGTTTTTTTTTTAATTAGGACACTTCGATGTGAATAGAGAGGAAAATGTTGAAAGCATGTTCGATTTCAATAAATCGCCTTTCCTAGGATTTTATTCAAAAAATTTCCAGGAGCATATCTATTTCTGAAGACCAGCAGTAATCTGCCATCAAGCTACGATCCCATCGACCCAAATACCTCTATTACGTATCCTAGTGGAAACGCTCACCCTGTTCCTGAATTCAATTCTCTAGATTATTCGGAGATTTGTCCATAGCTTTGATGATATTTATTTATATCTTTTATCCGTGTTTGAGGACTATCAAATATTCAACCCTTCAACTTTGCCATACTCAGCTTAGGAAATTTTCTACTAATTTTAGTAAAAGTAGTAACTACTAATTTGCATCGAAAAACTTTCAGAACACTGAAAAAATTATCATTCAACTGTTAAATAAATGAAGCACACTTTTTATGTATTTCTTTCATATTTTTCAAATTTATCAGTACATTAGCTTTCATAAATATACACACAACACAAAAATTGTCGCATCATCTAGTATTCTGAATTCCACAGTCGATTAAGCAGCTCCATCGCAGTTTTTTTGTCAACATATGTTTTTGGACATATGAGGGGAAAAATCTTATCTATGTAGTAACGTTTGTTTCCATATGATCTCAAACACGTCTGAAACAAGAATCAGTTTATTTGACTATCAGTATTCATTCAATTTCTCTTCTGTTTTTACCCTAAATTAATGCAAGTTTTCTATGTTTCCTGTTGATTTGATCATGAAGTGGTAAGAATTTTAACACTTCTAGAGGAGGGGCGAAGACAACGTTACGTGGCTAACTTGTTGAATGTTAACCAAAACACTATTTTAAGAGAAATTAATCGGTACGACGAAACAGGGGAGTATGGAAGAAGGGCCGGACAGGGAAGAAATCGGATAAAAACACCAGTTGATGATCGTTGGCTTCGTTTGACTGCACTAAGAGTTCGGCACTGTATGGCTAGAATGCTACAAAATGAACTTGCTTTTCCAGAAAAATGTGCATATTACATTGCAAACTGTTGGATCAGAGCTCAGAGAAGACGATATCAGACCAAGGGTGGCTTTTACTGGCCCGCGTCTCACCAGAGAGCTTCGAGTTGCAAGACTTCAGTTTGCCAGGAACATGCAAATTGGGGTATTCCAGAATGGTCGCATGTTCTCTATTCCGACGAGTCTAGGTTCTGTCTAGTATCAAGTGGTTGACGCATGCCTGTATACAGACGACCTGGGCAACGGTATCAGCAATGCAATATCCGGCAAACCGAAAACTTCGGAGGAGGCTCAGTAATGGTGTGGGGGGGCATTTCTTTTCATGGTCAAACTGAGTTAGTCTTGGTGAATAATGCAAGAATGACAGCAGCCAGATACATCGCAGATACCATTGAACCCCATGTTGTACCCTTTGGCCCATTGATTGGCAAAAACTTCATTTATATGCATGATAATGCTCGGCCTCATGCAGCTAGAGTCGTCATAGAATTTCTACAAAATGCCGAAATTGATATTTTAAGATGGGCAGCCAGTGTCCCGACTTGAATCCCATAGAACATGTTTGGGACAACATGGGGTGGTAAATTCAGCAACGTAGGATGCCTTGAAGAACTCTTCAACAACTAGAAAATCTGCTTCCTGAAATTTGGAACTCAGTGACTCAAGAATACCTCCAAAATTTGTTTGAGGGGTTTCCTAGACGTATACTGGCAGTAATTAGGACCCGGGGAGGAAACCCTCGATTTTGAAAATGATTAGTACCCATTAGATGCTAGTTGATTTGTCTCTTCGCGAATGTTTGAAGATGGTAGATTTTTTTTAATCTTTCATTAACTCGAAAATTGTTGATATTTTCCATCATGAACTCATCTCTTTTGAATGATATCTTCTTATTTTACACTTCTGAAAGTTACCACGCGACTCTTGAATGACCAACCTAAAAGTTTATATTGTCGTAAAAGTAGGGTGATGTGACAATTTATGTGGCTAGAGTATAACCACAGAACAATGAAATCTTACTTTCTTTGGTTCAAACTTGAGCATTGTCAAACGCATTGAATCTCATTTACTTTTACATTTGGATAATTGTAGCGCAGAAACGTACCTCCTGTTGAATAAACTGAAACGATAATTTAATCTGAAATGGACACAGTGTTACTGATATTCAGCTTGAAATATCTTAGTGAGGTTGCCTTTGGTGAATAGCTTTCGATATTCATATCATAAATGCTCTAAATGACCTAACCAAAACTTAATCGTTTCAAACAAAATATTACTATACAAAAGAGGTCAATACGTATTAATAGCAACTTGAAGAAGGATATTCCATCCTTTTCTAAGATAGTCTCAAGTGATTCGTTAAAGAAAAAAATACATTACAATACATAAATATATGTCAAATTTATTATTTAGGTAGAATAACCACAAAAGTTAAATCTATAAATTTTAAATGTTTCTCATTTTCTTTCCTTAAACAACTTTTCATTGAGATAAAATTTGGAATCATTCATTTTGATAGATCGAATATAAAACTAGTTGGAATAATTTCTGTACACATGGATATTTTATTTCGTCTCATATTTCCATTCAGAAGAGGGAGAGCACCATATTCTAGATGTAGTACCGAAATAATGTTGGTGAAACTAAAAGTTGACTATTTCCATATCACTGTTCTCATTTAGAATAGAGAGAGACGGGATTAAGTTTTACAGTTTGGTATTACTGACTTCCTGAATACTAACTCCGAGGAATCAGCAGCTGTGCCGGCGACATCGACATTTATTAGGCCGACCGACCTTGAATAGAGACGTAGGGGCGGAAGGAAAGGTCGCTGGTCCGGCCCTCATGTTTCCGGTTTGAAATAACAACGATAGTGTCAACTTCCGGTATAGCCGGAAGTGCCACAGCTCTGAAAATATTTTCGAAACTTAGTTCGAATAACATTCAAGACAACAAAAAATATTTTCCAATCAGTCAGCCCTTTCTCCATGTACTTTTAATGTCCCAGCTCGCGGGGATATCCGGTATGTGAGATGCTTAATATTGTCCTGAATGAAAATTTTTAATGTGTTTGCATATAGGGGAGAGTCGGGTAGCCTCGGCTACATAAGTAAAACTCAGGATTACAAAAAAAAATGCTAAGAAAAAAGATCTATTTTCAATTCATATAATGAACAAAACATATTCCTCTCAATACTAATGAAATAAGAAATAAAAATTCTCATTTTTATAATTGTAAGGCACTGTCAAATATTTGCAAACATCACAATAGTAGAAAGATGACGATGGATGAATGTCCACACATTCTTCGTGAGCTTCGTGAGATTTTTTTTGCACTTGTGACACTGAATCCAGTCCTCATCGAAGGTTTCCCCACAAATTATGCATTCTGTATCATGATTTGCTTCTTCCCTAGTTAAACTCTGGATATTCTTTCTCGATCTCATTTGACTGATCTGCTTTTGTTCTATCAGTTGCAGCCTTGAATTTATCGGCTACAGCCTTGTTTGCTATCAGTGCATCTTTAAATGGAGAGGATGTCAGAATTTCACTCTTTTGGGTTTTTCGAGAATGGGCTGCAAGATGCTTATTTGAGGCGTTAGGGAGAGGGAACAATTTTTGAAGCAATGCATTCAAACTAGGAGATGCAACTGGCTCTGCACTATTTTTCGCAGTAGGTGGCTGCTTGCTGCCATTTGTTGATGTTTGTGATTTCTGTGTAGTGGTCGACTGCTGGGCGCAACTGGTGGATGGTTGTTGGGTAGAAATAATTGATGACTGTTGGATGCCGCTAGTGGATGTCTGCGGATTGAAACTTGTGGATGATTTTGATCTTATGCTGGTTGATGGCTGCTCAGAAGTCTAATCCAAAACTGGTTCCTGTTCGATATTGGTCATTGATGATGGCAGAAAATCCAAATCAGTAGAAATCTTCCTATTGAATGGATAAATTCCGGTGCATTTGAACCCATTTTGTGCTATTTCTAGTGTAGCTGCCTTAGTGAAAACCGAATTGACAAGGGAAGCGAAATTCTCGCTCCTGGGTTTTGTCTCATCCAAATGGCACTTGTTGAACAGAATTCAGACTTGAACGGCTTGAAAAATACTCGGTCTAAAGGTTACACTTTGTGAGTTGTGTGTGGTGGTGTGCTGAGCATATGGATGTGATTATCACGAGCAAACTCTATCACTGCCCATTCTTCACGGCTCCCATGTACATCGAGAATCAGAAGAACAGGGTGTTCCCTCGAAGGCTGTGCGTGCTGAAGCCACTTCAGGAATATCTCACCATTCATCCATCCACTTTCATGTGGAATAGCTATGCTTCCCGGTGGAGCTCCAATCATCAATCGACCATCTTTATCCATCCGTTTTTTTATGAAAAGAAGTACAAAGGTGATGTTTCGTTCCTCTCACCAGATGTCAACTTGGCTACATGTTTTTTTCCCTTAGTACAAATAACTTTCTCATTTCTGTGCACCGCCGAGACTCCCGTTTCATCAGCATTATAAATTTTCGAAGCTGGAAAACTATATTTTTCCTGAAGCTGGAACAGCCGATCATAAAAACGATCTACTTGAGGTTTATTGAACCCAACGGCTCTCGCGATACTGGTTGACTCTGGAGTTCTGAGAGCAATATCTGGAAATCTTTTCGAAAAGCTGTAGTAAATATCTTTTCCGGACATTTTTTATCCCTTGTTGAATCTATGAGGAAGTTTTAGTTGCTCTGAGAATTTGAAAGCCAGTTTCAAAGATTCCTCTTTCGTAAGTGGCATCAGCCGATTATCTAGGTCGATAACATGTTCATGAAGTTACAGAGCTTGATCATTGGAACATGTGTGCTCCAACCTCTCCAATTTCGGATTGAACTCTGTTTTTTCTCTATTACCTATAGCTTTTATTTTATCCTGGAGCGTACTTCTTGGAACACCATACTGTTCAGCAGCTCTTCTTATAGATAGATTTCTCTCCTGAACACTCCGGATCACTCTTTTCATAGTATTTTCATCCCAACTTTCTCTAGTGGTTTTTCTCTCTTTGAATTTTGGCATTTTCTGTGAAGAAAACTTCAGATTTTCACTCATTTCTTCCCTATTGCAGTACAAAAGCGACTTTAACATAAAGATAACCAGACGACTTGACATGAAAGAGCAACTGGGACTCATAATTTCACTATTTCATTCATAAAATCCAAAAATTCACCATTCATGAAATGGCGGGGGCTACCCGACAAACAAAATTAATGAACACAAAATAAAAGAATACGAAGAAGAATCTTTCATACTGCAGAGCGAAATTACGTCAGCTATCCATAAACTTGAAAATAACAAATCTCCAGGCAACGATAAAATAACATCCGAAATACTAAAAGGAATAGGAGAAGAGGGCACCCGAAGCCTACACCACTTGTGTAATAAAATATGGAAAACAACACAATGGCCAAGAGATTGGACACAAGGCACAATTATCACAATTCACAAAAAAGGGAGTAACAGAAAATGCGTAAACTACAGAACGATAACACTTATTTCACATACGAGCAAAATAATGCTGACAATAATCAACGAAAGACTGAAGAACTTTTACAACACCAAATCCCGGAAGAGCAAGCAGGATTTGTTAAAGGAAGAGGGACTAGAGAGCATTTGATAAATTTAAGGCAAATAATAGAAAAAGCCAGAGAGTTCAATATACCCCTATACATATGTTTCATTGATTATAAAAAGCTTTCGATAGAGTGAAATGGAATAAGTTGTGGATCGTTCTAGGAATATGGCTGTACCGGATCACTTGTGTGCCTTAATCATCAACCTATATAATGAAACCAGGGATACTGTGAAAATCAATGAAATACTGTCATCAGAATTCAAACCAAAGAGGGAGTGAGGCAGGGTGTATTCTTTCTCCTCAGTTATTCAACATATACACTGAATACATAATGAGAAAGGCATTAGACGGATGGAAGGGCGGCATACCAATTAACGGAAGATGTGTAAATAATCTGAGATTCGCGGATGATACGGTCCTCCTGGCAACAAACGAGGAAGAACTGACTGAGCTTGTTAGCAGAGTGGAGAGAGAGAGTACGGAACTTGGCTTGGAACTGAATGTTTCTAAAACAAAAATCATGATCGTGGACAGGATGAACAACAATCAACCAGAAAAAAAGCAAATTGATAGATTTGATGTAGTGCAAGAATATCTTTATCTGGGATCCTTGATAACAAACGTAGGAAACGTAGAACGAGAGGTTAAACGTAGATGCGAACTAACCAAGGTAGCTACGAAAAAAATGAATAAAATTTGGGCCGATCGAAATATCGCTATTTCCACTAAAACCAGGCTTATGAAGTGCCTCATCTTTCCAATTCTCACTTACGGCTGCGAATCTTGGTCCCTTCGAATGAGCGAAAGAAGAAAAATCGACGCGACAGAAATGATGTGTTGGAGAAAGATGCTTAACATCCCACAACGCCGAACGAATACATCGATTCTAAAGCAACTCCGCATAAAACAAAGACTTTCGAGTGCAATTCAACTCAAAATATTGATATACTTCGGACACATCATGAGAAGAGGACCAGAGAATTTGGAAAAAATCATTATTCAGGGGAAAGTAGATGGAAAGAGAGGAAGAGGAAGGTCCCCAACACGATGGATGGATCAAATTACAGAAACAACAGGTCGACCCATGCATTCTCTAGTTGTAATGGCACAGGATAGAAAGGAATGGAAAACTTTCATTGATGACATTTCATTAGTCGCTACATCCTCAGGAGAGGATAAAGAATGGAGAGAGACCCGACAAACAAGTGTCCGATTCGATCCTACGATATCGCCAATATCAATATGAACAGCTTCAAATATTTAACATATTTTTGAACTATAATAACAACATTTCTGAATTAGTAAAATGCCATTGTAAGATACTTACATTGTACAGAAAAAACTGAGTTTGAGAAGTGTGCGGCACTGACAAAAGAACCGACCCTAGTATATGATCGACTGTCACGCGTTGTTCACTGAACTGACACTGCTCATAAACTTGCACGTATGGCTATATGTTGCTGCCGTTATTTTGACGTGGCGCCTGTTAATGTATGTCTGCGGGATTTTCTGGAACTAGCTTTTGCCGGGGGTTCCCGACTCTCCCCTATGGAGAAGAATATCTGATATTGATATGGAAACATGATTCGATTTCTTAGAGGATTATTGACTGTAGCTCTCCTCAATCCAGTAAGGGTTCCATTTACCACAGTTGCGATAATTATGCCTACAATTCAGGTAGAATGTCCTTCCATCAGAGAATATAATATTATTACCGAAATTAGCATTACAATTATTGTTATCCATAAAGACAATACTGTTTTCCTCTGTCGGAATCATCCTCATTTAAGTCTTGTTCTGATTGTATTCATGAATCTTATATTCAGACAATATCTGCATCACTGATCTCTCGCTAATATGATGATAACATAAAATCGGAATTGACGTTTAAGGTTCTTCTAATAGATCCAGTGAATTATCTTAATTTGTACCCGTTTTGGATCAACCGGATTCTCAATACTACCCAAAAAGTGCAAAACAAAATATTTAATACAAAACAACATTAAAAGTTCAATGTAAAAAATCAAACCTACATCAAGAAATGAGATGACAATATAAAGTAGGGAAAAAGACGAATCTGCCAATGCAGTTTTCTCACTATAAGAAGTGAGATCTGATACAAAATCAGATTAGCTATTTTAAGGACTGTCTATAAAAACACATTTGCAACAACAAATTTGTTTTTATTTTTATTTAAGGTGGTCGTACCATTTTGGTTCTTCGATAGATATAATGAATTCATTACGCTGTTCAGATATTCTTGTCAATGTAGATTTTTATAGTATAGATTTGATGATGGCATCCAATATCTAATATTAGAATAGTAGTATCTTCACTTAACTTACTTTTTGCTTTGATATTTCATACTCTTTCTAGGCCCAAAAGAAATACAGGTTCGAACAAAAAAATTATCTCACTTATTTTTCGAAAAAACAAGACCCTGTAGACCTGAATTCGCAAGTTTTGAATTCAAGATATGACTTTCCATGAAATACTTCACTTCGTGGAATAAATTTTTTGGCGCATTGATTGAGGAGATAAAAACTTGAAAATTGATCTATATTTTGAATTCAATAAATTGATACAGTACGAACTCCCACCAGATTCACATTCTGACGCGTTTCGCTACGCAATGTGTTCTGGGTAAAGTGAAAATTTGAAAGCATTGGTTCATTAAATCCAAATATTAAAATGTATTGTATTCAAAAGAAGCGTTTTAATAACCAACATATTGAAAAAATAAATAAATATTTCGATTGCTTAGATTGGAATTGATAAGAAATCCAAGTGCTTGTCTACCTTCAAGCATTCAATTGAACAATACTCCTTCGATATTTATTGAAACGTGTTGAAAATATTTTCAATTTATATTCACTGCATCAAAGGCTAAATAAATTGCAGTCGCCTGGAATTTTATTCAGATGTTCGAAAGTACATAATAGAAGAATTTTTTCTGATCACCCTGCTCGCTGCTCCAAAAATTCTGGAAAAATTATTAACCTGATATTTCGGGTTAGGAAACATTCTGATTTTTCAGATTTTTCAGACGTTATTTATATTGATTTATACAACAATGCTTTTTTGTGAATTTTTCGGCTCTCTCGTATAGCACCGGCAGAAATATCATTATCAGACCCAAACCTATGAAAACGTCAAAAAATCAATTGTTGAGTAATTTTCCTCTTTTCAATTAAACAGGGTGTTACATAATAGTATGTCACAACTTGAGAGGGTAAATCTACGTGCAATTTTAAGAAAAAAGTTTATATAAATATAGATCCGCAAAAGCTTTGTTACGGAGCTACAGGATTTGAAATTTCCGGAAAAATTGGTTTCTTCGAAACACCTTCAGTTTTTGGAATATTCAGCCCAAATTTGGAATACATGCATTTTTTACAGTCTCCATCACCTCCTGAAATTCAACTAGAATCTACAATACGCCACTGATCAGCGTACAATCCATTTTTGTCAATTCGTTCAATTTAGAAACTTTTTGACACCTGTAATTTCGTTTCGGTTCGTATCTCCCCGTTTTCGAGTAAAAATTATTGAATTTGAATTATTTGAATTGTAGGTTAGTCGCTAATTAAATAAGAAATAATAGAAATACTCGATAGGTATGCCCAAAATTTGCTTTTATTTTGATAGCTCGTCTTCTGAGACTCAACTTATACTTATTCAATATCAAACTTGAAAAGAACAATTAAAAACTAAATAAATTGCTGGAAGTGTCCTCCATTTGCAATAATACAGGCCTCTGTCCTTCGCATATTATCACGCACTCTTTGAAATATTCCTGGAGTATTTTTATCGTGCCACAAGAGGTTATTATTTCATTTCTCAATTCTTCTACAGTGTTCACTGGAGTGGTATAAACTAAACTTCTGAGATATCCCCATAAGGAAAAATATAAACTATCTAAGCCTTGGGACCTAGGAGGCCATGATTCTGGTCCATCCCGACCTATCCATCGTTTGTTGAATGAATTATTATTATTATTATATAATGTTGTGAAAATTTGTGATAGCAGTTCTCGAAAAGTTATCTTCGAACATTATTTCACTATCAAAATGAGCATTTTATCCAAGAACCATCGGCAGAAATTCAGTCTTGAATGAAAATCTCGAGGAAGTAGAGTTTGGACGCGTTGAATATGATACGGGTTCATCAAAAGTCGTGGAGAATCCTCCAAACTGGAACGTGTGAAATATTTAACTAACAATTTTTCTTGTACTAACATGAGGATTCAAATCAATACAATTCAAAACTACTTCCTCAATATCTGGATTTTTCATAGTTCGAGTTGCACCTTTTAAATGATTATTTGAAGTAGAAGTACCAGTTTCCCTCAACCTTCTGTGGATATTTGAAAATGTTCGCCTATCTGGTGTTACTCGATTTGGAAAGCGCACCTGATATAATCGCCTAGCTTCTGTTGTGTTTCCGTCAGCCAGACCGTACATGTAATGGATATCAGCCAATTCGGCGTTAGTAAAATTAGCCATTTTTTTACTGCAATAACTTCAAAATTCTTGAAACTTATTGTTAATTTAATGAAGAATTCGAGCAGACACTGGTTCAGCATTAGCAACTGTCAAAATAAATAAATAAATAAATGAAAAACTCAAAGCATACTAATCATTTTTTTAATTATTGCTTTAAATTCAGCGAATGCATACGATCGTTTAATAATTTTATTTTCAAGAACGGTTGGAGATACGAAAGAATTACAGTCGTCAGAAAAGTTTCTAAATTGAACGAAAATGACGAAAATTGATTGTACGCTGATCAGTGGCGTACTGCAAAGAAGTTTGAAAGGGCAAAAGAAGACATGGCTCCGGAAAAGAAAACACCTTGTAGATTCTAGTTAAAATTTAGGACGTGTAATGATGGAGGCTGTAAAAAATAGCTTGCATTCCAAATTGGGGCTAAATATCTCAAAAACTGCAGGAGTTTTGAAGAAAAACCAATTTTTCCGGAAATTTCAACACCCTGTGACTCCGTTACGGAGCTTTTGCGGACCTATGTTCATATGAACTTCGTAAAATTGCACGTAGATTGACCCCCTCAAGTTGTGACATACTATTTTGTAACACCTTGTATATCAAAACATAGAGGCCAAATAAATGTTAACACATCTATTTTTATTGTACTTCATCGAATCTCAATGTTCTCGCTATTCTGCACCTGGACATGCTGAAAATTCGATAATTCCTTTTTCAGAGCATTTTCCACCTTATTCAAACATATAACCTCGAAATTCATGAACTAAGTGAATGCTTAAAGATTTTTCAAAGCCTTTTCGCATTTTTAACTTACAACCTCAAAACTCATTCATTTTTCTTTGAATCATCATATGTTAATATCTGACATACTTTCTTGAACTGAGCGTTAGAATCCGAAAAATTCATTTTTTCGAAGCAAACGTAAAATAACCTTTTTCGCCTTTTTCAAACATAACCTCAAAATTCAATAACTAGAGTCCGCTAGTTCTAAAATGGGCCATGTCAATCATCCTTAAGGTTCAATATCGATTATCATTATTCAACCACTAGAAATATTGAAAAAAAAGCCAAGATTGCTTTCCAGCAATCCTCCAATTTCGGGCGTGTTATCTTTCATAAGCGAAACAAAACAATAATAGAAAAGACATACAAGATAACCATTAAGAACTGAACTGTTCTATTGTATCCCAAATTGTCAGGTAGAAAGACCATACCATAGACGGCGGTAAAATTAGTTGGAAATATAGGTTTTATAGATTTATTTATCTTTCAATTATTTGGTCTATCTTGATCGCTAGGTATTTAGTTTTCCTATTTATTATTAATGAAATAAAAGTTTATAGATTTTAAGACCTGCTTACCTGCATGGAAATAATTATTGAATCATTAAGATGAATAATTTCCTCAAAATGATAAAAACAGGTAATTTATTCAAATATGAAACTAAACATATAATAATGATAGATATTTGTCAGTTTTGGTCATTGAAAATAATTGAAAATATTTATGGTTCCATTATATATTATTAGTGATTAATTCACAAAAGAAAGTGAATCATCGCTGTCATCGGTGTCCTAATCATTACTGTGTTCATAACAACTATCTTCACTTAAATGAAAATTAAAGGATCTACATTATCATCATCCGCATTATGTTCTTTTTCTAAATTTTGTTCTTCAAGTTTTCAACTTCTTCATATATTGACTTGGCAACAGTTACATATTGCGGATCGGCAAATTTTTGAATTGCTAGATTTTTGCATCTTCTGACTTGAAAGTGACATTTTTGAGGTAACTCAGTTTTTGACATATGCCCACATTTTTTCTATTGCGTTCAATTCAGGATGATAGGTGGGTAAACGGAGAACCGAATGACCATGAACAGCCAGTAAGGAATCGATAACATATGTTTGTGGTTTATGCTCCTGAAATGTTTTATATAATTCTAGTTTGGTGGGTTGTTGTTCAGAAAATATGCTTTTTTGATTCAACCATTTCTGCATTTCGGCCGTTTCATTAAAAATGCAACATTTTTTCTGAAGCTACATTGTGGGACGAAGCATTACAACCACAGAATTGGGTGGTAAATTTAATATAACTTATCATCTATCCACTTTTCAAAATTTTCATGTTTCATATCATCATGATGGTTCTTCCATATCACACTATTTAGCTCATTCCTTACTGTTTGTTATCCTTCTTCTCCCTCCATCTGCTTTCTTCTGTCTTCCTCATCATGATTTGCACAACATATTCAAAATAGTCTTCCACTTACTTTCATCTTCTATCATGTAAACTATGATATCTGTTGTTTCTGGTATTGTTGTGACCCTTTCTTTCCGCTCTCTCCTTTCTTCTGCTCATCATGAGCTTACGTAAAAAACGTGCTCAGGGTCGACCACCTTGTCACATCTAGAGAATTTGTTCGTCTCCGTTTTATCAATTCGGTATGTGAAGGTCCCATACGATCCATGCCCGGTAAGGAACTGGGTGAAATAGTGAATACTCATTATGTGTTGGCATTCGTACCAGGCCTTCACATTTCCGATCAGCCTCCTGGTCCAGGCCTTTTTGCCATAGCATTATTGCCCTCCTCCTAGCCTGCCTCTTCACTCCGGCTTTGTGCGCGTTTGCTACGTTGTATAGGTACCTACGTTATTTGGCCTGCAGAGGTCACCTGTACCTTCACGGCCGACACTGTTCTATAAGCCGAAACCATTTTTGTAATTGTCTTTCTCTGCGCTGCCAGCAGGATGTTCTTGTTCCTCTCTGCTCTTAATGGGCTAATCCAAATTGGGGCCGCGTATAGCGCGACTCCCTGCGCCACAGAGTTTAATGTTTTCCTGCTTCTGTATCCTGGCCCACCATTATTTGGCATTAGCTTTTTAATGCACTTATTTTCTCCGCCATCTTGCATGCCATTTTTGTATGCGGTAACTGTAGGAGAGCCTGTCGTCGAAGTATACTCCCAAATATTTCATCTTTCTGACTGATGTCAGGGTATCTCAACCTACTTCAAATTCCATGACCTTGCCTCGTCTGACTCCCTCATTACCATTACCTCAGTCTTGGATTTCGCCGTTATTAGCTTGGCCCTTGTACCTTTTCAAACCTAACTGCGGTTAGGGTTCAAAAAGTTTCTATCATTTTTCCCGTTTCTTTGGCATATAACCTAAAAACTCAGTAAGTTAGTGAATGCTGTAACATTTATTCTTCTTTGAAGAACATGTGAATCATCACATGTTAATACTTGACATACTCTCTTGAATCTGAGCTTGGTTAGAATTCGAAAAATTCAATTTTCAAAGCTTTTCTCTCTTTTTTAATCGTATAACCTCAAAGTCCAGAAACTTAATGAATGCTCAAACATCTATTTCTTCGTACATCATAAAATCTTATTCTTTTGGACCTAAACCTGATAGAATTCGAAAATTTGATTTTTCCTGATTTTGAATATATCTAGGTTCAAAATAGTATGTTTAACATTGACATTCGATAATATACAAAAAAATGAATGCTTTGAGGAATTATTTTTGAATTCTAACCGAGTTTAGGTCCAAGAATCAAGAATCAACTATGAACAAATGATGAACCAACGAAAAGAAATGCTTAAACATTTACCTTCATTCAACGCTCTGCATTCTATATTTTGCCGACTTGTTTCGAGGTCATACTGAAAACACCACGTCTCGTCACCAGTTAAAATCGATTTCAAAAGTTTGGGTCCATCCGATCGTTTTAATGATATCTTTGCTATGCACAAATGGATTAAAATTTTGGTCGTCAGTGAGTTTATGTGGTACAAATAACGTTAGTCCCAACACTTTGGCAAAATGGGGTATACAGTTGTTTAAGGAATGCCTAATTCTATTTCCATAAATTTCACCCATGATCTTTTATCATTTTCGGTTGATTCACGCACTTTCTCGATATTTTTTTCGATAATCAAGTTTTGGGACTGCCTAATCTTTCGTTATTTTTAAAATCGATTCTAATACCTCGAACCGCTCGTACACTTGCGTATGGGATCGGCAATCATTAGCATATTGTGCTTTTCGAGAAGAGATTTACCAAGTTTAACACAAACTCAATTGCAGCTCTGTTTTCAAAACTCGTTTTCCGACCGAATGAAGAAACTGAAATCATTTTTGAGTAGGAATAATTTCAACATAACTTTCCAAATTAATAATAGTTTAGGCAAATATATAAAAAAAATAAAACCAAATCAGGTAAAAAGAACAAATCAGGTGTTTATAGATTGAATTGGAATGACTGTGATAATTTCTACATTGGAAGAACACATAGAAATTTTAATATTAGAATATTAGAATATAAACACAGTTTTCCAAATAAAAAATCAGATTCAAATTACGCGAATCATCTCCTAGAAAATAGTCACTTTTTCCATCCACAGTTTGAAATTTTGCATACAGATGATAAATATTGGAAGGTAGATCTTTGGGAAACTTTAGAAATCAACAAACACAAACACTCAGGTAGACTCCTCAATGAACAAGTCGATTTAAGCCCTTCGCCTCTATTGAATCTCTTCAGGGAGCAATATATTCCTTAATTTTATTGGATATACCTGTCATCAATAACCACTTAAGAAGCAGCAACCCAATAAGCTTTCAATTACTTAGAAACATTTGTATTTATATTCTCATTCTTATTTTCTGTACATTTATTCGTCTGAAGAAGCTACGGTGTAGTGAAACGCGTTACGAATCGCAATTATTAAGTAAAATTCCTCAAAACACAGAACTTGTTCATTATCATTTATTTCTGTTACAGATTCTCAAATTTCGTGGAAATAAACTGAATATTCGAAAATTAGATTCCACATAAAGTAAAAAGGTCGAGGCATAAGGCTGCGCTACCTTCATAACAAAATACTCAAACTTCAAGGTCATTAGGGTGATGTTTTCTAATTCAAATCTGTGCTCAGTAAACTTTCAAAATGTTTTTGAGAAAATGTTTCCATCAAAAAAGCGATTCAGAGAGAGTAGTTTCATCCGGTGTGTCGAAATGCATTCTTATAATAATCTGCATAACAGAAATAGCATCATCTTGTTCGGCTTCCTCAAAAAACTTGGCCGCGAATATAGCCTGTAGACATTGAAACGTTACTCGCAAATTGTTCCTTTATAGATATCACATGTATCCGCACTGGTTCAAGGCTTCAGAATATTGTTTGTTTTTATTATTTGACTATGATTATCGTCATTTAGCATAGCCGTCGAACAAGTTTTTTACCAACGCGAATTCGCATGAACTCAGTTGAGGTTAACTTTTGCCTAGCAATGTACCTTAACTGTGAGTCAGTGTTTTTCTCGTATCGGTCGCGGATAGATAACATTTTGTTACTAAGGCGATCTTGAATTTTTCCTGCGCTTCTGCCGTTTCAAAGTGTTCGTCGTTCGTTATACTTAGTCTCATGCAAAAACCGTTTATACTCCATCAGCGCCCCAGGGAATTAAAGAAACTGTATGTGAACACTTGCATAGAAATGTGCGTTCAGAGCACTATGGTTATATCAGATGTTTTTCGTCACTCCAAGAGGAAATTTAGGTAAGAATTTGTTTACAGTTCAGGTGTAAGAATTCATTATTACTGCAAGGGACTTGCAGGAATCGCATATGCGATTTTCATGTAAATAGATCATCATCCATCGAGTCGGGCGATCGCACAGCCGTTGTATCCTTTTCTCGAAGCATTTCACTGTGCTTCCACCCCCCTGTAACTTCTATAATTTCATCGTTTATAAAGCTATAAGCCTGAATTTTCAGTAATCTAGAAGAGTTATGGACACTCAGTATGTTCCTTTTTCACCTACTCTTATACCTCCTCGTTATATATATATATATATATATATAGTTTATATATATATATATATATATATATATATATATATATATATATATATATATATATATATATATATATATATTTAGGTTAGGCATAAGTACCGGAACGGCTAATTATCTCAGTTATTTACTGAGCGATTTTTTGAAAATTGGTATTCCTACATTGTGAAGCATAAATAATTTAGTGTTAATAGTTTGTGCTCAATAGTGTTTCTGGTAAAGCCGGAAATGACAACACCATGAGAATTTCAAATATAAAACCCTGTGTTCATTTTTCAGCGTAAGAACTTCCTTAGAAACAATCAAGAAAAATGCTTTTCCTCCAATGTCGTGTTCGTAAAAATATCGAAATGACAATAATTATTATTACCTTAATCAAATTAGTCTCGAATTCATAATAAACGTGACAGGATGGCAATTATTGCCAAGTATTTGTTGAAGTTTTGTTTTTGCACGAACGAGAGAAATATTTTCATTGAAACTATAGCAAGTGTTGAAAATGAGTTCCATTCACCTCCTGACTATAACCTAATGGCTCCATAAAAAGAAGTCCAGAGGCGATAGATCAAGTGACCGCGGGGGCCACTCGATAGGACCTCTTCTACCGATCCATCTTTCTGGAAAAACTTCATCCAGATAATTTCGAACATCTACCGCAAAGTGTGGCGGAGCTCCATCTTGTTGGAACCATAAAATATCAGCTGGGGTTAACGGATTATTTCAATTTGGAAATAAAGCTGCTATGGACACAATTTCGTTTCTTAATAGTTCTAAATATCGCTTCCATGATGGTCTCAGAAAATTGTACTCACGGTCAGGATCGTCTTCAGTAAGCTCATGGACAAAATGGATTTTATATGGTTTCATTTTTTCTGTTTTCAGTATCCTACAAACTAACCTCTGAGAAATATCATGACTCAAGGCTAGTGTATTTGTAGAAACCTTAGGATTTTCCTCAAGTGTCAGTAAAATGTCCAACTTTGTTTCTTCTTCGTCAGTGGCGTCCTGCTCTGAATATCTTTCACTTGCCGACTTGCGTGATATCACTGAATAGTTCTGCATACTGTAGATCTACTAATTTGATGATCTGGTTGAACAGTATCGGACAGGCAGCGAACTTCTTGGTAAGATAGTTGTCTGTCACCATATCCGCGCATCATCAAAACCTCGATCCGTTCTGCTTCATTGAGCTTGAATACCATTATAAGAAATTGAAGTGCAAGAATCTAAACTTCCACAAATACTTGACATTATTTGTCAGCCTGTCCCGTTGATTATTAATGCAAAAGTAATTCGATTTAGGTGATATTATTATTATTATCTTAATTTTTTATGAACTCGACATTGAAAGGAAATGTTATTTGTTGATTGTTTCTGAAATAGTTTTTTCTCTGAATCTGAAAATAAATAAACATATAGGGTAATACATTTGAAATTCACATTGTTTGGTCATTTTCGGCTACACCGAAAACACTAGCGAGCAAAAATATCAACACTGAATTATTAACGTTTTCAAGTGATCCAATTTTCAAGAAATCGCTCGGTAAATAACTGAGATAATTAACCGTTCCGGTACTTTTGCCTAACCCTGTATGAATATATATATATATATATATATATATATATATAGGGTTTTACCCCGACGAGTTGCCCATATATCTGTTCATGCAATAAAACTGATTTAATGAAAAATATAAATCCACCACCCGGTAATTAATACCATTGCCAGGCAATGATTATAATCAAAACATATCCTGGAGTAATTATATATTAGGATAACGTTAAATGTTATCAAATCTACCAGAATATATACATACTATAGCATCATCAGACAATGATATCAATGTACCAACGAGTAGTGTCAGAGGCTTTCTCCCGGAAAAATCCAGTGCACGGACCTTAGTCAAGTAACACTGAATGTTACTCATTAATAGTTTTCTTTGTGTGAAGTGGTGAACGATCGAATAGAATACTGCTCTGAATATAAATATGACAAAATTGTCAGTTAATTATATTACATTTATATAAACAAATAATTAAAATATGAAATGAGATTCTGAGCAGTATAAACTAAAGAGAAAACCTATGACTCTACCTCATTATTCTTTCCGGAAAGAAACCTACGAAGAATATTACAAGATTTGATGACTGTTATCTTTTGTAACTGTTCAAACAAATTTTTCTTCATACCCAAAATCTCAATACTTTTGTGAAGATTTCTAGGAATAACACCTGTTGTGGAAATAATAATCGGTAGAATAAATATTTTCTTCATTTTCCACATTTTTTAATCTCGTCGCCAAGCATCATATATTTAGAAATTTTTTCATTGTATTTATTCTGTATATTATGTGTGTCGGGTATAGCAATATCAATTATATATATGTTATTTGATTCTGTTTATCATTAAGAATGATATCTGGTCTATTGTGTTTTACAGCTCTGTTGCAAAGAATTGTTTTATCAAAATGAAGTTTATATTTGTCATTTTCACAAATAATCTCAGGTTCATATTTGTGAAATTTTTTTCTTTGGGAATTAGGTCATGTTTGATTCCTAGATTAAAATGAATAATATTAGCGACGGCATTATGTCTTTCTAAATAATCTGTTGAAGCAAGGACTGAGCAAGATGATAATATATGAAAAACTGTTTCTGAAGAACAGAAACATCTACGGCAAGAATCATCTATATTTTGTTTGATGATGTGTTTTCTATAATTCCTCGTGAAAACAATCTGATCCTGGATCGCCATTGCCAAGCCTTCTGTTTCAGCAAACAATTCTCCAGATACTAACCATTTATTCGATGCGATTTCATCAATATAATCATTTTTCAATTCTTTAGGGTGCTTTCCTTGTAATTCATTCTGCATCCAACTTTCTTTTTGGAATTATAATCAAATATATCAGAATCTACCTTTTGCATTGTCAAGTTCAGAGGTGTAAGATTATAATCTGAAGCAACAACAATATCATGAAATTTAGACGTTCTCTGTTTATCATATATATATATATATATATATATATATATATATATATATATATATATATATATATATATATATATATATATATATATATATATATATATATATATATACAAGTGATCCACACAATGACCTTTACAAGTGTCCCTAAAAACTCCAACGTATTTTTAAGCAACCATAATTTTTCAACAGTCTGCATTTGAGCAATACTAATTCAGACATTGAGTAGCTAGACTAATTTTCAAAATTTTTCTGTATCTTGAGAAATTTTGATATGATGAGCGGTTCAATCTTCGGCTTCGGATTTGTGTCTGTAGTCTGGCAGATTGTCATGTTATTATGGTTATTATGCTCGACAAACTCTTGTTGATAAAATGATGTTTTCTAGGTTGCTGCATCGGATCTAGCAAATAGGAAATTCAATGTTCAATAGTAAAAAAATCGAAAAATTTGATAGTTTCTCACAATGACTATTTAGAAATATGAAAATAGGTTGGCCAGTTGGAAACTGAATAAGAAAATACAAATCACTTCAGAATAACGATTAATCAGTTTACACCCAAAATTTCATCCAACCATAGTAAATGTTCAAAAATTCCACCATTCTGCTGAATACAGGAGTTGATCCTCTTTGAGAAATTGAATTGGACCTTTGGCATTACAGGGTTATTTTTGAAGGAGTAGGCCGCATTTAAAATTCTCATATGTAACTCTTCTGAAGTGTCAGCCTAGATTTTAAAGCACCCCAAAGAAAGTAGTCGCACGGTGTCAAGTCGGAAAATCTTGCTGGCCAACTCACAGGAGCATCAGCTTCCCTTCCGATCCAACGATTCACATACTGTGCATATAAGAACTCGAGAACTGCTAAAGTGAGGTGAGGACGTGCACCGTCGTGCATAAACCACATTTCTGCACGCAGTGATACTGGAATATGTTTCTTGCAAAAAATCTGAAATCACTACCGGATCAATAATGAAATTGTCAATTACTGAAATCCATACGTTAATTTAGAATTGATTCTGGTGATGTGTACTTGTAAGAGCATGTGGATTTTCGAAACTGTACACGTGTTCATTGTGAAGGTTAGTGATGCCAGACCTAGTAAAAGTGCATTCGTCAGTAAATAGAATTTTCCTAATGGAGTGGAGATCCTGAGTTCTCTTTTCTTGGATAATTCGACAGAAAGCTAGGCGATTCTCAGGATCGTTGGGACTGGGTCCTGAACTTTCTGAATGTGATAAGGATGAAATAATTGTTCCTTCAAGACATCATGAATCATTGTTTTAGGAACGACCACCTGAAAACCTTGCTTAATTGTGGATTTTCCTCAAACATGTGCAAAATTTGTTCTTCGCATTCATCGTCCTTACTGCTGGTAGTCGTCCTCGATCCATATTCTTGGGCTTGAAGCAACCATTTTCGCAGAGGCGCTTCTCCAGATTTCCAAACGTTAGGTGGTTCGGCACTATGCGATCTGGAAATCTTTCAGCACATACTCTGACGCTTTCACGTCCATTGCCTTGACAAAATCCGTACACCATAACCAAATCAAGTATTTCAGAGTTACTGTACATCTCCGTGCCTAATAGTGATAAAAAAACACCAAAATACCTAGTTAAGAACATAAGAATACTGTTGTGTCAACAATTGGTTGTCAAGCCTAATAAAATGACAATCTGCCAGACCACAGAAATAAATCCAAAGCCAACATGGCCAAATGTGATATTTTTGACTTGCTAAGTGGTTGAAGAAATGAAATCATGAAATTGAAAAACTGTTTTTTGTGATTGAACCGCTCAACATATCAAAATTTCTCAAGAAACAAATAAGTTTGATAATTAACCCAGCTACTCAGTGTTCAAAACAGTTTTGCTCAAACGCATACAGTTGAAAAATTATGATTGATTAAAAACGCATTCGAGTTTTCAGGGAGATTTGTTAAACAACAAGGTCATTGAGTCGATTACTAGAAAACGTGAATAACGCACCCGATTACGCATACCAAATATGGTTTCTATCGATTGAGTCGTTCTGGAATTATTTGAATGAAAAAAAAGAGAAAATATTTGGATTTGGCGCCCTCTAGCGGCCAAACGACGAAATTTTTCATATAGGTGAGTTGGCCTATATCGACGATGTCAATTCGTGGATTTTTGGAGACGTATTTTAACATGGTTTCTTCTTTCTTCCGGTTTCTTGTCCGTTGATCCTGGTAATGACCATTCGTTAATTGTTTTTGGCGACGTTTCGGCTGAATAGACAGTGGAACTATACTCCGACTTGAGAACGGCTGGTTCGATCAAGCCGAAACGTCGTCACAATAATTAATGATTAATTAATATCTATTACCACCTATCAAGTCATTTGAATTGAAGAAAATTGTATGGCAGTTAATCGAATTATAGTTTAACAATCTTTTCTGTTTACGACACCAATATCCTGATGGGTTTTTTCCGTTGAACTCTTTGAAGATTAGGCGATGGATAATGTAGGTACCTTGCTTTTAATTGTTTGATTCACAACATGTTCTATGAAATCTAGGTAAATGTCGAAAATATGTAACAATACCGTTAAATATGGATCGTTGTTCAATATTGGTAAAACTATGTAAATTATGTGAAAATATGTAATTAACTCATTGAATTACTGATGAATTAAAAATCAAAGCTATACTCATGAATACAGAACAGGATTCATATTACTGCGGCTTGAACACTTATGTGGCAAAAACTATTCTCCTTATGTGAAAGAGCACAGAAGATTTGATCCTTGGCTGCTTGGCTCTGAATTTGCCAAACGCAAAACTGAATTTTATCATTCGTTCCTATGTAAATAAACTTTAAAAACGTATTTGAAGAATTGAGATTTAACTTTCATTCGCTTCATTTACAGGCGAAAAACTGCCATAGATGATATTGCTGTCAAGCCGATCACCCAATTTCCGGTATCTTTGGCGGAAGAGGTAAGTCAAATGCTAATTGTTTGCTATGAAAAATGCATGCCTAAAGAAAGGGAACTTGCACTATATAGAGAAAAAAATGAATAATTGTGAGAAATTTATACTGGAGTATATGCACGTATTAGGAATATTTACACAGGGTGCTTCAACGAAAACTAAACAGAGGTTATATCTACCAAGATATTCATTTCTGATCAAAACGCAAAAATAGGTCGATTTTTATTTCGAGGGGGACATCTTTTGGGGTACAAAACTTGCCTGAAATATCAACCCACTAAGCGGGGGTTGCAATCCTTGAACATTTTGAATATGGAAGATGGGTCGAGTGATGACTCAAAAGAAAGGTGGTATCTTTGTCTACATCGACTTGAACAAATTTCCATTTTTAATTGAAAACTGTATTGATACAGGGTGAGCAACTGAAATATAGGGAAGACTATTTCCCTGAGACTATTCAAGTTTCAGTGAAGTAAAATGGAACAGATCCATGATGATCAATTGCAGCCATCATCAAGTACTATCCTCATCTCGAATTTCAACTCCTAGAGCAGGGGTGACCACCCTTGAAAATTTGGGTCGAGTGATACCTCGAAAGAAACGTATTATCTTTGTCTGCATCCCCGTGAACGAATTTTCATTTTTGATTGAAAACTGTAGAAGATACAGAGTGAGCTACTGAAAAATATAAGAGACTATTTATCGCCCTGAGCAATTCAAGTATTAGTGTAAAAAAATGGAACAGGTTCATTCCAGATCAAAGGCTATCATCTTTGATCTAAATGAATCTATTCCAGTTTTTCGCACTAATACTCCAATAGTCTTGGGGCGATAGTCTTCTCTATTTTTCAGTAGCTCACTCTGTATCTTCTACAGTTTTCAATCAAAAATGAAAATTCGTTTACGGGGATGCAGACAAAGATGATACATTACTTTCGAGGTATCACTCGACCCAGATGGGTCGAGGGTAGATGCCCTCTTCCAAATTTTTGAGGGTTGTCACCCCTGCTCCAGAGGTTGAAATTCGAGATGAGGATGGTACTTGATGATGACTGCCATTGATCAGCATGGATCTTTTCCATTTTACTTCACTGAAACTTGAATAGTCTCAGGGAAATACTCTTCCCTATCTTTCAGTTGCTCACCCTGTATCTTTCACAGTTTTTAAGTAAAAATGGAAATTCGTTCAAGGCAATGTAGACAAAGATACCACCTTTCTTTTGAGTTATCACTCGACCCATCTTCACTATTCGAAATGTTCAAGGATTGCAACCCCCGCTTAGGGGGTTGATATTTCAAGCAAGTTTTGTACCCCAAAAGATGTCCGCCTTGAAACAAAAATTGACCTGTTTCTGCGTTTTGATCAGAAATGAATATATCGGTAGATATAGCCATTGTTTAGTTTTCGTTGAAGCACCCTGTATACGCCTCACTAGAAACTCTAGTAATAAGTATTTTCACTGTTCACCGTTGCAGCACAATTATTTTCCTTACATGCACTTCTTGACGAAAGATGAACAAGAGAACCAAACAAGATTTGAACTCATGCACATTTTCTCATGACAATTTAATCAATGTATTTTGTTTATGTATAATCCTGTTCAATGAAGTTCGCGACTATTATTTGTTGACAGTTTTGATAAACTTTTGTGATAAGACTTTTAGTCCTCATCGTATTATTCAATAGATGAAAAAATATGCCGAAAAGTATAATTCTTCTCACATAGAAATGAATGAGACTTCCTAGGTCACTATTGAAAGCTACATCAACAACGTCGAGAATGAATTTGATAAGACTGCATGAAATGTCTGAATATGATACCATCGTATATTTTCCTGCTACATTTAGCCTCAAGCATTCATCGAATCCTCTCTACAAGTATAAAAACTTCCATGAATGCTGAAACTGATATCAATCCAGTAAAATTGTAATATTCCATTATAGTGAACAGAACACTAATAAAATATATTATGTAACCATAGTAAGGCACAATGAAATGTCTCACTATTTCAGTTCAGTTTTCAGAAATTTGGTGCTATTTATCTGATATTATTCTCGAATTCTCGAACACATATATTTCTCTAATTATCTTTTTTAATACAGGGTGCTTAAACGAAAACTAAACAGAGGCTATATCTACTAAGAGATTCATTTCTGATCAAAACGCAAAAACAGATCGATTTTTGCTTCAAAGGGGACATCTTTCGGGGTACAAAACTTGCCTGAAGTATCAACCCCCTAAGCGGGGGTTGCAATCCTTGAACATTTTGAATAATAAAGATGGATCGATCGATGACTCAAAAGAAAGGTGGTTTCTTTCTCTACATCGCCTAGAAAGAATTTCTATTTTTAATTGAAAACTGTAAAAGATACAGGGTGAGCAACTTAAAGATAGGGAAGACTATTTCCCTGGGACTATTCAAGTTTCAGTGAGGTAAAATGGAACAGGTCCATGCTGATCAATGGCAGTCATCATCAAGTACCATCCTCATCTCGAATTTCAACCCCTGGAGCAAGGGTGACAACCCTTGAAAATTTGGAAGAGGTTAGATGGATCGAGTGATAACTCGGAAGAAAGGTTATCTTTGTCTGCATTCCCGTGAAAGAATTTCCATTTTCGATTGAAAACTGTAGAAGATACAGAGTGAGCCACTGAAAAATAGAGAAGACTATCGAAGGTTATAACTGGACCTGTCTTCTGGTTTAAAAATAACACAGGGTGGTCACCCCTGCTCTAGGGGTTGAAATTTGAGATGAATGGTGAATGGTGTTTCGGAAGATGACAGCCTTTGATCTGGAATGAATCTGTTCCATTTTTTTGCACTAATACTGTAATAGCTCAGGGCGATAGATAGTCTCTTCTATTTTTCAGTAGCTCACTCTGTATCTTCTACAGTTTTCAATCAAAAATGAATATTCGTTCACGGGGATGCAGACAAAGAGAATACCTTTCTTTGGAGGTACCACTCGACCCATCTACCCTCTTCCAAATTTTCAAGGGTGGTCACCCCTGCTCTAGGTTGATATTCGAGATGAAGATGGTACTTGATGATGACTGCCATTGATCAGCATGGATCTGTTCCATTTTACTTCAATGAAACTTGAACAGTCTCAGGGTAATAGTCTTCCCTATCTTTCAATTGCTCACCCTGTATCTTTTACAGTTCTCAAAATGGAAATTCGTTCAAGGCGATGTTGACAAAGATATCACCTTTCTTTTGAGTCATCACTCGACCCATCTTCCCTATTCAAAATGTTCAAGGATTGCAACCCCCGCTTAGGGAGTTGATATTTCAGGCAAGTTTTGTAGCCCAAAAAATGTTTTGATTAAAAATGAATATCTTGATAGATATATCCTCTGTTTAGTTTTCGTTGAAGCATCCTGTATATCCCTATACTATAATGATACACCGTTGTCTTCGCACCGAGACTGATACCTCAATTGAACACTGTTCATGATGACTGATGTTAAAATGATGCACGGCGCTCGTACTTACGTTGATTGGCACTCTGCAATGCCAATAGAGGCAGGGTGTTACGGATGAACGCTGTTTTCTAACGGCATCAGTATGTACATACGGCCAACTGAAAATGACACTCTTCAAACCTTAAGTGATGAGTCTCAAATAGAGTCAGAGAACATGCATGCCGCCAAGGCATGATGAGATCCCTATAAGGACGCTATTTAAGAACATGGAGTGTAGCAGAGTCATTCCATAATATAAGAATTTCTTTTTCAACGCTAGAAGCATCGTGGAAGATATTTGTTTTATCCAGTGATTTATCGACAGGTGCCTTACCTAGAGGTCTAGTTAGAGTGCGTTGCCCAAGCCGTTCGCTTACGAACTGCGTAAGTATTTTCTCATCTGTTAACTTTGGTTGCCTTTTGTCGTGTATCGTGGTTCGGTAGCAGATTCCCTGTCTATGGAAGGTATTTCTCGTATATATGTATGGGCACGTCCTTTCATAAATCGTTATGTAGATAGTTGAAATCATGAAATGCGATATGCGATATTAATGACTTCCTATTGAGAACACAATTGCTATCTGTCGCATGATTTCTTGACATCCCGTTTAATTGGGCCACTACCAGTATGCCCCCGTTACCATCTAGGATGCTTGGCAAATTTGAGAACCAGCTGTTCAGGCAGTGTTTTTACATGATCTTTAGATTATTGAACGTTTATTCTTGTATCAAATTCTCAAATATATTTACAAAAGAGAGGGTTTAGCAAATTTGTTTTCGATATCCACAATGATCGACATAGATACATGTTTTGAGTTTAATTTTTTTTGTTCGTCATAGGACATTTAGCGAAATAGTCGGTACTTTTCATGAGATTGGCGTTATGTACGATATTGTTATTGCCAAAAAGATGTTCTGATACATAGAATATCAAATCAAAGCGAATGAAATCTAAAATGTCGGAACAATATCAATTGATAAATTTAAAAATTATTTGGTAATAGGGGAGATTGAAATTTTTGTGGTTATATATTCTGACGAAAAATCGTCAATAACTTGGGAAGCAGATGATGATGAATTATTTGATCACAATTTGGTGCGTTCAATGAGCGCCAGCTTCGTTGTCTATGTAAATGTAATGTAAAAAAAAGTTAGGCTAATAGGGTTTTGGAAATTTGGAGAATAGGCCGAATATTTAATGGAACGATTCTATGTTAAAACCGTTGTTTATAACTTCCTCTTCCTGCTCCTCCAGATACGAATACGTTACACAAACCAGTTCTTGATTCGGTTCCAAAATATGTGAAATTCCATTATTCTTACGAATTTTGTATTTCTCACATAAATCATAGACGATTGGATTGCACACTTATCGATGGAACTTGGGATGTATATCAGACGTTTCTCAGTTGAGAAGCTCGTTAATGTTATGGTCCATTCTTTAACATAGTCGTCCGCTTATAGGTGTTTGGCACCTTCATCTGTTCTTGAGAATTGATTCCCATAGCCTAGTTATTTCATTTCTGCTATGACGAAAAACTTCCATCCATCTGCCTCTCCTTACTCGCGCTTCCTACATTCGCGTTCTACTATTCAAGGATAACAAAAATTATGACCCGATTCGTATATTCGTGGCTGAATATTTCTTCATTCGCTGATCTAATCGCTACATCGGTACATTCATATGTATTAATAAATAGTATTCTGTATCCTTTATAAACGCATCGTCAAATGGACTTAAATAACATCGCCGCTGCATTGGTTCCGCTTTTCCTTTGACTTGAGCCGCCTTCGCCGCTGTCGGTGTTTCTGAAAATCTCAACAAACAAAATGTTTAAGTAAGGATACCTTATTCCTCAATCCTGAATTAAATATATCATATCACATATTAGACGTTCCGTCCTTTGGAACACGTTTTTTATTGATTCCTTCTTTTGTCAAATAATATTTATAAACAACTGAAGGCCGAAAGAATAAAATACGGAGAGTTCCTAGCTACTGGTAGCGCAAAAAGATTGTTTAAATACGTGAGAAGTTGCGTTAACTCCACAGTCTCAATTCCGCTTCTCAAAATACCAAACGGTGAAATCAAACAACTAATCAAGAGTCCCCGTAATACTAATGGCATCGAACATGTTGACTTCACAGAGGAATCGATCATGAAGTAGATACAATCTCAAAACAGACAGTTCTCCAGGTTTAGATGGCTTCAATTCAAAGTTCCTGAAGACCTGTGCCACCGCTATATGTTCTCCACTAGCTAAGATAATGACCATTTTATTTGCATCTAATAAATTATCTGGAATTGACTGGAAGCGATCTGGCGTAATAGGTATATACAAGAAAGGCGATAAACTGGACAGTTTTAGTTACAGACCTATCAGTTTGGTGCCCATAATATCAAAAATCAATGAATCTATAATCAAAGAAGAAATTGTGGATTTTATACTCTCAGAAAATATTGTTTCCCGTGAGCAACATGGATTCTTACCAGGAAGATCATCAATAACAAACCTACTGAACTGTGTCAATGACTGGACCAAATTCCTTGATGCTAGAATTCCTGTTGATATAATATATCTCGACTTAGCCAAGAGAGATCTTCTTTGGTGGATTGGTGACTTCCTTACAGATAGGTCTTAAAGAGTGGGAGTTGGTGACGCATATTAAAAAGAGCACCCCGTTATAAGCGGCGTTCCTCAAGGTTTAGTCTTGGGACTCATCTTATTTTTGTTGTTTACTACTGATCTAAATAATCACATAATTTCAAAGTTCTCTTGCTACGCAGACGACACCAAAATAAGGCAACGCCCTGACGAATAGTGCAGGTTTGCAAGGGAATCTAGTCAGAATATATAGATGGTGTCGAGATTGGCTGCTGCCGCTCAACTCAGAAGAATGCACCGTCTCGCACGTGGGTGTCAATAATCGTAAGAATGAATATATTCTCGACATGCAGAATATTTCTCCAGTGGAAACTCAGAGTGACCTGGGTGTGATGATAACTAAGGATCTGACATTGGCCATGCACATTTCACACGTATGCAATCGCGCAAACTCTCGCCTTTACCTCTTGAAGAAAGCTTTTCAGAAGACTTCTTTCTCTACTTTTGTCAGCCTTTACATAGTATACGTGTGACCGATTTTTGATTATGGGGGACCTGTTTGCAGTATCTTGTGATAGAAATGCTCTCGAAGCAGTACAGAGACGTGCGACGCGAAACTATTTCGGGCGGGTGCGCCCCTCGTATGAAGAGAGAGACTCAGGCAATGTGACTTGCCTAAATTCGAGGACCGTGAAGTGCGCGGTGATCTCATAACAAGCTTTCGAGCCTCAAACGGTTCTATCGGCGGTGATCTTGTTTCCCTCTTCCAGATGAACTCAATTTTGCGTCTGTGCGGTCATAATTTGAAACATGGAAAGGAACTGTTTTAAAAAAATACAGACAAAACTAACCGAGTGTTCAACCAGTGAAATGCTTTACCACAAGTAGTGACAGCGGAAAGTGTCAATGGGTTCAAGAATAGATACGATGCATACAAATTAGTCTTTTAGACTTCTTAATATTTTTTTTTTCTTTTTCTTAGATCTGTGCTTTTGAGTATAGCTGTAAAGACTTAAATTCTTTCATCTGCGATTGTTGAAAATCGAGTTTTGTGTAAATGAATTTTGAAGGAACATTTGTTCCTCAATTCATTCATCTCTCTACTAAATAAATTCCTTGATTCGTTACGAAAATTGTGAGTTACCCCCCCCTAGAGTTACCCTATCATAGAAATAGATGTCATGAAATTTGATTGTCATCTGCCTGCATTCTAATTATCTGATTTAATATAGCAGGTAGCGTTATTGATCAATCGAAAATTTAATCCACCACGGAAAATTCATGCCCATATTTCATTCTCCCAATCTACCAATGAATTTTGATGTAATACATCCGCTAAACTAAATGTTGCATATATTCATTCAGTATACAGCGTGCTAATGATTGCATTAAATAGGGTTGAATATATAATCTAGATTCAAAATTCGATTCATTACGTGCGAATATTTCGATTCGTGAATATATCCGTTGTCATTTCTATTTTTCGTGTTGGGCAGGTTTTTCACCAGAACAAATTAACCTATGCAAATGTTGACATCAAATAATGTACAGTACCCGTCCACTTCTACCTGTTGGCTTATTCTGAGAATCGTGATACAAATATTAACAAAAATTGCGCCCCAAAAAATATAGCGTTCGTTTTATGAGCCTTCTATTGAATTACTTATATATATGCAGTGTCATAACGTTGATAGTTGTAGTGGCTTTTTTACATAGCAAACTATATTCACCTAACAACTTTCAAAACTCCACGTTCGTTGTTATTCTGGTGTCCCAAATTGCTTGATTTCTGCAATTTCACCTGAGTTTTAGGGAACACGGAATGAAAACGTGGAACGATATCGTTTATCGTTTTGAGCAATTGGTAGAAATTGACATTTGATGGATCTCAAGAAATGTTCTACCTCGTTTGTTTTTGAATAGTTTCTAAATCGAAAGATCTTCCTACAGACTCTTTTTCAAAATACATAGAATGGGATTTATGAAAACATTATAGAATGAAGGGATCGTTGCTCTCAATGCCTTCTTCTTATTGACTTGCTATTTTTGATTCATACTAAATTTTCATTGCGTTTCTATTCTTCGAAAATCAAGTATTCGCTAGAGAAATACTGATTATATATTCTGATTCTATATTATCAGGTAATTAAACAATTACTGATCTATCCATAACTCACCCAAATAGTCGCCGTTTCTCTATCAATATCTTCAGGAATCCTTCCTATTGGACAATATAATCCCCAACGATTCTTGTCGTCCGTATTCGCAATAAGTATAAAATTCTATAGCACGGAGAGCATACCTCTTCAGCTTAAGACCGCAAAATAGATTTGCCCATTTGTAAGGCATAACGATTCCGATTAATAAAAATATGAAATATCACCGTCAATATAATTTCCTGCTACCATAAAAGACAAATCTGATGAATAAGATAATTCAAATTATTTCATGAAAACTGAATTATGGGCTCTTCTTTTCAAAACACCAAAATTAAATTTGATAATTTAGAAGAATAAAAAGCTCCTTGGAGCATCTTCCGTGATAGTATCGGTTAAACAGAGAGAGATCAGCAAGTTGTCTCCTGATAGCCAGCGGTTGGTGATCGCGGGTGATCTCCAGGTGGTCGATGAAGCGCACAGCCTGTTTTTGCACACTATCCAACATGTGTAACGAATGTTTGGGCGCAAATCCCCATACATATACAATATTCCAAAGCTTGTCGAATCTGGGACCAGCAACAGCTGAGGTGACGTAAAGTATCGCTTGTCTCTGAAGAGAAAAGTAAGTTTAGCTGATCAGTTAACCGTTATTCCGAGAAGGTGCATCGAATCTTTGAATGCAATTTGTTGACCTTGCATCATTAGAGGAGGTTCTCCAGCGGGGACCTTTCTAGAACTCGTAGTTGCTTGCGTGTTACTCCCATTGAAGCTCGCCAGGTTCAACTGAACCTACTCCGATATCCTCTGTAAGTCGGAGTTTGAGTTATCAATTTGTGGAGATCTCTGATGCTGAGATTCTGCAGTTGTAATCGGCCGCAGACTACTGAAAGACGAAACCAGGGTACAATCATCTGCAAAACCAAAAATCTTGTTCTCTGTAGATGACAAAAGATCGTTTATCTGCAACAGAAACAAGGTTGGTGAAAGAATGGATTCCTGAGCTACTCCTGCTTGCAACTGGAAACAATCAGATGTTATACCGTCGACCACAACTTGTATTGATCTATTTGAACGAAAGCTACTTATCCAACCCCGCAATTTTATCGGTAAGCCCAAATCCAGCAAGTTTATTCAACAAGGCTGCATGCCAAACCCTATCGAAGGCTTTAAAGATGTCGAGGGCTATTGCTCTAGATTCCCCATGCTTTTCCATCGTTAATGTGCAAACATGAGTGACGCAGGTGAGCAGATCTTTTGTCGATCTTTGCCTGCGAAAACCATACTGACGTTCGTTAATAATTCCCAGTTACTCAAGATATTTGATGAGTTCATCGTATACTACTCTCTCTATCACTTTGGACATAATGGGAAGAAGTTCAACAGAGCTAGTTTTGGGGTAAGGACTTCTTTCCTTTCTTTGGAATTGGTGGAATTCTCGCTATTTTCCAGCTGCTCGGAAACGTCTGGCTTTCATAAGAAATCTGAAACAGACTTATCGTGCAAGAGTTGTCTTGAACGTTCATGAAGAGAATGATATCGATCTTCTACCGTGGCCATCCTGCTCCCCAGATCTGAATCCCATCGAGCATGTGTGGGACACCCTAAAAAGAAATCTCCTGCGTCAAAACGTCTTCCATCATGAACAGGAGCTTCGATTAGCAGTTCAGGGAGCTTGGAATGACTTAGGCCAAAATGTAATAGACAATTTAATATTGAGCCGCGACGATGCCAAAGTGTCATTAATAACAGAGGTCGACCTTCTGGGTACTGAAAAATATAAGTCCTTCCATATCGTTTAGAAAATATTAGTTCAGGATTTTTTTTGTGTTTTACCAAATTTCGTCGTTTTCAAATTTCAATTTTTTTTTCATATAGGTGCTTTGGAGACGTCAAATAAGATTTTGTTTTTATATCAATACATCCTAACAAAAACCGAAAGATTTCCATAAATTCGAATCATCAAATTCATATTTTAAAGATATTGGTAAGTGTTCCCTAGACTTTTTTGAGGTGTTTATATTCATTACTGGAATCTGAATTACTTTTTTCCCAGTAAATGTCGAAATAACACGAAGCAAGCAACTGTTCGTGCGTAACATTATCTCCATGAAAATCGAATGAATGTGAGAATATTCCGCCCACTTCACTACATCGAAAATAAGGTCATGAATTTTCTGAATCCCAATCGTAGAACTTCACTACCATTACTTAGCAATATAAATGAGGTTATAACAATATATTCATAGAATTTTTCAAATTTGCTTTATATTCAGTTGTTTTCGTTCTATAATTCAAAATCTCAAATTTCCGTCATTTGTCTGAGGTCATCAAATAAAGAAATTAAACTGAGACATTTCTCACGATAAAAATTAACTCAATATTGAATATGTTTCAGAGTTTAAAATACGAATGATGGTAAATAATGACATTTTTTCTGAAAGCGTGAATTGATTCAATGATACTTTCATATTGATTCCACTTCTAGAAATCTTTTCTCATGAAATGTCCTTGTATAACATCCAGAAAAGAGGATTTTACACTAATATTTTTCATCATTCCAGTCTTTTTTCAAATCCTGAAAATTATTTAATTTCATAGAGTAAGTTATATATCTATCGCTATTTTTCTTTTACTCTGATGATTTTTTGATTTCTTAACACTATTATCAATTTTAGCACTGTTGGCTCCGAAATAGCCGGAATGCAACCACCTCATACTTTATGAATCTTTCTCTTCCATGCAATGTGTGTTGCATAATTACAACAATTAGGCTGGCGAAGTAACCGTTAATCCTGATTATCCTGGTATATTACATTGATCTTAAGCCGTTTCTAATACATTTGCAAGTTCGCTATTCTTCCTGTTCGTACTATTCCTCCTACACACGCCAGCTCCCTATTTTATTGCTTTATTTCAGCTGTGAAAACACCGTGGCGTCGGAATATTCCTTTCTCTTTATGAATCAAATTTTCTTTTTTCTCTTGTAACGAGACGAGACACGTCCTTGAAATTCTCATCGGTTACCCATTCATTGCCCAAGAATTTTCACTTCAAAAAGTGACTATAAATAGAAGTAATTTCTTTGTAGCACAGTTTATAAATATTTCATTCACATTTTCCGATGTTTCTTTCAAGTATATTAACCCAACCTTTGTAGATGTTAACAATCTTTCGTTTTATTCTGATCGGCAATTTTAATTAATTGATTAATTGGTTGTACCAAATTCATTATCAACAATTCCAAAAAGTATCGAATTCAAATTCTCTTTAGACCTCTCATTTTTTCAGTGCTTTTGACTCTTTATTTCATTCACTTTCAGTTCAGGAAAGTTGAATGAAAAAAAACAGAACAATGTTTCCATCGAAGTGTAAAAAATTACGTGATAATATTTGTTACACATGCAGAAAAATCTGTGCACTTCTCGTTTCTTTGAGAGTTGGTATGTACAGGGTGGCCAAATTTCAATGTATTTGTACGGCTGCTATGTGAAATATTGCAGATGAAGAAAAATGAACCCTCCTCTGTCGATCTTATTTTCAGGGACTAATTAAGTGGTGCCAAAATTTTTCTGATATCTCTTTTCGTTCAGGACTTACTCAAATTTCTCTAATTTTGTGAAAATCGTCCTTCGCGGATATCTCAATCATCGTCACATTTACTTAGAAATAAGTTTGACATTCTACAGGCACTTTTTCAAGTAGAATACAGTGCTGTGAGAAAAAAATTTTCAGCTCCGCAGTTTTCGGGTTTCAATGCAAATATGCTTTTTTTAATTCAAGGCATAGGAAATTTAACCTCTATTGGATGCAGCCATTTTTTTCCTTTTCAGGAATATATAACACTTGTAGACAATTATTGCGTTCAATACTTTTTTCAGGGAAAAACCTGAAATTGACACAATTCCATTCGTTAGGTTAGGTTAGATGCCCATCAACGATTCATATGGTTCTATAACTGAAAACCACAGATTTTGAAGATGCTTTTTAAGATCATGGTTATTTCTATTGTTTCGATTCAGACCATAGTAATTAACGGTGGACTTAGAGTTCAATAATCGCTTCTACTCTTCATAAATCTAATTACAGATGAACATTAATTTCTTTGAAATTCGAAACTTGCCTATCCGGAAATCTACGTAACATATGAGGCAATGCATGTTGCTTTGGTAATATTCTATTAAAATGACTAGGAAGTTATGCGAGTAAAACAATACATTATAACAGAAACGAAAAGTCTTAACGATACAAAGGGGGGAAACTATTTTATCTCAAACATTCAAAAGTGTTGCTATTGTTTTCAATGCATAAATTGCATCGCCGAGAAAAACTACGGCAGGCATCGTAAATATGAATATTGCTAACAAGACATTCTCTGAAATTCTTTTTTAACTCCTCTAAATTGTTATTATTCCTCTTATAGAGTGAATCCTCAACATGACCCCAAAGAAAAGAATCTAGTGGCGTCAAGTCAGGGGAACGAGGTGACCATCTCACAGGACTTTTAGTCCCTATCCAATTATGTCCAAAATTCAAATTCAACAGATCAGTGATTGGTGAGAAGGGGCACCACCGTGTTGAATATTTGATCTTTGTGCTAACGGAAGTTGATCGAGAAATCTTTCAATGGTATTGTTGATGATTTCTCCATAACGTGCTCCATTCAAATTTCATCAAAAATTTTAAAACCAAAACCTTTCTTGATGCTGCACGTCAATATGACGTTGAGGATTTACATCGGACCACAAATGTTCATTAAATGATTGAATATCCCATGGCTAGTGATACGGACTTCATCTGTCCATATGACTTCTCTGAATAATTCTGGGCGTTCTTGGATATTTTTTAGATACCAATTGCAGAAATTTAATCGGCGAGGGGGATACCCAAGCTGCAAAAGCTCTCATTTTCTAGGGTTTAAATTGGTTCTCCTTCAGAATACCGAACGCCCGACGTCTCGAAATTCCTGTTTCTACTTGTATTTGTCTACTCGAAATTGAAGGTTTGGCCGTTATAGCACTTACTATTGATAAGATTCTGTTTCATTCATCGAAAAATAGATTTATTTGTCTGGTGCCTTTCAGGATACCGGTTGAAATATATTTCGTCCGTTGCTGCTGAATCATACCCATTGAGAATATAACATTCCATCATTTATTTATTTATTTAAGTACAATATAAGGAATGTCCACAGCCGAAGCCAAAATGACATTCACTAGATGAATATTAGTTACATAGAATCTAGTACTCTAAAAAAAGTATTATATAAGACATTAATAGTGAGTTGTATTCACAGAGAGAATGAAAAAGAAATACAAAATGAATATTACAAAACGAACGATTGAATGAATTTGATGTTAGTCAGTAAAGAGCAAGCGTAATGTTCTCTTCAAATTCGTTTTTCTAAAAGTTATAGAGAAAAGGTCCTGGTGCCTCAAAGATTTCAAAGGAACATTAAAAGTAACCATGTTTAAGATCTCCGGTACCTGAAGTACGCAGTTCAATATTTTAAACAAAACCAAAATATCAGATATAGTTCTACGATTTTCAAGTGACAATAAATTGAAATATTTACGGGCAGGAGCGTAGTCGTGATTCAGGCTAACAAAGTTAGTTTTGAAGCATATGAACCATATGAATCTATTCTGAATGCGTTCGAGTCGATTGGAATAACAATCATAACGAATGTTCCAAATACATGAGCCAAATTTAGTTTACTGGAGATGTAAGCATAATACAAAGTGATAAGTGATTTTACGTATTTAAATTCCTTACTTTTCCTGAAAATATAACCCATCATTTGACTTGAACTATTTGCTATGCGATCTAGTGTGCATCGAAGAGCAACTTCGAATCGAAAGTGACACCCAGATCCAAAAGCCGTGGACACTCGTCGCAACAATGAATTTCCAATTGAGTACTGAGAAGTGATAGGAGAATGGCTTCTAGTAAAAGTTATCGTGAAACATTTATTTAAATTTAAAAATAATTGGTTTTTTCTACAGTACTCAACCAAGTTATTCAAATCTAGTTGAAGATCAAGGCAGTCCCTTAAGCATGTGATAGATCTAAAAACTTTCAGATCGTCTGCATAGAGCAAGAATCTGGAATGCCGGAAACATTTATCTATGTCATTTATATAAATTAAGAAAAGGAAAGGACCGAGATGAGTTCCCTGCGGTACCCCAGAAGTATTAATGAAAGATTCAGATTTAAAACCATTTAAACTAACGAAATGTGACCTATTCAGAAGATACGATTGGATCCACTCAAGCAACCCACAACTTACACCTGCTTCGGCTAGTCTAAAAATGAAAATATCGAAACTTATTTTGTCGAAGGCTTTAGAAAAATCTGTGTGAGTAGCATCAGTCTGAATTTGAGAATCCATTGCACTCTGCAGGTACTCACTATAAACGATCAAATTAGATTCCAGAGTCCTACCCTCAAAAAATCCGTGCTGTTGTGGGATAATGAAATCTTTCTCATGAGAGAGAAGATACTTTATTAATTATACGTTCAAATACTTTAGCAATGATCGAAAGCTTGCTAATAGGTCTATAATTAGAAATATCATTTTTATCTCCACTTTTGAAAATTGGGACAACGTCGGACTCCTTCCACTTTTTTGGAAATACTCCATTAATCAGAGACTGATTGAACAAAATATGCAGTGGTTTACTTAATTTGAGAGCGCAATTTTTGAGAAAAATTGGTGGAATTCTGTCTGGACCTGAACTCTTCGACCTGTCAAGGGATAAAAGAGCCTCTCGAACACTTCCTCTTCTATGTGAATATTTGATAGTACATCATTATTGCAGTTTTTTAAGTTACACTACCACTACGCTGCTGACTTACAGGAATATATACAGTCTCGAAATAACGGGCAAAAAGATTGCATATCTCTTTTCCATCTGATGAAGAAATATCCCCATATCTCATCATTAGGTAGTTTAGAGCCGCCCCGTCCCAGAGACACATATTTCCAGAATAATTTGCTGTTCGTTGGCAGTTCCCGCTCCATTTTTTATGAAATTTTTGCTTTTCTCTCATTGTAGCAATAGTACCTTTCGAAAAGAATGAAGGAAAACACTTAGTGACTCTCTTCTTAGGAACAACAGAACTGATTATATCATTGATTCTCTCATAAGAAATATCCAGATTTTCCCTTAGAGCTGCTGTTGAGCAGAAACTCCCAATTCACCAGCGATAATGAAGCATTAACAGCTTCATAATTCACATTTCTAAAATCGTAATAAAAATTTTTAATCTTAAAATTTTTCATCATCTTCTCTTTAGACAAGGCAACTATAAACTCCAGTGTGGGATGATGTGTGTCCCCGTTTACAAACGGATGAGCATATGGAACTTTTCATAATTGTCATAGTTATGATTTCTATTCTGCATCTTGAAACAACCAAAGTCTGAGGTGAACAAATCCTTAAATGTAATAGTTGGAACATACAACTAACAAGCAGCTATTTCGATATTCTATTTACATTAATACCTATTCTGAAACTGGAATCTTAAGTGTCAAACTCTAAAACCACAGATAATTATTATGGTCATGATTTTAGATAGGATCTTAAAAATCTGAGGTTTTCAGTCATGGAACAATATGAATCGTTGATGGGCATGCACCTAATGAATGGAATTGTGACAATTTCAGGTTTTTCTCTGAAAAAAGGTATTGAATACAATAATTGCCTACAAGTGTTATATATTTTTGAAAAGGAAAAAAATTACTGCATCCAATAGAGGTAAAATTTCCTATGGTTTGTATTTAAAAAAAAGTATGTTTGTATTGGAACTCGAAAACCACTGAGCTAAAAAATTTTTTACACAGCACTGTATTTGCATCCAGGTAATAAAGGAAATAGGATGGACAACTTAGAGATTATTGAAATTACGTCCGCTCATAGGAAAAACCAGCCAATTTGCAACGACCAACTAGACTTCAATTTACCTCCTGTTGTGAATGCCGTTGTACATAAGTGAAATCACTTATTTTGTATTTAGCATTGTATTGCTCTTGATAATGGGCTAACAACCCGAAACATATGTCGAGTATTAAAATATATATTTGTGAAACCTTTTCAAGTGAGAAACCAATCATTTATTATTTTGATTCTAAAATGAAAATTTTGTTGTGAATTATTCATTCAACTTAATGCGTAGTGGTTCATCGAATTGAACGATATTAAAATAAATATTCATATTTTATCATTTCATCTGTTATTCGAATATGATTGAAGTCTTCGTTTATATATTACTTCCTCAAGAGAACCTGTTAAGTCATAAAGATGTTCATAAAATGAAATTATGGATTTCTGTCTTTATCAGCGTCGATATTGAAAATGATAAACTAACTAATTTGACCTCCATTCTCTCTAGACAAAGGGACTTTATGTAATTTAGCTAGCTCACACTCAAGTTGTCTTAGTCTTAGTTACCTTAAGTGACTTTGTCCTATTTATAAAATGGAGCAACTAATATATCAGAACAGGCTCTCTTAAATTTTGCTATTGAACAACTTCAAAAAATTTCTGAATGTGAAAAATTGAATTACTTCCACTAATTTTTTATGATGGGAGTAAAAGGCAACTAATTAGAACTAATTGTTTAAACGATGGTATTGTCCTATTCATGTATAGTGAGTAATCTCTGAATAATTCGGAGATTTATGTTCTATTCTTTTCCAAATTTACCTTTGGACCATCAACCATTGCTAAAGTTCATTACCTCAATTGGTTCCATAGTTATATTAGAAGTAAGAAGTTGCCGAACAAAGATATAAGTTTCTTCGTTACGAGTAAATGTATTTTCATTTTTCCGCAAGGCTATATCTACACACTACAATAATACTCGATTCCTTTGCAAACAAAATAGTTATTTAACAATGAACTTTTCATTTGAGAATTTTATTCGGGGAATAATATTCAACCTTTTGAAGAATGTTAAATATACCTCCCTTTTCCGATCCACATTTCATAATCACCATCAACCTGGCCACACAGCAGTGGTACAACTCGGTCATGTCATGAATGGGAGCAATAAAATGCATTTTATTGCTCCTATTCATGACATCGTCAGTATTGCATACCAAGTCGCAACATCAGGCCACAATGACACTCATCTCTATTCGTTGGAGCGTGAGAAAATAATAACAAACAAGTACTGTGTTTTAAGGAATTTCACTTAATAATTGCGATTCGTAACGCGTTTCACTACACCGTAGCTTCTTCAGACGAATGAATGTACAGAAAATATAAATATAAATGTTCTTGAGTAATTAAAAGCTTATTGGGTTGCTTCTTCTTAAGTGGTTATTTATGACAGGTATATCCAATAAAATTAAGGAATAGATTGCTCCCCGAAGAGATTCAATAAAGGTGAAAGGCTTGAATCGACTTGTTCATTGATGAGTCTACCTGAGTGTTTGTATTTATTGATTTCTAAAATTTCCCAAAGATCTACCTTCCAATATTTATTATCTGTATGCAAAAACTGTGGGTCGAAAGAGTGATTATTTTCTAAGAGATGATTCGCGTAATTTGAATCTGATTTTTATTTGAAAAACTGCGTTTATGTTCCGATATTCTAATATTAAAATTTCTATGTGTTCTACCAATGTAGAAATTATCACAGCATTGCAATTCAATCTATAAACACCTGATTTATTGTTTTTACCTGGTTTGGTTTTATTATTTTTTATATATTTGCCTAAATTATTATTAGTTTGGAAAGCTGTGTTGAAATTATTGCTACTCAAGAATGATTTCAGTTTCTCTTAACGTCGGTTAAGGTGTTGAATTTTTGTTTCAATTTATCGACAGGGTAAACTTCATTCAATGCGATTCTACTTTGTTTTTATTTAAAATGTTATTTATTAGTTTAGATTGTAACCATTATTTCTGGCTATTTGTTAGGTTAGGTTAGGTTAGATGAACAAATAGCCAAAATTAATGGTTACAATCTAACTTTATATTTATATTTTCTGTACATTCATTCGTCTGAAGAAGCTACGGTGTAGTGAAACGCGTTACGAATCGCAATTATTAAGTAAAATTCCTTAAAACACAGTACTTGTTTTTATTATTGATAATGAAATTTTACCAAGTAAAAGCCTCCCAAATTAAAAGCGTGAGAAAACATGATAACAAAGGGTAAATAAAGAGAAAACTGCAAGAAGTCATATTTGTTCGACTATTCCGGAAAACCAGCTCCTTCAGTGTGTCTACACATTACGCGATAATTTCGCAAGTAATCATTTTTGAGATTGTACCTCTTCATTTCATAAAAATCTCTGACCTCCGAGTCTTTGAAGATGAACCCCTTTCTAGCCTACTATTCTGACTCTATTTTTGTTCTGGCCAGTAAAAGTATCCAAGATTCATTTTCAGTAATCTATCGAAATTGTAACTCGTGACCCCTAAACTGCGTTTGAAAGCGTTTTTCGATCTCTTAATGATACACATCGCACGATCAGCTTTCTCATACCTGAAAATTGATTCTTTCTTTTCACTCAAACATTCATAGTGTCTGCTATCCCTCTCACTTTAAATAGGCGATGGTTCAGCACTACGATATTTGGTGAACCCTAACCATATTATCGTAATTGTTTCCAGTTTTCATCTCGAACGTTCGTCGTTACCCAAACATTTTCGTTGATAAATGACAGCATGGAGTTAACGCATACCCTGCCTCGAACTCATAATTTATTTATATAGGCGTATTGCCCTTCGCAAACAAAACATATCAAATTAACCAAACTCTCATCATCCAATTGCGCGTTGAGAATAGCTGAAATATTGTCAAACTGTCAGAAGATGCGCTACCACATTACTCTGCTTTCATTGAAGTGTGCTACTATTTTCTCGTTATGGTCAAATTCTCTTTAACCAGGGGTTCCCTAAATTTTGAGTACTTTAACCAAAATGAGGGCTCCATTTTTTCAAAATCGTATCTTGCAGCACAGTCAACTCTTCTGGCAGCAATTGAATGTCAATGTTGAAGAGGTCGATTGATAGTTTGTAAAACTTCTGGCAAGTTAGGAAAGTACCTGCTAAACTCCTCCTTGAGGTTCTTCAAATGGTCAATTATCAAGTTTTTCATAATCTGTCCTTTAAAAACGTCCTCTAAACATGCTTCTTCTGAGACTGACACTACTTTGATGAAACTTGAATAGTTGCTGGGGTTCATTGACACTTTACGTATCCAAAGTTGTAGTTTCTCAACGTACATCTTGATGGCATCCCGATGTGTTACTATATTTGAGTCTGCACCTTGCAGTCTCAAGTTTAGGTTGTTTAACGTGTCAAAAAAGTCTGATAAATAGGCCAAAATCACTTGGTTACTGGGTTTTTGAACTCTGCACTAAGCTCGTTTTGTTTCTGCAGTGCCAAAAACGTAATCACTTTATCACGGAGCTCAAATAGTCTTCCCAACATATTGCCTTTTGATAGCCATCGTACTTCTGTATGAAATAGCAGCGTTTTGTGGTCACTTCCTAAATCTTCACAAGAACTTTTAAACAGTCGAGTATTTAATGCACTGTTCTTTTCGTATTTGACTACTGTAATGCATAGCTTTAAACAAGCATTGAGTTCATTTGGAAGCGTTTCTTCTGCCAAGGCTTGGCGGTGAATAAAACAATGAATCTCAACTTCGTCAGCATTCTTCTGGTTGATCAACTGCACAAAGCATGAGCATTGAAGGAGCACCATCTGTGCATACACCAATAACTTTTTGCAAATAAAGTTTGTGTTTCTCGAAAAAGTCTGATACTGCTTTCATCACATCTACAGCTTTAGTAGTGGTCACCAGCTCAGTAGAAAACATCAGTCCATTCTTCATTCTTTCATTTTTAATGTAACGAACATATACAATCAAATGAAAACATTGTGCTACGTCTGTACTCTCGTCAAGCTGGATATCAAAAAACCGGGTTTTTTTATTGCATCAACCACCTGGTTTTTAACGTCCCCGGCCATATCATCAATTCGGCATTTTACGTTGTTGTCTGAAAGTGGTATTTGTGATAGCTTTTGCCTACTATCAGTTCAAGGGACAACACCGGCTGCTTTTGAAAGGCATGGTTCAACAAGCGTTTCACCAATAGTGTGAGTTTCCTTTTCCTTAGCAATAAGAAGAGATAATTCATAGGGAGCTTCAAGCTCTTTTAGAGTTGACTGAGTAGCAGATTTAGTTCTATCTAACTTCATGCGCTTTAAATTCTGAGATTTTGCATCGAAAAACTGTTTAGGTTTGTCCTTCCAAGACGCATGTTTAGTTGACAAATGTCTCAGAAGACGATTAGGCCTCATCGCGTCATTGCCTAATACTTGATAACAAATAACGCACTGAGGGTGGTCAACATTAAATTTGAGCAAGGAAACAAATCGATATTGAATATAATCGTCAATATACTTGTGTTTCTTTGCCGTGTTCATCTTCTCTGATTCGGCTTCACACTGAACTCACACAACACAAAAACAATTACTCCAATTCAAACGTCGCAATAATTATAGAACACTCCCAATATATCAAACACGCTGAGTGATATTTCACGGAAAGCACTGTGCCAGAACGGACTAGTTACAACTCAAGCACTGAACAAACTGCAATGTTATTGACATTCGACTGAAGAAGCGGTGGGGGTGGGGAGGGGGTGTAAAGAGTGCGGGGACACTCGCACTCACACCAAGGCCAAACGGAGGTATCAGTACACACGGCCGTTGCCGTCGAGGGGGACGGTTTTGAGAACCTTGAGCCCTTTTGTGCTTTGCAGTTTTAAAAACTAGCCTTCTTTGATAAAGTTTACAACTTTATTAAAGCTTTACAAAAACAATTATGAAAACTTAGAAAGACTTCATTTCAAAGATTTAAGGTAATTTCTGTAATTTTTTTATTTAATTTACTTGTGTGTCATGTCCCCTAGGATTTCCCCACGCCCCCAGTTTGGAAAGACCTGCTTTAGACCATCCCCAGAAATTCGATTTACAAATTTGTAGTTTCCATTTTCATTGAGAGAGAATAATAAAATAGTATTATTCCATTTCATTTGAATATTCTTATTCTATAAATGTTGTTTCGGAAATAATTTTTCACAAGACAGTGACTGAATAAATTTATGCATTACTATATTCATTATGATAATTCCTAGATATTTATGAAGCCTATAAAAGAATATATCATTTCGTGATGAGACAGAAATGAGACATGTTATAAGTAATCAAGCTGTCGAACGAGTTGAGCAATTTAAACAACAAAACAAGGTAAACATCATACCGAATATTTCTTACAATTTATATCGGATGCATGTTGAATGATGTTAATATATATAATACATTTGTTTCGAATTTCGAAGAGAAAATTTTTCTTCGACGAAGGATACAAGATCGATACCGAATATTTTAAAATACTTTAAATATTGTTTTGTTCGAACTCAATGTTAAATATCATCAGTTATATTTACTCTTGCGCTAACATACCTCAAAATTCTCGGGATGATCTACCTTCTGCATGGAAAAATCTAAAGAGTGCAGATTTTTTCTTAATCTTTTGATTGCCAAGATGTTTCAATTAATCTTAAAGAGGTGATGAAAGCATCGTTCTATAATTAATTATAATTGCATTTTTAAAAACGAGCAATTACATCGCATGATGTCATGGAATTTATATGAGCACCCATAGATCCGTTATACCTGTTGTAATGGTTTTATTTCAAGAATATCTAAAATTGGAGAAGTATTTCAATTCTACTTGAAATAAGAATTTCAAATAATGAAGTTGAGTGACATTAAATCATAGCAAGGCTAGTTGAAATGAAATTACAATTGAAACTATCCATAAATTACCCATGTCAGCTAGATCAGAGTTCCTTTATCTCAGTTTGTGAGATCTTCGTCTAGAACCTACGTCCTAGATATAGCCTTAAGAATAATACTCATCACTTCATTCAACTAGCTTTATTGCAGAATCATAATCGAAATCACAGTAACTGGCTGATAAATTACTAACTATAATCAAGGTTAATAATGCAAAAACTTAACTACAAAGTTTAGCCAATTACAATAAAGGCGTCTCAGATGATATGAATTCAAACTACACAAGTACTAATTTTCAATTTAAAACAATCTGAGCTTTTCAACGAAATGAAACTCAATAATAGAGCTCAGTCACTGATTAATGAAGATAGAAGAGAAGAAACGGATCATAAAGAAGAACACTTAGCTTTTAGGACTGAAGTTAATTCCCCAGATGGTTGGATAGTGTTTTATATCGGTTTTCTGGTATTCTTGTTTCTTACAGCTTACAGATTACTTGATTGGCTGAATATGGTTCACAAGGTGACTGCCCTAGGTGGCAAGACTAGTTCCCTAAAGACGTGGTTACCCCAGTCATGAAATATCAAGGTTTGGCATAAAGATGAAAACTCGTTATAGTAAAATATCTTGATGGTGAAAAAAATTACTACTACCAAAACGGTCGTTCTTGACAGTTTTAAAACCATGTTATTTGTTGTAAATGTTGTGTTGCTATGGAAACGCAAGGATTCTCTTTGTGCAAGTTTATCCACTAATATCCTACCTTCCTTCTCATTTCTATGCAATTTATGCAATATCAAACTCGACTTTCTGTGTTCTTAAACGTGCATTTTGACAAATGAGTGGAATTGTCGTAAGTTATACCACAAGAGCTCAGATTTAGCCGGATATTTTTCTATGCTCGTTTTCGAATACTTACGTGCAGGCAATTCAACGAGAACTGGGCTACAAAATCACGAGAGCGTAGTTTAACAACTTTGTTGGGTTTCGGCACATACGACACCATTGTACGTGGTGAGTGAAACCCACATTTTGACGAACATAAGGGATTTCCTTATGTTAGCGAGGGACTTCTCGTTTGTCTTTTCGAACAGTCCCAACCATATTGATGCCGTTTTCATAAAGTTGTTTAGCAACTCGAAGAGATGACAGCCAATTATCCATGGTGATATTTCTATTTTTGCCAAGCACAAGTTGGGTCATTCTCATGACAACATCGTGTTTTCATTGCTCAAGCGAAACGGACCGTGGGGTTGTTAGCCTGCATATATTTCCAAATTAAATGTGTAAGGATAATGGACATCAACCATAGGAGAAATCTTAATTCCGTATTTTACCGACTTGCTTAGTATAACTGCCTTAAACAACAGCGATCTCGAGAAGCTATCAGCTGTTCGCCTAAAGTCATTTCGGCACTCGGTGCAAAGTACCGTTGAGAGTTTTCGAGAACTGAAAAATTTCTCTTATTAGAGCAAGTTTATCAATTATTGCACGAACTCGTCGATCTTGAACATTATCAAAGCACAAAGCCCTTGAGAGAAATTTAAATCTTTGTTCAGACATAGTCGAATAAATCCAATCAATTCCAGTGTGCTTCTCATGGTCGAATATTTGAGCAGTGCTTAACTTCATTATTCCAGCCAATAGTAAAATGCCAATATAACCTCTGATTTCAATTTCATTAGTGTTTCAACAGTCTCTTTCTCTTGCATATTTTTCATTGGCGTGGTTTATTTTCGTATTTGTATATTCAGTTATCAACTCAATTATCTGATCATCGAGGAAAAGCGACATGCAGTCATGAATACTAATTTTTGTCTGGCTATACCTTTTGGACCAGGAGGCACAAACACTATATTGTGCCTTCGCGTTCTTCCTCTGTTCAGAGGAATTATTTTTGACCACAATGTATTATCAAGTCCAGTGTAAAAGTCAATACGTCGTCTTCGCTGTGATGACTCATCATCTTTATAGGTTTCGTCCTGCTCCACACCTCTGTCTTGTTCCTGCTCTGATTCAGATTCATGATTCTGCTCTTGCTAATAATCAAGTTCCTCATCAGAGCTTGACTCAACTTGATGATTGTCGTTCTCTTCATCAGCTTCATTCAAGCACGCCTGAATCTGTGTAGCTTGTCGATCGCCCATTTTTGTTCTGAAAATATAGAGTTATATAAATGTTTTCAGTGGGTTGTGCGATGTTGAGTGTGGGGTTCCGCAAGGGACATTATTGGGGCCTGTACTTTTCACTATTTATTTGAACGACCTACTGTTATTGATGACAAAGAGTGAGATTGTCAGTTATGCGGACGGCACAATAATTTTTTATTCCAGCGAGAACTGGAAAGAGCTTGAATCAACTGTCCCGGTCGATACTAACTGAGTATATCCCATTTTGTATCGATCAGCGTTCTCTACTTGATGATTCGCCACTCGTTTTTCCAGATGAGCTGTTAAATTTTGAAATACCTTGTACAAACAAATGTGAATACTTGGGTATCGTCCTTGATTTGCATCTCAGTTGGGATGTTACCAGATTGGTTCTAAGACTTAGGGGTTTGGAATCAGAATTCAAATATCTGTCTGGCATTGTTGATACAGAGCACTTAAAAAGTGTTTATCGGGCATTGGCCGAGTCTCAGCTCCGGTATGGAATTGTTGCTTAGGGCAGTTCGTACAATAATGTTCTGAATGAACTGGCAGTTCAGCAAAATTAGATTCTTAAAGTCATATACAGGGTGCTTCAACGAAAACTAAACAGAGGCTATATCTACCAAGATATTCATTTCTGATCAAAACGCAAATATAGGTCAACTTTTGTTTCAAGGGGGACATCTTTTGGGGTAGAATACTTGCCTGAAATATCAACGCCCCAAGCGGGGGTTGCAATCCTTGAACATTTTGAATAGGGAAGATGGATCGAGTGATGACTCAAAAGAAAAGTGGTATCTTTCTCTACATTGTCCTGGACGAATTTCCAATAATTGAAAACTGTAAAAGAAACAGGGTGAGCAACTGAAAGATAGTAAAGACTTTTTCCCTAAGGCTATTCAAGTTTCAGTGAGGTGAAATGGAACAGATCCATCTGATCAATGGCAGTCATCATCAATTACCATCCTCATCTCGAAGTTCAACCCCTGGAGCAGGGGTGACAACCCTTGAAAATTTGGAAGAGGGTAGATGGGTCGAGTGATAATTCGAAAGGAGGGTATTATCTTTGTCTGCATTCCCGTGAGAAAATTTTCATTTTTGATCGAAAACTGTAGAAGATACAGAGTGAGCCACTGAAAAATAGAGAAGACTATCGCCCCAAGACTATTGGAGTATTAGTGCGAAAAACTGAAATAGATTCATTTAGATCAAAGATGACAGCCTATGATCTGGAATGAATCTATTCCATTTTTTTGCACTAATACTTGAATAGCTCAGAGCGATAGATAGCCTCCTCTATTTTTCAGTAGCTCACTCTGTATCTACAGTTTTCAATCAAAAATGAAAATTTGTTCACGGGGATGCAGACAAAGATAATCTAACCTAACCTTTTTTTCGAGGTATCACTCAACCCATCTACACTCTTCCAAATTTTCGAAGGGGGTCGCCCCTGCTCTAGGGGTTGGAATTCGAGATCAGGATGGTACTTGATGATGACTGCCTTTGATCAGCATGGATCTGTTCCATTTAACTTCACTGAAACTTAAATAGTCTCAGGGAAATAGTCTTCTCTATCTTTCAGTTGCTCACCCTGTATCTTTTACAGTTTTTAATTAAAAACCGAAATTCGTTCAAGGCGATGTAGACAAAAATACTAGCTTTCTTTTGAGTTGCCACTCGACCCATCTTCCCTATTCAAAATGTTCAATGATTGCAACCCTCGCTTAGGGGATTGATATTTCAGGCAAGTTTTGTACCCCAAAAGATACCGCCCTTGAACCAAAAATTGACCTGTTTTTGCGTTTTGATCAGAAGTGAATATCTTGGTAGATATAGCCTCTGTTTAGTTTTTTAGTTTTCGTTGAAGCACCCTGTATAAAAAGGATATAACATTTTCATCTGAGTTGTTGTACGATTTGTCAGGCGTATATAATGTTAGACAGTTATTTTGTTCCGCAGTTTTGAGGCATCTGAACAATAATATAGAGAAACAGGTACTCATTGCTCATACATCTGATACAGTCGGTATTCCCTCGTTGTTCCATTAGTCAGAGATATCACTACTTTTTAGAACTCCCAATGGTATTGAGAAAAACAATGAATAGAAAAAAGTTTACACTCAATTTAAAGAAATGGTTGCACAATACACAAAGAAATCTCATCGGGAGATTAATCGATATGAAAATTAATAAATGAAATTTATTTCATCTTCCCATGTATTTGTGATCTTAGTTCCGTTTTGTGTGTTCTCCTTCCAATAATAAAAAACAAGTACTGTGTTTTAAGGAATTTTACTTAATAATTGCGATTCGTAACGCGTTTCACTACACCGTAGCTTCTTCAGACGAATGATTATGCAGAAAAATGTAAATGAGAATATAACTATAAATGTTCTTGAGTAATTAAAAGCTTATTGGTCGCCTCCTCCTAAGTGGTTATTTATGACAGGTATATCCAATAAAATTAAGGAATAGATTGCTCCCCGAAAAGATTCAATAGAGGTGAAGGGCTTAAATCGACTTGTTCATTGATGAGTCTACCTGAGTGTTTGTATTTATTTATTTCTAAAGTTTCCCAAAGATCTACCTTCCAATATTTATTATCTGTATGCAAAATTTCAAACTGTGGGTCGAAAGAATGATTATTTTCTAAGAGATGATTCGCATAATTTGAATCTGATTTTTATTTGAAAAACTGCGTTTATGTTCCGATATTCTAATATTAAAATTTCTATGTGTTCTACCAATGTAGAAATTATCACAGTCATTGCAATTCAATCTATAAACACCTGATTTATTGTTTTTACCTGGTTTGGTTTTATTATTTTTATATATTTGCCTAAATTATTATTAGTTTGGAAAGCTATGTTGAAATTATTGCTACTTAAGAATGATTTCAGTTTCTCACTTGTAATGCCAACGTAGGTTAAGGTGTTGAATTTTTGTTTCAATTTATCGACAGGGTAAACTTCATTCAATGCGATTCTACTTTGTTTTTATTTAAAATATTATTTATTAGTTTGGGATTGTAACCATTATTTTGGCTATTTGTTTAATCAAATTTAGTTCTTTGTTGAAATTTTCTGGTGATAGCGGGATGTTAATCAATCTATGAATAAAACTATTGAATGCTGACATTTTATGTTGATATGGATGACACGACGATTATGTATTATAATATCTGTATGTGACGGCTTATGGTAAATTGCGAAAACATGTTTTCCATTTTCATTCGAAATTGTTACGTCTTATTATTGATAATGGAATTTTACCAAGTAAAAGCCTCCCAAATTCAAATGTTCTCCTTCCAGTTAGAAGGCGGCTGTATTACTTTCTGGATGATGTTCAAATGAGAACCTTAAGTGATTTTTATTTTGTATATTAAATTCTAATTTTTTCTCTATTAAACACTCACCACAGGTTACTTACCCTTGTGAGTAGAAAAATCTTTATTGTGTTTTGAAATTTTACCTTTCTATTTTGAGTTATTGTAGTTGTGATAATTTTCTTCAACAGTTATTTTACAGGAATATTTTTAAGGTGTATCATACCAATATTTGTAAAGTTTATCAAACGAATAAAGCTGATTACTATTATTATTATATCAATTTACAATATCAAAATATAATAGAACGAATTTAAAATTAGGCATTCATATCAATTGAACATAAAATAAATAAAAACAAAAAATCTGTATACTTGAAAATACTTACGTTATTGGTCGGGCGGACTACGCGTGTAGTCCAGGATCTTTGCAGAGTTGTCACACGACCGGACGCACCCGGCGCTTGAGCTTCACTGAGTGCGTCTTTCGATTATTCATTTAAAAGCAGCACACGAGACTAAAGCTTACCATTTTAGAGAAATTTTGGATTTTGTGTTAGTGGACTACGTATGTAGTCCACGCGACCACTGCAGGTCAAATATACGCACCACACATCTTTATAATAAAATTTTGCCACAAAATTCAGTGATTTAAAAACACCAGATATCTAGTAACATTTAAAACCCAAAAATTGAATGATAATTATAAATTGGATTTATACTGTACTAATCTAGACAGGAGTTTATATAAAATAAGTTTCATTCAATAAAAATAATAGTCAATGAAAATTTATACAGATAATAATTAAGGTAAATTAGGTTATTCGTCTTATAGATAAAGTTATTTCCTGATCGATGAATGTTTTTGGTGTGATTATATATAAATATTTATTCGATTCATGTTGACTTAACTACAAAAACCACGAAGGTAATTGTTAATGAATCAAACTCTTATCTTTTTTGCCAAGGAAACACATTAATTTTAATAAATTTCAGATAAAAGTTATATCTTCTTCCTATTACTTTCTATTATCTGCCTGGTTCTGACAAAATCAAAATCAGAAAAGAATTTCAGAACCTTCTAGAAGCGATCCAATTATCTTTTTCAATATAAGATCATTGAAAGTCATTTATTCGATTATATGATAAATCAATCGTAGAAGACATCTTTCGAAAATACATCGACTATTCAATCAAATCATTGGTTTATGTACTTATCATTACCCATCTCTATTCGGGATATCAACTATGTTTTTTTATTCAATAGTCTGTTTTCCAGCAGATCTGTGATTTCTTTTATAACCTAAAAAACTCGTGAATTAAAAAATTGAACGTGTTTTCGTTAATAATATGAAAAAGAAAGCTTGCTCGTGATGGCGAAAGAGGTATATTGTAAGGTCTCTTCTCATCTCACATCTATAAGTGTATTCCTTTTCAAGATATATCAGTTTATGGTTTTTAGATATTCTCGCTATATTTCCTGCATATTGACGTTTCGCAGCTCACAACTTGCTGTAAATGTAACCCAGGACATTTTCGAAATTTAACCTCTGGATCAAATCCAGTCATCCAATAAGCTATAATCGCATACTCAAATTACAAAATTTCAAGTCTGTAGGTCATTTAGTTCCGAAGTTAAGCGAAAGCAAAGTTTCGCATTTATGAAACTCATTCATTCCCTCACTCACTCATGATCATCAGAATAGAACTAGTACTTCCATAAACTCAGAGAGCTAAAGTTTGGTACAGAGTTAGGGTTTAATGACAGTATAAAGGGAAAACTATAAAAACTAGGAAAATCGAAGCTCTGGAGTACTTGGTGACCCTGATTAGAAAACATGAGAGCCCAACCAAACTATTAGAGATCGACATACTGCCTTTACAGTAAATATTCAACTTGGTGGGCCGCTTCATTTGATGTCAAAACTCGAAGGTCTGAAGTATCCGATGCAGAACCCTCAGCTATTCTCAGTTAAAAAATCCAGCGTAGTGGGACACATCTTTTAATTTAATCTAGCCTATAGCGTCTCACAGTCATTGCTGGGCGAATGCCGCCCTTCTGCTTTTAATACGCATATAAATAAAATTAAATGAAAAGGCTGTATAAGACTAGACTGGCTTCTATACTTTACTTACAAGTTTACAAAAAGAAATAGCGAATGGGCAATACGAAAAACAGTTGCTAATGTAAAAGAATCAGAACCGGAAAAAAGAAGAGAAAGATTTATAATAATGAAAAAACTACCCCTAAAAAGAAAAAAAAAATGTCAAATGAGAAAATCTGATAAAATGAATCAATATGCCCCCGTTTCTACAAAAAGAAGGGAAATCCCACCAAGAATATTCTGTAAAAAACTAGCTAAGTCTGGATGGAGCTGCTTGTTTATATCTAAAAAGTAATGAAATCTAGACAAAGTCGTACCAAGTCTGAGGTTCCTCACAGCGATTTCTTTATTATTATAGTTAATGTTGTGTGACTTGGCCGTTGAAAGGTACAAAACCAGGTGATTAATGATACCATTGCACCAATCTGTCCCCAGAACCGCTACCTATCGACAATGAAGAATTGCCACTTGGAAAACATTTGAATTTGGGAGGCTTTCACTTGGTAAAATTCCATTATCAATAATAAAAAACAAGTACTGTGTTTTAAGGAATTTTACTTAATAATTGCGATTCGTAACGCGTTTCACTACACCGTAGCTTCTTCAAACGAATGAATAGACAGAAAAATATAAATGAGAATATAACTATAAATATTCTTGAGTAATTAAAAGCTTATTGGGTTGCTTCTTCTTAAGTGGTTATTTATGACAGATATATCCAATAAAATTAAGGAAAAGATTGCTCCCCGAAGAGATTCGTAATACGTATCTTTCGGAGGAATGTTGGGAAATAGATTCTTAACATCGAAAGAAATGACTTGCTAATAAAACATTGCAATTTTAAATCAAAATTTTCGGTCAAAAATTCATCCGAACTTATTGCCAATATCAAAGATACCATTATACCACCTAATTCTAAACTCATTTCTTTCGATGTTAAGAATCTATTTCCCAACATTCCTCCGAAAGATACGTATTACTCAGTTGAAGAATTATTAGAAAAGAATCAAGTCAATACTATCATTAAATCAGATATTCTTTCATTATTAAAAATTTGTTTAGATCAAAATTATTTCCATTTCAATAACAAATATTATACTATTGAAGACGGCTTGATTAGGGGCAAACCGTTAAGTCCTTTGTTAGCAGAAATATTCATGAATAACTTAGAGGAATTAATTCATAATCATCCACTCAGTGAATATTGTTTATACTGGTATCGCTATGTAGACGATATCATTATTTGCTTCACAGGAACAGATAGACAGTTGATAATTTTCGAAAATCATATAAATTCATTACATCCAACAATTGCATTCATAACCGAAATAGAAAGCAATAATTCGATAAATTTCTCAGACGTAACAATTTCGAATGAAAATGGAAAACATGTTTTCGCAATTTACCATAAGCCGTCACATACAGATATTATAATACATAACTCGTCGTGTCATCCATATCAACATAAAATGTCAGCATTCAATAGTTTTATTCGTAGATTGATTAACATCCCGTTATCACCAGAAAATTTCAACAAAGAACTAAATTTGATTAAACAAATAGCCAAAAATAATGGTTACAATCCCAAATTAATAAATAATATTTTAAATAAAAAACAAAGTAGAATCGCATTGAATGAAGTTTAAAAGTCGATAAATTGAAACAAAATTCAACACCCTAACCTACGTTGGCATTACAAGTGAGAAACTGAAATCATTTTCAAGTAGCAAGAATTTCAACATAGCTTTCCAAACTAATAATAATTTAGGCAAATATAAAAAAATAATAAAACCCAACCAGGTAAAAACAATAAATCAGGTGTTTATAGATGGAATTGCAATGACTGTGATAATTTCTACATTGGTAGAACACAAAGAAATTTTAATATTAGAATATCGGAACATAAACGCAGTTTTTCAAATAAAAAATCAGATTCAAATTACACGAATCATCTCTTAGAAAATAATCATTCTTTCGACCCACAGTTTGAAATTTTGCATACAGATAATAAATATTGGAGGGTAGATCTTTGGGAAACTTTAGAAATCAATAAATACAAACACTCAGGTAGATTCATCAATGAACAAGTCGATTTAAGCCCTTCACCTCTATTGAATCTCTTCGGGGAGCAATCTATTCCTTAATTTTATTGGATATACCTGTCATAAATAACCACTTAAGAAGAAGCAACCCAATAAGCTTTTAATTATTCAAGAACATTTATAGTTATATTCTCATTTATAGTTTTTCTGTATATTCATTCGTCTGAAGAAGCTACGGTGTAGTGAAACGCGTTACGAATCGCAATTGTTAAGTAAAATTCCTTAAAACACAGTACTTGTTTTTTATTATTCACTTGGAAAGCGTTAATTGAATAACCAGTCAATTGTAGGCTTGATAAAACTGCGTATTTCAATAATACTTAGGTATAGGCGAACCTGAAACAAACAGAATAAAAAAATATTTCTAGTACAGACGGACTTTTAATCATTGATAGTGGCCGATTTGACGTTCCAAAAAGAAGGGAGCAGAAGTCAGCATTGTTAATGCTGAATGCATGTGTTGCACAATCAACAACAGGCACTTGCATCTAATTGCCAATACCAGTATGGGCTATTAGCTCCCTTAACAAACATAGGAAGTTACAGCAGATATAACATTACGTGTAATCAAAATTAACCTGTACCTACCCACTAACGTATAAAGAATGTTCAGCGGCCAAGTCACACAACATTAACTATGATTAATGAAGAAATCGCAATAAGGAACAATGTTTTCAGTGGGATTAGTTTTACAGAATTTTTCGACAATCATACACCATATCTTGGCAATTTTTTCTGGAGAAACTAATTTAGGAATTTTTTTTCATATAAGCTATCATATCTCGATAATTGGTTAGAGAAACTACGTTGAGCCCTTTTTTCTCGAATAAATTTACTATTCTGCTTGTATTTAATTGAGATTTTGAAATATACAAATTTTTCTCGCTCGCGTTTCCTCGAATATTTCCATCAAATTTCCTTCCACAATAATCTCTGTTACGGCAATTGATTGCAGGACTTTTTTCAAGGATTTGAAGAGAATATATCTTCCTTATGCTCTGAGATGGGGAAATCTTTCTCTTTAAGTTCTAGTGAAAATGCCAACGAAAAACTGGCACAAATAATTAATGAAAACGTAACCTACAACGAATTGATCATTTGAAGTCATTTTCGTGAACTTAAAATTAACTAAATTACCACCATCTTTTTCACGATGGTACTACAAATCTTTAGGGAATGATTTAATTAAAATTTTTGACTATCTATCGAGATGAGGGTGCTGATTTTCGAAAACACTTTTTCGAAATTTTTCATTTCAAAAAACTTCATTGATTTTTCTTATTCTATGCTATGCTATGGAATAAAATAATACAAAGAAATAAAACATAAACTTAAAATAAAAAGTTAATCGAAAGTTATTTCCAACATTTTCAATCTTATTCATCATTTATGTCTACGACCTTCAATTTTTCTTTCAGTTCCGAAAAACTTTCTTTAATCTTACGAATTATTCAAGTTATGTTCCGTCAAATTGGAAAAGAGACATTGCCTTTCTCAGTTTTTCGTCTATACATTTGTTTTCTGTTAGAAATTTTGGCTTAACTTTTGATTGGACTAAAATCTTTTTTAACGAATGGAGAGAATGTGTTTCTGTTATGGCAATTTACAGAAAACCTGAAGTGGCAATTGCCTTTGATAATAAACAAAAAGTGGGATTGGAAATGAATGCTGCACGCATTGCGATTGAGCCCCTCAAATGTTGAAAATCTTATTTATCAAATCATCTGTAGGCTGTCTGATATATCAGACTTGTTAGTTAAATATCAAATTTCGTCTTGAACGTATGCAGATCCCCAAACTCGTTGAAGACCTTGCAGTTGACAGGAAAATGTGATTTTGAATCATCTTTGTTAACACACAATTTTATTCATCTCACAACTAAATCGAGAAATTATCAAAATATCCAAAAAGGTATGTTTCAAATCATTTTATTCACAGGAAATTCAAATCAATTCGAATCTTCATTTAGATCGATAAATTGCCTCACTGAAGCTGTTATTAATACGATGGCTACTGAATACAGTAAAAGCTCCTCATTCGCACTTCCTATAACCGAGTTTTTACTCTTCGCGGATAAAAGAAATGCGTCCCATCGGAACATCAATAAATACATATCCATTAAATAACTAAACAAAATGTTTAAGTAAAGCGACCGTATTTCTCAATACATGAAGTATATTGTTAAATTCCATTTATTAGACGTTCCGTCCTTTGGTGGGAGCCACTTTGCGTTTCTTCTTCAATTTTTCCGATCCTTACAAAAATTGTGATCGTGTAATATGTTCCTACCGTTGTCTTCCCAATTTACAAGTTGGCCTAATGAAATTAAAAACCGAATTTCGATACGAAAAAACAAATATTACCGCTTAAGGTTGAAATGGAAAAGATCCTTTACGCCTTGGAGCCGTTTGCATCCATATCATGCTCATTCAATGTTCACGAATGTACTGTACGATCGGTGAGAAATCCAAAGATAGATTATGGACCTTTGTAGCTTCAACTTCACTGTTAGCGAAAAGTGTCCGTGATCCAATAATAGAAAAAGTGACGTTGTCATTATGGATCGAAGACCGCAACCAAAAAGGTGTGCCCCTGAGTGGTACAATTATACGGGAAAAGACAAAGTGCCTGCACGAACATTTTAAAGAACCTGGTGGTAGTTGTGGTAGCGGAGGATTCCAAGCATCGGAAGAATAGTTCAATGAATCTAAGGTGCGACAAAAGTTGCATAGTATTGAAATCGTTGAATAGTTTCATCTTCAGACATTGCTGCAGCAAAAAGATATCCAGAAGAATCTGCAAACATAGTAGATGATGGAGGATGCAAACCTGACTTACAGAGGATATTTGAGTGAGATCAGTTGAACCTGGTGAGCTTCGACGCAAGCAACTAAGTTCTTTATAAAGGTTCCCTCTGGAGAACCTCCTCTAATGATGCAAGGCTAACAAATTGCATCCAAAGATTCGATGCACCTTCTCGGAATAACGGTCAACTCCAGGTTTTGCTGGCATGAACATGTATCAGCAATACCCAAGTCGGATCAGCTAAACTTAGTTTTCTTTTCAGAGCCAAGCGATACTTAACGTCATTTCAGCTATTGCTTCTATATAAGGCGCAAATTCGACTTGTTTTGGAATATTGTTCCCATATATGGGGATCTGCGCCCAAACATTCGTTGCAGATGTTGGATAGTGTGCAAAAACGGGCTGTCCGCCTCATCGAACACCCGGAGATCACCCGCGATCTCCAACCGCTGGCTCTCAGAAGACAACTTGCTTACCTTTCTCTGTTTTACAAATACTTCCACGGAGGATGCTTCAAGGAGCTGGAAGACCTCGTTCCGGGAAAACTCATGTTTTGCGCCTTGCGCTGGCAAGGAGTATTCATCACATGGCGGAACATTTAATGACCCCTCGAACCTCATTCTATAAGAATTCCTTTGTTTACAGGGCCGCTGAGCTGTGGAACTCGATGTTGGACGGAAGGTCCAACATCTTCTCAACATTCCACAGTTTAGCCCTCTTCAAGAAGCGAGTAAACAGACACCTCAATTTTTCCCAGGCGCACACTCATGTGATGTAACAGATTCGCCTATTCCATGGAAGCGCGCATAAAAAAAATATTTAATGCAGACTAAACTGCATTGTTTTGGAGGATAATTTCAAACAAAACTTTCATCTCCAAGAGCGACAAATCACCCGTGGATCTAAGGCAACAAAGGGTAGAGTTACACAGCTGCTACGTTCTAATGCATCTGGAGATCGTGTCATTAAGCCACTGATGCTTTACATGCCTTCAAATTCTGGTGCATGCTAAGAAGAAAGCGTACATTAGGAGCGCAATTTTCTTGTGACTGGTTCCAGAATTATATGGTTTCAGAAGTTGAAACCTTAAAAAGTATATAATTCTAGTTCTAGCTAATGCCCAGGTCATCTTCGCGAACTTGAAACGAAACATCCAAACATAAAAGTGACATTTTCACCTCCCAAGATGACGCTGTTTCTTCATCCTATGAATCAAGAATTAATCCAGGCCTTTAAGATTAATGACATCAGACGAACCTTCAAAATCATATTGGATAATATGGAATGAGGTCCTGAAATGAATGTTATGGAATGCTGGAAGCACGAAATTTGACCCAGACAAAATGTGCTGGAGCAGTGGTATTATATGACTTAGGTTGAACTCATACAAAAATAGACTAAAGGGGGGAATGTTCCTATCAACTATTTCCTTATGAATGATCCTCAGGTACAGGGAGACTAGTTGTCATGAAAGGAAAACGATACCACAACGTCTCAGGAAATTTGGTTTGAAGGTTCCTGTTGCAGTTCTGAGCTCAGCTCTAATCTTATAACATCGGAAAACCCGATAGAATTCTACCAGGGAAGATGTCGATTGGTTAAAAGCTGTCGGATTCAGTATTGAGTACAAAAGGCCGCCTATTGGAATTGTGAATGATGAAGCAGCTGCTATGGAAGTATAGAGATATGTCCGACTCACGCCAAAAAACGCAATTTGTAAAACAAATTTCTGCAACTTCAGTTTCAGTTTCAGGTTCATCCGTACAAAATTAAATTATTTCAAAAATTCAATGATGATCGAAGGCAAGAGTATTGCGAAATTATGGCCGAGCGTATGAACAATACCCTGCATTTCTTGTACAACGTTCGCTTTTCTGTTCACTTTATGGAGACTTAAGGTTAGATTATACAGACTTAAGGAGGAAATGTTCCTTTCAACTATTTCCAGAATGATCCTCAGGTACAGGGAGATTAGTAGTCGTGAAAGGAAAACGATATCACAACATCTCAAGAAATTTGGTTTGAGGCCTCCTCTCACATTTCGGAGCCCAGCTCTAACCTCAGCACTTCGAAAAGCCCGATAGAATTCTATCAGGAACATGTCAATTGGTTGAAAGCTGACGGATTCAGTAATAAGTATAAAAGGCTGCCCATTGGAATTGTGAATGATGAAGTAGCTGCTATGGAAGTACAGAGATATGTCCAACTTACGCCAAATTGCATTCGTACAGAAAATTCCTGCAGCTAAGGTTCTCAGAATTTTACATTATATAAGTTTCATCCGTACAAAATTGAATTATTCCAAAAATTTAATGGTGATCGAGCGTATAAACAATAACCTTTTTTGAAGAATTTAGATTCAAATTGAAAGTAACTTTGAGATAGGCATATTTGAAGAAGATTGCTAAATTCATTAGTGATATATGGCGGTTTGTAAGACTCGGATAAGATATCTGTAACAAGGGAAGACACTCATTCGTTGGAATGTTCGGGTACAATTTTTGACATCGAAAGAGACTAACTTAATATCTTGGGAGATTTTAAAGTTTATGTATGAGATCTACAGAATTAGAGATAGTGTATTGTGCTTGAAAATTCGAGGGGTCTAGAAATTTTTGATTCAAGAATTTTGCTAGTTTACCTGATGGTGTGTTTATATATGACACTACAGGTCTTGCAGATTTTTCTTCCTTATGTAGTTTAATGAATCCGTACATTTTTGGAGCTTGAACATTCATTGTTCTCCCATTCTGTATGTGCTGAGTTTTCTGACAAACTTAGTTCTTCTTTGATTTCTTTTGTGAAAAGTTTGGTTGGATCTTTTGGTATTTCGGTGATATCCATTGTTTTCAGTACATCCTGCATCTTTTCTTCGTATAGGTCTTTATTGAGGCATACTATACTATTTCCTGTGTCAGCTTTAGTCATTATGAGATCTTCGGCTTGGATTTTGCTTGATATGAACTTTATTATTTTCAACTGATTCTGATTGTTAGTTTTTATCTCAGATTTTCTTATAATTTCTGTGAGTTTGTGTTTAGGGAGGCTTGGGTTGGTGATGATATCGTTATGTTTTCGGATGGCCAGCTCTGCTTGCCTCCGGTTATTTTAGGTCCTTTGTTCAGCAGATCCGATCGATCTGATCGTTCGATAACATCTGTTTGGATCATAAGTTGCCGAAGCTTCTGTTTTTCTTTTTTGTTTTTTAAGGTTGAAAGTTTTTATGCAGGTTTTTGTAATTTTCTTTTGAAATCTCACTTATTTTCATATTGATTTCATATTCACGGCACTCAAATTCAATATTATGTAAAATATAAAATAATTCGTCTTGAACTGATTTGATGTGAAGTTTTATATCATCACGTACCTTATACCACTTTTTAATTTCTTCCTTGAGCCAAAGAAGTTCCATTTTTGGTGGAATTGAGCAATCTTCTTCAAATATGCCTATCTCAGAGTTACTTTCAATTTCAGTCAAAATTCAGGTCTTCCAATGGGTTTACCTCTTAGCCCTCTACTAGCTGACATTTTCATGAATAATTTAGAGAAAAACCCAATATTAAATACAAATTCCGCTAACATTACTTTCTGGTAGAGAGATGTACATGACATTTTAATTGGTTTGCGTGGTTCAAACAGACAAATTCAGCAATTTTTAAATTTCCTGAATAAAATACATTTCCGCATCACCTTGACCTCTGAATTAGAAAATATTAACTCAATTAATTTTTTCGACTTAACCATTACAAATTCAAATAACTAACTCACTTATAAAATTTACAGAAAGGAAACATTCACAGACGCATCGATTCCAATGGACTCGTTCAGTCATTTATGTCACAAACTAGCTGCATATAACTCCATGATTCATAGAGCTTACTCTGTTCCCCTTTCGGAAAAAAATTTTCAAACTGAACTTAATATAATCAGAAAAATTGCCTCAAATAACAACATACCGCAACATTTTCTAAATACCATGATTAAACGCAAAGAACCACGTATTACCTCTCAATTACTATACAGTGTGTTCCAACGAAAATTTGACCCCCTATAACTCCGAAATGAGTAACATTAGCGAAAAACACCAAGACACGTCGATTTTTGTTTCGAGGGAGCATTTTTCGAAATAATTCGAAACTTGTCAGATCAACCCCTACCCCAGCAACCCTAATTTCGAAATTCATCATAGGAATAAGGGTCGAGTGGCACCTTACTGTAAAGGTCTGTCAATTCTCCATTCTGATTTGTCATTTTAGAATTTTAAATTAACATACAGGGTGTCCCAACCGAGGGTAAAGTTGAATTCCTGCAAATCCCAAATACTAAATGAAATCGATTTATTTTGGCATAATGCAAGCGCAGGTTTATGCTCGGTCTAGAAAAACGACCTACACTTGTGAATTTGGAGTTGGTGCAATCAACCCCTATTTCCAGCATCCCCAACTCAAAAATCATTCGATCGAAAATAGGTCAAGTGGCACCTCGTTGGAAAGGTATTTCAATTTTCTCTTCGAATTTGGTATTTTCGAAATTCAGAATCAGCATACAGGGTGTCCCGGAGCAGGAACACTGAAAACCCAAATAACTTTTTGAAACTGGTTCATTTCGGTATAATACGAGAACATGTTTATGTTTGATTCGAGAATAAGACACTCTTGCGTGAATATGGAATTTTGCAATCAATCTCTTCCATTCAGCATCCCCAACTCAAAAATCATACAAGTGATTACAGGTTGAGTGGCAAAGTTCCAGAAAGATTTTTCTATTTTCTGAATCACTGAGGCATTGGTTTCAGTTTGGCAATCGAGGTTTTCTGGCGTGAGGATCAGGATGAGGGGATGATGGAGAAACTGATTGGATGCTCATCTAAACAGGAAAACGAGATTTATTGAACTTGTATTCAATTGAAAACAAAAAACTAACTTGATTATTACAACAATTGTTCAAAATGACCTCCGCCCACCTCCATACAGTTATACAGACGATTTTCGAACTCTCTTCTCACATTAGCGAAAACTTCAGGAGTCAAAAGTCGGCATTCTGTGATAATCCTCATCCGCAGCTCCTCTAGGTTTTCTGGTCTTGTGGCATAAACTTTAGATTTTAGATGGCCCCACAAAAAAAAATCTAGGGGATTTAAATCTGGTGACCTGGCTGGCCACTCAACAGGTCCTCTTCTACCAATCCACCTTCCTGGGAAATTTTCGTCTAAATATTGGCGCACCCGAGCATCATAATGCGGAGGAGCACCGTCTTGTTGAAAACGCATTTCGTCCTCAGAAAGAGTTGGATCGTTCTGTAAAATTTCTGTCAATCTAGGATGTATGTGTTCCTCTAACAACTGTAGGTAGCCATTTCCATTCAGATTACCCTCAATAAAGAAAGGCCCAACTAGATGATTGCCAAAATTCCTGCCCAAACGTTCAACTTCTGAGGCCTTTGCGTGTGGGCCTCTCTAAACCAATGAGGATTCTGTGTGTCCCAATATCGACAATTATGTATATTCACTTCACCACTGAGCATAAAGGTGCTTTCATCAGAAAAACAGATGTTATTCAGAAAATTTGGATTAGCGTTTAGGTTTTCACTTAGATTTTCACAAAACTGTAAACGACGATCTGGATCATCTTCGTTTATTTCATGCACTAATTTTACCTTGTAGGGGTGAAATTTGTGATGTTTCACGATTCTATGGACAGTTGTAGCTGATACACCAGTCAGACGAGATAGTTTTCTGATCGAAGTAGTATTCTCCATTTGTAGATGACCCACTACTGCCACTTCCGTTGCCTCATTTCTGACAGGACATGCCACTTCATGTTTTTGTTTGCCACCGAACCCGTAGCTAGGAATTTGTCAACCAAATATTTAACGTACTGGTGACTGACTCCCTTTCTCTTTCAGGATGGTTCCTATCGAATATCCTTGCCGTTTCTTTGGCACAACTGTTATTTCGAAAATACGTCGATACAATTTCGACCCTTTCCTCAGTGGAACAAACCATTTTCAGATTAATTTCAACTGACGAACAACAACAATAATGAGGAACTGATCTGAATAATAATAATATTTCATTGCAAAAATGAGAAATAACAGATGACTGCACGCCAGATGGAAATGAAAAATGTGAACATTTTCAATGCAGAAATCAGCTTTATTTCTTCGTAATTGATGCTCAACACATCGTACCCCAATACTTTTAACAGTTTCGAATTAATTTCAGTTGATAATTTCAAATGACGATATTGAATTTTTCGAAAGCGACATCCTGTATGGAGAGCCGAACTGAATGAAATGCTTTAATCATTCTGGAATTCAAAAACCTTTCTGAAGATATGCCACTTGAATTATTTGTATGATTTTCAAGTTGGGGATGCTGAATGGAAGGGTTGATTGCAAAATTCTATAACCACACAAGAAAGTCCTATTCTCGGATCAAACATGTTCTCGTATACCGAAATGATTCAGTTTCAAAAGTTATTTGGATTTTCAATGTTCCTGCTTCAGGACACCCTGTATGATGATTCTGAATTTCGAAAATACCAAATTCGAAGAGAAAATTGCAGTACCTTTCCAACGAGGTGCCACTTGACCTATTATCGATCGAATGATTTTTGAGTTGGGGATGCTGGAAATAGGGGTTGATTGCACCAACTCCAAATTCACAAGTGTAGGTCGTTTTTCTAGACCGAGCATAAACCTGCGCTTGCATTATGCCAAAATAAATCTATTTCATTTAGTATTTGGGATTTCCAGAATTCAACTTCACCCTTGGTTGGGACACCCTGTATGTTAATTTAAAATTCTAAAATGACAAATCAAGGTGAATAATTGAAAGACCTTTTCAGTAAGGTGCCACTCGACCCTTATTCCCTATGATGAATTTCAAAGTTAGGGTTGCTGGGGGTAGGGGGTTGATCTGAGAAGTTTCGAATTATTTCGAAAAATGCTCCCCCTCGAAACAAAAATTGACGTGTCTTGGTGTTTTTCGCTAATGTTACTCATTTCGGAGTTATAGGGGGGGTCAAATTTTCGTTGGAACACACTGTATAGCATCGTAGGGCGAACTCTCTAACAAAATCAGTAACTACTTTTCCAAATTGAATATAAATACTTCATTCTCAAGCTGCCCCAACTTAAGCAGATTTTCATTCAATGCCAAACAAAAGAACGATAAATTAAAGCAATCAGGAATTTATCAAATCAAATGCAATGAATGTCAGGTAGCCTATGTCGGACAAACAGGGAGAAGTTTTGAAGCTAGATTCAAGGAACATATTTCTGCAGATATTTGAATATTTGAACACATAAAATTAACTAACCACTCGATATCATTGAACAATCTTGAAAACCTTCATAAATGTAACAAAGGGAGAGAGATGAATTTGTTGGAAACTTTGGAGATTAACGAACTATGTAAAAACCCACAATTTATTACCCTCAACAGCCAACTAGAGCATAATTAATCCCCACTACTCAATATTTAGGATAAATTTCATTCTGTACTTGTACTTGCCTACTCATGTATTATATTGTTATTCACTTGAAAATGACCGTAGGGTCGAAACCGGTAGTAATTACTGAATAAATTGTGGAAAAGTGACAAAAGTGTCTCATTTCGTTTTACTTTAAAAATGAATTTCCATAAAATAAATAAATAATCAATTCTCATAGTTAACAAACAATCACTTTTGTTTTTCGAAATACCTTCAATTTTCAAATTCAATAACAATTCAACAATTCAGAACAGCATTTCTGATATTTAAGTTAACTTCATTGGCAAATAACTATTCTCATTCAAGAGCGCACAAATACCTCCCGAAAATTCTACTTATGGAAGAATTGCCATTTAGCAATCAGTATAGCACAAAAAATATTCAATTCGGCATAACGACCCACTGTTTCCTTCTGAATCATGATGCTCGAGAATTATGAATTTCATTTCATATTTTTAACACTGCCTATATCGCCATCCATATAGCAACTAGTTGCATTCAGCTGAGATTTTTGCTACAATGATAGAATCAATCGTTTTTCACTTGACTGAAATAGCTGACACATAGTGTCGTACATTTCGGAGCAACCATTGTGGAAATCATTAAGGTAAGCTGAACACGTGAGAACACCCGTAGTTAAGTTGTTTGGGTAACAACAAGTTTCATCATTGCTAATCTGCAGATAATTAGCAGTAATTAACGGCTTTGAGATCTTCCTGCAATTTGTGTCATTGAATACGATGAATCCAACTCAGTTGGACAAATTCACATTATATGTCTCAGAAATAATTCAGTCAAATATAATTCGATCGAATGGAAAATTTCCAATTATTATCGTAATTATCAAATTATGGATACTCATAGCAATCAGCCTTTACTATGAATAATAATATACTACCCGCGTTGAGTATTTTTAAGTATTTTTTCTGTATGTTGGTAGGACTGTCCTTGAATACTATGCCAAACATGAGCGCGATCTGTCAACTAGTTTGTTGACGACAGCTGTTGAAACCAGTCGACATCAGTGGTACTCTGCGAATTTCAAAAAGGGAAAAAATATTGAACAAAGAGTTTGTCTCGAATTTTGTGTTTTGAACGGAATTCCGCGTGCTGAATCGTTGCGAATGCTGGAAAAGGCTTATGGAGAATCTGTCTTATCAAAAACTTAAGTGTACGAGTAGTACAAAGCCTTTGTTAGACGGTCGGGAGATCGTCAAAATTTGCCTCGTTCCGGACGACCTTCGACCCCTTCAACCGACGATAACGTCCAAAAATTAAAGAAATGGTGCTCGAAATCGTCATACCTGTATTAGAGAGATGGCTCGTGATGTCAACCTCTATCGTGATGTTTAATTTTGGTGAACCAGTTGGGCATGCGGCGCGTTGCGCTCGGCTCGTTCCGATAGAGCTGAATTTTCTTCAAAAACAGTACCGGATGCAGGTAGCTGCAGACATGCTGGATCGTGCGAATTCTGATCCCACGTTTATGGGACGGATCATAACTGGTGATGAGACATGGGTCTATGAATGCGACACACTAACGAGCCAACAATCATCGGAATGGTTGGGAAAAAATGAGCCGAAAGCGAAAAAACCTCGCCAAAGTCATTCCATAATCCAGACGATGTTGGTTATTTTCTTCGATAGTCTTGGTGTGGTCCATTATGAATTCGTTTCGCAAGGTCAAACAACAAGGACTTCTATTCAACCGTTTTGAGACGTTTGCGTGAAAATATTCGCCGTAAACGGCCGGATGTGTGGCAAAGCAATTCGTGAATTTTGCATGACGATAACGCACCATCTCATCGAGCTATTGTTATTAATGACTTTAAGACCAAACTCTCGATAAGTACCATCGAGCAGCCACCTTATTCGGCTGATCTAACTCCGTGTGACTTTTTTTCTTTCTCCAGACTGAAATTGCCGCTCCGGGAGCCAGATTTGATTCCATAGACGTCATTAACGAAAATTCGCAGAAGCTGAAAACCATCCCTGAAAGCGCCTATAAAAATGTTTCGATGATTGGCAAAAACGTTGGCAGATGTGTATTCGCTTCAAATGGGGCATAGTTTGAGGGAGATTCAATAAATATTTAAGGAGATTCAATAAATATTGAAGTAGATTAAGATTTTCAAATTTCCGGATACTTCTTTCTCACAGAGTATTTAGTAACAATAGTATGGTGATTCAACCCACAGCTACTATCTCATATCTTTCGAAGTATGAACTTATATGAATGTGAGTAGGGAAATTTGAGTTGTGAAAAACGGTGGCAGCTTTTATAGGACGTTCTTTACATTTTTATTCATTTATCATTCTCCTAATATAATTCGCGTTCCAAATATATTAAAGTTCAATGTCATTATCTTTCATAGATCAAGACATATATCAGGATACTTGGTACCATAAAAATATTCAAAATTATAGAAATAATTAGTTTCAGATTATTCAGATTTCGTGCAAACAAAAAGTACTTCTAATAATAAAATAAACATTTTAGATATCCTTTTTATACTAAAGTTCATAATAGCTGATGATAATTCGACAAAAGTATTAAGTTGGCTGTGAAAAATACTATATATGACTGAAAGGAATTCTTTTTCTAATAACCGTTTTCCACCTACAGGTAGAAGCCACCCTTGCTAAAGCACGTTGAATGATTTTGTTTTGGACACATCTTTTGACGTATATTTGAGGCTTCAACGAGTAAACCCATATGAGCTGTGCTTCAACTGATAATATAAAAAGGCAAAGGCGATCGATACCTAATTTGAAAGCTATTCGATTTTTTTTGGCGAGCCACCTTGAATATATCAGACAACAACGAAAGTAACAACATCATTCGAAAGTCATTTTCACAATCTTCAACAATCAATATTGTTTTATTTTAATTGCAAATTTACGCCATTAGATAAGAAAGATTCTCCTGAACTATATATAAATAAAACAAAATTAATGGAAACATTTGTTTCCAACCAAGTCTTTGTTCTTAGAAGCAAAGTGTTTATATGCGTATACGTTTACACAATCATTTGAAGCATTGTTGTTCACTCATTGAGTTACTACTCTGCTGATGTGGTCAAAATGAAGATGGTGTACACATTGGAAGTATTTGTAGAGTTGGTAATCAAAATTATGCTCAGGTATCTGTAAAGATATGTAACCTAATGCATGTTGAACGTCCGCCATAAGTACGTAATAGAATTGATATCAAAATTTATTGAGACGGATTCGATAATGGATATGAAAAGGCCTCCCATTGGAATTGCAGTTGCTGTGGCAGTTTTTAGACATGTCCCACTTACGCCAAACAAAGGCAATCCGTACAACAAATTTTCTACAACTCCCGGTATTAGGCAATCTTACGGTTTTGAAATTTTACATAAAAACAGTTTCCACCCGTATAAAATTGAGTTATTTGGCCGAGAGTATAAGCAAAAGCCTACATTTCTTGTACAACGTTTGTGAATGCACTTTATGGAGAGGTAACTGTAGATTTCAAAACGATAAATGCTTGAATAACTGGAAGACTAGATCGCCTACTACTTGAAGAATAATTGCATTTCCAGCAAGACGGAGATTTTCCCTCTACGGCGCACCTGTTTCCCAATACCTCTGTTTGCAATATCCTGATTGTTGACTTCGAAGAAGAAGTTTTAATGAGTGGTCTGCCGATTCCCTGAATTGAACCCTCTAGAATTTTTCTAGTGACTGAGATTATGGACGATCTACGCAATCCAGTTGTAGATGAGTCAAACATGCTGAACCATGTCAGATACGATTTCCAATCAAGATTGTACTATGGGTGTAAGTGGAGGACAGTTTCGTCATCTGATTTGAATAGATGGATTCAAGTTCTCTCATTATTAACATAATGAAACAATAACATTTTCTTAAGATTGTTATAATTTCTGACATTGTTTTCAGCAAACATAACACAACATAATTTCCTCACGTAAAAATCTAAAACTTGAGAAATTGGTTTGTTTCCCCTTTTTTCAATAATCTTGAAAATAGTCAAAATATTCATTGTGGCTCGTTTGAGTGCCAGAGTTTTTTTTCATAAAAGATACGTAAAGTTACTTTTTCCATGCTGCGTTGTAAAAAGGCTTGACCACTTTGCACTATTATGTTCGAAGGGGTTGAAACGCACTGTCTCAAGAGGTTGCTCGTTAAATCTTCGAATATTCGTCAGAAAATATTTCCTAAATAAAAATTTTTACAATCACTACGGGATAAAAAATATCCCGTAGTTTTCAATGAAGCTGATAAAAATGATGTACTGAGTTCTTCCAGAAGTGAATAAGTTGATTCGCAACTTCAGACCGGTATTTATTCTTTACAAGAATAAAAAAAAAGCCATCTCATACCTCATGATCTGTTCCTAATTTAATAAATACGTTATGTTGTCCCACCAACCATATTCGCCAGACATGGCCCACTTGTGCCTTCTTTCTCTTCGCTAGAATAACTTAGACCTTAAAAGAGACATAGTTTTGCCAACATTTGATATTGTTCTGAATTGCCGAAGGAGCTAACCTTTAAACCGAAAATGTTTTTTCTGAATTGCCTTCAGGAGTGTGAAGAACACTGACAGAACAATTACGTCTCCTTTCATTCTTTGATGAAACCTTGGGAATTTTCATAATTTCTAAAACTAATTTTGTATTGTATTTAGATTGAAAGTCTTGATTATTAACGACTCTATATTGAAATTTCAATTCTACATAGAAAAAACATGATGGATACAGGGTACTTCAACGAAAACTAAACAGAGGCTATATCTACCAATATATTCATTTCTGATCAAAACGCGAAAACAGGTCAATTTCTGTTTCAAGGGGGACATCTTTTGGGGTACAAAACGTGCCTGAAATATCAATCCCCTAAGCGGGTTGGAATCCTTGAACATTTTGAATTGGGAAGATGGGTCGAGTGATGACTCAAAAGAAAGGTGGTATCTTTCTCTACATTGCCTTGAACGAATTTCCATTTTAATTGAAAACTGTAAAAGATACATGGTGAGCAACTGAAAGATAGGAAGACTATTTCCCTGAGACTATTCAAGTTTCAGTGAAGTAAAATGGAACAGATCCATGCTGATCAATGGCAGTCATCATCAAGTACTATCCTCATCTCGAATTTCAACCCCTATAGCAGGGGTGACAACCCTTGAAAATTTGGAAGAGGGAAGATGGTCGAGTGATACCTCGAAAGAAAGGTATTATCTTTGTCTGCATCCCCGTGAACGAATTTTCATTTTCGATTGAAAACTGTAGAAGATACAGAGTGAGCTACTGAAAAAGAGAGGAAACCATCTATCGCCCTAAGCTATTCAAGTATTAGTGCAAAAAAATGGAACAGATTCATTCCAGATCAAAGGCTGTCATCTTTGATCTAAATGAATCCATCCAGTTTGTCGCACTAATACTCCAATAGTCTTGGGGCGATAGTCTTCTCTATTTTTCAGTTGCTCACTCTGTATCTTCTACAGTTTTCAATCAAAAATGAAAATTCTTTCACGGGAATGCAGACAAAGATAATACCTTTCTTTCGAGTTATCACTCGACCCATCTACCTTCTTCCAAATTTTCAAGGGTTGTCACCCCTGCTCCAGGGGTTGAAATTTGTGATGATGACTGTCATTGATCAGCATGGATCTGTTCCATTTTACTTCACTGAAACTTGAATAGTTTCAGGGAAATAGTCTTCCCTATCTTTCAGTTGCTCACCCTGTATCTTTTACAGTTTTCAATTTAAAATGGAAATTCGTTCAAGGCAATGTAGACAAAGATACCACCTTTCTTTTGAGTCATCACTCGACCCATCTTCCCTATTCAAAATGTTCAAGGATGGCAAGCCCCGCTTAGGGGGCTGATTTTTCAGGCAAGTATTGTCCCCTTTGATACAAAAATTGACCTCTTTTTGCGTTTTGATCAGAAATGAATATATGGTAGATATATCCTCTGTTTAGTTTTCGTTGAAGCACACTTGAATAGGAGCTGTCAACTATACTTTTTGTCAAAGCTTGCTAATTTTCCCTTCAAATACCTATAACTCGTGAGTTATAGTTATAGTGAGCTTTCCGCTCTTTCTTTCTAAACCACTCGATTTGCCTTTTCAAGTTTCGAATAATGGGCGATGTTCATTTCATCTCAATTTATATTTCTTCAAATAGATTGCTTAAAGTGACGTTGATTCATGCAAATTCGTCTGGTGTTTTTGAAGGCTATGAATCTTTGGTAACTTCTTTAGCGTTCTCGCTAATTTCAAGCGCCGAACATTAAATTCCACTTTTCGTTGACATCTCAATGCAAAATGAGGAGGAATCAGGAAAATTAACTAACGAAATGTCAGTGTCTGACAGTAATATAATTTTCTTACCCTATTTATAGAATACCGTAAAATAGGGAAACAAAGTTCTTTCTTATGAAGTCTTATCATCAAAGAATCCGATGGGTTATTATATTTCCAGGAAAATTGGCGCATATCCTCGTATCGTAGTATAAATAAATCTTATAAAATTAAAATTATCGACCGAGCAGAATCGAGTTGATTGGAATCGATGAAAAAGATACTGCTGCATTGTTAATGATATTGACAATTTGAGTGACTTGGGATACCATGAAAATGAGTTTCACTCTAACTTTGGTTCAAACATCGGCCTAATCAGAGTAGAAGCTGATAAAATGGGACCAAGTTCTCTAAAAGATGCCGGGGCAGATTTGAAGGACTAAGACAATCTTCCATTGTCATTACTTTTTGAACCAACTGCCTCTGTAAATTTTCACTATGGCAGTATAATCAGCCCAAAGAACGCATAGAATGACTTCAAGGAAAATGGGCACTGTTGATATTTATTGAAGTGATTCAGATTACGCAAGGAGATTCTGATATTCGCAGCATTCCGTTTCAGTTCCAGAGAAACTTGGAAGATTATGAATTCGAAAGCATAACAGAATATGCAAATGTATATGCACATCAAGATGATAAGAATTTCAAGCCAAAAAAAGTCTCTTTGGTTTGCATATCGCGGCTGAATGTTTGTAGTTTACTTTTTGAAATGAATCTCTATGTATGAATCTCTTCTAAGGAACAATGAGTAGGTACAGATTTTTCCACCTTCGAACTAATTTCAGTGTGTCAGTAATCTGGAGGTAGAATAGAACTGCAATGACTAATTATATGAAGTGCGCCCATTATACGATGCTATAAGAGACGTTATCTTGAATCACATTTAGAGGAAAATTTTTCCATCGATGAACAGATCGTACTATTTTGAAGACATATATCCTCAAAACAGTATGTAGGGAAAACCTACACATTGGAGAGTGAAAATATTGGTTCTGTGAAGAAAATATGAAATCGCCTATAATTTTCTGATGTACCAAGGTTCGTTTCTCGCTTAGATATCGATTCACATAAAATATTTTGTAGGTAAAGAGGCTGCCGTTGTTCTTAATCTGTCTGAAATACTTGAAGGAGAAGATCATAAACTCTTCTTCGACAACTATTTTCCCTCTTATCCATTATGATAATAAGAAAATTAAACTGTGTTTTATACTATCACAAGAGATTTATTGAAAATCTAGATTTCAATTTCGGTCCCTCGACCATCTTCAGCTGACAAGTATAGAACTAAAGTTGAAAAAAAAACAAAAATATATATATATATATATATATATATATATATATATATATATATATATATATATATATATATATATATATATATATATATATATATATATATATATATATATATATATATATATATATATATATATATATATATATATATATATATATATATATATATATATATATATTATTTTGAAAAGAGAAAATTTACAAAAATTCGAATAATTATTTTACAATAAATGCTTATATCTATAATTTTGGTGTGTGTCAAAAAACATATTTGTGAAAAACAAGCGAATAAATAGAATACCAGCGGAAAAAACAGACCATGCCTGTTCCTTAATCAGGCATCTAATCTCACATCATGCGAGTTTAGATGCTACGATTGCCACTAAAGTGTGAGCACAGGAAATGTCACAGGGGAACCATACTATCTTGCGTATGATTCAAAAAACGATTGGAAAAACCTATGAAAAAAACTCGTTTCCCTGTCTCTATTGCACTAGCTATAGCTTGTCTGTTTATGTTGTGTTAGTGTACAGAAAGAGTACCGAAAATTTTTCTGCTTAGCAGCTTCATTCTCTCATTCCCATCTTGCACTCCATGATTTCCAGGACTTCTTCACGAAGACAAGGGTCAAAAGGAAGGGGGTTTGGGACAGGTAAAATATGTAACAACGGAAAAAGAAAACCAGCAGAAAAATATTTTATCCAACATACCTAACTCTTATATGTCTAAACTCACTTGAATCTAAGAACTTAATTAATGCACCTCTGTTTTTTAACAGAAAACATCTCATACACCTTTTTGGAATGAAGCCCTACGGGGGTGTAGCCCTTGCCTTATCTAAGAACTCAACTAATGCTCCGCTGTTTTTCAACAGGAACATCTCATACACCACACGCTGCTCAGTAAAACTGAAACCTAAATTTTTCAAATATATGGGCACACTCATAAATGCTACATCTACATTCGAACGCCTGAATATAGATTTAAAAGGCCCTTTGCCTTCCTCTTCCAATAATCGGTATCTTCTAATGGTAGTTGATGAATATTCACGGTATCCTTTTGATATAACATGTCCAGATATGATTTTGGGATGAAAACTATTGATGAAAGTTAAAAATTGATCTAGTTGTCTAGCGGTTTCTATGGAACACGCTAGTATATCGTCTACATATCTATAGCAAAAATGTACTAATTGTGATTTGGAGGAACTGAATATGATTGAATATACGCCATGAAAATTTCATCTAGTAAAAGGCTCAATGGTGATCGCATCGGTAGACCGTGAGGTTGTTCATATAATTTGTTAATAAATTTGAAATAATTCTGTTGAAGGCACAACTCGAGCAAAAACATGAAATCATTTTGTACAACCGGATTAACGTGTGATTTCTTTGAGATGTCTAAGACCAATGGAAGGCACGGATCTTATTATCATCATGATTAACTATGACGTAGTAACGGCGGAATCAATTAACTATTTGAAATCTGCTAAAACAGCAGAAGAAACCGCTCTTTATAGCAAGTTACGAACTAAATACAGTGTGTGCAGCCAAAATATATGGTTCAACCAACAGTGCATCAGAAGAAAGGCATCTCCAGAATAGATCAAAATCAGAACAAGATCTAAATCAATATCTTCAAAGAAAGCAGTCAAAATAGCAGAAACAACCTGGATAAGAGAAGTAGCCAAATTTCTTCTTATCGAACGAGACATCGTACAATATTATATTAAGGTAATTCATTCAGAAGACAAGGAGCTAAAGGACATTAGCAAACCACTGAGCTCACACTTTAGAGGCAATCGTAGGAGGCATGATGCGAGTTTAGATGGAAGGAACGGGCATGGTCTAATTTTTCCGCTAGTATTCTATTTATTTGCTTGTTTTACACGAATGTGTAAAATACACACCAAAAATATAGATATAAGCATTTATTGCAAATAAATTTTTCGAATTTTCGTAAATCCTCTCTTTTCAAAAGAATATATATATATATATATATATATATATATATATATATATATATATATATATATATATATATATATATATATATATATATATATATATGTGTGTGTGTGTGTGTGTGTGACTGTTTGAAAATCAAATTCAAGATAGAGATAGAAGTCGATAATCAGATTCACTTCTCAGACCTAACAGTCACACAGTCACTCATATAAATAACACACTAAGTTTTGATATATTACGAATACCCACCTTTACTGATATTTGCATCCCTTATGACTTAGTCTTCAGTTTGTTTACAGTGCTAGATTTTGTCAGTTCTCACAAGTTGTTTGCAATTTCAACAATGGATAAAAATATCGAACAGAGAATTTGTTTCAAATTTTGTAATGCAAATGCCTAATCGCTGAAAATGTTGCAGAAGGCTTACTTTATCAAAAACACTTGCATAGAGTACAATTCACTCAACAGCGGCCGAGATTAGTGGAAGATTTGCCTCGCTATGATCGGCCTTCAACATCTTCAACTGAAGTTAATATCGATAAAGTGAAGGAAACGGTTATTGATAATCTTTTTTTGTTCAACAAAGATAGGCAATGAACTTTCTGTTTCTCACGTATCAATATGTACCATTTTAAACGGTTTTTGGGCATGGAACGTTATGCCGCCCGAGTTCCAAAAGGCCTTGAAATTGAATCGCGTAAAGGTCGCTGAAGACATGCTAGAACAAGTCAATTCCGACCCCACATTAATAAAACGCATTGTAACTGATGATGAGACATGGGTTTATGGATTTGACATACATGAGTTGGTTCTCGAGTTATCTGATTGAAAGATGGCAATGTGTTCGGTTGGGGACTGTGTCAGCCCAAGTTTGCCTGTAAGTTATGTAGTTCCGCAGGGGACGGTTCTGGAACCCCTGCTGTTCATAATTTATATAAATTCTATTTTTTCTCTGAGAACAAAAGGGGATATCATCAGCTTTGCTGATGAGACGGCCCTCTTCTAATCGAGTGACTGAACTCAAAAAAGATGTAGAACAAGACTTGTCGGCATTGGCAGATTACTTTGATGGCATGATACTGACCATTAACATTGACAAAACCAAATGAGTTCCTTCTGCTGATTGTAAGACAAATCTTCCACCATACCAGTTCATCACGGTGGGCAACCAATTGAAATTTGGTTGCGCATCAGAAATAAAATACTTGGGGCTTCACATTGACTGTCACTTGAGATGGGACGGTCATGTTCAACACAAGCACCAACGTGAATACATTATGTGATGCACGCATTTTGATGAAGGCATATTATGCACTTGCTCTTCCGCATTTGACATATGGACTTTTATCTAGGGGTGATGTTACAAACTTCCACATGAAGAAAATAGAAATTAATTAGAAATGGATATAAAAAATTATACTAGGGAAACCTCATCGACATCCTTCAGACACCCTATATCGAGATGCAAAATTGCTGGATTTTAGACTTTAGTTATTATTCAAGTCTCTACTATGTATAAACGGAAAAACATTCAGCAGGCTACAACTAATTCACATTCATATGGTACACGAATGAGAGGTAAACTTTTGAGGGTACATTTTGCAAAAAAGACGGTAGGTCAAAGATCTTCCAACTTTCACATGCCGAAAATATACAATATTTTGCCATTTTTCATTAAGGACGCCAAAATTCAATCAAAATTTCGATTAACGATTGGCTTTGAGTAAAACACGAGCATTCATCAATCAGGCTGTAGACATAAGAAAACACTTACGTCTTAATTCTAGCAGATAGAAAAATCAGGTATAATTTTTTCATTGTATTTACTTAGAAAAATTTTAAAATTAAATTGAATTATGTTTTTTGAAAACTCCTCTAATACAAGATAATATTTCTTTTTATAGTTATATCACCTTCGAGGTGGTAGAGTTTATTTTTCGCATTTATTTTGTTCATTAATTTATATTGTAATGTCCTGAGAACTATCTTGTATGTCAATATCGATGTGTTACATTTTCTCGATGTAATTTTTCTGGCATTGTGGTAATAAACAAATTATTATTATTTTTATAAACCACTCAAATGTTTTCAGATGTTGACAGAATGTAGGTCTGAATTACTTCCTTTTCGTCAAAACGAATTTTTATATGATTAACATTTTAAATGAGGAAATTGTTCGTCATAATATATCGAGTTTTCATTAACAATATTCTGATTGAAACGTAGTGTGAAATATACTATACCAAAACAGTTAAATTTTTCTTGAAATGCGTCGAACTTCAAATTGTGCAAATATCTCAAAAACAGTGAAAGATATCCTGTTTCATTGAACAATTACTGGTACTTTTTGACATAGAGTAAATGAAAGAAATTTCAACCATCCTTTCTTTTAATTTATTTGTAGTCGCCATTTAATGTTAATTCAGATAATATCCTAACTCCAGTTTGCTATATGATTTATTTCTTGCCCTTTTAGTTTAACTAGACATTTGGAATTTTAGAGATTGAGGGCGATTAGAATTCTACTTCAAAGAGGCATCTAGATAACAATTCCAGAGTACCTCTGCCTCCACACTTTCTGTGTAGTGAAGTTCGCAATCAGTTATTTTGCTTCTTGCAGGCTTTCCTTATTTTTTATTTCTCAAGATCCATTAAACTTCCGTTATAACTCTGCGTGAAAGAAGCACTTTTCAGAACTTCGTGTAAAATATACCAGAATGAAAAAAGAAAATCCTCAATATGATAAACGTTGACGAACTGCTTCGAAATCATTCAAAACTCATTATGCTCATACTCAGAAAATTTTACTACCTGTTAGTATGAATCCATTATTCGAAATAATGCATTGAAGAAAGTAAATTGCACATTCCTGACATTTTGTAGGCGGTCTTAACAGATAATTACTTCGATTCGAAGCTTCCGTCAAATTATGATATACTTTATTGAAATATATGAATGTGTTCTAGTTTTTCCGCGAGTGTGATTGCGAATTGTATTGTGTTTCATGTGAAGTGTAACGGGAAAATTTATATCACTTACTAGACTCTGGAAAAACTTAACTATTTGAAGTGTTTAAATTGGGACCATCAATAGAAGAACACTAAAATGTTGACCAAGAAAGGCTCAAGAAAGGAAAAGGTTTTAGGAATATATTTTTTTGCGATTGAATAGATTAAGGGTTGACATTTTCCGTAAAGGAAATATATTGAAACTTCGTGAATGATACTGAATCTACATAAATAAAATAGGCAATAATTTATTAATCAAAATTTGATTTATTAGATAATTATCAGACATATCACAGAAAAAAGAAAGAAATTTTATATTAACGAATATTTTTCTATGTTTGAGTATATTGCTCGGATAAAAATATCCATCAGCATAATTAATCGTCAAGAAAACTTGAAATGTTGAACAAAATTTCATATCGCAAGAATCAACTGTATGCATTGAAGTACATATTTTATTCGCGAATAAAGTAATGACCCTATTTTGTTTACTTGAAATGAACATTTGTTCAAGTCGAATATTATGGACTGACGAATCTTGCTTTACTCGCCGTGCAGTCACGAATTTTCATAATGAACAAGTTTGGGCCCATAAACACCCACATGCTATTCGACCAAGAAATTTTTAGAATGAATTCAATGTTAATGTATGGCTGGAAGTTTTCGATGACCTTTTCGGGCCTTCTTTTTTATCTCATAGAATAAATCGTGGGCTGTTTGCTGTTTTTTTTAACAAGAACATACCAACATGTGGGAAAATAAACACCTCAAAAAAGTCTAGGGAACACTTCTGAATATCGATATATCGTATCCAGAACGATCAATATGGATGATTTTTTTTAAGAAATGAACACCTGCATCAATTTCTCACCAAATTATGTAGAGTGCCGCAACAGATTTCAGTTTTTTATAAAAACTAAAAATGCAGCAGATGCGACGCTGCTTTATAATCATTTCATGTATTCAGTGTTTGAAATCAGTTAGTTGGCACTTTGTTTCTGTTGTAAGCACAAATAAAAGATTCAAGTTTTGTGATCCGACCATGGAAAGACGACATTTGACTAGAGAAGAGATGTTACGAGCCGTTGGCATGCTCCAAGCTGGGAGCTCACAACGGGAAGTATCCAGGGTTCTGGAAAGTAGCCCAAGTGTCATAAACCGTTTATGATTGAGTTTCAATGGAACAGGTAGCGTAGAAGAACGCCATACAGGATTACTACAGTCGCCCAAGACCGATTTTTGGTTTTACAAGCCAGAAGAGATCGTACTACCACAGCATCTCAATTAGCTCAAGAGCTATCACGAGTTCATAATGTACAAATTTCCGACCAAACTGTGAGAAATCGACTGCACGAAGGTCAACTCCACTCCATACGTCCTTTAAGAGTTCCACAACTGAATCATGGAAATCGCGCTGCTCGTTTAGCTTGGAGCCAAGAACACGTAAACTGGGATCAAGAGAGGTGGGCCACAGTTCTCCTCAGTGATGAATCTAAATTTAGTTATTATCCCGATTCGGGAAGAGTTCGAATATGGAGGGAACCTGGAAAGCAAAACCGTCTCCAGCATGCTCGAGAGGTTGTTAGACAGGGAGGCGGATCAGTGCTGTTTTGGGGAGGTATACGCCTTGGTTGAAGAATTGACCTCGTTTTCATACAGAACAACCTCATGGGAAATTCTTACGCAAATGAGATAGTTTTGCCTGTAGTGGTACCGTATCTCCAAACAATGGGTCAAAATCCACTCTTCCAACAAGATAATGCCCCTCCTCATCGTGCAAGAGTTGTCTTGAACGTTCTTGAAGAGAATGATATCGATCTTCTACCGTGGCCATCCTGCTCTCCAGATATGAATCCCATCGAGCATGTGTGGGACACCCTAACAAGAAATCTCCTGCGTCAAAACGTCTTCCATCATGAACAGGAGCTTCGATTGGCAGTTCAGGGGGCTTGGAATGACTTAGGCCAAAATGTAATAGACGCATTTAATATTGAGCATGCCGCGACGATGACAAAGTGTCATTAATAACAGAGGTGGACCTTCTGGGTACTGAAAAGTATAAGTGCTTCCATATCGTTTCGAAAATATTTGTTCAGGATTTTTTTTGTGTTTTACCAAATTTCGTCATTCTCAAATTTCAAATTTTTTATAATAGGTGCTTTGGAAAAGTCAAATATTATTTTGTTTTCTTGAGAATACATTTTATACAATACATCCTAACAAAAACCGAAAGATTTCTATAAATTCGAATCATCAAATTCATATTTTAAAGATATTGGTAAGTGTTCCCTAGATTTCTTTGAGGTGTTTATACCACTCCAAATGAGAAGAACCGCTTGGTTTCAACTCGACGCATGCCCTGCTCATAACCATCAAAATGTTAAAAATTGGCTACATGAAAGTTTCCCTGAGAGATGGATAGGACGTGGTAGCGCGGTTTCATGGCAAGTCCGTTCGCCTGATTCAACTCCACTGGTTTTTTAATGGGTATACATAAAAGAAGATGTTTATAGGGTTGCTGTGGAAACAAGGGAAGAATTCATAGACAGGTTTCAAATTGTTTGAAATCAATTAAGAAACGGACCTTTGATAATTGTCGCAAGACAATTGGAATTATGTTTCGAATAAAATGGATTGCATTTCGAACATTTGCTTTGAGAATATTCGTTTAAATCGTTTTTGTTTGTGTTTATTGTTATTTCTGAGATAAATGTCTAGATAAAAATAGGTGAAATCATCGCATTCGCGATACTACGACGAACATAATTTGTTAGTAGTAATATCGTTAATTTTGTGAAGATCCTTTCCTATAATTTCTTCTGTCTTTATTGAAAATAATTTCATCTCTGTGAGATAATGCGTGAAAAGTAACTATTTGAATAGAGTCAAAAATCGAATGGTGCTTTCTGAGGCAGTTGTACCCGCTTCCATCTTCGTGTAAATACATCTAAAAATCGACTCAAGTCGCCGTTTTGTTCCGTCCTAAGTCGAACTTAAGATCTGCTTTCACAACGGTAGAAGCCGGCATTAATGAAGTAGGCCTTACGATGTAAAAATATCGGATTGATAATCCGAGATGAATCACTGTCCTGAAAATATTCACAATAATTTTCCATGAAAAAAGAGTTTTAACGATTCGAAAATAATGTTTGTATCTCGACAAAGAAGCATTGTAGGGGATAATCATGATAAAAATCCTCATAAAATAACGTTTTCTGAAGACCATTTCATTTTCGCCATAATGAAACCAGAAGAAACTATTCGCAACCGAAATGATTGACCCCGTTTAAAATATAATGATTCTCTTGAAAGAAGCGATTCTCCTCTTCTTTGATCTCAAATATATCCCAAGCTATACGTCGTACGAAAAAAACCTAGTATATATATTTTTTAATATTAACGAAATATCCAAAAATGTGAAAAATAGACAAACTTTAATTTTTTTGCAAAGCTATTTGTTTTGGAAGAAATACACTCTGTCAAATAATACCAGGAATTGATTATTTGAAAAATCTGCTCAAAACGATTGTAAATTTTGTTGTTGTTGGCACAACTGTTTTATAGTTTGTTTACTGTGCTCGATTTCGGCAGTTCTCACAAGTGTGTTTCGCGATTTTCACAATGGATAAAAATATCGAACAAAGAATTTGTCCCAAATTTTGTATTGCAGATAGAATTTGCGAAATTGCTGAATATGTTAGAGAAGGCTTAAGGTGAATGGACTCTATCAAAAACACGTGCATATGAGTAGTACAGTGCATTCAAGAGCAACCGAGATATGGTGAAAGATTTGCTTCGCTCTGGTCGGCCATCAACATCTTCGACTGAAGTTACATTTATAAAGAGATGGAAATGGTAATTGAAAGTCGTCGTTTTAGTTAGAGAGAGATATTCAAGGAACTTACTATGTCTCACGAATCAGTTCGTACCATTTTAAACGATTGAAGGCCAGGTGGTGAATATTAAAGAAAAATTACCTAAGTCGAGGATCGTTATACAACGTTTAAGAAAACAAATTCGTCAAGAAAGGTCATGGCTCATAGATTTTATGACAAAAACTCTACAAATACCATCGAACAACCACCGTATTCACCTAATATGGCTCCGGTCAACTTTTCTTCTTTTTCTACAACTCGAGTTACCACTTCGAGGAATCCGTTTTGAATCGACGACATAAAAAGAATTAGCGGCGAGAACTGAAATTGATTCCGGGGGAAGTGTTTGAAAAATGTTTTGATGATTGGATTATTCGTTGGCGTAAAATAAATATTTTGTGTTTCATTGAGCAATTCCCGGTACTGTTTTGACAGAACATACAACATCTAAATCAAGGGTGCTCAAACTTGAACTGCTGGCGATCTACCTCAATATTTTTAGACTACTTACGATCGACTTCCCCTTTCCGGAAAGTGCTGATCACTCTGGCATTTAGCATGTTGCTGTCTCCTTGCAGTCTAGAGACTGAGTGATCCTCTCGACTAGGTTGTTAAGGGCCAGATTAGTTGATTAACCTTTTTGAAAGGAGTATTGATGTTCACTCAGAGGCTTCATTAATAGCACATCGGTCCTAATGAATCCATCTAACACCTTCTCAGGGTTTTCAGAACAGAAGACATGAGACTTATCGGTCTGAACGACTTATGCTGTTAGTTCGATTTACCCACCTTAGAGATGTATACATCCCTACCCTAATCTTCTGCCAGCTGGTCGGGATAACATTCATTAACATTTGTGGAGTTTTATCAAGACCTTTCAGGGCCACGATGTCACAGCTATCACTGATATCAAGGAAAATCTAACTTCAACGAAATAACGTTTATGGATTTACCTCGTGGTAGTGAGTATAATTATTCAGCGTTCCTAATTTGTTATTCACTAACTAATATAAGGGTAAGACAAGGAAGATGTACTGATTATGATTTGTTTTTCATATTTACGATGTGGGCAATGTAATTCACCTAAAATCAACTTCGTCGACCAAAATGCTTCATAAATGTGTTTTTTCAGGAAACAGACAAACAGGTTTCGAACGAACAATTATTTTAGTTACTAAATCTGCATCAGAACTTGATACGCATTATTTTCCAACCACAAATGCGACTAAGATCTACTTAGTCTATACAAGGGGTGCCCAAACTTGAACTGCTGGCGATCTACCTCAATATTCTTAGACTACTAACTATCGACTCTGAGAGGCTGCAAGTATGTGTGATGCAGGGTTGTCGTACATACACGATACACCCTACCACTTACCTAGATAGGGTGTACCGTAGAATATATAGATATCAGCTTTCCGCACAATACACATTATTTAAGTCAAGGTTTGGGTTAGGTTCAGTTAGGTTCTTCCTATAATATCAATGAAAAAAGTAATTGTTATTCAAAATTGCGAGTTTATTGGTTGTTAGAAAACACAGGAGATACATATGGTGTTAAACTTAACAAAGGAGTGACTTTGGATGTTGAAGCGTGGCACTGCATGTCCTCAGCATACTTTTCATAAGATGGCACTTAACCACTGTGTGCTAATCATGCATGATGACATATGATCGTCAGTTAGTCGATTGCGATATTTTGACTGATTGATCTCCATTTCAGAAAATGCAGACTCACACAAGTAAGTTGAGCCAAACATTGCCGTCAGTTGAACAGCGATTTGCCTTGAATTCGAATATTACTCTTCAGATATAAAACACCAGAAATTGGTATCAGATGCTGTAGCTTTGATGTATATTTGATATAATCTGCACCAACTCATTTTCAACAGAACATGAGTTCATATCAAACTGACTTGCTATTTCAGTAGCTAATTCCTCAATGTTTCTACATGAAAAAGGATAACCCTTATATGATGCTATATTTGCCAATCTACTGCAATGTTTCAGATCCTTTCTTTTCAGGTGATCTATTATAAGTTGCCATTTACTTTTGGATGCGTTTACTACGCTAACCATTTCAATAATAGTTTTTCCTTTACCTTGAAGCTCCAAGTTAACTAAATCAGTGTGTTCAACTGACTCCCTATCTTCCAACTACAGCTTAAGAGCCGCCGTTACAAGCTTCGTGCACGGATGGAATTCACAATTCTAATTGCAATTACCATAATTTCCTCCGTGTTTAAAACTTTTGAACACAAAACTTGTTGATGTATAATTCAATGGAATGAAAAAATGAAGGAAAATTTTCATTTGTTCGACACAATGCCACAAAACCGTTTTTGTTTCCAGTCATTGCTGGTTCTCCATCGGTTGTAATGCAGTCTAATTTATATATTGGTAGTAGTATTGTAGTTTTTACAAAATTGAAGAAAACGTCATATAAATCTTCCCCACGGGTCTTCCCTTCAGAGGAATGATTGTCTAAAATTCTTCCTTAACCAACATTAAATACATTTCATGATATCATGTTTTAGTTTATCTGCCATGTCCTGACTCATGACTTCAATACGCCTTGTGATAGTCGGACGAGATAACTGAAGTTCTCTAATAGCAGACATGATTTCTGTTTTATTTTTAAAATCTCCAAATAAAGTCTCATCCGCTTCAATAAATGCTTCCTTCACAATCGATCCATCTTCGAGTGGTTTCTTGTGTTTCGTCAAGATATGAGATATTTTAAATGACGCGATCTTAGCAGCTTTTGATTGTTTGGCTGATCTTGTGAACATGGTTTGTTCTTTTTCAAACAAAACATCAAATCACGTACTTTTCGTTTTCTTCATTCACTCTGTGGCTGAAAATCCTTTTCATAGTTTTTATGAAGTGTTTTATGATGACTCTCTAAGGTACCACTTACGCACGACAAATGCACTTATTCTTCAGCATACAGAAGAAAAATTCTTCTTCCAATCGTTATTAAAATGATACGTTGTAGATTTCTTCGCTGTACTCATTTTGCACTATTTAATAATAAACTTTGTATAGACGTAGTATTGCCTTTAAGTTACAATTCAGAATGACTCCAATTCCTACAGGCGCAACATTTATATCGGCGTGAACGAAAGTTTCGAATGTTCCCGTCAAACGCGCCGCCTGAAATTTGTAGAAAAGCGGCAAAAATAAAAACGTGGCTTTTCTTTGACAAGTACCGCGTGTTCCTCTGATAATGCCTCCTTTTGCCGCTAGCAGAGTTTTATTTCATTACGTAATAAATTTTTGTATTTTAGTTACCTACTTATTAAAAATTTTCTCTTCTCGAGATCTACTCAAAAAGCACTCGCGATCGACCGTTTGAGCACCCCTGATCTAAATTATCCAACTTCACATCATCAAATTGCGTTCCAATACGAGCCAAATAATCAATACGATGCCTCATGTAAATTTGTTCAATTCGGAAAATGGACAAAGTTTTTCCTTACTGCTGAGCTACGTAATTTGGAAGAAATACCTCCTAAATATGCTGTGCAAGTAGAAAAGTGCTGCTGCCTGAACTTGAGCAACAAAAATAGCCATGTTAAAGTTTATTGAATAGAATTGATGATTCAAAACATCAGAAAATACAATTCATTTTTCAGATGGCTTCATTTGGGCTAACGTAACGAGCATTTTATGCCGACATTCAAAATTCAGGAAGTTCACCATTGTTGGCGTTCTGCAATTTATTATATATGCACAAGGTATTTCAATTTATTTTCGTGATGACTGATAATAATCGGAATTGTCTGAGCGAAGTGTGGCATGGTTGAGTTAATTACATATAAAATATAAATCCTGATTTTATTCAAGGTAACAAACATCGATTTTTCCCTAAATAGTGAGCGATAGCGCACAAATAGATATATCGTCAAATCTGAATCATCATTCCTGAGATATTGGAGGAGGTTCATTTCACATAGTAGGTTCTTAATTCCACCTATGAAGTAGTACACAACCAAATTTATATGGAATCACCCAATATTTGGAATATTACCTCAGGGATTTTGGAAATTTCGAAGGATTGTTAGAATTGATCCTTTTTGAGATATTTCATTCGAAAAAAGAAATAAATTAAGGATTATTTAAATGAGATAAAAGAACACAAGGTTTAACTTTAATCTACACTTTATTTGAAGAAAATTTCGACGACGTTTCGCTGACACAGCAGCTTTATCAAGAATGACAAACAGAATGAAGAGTATGGTATTATAAACAAATCGTAGAACAAGTTGGATGAATAACAGGAAAATCCACACCGAGCCATTGTACAGTTAGTATGAAATATAATAAAAACTGATTAAACAAGTTAAGTAGGGGTGAATAATTCACGTCTACCTGCTCATTCAAAAGCTTGTCCGAATGTTTGTATCTATTTATTTCTAATGCTTCTAGGAGATCTAATTTTGAACTTTTGATTTTATATGTAATATGTCAAAGTTTTTATTGAATGAATGGTTTTCTTTTATTAGGTGGTTTGAATAATTTGAATCAGATTTATTTTTATCGAAGCTACGTTTATGTTCAGATGTTCTTATGCCAAAACTCCTATAGGTCCTACCGATATAAATTTTATCACAAGAACCGCAATTGAGTTTATAGAATCCTGATTTACTTGATTTTCAACACGAGATTTATTATTTTTAATCTGTTTACCTAAGTTATTAGAAGTTTCGAAAGTTATATTTTGTTTGACGAGAAAGGATTTAATATTTGTACTTGCAGACCGCAGAATGTTAAACTGTTGAATATTTTATAGTCTTTATGAATAGGATATACTTCATTTATTGCTTTCTGATACAGTTTTCACGAATGATTAGATCTATCATATCCGGATTATATGAATTATTAATGGCTATCTGTTTGATGATGTTTAACTCTTATTATAATCTTCTACTGATAAAGGTAAATTGAATAACCGATGTACCATGCTGTTTAAAGCTGCAACTTTGTGTTGAATTGGATGTAATGAGTAGTTATGTATAATTGTATCAGTATATGTTGGTTTACGAAAGACCGAAAAAACATGATTGTTATTTTGTTTAGTGATTTTAAGTCCAAAAATTAATGGAATCGTTCTGTTCAATTTCTATAGTGAATTTAATGTTCAAATGGATGGAATTAATGAAATTGAAATAATTATCTCTATTATTTCTTAATTTCATTAATTCCAATTTCATTGAACTATTTGTCACATAACGGTTTGATCATAAACTGCTGATGTCAGTGTCGAAACATCGTCGAATTTTTTTCAAATGAAGTGTAGATTGAAGTTAAACCTTGTGTTTTTTATCTCATTTATATCATGGATCTACATCAAGTAACGGCCTCCACAATTCAAAAAATAAGGATTATTTTAGTATAGAAACAAATAAAATGAAATAAGAGACTCTTTCCGCAGATAGTAAAAATTGAAAATTGTTTTTCACGGAGTAAGTGTTTTTTCTCGTCCTCAGTTGCTTGTATTACCTACTGTTGCTCTGGTACAAGCCTGAATCCATCTAGGCATGCTTTGGATTAGGTTTTCGACCTCCTCTGGAGTGATTCTGTGTTCTCAACAGTGCTTCGAGAATCTTCGACAAAGTAGGTAGAATGGAGATATGGCGATAATTTCCAAAGTCTGCCCAGTTACCTTTTTTGTAGATCGGGACAACCTTGGCTATCTTTAGACATTTTAGAAGTACTCCTCGTTCAAAACATAAGCTTATGAGATGGCTCAAAGGCTCTGATATTGTATGGACGATTTTCTTCAGAAGTGCCACACTCTTACCATACATGTCGCATGTTGGTTTATTTTTCAAGCGTGAGACTACATCCACAATTTAGCTTGGAGTTGTTCCTCGGAGGAACATTGAGGCTGAACTCGATGTTGAAATTTTTTTCATGATATCCTTAGCGTGTTCTAAACTTGCTGCAATGGCTCTTGGGCCAACGTTCGCAAATTATTTGTTCAGCTCAGCTGCGTTCAAGTGTTGTTCATTTTGAGTGTTTTTTTGTTTGACGGTTTCATTTATCACTTGCCAGATTGCCTTTCCCCTATTTGTGTAGTTCTTAATGAACGAGAGATTTTCTTGTCTTATTGATTAATCAATTTCATTTTTATATATTTGAGGGATAAATATTGTTCTTAGCTATTTCTTTAATAGTTGACACTTCCCTCGACAGAAAGAAAGCCGTATGGATCATTGAACTAAACGCAGCGTATTTATAAGATTTTGGGTGTGGTGAGTTATAAGGGATGCATAATATCTGTAAAGGTGTGTTTTCGATTTATATGAAAACTTAGTGTATTATTCATATGAGTGATTGTTGAGTCTAAAAAGTAAATCTAGTTGCCGACTTCTCTCTCTATTTTGAATTTAATTTGGGACGAATACTATTGATGTATATTAAAATTGATCAAGGTGTCTAGGTGGATCATGCTAGTATATCGTCTACGTAAATAGCGAAAATGTACTAATTTTGATTGATTAAATTAACTGACATCACCTCATACGATACCTAATTTTTTCATATTAAAGGAATGCTTTGCAAGACTGCAGTTGTTTCATTTATATTTTGATGAGATAAAATGATCTCGTTATAGCAATTTTCGCTCAGTTTTGATTATAAGCGAATACATTCCTTTTATACTGTACAATTTATATAATAGAAGGTAACAGCAAAGAAGATCCAACAATTTCTAACTTAAGATAGTACCTACCAACTAAAAGATAACTTTTTGCCCTGGAAATATTTCAGAATCACCGTTTTTAATGTATGCAGGAGTCGTGCCGCGGTTTTCATCCTCTCTCGCTTTGTTTGAACGTTTAGCCATAAACAGAGTATCTCAAGTCGCAAGAAAGATCTCTAGGGATCTTATTCAGTTCTTATTTAATCTCTATTTCGTTAGAATTTGTTTTTATCGAACGGCACAAAACCCAAAGGGATCCACAAAAACTTACAACTTTTGATTCCGCAAGCAAATTATTCTTGTATAGAAATTAAGATAACTTTTAATGAAGTTCATGAAATATTCTACTTTTTCCACATCCTGATTATTTTTGAATGTTCATGTATGGAATACTACTCGTGTCGAGTTTACATAATATTAACTTCAAAAGCAAAGAGTTATGTTTAATAATTGAATGAAATTTCTTGGAAAGTTGCTTCTCGGATCTACTCAACAAGGACCACAATGGCAGTGGTGATATTAAGATGGAAGGGTAGTTTCAATGCAGTCACTACTACTACCTAAAATACACGTCTCTGCTTGTTCGCAACCATTACATTTACATTACATTCGTGGGGGTCGATTGGCTTTGCAAGCCTTTCCGCCCAGCGACCAAATTGGTCTTTTGTTCGTAACCCTTCTTATTCATTTCCCTGTAAGTCTAAATCCCTTACAAAATTAAGAATCTCCCTGGAAGCTTTCGCTTTTACTTCGTGCGGCTCTAGTTTGTCGCTACCGAAGTGTATATGTCTTTGACGAACAGTTGCGATGCAACCGCAAAACATATGTTCGGCAGTTTCATCGCCCTCTCTACACATTCTGCATGTTCCCGTTTCCGATTTGCTCATTTTACTGAGATGGTATCTCAGTGGGCAGTGTCCAGTAAGGAGGCCTCAGCTCGTCCCTAGAGATCGAGAAGCTGGTTTGTCTTCTTTGGCGAATGGTCAATGAACTTTTCGCTTGCCGTTGGCCTGGAGTTTTCCTCCAGTATTCTTTTTGCTAGATTCTTCCCATCGTTCCAGTTCTTGTCGTCTGTGCGGCTTACTTAAACCGCAGAACGGTTCAGGTCCGACAGGTGGGATTCCAGCAGATGATTTGGCCAGTTCGTCAGCGGCTTCATTTCCTTTCATGCCTTCGTAGCCAGGCACCCACCACAGGAAAAGTATGTTATCCTCAGCAAGTTGCTTCAAGGATTGACGGCATTCCCAGACAGAGATGTTGCGATAACTGTAAGAGTTTAGAGCTTTTATCACTGCCTTACTGTCCGTTAAAATGTAGATCTTTGCACCTTTGAGTTTCCTTCGTAGTTCTTCCTGGCAGCAAAGGTTTACAGCAAGTGTTTTTGCTTGCATGATTGTGGGAGTAGAGCCTAGAGGCACTGATGACAAGTAGTTGGGTCCATATATGCCTGCTCCTGTTTCATCAATCGTTTTTGATTCGTCTGTGTACCAAATGGAGGATTTTTGGCCTAATTGATTTATTTTTCCTTTACGATGGTCTTCTATGGCCACTTCGAAGGGTGTGTGAAGATCAAACTTAAGCGGCATTATATCCGATGGTTGTGATAACATTTCTGGCGCTATGTAACCCAGAATCCCCAGGTGTCCCTTCAGATCACCAGGTTGTTTTGCGTAGTTATTTCTGATGTTTTCGTCCACCATACTAACGATGCATATGTGACAATGGGTCTTATAACCGCTGTGTATAACTAGTTGGTTATTGTTTGGCTGTAGCTAACCCCAGGTCTTTGCGAAGAGTCTGATGGCATGCCCATAGGCACGATGTAGCCTTAGAAAGAGTTTTGTCAACTGTGTAAATTCCAGTTGAGTCTCTGATCTAGGGTTAATGCCCTAGATACTTCGCCTGTTCCGAAAATTTCAGAGTATGTCCATTCAGAACTTCGCCTGGGAAGCTTTAATTGCAACCTTCTACGTCTTGTGAATGGAATTAGAATTGTTTTGTCTGGATGGATGATAAGCCCTTCTTCAGCACACCATTCATTTACGATGTTAAGGTCTTTTTGCATCAGGTTCGATAAAATTCCATCATGCTTTCCTCTAATGATGATAACTAGATCATCAGTATAGCCTTGTGCGAGGAAGCCAGCGTTGTTCAGTCTTTCTAAGAGGCCATCAACAACTACTGACCATAGTAGCGGCGATAGGACACTTCCATGAGGGCATCCTTTCACTGCTATGTTCGCAACTATATATTATTGATGTGGTGATGTGGTATTTGTGTAACGTTATAAGGTACGTTAGGCCTAACAGGCCTCGACTGAATATGAGTCGCTATGTAGATAAGACGACTTTGTCTTTACTAAATATCAGTTTTATTTCAGAAAAGAGATATCTCTTATTCTTAGACGAAAAAGACATGAGATTAACGTATGGTCATAAAAATACAAAATGACCACAAAAACAACAATATTTTCAAAACTGAGTATAAACTTCAGCCATCTTATAAAGTAAAATTAATTTCTTTTACAATTCAAAATCACAAAATTGGCAAGGAGTAAACTTCACTTATTTTATTGACATTCAGGACATACATGCTGTTTACTTGTTTATAGTTGTTCGTATGACTTATTTGATTGCAACACTGTATGATTGTGATATCTTGTTTAATGTTTTATGGTTGCTTTGAATGAGTGACAAATTGAATATTTGTTGCACGGTTCGCGTGTTTTGAAGTTAGGATTTGTAATTATCCCACGTTTGAAGTACCCTTGTACCTTGTAAGCGGGTTATTCCAATACTAATGGAATCAGAAAAATCCTAATTTCTCTTAATTGTTTGGAAGTTGTTCTGCGATTTCAATTATTGAGAATATAACAATGCAATGGTTTGAACACATGCTTTTTACAAGAAACACATTGGTAAAAAGATTTCCGTTCCCTCTTAAGAAGGCAGGAGGCACATATCTCTCGCGTCTTATCCGTGTTTTGCATGGTTTGCGGCTCAGTTAGATCCGACGACAAAATTCATCTGATATTCGTCCTTATTTCAAGTGGCAATTGTGAGTTGTAAACTCTCTACTGCAGGGATGCTCAAACGGTCGATCGCGAGTGCTTTTTGAGCAGATCTCGACAAGAAAAAAATTTTTAATAAGTAGGTAACTAAACTACAAAAATTTATTACGTAATAAAATTACACTCTGCTAGCGGCAGAAGACGACTTTATCAAAGGGACGCGCAGTACTTGTCAAAGAAAAGCCGCGTTTTTTATTCTTACCGCTTTTCTAGAACTTTCGGGCGGCGCGTTTGACGGGAACATTCGAGGCTTTCGTTCACGCCGATATAAATGTAGCGCCTGCAGGAATTGGAGTCATTCTGAATTGTAGGTTGAAGACAGTACTACATCGATACAAAGTTTATTATTAAATAGTACAAAATGAGTGCAGCGAAGAAATCTTAATCTTATCATTTTAATAACGATTGGGAGGAACAATTTTTCTTTTGCATGGTGAAGGATGAGTACATTGGTCTTATTTGTCGTGCGTCAGTTACAATACCTGAGCGTGGTAACTTAGAGAGGCATCATAAAACGGTTCACAAAAACTAAGAAAAGGATTTTCCGCCACAGAGTCAATTAAGAAAACGAAAAGTACGTGATTTGATATCTTGTTTGAAAAAAGAACAAACTATGTTCACAAGACCAGCCAAACAATCAAAAGCTGCTACGATGGCGTCATTTAAAATATCTCATATATTGGTGAAACACAAGAAACTATTCGAAGATGGATCGAAGGATCGAAGAGAGCATTTATTGGAGCGGGTGAGACTCTATTTGGACCATTCGAAGATGGATCGGTTGTGAAGGGAGCATTTATTGAAGCGGGATTTGGAGATTTTAAAAATAAAACAGAAAGTATGTCTGCTATTAGAGAACTTCAGTTATCTCGTCCGAGTGTCACGAAGCGTATTGAAGTCATGAGTCAGGACATGGCAGATAAACTAAAACATGATATCATGAAATGTACATACTGTTCTTTGCAGTTCGACGAATCCACCGATATGACAGACACTGCCCAGCTCTGTATTTGTATTCAATTTGTTGGCTGAGGAAGAAGTTTTGATAATCATTCCTCTGAAGGAGAAGACCCGTGGCGAAAATATATATGACGTTTTCTTCAATTTTGTAAAAAACTACAAGCTACCAATATATAAATTAGTGTGCATTACAACCGCTGGTGCACCAGCAATGATTGGAAACAAAAACGGCTTTGTGGCATTTTGTCGAGCTAATGAAGATTTTCCTTCATTTTTTCATTCCATTGCATTATACATCAAAGTTCTGTGTTCAAAAGTCTTAAACACAGAGAAAATTATGGTCATTGCAACAAAAATTGTGAATTCCATCCATGCACATAGCTTGCAACGGCGGCTCTTTAAGTTATAAGATAGGGAGTAGGCTGAACACACTGATTTAGTTCTTCACACGGACGTCAGGTGGTCGAGTCGCGAAAAATTCCTAGAAAGATTTTAAGAATTATTGCCCGAAATAATAGCTTTTCTAAACGAAAGAGGTGATGACACTCAGATGTTGAAAAACGAAAATGGCTGACTGATATGGCATTTTTGACTGACTTCACAATGCACTTAAACACCATTAACTTGGAGCTTCAAGGTATAGGAAAAACTATCATTGAGATGATTAGCGCAGTGAACGCATTCAAAAGTAAATTGAAACTTATGATAGATCAACTGAAAAGAAAGGATCTGAAACATTTTCCGTCTTTGAAAGCAAGAATTCCTCAGTTGAATTATGATCGTATGAGGCTGAATTATCAAATATTTTGGGACAATTTTAAATACTATTTCATAATTACAGTAAATTGGCAAATGTAGCATCATTTATGAGTTATCCTTTTCCATATAAAAACATTGAGGAATTAGCTACTGAAATAGCAAGTCAGTTTAATATGAACTCATGTTCTGTTGAAAATGAGTTGGTGCAGATTATATCAGGTATACATCTCAAAGCTACATCAACTGATACAAATTTCTGGTGTTTTATATCTGAAGATAAATATATGAATTCAAGACAAATCGCCCTTAAACTGTCGGCAATGTTTGGGTCAACTTACTTGTGCGAATCTGCATTTTCTGAAATGAAGATAATTAAGTAAAAAGATCGCAATCAACTAACTGACGATCATATGTCATCATGCTTGCGATTAGCACTCAGTGGTTACGTACCATCTTATGAAAAGTATGCACTCCTTAGTTGAGTTTAACACCATGTGTATCTCTTTTGTTTTGTAACAACCAATAAACTCGCAATTTTGAATGACTATGAGTTTTTTCATTGATATTATAGAGAAGAACCTAACTAAACCTAACCCAAACCTTGACTAAAATAATGTATATTGTGCGGAAAGCTAATATCTATATATACTACGGTACACCCTACCTAGGTAGTCGTAAGTAGTCTAAAAATATTGAGGTAGATCACCAGCAGTTTAAATTTGAGCACCCCTGATCTGCTGCATGTGCTGTAAGACCAAATTTCTGACCAGGATGGTGCCAAGGCACATACAGCCAGAGCCTCAATGGAAGTTGTGCATTGCATTTTTCCTGCTCATGTAATCTCTCGTTTTGGTGATGTTCTGTGGCCCCCTCGTTTCCTGGATCTCACTGCTTGTGTTTATTTTTTGTATGGAAACCTAAAGGCTGAGGTCTACGTCGATAAATCTCGAAATCTGCAAGAATTGAAAGAAGCCATCACAAGGGAAGTTAGAGCAATCGACACCGATTTGTGTGATGCAGAACTTCGAGAATCGACTACAGCAATGCATTGCGGAACAAGGACGAAGAAAATGATTCTTCTCACTTTTTCTACAATGAATGGTAACATTTCAACTTTCATTCTTCGTAATTAAAAATGTTCTACAGTTCAAAAACACCCTTCCATTAAGCCCCACCCTGTATTATGCTGAGTAGTTCTAACAGGACTGTTTAGTGCCCAATTGTATCTGTTTTTCCATAGAATAATAACTAGCCATTCTTGACCTCATTATTATATGCGCCGCGCCATCTTCAGTGTCTGAATTGTGGTCAATTTGTTCTGATAAGTAGTTTTCTGCTAAACCATCACCTTTAGAACCACTAAAGTCTTCATACCCCAACGATTCCTTGATTTGTTGTTCGAAATTAGAAGTGCTTCCCGATATAACTTGTCTACTAGTATTACTCAAATTAATTGACGATAATCAAATCGGTCTCTCAGTCAATATATTCAATAAAGTATACAGAACTGGAAATATTCCAAGAGAATGGTTAGTATCTACTTTCATCTGCTTACCAAAAAAACCACATGCTAGAGAATGTAGTGATCATCGTACAATCAGTCTGATGTCACACACTCTCAAACTGCTCCTCAAGGTTATCCATAATCGAATATACCATAAACTTGACATGGATATAAGCGTTACTCAATTTGGATTCAGAAGGGATTGGGAATCCGCGAAGCCCTTTTCGCATTCAACGTGTTGACTCAAAGGTGTCTCGATGTCAACAAAGTGGTCTATGCGTGTTTCATAGACTATAATAAAGCCTCTGACAAGGTTCGTCATGATCAACTGATAGACATCCTCAAATCAAAACATCTTGATAGTAGAGACGTACAGATCATCACTAATCTCTATTATGAGCAAAAGCTATAATATGCATGGACAACCACACATCAGAATAAATTGAAATACAACGAGGGTAAGACAGGGATGCGTTCTGTCGCCGACACTCTTCAATGCATATGCTGAAGAAATACTTAAGAAAGCTCTGGAAAACGAAGAATGTGGGATAACAGTTGGTGGAACACGGGTAAACAACATAAGATATGCGGACGACACACTAATCTTAGCGGAGAATATCGAAGCTCTGCCGAGACTAATGACCAGAGTATCTACTTACAGTGAGGAATATGGGTTATCACTAAACATAAAAAGACAAAATTCATGGTAATCTCAAAGAACAATCCAGTAAATGTTAGTTTAACTATAAACGGCAGAAATGTAAAAAGAGTGGAGCGATATACCTACCTTGGAGCAATGGTGAACAGCACAAATGAATACACCCAAGAAATAAGAATATGAATAGAAAAAGCCCGAGCCAACTTCTTAAAAATGGACAAAGTTTTTCGTAGTGAAGATCTAAGTATGGCATTAAAACATCGTTTAGCTAAATGTTATGTTTTCTCTACTCTCCTTTATGGAGCGGAACCATGGACAGTGAATGCCGCAATTCTTAAAATGATTGAAGCATTTGAAATGTGGGTGTATAGGAGGATTCTTAGAATATCATGGATGAATCGAGTAACAGATGCGGAAGTTCAGAGACGCATAGGCAGGGAAAGAAAGGTTGCTAACACACTCAAGAAACGTAAATTGGAATATCTGGGCCATATTATAAGAGGTGAAAATATAAATTCCTACAGCTGATTATCCAAGGCAAAATACAGGAAAACGAAGTATAGGAAGGAGAAGAATCTCATGGCTGAGGAACCTGAGAGAGTGGTTTGGATGCACTTCGAACCAACTTTTTAAATCGGCCGCTTCTAAAGTAAAAATAGCGATGATGATTGCCAACCTTCGACTAGGAGATCGCACTTGAAGAAGAAGACTAGTAATTGGTAATGAATTTTTCTGATACGGTACTCTACGTCTTTTTCTAGGTGGTTGTATATCTTTCATCCTTTATTTATGTGACTACACTCTAAAAGAAAACACAAATAACAATTTAACAACTCTGACAAAAAGGAACGCAAACGGTGGCTTGGGGCCTGTGAGGTCTCAGTAAAACTTTGAGTACGTACTTAGTGCAATCTCTCCCTCGTCAAGGACGGAGTCTCAACTAAACTCGAAGCTACTGAGACACACAAACTTGCCGCGCGGGAAGGGTTCAAATAACGTTTTTTTACTGCCAGACCTGTGAGGGCTGACGTTAAAGGTTAAATGTCAGTACAGACATTCTTACAGGTCGCATTATATTGAGTGACATGAGCAATATTTATATGTCAGCTTAGACATTCTCACTAGTCATATCATAAGACAAAAACACTGTATGCATATGTTAGAAATTTTTTGGAAGAGAGTTTGTATCAAAATAATAATGGCCAACCTTTAATTTAATAATTTTAATACTCGTTTTGTCTCTACTGTTTTTTTAGGGGTTAGTAACTTGTTTGAGTAGTAACTGCAGCGAATTGTTTAAAATATCTTTTGTTCGTGAAAAGTTTAATAGACGCTTACAATGGATTAACTAAAATAACTCTTACGCGATACGACAACTTCTTGTGATGGAAAAACATTGGCAATCTTTACACATTGTATCTTTTTGGTCAAACTTCTTTCTGAAATCATATTGTTTCAAGTAATAAAATTCAATTTTCAAATCTTCTTTTTCAGCCCTTCTTTGTCCACTACTGAACATAGGCCTCCCCTTCTAGCTTCCATCTCTCTCTGTCCTGTGCTATATTATACCATCCGCTTCCTACTTTTTCCTTTATGTCATCCAGCCACCTTCTCTGAGGTTAATGGGGATTTGTTTGTTTTTCAAGACAAATCCTAGTTTTCCAAGAGATGCCCAAGTCATTCTTATTCTTCTTGACAATTCTGCAGTTTGATTGTCTTTACCTATCTTTATAGTGTGTCCAAGGTATAGATATTCATTCACTTTCTCTATAACATTGCCGTCGACTTCCAATATTGCGTCCTCCGTTGTCATTATTTTAGTTTTTGTCAGATTCATTTCCAATCCTACTTCTTCCGATGTTCTTTTGAGTTCTAGCATCATTTCGTGGAGTTGTTCTAGGTTATCGCTTATTAGAACTATATCATCTGCAAACCGGAGATGGTTCAGGAATTTTCCATCCACATTTATACCTTTTCTATCCCATTCCAACTTTTAAACACGTCCTCCATTGCAAGTGTGAACAATTTTGGCGATATCACATCGCCTTGTCTCACGCCCCTATTTATCGGGATTTTTTTGGTTTGCATGTCATCGTCTAGTCTCACCTGAATAGTCGCTCGTTCATATATATTCTGTAGGATGTTTCTATATCTCGAATCTATTCTAGCATTATCGAAGGCTTGAAATACTGCCCACAGTTCTATAGAATCGAAGGCTTTGTTATAGTCTACAAAGGCTAGGTGTATTGGCACTTTGTATTCGTGACATTTTCAATAAGTGTACGAAGAGTTTGTAGGTGTTCTATTGTGCTATATCCTCTGCGAAACCCTGCTTGTTCTGCCGGTTGATAGCTGTCAAATTTGTTTGTCAATCTGTTTGTGATAATTTTTGATAACAATTTATAAGGGTGTGGTAAAAGGCTAATAGGTCGGTAATTATCTATCTTAAATTTGTCACCTTTTTGTACAACAACACAACGTGTGCATTGTTCCATCCTTCCGGAACACTACCTTCTGTTAGGCATTTATTTAGTAATATTTTTATTGCTTCCAAAGTGACCTGTCCTCCCAATTTTAGCATTTCGCTTGTAATGTTATCTTCGCCTGGTGCCCGGCCGTTTTTCATCTGGTTGAGGGCTAGTTGTATTTCATCAATGTTAATCTCAGGCATGTCCTCGGAACCGACATTTGTTATGTTACTAAGATTCGTTGTTTCAGGTTTGGGTTTCTTAGACAAATACAGGTCAGTATAGAAGCCTTCAACAATCTGTATTATCTCCGTTTTTTCATATTTTATTTCACCTTGGTTGTTTTTAATTGATGTATTCTGGGTCTACTGGTGTTAGTAATTCTCTTTAAGACTTTCATGTTACTGTTGTTTTCTATGACTTGTTGTATATAGTCTGTGTTGTAATTTCGTATGTCTTCTCTAGTCTTTCGTCTTATAGCCCTGTTCAGTTCCTGTATTCTGGATTAAATCTATCCATTACTTTCCTTTCTTCCATTAACCTTAGCGTGCCTTGGCTTAATTTTTTAGGTTTTGTTCTTGCCCTGTAGCATATGGTCTTTGTTGCCACTTGTATGTCTTCCGTTATCTTTCTTTCAAGACTGTTAATGTCTAGTCGAGTTAAGTTTTCTTCAGGTGTTAGTTTTTGCTTAGTTCTGATTGATATTGAACAATATTTTGCTTTAGGTCTTCATTTGTTGGCAAGCGTTTTGGACGTATCAGCTTGTTTCTTTCTTTTTGGCCACGATTTCAATTTTTGCTCTCAATAACCTATGGTCACTGTCGACTTTAAATTTATTGATAACTGCTACGTCTTTTACAATATGTTTTTATTCGTTAGTATATAATCGATGTCATTCCTAGTATTCCCGTCCGGGCTCTACCATGTCCATCGCCGCTGTCTTTGTTTCTGGAAAAAGTGTTCATACAGTATAGGTTTTGACTTTGATTGTAGTCTAATAATCTTTCTCCTCGTTCGTTGATCGTGCCCAATCCATGTTTTCCTCTATTCAGTAGGTTATCTTTTTAGCATCGCCTACTTTTGCATTAAAGTCACCTATTATTAGAGTGAAATGGGCTTTTTCATCCTTCTGAGCCATTGAGATATCTTCATAAAAACTCTCTATTTCCTCATCCTCTGCGGTCGAAGTAGGGGCATATACTTGGATTACTTGAAGTTTGTAACGTTGTGATATCTTATGTATATTATTATATTATGTATATATATCTTATGTATATTACCCTGTTAGAAATTGATCTCATTTTAATCACTTTGTGTGTAAGCCGTTTATTTACTAGGATTGCAACACCTCCAACATGTGCGTTGTTTTCTGTATTTCGTTGGTACATTAGATGTCCTGACTTGAGTGTGGTGCACTTTTCACCTGGTAAACGAGTTTCACATAGACCCAGGATGTCCAATTTGATGTGTTGAAGTTCTTCTTCTAGCTCGACCAAACGATCTTCTGATTTTAAGGTTCTGATGTTAAATGTGGCGACATTGAGAGAAGTTTTTGATGGTCGACTGGTATGCGTAGATTGTTTAAGCGAATGTTTGCCTCCCCCAGAATCCATGAGGTTGACCTGCTGAGAGGTGTGGGATTGTGGGCTAGGTGCCCTACCCACCTGGGGTACAGTTCCATACGTTTTAATATTCGCCATTTTAGGGGTATAATGGCCTTGATCTTCCACGCTGGCCAAACGTGTTGGAAGATGGGTAGGATAGGTTTAGGATGTGGTTCTTAAAGATGGGATGAAGGGGTTAGGACGTGGCTTCCCTCGGGGGTTTGGAGACGAGGGTGGAGTCACGGCTCGCATAGGCAGGGTCGCGTCCCTGTAGTAGACCTATACTCTGTCAGGACCACAAAGAGTGTCTACCTGCTACCTATATATACATATATATCCTTATTATATTATTGAAGATTATACAGGGTATCTCATGTTGAGTGTCCTATTAGACGTTTATGAAGAAATAATGATGCTATCGTGCTGAAATTTTGTTAGTCGGTTTAGCTGGTTCAAACTCTATTTCTAAACTATTTTCACCTCAATGAAACTTCTGGTTATACCGCATACAAACATTGATATTTAATATAGAATACCCTGCATATTGGTAAGTGGTTCGATAACACTTGTTATTCCAATCACAAAAGCATCTAACACATAAGTCTAATTTTTTTCATTCATGAACATGAAGGTGAAAATATTCAAGAAATAGAGTTACGGACCAGCTGAATCAACTTCAAACATTTCAGAACGATAGCATTATTAGTTCTCCATAAATATATAATAGGCCACTCAATTTGGGATATTCTGTATATTATATACACACGATTGGCGTTTGCTTGCGGTTTCAAATCTTTCTATGAAAACTCTGTGTCTTCTGAGCATGAATTTGTGATGTTAACAACTGCCTGATGGTGAATAACCTGCAAAAGCAAGAAGTATATGAAATATCAGTAGGGATAACAATAATATAAACTTCATGATGATGTATTTTATTTCCAATTTCTATGTTATGCACGCTCGTGACTGATGAATAATATAATTGGATCATTTCAAAATGAAAATTCCGTCAATAGTTTCAAGAAGAAGAATATGCAGTTTCTTTTTAATTTTACTTTTATCTAAGGCGGAACTCAACCAATAAAAACAACTTACCTTGGAAGTAATGAGAGGTCTAAATAGCAGCGAAAAAGCAAGTCAGTAATTTTCTTATCAGTGTAATATTAGCTAAATTGTATAATTACAACAATATATGCGGCAGTTCGAATTAGACAACAGTCGACGGTGTCATGAGTTCAGGAAATGTGTTTGGCTTCTCTTGTGCATCAAACTGGAAAATTGGGATGTGGTTTATCATCTTAGTGTTTTCGAGGGTTCTGTGAAAGAAATATGACTTTTTCTTGTTGGTTGCATCATTTTAAGAAGAAAAGGTCGAAATATTATGGCGTCTATGTAAAAAAGGTACTGAAAAACTCGTATTGTAAAAACTACCATAACTGTGAGACAACGGATTCAAAACCGTTGTCCTTCACATATTTTGAAGATATTATCTTGACAATTCAATAATTCTATTGGGATTTCAGCCTATAAATTTGGTATTTGAAGAAAAGATATTCTGAAAATTCCAGGATATATAATGAACTTTTCATATTGAAAACTTAATATAGGTGAACTCTTTCGTCAATGTGCTCCATGAAATTTGTTTTTGTTTCATTCGCAAATATAAAAAACCCATAATATGGCAGTTTTACCCTAGAAAATAGATATGTAATGTAAGTATGTTATGTCAGTTTTTAGTTTTTGAACGAGAGATGATTTTTCTGACTCTTATGATTAGAGTCTGGTTAGGTTTTCCATTAACAGTTGGTAGATGTTGGTTTTGTGAATGATACAATGAACTAGCATTTCCTATCTTAAGCGTATCTATCTTTTGATTACTAGGTTTCAATATTTACAATATTTTTCACATTGACCGTATTTCTATGATAAAATGTTAGATTTACTGCATTCAATTCAATTGTATCAAGATGAATTTCTCAATACATTGGAAATTTTCAGATATTCTTCCTTGAGAATCTAGTTTTCAGGACTGTCAATAATAATCTGTTAATAAGATAGGCAGAATGTTCCCATTCTAAAGAGTCAAGAAAGCAACTAATGTGGGCACTATAAGTCAGTGAAAAATTGTAATCTTACGCAGCAAAATCTTGCTGTGATTCTTAAATCAGGGATGTAATTATGTCATGCAGATTATTGAACCATTTTCTCTAGTTTTTGAGTGAGATGACTGCTTTTTTACTTATTATAGTGTGAACTATTGTTTTGAGTATAATTCTTCTTCCTCGTTGTCAGTATATGGCGCTCCCCAATTGGATGTAGAGCTGTCTTCAATTTCTCCATAGCTCTATCTCTCACTGTTGTGTACTTGTTCCTTCCTGATACTGCCTTTATATCCTCAAACCATCGTTTCTCTGGTTTCACCTACTCCTCCTCCTTTCCCTGTTCATAAAAAAGTGTTCTCTTCATCCAGTGCTCATGAGGACAATGAGCAACGAAAAATAGATAGCTTAAATAAGTTCTGCCAATTTTGATGCCTCCATGTAACCATGAACGTCTCGATCTTCACTCTAGCGTATCCAGAATGATGGCCGTTTAAGGTGAGTACATCCTGGCTAGGTCCTTACTCCCAAGACTACACACTTTTCTTTCGAATCGAATGGCCCCTTGTAATCTACGAATTTTTGATGGCAAGATTTCATTTTTCTGTTTTTTCTCCGATTTTCAAAGTGGATAATGTATAATACTATATCCCTTCTTGAAGACTGCTCTGGTGATTGCTGGAATCATATATGTGCATCATTCTATTCGATGATTTCAGAGTTGTACGAATGTAGTTACCAACTAGTTTGCAGTTCTCAATGTTTCAGACATTAGTTTGATAGTTGATGATTCAGTAGAAACCTGAGTTTGGATCTAAGGTTGCGAATGGTCTGTTGTTATGTTTTCCCAGCAGTGCTTTATGGCGTAGAAGGCTGGACGCTGACTCAGTGCCTAGAGAAGAAAATTGAAGCATTCGAAATGTGGATATACCGGAGAATACATAGACTCTCTTGAAGAGACCACGTATCTAACGTAGAAGTCCTTCGCAAGATCGGACGTGGTGTTCAGCTACTCACAGAAATCAAAAACCGGAAACTCCAGCACTTTGGTCATGTTATTCGAAATGAAAAGTACAAGCACCTACAACTAATTAGCCAAGGCAACATCCAAGGGAGGCGTGCACCTGGAGCAAGAAGAACGTCCTGGCTGAAAAACCTACGACAGTAGTTCGGCAAGAGTACACGGTGCCTGTTCAGAGCGGAATTCTCCAAGGTTCAAATTGCTATGATGATCGCCAATCTTCGTTGACGAAGAGGCACAGAAAGAAGAAGAAGAATTGGCTCTAGGATGATATCTCTTTCCTCACTAGGTGATGAGCCTTGTCACTTTCATGTTAGTCCAGTGCCAATTTTACCCAATATTCTGTTGATGCAAGAATTTATTCCTGTTCGCATTTAATTTTCAGGAGTTTCCAAGTGAGAATCTTTGAGTTTATCGTCAAATTTTGGTATTGTTTAGATATTTCTTCCTTTACTGCCTTTCGAATTCTCTCTATGTTTTATCGTGTTCTTTTTTCTCATTGAATTTCTCGTCTTACTTGTTTTATTTAGTCTTGTATATTTCTGGCATGTTCTTGATTTGGCTTTTCCTTATTCCAGTTATTTTCTGTGGGGTTTCGATTCGTGACAGATCTTATTTCACTTTATTTCTTTTATTTTCATGTTTCCATTAATGTTAGTACTTTCCTCGATGAATTTGATTTGTTAAACTGCAACTAAGCAGGATTTTGTTTCTTTACGCTATCTTCGTACATACGTACGAGAGTTCTTCTTTGGTATAGAAACTTCTGGTGTAGGGAGATTTGGTTTTGAGCCCTTTCTTTAAATAAAGGAGGTTCTAATGTCTGCGTTACCTTTGATACATCGGTGTATGCTATCGATTCCAGAAAGGACGCACCTCGTACATACGTACGAGAGTTGCCCTCTATGGACTGACACTGCGAACCCGCTATAACTTCGAGAAAGATATAGCAAAGTGCGCATTATAAAGCATATATATATATATATATATATATATATATATATATATATATATATATATATATATATATATATATATGCTTCAACGAGAACTAAACAGAGGCTATATCTACCAAGATATGCATCAATTTTTATTTCAATTGGTACATCTTTTGGGGTACAATACTTCTTCTGAAATATCAACCCCTAAGCTGAAGGGGTTGCAATACTAGAACATTTTGAATAGGGAAGATGGGTCTTTGCCTCAGTGATGACTCATGAAAAAATGTGGTATCTTTGTCTACATTGCCTTTAACGAATTTCCATTTTTTAATTGAAAACTGTAGAACATACAGGGTGAGCAACTGGAAGATAGGAAAACTATTTCCTGAGACTATTCAAGTTTCGGCGAGGTAAAAAATGGAACAGATCCATGCTGATCAATGGCATGAATGATTATAAAACTTGGATTTTGTAGAAGATACAGAGTGAGCCACTGAATTATCATCAAGAAAATAGAAGACTATCGCTCCAAGACTATTGGAGTTTTAGTGCTAAAAACTGGAATAGATGGTGTTTTGGAAGGTGACAGCCTTTGATTTAGAATGAATCTGTTCCATTTTTTTGCACTAATACTTGAATAGCTCATGATAAACAGGCGACAGATAGTCTCCTCTATTGACAATTCAGTAGCTCACTGATAATTCTAAAATGTATCTTCTGATTATTTTCAATCATCGAAAAATGAAAATTCGTTCACGGGGATGCAGACAAAGATAGTACCTTTCTTTCGAGGTATCACTCGACCCATCTAGTCCCTCTTCGAAATTTTCAATGCCGGTGGTCATTCCCCTGCTGTAGGGGTTGAAATTCGAGATGAGGATGGTACTTGATGATGACTGCCATTGATCAGCATGGGTCTGTTCCATTTACTTCACTGAAACTTGAATAATCTCAAGGAAATAGTCTTCCCTATCTTTCAGTTGCTCACCCTGTATGTTTTACAGTTTTCATATTTTATTTATTGAAAATAGAAATTCATTCAAGACGATGTAGACAAAAATACCACCTTTCTTCTGAGTCATCTTTCGACTCATCTTCCCATATTTCAGGCAAGTTCTTTACCCCAAAAGATTTGAAACAAAATTTGACCTGTGTTTGCGTTTTGATCAGATAAATATCTTGGTAGATATAGCCTCTGTTTAGTTTTCGTTGAAGCGCAATGGTATTAATTACCGGTGGTGGATTTATATATATATATATATATATATATATATATATATATATATATATATATATATATATATATATATATATATATATATATATATATATATATATATATATATATATATATATATATATATCGGGGTCCTACAGCCTTTGCCGCTTCCCGCATTTCGAACGCCATTTTTCTCGTGCTCGGTCTTCCTTTGTTTTCCGTATCCTTGTAACCATGTTGTTGCTGGCCTTCCCCGTTTTCTTCTACTGTTTGGTACATATTACAAGGCTCTTTTAGGCCATCTCCCATTCCCCATTCTCTTGACGTGTCCGTACCATATTAACTGGCTTCAATTGTATATGTGCTGCTGTAGACTCGGTATGTCTTGCGCCTTATTTCTTCCTTTCTTATGTGCTTCAACCTGGAGATCGGACATGTTCTCATAAAATCCATTTATGTAGTGCCGATAAGTCTCCTGTTTTTTCCTGTAAGTTGCCAACATTATGAACCATATGTCAAAATCGGTTCCACAATCTTTTTATAAAGTTTAACTTTAGTTGTAAGTTTAATCTAATGCTACCATAATAGGGAGTTCAGGATACGAACGCTCGCTCTGTCTTTCTGCGCTCTGTTCTGAATGTCTTTATTGGATGTTCCTTCTTGCCCTATGATACTTCCCAAATATTTATATTGTTCACATTCTTTAATTTCTTTGTATATTTGCAATTCAGGATCATTCGTCGTTCCACCGATAACTAGTTTTTGTATTCATCCTTTAGTTTTCTATACATGAACTCCATGTCAGCTTCATCAGTGCTCACAATCACCTGATCAACTGCGTAAAAGAGTTGTCAGGCAAGAGTTACCGATTTTTATTCCCTTTTCAGAGACATGCCTTCTCCATGAATGTAAGGCTTCTTGAACATAGGTCTTATAGAGTGTTGGGGATAAACAACAACCCTACTCAAGACCCTTCGTAATAGAGAACGTTGTGGAGATTATATTTCCTATTTTGATGACGCTTTCCGAATTACAGTACACATTTCAGACAGATCGAACATACACCCCATTCATTCCGATCATCGTCAATGTTTTGAAAAGTTTATTCCAGGGTACCGTGTCGTATGCTTTTTCTAGGTCGACGAAAAGAAAAAAGGCAAGCAAGTCTCTAGCCTTGCGTTTTTCTATGATTTGTCCATGCAGGATCTAACCGCATGAAATCCTGCTTGTTCTTCAATACCTGGAATCTCTTTTTCTATTCTTCTCTTCAGAACCTTCCAACCGAACTAGTTACACTTATTCCTCGATAATTTTCACAAACTTTCTCATCTTCCTTTTCAAATATAGGAGTAATATAAGCCAAATTCCATTCTTGTGGAATATCATCTCTCTGTATCATACATTTGTTGAAAATAATTGCGAGGATCTCATGTAGGATGTCAGGTCCATTCTTAACTAGTTCGACCGGAATGTTTCCTAGCCCCGCCACACTTCTGTTCTTTATTCAGCTAAAATCCCTCTTATTTTTGCTACTGTTACATCCTACACATATCTTTCTCTAGCTTCATGCAAATCAAAATCATATTCTTTCTTGTCTTATTTGAACAGTTTGGCGTAGTAGCTTCTCCATTCGTCTAAGGTTATCAATGAGGAGTAATTTGACTGCTTCCCTTCGTTCCTTGAATTTTTTATAGTTTTCCAAGCCTCTGATACTCTCGTACCTCCCATCTTTTGTTCTAGTTCCTCTCATTTCTTCTCCTTCTTTACCTTTCTTAATTTTATTCCCTTTCACAAATTCGCCCATAACTTTGTTCTTAGTATTATTACAATTTTTTTGTTGGAATATCCTAGTGTGGTTTTAATGCTTTTGTGATTTTATTGCAATTTCGACCTCATCTCACTCAAAAAGTAGGTGGTATTCAATATCAATTAATTTCGGAACGTTGTGGCGAACTGTGTGTAGGAGGAGCATTTCCCAACGGCTGTGACAGTTATAACGCCACGGCCCATACAACAGAGTAGTTTGATGAATGTCTTTCAGAACTATATGTTTCAGTTCATTAATAATAATAGTATGAAATCAGTATAGTTGATTTCGAAAAAAAGATCAGAGAATGTCAGGGAATTTTTGCTTGTTACCAGTGGACACTCTTCCTAACGAGCTAAGCTAGTGCTAGCTTGAAAATCAATATCATGTAGCAACAGATAACAGGTGTGTCATCATTATGGATTCAAGAGTGTTAGTGACAGCGTATATTTTTCCTAAATCTTATCCTTTAAGAATCTTATTGATGATGATCTTAGTTAACCAAGCGGAAGGGAAGATTGACATAGAAAATTATTTGATAATTCCACATTTTTTACCAAGAATAATAACGTTTAATTTTGAATTGAAAGAGGGTTCTAAGGATGTTTATTATATCCGAATCCTTGTTTTATAATTTTATATAACCCCATTATATTATCACTCGAAAGTCATTGGATTAAAGAGTTTTTTGAAGGTACCATTCTCGTCGAAAAAAAAGGTTTTTACAAATTTTCAATAAGTTATACCTTCATTTGATCTGGAAATATAATAAACGGGATATATTCTTTTAATGTGGTAAATATGTAGATTGTAGTAGATTCTAGTAAACACCTTAATAGTGCAAGCGATTATTTTGTTTACAATTGCATGTTTGCTGTGTTGTTTGAGGATTCTTTTCTTTTTGTTTTCTGCAGGCCTCCGAGGAAGCGTTTAGTGCAAGCTATCCGAATGTACGCACCGTCGCTATCAAAAAGGTATGCACAATTTTTTTATGTATATACACCATAACACCATTTTAATATTTCGCTCATTTCACGCCATTTACTCTCTTAATTCTCACCGATCACTCATCACTGAATTTCTGGAATAAGCATTAATTTCGTATTTTGTCAGTTTTGCACGTTTATTTGTTTATACACGACCGGTTTCGATCATTCGGTCATTTTCAAGTGCTGAATAATAACTAAGGTATGAAAGATGATTACAAGGTATACAGGGTATCCCAAGTTGAGTGAACTATTAGACGTTTATGGAGAATAATAATGCTATCGTTCTGAAATTTTGGTAGTTGATTCAGCTGGTCCTAAACTCTTCTTCTTCACTTCAATGGAACATCCTGTTGTACCAGAAGTGCATACCAACTTTGTAGTTTTATGAAGAATGTATATATATATATATATATATATATATATATATATATATATATATATATATATATATATATATATATATATATATGTATGTATATTGATGACTGGTTCGATAAAACTTGTTATTCCAATTACATACATAAAATTCGTTTTTCCGCCATGACTTGAGAACTTTAAATCTCAGGGTCAGGGTATGTAGGTAAAACTTCATTTAGTTTTTTACGGCAAATCTTATAAATTGAAAAAATGATGGGTTACAATTTGAGAAACCGTAGTTTTCAATGTTTCTTCGTTCGAAATGTGAGTCGGAAAAAAGGGCATTCTGTATACTGACTGAGATTCAGTCGGATATGAGTGATGTCCCGCGTGGTTTACAAAACACCTTTCATTATTTTGATAGCTCACGCCGTTCTCGAGATATATCAATTTTTTCAAAAAATCGATAATTTTTAAGTAAAACTAGGATATTTCATGAACAAGACAAGCTAGACTTATGTGTTAGATATTTTTGTAATTGGAATAGCAAGTTTCATCGTACCAGTCATAAATATACAGGGTGTTCTATATCAAATAACAAAGTTGGCAGGCACTTTCGGTATAACCGGAAGTGCCATTGAAGTAAAGTTAGTTTAGAAATAGAGTTTCGGACTAGCTGTATCAACTACCAAAATTTCAGAACGAAAGTATTATTAGTTCCTCATAAACGTCTAATAGGCCACTTATCTTGGGACACCCTGTACTTTCACCTCGAATGTTAAGTTGGGAGCAGTTCCTGAGTTTATTAGTTCCCAAACTTTTCAACTGATGCATTCGTGGAGGACCTTGAAGTTGTCTAAATCTATTAAGTGGTTTATTAATTGAATGTGCTCAAATATTGGGGATTTCAAAACGAAAATAAATACCACGAAAAGAATAGCTTCCAACAACAATATATCAGCCTCTCCCATAACTAAAATCATTAGACGTTAAGAGCAAAATCGAACATCCCAATCATCATATTGCATTCAAGAAAACCCTAAAAAAGATACGCTAGTTTTAACTGAACTGGTCCACAATCTCATTGAATGAGAAATTATCGTTCAAAATTCAAAATAACCTCATCATTCCCAATTGGTCCAAGCCTTAGCAGATTACTCTTTAATGCAAAACATATAAACTCTAACAATCTGATATTTACAAAATCGAATGTAACGAATGCCGTTTAGCTTATGTAAGCTCAAACAGGTAGAAATTTTGAATGTAGATTCAAAGAACGTATATCATCAGACAAGAAATCTCCAATATTCGAGCACATTCATTAAACAAAACAAACAGATGTTTTAGACAATCTCAAAGTCCGCCAACTTAAAATCAATAATTAACATTTGAGGCAAAAATATATCTTGTTATCATCTTTGCAGCTTAGTATTCACTTGAAAATGACGTATGGTCCAAAACGATCGTGCATTATCAAATAAGCGTGGAAAACTGACACTAGTGTTTTTCTCTTTCATATTCTGAAATGGATTTCCAGAAAATAAATATACCATCAATATCATTAATTTCGAATATAGTTTAATTCAGCGAATTCATGTTCCTGATTTCTGGACGTAATACTTCAACCACAAATATTCGAAGTTTTATAGTAGTGCCTTCGAAGTGCACTGGCCGACTTCAAAGATTTCAACCAAATATTTTTTTATCCCAAGAACATTAGCTTATTCTTTGAACTTTGCCTCATTTTTCATTCTTGAGTTTTCAAACCAAAAATTTTAGAGAATTAACACTGAAAGAAGTCATAAATTCTATTGGATAAATTTCATATGTACCGTAGTTTGGAAAATTTGAGTTTAAATTAAATTTCAATAATTGCACAATATGACTCTTGAAGAGCAAATGAACAGCTAGACCGATTCGGATCTGTAATTTATAAATTTAAGAAGTTTCTAAAGAAAAATATTTTAGAAGCAGCTGTTATAGTGTTCACAAGACCATTTGACTTGGTTGGTAAAAATGTTGCTGAAACATCTAATAATAATGAATATTCACTAGTCGACATTCAGTTTAACTATCACATGAAAGTTACTATATAGGAGGAATAGCTATCAAATCATGGTGTACACTTAACAAAAGAATCAGAAAACATGATGACGTTGCTCAAAAAATCGTCTTGTTTGATGAAGAATATTTTGAATTTGGTTAATTTACAAAATTGTGGAATTTGAGGTGAGTAAATTGATCCATGAAATGCCTTTGTCTCAACGAGTCACGATCTGGCATGAATTTAGGTTTACTTGTATAATTGGACCATGTTACTTTAAAAATGCTGCTGGTGAAAGTGTAACAATAAAATGTGCTCAATACCATGAAATATTATCCGACTATTGTGACCTAAAATTAATTATTTTGATCTACGTGATATTACATAATTACAACTAGAAAGAAAGAAATGAAACACAAATGATGTATTATTTTGTCATCGATCTTGCATAGAGTTGTTATCTCTCTTTTCCGGAGAACATTTTAAGTTTTTAGAAATATTTAGGCCAACATGGCTCGAAATGTATTATATAAGTAGGTAGGTTCCAATAAATCATTTGAATTTGGGAGGCTTTTACTTGGTTGAATTCCAATACCAATAATAAAAACATGTAATGGTTTTGAGGAATTTTACTGAATAATTGTAATTCGTTACGCGTTTCGCTACACCATAACTTTTTCAGACGAATGAATGTACAGAAATTATGACAACTATATATAAATAAAAATGAGAATATAAATACAAATGTCCATATGGAACTTGGTACTGAGAAATGCGCGGTTATTAATGTTAAAAGAGGGACAATATTTAAATGAAGGGAGGGCACTACCCTCACGAACAACACGGTAGTGCCTCGGTTAGAGCACGAAACGACTTATAAATATCTTGGTGTACAGCAGGCTCTGGAAATAAAAACAGCAGAGATGAAAGTTAGTCTGAAAGAAAAACTCTACGCCAGAATCAATCAAGTCATCAAAGTGAAACTAAACTCAAAGTCGCTTTTCCAAGCAATCAACTCTTGGGCAATCCAATGTATAGCATACTGTTTTTGTTGTGTTGAAATGGTCCACAGCATACCTCAGAGCAATGGACACGAAAATCAGAACCATCCTCTCGTAACACGGTATTCATCACCCACATACATCGGTAAACATACTATACCTGCAACGGGGCCAAGGGAGAAGAGGTCTTACTTCTCTCGAAATGACTCACAAGAACTATGTTGATAATCTCAGAAAATACTTCAACGCAGAGCACTTACCCTTTTACAGAGCGATACGCGACGCCGACGATAATCTGTCTGCCCTACAGCTTCCCAATCCGATGTTTCAGGTAGTAGCACGTACAGTGGATCAGCTCTCGGAAAACTGGCACTCTAAAGCACTCCACGGAAGGTACCGGAACCACCTAAAAAGCAAAGATGTAGATAAGAAGGAATCTCTGGCTTACCTGAGAGCGGGCTATCTGTTTCTTGAAGCGGAGGGAAGAATCTGCGAAGGTCAGGATCAGATGGTACCTACTAGGATGTACCTGAAACACATAACTGGCCAGAACATTCAGACGGACCAATGCAGAAAGTGTGGAAGAGCGCAAGAATTAATCCAGTATATTGCATCTAGCTGCTCTATCCTTGCGCCTAGGGATCATCTCGATCGACACAACGATGTTGCCAAAATTTACTACCAGAATATAGCTTCGTACCTAGTATTGTGCAGAGAAATAACATCGCACTATAAGTATAAGCCCCTACCTATTCTGAAGAACACAGAGGGTAAGCTCTATTGGGACACCACATTGGATAGGCCGATCTTCAACCAAAAAACTAACCTTGTTGGACATCATTATCCCGGCCAACGAGAATATCAGTCGAGCATACACCGAGAAAATTACGTACCAGGACTTGGTGTTTGAGCTAAAAGAACTGTATAAATTCAAAACGGTGACTGTCTAACCTAACCTATCATAATATCGGTGAATCGACTCGTCGAGGTGCATCCACACCAAAAAAAAAAAAAATATATATATATATATATATATATATATATATATATATATATATATATATATATATATATATATATATATATATATATATATATATATATATAGCAATTTGTTTTGAAGTGAACATGTATATATATATATATATATATATATATATATATATATATATATATATATATATATATATATATATATATATATATATGTGATTCACCATTGGCGTTTTTGGTGAGTAGTTTGGTCACAATATTTTTCTTCCGTAAAATTCATAAAATAGGCTCTCACATCATCGCATGCTCCTTCGGCCAGAGAGGATGAATACTTTTTCCTTTCGTTCTCTTATCGCCTAAGGATAGCTTTATTGATGAATTGGAAATGATTATCCTCATTTGATACAGGAGTGACTCAAAAAATATTGAATATTGTTATTTAAAAATATCATAACTTGATTTTTTCAAATGGATCATCCTGTATTATTATTCATGTCAACGCATAAAATATTGTACCATATTTTTGCAGAAGTAACCTTATCGTTATCTTCGACCATATTCGAAATAAAAAAAAAGTAAAATAATAAAATCAGAGGTTGAGAAAGAAGAGTTTATTAGTACATATCATTATACTTGATCAGAGAAATAGAGATATTTTAAGGTTGTCGTGTATGAAATACAGAATAGATTGGTGTTTGGTGGGATGATCTACTAGGTGTTGAACTATTGCAATAAGTGTTCGAAATGCGTTGCCCCTTTCTTTGTAGACACAACTCAATCCTTCTGAGGAAAGACCGTTGAAATCTAGACGACATTTGCGGATTAACTGACTGAAAGGTATCGACTATTATCTGTCCCATATCCAACTGTGATGTAGAAGGAATCTGGTAAACGATGCCCTTAATATAACCCCTCAAGAAAAAATCTAGACTTGTAAGGTCCGGAGAGCTAGCTAGCCATCTAACAGGACCACCACGTCCTATCCATTTGTTTGGAAATACATGTTTCAAATGCTCCCTAACCTGATGTGAGTAATGTGCTGGTGCCCCATCCTGTTGAAACCACAAATCTTGTCTTATATGCTCTAGTACATCGGCAAGTAACATTGGTGGATAATTTTGAAGAAAATCTAAATACATTTCACTATTGAGGAGGTGTCAGTCGAAAAAATGCGGCCCGATTAGATATCCATCTACTATAGCGGCCCATACATCCTAGGACCAATGATGCAGGTGATCTATTTGTCTCATGAGACGTGGATTTGCCATGGCGTAATAATGAAAGTTGTGCCTGTTTACGAGCCCATTCTTATGGAAAGTTGTCTCGTCCGAGATAAGAACTCTGCTAAACATATTTGTCCGCTACCTTGTCACTTGCCCAATTGCAAAAATAGATTCGATTTTCATATCCTTGATTGTTCAGTTCCTGGTGCAGCTGTACATGATATGCATGGAATTTATTCACTTTCAAGATTCTCTGGACGGAAGTTATATCTGTTAACCACGAAATCTCTCTTTGGCTTTATATGGGTCCTCTGTCACTGCCAACAAAACTGATAACTGGTTGTCTTCTGCTGTAGCACTTTTTCGTTTTCATGTATTTAGTAAGCCCGTTTAGATAAATCTAATTAGAAGTTTTTCAAAGCATCTTGCATCAGGATGCCTCTTTTCAGGAAACCTTTGTGCATAAACTATACTTGCCAACAAAGAATTTCTATGACACTCATCCAGATCATCCAGAATAAATATATATATATATATATATATATATATATATATATATATATATATAATAAAACTCATATCAACCATTTCTTCTTTGGAGAACTTGATGGCAGTCAATTGAGAAAATTGGGTTCAAACCTCACTTTAACAATGTTTAATAACGAAACACTGATTAGTTCAACATGTAAAATGCACAAGATGATATGTCAGGACACCTAACAGAAGGCACAAATCGAAAAAAAAAAGCAACACATATCTCGATTTGAAAGAATTATCTTGTTTAGGTTTCATTTTTTACTACTCGAACCATTACAGAAAAAAAAATTATGTGCTAATAATGATGCATGTTGATGAATTTGATACGGTTTGTAGAATTTTTACAAATAATCGAATATTTCGAGATTGATCTGAGATAAGGATAAGGTTACTTCTGTAAAAATAAAGCACAATATTTTATGCGTTGACATGTATAATAAAATACAGGATGTTCCATTTGAAGAAAACAAGATATGATATTTTTAAAACTACAACATTTAATCATTTCTTCGAGTCACTCCTGTATAAAATGAGGAAAATCTATTCAAATTCATCAATAAAGCTTTTTTGGGCAATGAGAAAAGAAAGGAAAAAGAGTTTGAGCCTTCTGAATCTTGAAAAAAAAAGTGGTCTTCCAATCTGACATTATAAAAACCACCCAAGATTTTTTGAAAAACCTGCCAAGATTTTTTATAAAAATTGGGACACCCTGTTTACTGCAAAATAAATTTCTGAAGTAGATTCTTACTTTCTAAATACAATACCGTTCGAACAAAAATGAAATCTTCAAGAGTGTACGAGCTACAGAGCACCGCGCCACTAGTCAATCACCCAGTATATATCTATTAAAATGTATTTTCGTTGCTATCAAATTCATTAGAAGAGTGAATCATGTAATAAACTTATTTTTTTGTGATTTTCCTTCTGAGTTTTTCAATTGCTGGGTATCTATTTCATTTCGAAACTACAAAATCAAAATATCAGATTGTAGCATATATGCGCAAGGGACGGTTTTCATTTCAATTTGTTGCCAGCTTAAAGCCATAACGTATCAATTCACTCAATACAATGGTTTCATTCTGAATATGCAAAATTTCAATTAAAACAATTTCTCCCATTTTTCCAATTCGGTTCGACAATTAGTTACAAAATGGTAGCTTTATTCTTGTTTTCGTATATGGAATGCAATTTTATGTGCCGTTATTCGATCCGAAATTCAATATCCATTCGCTTAGTGAAATACATCATAAACAATTCCAGGTTACAAACTCGCATTAGCGAATTTCCCGCTGAATTGCTTTTGAAAATTGCGCAACATATAATAGTTCCATCAGAAAATTTTGGCGTTCATTCCTTTTCGACATTCAGTTTTTCAACGCAAATACATGTTCCCTGTAAGACTAGGAATATGAGAGAATTTTATCATTTAATGGTTTTTGAATTTTCAACTTCAGTTTAACAACGTAAATGATACACATCTAATTGAAGAATTTATTTGAAACTAGCTGACCCGGCAGACTTCGTACTGACTCGATCGATAAATAAGAGACCCAAACTTTTGTAAAGAATAAACTCGAATAAAACAAAAGAAATGCGTAATTAATTATAGCCAATGATATTTTGAACATGTTTACTAAATTGTTGTTCTGATGAAGGAACATTCGTAATTCTTGGACAATGGTTCTCTTCATTGTTGAATTGTAGGCACAACGCTTATCAATTTCCTCATCTGAATTGCACATGAAATAAAATTGTAAAAATTAATGATACGCATCTGGTAGTAGTAACAGCGCCCCCAGTAAGTGATAAATTTGTCCTTGTATCTGTAATTTTTAAAGATTTGTCCAATAATTATGTCCGATATATATTTCAATACAAACTTGAATATTATAAAAAAAAATATTATGGTATAATACCTTGAAAGTGGGCATGAAATAGTCCTGTATAATATGTCTAGTGCCAAACAATGTAATCTGAAAAGAGCTGTTATACACACACCACAAAAATCAGTGGTATGATAGACGCATGCCTGTATACAGACGGCCTGAGGAACGGTATCATCAATGCAATATCCGGCAAACCGAAAACTTCGGAGGGGGCTCAGTAATGGTGTGGGGAGGCATTTCTTTCCATGGTCGAACTGAGTTAGTCCTAGTGAATAATGGAAGAATGACAGCGGCCAGATACATCGCAGATATCCTGGAACCCCATGTTGTACCCTATGGCCCATTGATTGGCGAAAACATGTATATGCATGATAATGCTCGGCCTCATGCAGCTAGAGTAGTCACGGAATTTCTGCAAAATGCCGAAATTGATATTTTAAGATGGCCAGCCAGAAGTCCCGACTTGAATCCCATAGAACATATTTGAGACAATATGGAGTGGCAAATTCAGCAACGTAGAATGCCTTGTAGAACACTCCAACAACTAGAAAATCTGCTTTCTGAAATTTAGAACTCAGTGACTCAAGAGTGCATCCAAAATTTGTTTAAGGGGCCTCCGAGACGTATACTGGCAGTAATTAGGACCCGGAGAGGAAACACTCCATTTCGAAAATGATTAGTTACCAATCGATACTAGTTGATTGGTCTCTTCGCGAATGTTTGAAGATGGTAGAATTTTTTAATTTTTCATTCACTCGAAAACTGTTGATATTTTCCATCATAAACTCATCTCTTTTGAATGATATCTTCTTATTTTACACTTCTGAAAGTTACCAAGCGACTCTTGAATGGCCAATCTAAGAGTTTATATAGTATTGTCGTAAAAGTAGGGTGATGCGACAATTTTTGTGAGGAGTGTATTTCTGAATGTTGGCAGAAGTGCTTGGAATCATTTCCAATTCCAGAAAGTAAAAGGCGTAAAAGATCTGGTAGTGGGACCAATTGTGGCAATATTACTTTGCCAGTAGATTCACCATTTATTTCTTCTTCTTCTTACATGGTGCCTTTATTGACAGCACTCAGGCCGTTTGGCCAATTGTGCTTGCCGTGTTGTATTATTTTGTTTTATGTCTTGGAAAAACTTTTTGATGAAGCTTGCAAGACTATTGTAGCTGGTCTCCTCGATCATCGGGGCGCTGAGTATTTCAGTGCCCAAGGTGTTCAGTCTGGTCACTTTATGAGCGGGACATTCGAAGAGTATGTGTTCCGTTTTTTCGTCATATTCTAGACAACCACGGCGCCGTGTTTTCGATACTCTCATGACGTGTAGGTGTTTGTTGAGTTGATGTCCCGTCAATAGGCCAACTACCATCCCAATAGACTTTTTATCGAGGGGAATAGTTCATGTACCCTCTCCTTTGGTTGCGTCCCCTTTATGAGCCTTACAATATTTACAAATAATTATCATTTCCCCACTTGTTAACGATTTGTCGGCACAATAATCAATTGCTGGATCATAGTGGAATGCAGCTCGTTTGAGAATCACAGGAGCACTGCGTCTGCGGATTTGCTCAATTTCATTATGTCGTGCTTGATGTTGTTGTTTTTGATGTGCACGAACTCGTAGCATTCTAAGCCTATCTACTTCATTGTTACTCACTAAGTAACGCAATTCTGATAAAGCAATACAACTATTGTCTTGATCTGTATCTCTCCGGTCATCAGTGTGGTTAGCACGTGAGGTATCTCTTCGCACATTTTATTGACTAGGACGACCTAAGTCAGATCTTCTTCTCCTCGGCATTGTAAATTGTAATTAATCAAAGTAAGAAAATTTCGCGCTAACTTAGCAGTAAAGTTTCACTATCACAGAATATCAACAAAAAAGAGCACATTACTTGGAATGTCACTATCACAAAGGATCACAAAAGTAAAGAAAGTTCTCGCGCACGTAGCGATAATCTTCACTCACAAAGATAGAATCACTCATAGATATCGTAATACTTTTTTCCGTCTTCTGAAGTGCGACAGCGTAGATTGACAAACTGATGTCAAATATTATGGTTGCGTTCAGAAATTTAATTTGTTACAAAGCTTAAGATTTATCAATCTTCAACAACTCAAGTTAGCTACAATTAAGTTTCGCGAAGCGGACCAAATTGAAAATCAGTACTACTAATGATCTATTACATTTTGTGACTATGCAATTTTGTCGCGTTAGCGATTCACTTATGTTTAGTATCGGAACGCGACATTAGATCATCCAAGGTGCACGCGAAGACTAATTTGATAGATATGATTGAATTTGAACTTTGTGCAGCGGTTATAACTTGCGAAATGACTTTTTAACGTTAGGATCACACCTACATTCCTTGGACAATAGTGAGTGATTATAATTGGATATGAACTTCATTTAATAACAATAAAGTTCAAATTGACGATACATTTTATTCAGAAAACGTTTGGGAAATAAAAAAGGGCCATTTTTATGGTTTTCCCGGCAGTTATTCGAATTTTTCTCACCTTCTAAACCTTTCCTAGACCTCCACGAACATTTCAAGGCCAAGATAAGATAAATCCGTTCAGCCGTTCTCGAGTATTAGGGATACTAACGAACAGCAATTAATTTTTATATAAGTATACAGGGATATCCACCGGGACCGTCCCTTAAAAACTTTTCAAGTTCCAATTACAATATCAAGCTGAAATTTTATACGCGGCCATAACTTGCGATTTCCAATTGGAGTGAAGTATTTTCGAAGTGATACCATTTCCGGTTATACCGGAAGTGGGTCATCACTTTGTTATTTCAAATGGCAATCTATCTTTTTCATTATACATCTAGAACCGACATTTGAGCAAGGCATAAAATACCCAAGCTGTTGGCACTTATCTGTCAAAACTTTTGACAGATTTCATTATTTTTGTTATAAACTCGATTAGTGAGGAACATTCAAAAAAATTGTAGCTCGTAGATCTTTTGCACTACAGACACAATTTTGGCTTGGGTGGATAGAAGAAGGATAAAGGAATTTTTTAAGCAATCTATACATGTCAAATGTTTATTGCGTTGTTTTGTATTATTTTTTCAATGTGGCCTTTTTCAAACAGATGAAGCGTCAAATTTCAGATGGAATTGTATAGGCATGTACTATACCCATCTCTTATAGTTCCGAAATAATTTGGGAATATACTGAATTTTGATGATTTTGCAAGAACTAACAGAGAATGCTTTGAAATATTTGAATCAAGTAGCTGAACTGGCTACGCTCACCTGACAGGGGCCTAAAATTAATGTACTTGTCACTTCGTTCATTCGAATTTTATATTTCAACAAGAATTGTTGTTATTTCAGATTGAAAATATCCAAAAAATACAACACATTTGGAATAAAACCACTGGTTATTCAAACGAAAATATATTTAATCTTTTTCAATTCATTTAAGAATATCAAAAGTAGTAGGTAGAAATTGCAGGCAATACAATAACCAATTTCCAAATTTATCGTCTATGAGTAAATTAAAATTTCGAAGCATTAGAAGCAATTTTGTACAATTCGGATGAATAAAAATTGTAGGAACTAAGCGAAAACCAATCATCGAAGATAATTACATTAATACGAATAAATGATAGCAGACATCATAGGAGAAAACTGATTTACGATCTGAATAAATGTTCAATATGGCCCCATTTTCTCGATACATTTGACAGCTCGTATACGAACATGATGAGTTGCCCTCCTAGTTTCCTCAGGATCAATATTACGAAAAGCATTATGAATGCGCTCTAGTAACTCTTCTTTACTTTCTTACAGGAATAAGATATACTTCACTCTTGATTTGCCCCATAAATAAAAATCAAGGGGCGTCAGGTCCTGAGAACGCGGAGGCCATAAATTTCGTCCTTGATTACCCCACCATCTATCCTCGAATATTTCTGTTAGCTGCCGATCTACAGCTCGTGTTTTAGGTGCTGGTGCACCATCCATTTGGTAATAGCAATCCCTCAGAATGTTAAGGGGTAATCCAGCTAAAAAAAATTGATAATGTTCCTCCCAAAATTTCCAGGTATCTTTGTCCATTAAGATTTTCCTCATAAATGTGATAAGCCAACAAATCATTCATTAAAATTGCAAAAACGCTGAACTTATTTTGGAAATCAATAACCTCAATGAAATGTGGATTTTCTGTGGCCCAAAAATGTCGATTTCACCTCTTGGTTATTCCACTTTCATTGAACTTGGCTTCATCAGACCATATAATTTTTTGCATAATTGTCTCATCTTCTTGAAGCCGAATTAATAAATTTTCACAGAAATTTAGCCGCTTGGGAACGTCAGTTGGTTTCAATTTTTGTAGTCTGATAAACCTATACGGGTGCATGTTATGTTTCTTAAGGATCCTTTGAATGGAAGTATAACTCAATCCAATATCCATTGATGCTGACTTAATGGACTCATGTGGATTGTCACGAAAATATGCTAGCGTATTAATTTGATTGTCGTCGTCCTCGAGAATTGGTTTTCTTGTAGTTTCTATGAATTTTGTTCCTCCAAATTGCAGAAAGTTGCTTCTAATCCTTCGAAATTTTGTTTTACTCATAGGCGCCAAATTTGGAAATTCGTTATTGAATTGCCTGCAAGTCTATCCACGACTTTTTGACATTCGCCATGAATTGAAAAGAGATTGAACATATCCTCGTTTGAATAATCAGCCGTTTTATTATCAATCTGGTGTTTTTCAAAAATTTTCACCTCAAATAACCAACAATTCTTGTTGAAATATGAAATGAACGAAGTGACAAGTACATTAATTTTATGCACCAGTCAGGTGAGCGTAGCCAGTTCAGCTACTTGATTCAAATATTTCAAAGCATTCTCTGTTAGTTCTTGCAAAATCATCAAAATTCAATATATTCCCAAATTATTTCGGAACTATAGGAAATGGATGTAGTACATGCTGATACAATTCCATCTGAAATTTGACGCTTCATCTGATGGCGATATAAAAATTGGCAGGTGTCATTTGAAAAAATTGAGTTATTGCTGCTTGAAAAAGGCCAAATTGAAAAAATCATAGAAAACAACGCAATAAACATTTGATATGTGTAGACTGCTTAAAAAATTCCTTGATCCTTCTTCTATCCACCCAAGTCGAAATTGTGTCTGTAGTGCAAAAGATCTACGAGCTACAATTTTGTTGAATGTTCCTCAATAATCGAGTTTATAACAAAAATAATTAAATCTGTCAAAAGTTTTCCAGATAAGTGTCAACTTGGGTATTTTATGCCTTGCTCAAATGTCGGTTCTAGATGTATAATAAAAAAGGTAGATTGCTATTTGAAATAACAAAGTGATGACCCACTTCCGGTATAACCGGAAATGGTATCACTTCGAAAATATTTTACTCCAATTGGAAATCGCTAGTTATGGCCGCGTATAAAATTTCAGCTTGATATTGTAATTGGAACTCAAAAAGTTTTCAACGGACGGTCCCGGTGGATATCCCTGTATAGTTGGGACCCCTTCGTGTGATAGTTCTTCAATTTTTATGCTCAGGTTTAAGTTGTGCAGATCTTCTCGGGGAATTGCTATGTAGTAATACTGAGAAACCTGGAATATTTGACTTCCGTATCAGTGATTGAGGTTCCGGAGAATTTTTCACAGAAACATATATGCTACGCTAAACAGGATTGAGATCCAGATTTGAGTAGGTTAGTCTGAAGCGGTGATGCTATGTTCTTCCAGTAAAATCGTCGGGACTATCGCTGAGGCTAGACAGGCACTATTTTTGTATGGTAAAACGAACTCTAGAGTGTTCCTTAAATAGTTTTATGTTAATTAGAATCCATTCAGCGAAACAGATTCGTACCCACACCTTGATTCAGGCTAGCACCTCCGGGGCTTTCAGTTGACTGAATTACCCTTTCCCAACCTTTTATGGGCGGTGTAATCAGAAATAGAGGCGTTATGGGCTTCGCAAAGACGATTAGTGCAGTCACAGTGTCATTCGTTTGAGCTTTTAATTTCACATGTCGGTCCATACCAGTAGTTGTTATTCTTGACGTACGTATATTACTTTCGTATACTTTTAGTCCCACGATAACGAATCCACAGGAACGAAATAACACTCTGTCTGGTTTCCATTGAGACATCAACTTTAAACTTTTCAGTTTAATGCATTTGGACAGCTCCTACCATTTCATTTTCATTCGAATGGCATCAAGGCATGTTCAGAATAGAACTGAACAGATACACTATGATTAATTTTCATCTTTGGATCAAATATTTATCGAAATTCATCTTACTGCAAAACAATTCTATATGGGCCTTTTTTAGAAGTTCAAACAAATAAATATTAAATATTCAAGTGCGTATAATGCGTTCCAACGAAACCGAACCACGCTGAATAACTCGACTGAATAGATTTTTCTGCAGAGTTGCTGAAACTGGTGGATTTTTTCTGGAGGAAATTTTCTGTAGGATATCTTGTTCTTCTCCTATCAACCCCCTCTGGCCGCTTCTATCCCAAATTTCTTAAGAGGAAAAAGAGATCCTGTGATATCATTTTGAAAAAGTGATTCCATTCTCTATACCACTACTTAAATAACTACTTTCTAAAATCAAATATGACGAACTGAAATCGAGAATTGTTGGGAAAAATTCCAGGTTTTCATGAATCCGTTCAATCTGCGTTTGACGAAAGCATTCGATCAAAATCGATTCGATTGAATAGGAAGAATTTTTGTTACTTATTTAACCTTTTACTCATTCACCCACTACCCCTATCGACTACCTACCCGAGAAATTTTTCTTTTGACAAAGCCTTTGTGTGATACCCCATCAGAAAGGTTATCTGATCCTTCAATATCAATTAGCTTTTCGAAATTCCATTAATTGAAACGGAGCAGTGATTGAACTTTTATGATTCTTATAAAACTCTATTATGAAATGCAACATACCATTGAGTTTTCAGTTTTTCAATCGTGGTGCATTCCTATCGCAAATTTTGGAAGTTGCCACGAGTTACTAATGCATCCAAATATTTGCCTAATATATTGCATCATTTGTGATGTTACCTGCTGACATGCAATCCTTTGTTGTTGTTCTCCCAACGATTTGGATGACGTAACATAGACTTCAGACTTGAGATAGTCCCCACAAGAATAAACAAAGACATCTAGCTGACGATTCCTATCCACGGTTCTAAAATCTATTGTCCAGATAGACACTCGTAGCGGCAGCCTAATGGGACGGTGCTCCATCATCTTGTTACATAACATATTCAGATGAATTTGGAGCTCTTTCGATGATAACTGAGAGGATCAATCAAATTCACACACATGTTTGAAGAGTATAAATAAGGGTAATGCAATATGGTCACCGAAAATTTTGGACCAAATCTGAAGTGTGTGAGGTCTTTGAGTGCAATTATCCCTCTCTGAATGGAAATGAGTGTCTCTACAGCCTATAGAGTTATGGATGTGCAACTAGCCAATCAAAATAAAACTCGATTCTTCAAAAAAACACACACTTTGAAGCACATTCGGGTATTCATTGACTCGCTCACGGAAATGTTCGCAGAAATCTAGGACGATCGAAATCACCTTCATTTAGCTTCGTATGTGCTACGTGCACATATAACCACCTTCACATATAGCCACTGAAGTTACATTGGGGCAAGACCCACAGGTCATTTGACATGCCCATATAGAATTTCTAGCCGTGTGTGACACATGTTTTCCTGGTGTGAATTTCACGTGAGCTTACTATCCAAGGTAATACCCGAATATTTTGCTTCCTCCACAACTGAAATAAACACTCCACTCAGGATCGGGGAAGAAACAAATATGCTCCTTTTCCTGATGAATGGTACCATACAGGTTTTGTGGAGGTTTATGTTAAGTTTCTCACTCTCACATTACTCCTGCATAGCCTCCTCAAGTTTGTCGGAGACATCGTCATTTCCGACAGCCAGAATTACTATGTCATGGGCGTACGCATGTACGCAAACATTCAGTGCGCCAATTATTGCCAGAAGATCATCAATCACACCGACCTCAACAGAGGTAATAATACTCCTGCCTCTGGCAGCAAAAATACTGACCACTTTCCGTATCAGGAAAGTGCTGATCACTCTGGCATTTAGCTGTCTCCTTGCAGTCTAGAGACTGATTGATCCTCTCGACTAGGTTGTTAAGTGCCAGATTAGTTGATTAACCTTTTTGAAAGGAGTATTGATATTCACTCAGAGGCTTCATCAATAACACATCGGTCCTGATGAATCCATCTAACACCTTCTCCAAGGTTTTCAGAACAGAAGACATGAGACTTATCGGTCTGAACGACTTATGCTGTTAGTTCTATTTACCCACCTTAGAGATGTATACATCTCTACCCTAATCTTCTGCCAGCTAGTCGGGATAACATTCCAAACTTGACTCGACCGGAAGTGCCTAATGAGCTATGCAAGGAGCTTTTATGGCCTAAATGAAGGAATCGCCCACTCAATTGCTCCGGGTTTGAGAATCGTTCTCACGAACTTCCAATCGTCCGTTTTTGGATTTTTATCAAGACCTTTCAGGGCCACGACGTCACAGCTATCACTGATATCAAGGAAAATCTAACTTTAACGAAATAACGTTTATGGATTTACCTCGGGGTAGTGAGTATAATTATTTAGCGTTCCTAATTTGTTATTTACTAACTACTATAAGAGTAAGACAAGGAAGATGTACTGATTATGACTTTTTTTTTCATATTTACGATGTGGGTAATGTATTTCTATCTAACCTAAAATCAACTTCGTCGACCAAAATGCTTCATAAATGTGTTTTTTCGAACGAAAAATTATTTTAGTTACTAAATCTGCATCAGAACTTAATACGCATTATTTTCCAACCACAAATGCGACTAGGATCTACTTAGTCTATACCAGGGGTGCTCAAACTTGAACTGCTGGCGATCTACCTCCATATTCTTACACTCCTTACTATCGACTCTTTGGAGCTGCAAGTATGTGTGATGCAGGGTTGTCGTACATACACAATACACCCTACCTACCTTCCTAGGTAGGGTGTACCGTAGCATTTATAGATATTAGCTTTTTGCAGAATATACATTGTTTTGGTCAAGGTTTGGGTTAGGTTTAGTTAGATTCTTTTCTATAATATCAATAGAAAAACTCATAGTTATTCAAAATTGCGAGTTTATTGGTTGTTACAAAACAAAAGAAGACTTACATATGGTGTTAAACTTAACTAAGGAGTGACTTTGGATGTTGAAGCGTGGGCATGTCCTCAGCATACTTTTCATAAGATGGTACGTCACCGCAGAGTGCTAATCGCAAGCATGATGACATATGATCGTCAGTTGATTGCGATAGTTTGACTTAATTATCTTCATTTCAGAAAATGCAGACTCGCACAAGTAAGTTGACCCAAACATTGCAGTCACTTGAAGGGGATCTACCTTAGATTCGGATATTTATCTTCAGATATAAATCACCAGAAATTTGTTCAAGATGTTGTAGCTTTGAGAAGTATATCTGATATAATCTGCACCAACTCAACAGAACACATAAGTTCATATTAAACTGACTTGCTATTTCAGTAGATAATTCCACAATGTTTCTACATGAAAAAGGATAATTTCATAAATGATGCTATATTTGCCAATTTACTGCAATCATAAAAACGCATTTCGAATTGCCCCAAAATATTTGATTATTCAGCCTCATACTTATAATAATTCAACTGGGGAATCCTTGCTTTCAAAGACGGAAAATGTTTCAGATCCTTTCTTTCCAGTTGATATATCATAATTTGCAATTTACTTTTGGATGCGTTTACTGCGCTAATGATCTCGATAATAGTTTTTTCCTTTACCTTAAAGTTCCAAGTTAATGGTGTTCAAGTGCATTGTGATGTCAGTCAAAAATGCCACATCAGTCAGCCATTTTTCGTTTCTCAACATGTGAGTGTCATCACCTTCTTTCGTCTAGAAAAGCTGTTATTTCGGGCAATAATTCTTGAAACCTTTCTAGGAATTTTCGGTGACTCAACCACCTGACGTCCATGTGAAGAACTAAATCAGTGTGTTCAGCTTACTCCCTATCTTCCAACTGCAACTTTAAGAGCCGCCGTTGCAAGCTACGTGCACGGATGAAATTCTTAATTTTTGTTGCAATGCCCATAACTTGAACACAAAACTTGTTGCTTTATAATGCAATTTAATGAAAAACATGAAGGGAAATCTTCATTAGTTCCACACAATGCCACAAAACCGTTTTTGTTTCCAATCATTGCTGGTACTCCATCGGTTGTAATGCAGTCTAATTTATTGATTGGTAGCTTATAGTTTTTTACAAAATTGAAGAAAACGTCATATATATCTTTGCCATAGGTCTTCCGCTTCAGAGGAATCATTGTCAAGAATTCTTCCCTAGCCAACATGTCATTGAATACCATCTGAATAAAAATCCACAGCTGGGCAGTGTCTGTCATATCGGTGGATTCGTCGAAATGTAAAGAAAAGTATGTACATTTCATGATATCATGTTTTAGTTTATCTGCCATGTCCTGGCTCATGATTTCAATACGCCTTGTGACCGTCGGACGAGATAACTGAAGTTCTCTAATAGCGGACATGATTTCTGTTTTATTTTTAAAATCTCCAAATAAAGTCTCACCTGCTTCAATAAATGCTTCCTTCACAATCGATCCATCTTCGAATGGTTTCTTGTGTTTCGCCAATATATGAGATATTTTAAATGACGCCATCGTAGCAGCTTTTGATTGTTTGGTTGGTCTTGTGAACATGGTTTGTCCTTTTCACATGCAAGATATCCAATCACGTACTTTTCGTTTTCTTCATTCACTCTGTGGCGGAAAATCCTTTTCATAGTTTTTATGAACCGTTTTATGATGCCTATCTATGTTAACACGCTTAGGTATTGCAACTGACGCCGAGAAATAAGACAAATGCACTCATCCTTCAACATACAAAAGAAAAATTCCTTCTCCCAATCGGTATTAAAATGATACGTTTTAGATTTCTTCGCTGCACTCATTTTGTATTATTTAATAATAAACTTTGTATCGACGTAGTATTTTCTTCAAGTTACAATTCAGAGTGACTCCAATTCCTGCAGGCGCAACATTTATATCGGCGTGAACGAGAGTCTCGAATGTTCCTGTGAAACGCGCCGCCCTAAATTCCTAGAAATGCGGCAAGAATAAAAAAAGCGGCTTTTCTTTGATGAAGGCTGCTTTTGTCGCTAGCAGAGTATAATTTTATTACATAATAATTTTTTGTAGTTTAGTTACCTACTTATTAAAATTTTTTTTTTTCTCGAGATCTACTCAAAAAGCACTCGCGATAGACCGTTGTAGCACCCCTGGTCTAGATAATGAATATGTGAAATATGTTATTATTAATAATAACAAATACTAAGCTAAAATTTTTTGTTTTCTATTGGTTCCATGAATATATTTACTACAAAATTCAAAATAATTTTTTTTTAATTATGAACAATCGCGCTAGTCATGCTTTGCGCGGGCGCCTAAATCGTTCAAGCAGACCCTGCTTATTTTTGTGCTTCGAATACGTTCATGAAGATGTTGATAACGGCAACATCCCTGGCGCCCTAAGACATTAGTTTCCGATTGTAACGACGAAAAAGTAAGTAAAACTGTCCTTAAATCGAATCGTTGTCAGAGATGTTGCAGGAGACGTTGATATATCTATTGGTCTCAACTCATTACTTCTTTGTAATGTTTTGACAAAAAAGTACACGTTCGATTGCCCCTTCCGTAATCGACAGACATGTCCTACTATGATTTCTTTGTGTTTTCGAGACTGAGAACATTAAAGAAACAACATTTTTCCACAATCGATGAAATAAAAACTGAGGAGCCGAGGGAGATCGACGCTATACTGACAATTCCAGAAGTTCTTCCGAAATGATAAATAGCGCTGGCTCAAGTATATTATATTAGGTGATTTACTTTAAGCCCTCAACAGCAAAATATCGCATAATTGTAACCATTTTATGATTCGTTATAGCTTGGTAACATCTGGTAGAGCGATAACATTTATTATTCGTCGTAATAAAAAGTAATGAAGACGGCTCTTAATAACTGCAGATTTAAAAGGTTGTTAATAGACTTCAGTGGATTATTCCCTCTTCCATAAAGAACCTCATTATCATTATATTATCAAAATCGTAATTGTGCAGAAAATGAACCAGTTGCAGCAGGTGAAGACCGCTAACCATGAAAGATAACTCTGAAGACTTAAACTATAACTAATTATTTTTTCTTTTTGTTATTATAATTTCAATTTCCTTATGCTGGCGGATTACCGGAAAAATAATTCTTTCACATATCTAAACTTCTTCTGAATAAATTTGTATTTCGATTTCGTGCGACAATTTCTTGGGACAGTGTACTTCGGTAGTGTTAAACGATCAAGTGGCGAACTCGAAACGGTTTGTTACTTTACCTTTTCTTTCTTTTGTGATAAACAGGATGTTTTCTGGGTTTTGTCGAAATTTCAATAAGCTAAATCTTCCAAACTATTCATCCGAGTTCGTTTGAATTACGTATATAAACACCTCAAAAAAGTCTAGGGAACACTTCTGAATATCGATATATCGTATCAAGAACGATCAATATGGATGATTTTTTTTAAGAAATGAACACATGCATCAATTTCTCACCAAATAATGTAGAGTGCCGCAACAGATTTCAGTTTTTTTTTATAAAAAACTAAAAATCCAGCAGATGCGACGCTGCTTTATAATCACTTCATGTATTCATTGTTTGAAATCAGTTAGTTGGCACTTTGTTTCTGTTGTAAGCACAAATAAAAGATTCAAGTTTTGTGATTCGACCATGGAAAGACGACATTTGACTAGAGAAGAGATGTTACGAGCCGTTGGCATGCTCCAAGCTGGGAGCTCACAACCGGAAGTATCCAGGGTTCTGGGAAGTAGCCCATGGCACATAAACCGTTTATGGTCGCGTTTCAATGAAACAGGTAGCGTAGAAGAACGCCATACAGGTCGTTTCAGGATTACTCCAGTCACCCGATTTCTGGTTTTACAAGCCAGAAGAGATAGTACTACCACAGCATCTCAATTAGCTCAAGAGCTATCACGAGTTCATAATGTACAAATTTCCGACCAAACTGTGAGAAATCGATTGCACGAAGGTCAACTCCACTCCAGACGTCCTTTAAGAGTTCCACAACTGACCCATGGAAATCGCGCTGCTCGTTTAGCTTGGTGCCAAGAACACGTAAACTGGGATCAAGAGAGGTGGGCCACAGTTCTCTTCAGTGATGAATCTAGATTTAGTTATTATCCCTATTCGGGAAGAATTCGAATATGGAGGGAACCTGGAAAGCAAAACCGTCTCCAGCATGCTCGAGAAGTTGTTAGACAGGGAGGCGGATCAGTGATGTTTTGGGGAGGTATACGCCTTGGTGGAAGAACTGACCTCGTTTTCATACAGAACAACCTCACGGGAAATTCTTACGCAAATGAGATAGTTTTACCTCTAGTGGTACCGTATCTCCAAACAATGGGTCAAAATCCACTCTTCCAACAAGATAATGCCCCTCCTCATCGTGCAAGAGTTGTCTTGAACGTTCTTGAAGAGAATGATATCGATCTTCTACCGTGGCCATCCTGCTCCCCAGATCTGAATCCCATGGAGCATGTGTGGGACACCCTAAAAAGAAATCTCCTGCGTCAAAACGTCTTCCATCATGAACAGGAGCTTCGATTAGCAGTTCAGGGGCTTGGAATAACTTAGGCCAAAATGTAATAGACAATTTAATATTGAGCATGCGGCGACGATGTCAAAGTGTCATTAATAACAGAGGTGGACCTTCTGGGTACTGAAAAATATAAGTGCTTCCATATCGTTTCGAAAATATCAGTTCAGGATTTTTTTGTGTTTTACCAAATTTCGTCATTTTCAAATTTAATTTTTCACTTATAATAAGTGCTTTGGAGACGTCAAATGAGATTTTGTTTTCTTGAGAATACTTTACATACAATACATCCTAACAAAACCGAAAGATTTCTATAAATTCGAATCATCAAATTCATATTTTAAAGATATTGGAAGTGTTCCTTAGACTTTTTGAGGTGTTTATTATTATTATAGATTGAGATTAATTCTTTTGTTTCAAAAGAATCAAAGGGGCGTATTGAATAAAGTTAACTTTTTTCGGATATCATTCATACTTTCACCTCGTATATCGATATTCAAATCTTAGTTCTCTTTCAGAACTACTACTTCTTAGCTAGTCCATGAACTCACCCGATAACATTAACACAATTTCGGGAAGCCCAGAATTAGAAATTGTGCTCACCATTAACCCTTAAAAGATCTTCTACATGAAAATGTTATATCAATACTCCCTTCTTAATTTATTTATAGAGGAAAGCAAAACGATGCTAATTAATGAAAATCACGTTTTTGAACTTTGAAATGAAACGGCGTTGTTTAAACTGATTGCAAAATTTAGTCTTATTGGAAAAATATGTTTTTTCAAAACGAATTCAATCTCTCTCCTACCACTTTGAAAAAATAAAGATAAATGATGCCACTGCCATAGTTCTCACTGATTGTTTATGTAATGTAATGCCACCTTTTCTATCTCTTATGAATTTTTAGAATCCGATCGATAACTAACGGCCAACTGTATCATTTATGAAGAAGTCACAACAAAACATTGAAACATTTGCAAATTGAAAAAGCCTAGAGCACGAAGAAGAAAATTCTAAATGAGAACACATTGTAGGTATTTAAAAAATCTATGGATTCATTTCGTTGATGTCGATCCGTTCATAACTTTTCGAGATATATCGGAAAAACCGTCATTTATCGACTATTTTTTCTATTAAATTCGGAGGTACATCCGTTCTTTGAAAGAAGAACCTTCCCGAATACATTGATAATTATTTATCTTACTAGCTGAAATGTTTATCCACATTCCGAATTCGTTTTTCAAGCACATTGTCATTCCTTGAACATTTTCCATTCAAATTAAATCTGGGCCAGCTTCTTGCTCTGTATGGAATTTAGTAGAATTTGTACTCATATTCCTTCTCGAAGTTGGTACTATTCCGTTGGGGAGATAACGATTTCATTGATTTTAACTATCCAAAAATGACTAGAACTAAATTTTTACTGTTTTCTAATTATCATCTGTTTGTTCTATTCTCAAAATAATCCGGAGTGTGATATTTACGCACTACTGTTAGTATTCCTTAATTAAAACTGAATCCTTATATTTTCGATAAAAAATATTCAGTTCGTTTCACTGAATTCTAGCATTATTAATGGAATGTCAAAATGAAGCGTGCGAGCGCGGCGCGCGCGTAGTGAGGAAAGAGGGTACACTAGTGCAGACAACGGCTAAATTAGATGTATTCAACTCCTCGGCCACAAATTTTTCAATTCCAATTCTATGAAAGCTGCATGAACTAAACAGGAATCTAATAATTGCATTTTTGTACCTAAAACTTTTTGATTTAGCATTTTCTACGCCGAACTTCAGTTTTTTTATTTCTCCAAACATATCAATTCTTTATAATATAATAATAATTATTTATTGTTTATAGCTGGTGCTAACAACATACACATTTAGTACTGATGTGAAATATCTACGCACATCAATACTTACATAAACACAACAATATTTAAAAATATATCCCATAAATCATATGAACAAACTATGCCCGAATGGAATTTTTTTGCAAAACTTAGTACAGTTCTTTCTAAATATTTCAGCGGTTTAAATCCTTTAACAAAATCTGGCAACTTATTATATTCAATGAATCCATTATGAAAGAGGCTATTTTGACCGAAATTTGTAGTTACTCGATCAATATATAGATTATTTCTCTCTCGAACGTGTCCCATAATCATGAACCTCATGCTCGAATGTTATATGTTCATATAGGTGTTGCGGGTACAGCCCATTCACAATCTTGAAGATAACAGTCATGGTGTTAAGATACACAATCTGCCACGCACTAAGAAGTCCCGTGGTTTCGAGCATACAACTAGTTCTAATATAACAGCATCATTTCAAATTAGTATTAAAATTATTCAATTCCGTTTTATTCAACAGAAAAGTATGCTGGAACAATAATTGAAATGAGGCAAAATTATAGTCTTATAGATTAATTTTTTCGACCATGCAGATAGGCATTTTCCAATTCTATTGACCAGATAAATTTTTTCGATATTTTAGCTGCTACATATGTAGCATGACCTGAAAAGTTCAAATTTTCATTTATAACTACTCCTAAATATTTACATTCTTTAATTTGCTCTATTCGTTCTCTTTCAATATAAATTCCTGTGTGGTTATCTGTGTTAATTGAACTATGCCTATTTTTGATAAGCATAAATTTCGTTTTCTCAATATTATTAGTCATGCTGTTACAATCCAACCACTCACCAATCACTGAAAGTTCGCTATTTAAAACATCAGCGATCCTTGTGAATCATCTTCAACACATATTCCCATTCCCCAAGGCACTTTCCCACTCAAGAAGAACTGACTGCAACGCACTCTCACAAGAATTATTTTTCTAAATCCAGACCGATATTTGATGAGTAGTTTGTTTTTCTGGATTTGAATCAACTATCTGTTCGTTCACTACCATTTCCAAAAACCTCTCGACAACGGGCACCATATTGATAGGTCTTAATTCTTCCCAATCGTTGATAATTTTCCGGTTTCCAAGCTGCTGTTTATAAGCTCTAAAAATCTGTTTCCTATGACATCGAATGCTAATTTCAGTATTTGGGTATTTATACCATGTACACTGCTTTTTTTATTTTTCATTTTCCCAATTATAGTTTCGAGATCAGCAAAACTTATCAACCTAAACTCCTCCAGTTTGCATTAAACTTGCGGGATCATCTCCAATATTTTCTCAATTTTATCTGGAGTAGTCGTAGGAACAATATCATTTATACTATCTATGAAATATTTACTCATTAGCTATTGCAATATCCTCCCTAACCAGGATTCCATTGAAAACAATTTCCTGTTTTTGTGTATCTTTGTGACGACCGACTAATTCTTGTATGGTTTTCCGCATTTCTATAGAATTTCCAGTGTTTTATCGATTTTTTTCATGTAGTAATTCTCTTTTCGAACCCTGATCAGTTTCAACACTTTGTTCCCTTGGCATTTAATTGTGTTCCAGTCCTCCATGGATCTTGTTGCTATAGCTTTTCGATACATCCCTCAGACGCCTACTCTCCTCGATTTCCTTAGTCCACCACTTAGTATTATACGTGTCTTTAAAGAAGCATGCTTGTTCAATACTTCCAGTATAGATTTTTCTACGTTTTCTGCCATTATATTTGTATCTGTGGTGTCTCCATCCCATGCTGTATCTATTAGGTCCAACTGAAAACTAAGCTCATCGAAATTTTTAAAGTCCCTATAGGTTTTCCTAACATAATTCCATTCTGATCAGCATAAGCTTCTGAAATGTAGACCTGCTCCACCAAAAACTCGTATTCACTAGAGCTAGGAGAGTGGTAGATGTTGATGATATTAATCTTTCTATTCTTGAGCTTTAGTTGTATTCCAGTAATCCAGATGCAATCTTTTATGTAAATGAGTGTACCACCTGTATGTCTACTCAATGAGTTTGCAGCAACCTTTGAATATCCATCCATACTTTGTTCTGATTCCTGAATATCGTCTGTAAAACATCTCGGACAAACATACAATCGCAGGTTTCCATCTATTAACCAAGTCTAACTGAGTTTTATGATGTGAAAGGCTTTCTATGTTAAGGTATACGAGCATATCCTGTGATTGCTATTGGTTTCTCGAGAAAACCTCAGGATAGTCAATCTTTTGTCTGAGTTCATTATATACTCTTTTATACACAGGGCAATTTCTGTTGAATGCTGTATGATGAAAGTCCACATTTGGAACCTTCAAAATCTTGGATGAATACTCACAATTAGTACACATTATTACTGTGCATTTAGGGCATACTGATTTATTACTATGGCAGAATTCCGCAAAATGTCCAAACCTATAATACTTGTAGCACTGAATGACCCTTATATCGTTTTTGAAGACATACGATCTCCAGCCAATAGACAAGGAGTTTTCATTCGCATTCGAATCTGCATTTTATATTGTGCTATATGTATCGGGATCTATCTCCAGAATAACATCCATCTTACCTTTCTCATTCTCATAAAGGGTTACAATTCATGTTATTCGTTGGTCTGAGGAAGTGCTAGGCTATTCTGTAATATAATATTGTTGATTAGTTTCTCCTAATTCGTCGTCATCTCTTTTTTCAATCCTATAATCTTGATTCTTGAATTTTTCTTCTACAGTATTTCAACTTCATATTCATTTCCTAGTTTTTCCTGTATATCCTCTGAAATATTCTTCATATCTTGTTTGTTTTTACAGCTCATAGCTGTTTCTCCATTCTGTATGTCTCCTCACCTCAAAAAGTCTAGGCAACACTTACCAATATCTTTAAAATATGAATTTGATGATTCGAATTTATAGAAATCTTTCGGTTTTGTTAGGATGTATTGTATATAATGTATTCTCAAGAAAATAAAATAATATTTGACTTCTCCAAAGCACCTATTATAAAAAAAATTGAAATTTGAAAATGACGAAATTTGGTAAAAAACAAAAAAAATCCTGAACTAATATTTTCGAAACGATATGGAAGCACTTATATTTTTCAGTACCCAGAAGGTCCACCTCTGTTATTAATGACACTTTGGCATCGTCGCGGCATGCTCAATATTGAATTGTCTATTACATTGTGGCTTAAGTCATTCCAAGCCCTCTGAACTACTAATCGAAGCTCCTGTTCATGATGGAAGACGTTTTGACTGGGGAGCAGGATGGCCACGGTAGAAGATCAATATCATTCTCTTCAAGAACGTTCAAGACAACTCTTGCACGATGAGGAGGGGCATTATCTTGTTGGAAGAGTGGATTTTGACCCATTGTTTGGAGATACGGTACCACTACAGGTAAAAGTATCTCATTTGCGTAAGAATTTCCGGTGAGGTTGTTCTGTATGAAAACGAGGTCAGTTCTTCCACCAAGGCGTATACCTCCCCAAAACATCACTGATCCGCCTCCCTGTCTAACAACTTCTCGAGCATGCTGGAGACGGTTTTGCTTTCCAGGTTCCCTCCATATTCGAATTCTTCCCGAATCGGGATAATAACTAAATTTAGATTCATCACTGACGATAACTGTGGCCCACCAAGCTAAACGAGCAGTGCGATTTTCATGGGTCCGTTGTGGAACTTTTAAAGGACGTCTGGAGTGGAGTTGACCTTCGTGCAGTCGATTTCTCACAGTTTGGTCGGAAATTTGTACATTATGAACTCGTGATAGCTCTTGAGCTAATTCAGATGCTGTGGTAGTACGATCTCTTCTGGCTTGTAAACCAAAAATCAGTCTTGGGCGACTGTAATAATCCTGAAACGACCTGTATGGCGTTCTTTTACGCTACCTGTTTCATTGAAACGCGACCATAAATGGTTTATGACACTTGGGCTACTTCCGAGAACTCTGGATACTTCCTGTTGTGAGCTCCCAGTTTGGAGCATGCCAACGGCTCGTAACATCTTCTCTCTAGTCAAATGTCGTCTTTCCATGGTCGAATCACAAAACTTGAATCTTTTATTTGTGCTAACAACAGAAACAAAGTGCCAACTAACTGATTTCAAACACAGAATACATAAAATGATTATAAAGCAGCGTCGCACCTGCTGCATTTTTAGTTTTTATAAAAAAAACTGTTGCGACACTCTACATAATTTGGTGAGAAATTGATGCAGGTGATCATTTCTTAAAAAAAATCAGCCATATTGATCGTTGTGGATACGATATATCGATATTCAGAAGTGTTCTCTAGACTTCTTTGAGGTGCTTATTTAATTCTTGATACACCAACGCCAAGTGCACTCGGATTTATATTTTCTTCAATTTTCGATTTTTTTACGACACTTTCTTGTCCACTTTTTGGTTTTACAACTAGAACCTCTCTTGGTAACGATCCCTTGAGTACCTCACTAAATTTTGGAGTCTTATCTCTTCTGGTAATAACTTTTTCTTCAGATCTTTTCTTCACTCTTGAGCAATGAGATTATTTCACCTTTACAATGGTCTCATCCTTACTAGTTATAATTCTTTCTTTATTTCCTGCGATTTCTTCTTTGGATTTTATGATTTCATGCAGCAGCATATATGATTCACCCTTCAGACATACTTGGCAGAAGAATTTCATTACCCTCGACCCAAGCTCCTTTGTAAATCCTTAAAATAATTCCTTTATGAAAAGAGTATTCGGCAATAGACTGTTTTAGTTTGAATTATAAATGACTTGCAGATCTAAAGCAAAACCTCAGATTTCCCCCAAAAGTAAGGAGAAGGAAAATAAACGAAAATTCTCTTAATTCTACATTTTCCCTTTTTTCCTTAAGTTTTCATCATTAGAAACCAAGTCCTTGGGCGTCGTTTTAATTCTTCTTCAAACAAAAGAGGTACGCAGCTAGTGTATATTTGAACAAAAGTTCAATTAAATTTTTTCACGTCTGCAGCATACTCCGTAGACTATCGAGAAGTCTCCCGTCGATTTTTGTTAGTTCAGTTGTCAAGTCATTAATTGTTGGAATTTCTTAACATTGAAAACTGTCTGACCCGAAGACTAATTACCAGCATTCTTATCGAGAAAAATTCGTGAACAGACGAAGTTTATTCAATTCTTGGAGAACAATGAATGGGGGAATGAAATATAATATTATCCTATTTGTTCCAAAAAATCAATGTCAAGTGAAGGAAAATGAACAATTCATGTAATTTGCAGCTGTTATTTATTTCTGAATAAAATTAGTACGAAATTACGTTCCAAAGGGGCGTAAAATTTAATTTTAATTTTAATTCTGTTTCAGATGATAAAAGAAATGGACGTAAAATCTGTTTCAGCGCAGTACATGTATCTAAGAAATTTTTGGGAATCTTGAAGAAATCAATAAAATTGACACTCATTTTACAGACCAGTACAAATTCAGTTGTAAATTCAACCATGAAAATTAACAAAATAGTTGTAAGGCATAATGTAATAAATGACATTACATTCGCTTTGAAAATCTGATATTTAGGGAAAAAGCGTAGGTGGCAATAAACAGAATTCGATGTATATATGGGGAATATTGTTTTTTTTTTCGAATACTCATTTTATTTTTTTCAATTCAAACATACGTATTTATGTATTTATTTGTTTGCAAAGAACTGAAAGACTACGTTCTCAATTATCCTCTTATTTTGTCAAACTTTGAAGTGATTGAAAATACGTTCGGAGGAAAACAAACTATAATGGGTGATTCACCTGTTGGGCGGTGCTTTATAGCTCGTACACTCTTGAAAATTTCATTTTTGTTCGAACAGTATTGTATTTAGAAAGTAAAAATCTTCTCCAGCAATTTATTTTGAAGTAAACAGGGTGTCCCAATTTTCTATAAAAAAATCTTGGGAGGTTTTTGCAGATTGGAAGACCACTTTTTTGTTGAAGATTCAAGATCGTCCTAAACTCTGCTATAATGTCTTTGAATAATAAGTTTTTTGGTTTCGTCACAATATTTTTTTTTCCGTAAAAATTCATGAAAATAGGCTCTCACATCATCGCATGCTCCTTCGGCCAGAGAGGATGAATACTTTTTCCTTTCGTTTTCTTATTGCCCAAGGATAGCTTTATTGAGGAATTGAAATAGATTATCCTCATTTTATACAGGAGTGACTCAAAAAATTATTGAATATTGTAATTTTAAAAATATCATATCTTGATTTTTTCAAATGGAACATCCTGTATTTTATTATTCATATCAACGCATAAAATATTGTGCCATATTTTTGCAGAAATAACCTTATCCTTATCTTATACCATTTTCGAAATAAAAAAATTAACTAAAATAATAAAATCAGAGGTTGCGGAAGAAGAGTTTATTACTACATATCATTACACTTGATCAGAGAAATGGAGATATTTTAAGGTAGTCGAGTATGAAATACGTAATGGATTGGTTTTTGGTGAGATGATCTACAAGGTGTTAAACTATTTCAATAAGTGTTCGAAATGTTGCCCATTTCTTTGTAGACACAACTCAATCCTCCTGAGGAAGACCGTTGACTCGACAATATTTGCGGATTAACTGACTGAAAGGCGTCGATTATTCTCTGTCTCATATCCAACTGTGTTGTAAAAGGAATCTGGTAAATGATGCCCTTAATATAACCCCACAAAAAAAAATCTAGACCTGTAAGGTCCGGAGACCTAGCTGGCCATCTAACAGGACCCTCACGTCCTATCCATTTGTTTGGAAATACATGATTCAAATGCTCCCTAAACTGATGTGAGTAATGTGCCGGTGCTCCATCCTGTTGAAACCACAAATCTTGTCTTATATGCTCTGGTACATCGGCAAGTAACATTGGAAGATGATTTTGCAGAAAATCTAAGTCATTTCACTATTGAGGTCGAAAAAGTGCAGCTCAATTAGATATCCATCTATTATAGCGGCCCATACATTCAAGGACCAACGATGCTGGTGAGCTATTTGTCTCATGAGATGTAGATTTTCTCTGACGTAATATTGAAAGTTGTGCCTGTTAACAAGCCCATTCTTGTGGAAAGTTACCTCGTCGGCGAAAAGAACTCTGCTAAACATATTTGGATTTTCCGCTACTTTGTCACTTGCCCAATTGTAAAAATTGATTCGATTTTCATCGTTCATTCATTCATTGTTCAGTTCCTGGTGCAGCTGTACATGATATGCATGAAATGTATTCACTTTCAGGATTGTCTGGACGGAAGTTTGAGTTATATCTGTTAACTGAGAAATCTCTCTTCGACTTTTATATGAGTCCTCTGTCACTGTCAACAAAACTGATAACTGATTGTCTTTAGCTGTAGCAGTTTTTGGTTTTCCATGTTTTTTGTAAGCGATATTACCCGTTTCGATAAATCTAATTAGAAATTTTTCAGAGCATCTTGCATCAGGATGCCTCTTATCAGGAAACCTTTGCGCATAAACTCCGTTCGGCAACAAAGAATTTCTATCACATCCACCCAGAATAAAAATCATATCAACCATTTCTTCTTTGGAGAACTTCATGGTGGTCAATTGAGAAAATTGGGTTCAAACCTCACTTTAACAAAATTTATTAACGAAACACTGATAAGTTCATCATGTAAAATGCAGAATATGATGTCCGGACACCTAACAGAAGGCACAAATAACGTTAGAGAATGATCTTGTTTATGTTTCATTTTTACTACTTAAATCATTACAGAAAAGAAAAACTTCTGTGCGAATAATGTTGCAGGTTGATGAGTTTGATACGGTTTGTAGAATTTTCATCAAAAGTTTTATTTTACAAATAATTGAATATTTCGAAAATGATCGAAGATAAAGATAAGGTTACTTCTGCAAAAATATAGCACAATATTTTATGCGTTGACATGAATAATAAAATACAGGATGTTCCATTTGAGAAAATCAAGATATGATATTTTAAATTACAATATACAATAATTTATTTGAGTCACTCCTGTATAAAATGAGAATAATCTATTTCAATTCATCAATAAAGCTATCCTTGGACAATAAGAGAACGAAAGAAAGAAAGTATTCATCCTCTCTTTCCGAAGGAATATGCGATGATGTGAGAGCCTATTTTCATAAATTTTTACGGAAAAAAAATATTGTGACTACTCACCAAAAAAACTTATTACTTAAAGACATTATAGCAGAGTTTAGGCCGCTCCTGAATCTTGAACAAAAAAGTGGTCTTACAATCTGAAAAACCACCCAAGATTTTTTTTATGGAAAATTGGGACTTCCTGTTTACTGCAAAATAAATTGCTGAAGTAGATTCTCACTTTCTAACAACAATACCGATCGAACAAAAATGAGTGTACAGAGCACCGCGCCACTGGTGAATCACCCAGTATAAAATTTAAAAACATCGATGACACACTGAGCATCACATACTCGCTACTAATGTGCAGCCTCAACATGAGTAGTAGGATGACAGCGCTCTGAAAAAACAGGAAAGCAGCAGAGAAACTTGCGCAGTAATATTTGGAAGTAATACTAAATGGGTTTCAAAGTTTCAACCCAACTGAGAAAGTAACAGGTTACAGGCTGACCATAATTTACAGTTTTCTCAACTCCCCACACTCGCAATTTGGATTCTCTATAAAAATCAAAACTAGGAGCCAGTTCAAGAGTATCTTATATGAGAAACTTACTGAAAAAACAACTTCATTTCATTCGCTTTCTCAAAGAGCTAACGCATCAGAGGAAGTACGAAGAAAACCAAATCGGTTCCCATGATTTCAGTTTAGAAATTGAAAAAATTCGAGATAAGAGTGTTACATAACCTAACTTTTTTTTGAAGCCGATTAGGGTCGATCTTACGCATATAATTCATAATCATTTATTTATGCATTCACTCTTTAGTCCGTATTTCCATAAGTCTGAAATTAATAAGAAATATAAACTTTCAAATAAAACATTTCCATACTTAATGAATGAACAATTTACATGTAACAAACAACCAAAGACATACAATTAATACATTACAATGCACTCACATTACAATTTAAAAACTCCTGGGCACTTTGTTGATTTGGAATTTAACCAAATTGACTGTGATGTACTGTTGTGCCTTTTTTTGATTTAATTGATTTCGAAGGACCAGCGAGATTTTTGAATTTGTGAATATCACGAACCTTATTCGATGAAAGATTTCTAACTACTACTTTTTACAAGGACAGATGTTCTACTTATATTAACTTATGTACAATAAAACCGATTACTGAACCTAGAAATTCGTGAATGCAATAATACTTTCAGAAAGTATGTATAATTACAGGCTTAATATGAGCAGCGGGTTCGGGCTATACCCCTCAGGTAGTTCAAACCTGGTAACGAAGGGTAATAAATTGGTTTAAGAAATTCCCTACATTTATATTATATGGATGGTAAATCCAGAAATTTCTAGAAGTAAACTAAGCTGTATTCAACTAAACACACTTAAATATGCTCTTTGGTACAATTCTTTGCTTTGTAGGAACTTGAACTTACTTACAGAGTATTTTTGGACATTCAACTGAATTTTATTATATAATTTTATGAAAACAAGTCTACTCTGGGATCTTTTCAACCTAGGCAGGTACCAAATCATTGAACTATCTAGTATCATATGAATGTAATAGTACACATGTACCAAATAGGCTCGCGTGGTTTCTCACAAATACAAGACTCTTCATTACGAAGGCAAAGTCAATGTCTTAGGCGCGGTAAAGGTCATCCTGCAATTATCCTCATAACCCGAACCTGTCAAAATCCTAACTATTCTTCTCTGTATCCTAGAAGATGGATTATGTTACTACTATTGTTATTAAGCCTTTTTCTACGGCAATTCATAAAACCCCGCATGGCCTTTCCAGGATTTTCAGCTGGAGCAATTCTTATGTCATTAGCTAACTTTTCCTTTTAGATTGTTTTTTTTAACTTTTTATATTTTTTAAATTCACCTAGAATTGATGAGTGTTAAACTCCCGACATAGATCACCTATAAAACCCAGGCGCTCACTCATGCATCGCAGTTCATCGTTAAACCAACGAACCATATTTCTGTCCTCACAGTATGTACTTTCAGGGAACGGTTGCAACTACGCCTCCACCAGTATCTCATTAAAATCACAAAATTTGTTCTCTATGTCCAATGTCTCCCCATCAATAAAACCCGATGAGAGTGACTCCCTGCTATTAGAAAACAAATCAATTCCCCTCTGTTACCGGTCTAAAATCCTATTAATTAAACGCACTTTTTTAATTGTTCCCTCCACCTTAATGGTAAGCAAATCTTAAAATCTACACTTTCGTCAAGACCCGAAGCAGATTCAGAATTCACAAACACATTGTCCAAACAAACATTTTCTCTAGTAAAGTTTGTAACCGTATGTTATTCAAGCCATAACTTGATATATACATTTGAATCACTGGCAATAACAGTTGTTATCAATTCTCAGCAACGCGCATTGCATTTTTTCCATAAACATATCAGAAATACCAGAAGTTGACCAGTATATACTGGGTATATGTATATTCTGAGGTTTAACTAGAACAGAGCTTATCTCGATGCATTTTTACATATTTTCATCACTAAAACGATCTATCTGTTTCACAACTGTACTCTGCCTCACTAAGATCAGAAGACCACCTCCCCTAGTTTGATGATTGCAGTAGGAACCCCTAAATCTGTAGACAGATACCACTGGGTACTCGTAATTATATGGGGATAGTTATTTCCGACCAACTAAAAACCTTCTCTTCCATACACAGAAACTGCCTAAAACGAATTTTAGGTGAAGTTGTTCGGAATTTCTTTCTAGTTTTTTTTTTGAATTTGGAAGGCTTTTACTTGGTAAAATTCCATTATCAATAATAAAAAACAAGAACTGTGTTCTAAGGAATTTTACTTAATAATTGCGATTCGTAACGCGTTTCACTACACCGTAGCTTCTTCAGACGAATGATTATGCAGAAAATATAAATGAGAATATAACTATAAATGTTCTTGAGTAATTAAAAGCTTATTGGGTTGCTTCTTCTTAAGTGGTTATTTATGACAGGTATATCCAATTAAATTAAGGAATATATTGCTCCCCGAAAAGATTCAATAGAGGTGAAGGGCTCAAATCAACTTGTTCATTCAAACTCATTTCTTTCGATGTTAAGAATCTATTTCCCAACATTCCTCCGAAAGATACGTATTACTTAGTTGAAGAATTATTAGAAAAGAATCATGTCAATACTATCATTAAATCAGATATTCTTTCATTATTACAAATTTGTTTAGATCAAAATTATTTCCATTTCAATAACAAATATTATACTATTGAAGACGGCTTGATTATGGGCAATCCGTTAAGTCCTTTGTTAGCAGAAATATTCATGAATAACTTAGAGAAATTAATTCATAATCATCCACTCAGTAAATATTGTTTATACTGGTATCGCTATGTAGACGATATCATTATTTGCTTCACAGGAACAGATAGACAGAAAATTTTCGAAAATCATATAAATTCATTACATCCAAAAATTGCATTCACAACCGAAATAGAAAGCAATAATTCGATAAATTTCTTAGACTTAACAATTTTGAATGAAAATGGAAAACATGTTTTCGCAATTTACCATAAGCCGTCACATACAGATATTATAATACATAACTCGTCGTGTCATCCATATCAACATAAAATGTCAGCATTCAATAGTTTTATTCATAGATTGATTAACATCCCGTTATCACAAGAAAATTTCAACAAAGAACTAAATTTGATTAAACAAATAGCCAAAAATAATGGTTACAATCCCAAACTAATAAATAATATTTTAAATAAAAACAAAGTAGAATCGCATTGAATGAAGTTTACCCTGTCGATAAATTGAAACAAAAATTCAACACCTTAACCTACGTTGGCATTACAGTGAGAAACTGAAATCATTCTAAGTAGCAATAATTTCAGCATAGCTTTCAAACTAATAATAATTTAGGCAAATATATAAAAACTAATAAAACCAAACCAGGTGAAAACAATAAATCAGGTGTTTATCGATTGAATTGCAATGACTGTGATAATTTCTACATTGGTAGAACACATAGAAATTTTGATATTAGAATATCGGAACATAAACGCAGTTTTTCAAATAAAAAATCAGATTCAAATTACGCGAATCATCTCTTAGAAAATAATCATTCTTTCGACCCACAGTTTGAAATTTTGCATACAGATAATAAATATTGGAAGGTAGATCTTTGGGAAACTTTAGATATCAATAAATACAAACACTCAGGTAGACTCATCAATGAACAAGTCGATTTAAGCCCTTCACCTCTATTGAATCTTTTCGGGGAGCAATCTATTCCTTAATTTTATTGGATATACCTGTCATAAATAACCACTTAAGAAGAAGCAACCCGATAAGCTTTTAATTACTCAAGAACATTTATAGTTATATTCTCATTTATATTTTTCTGTATATTCATTCGTCTGAAGAAGCTACGGTGTAGTGAAATACGTTACGAATCGCAATTATTAAGTAAAATTCCTTAAAACACAGTACTTGTTTTTTATTATTTTTAGTTTTTGTTTGTATCCGTCACAAACCTATCTTTCTACTTCTACCGATTAAGCCGCCCTCTTCTCCTTTTGCTTCAATTCCGTAATTTCCGAGAGTTTCATCTGTCCCCTTTTCCAAATTTGTTGCAAATTGCATATGGACCGTACTATTTCCCTACATGTTAGGTTTTTCAGAAAACTCAGAATACCTCAGACTATAGAAGTCGTTCTCACTTTTGCCAATTCTCTTCCTATGTTAAGAATGTACCGTGGCTGGTGAACATCTGGGTCAGCCATTATTTGGTGCATTTGTGTTTATGTTGTACCAGACTGTTACATTAGGGAGTAAATCGCAAGTTCGTTCGCTGTCTATCCGCTGACTTCTCCTTTTATTCTGCAACTTATTCAGTATTCACATCCTGACTTGCCTCTTTTCCCCAAGCTGGTAAACCACTCAATCATTGTATATCCTCCACTTTTCCAACGCAAGAAGGTCCAAAGGTGGTTAACCCGATATTATCTGCAATGATTTCTCTGATACCATTCTGTACGCGTAGCACACCTGGAGTAGGATGAGCCTCAGTTCTTTCTTGTGCCGTTCAACCGTCATTGCCTTTGTCCACAGTGGTGCGTAAATTCCCACACTATGAGCTTCGAAACACAGAAGTTGCATTGCTAGCCATGTTGGACACCTAGTGTTGACGAAGATGCTAGCAATGCTTGTTGCACAGGAAAAGACGTTGGGGACTTGCTGTTAACATACTAATAAATCCAATGGAAACATTATTCGAAAATAACACGAGCCCGACGACATTAAATAATATCAGAAAAATATATGGAAATACATTGGATATTTTTGCCGCCATCCTTGTATCCTTCTAACTATAAATGACAAACAATTCTCAATAAACTGAGAATCCCCCTTATTGAAAATCTCAATCGGGAGATAACTTTTCTGGAAGGGACATGTTCCTGGGGAAATTTTATTTTGGTTCAATAACCAACGAAGGGTGTCCTTTATGTTCTGCATGCTGAAAAGTAGACGACATCATTAATCAGCTATCACTACTGAAAATAAACCTCTATGATTTGTTGATATAAATCCAAGATTTATGTTCTATGTGTGCTGTATTTTAGCCACAATAACTTGTCAAAGTTGATAGGTTAGTAGAAAACGGAATTAAAATGAATGTTCACAATTTTCTAAGACAATTATCTCAACAAAAATGTTTCGGCGATATGGTTTCTGTATTCAGAATTGAATCACCACACCAATCAACAGTTTTCCATTGGTATGGAGAATCTGAACGCAAAAGGGCTAGCTTTACCAGCGATCCAAGAGCAGGTGCATCAAACAATGGTTACTCAACAAAATGTGGATGCTGATGTGAGATTATCCAGGAAGATTGGCATGCGACATATCGGGAGACTGAGGCATCATTGCGGATCGCAAAAACCTCAATACGAAAAATTTTGCTAAGTAGCGTGTAAAAAATTGTTTCACTTTGGATACCGTATCTGTTGACCAAAGAACAGAAAGCTCCAAGGGTGAATTAGTGTCAAAAAGTCTGGACCATTAGAACTTTGGAAAGTCAAAAAGCGTTTGTAACATTGTCAGTGGTGATGAATCTTAAATTCATACATAGGGCCAGAAAATAGTCGCCATTCTTCTATTTGGGTATTCCAAGGGAAATAAAATTAGACAAAAGTCATCCGTATCAGAAGTGTCTCCAAGACAAAGATCGCTAGGTCAGTTTCGAACACAAGTCATGTAGGATCAGAAACCACTTACTGCTGATAGGTACACAACCATTTATTTACCACAAGGCTTAGTAAGCTTCGAGAAACTATCTCCGAACGGCGAATCATCCTTCACCAGGACAATGCAAGTTCGCACACACCCCAGAAACAATTAACTAAAGAAAACATCGAATTGTTACATCGTCTTGCGTACAGTCCGTACCTAAGTCTCAACCATTTTTGGTATTTTTCCCAAATTCAAGAACGGACTGCATAGTCGAAGGTTTCAGTCTTCAGAAGAAGCTATTAATGACTTCCAGAGGCCATTTTGAATGTTGCAGCAAACGATTGGGATAACTGCTTCCAGAATTGGTTCGAACGAAAGCAGAAGTATATTAATCGTCCCAGAAAATACTACGAAAAACAAATGAAGTCTCTGAAAGCTCTCATTCCAGCTCAATATGTAAAACTTAAAACACATCTCTTGTATAAACAGTCGTTGGTTTCATTCCCAAAAAAGTCGTGCGGTTTACTTGGGACATTTCATAACTAACGTTTGAACTCTAGTAAGTCCATATTTTATTGAAAAATTTTCCGATATTATATTTCACACAGTTGAAAAGCCTCTTTTGACATGCCAAATCGTATCTTTTCTCGATATCGCAGATACTAAAATACATAGAAACTTCCAGATACATAGTCAGTTATGTCAGTCACTCTTTATATTTCAAAGGCCGGATTGAATTTGATTACGATACGTTCATTTTTATCAGATCTGTACCCATTCTTCTCGTTCGGACTCGAATTGGCATTATGATTGATGATATCCGAAGTGAGAACGGTGAGAAGGAATGGGTAAATTACATTTACTCCCCTACGGGGAGTATTTCCAGCAGTTTTTGACCTGTGGAAAATGGGGAATCTAATCGGATTTCGCTATGTGAGGTATTTTCGGAAATACCTACGGGCTTGTATTATATCCATTAAGATTCACATTATTCACAATACCTGTAAAAAGTCTATAATTGGAAGAATGTACTTGGTTTTCATTTTCGTCATGCTCCCAATGAAATGTTTCCATAATTACCTGCTTGATCATCAGAAGCAATAGTTGAATCTTTTGGAAAAATCACAGTCAAAAGAGTTTATACTCGGATTTAGGGAAGCTAAATCTTTGGTAGTACATCACATGTTACACCGTGAATGAATGATACATTAAAAATGATTCACGAAGTCGTTTACATAAAATATTCATTCAATTGCTCAAAAATATTTACTAGAATTTAACACTAGTGACCATTACTTACTGCAAATCTTTCTCAAATGATAATCGAAAGAAAATTTGATATACACTTATGCAATATATTTGTAATGCGTTTCGACTATACTGCGCCTTCATCAGACAAATACCAATGGATTTTGCTGTTCATCATCGGGCTCGTGGCATTTTCTCCAAGAAGAACCCAGTGGATTTATCAGTATGTTAGTAGTATCGCTCCCACCTTTTTTCGAGTTCGGCAAGCAGTACTGGTTTCTTCTTCAATACTATGGATTGCATGGCTGGTTTTGCAACTGCTGTGCTCATACTGTGTGACTTTAAGACCAACGTCAATGACGTTTGAACGGTACAATAAAGAACTGAGGATCATCCTACTCCGGATATACTGCGCATGCGCAACAGTGAGTAATATCGGGTATACCACCACTGGACCTTCTTGTAGAGGAAATGTGGAGGTTAGGTAACGGTTATACAGTAGTAGAGTCAGGAACCAGTCGGGAGTTAGGAGGTAAGAACAGGATGAGAATACTGAATAAGTAGCAGTATAGATGGAGAAGTCAGGGGGTCGACAGCAAATGAACTCACGAGCTCCCTAATATAACAGACTGGTGCAGTGTGAGCACAAATCTATTAATTACTGACTGACCCTGGTACTCACCGACAATGGTACATTCGAAACACATAGTATGAGCATTGTCAAAACTGAAAACGACTTATGTAAAGTCTGTGGTATTCGAAACACAGTCGAACATATGCTACTTGTTCTAAAGGTAGAAAATACATAGAAGAGAACTAACACGACTTTTCGAAAAAAACTATTTCGTAGGGAAATAATAATGTGAACGAGCAATTGGCAATAAATTCGGACGGAATTGAAGGAGGGGGCAGGACGGCTCAATCAGTAATCTCTCTTTTTCAAAAGAATATATAGTGTGAGCTCAAGAAATGTAACAGGCGAACCATACTATCTTGCGTATGATTCAAAAAACCTGAGGAAAAAACTCGTTTCCGTGTCGCTCTAGCAATAGCTTGTCTGTTTATGTTGTCCTAGTGTAGTGTGTACATAAAGAGTACCAGAGATTTTTCTGCTTAGCAGCTTCATTCTCTCATTCTCATCTTGCACTCCATGATTTCCAGGACTTCTTGACGAAGACAAGGGTGAAAGAAAGAGGGTTTGGGACAGAAATCTACCATATTTCCTCTTCGCGGAGATGTTCTACCGTCGCAGTGAGAGTCTCCTGAAGCATTCTCACTTCCACCTTGTTCTTGCTTGACAATTTTGAAGTATAATCGCAAAATCCCTTCAATATTCAAACTCAACGAAACAATTCCCTTTCTGTTTGACCGAGAGAGCCCCGATGGCCATTTTCGGTCTTCTAAGTGATGCCGACTATGATCTATAGATGTTCTAGAATCATTATGAACCCAATGATTTGGGTTGACATCTCCCATATATTATTTCTTCGTGGATCTTGTTTAATTTAAAGAAAAATTCACGAAAAATCTTTGACAGTCGTTTTAAAAATATGACAAATGTCATATCCTCAGAATGAAGATAGTATGTAACTACTTTCCTTTTAATTTTTTGAAATATCTAACCTGAATTCAAATGTATCCCAAATGTTCTTAAATTATGGAGATATGTGATAATCAATCAAATAATAACTTGCATTATTGTAAACATTTCATCATTAGGCGAACTCTTGGTAAATTCTATTTGAAAATCTTCAAGAATTGCAATATTTGAAATGGGCAAAACTGAGGAAGTCATCTCCGATTCTCATTAAAATTCTCAATAACGACTAATTGAACGGAAATATATTCAAGTCCTGATTGATGTTCCGTTATTTCATTCCTTCAAGAATCAGACTTCCGGAAAAGCAGTTTTTGTTGATCAAATATATATGCAAACATCCTTCGACGGTCCTTTGACGCCCTCGCAAACGATATCTCGATAACGTCAAGCCCTTTTTCACCCACTTGGTGCGCAAAGCTCTAACGAGAAAAGTTATGCTCGTCATTTGCTGGCATTCTGCCCGATTCACATGAAATCTCGTTAGCATTGGATTAGGAGTTTAACGACGTTTAGTGAGTTAAACTACCACCTCTTGCAACCAATTCTATCAAGATGTTTCGATTAACGGTTGTGCAATATTCAGATCTTTTGTTTGATTCCCCATCAAGTTGGGAACGAGTTAATTAGTTTCATACTCATTCGAAAAAAGCAATTCTAGCGTGAAAGTTACTTATCATAATGAAATTGAATGCTTTATATATCCTGGATGAAGTGAAAACTGAACATTCTCTGCTCTATGACTAATTTTTGTAACCTCCACATTATTTTCTGAATTCATTGTTTCAGCGTAATTATATATATATATATATATATATATATATATATATATATATATATATATATATATATATATATATATATATATATATATATATATATATATATATATATATATATATATATATATATATATATATATATATATATATATATATATATATATATATATATATATATATATATATATATATACAGTGTGTTCCAACGAAAATTTGACCCCCCCTCTAACTCCGAAATGAGTAACATTAGCGAAAAACACCAAGACACGTCGATTTTTGTTTCGAGGGGGAGCATTTTTCGAAATAATTCGAAACTTCTCAGATCAACCCCCTACCCCCAGCAACCCTAACTTTGAAATTCATCATAGGGAATAAGGGTCGAGTGGCACCTTACTGAAAAGGTCTGTCAATTCTCCACCTTGATTTGTCATTTTAGAATTTTAAATTAACATACAGGGTGTCCCAACCAAGGGTGAAGTTGAATTCTGGAAATCCCAAATACTAAATGAAATAGATTTATTTTGGCATAATGCAAGCGCAGGTTTATGCTCGGTCTAGAAAAACGACCTACACTTGTGAATTTGGAGTTGGTGCAATCAACCCCTATTTCCAGCATCCCCAACTCAAAAATCATTCGATCGATAATAGGTCAAGTGGCACCTCGTTGGAAAGGTACTGCAATTTTCTTCGAATTTGGTATTTTCGAAATTCAGAATCATCATACAGGGTGTCCTGAAGCAGGAACATTGAAAATCCAAATAACTTTTTGAAACTGGTTCATTTCGGTATACGAGAACATGTTTGATCCGAGAATAGGACTTTCTTGTGTGGTTATAGAATTTTTGCAATCAACCCCTTCCATTCAGCATCCCCAACTTGAAAATCATACAAATAATTCAAGTGGCATATCTTCAGAAAGGTTTTTGAATTCCAGAATGATTAAAGCATTTCATTCAGTTCGGCTCTCCATACAGGATGTCGCTTTCGAAAAATTCAATATCGTCATTTGAAATTATCAACTAAAATTAATTCGAAACTGTTAAAAGTATTGGGGTACGATGTGTTGAGCATCAATTACGAAGAAATAAAGCTGATTTCTGCATTGAAAATGTTCACATTTTTTCATTTCCATCTGGCGTGCAGTCATCTGTTATTTTTCATTTTGCAATGAAATATTATTATTATTCAGATCAGTTCCTCATTATTGTTGTTGTTCGTCAGTTGAAATTAATCTGAAAATGGTTTATTCCACTGAGGAAAGGGTCGAAATTGTATCGACGTATTTTCGAAATAACAGTTGTGCCAAAGAAACGGCAAGGATATTCGATAGGAACCATCCTGAAAGAGAAAGGGGAGTCAGTCACCAGTACGTTAAATATTTGGTTGACAAATTCCTAGCTACGGGTTCGGTGGCAAACAAAAAACATGAATCAGAAATGAGGCAACGGAAGTGGCAATAGTGGGTCATCTACAAATGGAGAATACTACTTCGATCAGAAAACTATCTCGTCTGACTGGTGTATCAGCTACAACTGTCCATAGAATCGTGAAACATCACAAATTTCACCCCTACAAGGTAAAATTAGTGCATGAAATAAACGAAGATGATCCAGATCGTCGTTTACAGTTTTGTGAAAATCTAAGTGAAAACCTAAACGCTAATCCAAATTTTCTGAATAACATCTGTTTTTCTGATGAAAGCACCTTTATGCTCAGTGGTGAAGTGAATAGACATAATTGTCGATATTGGGACACACAGAATCCTCATTGGTTTAGAGAGGCCCACACGCAAAGGCCTCAGAAGTTGAACGTTTGGGCAGGAATTTTGGCAATCATCTAGTTGGGCCTTTCTTTATTGAGGGTAATCTGAATGGAAATGGCTACCTACAGTTGTTAGAGGAACACATACATCCTAGATTGACAGAAATTTTACAGAACGATCCAACTCTTTCTGAGGACGAAATGCGTTTTCAACAAGACGGTGCTCCTCCGCATTATGATGCTCGGGTGCGCCAATATTTAGACGAAAATTTCCCAGGAAGGTGGATTGGTAGAAGAGGACCTGTTGAGTGGCCAGCCAGGTCACCAGATTTAAATCCCTAGATTTTTTTTGTGGGGCCATCTAAAATCTAAAGTTTATGCCACAAGACCAGAAAACCTGGAGGAGCTGCGGATGAGGATTATCACAGAATGCCGACTTTTGACTCCTGAAGTTTTCGCTAATGTGAGAAGAGAGTTCGAAAATCGTCTGTATAACTGTATGGAGGTGGGCGGAGGTCATTTTGAACAATTGTTGTAATAATCAAGTTAGTTTTTTGTTTTCAATTGAATACAAGTTCAATAAATCTCGTTTTCCTGTTTAGATGAGCATCCAATCAGTTTCTCCATCATCCCCTCATCCTGATCCTCACGCCAGAAAACCTCGATTGCCAAACTGAAACCAATGCCTCAGTGATTCAGAAAATAGAAAAATCTTTCTGGAACTTTGCCACTCAACCTGTAATCACTTGTATGATTTTTTGAGTTGGGGATGCTGAATGGAAGAGATTGATTGCAAAAATTCCATATTCACGCAAGAGAGTCTTATTCTCGAATCAAACATAAACATGTTCTCGTATTATACCGAAATGAACCAGTTTCAAAAGTTATTTGGGTTTTCAGTGTTCCTGCCCGGGACACCCTGTATGCTGATTCTGAATTTCGAAAATACCAAATTCGAAGAGAAAATTGAAATACCTTTCCAATGAGGTGCCACTTGACCTATTTTCGATCGAATGATTTTTGAGTTGGGGATGCTGGAAATAGGGGGTTGATTGCACCAACTCCAAATTCACAAGTGTAGGTCGTTTTTCTAGACCGAGCATAAACCTGCGCTTGCATTATGCCAAAATAAATCGATTTCATTTAGTATTTGGGATTTGCAGGAATTCAACTTTACCCTCGGTTGGGACACCCTGTATGTTAATTTAAAATTCTAAAAATGACAAATCAGAATGGAGAATTGACAGACCTTTACAGTAAGGTGCCACTCGACCCTTATTCCCTATGATGAATTTCGAAATTAGGGTTGCTGGGGTAGGGGTTGATCTGACAAGTTTCGAATTATTTCGAAAATGCTCCCCTCGAAACAAAAAATCGACGTGTCTTGGTGTTTTTCGCTAATGTTACTCATTTCGGAGTTATAGGGGGTCAAATTTTCGTTGGAACACACTGTATATATATATATATATATATATATATATATATATATATATATATATATATATAACGAATATTTATAGTCCTACGTAGAGAGGACACTCAGCTGATTTCAAAACACATTCTCTCATTCCAAATGTCTTCTACATTACTATAGATCAGGAGTGCACAAACGGTAGGTAACTAAACTACAAAAATTTATTATGTAATAAAAATAACACTCTGCTAGCGGCAAAAGGCTGCTTTATCAAAGGAAGGCGCAGTACTTGTCAAAGAAGAGCCGCGTTTTTTATTCTTGCCGCTTTTCTAGAAATTTCGGGCGGCGCGTTTGACGGAAACATTCGAGACTTTCGTTCACGCCGCTATAAATGTTGCACCAGCAGGAATTGGAGTCATTCTGAATTGTAACTTAAAATCAATACTACGTCGATACAAAGTTTATTAATAAATAGAACGAAATGAGTTCAGCCAAGAAATCTAAAACGTATCATTTTAATAAAGATTAGGAGGAGAGGCATTATAAAACGGTTCATAAAAACTACGAAAAGTTTTCCGCCACAGAGTGAATTAAGAGAACGAAAAGTACGTGATTTGATATCTTGTTTGAAAAAAGAACAAACCATGTTCACAAGACCAGACAAACAATCAAAAGCTGCTACGATCGCGACATTCAAGATATCTCATATATTGGCGTAACACAAGAAACCATTCGAAGATGGATCGGTTGTGAAGGAAGCATTTATTGATGCGTGTGAGAGTTTATTTGGAGATAAAACAGAAATCATGTCTGCTCTTAGAGAACTTCAGTTATCTCGTCCGACTGTCAGAAGTCTTATGGAAGTCATATATCAACAAGTTTTGTGTTTGAAAGTTTTAAACACGGAGAATTTCTGACAAATTTCTCTGAAGGGAAGATGGGCATTGCAACCAAAATAAATGTGAATTCCATCCGTGCACGTAAGTCATTCCATTGCAACGGCGGCTCTTTGAATTCCATCCGTGCACGTGCAGTTGCAGAAGAAGGTTGAACACACTCATTTAGTTCTTCACGCGGACGTCAGGTGGTTGAGTCACGGAAAATTCCTAGAAAGATTTCAAGAATTATTGCCCGAAATAACAGCTTTTCGAGACGAAAGATGTGATGACACTCAGATGTTGAAAAATGAAAAATGGCATTTTCGACTAACATGCACTTGAACACCACTAACTTGGAGCTTCAAGGTAAAGGAAAAAATATTATTGAGATGATTAACGCTGTAAACGCATTCGAAATTAAACTGCAACTGAAAAGAAAGGATCTGGAACATTTTTCATCTTTGAAAGCAAGGATTCCTCAGTTGAATTATTATACGTATGAGGCTGAATTATCAAATATTTTGGGACAATTCGAAATACGTTTGTATGATTGCAGTAAATTGGCAAATATAACTACTGAAAGAGCAAGTCAGTTTAATATGAACTCATGTTCTGTTGAAAACGAGTTGGTGAAGATTATATCAGATATACATCTCAAAGCTCTCTGATATAATCTGATACAAATTTCTAGTGTTTTATATCTGAAGATAAAGATCCGAATCTAAGGCAAATCGCCCAACTGAGGGCAATGTTTGGGTCAACTTACTTGTGCGAGTCTGCATTTTCTGAAATGAAGATAATTAAGTCAAAATATCGTAATCGACTAACTGAGAATCATACGTTATCATGCATGCGATTAGCACTCAGTGGTTCATGTGAAGTATGCTGAGGACGTGGAGTGCCACGCTTCAACATCCAGTCACTCCTTAGTTAAGATTAACACCATATGTAACTCTTTTGTTTTATAACAACTAATAAAGTGGCAATTTCGAATGAGTGATATTATAGAGAAGAACCTAACTAAGGCTAACCCAAATCTTGACTAAAATAATGTCTATTGTGCGGAAAGCTAATATCTATATATGCTACGGTATACCCTACGTAGATAGGTAGGTAGGTAGGGTGTATCGTGTATGTACGACAACCCTGCATCACACATACTTGCAGCCTCTCAGAGTCGATGATAATTAGTCTAAAAATATTGAGGTAGATCGCCAGCAGTTCAAGGTTGACCACCCTTGGTAAGAATAATTTATTCTCGTCTTGGCATCTGATACATCTTGTGACGTACCGGACTTAATAATGGTTGTTCGATGCTATTTTTGAGTTCTTGGTCAGAAATTCATTCATAATGATAGACTTGTTTGATGTTGAAATATTGTGGTGCAAAATTTATGAGTTTTCTCTCCACAAATCTGGCTTTTTCGACGAATTTGCTCTCTCAAACGCTAGTTAACGCTCAGGTAATGTTTTTATTTACCGTCTGAACTTCTGGCAAGAATTTCGAGTGCACAACATCGCTCTAATCAAAGAAAACAAACATTCAACATTACCTTGAATTATGGTCGACTTTGACGTGTTTTTACGAAGCTTGTTGACTGGTTTGTATGTCAAACCCATAAACCCATGTCTCACCACCAGTTACAATGCGTTTATGAATGTGAGGTAAGAATTGGCTCAGTCTAGCATGTCTTAAGTGACCTTCACGCGATTCAATTATTGAAGAAAATTCAGGTTTTCTGGAACTAGTCGAGCGGAAACGCGTTTCATGCCCAAACAATCATTTAAAATGATTCGTAGGACACAGAAAGTTCATTCCCTATCTCTCTCGCACATGAATGACGATTTTCAATTTCCACTTTCTTCAGTTCATCGATAGTAGCTCCGTTGAAGGTGTTGATGGCCAACCATAGCGAGGCAATTCTTCCACCACTTACACTCAACCGCTGTTGAATGCCCTTTACCACTTATATGCACGTGTTTTTGATGAAGTCGATTCACCGTAATATTCTCAGCGATTCTGAAAACGAAATTCCATTTCAATGCAAAATTAGTTGGAAATTCTTTGTTTCGTTTTGATCAAATTTTTGTATAATCAATTCCCGGTAGTTTTTAACAAAATGCGAGCAGGTTCTTTGTAAATTTGGAAAAACGTATAGTGGAAATACAGTTCAGAAACTATGGAAAATGAGTTTTCATTCGATTCAATCAAAATTTAGGATTTACATAAATCAGTCTGGTTCTTCTTCATCTATAAATTGTCATTAAAAGTTATCTGAAAATTTCATCTGCTTCTAGGTAATTGATCTTTTATCCTTTCAGCGCAATGTTTAGAATTTTCAAATTTTCAATACCAGGAATCGAGTGACCATTTTGTGTGCTGTGGTTAGCCAATGTTGAATTTTGTTTATTTTTAACTCGGGAACGGTAACCTTTTTTTGTTGGCTGGGGCTGGTAACCATGGGTCTTTTGTTCGCACACTATGTATAATTCTAGGAAAACTACTTGAATATTTCTTTTTTCAACATTTCATTCATTGTAAGTATATAATAAAAATTACAGTCTTTTCTTATTTTTATAGTCTGTTATATAAAGTATAATTATAATCAAAATATAGGCACTTAGATTGCTACCGGTATGGGGTCACATACAAGATGAAAACACTGATGTTTAGCATAAACACTTGTGGTGAATGTAAATGTAAAATGTAATTAAAACACTTGGTTCGTTGGAAGACAACAGCGGTTTGGCAATATAGCCGGTGGCGTGGGTACGTAGAGTCGGCTCGTGGCAACGCCTGCTGCAGCCAGTTTACTGAGACAGTGTGAATTCAATTAGGTTGGTTTAGAAATGCACGGATATTTAAACCCTCGGTCCAGGTAGGCCCAGAGTACGTTCTGTGCTTAGCCTGGTCGGAGGGGCCTACTAGGCGATCTGTGATTGAGAAAGCGTGGTTATCACGGTAACACGGTCGAAGCGGCCTAGAGCGATCTATGGTCAGATACCGTAGTGGGCACGGTTACAAGATATTTCATGACTGAAATAAAAAATGAAAAGAAGCGAACAGAGCGCTGACGTAGCCTTATATTTAAAAATATCAATTTAATATAACAAATAGAGTTACGAAATATGCAAACATTCGATTTTGTAAAATATAACATTACACATAATAATTTTAAGTCTTTTTATAAACAACTATGACTGAAAAATGAATGTTTAGAACGAACAAAGAAGAAAGATAACTCAATATTGATAAATAATGTCAAGAAACATTGAACATGAAAATAACTCGTTAACTATTGGCACTTAAAATTACATATCTTGATTGTATGATTATTGGGAACGAACAATGATAGCAAAAATTAAAGAAAAATCTATTATAACTGAACAAAACAATTACGTAAAAGTATAGCACCATTTTCGATTCTCAAAATGAAGCTATAATCACTTATATTGAATGGAGATAAGGTTCAGGTGTATCTCTGGGGACACAAAACTCAAAGTGTATGGAAATCCTCATTTATAAAGAGGGGATTCATAACAAAAGATGTGAAACCAGTTTAGTTTTTGTAAAAATGATATGAAACGAGTTATGTCGTAAATTAGATGTATAGGGTGTCCCATATTTGATGTTTTAATACCATGTGAAATACGACACACAGGGAAGAATGACGACCTCCATCTATATCCTCGTTCATAGATATAGAAGGCAGATAGGTATTTGATATTTTTTGTTGAATGGTTTTTGCATTATTATATAAACTTGAGTTTTTTAATATAATTCATAGGTAAATTTGGGTAAAATAGTAGTAGTATTTTTTTCTTTTATATATATACATTATATGCCTGACGAATTTCCTCAAAAATGTGAACTTTTTCAGAAATTAAGATTCGATGAACATTAACATTCGATAGCAAAGTACATCATACGCTTTACGTTCTGGGAAAAAATATACTTATATTTTTATATATTTTTATTGAACACTTCATAAGCCTTACGTTCTGGGAAAACATATACTTATGTTTTTTTCGAACAATATGCGTTGTTAGAGAAAAATCTACAATTCGAGATTCACCCGTTTGATCTTCTGAACGAAGGTTTTCTTCAATTTCATTCATCCATCGACAAGATCATTTCATTCATTGAATATTTCATCAAAAATCATTCTAACAGAGATGTTGTATGTTGCATTATTTCTTAATGTTTCTATTTGACTGATCCAGGGCACCCAGAGCCTGGGGATTATGATAATAGAAGGCAAGCATGCTGAAGTTGGACAGGGTATATTCATATCAGACATCCAGGAGGGCAGCTCTGCAGAAAAGGTAAGGTATGCAACTTCAAAAATATAACCCACAAAAAATTTCATTTCATTTCTTCACAATTCTTCTTTGAGGGTATATATACATATTTATAATGCTCAAATTGATATAAAATGTCACATTACTTTTACTTGCAATAGTAATATTAGATCAATTCAAGATCATTGCTCCAAGTCAAAATCCAGTATTCTTTCTTCGCCCACGATACAACCAGAACAGTTTGATTACATTGATTAACTGGTTAGTTCCATTCAATTCGAAATCCAGAGCAATCTTTCATATTGCTCAAAGTGAGGCGAAAAATATTATTACTTCCACATTGAAGGTCAAATATGTATGTCTTATCCTTGATATAATTTCTCAAATTGCTCCCAGTGAATTTATGAATATTGCACCTCAAGCACTGAAAGAAGCAGTCTTCTGTATTTGTCGTCAATAATTAGGACAATATTAACAAAATTGAGTGCTATAGAAACTGGACCAGACAGAGGCTATATCTACCAAGATATTTATTTCTGATCAAAACGCAAAAATAGGTCAATTTTTGTTTCAAGGGGGACATCTTTTGGGGTACAATACTTGCCTGAAATATCAACCCCCTAAGCGGGGGTTGCAATCCTTGAACATTTTGAATAGAGAAGATGGGTCGAGTGATGACTCAAAAGAAAGGTGGTATCTTTGTCTACATCGGCTTGAACGAATTTCCATTTTTAATTGAAAACTGTAAGAGATACAGGGTGAGCAACTGAAAGATAGGGAAGACTATTTCACTGAGACTATTCAAGTTTTAGTGAAGTAAAATGGAACAGATCCATGCTGATCGATGGTAGTCATCATCAAGTACCATCCTCATCTCGAATTTCAACCCCTTACCATGGGTGACGACCCTTGAAAATTTGGAAGAGGGTAGATGGGTCGAGTTATACCTCTAAAGAAAAGTATTATCTGCATCCTCGTGAACGAATTTTCATTTTTGATTGAAAACTGTAGAAGATACAGAGTGAGCTACTGAAAAATAGAGGAGACTATCGCCCCAAGACTATTAGAGTATTAGTGCGAAAAACTGGAATAGATTCATTTAGATCAAAGGGGTTGAAATTCGAGATGAAGATGGTACTTGATGATGACTGCCATTGATCAGCATGGATCTGTTCCATTTTACTTCACTGAAACTTGAATAGTCTCAGGGAAATAGTCTTTCCTATCTTTCAGTTGCTCACCCTGTATCTTTCACAGTTTTCAATTGAAAATGGAAATTCGTTCAAGGCGATGTAGACAAAGATACCACCTTTCTTTTGAGTCATCACTCGACCCATCTTCCCTATTCAAAATGTTCAAGGATTGCAACCCCGCTTAGGGGGTTGATATTTCAGGCAAGTTTTGTACCCCAAAAGATGTCCCCTTGAAACAAAAATTGACCTGTTTTTGCGTTTTGATCAGAAATGAATATCTTGGTAGATATAGCCTCTGTTTAGTTCTCGTTGAAGCACCCTGTATATATATATATATATATATATATACATGTGTATAAAAGGGCCAACCCTGACGAGTTGCTCATATATCGTTCATGCAATCAAAACGATTTCATGAGAAAATATAAATCCATCACCCAGTAATTAATACTACTGCCAGGCAATGATTAAAATCAGAACATATCCTGGAATGATTATATATTCGGATAACGTTAAATGTTATGAAAATATATCAATCTACCAGAACCAGAAATTTATATGGAATCACTCGGTATTTCACATTATTGGTTGTTTTAACCATGGATCTTTGACTACCTGTGAAGAATGAAGTTTTCTGTTGTAAAAACTTTATAGTATGATAATAAATGTTAAATTATCACCACATGTTCGGGATATTGTACTCAGTCGTCACTGAGATTTGAAACTGAATTTCAAAATTTAAAAAGCCTATAATCATAATTGAAAATGCCTTACGTTGGATTCTCCGATGTGCAAAGTTCTCGTTGAAGAAGGGTGACACCGAGGATTTAGCGGCCACAATGAGGGTATCACAGGGGTGATTTCAAAACCTACGCCCGATACGTGGAGCTACAATCTCTGCAAAACAGGCCTAGAAGAAGTCGTAGGAAGATCACTTCTGAAGAACAAGACCGCTTTTTGTGCCAAATTGCAAGAAGATACCCTAGTACATCGCACCCCATACCCCAAAGACAATTTCTGGAAGCAACATTCATCAATGTATCAGTCGGAACGATACGTCAAAGACTTCGTTCAAGTGGTTTATACAGCAGAAGGCCCTTAAAAGTTCCAGAGCAAACCAGACAACATAAAATTAACAGACTTAATTGGTGTATCGAGCACTAAGATTGTGATATTGAGAATTGGCGAAATTTTCTTTTTTTGGATGAGACCAGAACTGGTGTTCGATCAGATGACCGCCGGATTCGAGTTTTGAGGGGTGGTGGAAGACAAGCTAGACCCGAGCAGCAAGACAAATTCCGAAATACCAAGGGGGCAGTGTGATGTTTTGGGGTGGCATTATGCTGGGAGGCAAAACAGATTTGATTTCGTTTCTCGAGACCTTAATCTTATTGAACATTTATGGGATAATCTCAAAAGGAAAATTAGATCGCGCCAGGATAATCCAAGAACCCCACAACAGCTCATCCAAGCCGCCATAGAAGAGGGACAGAATATCACCCCATAGGGGTGAAACCTAATGCAAAGCATGCTTATACTGATTCAGGCTTGTATCAGGGCAACAGGAGATAATACAAGCTACTGAGGTCGAGAAAAATGCACCTACTACGTGAAAAAACAATTTTCGATTTTTTTCACCACATTCGGGAAGGGTGTCTTATTTTTTTTTATTTGTTTCTTTCTTTAAATAAACCTAAGTGCATTCTTTTCACAATTGAAATTTGAAATATCTCAAAAGAATCAGTTCTAACAATCCTTCGAAATTTCCAAAATGATTGAGGTAATATTCAAAATATCAGTGTTACTTGGTGATTCCATATAAATTTGATTTCTCATAACATTTAACGTTATCCTAATATATCATTATTCCAGGATATGTTTTGATTATAATCATTGCCTGGCAATGTATATATATATATATATATATATATATATATATATATATATATATATATATATATATATATATATATATATATATATATATATATATATATATATATATATATATATATATATATATATATATATATATATATATATATATATATATATAGGAAAATTTTAATTTTGAGACCAATCGAAAAATAAGATGAGTTTGATATATATTCGAAAAACGCCTCGTTAAAGAAATACAGGATATTTTTGGGAAAGTACGCCACTGTTTCACAAGATGAAAATCAGTTTGAGATTCCCCATTCAACTTGGAGTAGAGCAGCTCTTCTTCGATTTTTCTGTATGACTCAGTATTTACGAGTAAAAAATTAAAATTGGAGTTAAAAGATTTTTATGTTAATGAAACTACAACAAGGACAACAGATTTAATAGCATTCAACAACAAAACTAAACAAACAAAAATTTCAAAGAAAACTGCTAGAAATTTAAATGTAAATGTAAGTTAATCCATCTAAATACATTTGCGCCAGCTCCTAATTACTGAATTTATTGCAGCAGAAATTTAATTCGGATTTTGACGCATATCATTGCAGACTTGCTGAATCCTTAAAACTAAGTAATCTCTAATAAATACTGGAGTAGCGTAGATTATTCCGTTTATATTTTCCCAACCATGTAAGTCGATTGGATGAAGATCCGGTGATCTGGGTGGCCAAGCCACTGGTCCAATGCCATAAATCACGTCACGATGCATATCATTTCTAACTAGTCGACCATTCCAACTTTGCGGATAATCGTATTTACACATTCTCTCACATCACTCCGAAGTCCGTTAGGGCTCCATCCATTTGTATCCAACTTTCATATCTCAAATCATCTTTGATGTAGTCGTTAAGTTATTCGTAAGAAACTCAAGGAATGATTCTGAGGTTAATCTTGGGTTAGAAATTGTGGACCACAAACATTTTTATATCGAAGAATCCTTTTGGAATAATCTTAGTCGAATTTCCTAAGGATTTTCGTGTGCCCAAACATGAATATTATGATAATTCGTTACGTTACTCCACTTCTAGTGAAAGAGAATTAATCAGTTCAAAGAATTTCACGTGAAAGGTTTTTTTTCTGTCGAATTCAAAAGCCACTGGCAAAATCTCATTCTTCTTTCAGAATCTGCAGGATGTAGATGCTGAACGAGCTGTAGGTAATATGCGTGCATGTGGTCGTTTCGTAATGTTCGTAATATTTGACATTTGCTTGTATTTGTAATTGCTCAGCTGCCTTGCGAGAGTTGAGCCTCGGATTATTATCAAAGACACGAAGTTTGCGTTTGCGATTGTAATTTGAACAGTTCATTGTTCATTATCAACACGCAGATCATAGTTACGAATATTCAATTGTATTCTAACGAAGACACGAACATCTGGAATTCTTCTAGTTGGATAGCGCCCTCAAAATTCACGAACCGCCGCTCACGCATTTCCATCAGAAAATTTATAACAAAAAAGAATATCTACGTTTATAATAATACTATGAACAATAATAAGAAGAATTAATAATAACAACAATAACAATTAAAACAAATTTTTAGAGAGCTAACTAATTTTTACTCAGTCTTTGTCTGTCAATTTTGACAAATAAATTATTTCAATTGTTTTCCAACGGGCACTATTTTAATTTTTCACTTCATTCTTTTTTTAGTAAAACCAGTACGCAGATATTAATTCTTGTTATAGATCTTTTAATGGAAATGTGGTAGGTCGTGAATATCGAAGACACTATTCAACTAGAAGAATTAAGGAAGCAAACCCTGGAGATGCTGGAGAGTGAATGAGATTTTTGCCAGTAGACTAAACGGAAGAAAATTCTGAATGTTTGAGCAAAATTTTTCGGACTATGAATCCTCTTTCACTAGTCGTTAAGTAACCAATTACAAAAATATCCATATTTGGACACACTGAAATCCTCGAGAAATAAAACCAAAGCAACAAAAATAAACAGAAATTTTTTTTAATTCTAATTTTAATTTATTACTCGCTCATTCTGAAACGTATAGAAAAATCGGAAGAGTGCTTTTTTCTTCCAAGTTGGACGGAGAATCCAAAACCTGATTTTAATTTTGTGAAAAAACAGTAGCGTACCAATTTTTCTCTTCAAAAATATAAAATTCCGTGTACGGACACCACTAATAGTAATAGAAACAATATTTCCATTGCAAAGCATGTTGTACCCCAAAGAGCCAAAATAAATAAATAAATAAAGCATACTCCCTGGACGGCCTACGAAATTTCATTCAAATATTGCACCAAAGCGATAATTTGTTTTATATTGTTGAGAAATCTCTGAATATTATGTGACGGCTTGGTTCTATATACATCTGAATGTTTTGTTTGTTTGTTTTTCCTTTAACATGCTCTATTTCTGCGTTTCGGCTAATGACACGCTGGGGTCACCTCACTAACCCGAGAATTTCGCCGAACCCCTCTCGTGTCGAGGGAAGGGATCTTTAATGTCCAACACATCTCTATTAGACAGGACCGACAGCTTTACATCTCCTCCGAAAGATGGACATTCAAGCGATTCCCAGAATCCGAAAATTCGCACGGACTTTGTAGGATTGAACCCAGGTAATTCTGCGCAGGAGACGAGCATCATATCCCCTCTGCCACCGAGCCGGCCACATCTGAATGTGATTTTATATTCCAATTTGTTCTCTATCAATTTCCGGTTCGCAATCTTGCAAATCACTGACTCTCAGTCGTCCTTCCATAATTGACTGTTTCTTTCGAAATATTTCACTCACAGTTTCCGAATAATAATTCAATCAATAAGTAACGGCTGCTCGCTAAAATTCTCGAGATTTTGAATCAGATTTGGCCAAGTAAAATGTTTCCTTTTCTCCGGCAAAAATCTATCATATTTTCAATAAAAAAGAATACTGAAAAAACAGAAATTTCTCCAAATTCCCTGAAACCAATTTCACTTACATGCACTTTGTGCAAATTATTCGAAAAAATGGTCAATAAACGCCTCCTATGGTACCTAGAAAGCTGAAACATTTTTACACCTGCTCAGTCTGCCTTTAGACCAAACCGCTGCACCATAGTAATACTCCAAACTGAAATTTCCGACGCTATAGCTAACAAACAAGATGTGATTGGTGTAATTTCAGATATAATAAGTGCTTTCAACACAACACCTAATGTAGTGATACTCAAGAAACTAGAAGAAATTATTCTCACTGGAAATGTTTATGGCTTCATAAAGAACTTTCTCTCAGATAGGTCAATCCAAGTACGGATTAATGGAGAGATTTTCGCTTTTTTTAAAGCGGGTTACCTCAAGGATCCATAATAAGCCCAACATTAATCATCTCAGGTATAAACGATATCTGTTTCTCTATATGAGCGCCCATAAAATACGCACTCTACGCAGGTGACATCTTCTATCGAGGGAATAATACGATATTGTACTCTTCTTCAAAGTGCAGTGTACAGCCTTTCTCAATGGTCAACACAAACTGGTTTAAATTTTTCAAGTCCAAAATCATGAAGTTCAGCAGAAGACACAGCAGCGACCAGGAACCACACATTACACTAAATGACGTCCCCCTGGATTCTGTAGATCACTACAAATGTCTAGGGGTAACCCCTGACTCCAAACTCACCTGGTAACTCCACATTCAGGAGATCAAAAAGATCTTTTTGAATAGACTAACTATTCTGAAAACTCTATCACATCACCACTGGGGCGCTGAAGAGGAAACACTACTCAAAATATATAAAGCTACAATTCTTCCCAAAATCGATTATGGAAGATAGTTTACTTCTCTGCTTCAAAGTCAAATTTAAAATCCCCTGACGTAGTTCACAATACAGCTCTGCGAATTTGTTTGGGTGCTTACCGATCCAGCCCATCTGAAAGTCCCTACTGTGAATCTCACGAACCATCACTTCAACTTCGATGACAACAAAATCTGAAATTATACGCAGCCATAATATCGGCAAAACCCACGAATCCAGTATTTATATTGATGATCAACAACCAAGAAACTCCCAATACACAGAGAGGTCCGTTCTCGATTGCTCGTATTATGAAAACGTTTCTAGGAAATTTGAATCTCAATCACCACAGCAATCTCCACTTCCATTAACCCACCGTGGATCAGAACAAAACCATTTATAAACACGACCTTCGAACTTCAATAAAAATGAAATACCGACTATACTTCTCAAACAGTCATTCCTGATGATTCTGAATCGGCATAAATTTCATATCATCATATCATAAAAATCATATCCTTTATACTAATGCATCGAAAGGAGAAGAAAGTGTTGGTTGTACCGTAGGTAACTCAGAAGAAAAAATAGCAGAGTATCGACTACCCAGCAAATGCACTGGTGAAATATTTGCAATCTTCAAAGCCCTTGAGTCAGTGACTCTAAACCAGAAAAAATGTCGTGATCTGCACTGACTCCTTGTCCTTCACATGTTCAATTGGTGACATCTATTCTAAGCATTGGATAGTTCCAAACATACAGGATGTGTCACGAACTCCCCTCTAACAGAGTATTTATCACCATTATCTGGGTTCCACCACATATCGAAATTCTTGGCAATGAGCTAGCAGATTGAGCAGCTAGAAAAGCCACATCTGAAGATATTCAACTACCCAACGATCTTAAATCAACCATAAAGACTGAAACCCTTGCGGTGTGGCAAAACCTGTGGAACACTGCGAATACTAAACTCCGTACATCCAATTATAAATTCTAGCAAACTTCCCCCGATGAGCAGGAAGAATTTTTTTCTTTTTATGCGCTTTATATAGCTCATCCCAATTAGCACGGTTATAGTGCCAAATGCGTCTGGGTAGTATAGGTTCTTGATTTGGCGGCAGAACAATGGTTCCAGTAGCAGATATAAGGTTGTGGAGTTGCCTAGCGGTCATGAGACCTCCACTCCAAAATCATCTGGATCTGAAATCAAAAAGAATTCCAAGGTATTAGGGAAGTCGGTTGGGTGATCAGGTATTCTTGTCGGTTCGTCGACTAGCTGCGTTAGATTATGGCTGATTGCGAAAGTTTCTGCCTGTCTTCCCGCTTCATCTGTTCTATTGGAGTGGCGGAGCCAGTTGGTGTTGTTCTCAGTTCGAAGATATTTTAGATCGCGAAGGAGATTAGAGATCCACTGTAGAAAAACGTTTCTTTTCAGAATTTTTTTATTCCATATGACCATATTTTTTGTTCTTTCTTAAGATTTTTGGTCTTTTTCTGGTATCTATTGATTGGACTAACTTCGTGTCAAAAAATTTACTTGAATCTTGAGAACCCGCATATTGCTTCACCACTGAACTTTGGCCTTTGCTCCTACTTATCTCTTAGAAAATATTTAACAATTACAATTACTCCTGGAGCATTAACAAAAAAATCATACCAAAGAAAAAATTTAAAGGGTTATATTTTTGATATTTGATGTGCTTTTGCTTGTCAAAGTTTTCGATCTAAGCTGTGTGATTTTGTTTTTAAAGGCTGGCCTTGAGATTGGAGAGATGATCCTGGCAGTCAATAAAGATAGTCTGGTTGGAGCTAACTACGACACAGTAAGTATTTGTTCGTCTCATTGCAATTTCAGAATCTACTAGTAGAACAATATGGACTATTACTTTGTCAGTAGTATATGTTCAATAATATAGTTGAATTCTCTAATGCGGCCTACAGATAAGCAACTCATTCATCAATAATAAGAACAAGTAATGTTTTTTGAGGAATTTTACTGAATAATTGTGATTCGTAACGCGTTCCACTACACCGTAGCTTCTTCAGACGAATGAATGTTCAGAAATTATGACAACTATATATAGATGAAAATGAGAATATAAATACAAATGTTCTTAAGTAATTAAAAGCTTATTGAGTTGCTTCTTCTTAAGTGGGTATTGATGACAGGTATATCCAATAAAATTAAGGAATAGATTGCTCCCTAAAGAGATTCAATAAAAGTGAAAAAAAAAAAAACTTATTTATCAACCATGGTGCCAATCCGCTATGACGGAATACGAGATGTTGCTTCTCTGTGGGCTAGGTAGAAGTTGCGGTGAAAGGTTTGTACAAGGTTTGTGGTAAGATTTAAAAACTTTTGATTTTCGGTGGATCGAGTCTCATAAAGCCAAATCCGTATGTGTGTCTGTGTGTAAATTAACAAAAAAGTTGACAACTTTAGTAGTTAACTTCCACAAAATCTCTAAAAATTACTATTTGCGAGATAATCGCAATGTGTAGACACATTGAAGAATTTTTATTCTGGGGACAATATTCAACCTTCCGTAGAATGTTAACAACCAGATAGGAAGGAGGAGCGTTGCTTTTTCGGCAGACCGCTTCCTAGCTGACACGGTGTGTAGCGTAGCGGTGAATTGTCGAACTAGTGTGACTGCTTGAAGTTTTCGTGCTTATCTACCCTTCGTTACACGGTTTACCGGTGGCTGTTGTGAAGTGGCCTCTGTCTCGGTTCGTTGGGGGGCGCAGTAACATTTACATGTTTACTAACGCTCCAACGAATTGAGATGAGTAGGTGACAGTGTAGCCTGATGTTGTGAATGGGTATGCAATGTTGACGACCTCATTCATGACATCTGACCGTGCTGTACCACTGCTGTGTTACCCCGTTTGGCGGTGATTATGAAGGGTGCATCGGAAAACCAGCTCCTTCGAGGAGAGATATTTAACATTCTACGGAAAGTTGGATATTGTTCCTTGAATAAAAATTCTTCAATAGTGAACTGTTTTGTTGAATTTTATTTGCAATCTGTTTCTGCTTAGAGCATATGTATTTTGGTTGTTCATGAAAATAATTACAATAATATATCAATGATAAATATGGCAGTTTGGATCTAGATTTTTCATGAACTTACAGAACTTTCCGAAATTTATAGAGTTTATGGACCGGAAAAGAAGAGAAATGATGGGTTGAACTCAAAAATTTGAAAGAAAAAAATCTAATACAAAAGTTGACTTTGAAAAAGTAGAATCTCTGACTTAGAAATGGGTTACCGAAGGGTAAGGATCAAATATCTACACCGTTTTGGAAATAGATTTTCCCACATCATATACACATGTCCAGAATCATATGGACATGATAGCCGCTGTACAGGGTGTCCCATTTTCGATGTTCCAACACGACAGCTATGTGAAAAAAAAATTCATTGGTTACAACAGATCTCAGCTATTTTCTTCTATTTTCATGTTATTCCCAATTTCTAAATTTTTCGGTATTTTGGCATACGCCAATATCTCGGCTGTTATCGAGGTTGGGTGAAAACTACTGACATTCTATGAGCCCTTTTTTAAGTATTGCTTTGACGTGTCATGACTTTCAAATTATAATATACTCCTGTGTTTTTTCGAATATAAGCCATGGGTGAATTTTGATAAAAAACGAAGAATGTTTTTGGGTTTCCAAATTTATCAGGGTGTTCTATGTCAAACGAAATATACAGGTATTTCTCATCCCGTAATAATTGAAAAAAATTGTCAAAACGCATCAAATTATTTTGTTTGGGGCTTTGTTCTGACGTATATTTGAGACTTCAACGAGTAACCTCCTAGATCGGTACGCTTCAACCCCTCAAAAGTGTATAAGGTGTAGCAAAGTAATTTTGACGAATCTTTTTTTCAAAAATCATTTTTATCTCAAATATGCCGCAAATATTGAAAATAGAAAAACAAATCGATTTTAGTTTTGAAAGAAAACCTTTCGAGAGTAATAAGTACCTGCGTGCATCATTAATAAGTTAATTTACTTACTTTGAGATTTTAGTCTATACGGAAAGTAGGTTTTGTTGTAATGGCTGTTGTTATCCTCTTTACAGACTATAATTTCTATTATGTGCTCATCTGATAGTATGTTTGTTCGATCATTCGATGAATTTTAAATCAATCATTGAGTTACTACTTTGATGATATCATTGAAATTTTAGAAATAAAGAACGTATGGAATGGCAGCAAGGATATTCAACCAAAACGTAGACGCAACGTTTGCCGTATGCACTTAATGGAATTAATATCAAAATTTATTGAGATGGGTTCAATAATGATAAAAAAATGGGCGCCCATTGGATTTGTGAATTATGAAACAGCAGCTGTGGTGATATTGCGACATGTCCAACTGATGCCAAACATCTAATTTTTACCACAAATTTCTGCAGCTGCTGGTGTTAATTAGTCTAACGTTTTTAGAATTTTACATACATACAAATTCCGTCCTGACGAAATCAAAATATTTCATGAATTAAGTTATGATCATTTGGATCGAAGACAATAATTTCGTCAAATTCCGTAGAATGTTAACAACCAGATAGGAAGGAGGAGCGTTGGTCTTTCGGCAGACCGCTCCTAGCTGACACTGTGTGTAGCGTAGCGGTGAATTGTCGAACTAGTGTGACTGCTTGAAGTTTTCCTGCTTATCTACCTTTTGTTATTGCGGTTTCCCAGTGGCAATGGTGAAGTGGCATCTGTCTCGGTTCGTTCGAGGGCGCAGTACATTAACATGTTCACTAACGCTTCAACGAATTGAGATGAGTAGGTGACACTGTAGCCTGATGTTGTGAATGGGTATGCAAAGTTGACGAGGTCAAATTAGACCGAAACTGCAGTCCATTGCTCCCATTCATGACATCTGACCGTGCTGTACCACTGCTGTGTGTCCCCGGTTGACGGTGATTATGAAGAGTGGATCGGAAAACCAGCTTCTTCAAGGAAGGTTATTTAACATTCTACGGAAGGTTGAATATTGTTCCTTGAAAATTCTTCAATAGTGAACTTCCTGTTTTGTTGAATTTTATTTGTAAACTGTTTCTGCTTTAGGCATATGTGTTTTCGTTGTTGATGAATATAATTACAATAATATGTCAATGATAAAGATGGCAGTTTGGATCTAGATTTGAATTCAGAGAACTTTACAAAATTTATAGAGTTTATTTTCCGAAAAAGAAGACAAAAATTTGGTTGAGCTTAAAAATTTGAAAGAAGAAAATCTAATACAAAAATTGACTTTGAAAGAGTAGAAACACTGACACAGAAATGGGTTACCAAAGGGTAGGAATCAAATAAATACACCGTTTTGAAAGTAGGTTCTTCCACATCATATACATATACCATTTCTCCAGAATCATATGAACATACTGTACAGGTTGTCCCATTTTCAATGTTCTAACACGCCAGCTATGTGAAAGAAAATTAATTGGTGACAACAGATCGCAGCTATCTCCGTTTATTTTCATATTATTCCCAATTTCTCGAATTTTCGGTATTTCGGCATACGCCAATATCTCGAAATTGGTTGAAAACTACTGACATATTTTTCTGTTTCCAAATATATCAGGGTGTTTCATGTCAAACGAACCATCCTGCATATTTCTTACTAACCTAACCTAACCTCCTAGGAGGGACGTTTCAACACCTCAAAAGTGAATAAGGTGTAGAAAAGTAATTTTGACGAATCTTTTTCTCAAAAATTATTTTTATCTCAAACATGCCGCAAATATTGAAAATGAGAAAACAAATCAATTTTAGTTTTGAAGGAAAACCATTCGAGGGTAATTAGCACCTCCGTGCATCATTAACCAGTTAATTTACTTACTTTGAGATTTTAGACTATACGGAAAGTAGGTTTTGTTGTAATGTCTGTTTATATCCCTCTTTACAAACTATAATTTTTATTATGTGCTCATCTGATAATATGTTTGTTCGATCATTTGATGGATTTTTAATCAATCATTGATTTACTACTTTGTTGATGTCATTGGAATTTTAAAAATAACGAACGTGTGGATTGGCAGCAAGGATATTCAACCAAAACGTTGACGCAACGTTTGCCGTTGGCACGTTATGAAATTATTATCAGAATTTATTGAGATGGGTTCAATTATGATAAAAAAATGGGCGCCCATTGGAATTGTGAATTATGAAACAGCAGCTGTGGCGGTATTGGACATGTCCAAGTTATGCCAAACATCCAATTTATACCACAAATTTTTGCAGCTCCTGGTTTTCGTCAATCTAACGTTTTTAGAATATCACATAAACACAAGTTCCATCTTGACAGAACCAGATTATTCCATGAATTGAATGATGATGATTCGGATCGAAGGCAATAATTTTGTAAAATTACAGCCGAGGGTATCGACAGTAAACCGCATTTTTCGCACAACGCTTGCGTTTCTGACGAATGCACTTTTCCACTTCAGGGAGAAACTAACCTAACATATTTTTATATTTTGGAGCGACAAAAGTACTGATGTATTTCGATAAACCCACAATCAATATCCGTAAGAGCTTCATGTTTGTATAGAATTTTTGGGAAACCACATAATTGGACCTCTATTAATTCCTGGTAATTTAAAAGGCCTAATTTATTTCGAAATACTGGAAAATATTTATCCATTGATAACAGAAAAACTAGAAATCGATCCCCTACTACTTGCCCAGCAAGTGCGTTTCAAACGAGACGGAGCTCCTCCTTATTACGGGGCACAAGTTTGCCAATACCTCAATTTGCAATATCCTGGTCTATGGATTGAAAGAAGAGGTTCAAAATAGTTGTCACTCAGCCTGGAAATTTAGACGATCAACGCTGAGAATTGTAGATTAGTGTCGTCAAATAACTTTTGTATGTTTGCAGTCTAGATTATTGTATGAAAGTTAATGGAGACTATTTAAAAATTTGATTTGAAATCTCTTCAATTCATCTTTTCATTTTAAACATAAGAAACAATAAAGTCTTTTTCATTTTTAGATTGTTGTAGTTTGTAAAAAGGGCATTCGAATGACAATGACAATAAAACCTACTTCTTTATTTAAAATTTCAAAGTAAATGGATGTACTGGTTAATGCAGCATGTGCTAAGTACCCTCGAAAGGTTTCCCGCCAGAACAATTTATTCATTTTCTATTTCGTTGATAATCTTCAAAATATCCAGAATATTCTTGGTGGATGGAGATGAAAATGTTTTTTAGCAAAGAAAATTCGTCGAAATGATTTTTCTTATACACCTCTGTAATGACGCACCGTTCGACCTCTTTGTCCTATTCAATTTTGGGGAGTTAAAGTCCCCCTTTTGAGGGGTTGCTCGTTAAAGTCTTAAATGTCCCAAACAAAATCATTCCACGTGTTTCAGCACATTTTTCCAGTCTGCAGAATAAGAAATACACAAGGTGATCCGTTTTAGATGAAAAAATCCTGTATATGACATTATTTGCTATATATGTATTGGTGGAAATGGTATATATATATATATATATATATATATATATATATATATATATATATATATATATATATATATATATATATATATATATATATATATATATATATATATCAATTGTTAGAATTGATCCTTTTTGATAAATTTCAATTGAAAATTGAAATAATTTGAGGATTATTTTAGGAAAGAAAAATATAAAAGAAGGTAAGACATTCTTTCCGCATGTAGTAAAAAAATTGAAAATTGTTTTTCACGGAGTAAGTATTTTTTTCTCGAACTTAGTAGCTTGTATTACCTCCACTTGCGATGATACAAGCCTGAATCCATCTAAGCTTGCTTTGGATTAGGTTTTCTACCTCCTATGGGGTGATATTCTGCCACTCTTCAGTGGCGGCTTGGATCAGCTATTGTGGGGTTCTTGGATCATCCTGGAGCGATCTAATTTTCCTTTTGAGATTATCCCATAAATGTTCAATAGGATTTAGGTCTGGAGATGAAGCTGGCCAGTCCAAAATAGCGATTCCCTCTGTTTCAAGATAATGTAGCTCGAGGTTGCTGGTACGCGGAGGAGCATTATCTTGCATAAAAGTGAAATTCTCACCGTAGGCACCTCGCCTACTATCTCACTATCGGCTCCAGCACTATGTTCACGTAATTTCTAGCCGTTACACTCACAGGAAACGAAATCAAATCTGTTTTGCCTCCCAACATAATGCCACCTCAAAACATCACACTGCCCTCTTGGTATTTCGGAAATTGTCTTGTTTCTCGGAGTCTAGCTTGTCTTCCACCCTTAAAACCCGAATCCAGCGGTCATCTGACCCAACACCAACTTTTGTCTCATCCGAAAAAGGACATTTTGCCAATTCTCAATATTCCAATATTGGTGCTCGATGCACCAATTGAGTCTGTTAATTTTTATTGTCTGGTTAGCTCTGGAACTCTTAAGGGCCTTCTGCTCTATAAACCCTTGAACGAAGTCTTTGACGTATCGTTTCCACTGATACTTTGATGTCTGTTGCTTCTAGAACTTGCCTTTGGAGTATGCGGTGCTACGCACTAGGATCTCTTCTTTCAATTTGGCACAAAAAGCAGTCTTGTTCTTCAGAAGTGATCTTCCTACGGCTTCTTCTAGGCCTATTCTGCAGAGATTGTAGCTCCACGTATCGGGCGTAGGTATATATACACACACACATATATATATATATATATATATATATATATATATATATATATATATATATATATATATATATATATATATATATATATATATAGGGTTTTCACCCCGACGAGTTGCCCATATATCTGTTCATGCAATCAAACTGATTTCATGAAAAATATAAATCCACCACCCGGTAATTAATACCATTGCCAGGCAATGATTATAATCAAAACATATCCTGGAATAATTATATATTAGGATAACGTTAAATGTTATGAGAATATATCAATCTACCAGAATATATACATACTATAGCATTATCAGACAATGATATCAATGTACCAACGAGTAGTGTCAGAGGCTTTCTCCCAGGAAAATACAATGTACGGACCTTAGTCAAGTAACACTGAATGTTACTCATTAAAAGTTTCCTTTGTGTGAAGTGGTGAACGATCGAATAGAATACTGCTCTGAATATAAATATGACAAAATTGTCAGTTAATTATATTACATTTATATAAACTAATAAATAAAATATGAAATGAGATTCTGAGCAGTATAAACTAAAGAGAAAACCTATGACTCTACCTCATTATTTTTTCGGAAAGAAACCTACGAAGAATATCACAAGATTTGATGACTGTTATCTTTTGTAACTGTTCAAACAAATTTTTCTTCAGACCCAAAATCTCAATACTTTTGTGAAGATTTCTAGGAATAACACCTGTTGTGGAAATAATAATCGGTAGAATAAATATTTTCTTCATTTTCCACATTTTTTAATCTCGTCGCCAAGCATCATATATTTTTTCATTGTATTTATTTTGTATATTATGTGTGTCGGGTATAGCAAATCAATTATATATGTTATTTGATTCTGTTTATCATTAAGAATGATATCTGGTCTATTGTGTTTTACAGCTCTGTTGCAAAGAATTGTTTTATCAAAATAAAGTTTATATTTGTCATTTTCACAAATAATCTCAGGTTCATATTTGTGAAATTTTTTCTTTTGGGAATTAGGTCATGTTCAATTCCTAGATTAAAATGAATAATATTAGCGACGGCATTATGTCTTTCTAAATAATCTGTTGAAGCAAGGACTGAGCAAGATGATAATATATGAAAAACTGTTTCTGAAGAACAGAAACATCTACGGCAAGAATCATCTATATTTTGTTTGATGATGTGTTTTCTATAATTCCTCGTGAAAACAACCTGATCCTGGATCGCAATTGCCAAGCCTTCTGTTTCAGCAAACAATTCTCCAGATACTAACCATTTATTCGATGCGATTTCATCAATATAATCATTTTTCAATTCTTTAGGTGCTTTCCGTAATTCCTTCTGCATCCAACTTTCTCTTTTAGAATTATCATCAAATATATCAAAATCTACCTTTTGCATTGTCAAGTTCAGAGGTGTAAGATTTTAATCTGAAGCAACAACAATATCATGTAATTTAGACGTTCTCTGTTTATCATGAAAATGGGAACGTAGATGAAAAATCTGTTCACTATGAAGATTATTCAAATCAGTTAATCCATGACCTCCAAGATGTCTAGGTTGTGTAAGTCTCTGAACAGCTGACTTCGGGTGGTGCTTATGATATTTACAAAGCATTTTCCTCGTTTGACATTGTAATTCATTTAGATCAGTTTTAGACCATTTAATAATTCTTTAATAAGAAGATGTAAGAATAGAAACAGCATAGGAGTTGATAGCTCTGAAAAGGTTTTTACTAGTTAAATAACTCTTGATGATAATCCTTAGTCTTTTGTAATATGAACTTCTAATATTTTCTTTAGTGCTGCTATGGTTAATTGTCTTCTCTTGACAAAAGCCAAGATATTTATATGTATCTCCTTGATGCATTGGCTCGATTTCGATATTGGAAATCTTTATATAATCAGAGGTGATCTTTCCTTTTCAAAAGAAAGATTTTTACATTTTGAAGCCCAAATTTCATATGAATATCATTGGAATAGTTGAAAGTAAACTCAAGTAGACTTTTTAAATGAGATCTGGTTCCGGCATATATTTTAATATCATCTAAATAAATTAAGTGACTTAGTTTGAATTCAGTTGATAGACTCTTTATTTTGAAGCCGAAACTAGTAGCATTTAATTCATGAGATAATGGATTAAGACAAAGACAAAACCAAAGAGCACTTAAAGAATCACCTTGAAAATGCCTCTTTTGATTGGAATTACTTCGGATTTTAACGGTTGTTTTGAAATATTTAAATGAAGATTGGTTCTCCAATTTTTCATTACAAATTCAAGAAAAAGACGAAGTGTCTTATCAATTTTATAAATTTCCAAAATTTCTTGAAGCCATGAATGGGGAGAACTATCAAAAGTCTTTTGGTAATCAATGAAGGCTGTATGAATATTTCTCTTCTTAGTTTGAGCTTGATTCAAAGCAACAGAATCAATTACAAGTTGCTCTTTAGTACCAAGGTGTACAATTGCATAAAAGCATTTTGCAGTCTATTATACAAATCATATCTTGAAGTCACAGGTTCAGAATGAATTTTACCTTTCAGCGTTCCTCAAATAAAAACCATATATATAATATGGAATATATATATATATATATATATATATATATATATATATATATATATATATATATATATATCAGTTAATATATATATATATATCATATATATATATATATATATATATATATATATATATATATATATATATATATATATATATATATATATATATATATATATATATATATATATATATATATATATATATATATATATATATATATATATATATATATATATATATATATATATATATATATATATATATATATATATATATATATATATATATATATATATATATATATATATATATATATATATATATATATATATATATATATATATATATATATATATATATATATATATATATATATATATATATATATATATATATATATATATATATATATATATATATATATATATGGAGATTTGGGGACTAGTAAGTGACTTCTGTCAGTAGTTGAATCAATGCGTTATTGGTACCAACTCGATGAAGCGCCAGCTCATCGCAAAATGACAATTATCGAATTTTAACTGATAAGTTTGAAGATAGATGGATTGGTCCATATTTATGGCTTCCAAGGTCGCCTGACCTAACGCCTATGGTTTTTTATCTTCGAGGAACGCTGAAAGGTAAAATTCATTCTGAACCTGTGACTTCAAGGTATGATTTGCATAATAGGCTGCAAAATGCTTTTATGCAATTGGATGAGGAGGAACTGAGGCTAGAAGTGAATGGTCATCACTTTGAACTATTTAGGAGAATAGAGTTTAATTCGTGTTGATATTTTCTAATTTGACTTTGGAAATTCGAAAGCTGCATTTTTTTTCTCCTAATTTCTCAATTATCCAATGACAAATGGACCGTTATTTTGTTAATGCTCTGGAAACTGTCTATGCACGTGCAGGAATCTAAGTTGCCTTTGTCATGTTTAGGTAGGTAAAATTTGTTTTTTCGCCATAACTTGAAAACTTGAAATCTCAGGTCATGTACCTATGTAAACAACAGAATGAAGTTTCCCATACATATCCTGTGTGTGTATGGGGAACTTCATTTAGTTGTTTACGGCGGATCTAATGAATTGAAAACAAATATGGGCTACAATTTAAAAAAACGTAGTTTTCGATGTTTCTTCGTTTAGAAATGTGCGACGGAAAGACGGAAAAAAGAGCACTCCTTATACTGACTGAACTGAAGTTTTTCGTTATAAAAAACTGGGCATTATGATGAGAAATGTTGAATTATCATCATATTGTACTCAGTCGTCGTCAGATTCGAAACTGTGAATTTCATAATTTAAAAAGTCAATAATTGAAAATGCCTAACGTTGGATTGTCCGATGTGCAGAGGGGTCCAATAATTGCTCTCGTTGAAGAAGGGTTGATACAAAGGGATATAGCAGCCACAATGGGGGTATCACAGGGGTGATTTTAAAAACCTACGCCCGATACGTGGAGCTACAATCTCTGCAAAATAGACCTAAAAGAAGTCGTAGGAAGATCACTTCTGAAGAACAAGACCGCTTTTTGTGCCAAATTGCAAGAAGATACCCTAGTGCACCTCATACTCCAAAGGCAAATTATGGAAACAACAGGCATCAGTGTATCCGTCGAAACGATACGTCAAAGACATCGTTCAAGGGATTTATACAGCAGAAGGCCCTTAAGAGTTCCAGAGCTAACCAGACAACAAAAAATTAGCAAACTTAACTGGTGTATCGAGCACCAAAATTGAAATATTGAGAATTGGCGAAATGTTCTTTTTTCGGATGAGACCAGAATTGGTATTCAATCAGGTGACCGCCGGATTCGGGTTTTAAGGGGTCGTTGAAGACAAGCTAGACTCTGATGTTTCGGGATGGCATTATGCTGGGAGGATTTGATTTCGTTTCCAGTGTAACGGCTAGAAATTACGTGAACCTAGTGCTGGAGCCCATAGTGAGACTCTGGCGAGGTGCCCGCAGTGAGAATTTCACTTTTATGCAAGATAATGCTCCTCTGCATACCAGCAACCTCGCGCGACATTATCTTGAAACAGAGGGAATCGCTATTTTGGAATGGCCATCTTGCTCTGCAGACCTGAATCCTATTGAACATTCATGGGATAATCTCAAAAGGAAAATTAGATCGCGCCAGGATAATAAGAACCCCACAACAGCTTATCCAAGCCGCCGCAGAAGAGTGGCAGAATATCACCCCAGAGGAGGTCAAAAGTCTAATCCAAAACATGCCTAGACGGATTCAGGCTTGTATCAGGGCAAAAGGGGTAATACAAGCTACAATTTTGTTGCTATATGCGGAAAGCCTCTTATTTTCTTTCATTTATTTTTTCTTAAAATAAACCTAAATTTATTTCAATTTCCAATTGTAATATCTCAAAAAGGAACAATTCTAACAATCCTTCGAAATTTCCAAAATCTAATATTCAAAATATCCATATAAATTTGGTTGTATATATATATATATATATATATATATATATATATATATATATATATATATATATATATATATATATATATATATATATATATATATATATATATATATATATATATATATATATATATATATATATATATACAGTGTGTTCGGACGAAAATTCGCTATCTCAAGATGATGGACTGATTTTATCGAAAAAAGCTGAGACACGTGAATTTTCGATTGTAAGGGGACCAATAGATTTCTTAGTTGGTTCAGAGCATGTGAAAACGACCCCCTACCCTAACAAATCATATATATAAAGTGTGTTAAAACGGAAATTTTCCACCATCTCTATCTTAAGATGAACTGATTTTGGCAGAAAAGCTGAGACACGTATTTGTGAACATTTAATTGATATACAAACAGTTCAAACACAACGAAAACTTGACAATGCCAAAAATTAATTGCTCAAAATCTCCTCCTCCTACTTCCATACAATGATACAAACGTTTCTCGAATATCTTTTCATCAAACACGGACGAATTAACCATTTATACGTTCATGAAAGCAATGTTATTAGGTGAAGAGATATAAATCAACCTCGCGGTTATTAATACGATTATGTATGCAATGAATTTCAGACATAATATATCCTAATATGATCATGTAATAAGATAACATAAATTTCTATGGAAATATATGTCACTTAAGAACTAACAAAACACTATCAACAATACAGAAACGATTAGTATTGAAACCTCCTTTCTGTGAAATTGTATCTTTGAGTAACCAAATGTTATTTTATAACTTTATTCTTCTTTATAGATCAATACATGATCGAATGTAATATTCCCAGAAAAATAAATCATATGTAGTTAGACAATCATGAAATAAACTCCTTCGCACAATTCTTCTGTCAATCTTATTTTCGCGCTTATTTTCTCACACTTGATTAATACTATATTCAAACACTATCGTTAATTTTTCAAGTAGAAATTATCGTTTATTTTATACCATACATCTATCCGCATAAAGTCATTATCAGTAGACTCAAAATGGAACATATAAATCAAAGTTGTCACTATTTCTGCGCTAAACTTCATTAAAAAATTCCCTCGACGTCAAACATAGTTACGTCCTAATCATTCATTGGTCAATGTTATCTTATTTTTTCGATATCGAAAACAAGCTGTCTAGAAATTAATTTTCTAAAAAATATTACTTCGAAATCTTTTCAATAATGAAATTATTTCGAAAATCACTAGATATACTTCGTGTTATGTTGCTTTTTTGGCTGATTGTTAAATTTCGTGCACTCCATAAAAGTGAACAAAGAGAAATATATACGAGTATATCGCTCGAAAGTGTTTGTCATATTCCCGACTTTGTATTTCCAGGGTTTTGAAACGTTTAACTTCCGCTTCGTTGTGACTTGCTAAATCGAAAAATATGGTATGTTGTTCCTCAGTCATATGACGCAAAGATGTTGTGTTCGTCGTTTTATTCCGAAAGACAGTTTCGTTCTATTCTTATCCGAAGGTAAAACTACAATAGCAAGTTACGTATTTATTTCTTTTTATTACCTTTCTTCATACTTTGTATCAAAAAGATAATCCCTGCTTTGAAAACTATACCTTCCTGACGACTTTGATTTTAGTATTCATCTTACGAATAGTTCAGTCTATAAAAATCCCTCGTTGATGGCTCAACCTCGACGAAGTCGAGTGAATTTCTAACCTAACCTTCATTTTAGTATCTGTCTCCATTAACTCTTCCCTTTTTTTGAATTATAAGGAGCTGAAAGAGTTGGAATATTTCGCAAACATCTCGAAAATATTTTGAACGCATGGAATTTTGGTTTAACCCTTGTCCACCTAGTACAGGGGTGCTCAAACTTGAACTGCTGGCGATCTACCTCAATATTTTTAGACTTCTTACGATCGACTCTGAGAGGCTGCAAGTATGTGTGATGCAGGATTGTCTTACATACACGATACACGGTACACGATACACTATACACGATACAACCTACCTACCTAGCAACTAGGTTAGGTTAGATATATATACATGCAACCGTAGCATGTAAAGACATTAGCTTTCCGCACAATATACATTATTTCAGTCAAGGTTTGGGTTAAGTTTAGTAAGGTTTTCCTCTATAATATAAATGAAAAAAGTCATAGTTATTCAAAATTACGAGTTTATTGGTTGTTACAAAACGAAAGAGATACATATGGTGTTAAACTTAACTGAAGAGATTTTGGATGTTGAAGAGTGACAATGCATGTCCTCAGCATACTTTTCATAAGATGGTACATAACCACTGAGTGCTAATCACAAGCATGATGACATATGATCGTCAGTTAGTCGATTGTGACATTTTAGTTAGTTATCTTCATTTCAGAAAATGCAGACTAGCACAAGTAAGTTGACCCAAACATTGCCGTCAGTTGAAGGGCGATATACCTTAGATTCGGATATTTATCTTCAGGTATAAAACATCAGAAAATTGTATCAGATGCTTTGAGATGTATATCTGATATAATCTGCACCAACTCATTTTCAACAGAACATGAGTTCATATTAAACTGACTTGCTCTTTCAGTAGTTATATTTGCCAATTTACTGCAATCATACAAACGTATTTCGAATTGTCCCAAAATATTTGATAATTCAGCCTCATACGTATAATAATTTAACTGAGGAATCCTTGCTTTCATAGACGGAAAATGTTTCAGATCGTTTCTTTTCAGTGGATCTATCATAAGTTGCAATTTACTTTTGAACACGTTTACTGCGCTAATCATCTCAATAATAGTTTTTCCTTCACCTTGAAGCTCCAAGTTGATGGTGTTTAAGTGCATTGTGATGTTAGTCAAAAATGCCAAATCAGTCAACCATTTTCGTTTTTCAACATATGAATGTCATCACCTCTTTCGTCTAGAAAAGCTGTTATTTCGGGCAATAATTCTTGAAACCTTTCTAGGAATATCTGCGACTCAACCACCTGACGTCCGTGTGAAGAACAGTGGGTTCAGCTGACTCCCTATCTTCCAACTGCAACTTAAACGGTCGCCGTTGCAAGCTACGTGCACGGATGGAATTCACAATTTTTGTTGCAATGCCCATAATTTCCTCCGTGTTTAAAACTTTTGAACACAAAACTTGTTGATGTATAATGCAATGGAATGAACAAATGAAGGGAAATCTTCATTAGCTCGACACAATGCCAAAAAACCGTTCTATTTCCAGTCATTGTTGGTGCTCCATCAGTTGTAGTGCACACAGATTTATATATTGGTAGCTTGTAGTTTTCTACAAAATTGAAGAAAACGTCATATATATCTTCGCCACGGATCTACCCCTTCAGAGGAATGATTGTCAAAAATTCTTCCTTAGCCAACATTTCATTGAATACCATCCGAATAAAAATACACAGCTTGGCAGTGTCTGTCATATCGGTGGATTCGTCGAACTGTAAAGAAAAGTATGTACATTTCATGATATCATGTTTTAGTTTATCTGCCATGTCCTGACTCGTGACTCCAATACGCATTGTGACAGTCGGACGAGACAACTGAAGTTCTCTAATAGCAGACATGATTTCTGTTTTATTTTTAAAATCTCCCAATAAAGTCTCACCCGCTTCAATAAATGCTTCCTTCACAATCGATCCACCTTCGAATGGTTTCTTGTGTTTCGCCAATATATGAGATATCTTGAATGACGCGATCGTAGCAGCTTTTGATTGTTTGGCTGGTCTTGTGAACATGGTTTGTTCTTTTTTCAAACAAGATATCAAATCACGTACTTTTCGTTCTCTTCATTCACTCTGTGGTGGAATATCCTCCTCATAGTTTAAATGAACCGTTCTATGATGCCTCTCTAAGTTACCACGCTTAGGTATTGCATCTGACGCACCATATAAAAGAAAAATTCTTCCTCCCAATCGTTATTAAAATTATACGTTTTCGATTTTTTCGCGGCACTCAATTTATACTATTTAATAATAAACTTTGTATCGACGTAGTATTGCCTTCAAGTTACAATTTAGAATGACTCCAATTTCTGCAGGCGCAACATTTATATCGGCATGAACGAAAGTCTCCAATGTTCCCGTCAAACGCGCCGCCCGAAATTTCTAGAAAAGCGGCAAGAATAAAAAACGCGACTTTTCTTTGACAAGTACCGCGCGTTCCTTTGATAAAGCGCCTTTTGCCGCTAGCAGAGTATTATATTATTACGTAATAAATTTTTGTAGTTTAGTTACCTACTCATTAGAAATTTTTTTCTTCTCGAAATCTCTCACTCAAAAAGCACTCGCGATCGACTGGTCGATCGTGATCGACCGTTTGAGCAACCCTGACCTAGTATATATCATTCCCACAATATCGCCTGTTATGCGTCTATGTATTCCGGGAGTAAAACGATTCATAATTATGAAATTTAATAAAATCAGGCCCTGTTTTAATCAGGAATCTGTTTAGGGAACACAAACACATAAAATCAGACTATTTGTTTGTCATAATCTTTCATTATTATATGCTTGAATTATATATACAGATATTGGAAAACGAGATCCATAAAAACGACAAGCGTGGATAAAACAAATAAATTATCTATAAAGTCAAAACAGTAACCAAATTCTGGCTGCCATATCCTAGTTTTACAATCAGCAGAAACAAAACTTTTTGGAGCATTCAAAACTAATTGGTGCTTGCATTGGAAACAGATGTATTGTTTGGGTCGAAAATGAATAGTTTTTTGAACCGCCAATCGTTCTTCAGTACTGCTGCGACACTGAACTAATGATAGTGTGGTTTCCTTGTTTGTAAGAGGGTGTATCGCATCCATGTCACTATGCTCTTTCATCTTGCTTTCACGGCATTTCAAGTCACGTCTTCTCAGCTATTGAGCAAGCATCTACATTTCTTTGGACCTCCTCAAAACCTTCTGTTTTTGAAGTTGGTTGAAAAGATCCTCGGCATAGCAGATTTTTGGAAATGCAAATCTCTAGTGGATCTACTTCCATTCATCCTTCGGTTGTGAAATCGATTGTTGTTGTTTTAAAAGTAAGTGATTTATTACAACCCTTCCACCGCATCCTTGCAGACTATTGGGGTTCGCCATGATAGGTGGATCGTGGTTCCTTGAATAAATAAATCCTGCTTTTGAAAGAAGTATTGTTCAAGGAATTTTTTCATCTCGTTTTTTCTAGAATCATTGCTGGGCATTCTGCTACAGTGTGATTTGCCATCTCACTCGCTTCCATGCTGAAGCTGCATTCGTTCTTATCTGTCAAGTCAATTCTATGTATGTGTAGCGTCTGCCTGCAGTGATGATAAAAATTTCCATTTTTGCCGTACCCAATAAAAGGATGGAATTTCACTCCGACACTTCTTTGATGAAAATTGTTCTTGAATGTTTCAAGCTGTAATAAAGAGTTAACATTGATTGTGCTAGATGAACTGACTCTTCGTTACCTGAGGAGACACTCGTCTGTGCCAGACGAGGGTGACCCTGTTGTTCACTCCAATCTGTCCAGAGTAGTTTGGCTCTTCCATATCATACAGTAGAGCAATTGAAATTGAGAGCTCTAATTTCTGCCCGACTGTCAGTAAACATTTCAATGTTATCGTAACCATCGTGTCATTGAGTTCTGCTGGAAAACCATTGCATATAGCCCCTGGCTCAGTGATGTGTTAACCCCAGGATTGCTACCATATGTTCCTGATCTCGTACCTTCCGGAGTGTTGGAACCATCCATTAAAAGGCAGATGGGTATCTGGGAGGGCACTAGGTTGCTAAGCCTTATTCCCCTTTTTACGGATGGATACTCGAAATTTATCTCGTCTTGTTAATTAAGGCATGGTGTCTGATGGAACACCCAGAGTGCTGTGTGACACAAAGTCAGCTAGTAGTCTTGTACCGTTCATCACTGCACCTGATCATGCAGTAATTTACAGATGGAGGAAAGTCTAGTAAAACCTCCATGGATGTGTTCGTCCAATTGCCTGTTGGCTCTTTCTCCACTACACTATAATACATGATCTGTCTAATTCTTTGCTTTGGCCTATGCATTCAAATTCGTTAATATACATTCTGTCATAAAAGTAAAATTTTTGTTGTTGGCACAACTGTTTTCTATATTAACGAGGGGTTTGAACGCGATCTGTCATTCAGTTTGTTTACAGTGCTCGCTGTCAGTTCCCACAAATTGGAAAAAATGTTACAGAAGTCTTACGGTCTTTATCAAAAACTCGTGAATATGAGTGGTACAGTGCATTCAACACTAAAGTGAAAGAAATGGTAATTGGAATCGTCATTTCAGTTTGAAGGAGATGGGCAATGAACTTTCTGTTTATCATGAATCGATTCATATAATTTTAAAGGATTGTTTGGGCATGAAACGCGTTGCCGCTGAACTAGTTCCAAAATATCTGAATTTTCTTCAACAATTGGATTGTGTAAAGGTTGCTGGAGACATGCTATCACGAGTCAATTCCGACCCACATGCATAAAGCGCATTGTAACTGGTAATGAGACATGGATCTATGAGTTTAACATGCAAACCACTCAACAAGCTTTGAAATGGCGCAATTGAACCGAAACCGGAAAAACCTGTTTTCTTCGATTATCGTGGTTCTGTACATTCGGAACTCTTGCCAGAAGGTCATACAGTAAATAAAGAATGTTTCCTGGGCGTTATGCGGCGTTCGAGATAGCCAATTCGTCGGAAAAGGCCAGATTTATGAAACGGAAACTCAGGGATTTTGTACCACGATAATGCACACACGAGGCTATCATTGTGAATGAGTTTCTGACCAAATACTCAACAAATACCATCGAACATCCACCGTATTCACCTGATATAGCCCCGGCCGACCTTTTTCTTTCTCTTGAACTCAAATTTTCACTTTGTGGTAACTGTTTTGAACCGATTATGTCTCTCGCGGCGAGAACTAAAGTCGATAAATAAATATTTTGTGTTTCATTGATCAATTTCCGATACATCTTTGGTAGAATTTATTGGCTGAAATTGTTTAAACCATCATTTTTTTAACAAATTAAATTTTTTTTCAACTATGGAGAATAAACAAACGTCTCTCAGAGTACTTGAAACCTATGAATTATAGAAATTGAATTTAATGTCGTGGTTTGCAGAAATTGTATTTGTTTCTAACGAAGGGTTACCCACATTACTTCAAATTGTTGCTGTGGCCGTTCTAATTGACCGATTTCAATTTTTTTAAAAGCGTTTGGAAAATTGATTGTCCTTTCATATGTGATTAAATTTTCAAATGAAAACTCGTCATTTTAGTGCAAAAATTTGAAAATCAGCCATTTTCTCTATTAATTTTGTATTGCAAAATTGTTGTTCGTAAACTATCGAACCGAATGTAACGAAAGTTGGTCTATTGTTTTTGTTACCATAAAGTTTTTTCAATTAAAATATCATAGTCCTCAGATCAGTTATCTATCAGTAATATTAGGAATGTTGTAGCTATTTTGAAACATTTTTTATTTTGAAATTTTTAACCTATCCTTTCTTAGGAAAAATTTAATACGAAAATTTTCTTCTCTCCAACTTTCCTCTAAAATTCTTACTTTGAAAGCTATGAGCGAATGAAATAGTAAAAACCGCGATTTTGTTCACATTTTTCTACGCCTAAGTCGTAAGTTACCTGTTCACAGCTGCGCATGATTTGATTGTTATTCTATAGGGTGTTCTAATGTAAAAATCTCCTACTTCTCTCTAGACATAGAAGGGGTGGCGAATGTTTCGTTGGAAAACAAACTTTCGTTGTGTGTGGACTTTCTATGTGAGATTAAATGTTCCTGAAGATAGTATTTTTGAATAGAGAATTTAATGAAGTTTCCAAAGATATGTCACTCGAACCACTTTACCTATAATGAATTTTGACTTAGGTGCAGATGAGGGTAGGGGTTGCTACAAACCAACTCAGAAAATGGTCCCTCTCCAATCAAAAATTGATGTGTCCCAGCTTTTCCGGCAAAATCAGTCCATCTTGAGTAAGAGGAGGTGGCAAATTTTTCTTGGAAAACACTGTATACAAATTCACTTTATATTTCTATCTTGCCCATCTCTGAAATATTCTGATATACAGACTAAAATTACAGGAAACAATTCTTTCAGCCCCCATTTTGAAAAACAAATTGATGGCAAATGTGCAAGATCAACATGTGAATACGATTTTCAAAAAGATGATATTCGCACCATTTTGACCAATACACATATAACAGATACTATAATATACAGGGTGTTTCATCTAAAACGAATCTTTTCTCATTTCTTATCCTATAGTGGAAGAATTTTTCGAAGCACGTCGAATGATTATTTGGACATCTTTTGAGGTATATCTGAGACTTTAACGAGCAAACCCCTAAAAGGGGGCGCTACAGCTCAAAGTTGGATAAGACAAAGAGTTATATCGATACCTCTTTTGAAAGGTCCTCCAATCTTCTTTACAACGATGTATAAGAGAAGAAATTTTCAGGAATCTTTCAACAAAAAATCATTCTTAATATCAAACAAACCACCTTGCATACTTTGGCTATTTCAAAGAACATAGGAAAAAAGTAACACACATGAATTTTTCTTTTAGAGGAAAACCTTTCAAAGGTGCTTAGTGCCTACGTGCATCAACCAGTGAATAAGGTTACCTTGAGGTTTTAGAAAAAGAAACTTTGTTGTACTGTCTTTTGAAAGCCCTATTCACGAACTACAACAATCTGAAGAAGATTTAATTTTCTCAACATGTTTACAATGAAAAAGAAATAAATCAAATCAACGATCTCAAATGAAATATCGAAATATGCCCTCCTTTCACTTTCATGCAATTATACAAACTGAAAAGCTTCCAACATGCTTTAGCATTTTTGGAGTTACACACCACAAAAATTGTCGCATCACCTGGTATTCTGAATTCCACAATCGATTAAGCAACTCGATCGCACTTTCTTTGTCAACATATGTTTCTGGACATATGAGGGGAAAAAATCTTACCTATGTAGTAATATTTGTTTCCATATGAACTCAAACACGTCTGAAACAAGAATGAGTTTATTTGACTATCAGTATTCATTCAATTCCTGTTCAGTTTTCACGCTAAATTAATGCAAGTTTTCTGTGTTTCTTGTTGGTTTTCGAATCTTTGAATTTATTGTGAAGGCTGCTGAACGTCCTGGACGCTATTTGAGTAATCATGAAGTGGTAAGAATTGTAACACTTCTAGACGAGGGCGCAGCCAACGTTACGTGGCTAACTTGTTGAATGTTAACCAAAACACTATTTCAAAAGCAATTAATCGGTACCACGAAACAGGGGAATATGGAAGAAGGGCCGGACAGGGAAGAAATCGGATAACAACACCAGTTGATGATCGTTGGCTTCGTTTAACACTGAGAGTTCGACATTGTACTGCTAGAATGCTGCAAAATGAACTTGCACTCTCCAGAAATGTGTATATTTCATTGCAAACTGTTAGGAACAGGCTCAGAGAAGACGATATCAGACCAAGGGTGGCTTCTACCAGCCCGCGTCTCACCAGAGAGCATCGAGTTGCAAGACTTCAGTTTGCGAGGGAACATGCAAATTGGGGTATTCCAGAATGATCGAATGTTCTCTTTTCCGAAGAGTCCAGGTTCTATCTAGTATCAAATGATAGACGCATGCCTGTATACAGACGACTTGGGGAACGGTATCAGCAATGCAATATCCGGCAAACCGAAAACTTCGGCTCAGTATTGCTGTAGGGAGGCATTTCTTTCCAAGGTCGAACTGAGTTAGTCCTAGTGAATAATGGAAGGGTGACAACTGTCAGATACATCGCAGATATCTTTGAACCCCTTGTTGTATCCTTTGGTCCAATGATTGGCGAAAACTTCATTTATATGCATGATAATGCAGCTAGAGTAGTCACAGAATTTCTGCAAAATACCGAAATTGATATTTTAAGATGGCCAGCCAGAAGTCCCGACTTGAATCCCATAGAACATGTTTGGGACAACATGGATTGGCAAATTCAGCAACGTAGGATGCCTTGTAGAACACTCCAACAACTGGAAAATCTGCTTCCTGAGTCACTCAGTGACTCAAGAGTACATCCAAAATTTGTTTGAGGGGCTTCCGAGACGTATACTGGCAGTAATAAGGGCCCAGGGAGGAAAAACTCGATTTTGAAAATGATTAGTAACCATTCGATGCTAGTTGTTTGGTCTCTTCGCGAATGTTTGAAGATGGTAGAATTTTTTAAGTTTTTATTATCTCGAAAATTGTTGATATTTTCCATCATAAACTCATCTCTTTTGAATGGTATCTTCTTATTATACACTTCTGAAAGTTAACAAGCGACTCTTGAATGACTAAGCTAAAAGTTTATATAGTATTGTCGTAAAAGTAGGGTGATGCGACAATTTTTGTGGGGAGTGTATTTGACTTGACGACAATAGATCCTCCAAATTCTTAGTGCTAACTCACATAAATTTTGGACTTGAGATGTCCCCACAGAAAGAAGTCTAGAGTATTCAGATCAGGAAAACTGACAAACCACTTCATAGGACCTCTTCTCCCAATCTAACAATCAGAATATTGCAAATTAAGGCATTGGCAAACTGGTGCAGCGTAGTGAAGAGAAGCTTATTCTTGTGGAAAATGCAATTTTTACTCAAATAAACGTTTTTCAGTTTTTCTGTTAATAATGGATCAATCGCATTTTTCAGCATATCGGGATAAATTTCGCCATTTAAATTACTATGAATAAACAGAGGTCTAATTAGGTGGTCTCCTAATATTCATACCCTAACATTTATCTTTTCCGCATAATGACTATGTGTTTCTCGAAATACATAAGGATATATACTTCTCCATGATGTACTAAAATGCATTCTTCAAAAAAGCGAACGTTGTACAACAAAGGTTAGGTTATTGTTGATACTTTTGGCCATAATTTTGCAAACCCCTCGCCTTCGATCTAAATCATCATCATTTAATTCATGAATTAATTTAATTTTGTACGGATGGAACTTGTATTTGAGTAAAATTCTGAAAACGTTAGATTTGTTAATACCGAAAACTATGAAAATGTTTGTACAGATGGCATATTTGGCTAAGTTGGACATGTTCCAATATAGCCACAGCTGCGGCTTTATTATGCACTATTACAATGAGCAAGCTGCCCATTGTAATAGTGTTTTCATCCATTGCTGAAACCTCCTCTTGCTCTTGGTTTTCGTCCTGCAGTCGATTTTGATTTTGGTAATAGGCTCACTACTCCAATACGTTCCTGCAATGTGTACACTGTGATTATTTTTGAAATTCACACTCAACAATTCATTAACAATGCGTCAAATGATCAAACGTACGTATTATCAGATGAACATCTTGCGCCTAAGAACAAAAAATTAGGTCGAAACAAATGTTTCCATTTATTTTCTTTTATTTTTACATAGTTTGGGAGAATTTTTCTTAATAAATCAGGAAAAATTGCAATGAAACAATAACATGTTTTCAAGATATTTTATATTTTCAATATGTAATGTGTAGAAGAGCTCTCGAAAGACATTACTACAAAAACTACTTTCTTTAATGTCTAAAATCTCAAGATAAGTAAATTTATTGGCTAATGCACGCAGGCGCTAACTTCCCTCGAATGATTTTCCTTCAAAGCGAAAATTGATTGGTTTTCCCTTTTTTCAATAATTTTAAAGATAGATCGAATATGTGGCTCATTTGATATGAAATATTATTTTTTGTGAAAAAGATTCGTCAAAACCACTGTTCTCATACATCGTAGTAGAGAGCAATTAAATGAAGTATCGCTCGACCCCTTTGCTCTATTCAAATTTGTGGAGTTGAAACGCCCCCTTTTAGGGGTTTGCTCGTTAAAGCCTCAAATATATACGTCGAAAGATGTCCCCTAAACAAAATTATTCGTCGTGTCTAGCCAGATTTTTCCTATGACTTCGGGGTAAAAAATAGACAGGCTGGCTCGTTTGAGCCCTGTTTGTTATAAATTTATACTTGATTTGATATGAAAAAGATTTAAACAAAATAATAATATTTCAGTGAATGCTTAATTTCATTTCTATTTTCATTCAATATGATTTCTCGAATGAAAGATATGAATAATGCGCTCTGTCTTTTACTTCACCCATAAAGATTTGGGATTTTCTATCATCATCTGAATATTATTTATTTTATTACTTTATAAATTGCTGAAAACAATTATAATTCACGCATTGATGCCTTCGTCGGATTATATGCACTCCTACATCTGTCGTACGTGTGCTAAATTAATTGAATAATCAAATATGTTTGCATTCAGATAAGAGGGCATTTGCTCTGAATTAATATACATCGTGTTATTTGTAACCACATGCTAACATGAACAAGGTAAAAAAAGTATATCAGTTTATGATCATCTAAGGATTTGACAACTTCAAAACAATTAAATTGGTCTTAAATCAATTGTTTCTATATTTTTCCTCTGGATTATGTATCCATGTTTTGTGTTTACAGGCAGCGGCTTTATTGAAGAGAACTGAAGGTCTCGTGACGCTTATTGTATCGAATCCAGGAAAAAAAGCACCTGCCGTTAATGGGACCGATGCTAATGCCGTAGGGAAGGGAGCACTCAAGGCCTCAGCTCCGCCTTCAAGACCTACAACACCTGTACCTGGTAAGTTTTCTCGATTTTCAGAGAAATTAAAGTATTTAATCACAGCGTCTTTATTAAAACCATAGTTATTTTGTAGGTAGTTTACCATTTGAGGGAAATTTTCATTTAATGCTTCCAGTGAATCAATATTTTGTTCTGAAATTGTTCCTTGATATAATATATCCAACTTTGAGGTTGAAACAAAACGGGATCTGCAATATTTTTCAATCAAACTATTGAATGTGTTGGGTTACACTGGTCGACAGGATATTCGTAACACAAAGCATATCTTTGTTCTCTAAATAGAAATACGCCTTCAAAATATGAAAAATATTCCTAAAGCCCTAACATGTACCACTTTACGATAGCTCGATAAGACACAATAGTATAAATAAAAATAAGATTATAAATCAATCTTCTGTTGAGTTTCGAAATGAGAGGTTCTCTGGGTGTAGAGAAGATACTGTTTTAAAAAGGAAATGTCGGGACGATCTCTTCCAACAAATTTTGTTATATTTGTGGGGATTTATGGTGAAATCACAAGCCATGCCATTTCCTGAAAATGCTACTACTACTTCCTATATTTTGGTGTTTGAATTGGAGATCAAGACAAGCAGTGGGCTCCACATGTGTATAGCGAGAACCCACCAATCATTTAGACGATTGCTATTATTTTTGCTTGACAAAGACTGAAGAGTATTTCAAAAAGGGAAAGCGCAAAATATACTATCAAACTTTGCGGTCTGCCATGCGACTTGTTCCTCATAACGCAGATTTACCTATGCCGATCGTACCTTTGAATCCGCAAAATATTATTTTGGAAGATACTGGAGACAATGCATCATCAGGCAGCTCCGAATCCTTTTTACTCCAGGTCCCAGTTCCTGCGAGCCACATTCAGTTGTGCAAAGCGAGTTAAATGATTTATTACGTGATTTAGGGTTATCAAAGCCACAGTCAAAACTTCTTGGTTCTCGTCTTAAGGAATGGAACTTATCAGCCAATGAAACGAAAATTATGAATTTCAGAAAAAGACATGCTCGTTTTTCTGCATTCTACAGTATGGAAAATACGTTGCGTTCGTGTTCTGCTATTGGTGGTTAAATGCAGCAACTTGATATTGGGCATTCCCCCTCTGAGTGGCGTTAATTTATAGGGTGTTACATAATAGTATGTAACAACTTGAAGGGGTAAATCTACGTGCAATTTTAAGGAAAAAAGTTTATATGAACATAGGTCCGCAAAAGCTTTGTTACAGAGCTACAGGATGTTGAAATTTCCGGAAAAATATTTTTTCTTCAAAACTCCTGCAGTTTTCGAGATATTCAGCCCAAATTTGGAATGCAAGTTATTTTTACAGCCTCCATCATTTACACATCCTAGATTTTAACTGAAATTCACAAGCTGTTTTCTTTTCTGAGACCATGTCTTCTTTTGCCCTTCAAACTTTTTTGTAGTACGCCATTGAACAGCGTATAATAAATTTTCGTCATCTTCGTTCAATTTAGAAACTTTTCTGACACCTGTAACTTTTTCGTAGCTCCAACCGTTTTCGAGAGAAACATTATTGAATTTGAATTATTTGAATTGTATGTTATTCGCTGAATAAAAAAAATAATAGAAATACTCGAAACGTATGCCCAAAATTTGCTTTTATTTTGATAGCTCGTCTTCCACCTGCAAGAAAACAGGCCTCTGTCCTTCTTCGCGAATTATCACGCACTCTTTGTAATATTACTGGGATATTTGTTATCGTGTCACAAGAGGCTATTATTCGTTCCTTCTGCAGTGTTCACTGGAGTGGTATAAACTGAACTTCTGAGATATCCCCATGAGAAAATGTTTAAACTATTTAAGTCTGGGGACCTAAGAGGCCATGGTTCTGGCACACCCCGATGTTTTATTGTATTATTCAAGAGTTCCCTAGCTTCTCCACTAAAATGTGCTGGTGCCCCGTCATGCATAAACCACATTATGTTTCTCACCAAAAGTGGCACATCCTCGAGCAATAAAGGTAACTCCTCCTCAAGAAATTGCCGATGAGCAGGACCCTTTAGTCTTTTAGGCAGAAAAAATGGCCCAATCAAATAATTTCCAATTATTCTAATCCAGACATTTATTGAGAATTGTTCTTGTGGATGAGATTCTTCAATCAAATGGGGGTTTTCCTCAGCCCAATAATGATTATTGTTAAAATTTGTGATAGCAGTTCTCGAAAAGTTTGCTTCGTCCGTGAACGTTATTTCACCTTGAAAATGTGCATTTTCTCTAATTTCATCCAATCTAAGAACCATCGGCAGAAATTCAGTTTTGAAGGAAAATCTCGATGAAGTGGAGTTTGGACGCATTAGATGTAACGGGTACAATCAAAAGTCGTGGAGAATCCTCCAAACTATAACATGTGAAATATTCAACTGATTTCCAATTTTTCTCGTTCTCACATGAGGATTCAAGTCGAAACAATTCAAACTGCTTCCTCAATATATGGAGTTCTCATAGTTTGAGTTGCACCTTTTAAATGATTATTTGCAGTAAAAGTACCAGTTTCCCTCAACCTTCTGTGGATATTTGAAAATGTTCACCTGTCTGGTCTCGATTTAGACAGCGCAGCTGATATATTCGCCTAGCTTCTGTTGTGTTTCCGTCAGCCAGACCGTACATGTAATGAATATCAGCCAATTGAGCGTTAGTAAAATTAGCCATCTTTTCTTACAGCAATAACTTCAAAAGTCATAAAACTAATCGTTAATTTAATAAATATTTCGAGCAGACACTGGTTCAACTTTAGCAACTGTCAAAATAAATAAATAAATGAAAAAAATCAAAGCCTACTAGTAATTTTTTTAATCAAAAGTGCTTTCAATTCGGCGAATGCATAGAATCGTTTAATATTTTTTTGCTCAAGAACGGTCGGAGATACGAAAAAATGACAGGTGTCAAAAAAGTTTCTAAATTGAACGAGGATGACGAAAATTGATTGTACACTAAACAGTGTAACGTACTACAAAAAAGTTTGAGAGGACAAATGGAGACATGGCCTCGGAAAAGAAAACACCTTGTGAATTTCAGTTAAAATCTAGACGTGTATATTTTTTTCCGGAAATTTCAACACCCTGTAGCTCCGTAACGAAGCTTTCGCGTACCTATGTTTATATGAACTTTTTTTCTTAAAATTGCACGTAGATTTATCCCCTCAAGTTGTGACATACTATTATGTTACACCCTGTATTGATTCGTCTGAATACAGCTTGCAAGATGTGTTATTGCATAATTGAAATTTGAAACGCTCTATACCAATTGCCCAATCAGTGACGATGAAAGAAAGTTATAATAATATGCGCAGTGTTTTGGATAAAATAAACTACAGCAAGTATAAGTGGCAGATATGAGGGGACTTGAAAGTTATGGGAATTTTAGTCGGACTTCAGGGACGATTTACAGAATATTTCTGCTTCATCTGTCCATGGCACAGTAAATCAGCATTATATAACAAAAATTGGGCCATAAAGAAATGAATTTCAACCAGGACCTCGAATTGTTAAGTTTCGTGAGTTATGCCATATTGAAGGACTGCACTTTTATTGAACCACAAATCAGATAATTGCTGGTTGACGTTAATTTTACGAAAAAGTCAGGAAATCAGAGCATGGAACTCATTTGTTAGTATTGTAAGAGGATTTTGGGGCAACAATATGGATGCAAACTACCAACAGTTAGTTGGTAGTTTATGGATGCTTACAAATCGCTTGGGGTCCTCATGTCATTAAAATAATTTCCTCCATTCACATTTGTCATTATTTCCTGGAAATGTAGGAGCTGTCGGGGACGAGCAAGGTGAAAGATTCCTCCAAGATATGAGGACAATAGAAATTCGTTATCAAGAACGATGGGATCCAACCAAGATGGTTAACTACTACTGGTTTTTGAAAAGAGAAGCTATGACCCCTCATAAAAGTCAAAAATAGAATTTTGAGTCAGAATTTTTGATCATTGTGTTTTTCTTGAATGTAAAGTACGTTTAGTGGGTAAAAAAGTTTGTAAAGTCAACAATATATACTTTTAAAAAAGTTTTTTCTTTACAAATTAGATTTTGTAACATTAAATATGTTACATGATATGCCATTCAGCTTTATGTTACATCCACAATTTTTGTTATTTGTCGGCTAGTGTTATTTGTGTAGATATAAGTTAAAATTATATTTCATTTATAGAAATTGATGCTTGCAACCCTTTTCGTCACGATGAACTTCATCCGAAATCATTCGAATTTGACAGTATTGAAGGAAATTTTGAATAGTTTTTGTGAATTTATTAAAATACAAGCAAAGAGCTTCAAATTGACAATATCGAATCAGCAATTATTCATCAGAAAGTTGTCAATCCATAAGAATCCATAAAAGTGATTTTGAAAGCACATTTTGGATTTAAAAGATGAAATTATTGATAAGACAATTATTACACAGTTTGAGTGTGAAGAATGGAATAATATTCATAATTTTTCCCCCTAACTTTTTGGAAAAGATACTTGATATGGCGTCATCGACCATTTTATATTTTCAAATTAAAACCCCAATTTTTTTGAATTTTATTATAGAGCAATAACCCAATCGTACAGGTCCGCAATGAATAGTTCTTGAAATACAGGGTGGTTCTTTCTAGAGAAAATTAATTTCTGAAAATTTTCTTGATAAATTCTAAATTTGCAACGCTTGGTCATATTCTGTAGTCAATTTGGTGTATGTTTCTTATCACGTAGTGACTGGACCTAAAATTTGTTGATGTTTTGAACGCTATATTTAAATTTGAATTTTTAAGAAGGATTTCACATTATTGTTAATATTGCCTATATACAGGTGCATCAACGAAAACTAAACAGAGGCTATATCTACCGAGATATTCATTCCTGATCAAAACGCAATTTTTGTTTCAAGGGGGATATCTTTTGGGGTACAAAACTTGCCTGAAATATCAACCCCCTAAGCGGGGGTTGCAATCCTTGAACATTTTGAATAGGAAAGATGGGTCGAGTGATGACTCAAAAGAAAGGTGGTATCTTTGTCTACATTGGCTTGAACGAATTTCCATTTTTAATTGAAAACTGTAAAAGATGCAGGTGAGCAACTGAAAGATAGGGAAGACTATTTCCCTGAGACTATTCAAGTTTCAGTGAAATAAAATGGAACAGATCCATGCTGATCAATGGCAGTCATCATCAAGTACCATCCTCATCTCGAATTTCAACGAAAATTTGGAAGACGGTAGATGGGTCGAGTGATACCTCTAAAGAAAGGTATTATCTTTTTGCATCCTCGTCAACGAATTTTCATTTTGATTGAAAACTGTAGAAGATACAGAGTGAGCTACTGAAAATAGAGGAGACTATCTATCGCCCTGAGCTATTCAAGTATTAGTGCAAAAAAATGGAACAGATTCATTTCAGATCAAAGGCTGTCATCTTCCGAAACACCATTCGTATCTCAAATTTCAACCCCTAGAGCAGGGTACTTGAATAGCTCAGGGCGATAGATAGTCTTCTGTATTTTTAGTAGCTGACTCTGTATCTTTTACAGTTTTCAATCAAAATGAAAATTCGTTCACGAGGATGCAGACAAAGATAATACCTTCCTTTCGAGGTATCACTCGACCCATCTATCCTCTTCCAAATTTTCAAGGGTTGTCACCCCTGCTCTAGGGGTTGAAATTCGAGATGAGGATGGTATTTGATGATGACTTTCATTGAACAGCATGGATCTGTTCAATTTTTCTTCCCTGAAACTTGGATAGTCTGAGAGAAATAGTCTTCCCTATCTTTCAGTTTTCAATTAAAAATGGAAATTCGTTCAAGCCGATGTAGACAAAGATACCATCTTTCTTTTGAGCCATCACTCGACCCATCTTCCCTATTCAAAATGTTCAAGGATTGCAACCCCCGCTTAGGGGATTGATATTTCAGGCAAGTTTTGTACCCCAAAAGGTGTTCCCCTTGAAACAAAAATTGATCGTTTTTTGCGTTTTGATCAGAAATGAATATCTTGGTAGATATAGCCTCTGTTTAGTTTTCCTTGAAGCAGCCTGTATGTTAAACTATTGAATTTCTTGTCTTGGTGTTCACCGATTGGCTATATATGTTGTAAAGCTAATTTCTGTTTTTCTTATGTAATATGCTGCTAACTAAATTTGCACCATAACCATTATTTATTGCGATCTGTTTTATCAAATTCCATTCTTTGAAATAATTATCATTAGACATCGGTGTGTTTATGAATAGTTTTTCTATTAATAGAAAAACTATTCATAAACACCCGCTAAATCATTTTCCATATTGGTATCGATATGTCGATGACATTATTGTGTGTTTCACAGAAACAAACAGACAGTTTGTGTTCGAAAATTTCATCAACAGCCTGCACCCAATAATAAAATTCACTTCTGAAATAGAACAGAACAATTCGATCAATTTCCTAGACCTAACAATAACAAGATCAAATAATAAACACCAGTTTTCAATTTATATTAAATAAGCCTTCTCATACAGATATCACAATTCATTATACATCGGCACATCCTTACCAACATGAAGTTGTAGCATTTAATAGCTATATACATAGACTCTTGAACACACCGATGTCTAATGATAATTATTTCAAAGAATTGAATTTGATGAAACAGATCGCAATAAATAGTGGTTATGGTGCAAATTTAGTTAGCAGCATATTACATAGGAAAAAACAAAAATTAGCTTTACAACATATATATCCAATTGGTGAACACTAAGACAAGAAATTCAATAGTTTAACATATATAGGCATTATTAGCAATAATGAAAAATCCTTCTTAAAAATTCAAATCTAAACATAGCATTCAAAACATCAACAAATTTAGGTTCATCTATCATGAAAAATAAATCTCCAATTAATAAAGAAAATAAATCAGGTGTTTATAGATTGGATTGTGTAGATTGCAATTGTTTTTACATAGGTACAACGGGAAGAAATTTCGATGTTAGAATCTCTGAACATAAACGCAGTTTCATCAATGGAAAAACTGATTCAAATTATTCGAATCTTCTTAGGGAAAATGGCCACTCTTTCAATTTAGAATTTAAAATCTTACATTCTGAGAATAGAGGTATAAAACTCAACCTTCTGGAAGTACTTGAAATTAACAGTATTCACCGGAAATTCTTAGTGATCAGGTAGACATAAATAACTCACCCTTATTAAATTTATTTCCTAAACATTAGTTCAAGTACGGATAGCTCTGAGTAGATTGCCTCCTTAGTATATAATAAAAATTTGTTAGTAAGATATATTTGTAGTATTCATTCGCTCTTGATAAAGATGCTGTGTATCGAAACGCGTCGAGCATTCAATAATATATTTTAGTAGAAATCATCGTTTACTTGCATTTGTGAAAATGGATTTCTATCACGTAAAAGCCTCGTCAATTGAATTTCATCTTTTAACCTAATAATTCGTTCAAAACATTGAGCAACTCACATTTTACGGATTCACGTACCAACTTTGTTTCATTTCAGAACCCCCTGCCGATCCACTGACGTGTCCCATAAACCCAGGCTCAGACGTAACCATAGAAATTGTAACAGACAATAAAGGCTTGGGAGTTCTCTTCGTTGGAGGAAAAGACACTCTGATACCCGTGAGTTTTCGATAAAATGTGTTTTTATCTGCCTCGTCGCCTTCGGAGAATACTAAGCTATCAACGATCTCATACATAAAGAGTTTTATTTTTCTTGTGTTTATGTTTTGTTTATGCTTTTACAGAAGATGAACTGTTGGTAGGTAGTTGAATCAGCGAAAACATTTGTTAGATTGTGAACGTCATTTTAATTCTAAAGTATTTTTTTAGTAGAGATATATAGGATGTAGAATAACATGGCGCTTCTTCCTTAATAAACAAGTAAAAACCTGTTAACGTACGAATAAATCGAATAATACATAAATATTGAAATTTACCTCTACAACTTTACTATATTTTAGCTGAAAAAAATGCTTATATCTCGTGAATCTACAAATTTATACAAGAATGAAACAAAACTAACGTATGTCATGAAAGTCTTGGGAAAAAGTTTTTTCATGTATAAATCCCGCAATTCGTGGAAGATCTAGTTGCCGTGATCAACAGATGTCTTTTATGATTTATATTGAGTATTCCTTCTGTCAAAAGTCTGAATAAGTTCGCTAAAATGGCTTACAAATTAGAACTTCGAAGAAGTATTTACAATTTAGTTGGGCGAATTCCTAAGCGTGAAAACATCAGCATTTTTCGTGGTCAGAATATTTCTAAGACAACTATTTATCGGGTAATAACTGAATGTGAGCAAGGAATACCATGCTTGAATTTGCCAAAAAGTGGTCGACCGAAGGCTCTGAATGAAATCCGTTGAAACAGGCTCTTAGAAAGAGCAAGAGACACAGTAGGAACATCATTACGAAAATTATCCAAAAGATTTCGTACTTCTCATGAGACAATAAGGCGGGAATTACTGAATGCGGGATGTAAATATCGTAAAAGGCGTAAGTGTCCAAAATACACCCAGAATCAATTGGAAAATATCCCCAGATGTTGCCACGCCTTAAGAAGAATTCACTTTGCAAATGACAGAACCATAATTTTGGATGATGAAAAATATTTTACATTAACCCATTCTGAATTCAACTGTAATTTTGGTTTCTATACAAATAACATAGAAGACTGTCCAAACGAAGTAAAATTCAAAACGAAGAAACAAAATTGAAGACAAGGTTTTGGTTTGGTGTGCTATTTCTGAAGCTGGAGTTTCAAGACCATATGTAGGGTATGTGAGAGGCGAAGCTGTTGATGCAAACCTATATACTGGAAGATGTCTCCCAAAATTGATAGATTTCATCTATACCTATCACGCTGATGACAAAATAATATTTTGGCCAGACTTGGCGTCTTCCCATTATGCGCAAGTTACGAGAGATTGGTTAGAGGCTAATAACATTCCATTTGTACCTCGCAGAGATAACCCCCCAAACGTTTCACAAGCAAGACCAATCGAAGATTTTTGGGGTTTACTGACAAGGAAAGTCTATGACAAAGGATGGAAAGCCCAAAACGAAGTAGGTTTGGGACAGAGAATTTTTCAGAAGATACGAGAAATCGATGTGGATGTCGTTCAAAGACTGATGGGAGATATTCGGAGAAAATTGCACGCCATTGAGCAGGACGGGCCCCTATCAATCCTTTAAATATGATTTCATAGAGTTTAGATATGAGGTGAAATCCTAATGATATAATCAATTCAATTAAGTTCTTTTCAGTAATTAATTTATCTATTCGAATTTTTTCCCAAGACTTTTGTCACATATGTTATTCAGCATTTTAATGTAGAGAGAAGCTTGTGCATGTAAATATATTTGAATGCTGATTTATTTTCTGTTAATAGTTTTATAAACGTTATTGATAATTTCATTAGAGACTTGAAAAGTTTGAAATAAGTATTCACAGAAATCATTTTATATTACTTCACCCCATTTCTATAAGATTTCATTTTCGAGAAAAGCTAACTGTTTTCCGAAATCTTTTACTGTTTTGGGACTTTTGATGGATTTTAGTAAAATATTTAATCTTTTTTCAATAATATTTTTGAAAACAGTAAAATGCTTTTCCCAAAAATATAAATTGTTGGCCGAAAATTGTCTAGATATAACATACAACTTCTTTATTTGGAATGAAAATCATTTGAATTTGACAAGGATAGGATTAAATTCAGATATTTATAAATATGAAAAAAAATATTCTCTTTGACCATATCGGTAGAATTCATCTGTGGAGATTTTCTTTAAAAGGTAAATTTCCATGGCGAGATGGAAACTACGAAGAATACTTTATTGTTGTCTAGAGCTATACTTGGAACGAAAACACTCTGATGTTGAATGAAAAAGGTTGAAACATAATTTTATCCCTTACGAATCGGATCTTTAAATCGAATGATAAACAATATACATCAAATAATAAGGAAGAAATTGTAATGAAATTGATCATAGAAATTATCGAGAATCCTTAGAAATTTACCTGAGAAAAAGCCGACGTGATGTAATACTTGCAAAAAGAATCCAAACTCATGAAAAAACGATGAATCATCAGCTACTACCCGGCGAATCCATCGGAAAGTTTCCTAGAAATATCATATGAACTTATATTGTAGGAAAAAGAAAAATGGCCTGTTCAACAGAAATTAAAGACACCATTGGACAGATCAGAATAACAATGTTTCTGAAAAAGGAAATAGCGAAAGGTGCTTCGACTTCAATGTGATTGTCAATAGTGGACCAATATGTTAGCATCATTTATACAGCGTGTTTCAAAATGAAAACAAACTTTAAACGCAACCCTGAAATTTTGAATTCTTTTAGGTTGCTAATTCTCTATTTATTACTTTTTCTAGGGAAAGCGTTTAATAAATAGATGAGGAAATTAACGTTACATTTTTCCATCGAGTTAGCAATTAAGAATTGAGATTTTATTGCTTCAAAGATTTTCTACGTTAATAAATGTTCAAACTAGACTTTCAGCAGCAACTCAAGCTTGAGCCAACAGCTTCTATCATTTGTGGCAAATTTTATTCGTCAAGATGGCTTCGTCATTCGGTTGACACTATATCCTTGAAGATTCGTCATAAAAAAAATTAAACGGGAAAAGATGCCGCACACGTGCAGGTCACATTATCACTGGAGAAGCATTTGCGATAAGTTAGTGTCAAACCTTCCTGATGGAAGTTCAGTAGCTATATGGACATTGAGAGCAAATACCTCTATCTTGCTTCCACCACATGTGTTGTCTTTAGTATTCATTATTCAGATTCTCTCAAAGCATTGAGGTAACATGTAGAGCAGGGGTACTCAAACTTGAACTGCTGGCGATCTACCTTAATATTTTTAGACTAGTTAGATCGACTCTGAGAGGCAAGTATGTGTGATGCAGGGTTATCGTACATACACGATACACCCTATCTACCTACCTAGGTAGGGTGTACCGTAGCATATATAGATATTAGCTTTCCCCACAATATTTATTATTTTAGTCAATGTTTGGGTTAGGTTTAGTTAGGTTCCTCTCTATAATATCAATAAAAAACTCATAGTCATTCAAAATTGCGAGACTTACATATGGTATTAAACTTAACTAAGGAGTGACGTTGGAGGTTGAAGCGTGGCACTGCATGTCCTCATCATACTTTTTATAAGATGGTACGTAACCACTGAGTGCTAATTGCAAACATGGTGACATATGATCGTCAGTTGGTTGATTGCGATATTTTGACTTAATTATCTTCATTTCAGAAAATGCCGACTCGCACAAGTAAATTGACCCAAACATTGCCATCAGTTGAAGAGCGATTTGCCTTAGATTCGGATATTTATCTTCAGATATAAAACACCAGAAAATTGTATCAGATGCTGTAGCTTTGAGATGTATTTCTAATATAACCTGCACCAACTCATTTTCAACAGAACATAAGTTCATATTAAACTGACTTGCTATTTCAGTAGCTAATTCCTCAATGTTCTTGCATGAAAAAGGATAACTCATAAATGATGCTATATTTGCCAATTTACTGCAATAATAAAAACGCATGTCGAATTGTCCCAAAATATTCGATAATTCAGCCTCATACGTATCATAATTCAACTGAGGTATCCTTGCTTTCAAAGACGGAAAATGTTTCAGATCCTTTCTTTTCAGTTGATCTATCATAAGTTGCAATTTACTTTTGAATACGTTTACTGGATATTCGTCAAATGTTTGCATTCTCATGTATAATACATTTGTATCGGAATGCATACTTACTGGAGGAGTTCCAGTATACCTATAATACCAAACGGGAACATAAATTTTATGAGACACCTCGTGCAGATAAATCCATTGGCCAATTAAATTTTTCTTTCTTGGGGCCTAGACTGTTTAATGCTTTGGCATTGTCAATAAGAAATGTTACTGACATGAGGAAGTTTAAATTTGAGCTGAAGAACATTATCCTTTGTAAGGGTAGGGATAAAATTCATGACATCATAGAGTTGAGAAATTAATATATTTTTTATTGATTCTGAGTTTTTCTGTTTGAGTTTTGTTTTCACCCTTTATTTTGTTTAACGGATCAGTGTCGGTGTGTTAGATATACTCAAGGAAAAAATTAGATTAGTACACTGCAGACAGTCATATGACTTTGCAATTTTATGTTTATTTTCTGAGTTTATTGTCAACAACCTGGTTTTTACAACTCATGTACACACAAAATTGTATAGGAAAATAAACAAAATTTTTATTATTGCGCTAATCATCTCAATAATAGTGTTTCCTTCACCTTGGAGCTCCAAGTTAATGGTGTTTCAATGCATTGTGATGTCAGTCAGAAATTCCAAGTCAGTCAGCTATTTTTCGTTTTTTAATATCTGAGTGTCATCGCCTCTTTCGTCTAGAAAAGCTGTTATTTCAGGCAATTATTCTTGAAACCTTTCTAGGAATCTTCCGCAACTCATCCACCTGACGTCCGTGTGAAGAACTAAGTCACTGTGTTCAGCTGACTCCCTATCTTCCAGCTGCAACTTAAAGAGCCGCCGTTGCAAGCTGTGTGCACGGATGGAATTCACAATTTTTGTTGCGATGCCCATAATTTCCCCCTTGTTTAAGACTTTTGAGCACAAAACTTGATGTATGATGCAATGGAATGAAAAAAATTAAGGGAAATCTTCATTAGCTCGACACAATGCCACACAACCGTTTTTGTTTCCAGTCATTGCTGGTGCTCCATCGGTTGTAACGCACACTAATTTATATATTGGTAGCTTGTAGTTTTTTACAAAATTGAGGAAAATGTCATATATATCTTCACCACGGGTCTTCCACTTCAGAGGAATGATTGTCAAAATTCCTTAGCCAACATGTCATTGAATACAAACTGAATAAAAGTACACACCTGGGCAGTGTCTGTCATATCGGTAGATTCGTCGAACTGTAAAGAAAAGTATGTAAATTTCATGATATTATGTATTAGTTTATCTACCATGTCCTGATTCATGACTTCAATACGCCTCGTGACAGTCGGACGAGATAACTGAAGTTCTCTAATAGCAGACATGATTTCTGTTTTATTTTTAAAATCTCCAAATAAAGTCTGACCCGCTTCAATTAATGCTTCCTTCACAACCGATCCATCTTCGAATGGTTTCTTGTGTTTCACCAATATATGAGATATTTTAAATGACCCGATCGTAGCAGCTTTTGATTGTTTGGCTTTTCTTGTGAACATGGTTCGTTCTTTTTTGAACAATATATCAAATCACGTACATTTCGTTTTCTTAATTCACTCTGTGGCGGAAAAAACTTTTCATTGTTTTTATGAACCGTTTTATGATTCCACTCTGAGCTACCACGCTTAGGTATTGCAACTGGCGCATGACAAATAAGACTAATGCACTTATCCTTCACCATACAAAAGAAAATTCTTCCTCCCAATCGTTATTAAAATGATACGTTCTAGATTTCTTCGCTGTACTCATTTTGTACTATTTAATAATAAACTTTGTATCGACGTAGTATTGCCTTCAAGTTACAATTCAGAATGACTCCAATTCCTGCAGGCGCAATATTTAAATCGGCGTGAACGAAAGTCTCGAATGTTCCCGTCAAACGCGCCGCCCGAAATTTCTAGAAAAGCGGCAAAAATAAAAAAAGCTGCTTTTCTTTGACAAGTACCGGGCGTTCCTTTGATTAAGCCGCCTTTTGCCGCTAGCAGAGTGTTATTTTATGACGTAATCAATTTGGGTAGTTTAGTTACCTACTTATTGAAAATTTTTTTCTTCCCGAGATCTACTCAAGAAGAACTCGCGATCGACCTTTTGAACACCCCTGATGTAGAGAGTGCAGATACCTTTCTATCTTCGAAGAATTTTCATATAAATAGAATCCAATGATCTTTCTATCAAATATTTCGTATAAAACATCAGTTTCTGAGATGCGTTGAAATTTAATTTCTATTAGCAACTATTTTCCTAAATTTAAAATAACCACCTCGTCTTCAAGTGGTCTGAACTTGAGCAAATTATTATTCAATGCTAAACATAAAACAGGAGTTTACAAAATTGCTTGCAATTAGTGTGCGGTAGCTTATGTTGAGCAGACAGATATTTCGAAACCAGATTCAAAGAACATTTATCCTCTGACAATAAATCTCCAATATGTGAATATATGAAAACTTGGAAATCAATAAACTTAGTAAAAACCCAAGTGAAATCACCCTTAATGGCCAGCTTTACATTAATACTTCTCTACTAATTAATATCAAATTAGGCTAGTATCTAGTGAGTTCATTTCCTGTAGTTGACCACTTGAAAATGTCCTGACGGTCGAAACCAGTCGTGTTCGTAAAAATAAATTTGTGGAGAGTAAAATATATATTATTTCATTTTCGTTAAAAATGAATTTCCATAAAATGAATGAATCATCAATATCACTCATTCCATGTATTTGACATTTTCTGGAGCTTCTTCGTCACTATCCGCTGCTTTTCATCTTTGATCATTTCCACCGATTCATCTAATACAGTTGTTTCGTCGCTTTCCCTATATTTCTTCTATTATTTGTGTTTTTTCTCATGCATTTTTCCTTGTATTTTTATTTTTGCATTATCAACTATTATTTTTCATCTTCGATTAATTTCATTCTTTCTCATATTGTTGTCAAATTCGTTCAACCTGTGGACTCTCTGATTGTCAATTTTTTTATATTTTTCGTAACTAATTTTATTCTCTGGATTAGATTAGGTTACTTTTAAAAAAAATTTCTTTCTTGCCAATTCCTCTTTCACTCTTCCAGCCTACCATACTATTACTTCAGTTCATTCTGTCGCTATTATTTTTATTTTATTTTGATTCTCTTGTAATCATATTTTAGTGATTCTTCTTTTAAAGTTAACTTTCTCTTTTCTTCTTCTGTTATTGCTATGTATCTTTTCTCTGTTGCTTCTTTTCTAAATTCGTTTTCTTTGAATTTTTCAATCGTATTTTCTATACTTGTGATGAATATTTCTTTTCTCTTATGAATATTATTGTCCATCCAGGATCTTCTAATTCTTGCGTCTTTCATTGTGTTATCATCAATTCTTTTCTCATTTCTATTCATCTTTCTTTTCTGTTTGCATTGAATCCAACTTCTCAATATTAAATTTTTCTTTTTATATAGTTGATTCAATGTAATTTTCCTTTATTCTTTATTTGTCCTATGATCCTACGCTGAATATCGTTCATTTTTTTCTTTTCGATTTTATCTCTATTCTTCTGTTTGTATATAGTTCTATCCTTTTTCAGAATGGAATTGTTCTGTTGGAGATCTTTCCTGGTGGTATGGCAGATAAGGACGGCAGACTGAAGGTAGGGGACCAGATATTAGATGTAATGGGGACTTCATTAAAGGACGTAACTCACACAACAGCTTTACAAGCCCTTAGACAAACACTGCCAAAGGTAATATCATATTTTCGATTGCAGTTCTTATTATATTCATTCATATAATTATTCTTTTATGATCGGTTTTCTTCATATTCATAAACTTAAGAACCATTTATCCTCCGTACATTACTACAATCGGGTTGGTGCGATTTCTGGTTTCGGATGTAAGATTACTCATGGTATGATTTTTTTTTACAGATGAAGATGATCGTTTACCGACCAGAAAAAGTTGAATACACCACTGTGGAAGTTGAGTATGTGAAGAAGCCGGCAAAAGGCCTAGGATTGAGCGTCATTGCGAAAAAATCGGGTAAAGGTGTATATGTTGCGGACATGGTAAGTTCCTAACTTCTCAATTCTTCAAATTGATTCAGAAGATAATAGGGCCAAATATTCCATAATAATGAACACGTATGTTTAGGAGTCAATACGAGAGTAGAGCGAAAGAGACACGATCTTATATAAAAAAAAATTAAACATCTGGTCTACAAAATACGAAATATTAAGGAATAGATTCTCAAAGACATGAAATCCGATGTTATGTTTGTTTTATATAATTCCGGCTTTACGTACTTCGATAGAAATGCGACGCGACGTTCAATTAGATTACGAACCATTTTCTTACAAATACTATGTAACGATAACGAACAAATGTTAATAAAAATAGGCTTTGATAGCTTATGTTCCTTAAAATAACCAAAATGCAGTATAACACAAATTCCGAATATTATCGTCATGGTCTTTTAGTAGATAGAATGAGTTTTGCTTCGTTGAATTCTCAATATTTGGAATATTTTTCGTTACATTTTCGCATTCATCAACGCAGATTACAGTGTTTTTATTCTGAAATATAGCCAAATATCACTTGCTTTCTGAGCTAATGAAAAACAGATCTCTTATAGTTTTGCTATATCCAATCTGTATGCGATATTATCTACTACATCTCCTTTCGACATACTTTCGATCAACATGACCTGTACTCAATAGCATTTTGAATACATTTTTGCTTTAATATATTTCACAAAAGCTTGAAAGCTCTCACTATTTACGAGGATTGTACTCAAAAATATCCGGTCAACTTTCATATTTCTTCCTCTTTGTTATTGTACGTCATTTGGCTCATGACGTCCTTGCAAAAAAATCCTCATTGGATTTTGAAACCACTCCCTACGCCTTTTCCAGTTCTGGAAGCTGTCCTAGTAGTCGCTTTTAGGTACCGCCTTCAAAGCGTTCCTCACATTTATTTCAATCGTCTGTTGTCAAATCGGCCTCATTTACGTGAAGCTTTCAACCTTGAAAACAGCCAAAAATCGTAGTGAACTATTTCAGAATTGCAGGGTGGCCAATCATTTCTTGCCCGAAGCTGTAGCCATTTTCTTCTTATTGCGTCATCCAATCTTTTCAGAACATCGAGATCATATTCTTTATTCATTATACAGGAGCTTCAACGAAAACTAAACAGAGGCTATATCTACCAAGATATTCATTTCTGATCAAAACGCAAAAACAGGTCAATTTTTGTTTCAAGAGGTACATCTTTTGGGGTACAAAACTTGCCTGAAATATCAACCCCTAAGCGGGGTTGCAATCATAAACATTTTGAATAGGAAGATGGGTCGAGTGATGACTCAAAAGAAAGGTGGTATCTTTTATACATACATCCATTTTAATCAAAACTGTAAAAGATACAGGGTGAGCAACTGAAAGATAGGGAAGATTATTTCCCTGAGACTATACAAGTTTCAGTGAGGTAAAATGGAACAGATCCATGCTGATCAATGGCAGTCATCATCAAGTACCATCCTCATTTCGAATTTCAACCCTAGAGCAGGGGTGACATCCCTTGAAAATTTGGAAGAGGGTAGATGGGTCGAGTGATAACTCGAAAGAATGGTATCATCTTTGTCTGCATTCCCGTGAAAGAACTTTCATTTTTTATTGAAAACTGTAGAAGATACAGAGTGATCCACTGATGCAGAACGAAAACTTGCACACAATTGTGGAGACAAACAAAAATCCTTACTCAGAAGGTTATAGCTGGACCTATCTTCTGCTTTAAAAATAACACAGGGTGGTCACTCCTGCTCTAGGGAAATTTTAGATGTGAATGGTGTTTCGGAAGATGACAGCCTTTGATCTGGAATGAATCTGTTCCATTTTTTTGCACTAATACTTGAATAGCTCAGGGCGATAGATAGTTTCCTCTATTTTTCAGTAGCTCACTCTGTATCTTCTACAGTTCAACAATTATATTATTTTCAATGAAATAAAACTATGGTATTCAGATTTTCACTGTAATAATCAAACTATAACCGGTTTCACCACACTGTGGCTTCATCAGATAGATACAAACTAATGAACAGAGTAACAATTACAACTATGTTGAGACATTTAAGAGAAACCAGAAAATTGAATAACGTATAAAAAAATGATAAAATTGCTTACTACGAATTATTTACGGGTAAACTAGCAATTCACTATACAAACCTCAAAGTCAGTTAACAAATTGTCATTTCCTTTATTCCTGTAGATACCCTTTAAATTCTTAAATTTCACCAAATTACAAAATCTTAAACTCCTCCTTGTGGTTATATTGGAGCAAAATGAGTAAATTCAATTGACAGAATACAAGCAAATTGGAACGGATGCAGGAATATAGAATACTAGAGAAATTATTAAAAGGGAAAAGACATTGTAATCGAGGATGAGGTCATGGTATAGTCTGATAGGAATGATGAAGTAAAGTGGAGAATTGAAATGAGATATAGAGGAGATGTAAAGTGCACTAATGCACGCTACATTTTACACTTTTATTTCGTTTTTTTAATCAAAATCTACTTAAATAATGAGGATAAGCCTCCAGATATCCTCCTTCACTTCCAGAAGATAGACACTTTTATTTGACTTCAAAGTCAGACATCTACATGCGAAGATGTAGATGTCACTTGAAACCAAGTCCAGCTTCTGCTTACAGAATTCAAGTCAACTCAAGTTTTTTTTTCACAAAAGCTTGAAAATTCAAGCTTTTCGATTTGCAAACTTTGGAATCTTGAATCAGAACATAATTGCAATAAAACATTGAACTTATATTCATAAAAAGCGAGAATGAAGGTTCAAATAACACTCAATATGCAGGACTATATGAATGAAATTCTACATAAGAATTTGAGAAGAATTTATAAAGTTGTTGAAGAAAACATAAATGCAGAACAAGAAAAGGAGTGAAAGTAAATGTATATTTTCAAATTAAATACAGCCATTGCATCACAAAAACAACATGAATAAATTTTCTATGGAGCAACTGAAATATACTTCTGTGAAAATAAAAACAACTGGATCAAACTTCTGTGAAAAAAATGAGAATGAACGAAACTACACTCCCACTTCATCATCGGATAATTGATAGTTTGCTGTTTGTGAACCAAGATATTTCCTTTTTATATTTTTAGATATTTCTTATATATTTATGTATTTTTTCTTATATATGAGGTTCGACTCCCTCGAATCTCGGTCTGGAAGAATCACCGTTCAATCTCGATTCTCAGGTATTCACTCATGCTTTGAGAGGGTAGAGCTGAATATTTCCAAATATAGTAAACCTTTATAGATAGATTATTATATTTACATTTCTATCCGCAAGGCGACAACACTGCATCCATTTCTTTCAGTTTTCTATATATTTCTACCAGGAATAGTGAGTTATTAACGAATGATACGAAAGAATCATTTCATTTGAATCTATTCTACAGGGTGTTACATAATAGTATGTAACAACTTGAGGGGTAAATCTACGTGCAATTTTAAGAAAAAAGTTCATATAAACATAGGTCCGCAAAAGCTTACGGAGCTTGTTTTTTCTTCAACAGTTTTTGAGATATTCAGCCCAAACATTACACGTCCTAAATTTTAACTAGAATCTACAAGGTGTTTTCTTTTCCGGAGCCATGTCTTCTTTTATCCTTCCAAACTTTTTTGCAGTATGCCACTGATCAGCGTACAATCAATTTTCATCTTCGTTCAATTCAGAAACTTTTTGACACTTTTCGTATCTCCGACCGTTCTCGAGCAAAAAATTATTAAACGATTGTATGCATTCGCTGAATTGAAAGTATTCTAATTAAAAAATTACTAGTAGGCTTTGATTTTTAAATTTATTTATTTATTTTAACAGTTGCTAAAGTGTCTGCTTGAATTGTTCATTGAATTAACTAGTAGATTTAAGACTCTTGAAGTTATTGCTGTAAGAAAAAATGGCTAATTTTACTAACGCCGAATTGGCTGATATCCATTACGTGTACGGTCTGGCTGAAGGAAATACAACAGAAGCTAGGCGATTATATCAGGATCGCTTTCTTAATCGAGTAACACCAGACAGGCGAACATTTTCAAATATCCACAGAAGGTTGAGGGAAACTGGTACTTTTACTGCAAATCATGATTTAAAAGGTGCAACTCAAACTATGAGAACTCCAGATATTGAGAAAGCAGTTTTGAATTGTATTGATTTGAATCCTCATATAAGTACAAGAAAAATTGGAAATCAGTTGAATATTTCACATGTTCTAGTTTGGAGGATTCTCCTCGACTTTTTATTGTACCCGTTTCATATTCAACGCGTCCAAACTCTACTTCCCGAGATTTTCCTTCAAGACTGAATTTCTGCCGATGGTTCTTAGATAAAATTAGAGAAAATGCTCATTTTGATAGTGACATAATGTTCACAGACGACGCTAACTTTTCGAGAACTGCTATCACAAATTTTCACAATAATCATTATTGGGCTGAGAAAACCCCATTTGATTGAAGAATCTCATCATCAAGAACAATTCTCACTAAATGTCTGGGTCGGAATAATTGGAAATTATTTGATTGGGCCATTTTTTTTGCCTAACAGACTAAACGGTCCCGCTTATCGGCAATTTCTTGAGGAGGAGTTACCTTTATTGCTCGAGGATGTGCCACTTTTGGTGAGAAACATAATGTGTTTCATGCATGACGGGGCACCAGCACATTTCAGTGGAGAAGCTAGGGAATTCTTGAATAATACAATCAACAACCGATGAATAGGTCAGGGTGGGCCAGAACCATGGCCTCCTAGGTCCCCAGACTTAAATAGTTTCGACTTTTTCTCATGAGGATATCTCAAAAGATTTGATAATTTGATTGAGGAGGTCGTTACTTGATGAAAATCGAGACAGTGCCTGTCTTGCTGGGATTGTAATGAAATTTATATTGGTAGAACTTTCAGATATTTCAAAGTTAGATTATCCGAGCACAAACGTAGTTTTAATTATCATAAATCAGATTTCCATTATTCTAATCACTTACTCGAAGAAAACCATAACTTTAATGATAATTTCAAAATTTTACACAATGAGAATAACAGACAAAAACTCAATCTATTGGAAATTTTAGAGATCAACAAAGAAAAGAATTCAGGTAGGTTACTTAATAGTGAATTAGATCTAAATCCTTCTCCTTTACTCAATCTTTTCAATTCATAAAGTAAGCAACTCCGATGGGTTTTCCAACATACCTGTTGTACCTATTGTAATATTAAGTAGGAAATAAGACTAATATATAAGGAATAACTCTGTTCATTAGTTTGTATCTATCTGATGAAGCCACAGTGTGGTGAAACCGGTCATAGTTTTGTTAATATAGTGAAAATCTAAATACTTTAGTTTTATTTCATTGAAAATATATATCCCAAAAGTTTAGTTTATACCATTCCAGTGAACAGTGTAGAAGAATTGAGAAATCGAATAATAACCTCTTGTGACACGATAAGAAATACCCAGGGATATTTCAAAGAGTGGGTGATGATATGCGAAGAAGGATAGTTGCCTGTATTCTTGCAGGTGAAGGACAATTTCAGCAATTTATTTAGTTTTTAATTGTTTTTTTAGATTGATATTGAATAAGTATAAGTTGAGTCTCAGAAGACGAGCTATCAAAATAAAAGTAAATTTTGGGCATACGTATCGAGTATTTCTATTATTTTTTATTCAGCGAATAACATACAATGCAAATAATTCAAATTCAATAATGTTTCTCTCGAGAACGGTTGGAGATACGAAAAATTACCAGTGTCGAAAAAGTTTCTAAATTGAACGAAGATGACGAAAATTGATTTTACGCTGATCAGTGGCGTACTGCAAAAAGGTTTGAAAGGGCAAAAGGAGACATGGCCTCGGAAAAGAAAACACCTTGTAAATTTCAGTTAAAATCTAGGACGTGTAATGATGGAGGCTGTAAAAAATAGCTTGCATTCCAAATTTGGGCTGAATATTTCAAAAACTGCAGGAGTTTTGAAGAAAAAACCAATTTTTTCCGGAAATTTCAACACCCTGTAGCTCCGTAACATAGTTCGCAAAAGCGGACCTATGTTTATATGAACTTCTTTCCTTAAAATTGCACTTAGATTTACCCCCTCAAGTTGTGTCATACCATTATGTAACATCCTGTATATTATATAGAAATCTATATTAGATTGTAGGCGACATCAATATTTTGTTGGGTGGTTTCTTCCCTTTTTCGTTCAAATTAACTAAATTCCCTCGCAGACCTTTTTGAATCTACTTGTGGGCTACAAAACGAATCAACTAGATCGAACGTTCTAAGTTTTGAAATCCCACTGGGTCGCAGCCAATTAAAAAATTCTGTATGACTGGAGATACTACCTACTTCTATTGCACCTGTACGGGTACGCAACAATCGATCGACCTAACTCTTTGCTCTTACAAGTCTGAAGCTTTCAAACAGCTTGAGAAAACTTGATGTGAAGTCATTCCTATGGGATGCATAATCGAGTCTATTCAAACCTTTGTCTTCTCAAAAGTTCGAATTTCGAATCAAGTCAAACTTTTCGACAAATTTTCAAGCTGCTGGACTTGATGAGACCCGATATATGCGTTCAAAAATATTTCACAGATTCTGCATGACTTTATAGCTATGACTTCAAAAGTTGAAGAGAAGATTTCAGGTCAGCCAAAATATTGTATTCTTATCTTTTTAATTTCCCAAAATGTAACTATAAATATAATTTTATAATGTAAGAGGATAATACGGAAAATGATTATAAGTTTTCCAGGCGAAGAATGATAGGTTTCTATGTTCAAACCTACATAGATGAGAGATTTTTGTTGATTAAAGCCTATCATAGTTCACTTAAATTTCAATTTATCAAAAAGAATGACGACTAATACTATTACTCATGCAGAGTTCTTATAGAATGTACTTGTTTGTTTACCACTTTCATCAATTTTTTTATTTCATTTATCTTCAATTTGTAGTTTTCATTTTTCTTATTAACAATTCAAAATTTTATTATTCAGTATATTTTCTTTTATTTTTCAACCACTTGTACATGTCGCGGCCGGTTCTCAAATCAAACTTTTGGCTTAATTTCATATATTTGTTTAAAATATCTTTTTTCAAAATTTAGACTTACCTACTTCCTTTCTACCTTCCTTCCTTACACCTTGGCAACACTGCTCAACATCAAGTGAGCAGAGAAACAGCATACGACACAATCGACAATAAGAAAGAATACGCACGCAAGAAGACGAACCACATTTTCTTAAACTTTTCTTTTCATTACGAAATAAAATTTATTTCACAATTTAAAACGTAAAGCCGGATCCGGTGTGTGTGTGAAAGTGCCGATTCGTGGAAAACTTTCCTATCGACGAGAGCGACAATTCTACTACAAGACAACGAAAACTGTGATTGTTTTCCTTCTTTTTCTCTCTCATTTCCTGTACATCCAATTGGTATGTCTTTTCTTTTACTTTTCTTATCTTATCGTATCATATATTTTCGATCATATTATTGCGAGTATCTTTGCGAAAGAAAGAAGCATTATATATATTATGGAAGTACCTCTTATACCTAGGAATAAATGTTTTTCAAATAGTAGAGATATGTCCAGTAAAATATTGAGGAAGGAAATCGTGAAAAATAAAAATTGTATATTTGTATTACATCAGAACATACCATAACTAAAAAATGAAGTATTGGACTTAGATATTTTCCTGGGTATTATGGATTTTTCTCGTGGGGTAGTTTGTATCACTGAGCATTGGTTAGCAGGCAGCAATAGTGTCAGGGTGTAAACGTTCCTGGGTATGAACTGGTTTATATATATATATATATATATATATATATATATATATATATATATATATATATATATATATATATATATATATATATATATATATATATATATATATATATATATATATATATATATATATATATATATATATATATATATATATATATATATATATATATATATATATATATATATATATATATATATATATATATATATATATATATATATATATATATATATATATATATATATATATATATATATATAGGGGTTTCACCCCGACGAGTTGCCCATATATCTGTTCATGCAATCAAACTGATTTCATGAAAAATATAAATTCACCACCCGGTAATTAATACCATTGCCAGGCAATGATTATAATCAAAACATATCCTGGAATAATTATATATTAGGATAACGTTAAATGTTATGAGAATATATCAATCTACCAGAATATATACATACCGTAGCATCATCAGACAATGATATCAATGTACCAACGAGTAGTGTCAGAGGCTTTCTCTCCCCTGAAAAATCCAGTGTACGGACCTTAGTCAAGTAACACTGAATGTTACTCATTAATAATTTCCTTTGTGTGAAGTGGTGAACGATCGAATAGAATACTGCTCTGAATATAAATAATAATAATTTGATGACTGTTACCTTTTGTAACTGTTCAAACAAATTTTTCTTCAAACCCAAAATCTCAATACTTTTGTGAAGATTTCTAGGAATAACACCTGTTGTGGAAATAATAATCGGTAGAATAAATATTTTTTCATTTTCCACATTTTTTCAATCTCGTCGCCACGCATAATATATTTAGAAATTTTTTCATTGTATTTATTTTGTATATTATGTGTGTCGGCTATAGCAATATCAATTATATATGTTATTTGATTCTGTTTATCATTAAGAATGATATTTGGTCTATTGTGTTTTACAACTCTGTTGCAAAGAATTGTTTTATCAAAATAAAGTTTATATTTGTCATTTTCACAAATAATCTCAGGTTCATATTTTTTCCTTTTGGGAATTAGGTCATGTTTAATTCCTAGATTAAAATGAATAATATTAGCGACGGCATTATGTCTTTTTAAATAATCTATTGAAGCAAGGACTGAGCAAGATGATAATATATGAAAAACTGTTTCTGAAGAACAGAAACATCTACGGCAAAAATCATCTATATTTTGTTTGATGATGTGTTTTCTATAATTCCTCGTGAAAACGACCTGATCCTGGATCATAATTGCCAAGCCTTCTGTTTCAGCAAACAATTCTCCAGATACTCATTTATTCGATGCGATTTCATCAATATAATCATTCTTCAATTCTTTAGGTGCTTTCCGTGTAATTCCTTCTGCATCCAATTTTCTCTTTTAGAATTATCATCAAATATATCAAAATCTACCTTTTGCATTGTCAAGTTCAGAGGTTTAAGATTATAATCTGAAGCGAGTATCTTTGCGAAAGAAAGAAGCAGGGTTTCCGCATGAAATAGGAAAATTGTAACAGCTTCTCCTAATAAAAAACAGTTCGCTACGTCGTCTAAGAAACAGTACTTTTGCTAACAAAAAGCAGAAAATTTCCTAATACCTAGCATATCTCTAACATCCTATTCTCATAATTATCAATAATTACGAATGCCAAAAGATTGCGTTGCAAAGCGTCATTGATAATTCCGAACAGTGTGAAAAGTAAAATCGCACTGAAGCATTTAGGCCTGATTTCACCAACAGTGATCGCAGATTAATTGAAATCGGTTTCACGTATACGCAGATTCCAATCTAAATTCATATTATTCTAGTTTCACCAGGTGAGACTAATTCAGACAGATTGAGAATCGTTCATTAGTGCTACTCTGTTACCCTTTATACTATGTGTTGTCAGTCAGAAAAGCTCCTGTTTTCTGTTATTTTGACACCAATTTTATCATACGTACGACGAATGGTAAAGTGTGATGACAATTTCAATACTAAAGTTGATCCATGATTTGTATAATACGCTTTTAATACTTCTGGAAATCTTATGTGGTGACTTTAATTGATTTAATTAACTTCAATATTGAATTATATCCGAATAAGGTAATCATTTTTAAAGAAATATTGGCAGATGGCGTTGTTTAATACTGCTCGCTGTGTAACACTGTATTTTCGGTAGGGTATGTTAGAGTAAAGAGTGAAGGAGGGGTTCACGTATTCTCCAATTTTGAGATAATTTTTGAATAAGAAATGTCTTATGTACTTCAAACACTTTTCTTTTTGTAGCCTCAATAAATATTATGGAAGTACCTCTTATACCTAGGAATAAACGTTTTTCAAATGGTAGAGATATGTCCAGTAAAATATTGAGGAAGGAAATCGTGAAGTATTGGACTTAGATCTTTTCCTGGGTATTCTGGAGTTTTCTCGTGTGGTAGTTTGTATCACTGAGCATTGGTTAGCAGGCAGCGATAGTGTCAGGGTGTGAACGTTCCTGGGTATGAACTGGTTTCTTATTTCTCACGCGTGTCTCCCTATGGTGGATCGTGTGTGTTTGCATTTGCGGATATGATGATGGAAGATGATCCTGAAATTGGGAAATTTAGTGAACAGAATCATATTGAGATTACGGCAGGCATCAGCAGGCAGGTTCGGCTTATCGTTGTTTCAGTCTATCGCCCTCCGCAAGGGACATTTCTGTGTGTCTTGATGCTATTGATGGTGCACTTAAGAGAGCCTCTTCCTTTGTTAACTTCAGAATTGTCTTGTGCGGTGACTTCAACATTCATTTTGACAGAAATTCAGATAAGAAGAATATGTTCCTTGACCTTTTACACTCATATGGATTTATCCAAAAGATACATGAACCAACATATCAAATAAATTAATATAGCTCTCACATTGATAACGTTTTCTTGAACTCTGACATGCCTAAACAGGGAAGGATTATCGCAAATGGCTTGTTCCCCCATAATGCACAGGTTATAGATGTACCACTACATAATGAAAATCCTTCCAGTCCTACAAAACCCGGCAAAAGAAAGGTATTTACTGAATCAAAGATGATAAGCTTCAAAGAGGAATTGAGTAATGTTGATAAGCTTCAAAGAGATATTGAGTAATGTTGATTGGTCAAGAGTTTATAACGAGTCTGAACCTAACAAAGCCTATGATATTTTTGATGGTATTATTCAGTCAATAAGTGATCGCATATTTACCATGAAGTCAATAAAATCGCAAAAACAAAAACCATGGATTACTGTTGGTAAACTTCCTCCAGGCACAGGTATCTGATGACTTCTTTAGAGCATACAGTGGAATACTTAGAAGAGTTGTTAGACAGGCAAAGAAGAAGTACAATGAAGAGTGCATATTACGATCAAAAAATAAAAATTTTGCAACATGGAACTTGAAAAGGACGCACAGCAATGGGGTCAGAAGGGGGGTATCTATTTTGGAGGAACTGAGTGGAGGAGAGCAGGGATATCAGAAAGTATTGAATGATATTAATACATTTTTTGTGAATCAGGGCTCCGAGTCGTCCAACAATATTGGTGATTCGAGGGAGCAAAGCTCTTGTCTGGGACAAACTGTTTCTTACTCGTGTAGCAGCCTTGTGCTCTGGAGAGGTCATCAATCTAATCAGCCCTTTGAAGAACACAAAATCTCTGGGATTGGATGGAATTCCTGTCAAAATCATTAAGGTGGTTGCAGATGAGATCTCGCCTGTTCTCGCATATCTGATAAGTCTCACTTTTGACAGTGGTGTATATCCTGATGAACTTAAAATGGCCAAGGTGAGAGCAGTGTACAAGAAGGGGAGCAAACAGCTTATGGGGAATTACAAACCTATATCTATACTCAGTAACATTGGCAAGATATTCGAAAGAGCTGTTTACAACAGAATTGTCGATTTTTTTGAGACTTACAGGGTACTTTCAGAATACCAAAATGGCTTTAGAAAGGGTAGGACTACGACAAGATCTATATATCAGGCTATAACAAAGATTCTCTCCTACTTAAACAGTGGTAAAATAACAGCACTGGCGTGTATCGATCTCAGCAAAGCCTTTGACTGTCAACCATGACAAGTTGGTTGAGAAGATATATGCGGTTGGAATTAGAGGCAGGCCTTTGGATCTGCTTCGGTTTTATTTATCAGGAAGATCTCAATGTGTTGCTGAAAAAGAGCCTACAACAGGGAAGACACTGCAGTCAACGATGTTGGCTATTGATAGGGGGGGTGCCACAGGGATCGGTTTTGGGTCCCCTCCTTTACCTGATTCATACCAATGACTTACCTGGTTGTACAACTGAATTCATGGTCCAATTTGCAGACGACACTTCTCTGGTGCTCGCCGATCTGGTTTCTATGTAGTGGACGATGTGCTTATCGATCTTGATGGCTGGTTTTCTCAAAATGAGTTGAAAATGAACAGTCAAAAGACCAAACTTTTCAGGTTTACATATGGAAAAGAGCACATACCCATATCTCATGGATATAAGGCAGCCATGGTTTCATTTAATAGCCATAAGTTCCTGGGTGTTTCGGTTGACTATCGACTAGATTGGGGTCATGTAGACCAACTTGCAAATGATATGGCCAGATATGTGTATGCACTAAGAACACTGTCCGAACTTGTGAATGTCTCCACAGCATTTACCGCATACAATGCATATATTGATAGTAGACTGAGATACGGGATAGTTATATGGGGGAATTCATCGGATATCTTGAGGCTCCTTTTGTTGCAGAAGAGATGTATTCGTGGGATTCTTAAGCTGAACAAAACAGAATCATGCAGAGCTCACTTTGTGGAAAGATCAGTGCTAACTGTTGCTAGTCTGTATGAACCAATTATGTTCATAGTTAATAATAGAGACCTGTTTTTGGATACTAAGCGTGAACATGAGCATAACACGAGAGCTAAAAACGATATGAGGCTACCCAGATTTAAGCATACTTACCTTCAGAACAACTGTTTATGCTTTGGAGAAAATTTATAATCACATTCCGCATGAGGCACAAGGTGGCCACAAAATAAATTGAGAAGAAGATACTTACCTTAGGAGGACACCATACTACACGCTCCAGGAGTATTTTGAGGACAATATTTGTCTCACTTGATTTCGTCTCTTATTGTTAGGTCTTTATTCTGTTGACACTATTTGTTTCTATGTATTTTATATTTATGATGACGTGTTCTACAACAATTTATGTTTATATGGAACAAATAAATACATTGATTGAAAACTACTTACCTACTAATGTTATTTTAACCATTACTAATTCTATATTTTTCTAAACATTTTCAAGTCAAGCACTTGTTGATCAATTTTTGTTAGTATCGTTTGTTCTTGTTGAAATTTTTAATTATCGGTAATAACGCGAACTCGAATCACGAAATTTAACCCCGGCAGAGTGTACTGAAACATTGGTGTTGGCCAACCTAGGTTGGACATATACTAGAATAAGCCAAGGACTTGGGGTGTCCCACTCAAGTGTTTTCAGAATGATTCGCAGAATTTTGTACTATTTGCGGCCAACATGGATGACGATTTTTTTGTTTATGCATGATACCACCAGTTGAAAAAGTTCATTAGCCTATCACTGCCGAAAATGCCAGAAGTTGTCCTGTACCTTTTGAATGGTAACCCATATTTTCATTTTTGTTTCCGATAACTCATTCAATTTTGAGTATCTTCTGAAAAAAGTATCACTTGAACGCTGTTCTTTCTGGGAAAATGGAAATCATCGAAAATTTTCTAAGAAGCCTCTCATTTCCCATTCATCGATGTAATTCCTAGAGTGGACGACTATTCGAGTTTCTGATCTAATTTTTCTGTCCTATAAAGTGTTCTGGTCATTATTTCAGTGCGGATAATGTTTCATATTCAGCGTAAACAAAGACTCAGCACATAACAGAAGATTCTAATGAATCGGGAAGTAAACTCTGTGGCAGAATACCATTGAATATACCAGAGCAATCTTTATAAAATTTTAATGTAAATTATTCCAAATTATTAACGAGAAATTATAACAGATGGGGTACCTACCCGCTAATTATTGTTATTGTTTAATTTCGAGTCTTTTTCTCAAATAATTAATGAAGACGAAAATCAAGTGAATACAGATATAATATAAGCCTATTTTCAATCCAACAAAAATAATGCTCGACCATTTTGACTCTATCAGAAACGATTTCCAGATCCTGATTTTTTTACGTGTTTCGATCTAATTTTTCTGTCCTAGAAAGTGTTCTGTTCATTATTTCAGTTCGGATAATTCATAGTGTTTGATATTCAGCGTGAAAAAAGACTCGGCGCAAAACAGAAGATTCTAATGAATCGGGAAGTAACATCTGTAGCAGAATACCATTGAATATACCAGAGCAATCTTCTTAAAATTTTAGTGTAAATTATTCCTAATTATTATCGAGAAATTATGACAGATTGGGTACCTACCTGCTAATTATTGATATTTTATAAGGGTTTAAATAAGTATAATCGACTACCAGAAAATATTAGAAATTGTGAGTGTCAATCTAAAATTCGGAGGTTACTTTCAATGCATATAAAGCGTACCTGATGTACAGTCAAGTGTTATTTTATTTTGTTTTATTTTATTTTGTTTGTCTTTTATTCTTTTAAATCGAAAATTTTCAATATTAAGTAGATAAAGTAAATATTTGATATCATAGTAAATTTTATATTTTTGATGTATATTATTAGCAATGCTAAAAAACGATATTATTTTATTATATTATATTTAATTTCGATTCTTTTTTCGAATAATTAATAAAGACATAAATCAACTGAATACAGATATAAGCCTATTTTCAATCCAACAAAAATAATGCTCGAGCATTTTGACTCTATCAGAAACGATTTCCAGATCCTGATTTTTTTTACGTATTTCTGATCTAATTTTTCTGTCCTAGAAAGCGTTCTGTTCATTATTTCAGTTCGGATAATTCAGTGTTTCATATTCAGCGTAAAAAAAAGGCTCAGTACTAGAGAACGCAATCTCGGTACACCAAGATCTTGCAATACCGAGATCTCGCACCTATTCTGCAAGATCAATCTCGCACCCAAAATCATGCGCGATCTCGCAAGATTTGCAAGCGGCAACAAGTGACGCTAGGGCCACAGGGATGAGTAAGGCGAGACGTATTCTGGTTGTCGTAAATTTGTCATTGTTTTGCGAGCCTGGACTCATCAGAGTGCATGGCAATCTGCAGATTTATAAACTATTCCAATAACAGTTGAAAACAGTTCCTTGTATGTTTAAGTTCTCTCGGTCTATTCGTTTTGTGTCAAAATGACAACAAAGGTAGTTTATAAAGAGTTTCAAAGTGGATCAGAGGTATGGAAATACTTTTAGAAGGCAGACGATGGACAAACTGCCCAGTGCAAATTGTATTAGTCTATTTTGAAAACAGCAGCACAATATCCCAAAGGCTTACATGTACATTTACTGTCCAAGCACAAAATTGATACTTCTCATAAAAAAGTGACAGGAAACATGACTCTGGTTCCATCAAATTCTTCAATGCTGATCAATGCTTCCGCGTCAGTAAGGCTACCTCCTCCAACAGGACGAAGAGGCAGAAAATATCTGATTACTGTTCGTCCCTACGAAAAGTTTCTTTGGAGGAAAGAATTTCAAAGATGATTTCTAAAGATGGCATGACTCTCAGATCTTTTTGCACGTCGAAAGACTTGAGAGAATTATTTGCGACTAGTGACTAGAAATTACCTGCATCGCCTAATTCCATAGAACAGATATTTATGGATTATGGCATGAGTTTGAAAATGAAAGTTTCGCAGGATCTTAGGAATCTGAGGGAATAACCATAGGCGTGCAACTCGTGCTGGACTGCAAAACACGCTGATCTAGTCTTGCAGATATGATGTCCACATTGTGTAAGCAAAACCTTGATTGATTGCAATCTTGGATCGAATACAAATCATAGTTTCTCAGACGAAGAATATCGTGCTTTATCAGATTTAGAACTCGTATTTCAGCCTATAAAACTGGCAGTGGAAGTACTATGTCGTCGAAATTCAGATTTGTCAACTGCCGAAACTACTCTGCAATTTATGGTGAAAAAGTTAGAAGAACTCGGAACACCAGTAGCTCAAAAACTTGCTGAATCCATGAGGGCTCGGATTAATGAACGCCGAACATTTATGACCGCAGCATTGTATTATTTGACAGACCCTGTCCAATACGACGTATATTTCAATCAATCTGCTAGTGATCAAACTTTCAAACTGCCTCCGAAATCTTCAATCAAAAAAGAAATAATAAAGTTAATCGGAAGATTACACAATAACAGTACCAAAGATGACAATATTGCAGTCAATATACAAATCAAACGCTCCACATCTTCAGTTGCATATGAAGCCATGAATGAAACTGATAATGACGATTCAATTCCATTAGCTACAGTGAAAAAAATTTAGAACCTGAAATGGCTAACGCTTTTCTTATTCTTGATGAGGAATTGGAAATGGCATTGAAAGAGCGTTCGCAAAACGTGTAGCACCTTTGTCATCGTCACTTGACATGGTTTTCAAGAAAGAAATCAATTTGTGCGAGTCAGGAGGGTCAAAAGGACAAAATCTGCAGTTCGCTCACCAATGTCTTTCATCTGTAGTACCAACAAGTGTCGAGGCAGAACGGGCGTTTTCCTCAACTGGTTATCTGGCATGCAGCATTCGGAGTCGACTGTCAGATGAAACCCTAGATACTTTATGCTTTTTGAGAAGTTATTGTCAAGATTTAGATTACTATGTTACTTTTTGAATGATGTACAGGTTAGCTTGAGATCTTTTTTCTCTATTTTGCTCCTGAAGAACAATTAGAGCCAATAGAAATATAAATGATAGGAATTTTCGTACATTTTCGATGGTCATTTCTTTACAATTTCTTTACAGATTGATATTTTGATGCGAGATTGCATTCCCTACTCAGCACCTAACAAAAGATTCTAATGAATCGGGAAGAAATATCTGTGGCAGAATACCATTGAATATACCAGAGCAATCTTCATAAATTTCAATGTAAATTATTCCCAATTAATAACGAAAAATTATAACAGATTGGGTAGCTACCCGCTAATTATAGTTATTGTTTAATTTCGAGTCTTCTTCTCAAATAATTAATGAAGACGAAAATCAAGTGAGTACAGATATAAGCCTGTTTTCAATCCAACAAAATGATGTTCGATTATTTTGACTCTATCAGAAACGATTTCCAGATCGTGCTTTTTTTACGTGTTTCTGATCTAATTTTTCTGTTCTAGAAAGTGTTCTGGTCATTATTTCAGTTCGGATGATTCACAGATTGGGTACCTACCCTCCTATCATTGTTATTGTTTCATTTCGAGTCTTTTTCTAGAGTAATTAATGAAAACGAAAATCAGGTGGATACAGACATAATATAAGCCTATTTTCAATCCAACAAAAATAATGCTCGAGCATTTTGACTCTATCAGAAACGATTTCCAGATCCTGTATTTTTGCCGAAGGACGGAACGTCTAATAAGTGGCATTTGACAATATACTTTATGCATTGAGTAATAAGGCCGCTTTTCTTGAACATTTTGTTTGTTTACATTCTGAAAAACACAGACCGCGAAGGCGGCTTTAGTCAATGGAAAAGCCGCACCAATGCAGCAGTGATATCATTTAAAAACAAACTTTAGACGTAGTAATAATAAGGTCTATTTTGAATTTTCATTCGTCCATTTAACGGAATGTTTACAAAGGATACCGAATTTTATTTATTAATACATATAAATGTACCGATATACCGATTAGATCCGCGAATTATTTTTATCCGCGAATGAAGAAAGTGCAAATAAGGAGCTTTTACTGTATGTGTACTATAAACTCTATGTTTTCTAAATTCATTTATCTTTATAAACATGTTTGATAATTCCTTCAGTTTTGACAATTTATATAAGATGTGTCGCTTTTGTATCAAAAGATATAGTAAAGCATTGATTGAATAAGAAGGTGTTCACTCTAGAAGGCACTGAAAGATTGGTCTGTATTATTTTCAACTCGGATGACTTTATTCCACTCATCGCCCATTTGAGTAAATTTGCTTATATATTTTCCCCTATCATATGCAATATCTTGTCATATTTTTGACAGAAGTCAATAGAATAATAAATCATCAATGAATGAAAAAATTAAACTTAAAATTAACCATCTAATTATTAGGATAGTCCATACTTTTTTTGCACTGTATATAATTTTAATTTCAAGATTATATTAAAAATTATTCTGGTATGATAAATTATGTAATTAAATTCCTCAACATATTGATTTATGTAATTCAACCAAAATTTCTTTTTCAGATAAGTGGAGGGCTAGTGGAAGTAGATGGAAAAATGATGAAAGGTGATTTGATTGTATCAGTGAATGGACAAAATGTCGAAAACAGTTCAGGTGAAGAAGTTGGCGCGATTTTGAAAACCGTTATGGGTAAAGTGTCATTAAAACTCCATAGGCTAAAACCGACAACAAGATAATTTACGAGAAAGTTACACTAATTCTCATTTCTCATTCGCAAAATCTGCATAAAAACTTGATATCTTTATACCAATATCAATATGTTATTCTGTACAAGCGTATTTTCATTCAACATATTATTGACTTTTACAACTCTGAAATATTGGTATATTCTGTCAAAACAAGACAAAATAACTTCAAAAGCGAAAATCAAACTAAGGTTCAATTTTTTGATCTTGAAAGCAATTACTAGAATAATCAATAAATACCTATTCGTTCTAGTACAATTACCGAAGATATAATATGAAATTGAAATGTTCTTATTCAAAAGTTTCAAGTTTTTTGTAAGAAACGTAGCTAAAATATTTACATCGCCAATAAAATCTTTGATTTTTGGTCTTCATTTTCTTATGTTTTGTTGTTGACTATATCGTCCTATTCTAAACATTCAAGGAATTGTAATACCATCGAAAAGATTCGTTATAGAATTTCTTTAAATCAAAAATATTCCTCCTTCTCAAACTATTTATTCAGGTGGTTTGGAAATAATAAATAGTAATGCTATATCATATTGTAGGTTTTCGAAAATTCACTTTGGGTACTTACTACTTATTCTTATATTGTTTTTCTGAACGATGTTATTTTTGTTGATGTTTCATTTAAAAATTGCATTTATCAAATATCATGTTTCCATATTATGTATTAACGTTGCTCTAGTCAGATAAGTTATTGTTGTTACTTAATTTATTGCTATTTGTATATGTATTTAGTAATATAGTTCACGAGGGCCCTAGCAAGAAAATATTTTCTAATCTTATTTTTAATATTAATTTTCAACACAAATATATCCTCATATCGTTATTTACCTATTAAACGATCTGTTAAAATTACCGACGATTCAAAAACATTATTTCAGAAATGACAAAATCGAATATCCAGTATTCTATTCATATCATCACCTTCATATGCTTAGGATCAAAATATCGTAATATATATTTCATCCTTCATTTCCTCGAAAATCAATCTTCACCCTTCTACTTTTCGGTCAATAAATAGGGCATTGTTTTCAGAAATACTCAATGCGACAAACTTTCTACATAATTATCAAAATTCTATCACTTTTTCCGAAATTGATATTCTTCTAATTAAATATTGATAATAGAATTAAAACGACATTTCCTAATTCAAAACTTTGTGAAAAACTGTTAGCGAAAAGAGAATTTGATTTGTGATAGCTCTATAAATGTATACCAAATCTTTTGTATGTTTTAGTGATATACTGAAAGTAATCTAGACAGTAATAATCTGTTTATATAAGAAATTTTATTACCAGAGCATATAAAATTAATTATCCATTTCGCAATTTTTCCAAGTTTTGTTATCAAGGTTTAATAGGTGTTTGAAATAATGAAATTGTTGATTTTCATTCTATCCTAACAGAGTCAAATATGTATGATCATATGCATACAACCACAGATACAAACTGTCCATTATAAATGAAATATGCTACTCAAGCTGACAACACAATAAACTCTGTGTTAAAAAGTAAAACTACTGAGACCATATTGAAATATTGATCGCTTGTTTGTTCGATCTGGTAAAATCTTTTAAAAATTATCAATGTGGCCATCTATCTTGGAATAACCTTCATTTCTTCGTTTTGCTGGTGCCCTGAGTCTACCTGCTTGAAATGTGATAAATCCTCTGAAAAGCGAGCGAAATACAATTAACAACTATATAAAATATGTAACACATTATAAACTGAAATAATCTGGTTCTTAAATGAAAAATATAGATTAATTTATTTCCTCATATTTTAGTTGTAACTAGAAAACTCTAAAGAGTATCTTAGGAAGTAAAAACTAATGAATATCATTTTAGAATACTTTAAATAGTCCATTCAAATATTCAAATAAAGTGAATTATTTATAATGAACTGACTGTAAAGACTTGTATATAATACACAAAAATGAAATGTCTCTTACAAAGTTCACCAATTGTAACTATTGAATTTAGACCTATTTTGTAAATAGCGTTACGAATGTAGCATGCTATATATACTTTAATAAAATTCACTTTATCTCTTGCTAAATAGTGTCTATTTCTATCCTACTCCTCATCCTGTTCTTCATCCTTTCAATATAATCAATATATAGAATAGGCTGCCGAACAGTGATCCACTTTTTCTTAAGACCATATCTAGAAAGATTGATCCATATTTTTTTACTTTACGTGAAAATATATTTTAATGTAATAGAAAAAAAATCAGATTCAGATCAATTGAAACATGAGTTGCCGAGCTTTCATTTTCAACTTAGAGTTTATTCACTCAGTTCGTTATGTTCTATCCAATTCATTTTAGCATATGAATAAAATTTTCCAAACCGAAATGTTCAATTTAAAGATCAAAAATATTCGAGGTACTGACACTATTAACACGAGCAATTTCTCCAAAGCATTCAAAATTTTTCATACCAATGAAAGTAACAATGAGCTTATTCAGTATAAGCACATAAAGATGATGTTGACATTATCGTAAATCCCTTTACTTTGACTGGTTATGCAAAATTAACCAAGAATTCATAAAAAGATATTACCGTTCTTGAAATCATATTTCGGTCACCAATTTACTTCAGTTTTGTATGAGTTGCTTCATAAATGCTTCATAGATGATCCTGTAATACGTAGGCAAGTGTCGAATCATCAGTTCCTTTCAGTAAACTTTGACCACAAGGTTAGGTTCGTTAGTCGGTAAAAACGAAGGCGCCTAAATTTGCCTTTTCAAAGATAATTAAGTTTATCCTTGAAATCTTATTTTATTGGGTAAGCTGGTGAATGTTGTTTCCAAATTAAAAAGTAACATCAAAATATCGGCTCTCGATTGTAACTTTGACCGATGGCCATAGTTGCAAGCAGCGATCAAAGTTAAATTTTTGATTTTTACAGAAATGGGAAAGAGAACGTACACTCGTTTTGATGATCCTGAAAATAAAGAAGAACTGGAAGGATAGATTTCAGGAATTGTTGCTGCAAAAAGATACAATATCTCTAAAGGAACAATAATTCATAAGTTAAAAAACATCTTGAAAAATTGGTCGTTCCTTTGTTTTGTCAAAACGTAAGAAGAAATTATTACAACTCACATTATAAAAGTAAGTGAGTGGGGTTTTCTTTCTAGTAGAAAAGATTTGCAATACTTGGTATGTGATTTTTGTAATTGAGAGTGTATTGTGTTCCACAATTTAGGAAAGAAATTATGTCGACCCTTAAGTGAATCTCAAAATTCATTTCAAGATATCCGAATACCTAGTCTACATGCATGAACGGTGGTCCCCCATTTAGCAGATATAATAGAAGTAAAAATGGGTGGTTCGACTCTGTTATCTTTCCGCATTGGTTTTGCCAACATTTTATTCCATATGTAAAAAAAAGCATCATGAACATGTAATGTGCTAAAATCACGTCAAAACAATTTGAGTTAAAACACCTGATTCCAGTCAACCCCTGTCTGTGTCACGCCACTGGTTAACTCTGACGCGCATAATCCGGCTATCAGATATGGCATGTGCTAAGAGCATTCTATAGTTTAGGCGTTCCTTTCTTTGCACACCTTCAAGCGAATTAGTTGAACTTGAAAATCCTCCTAAATTGCTGTTAATTAAATTATACTAAAATTCATATCTTGTATCTTATATACTGTGTAGTGGCCTATATCAAAATATAGGTCCTAGGTGGAGACCCGTAACTAAAAATTCCTAGGTGAGGAGCCCTAGACAGACATTCCTAGGTGAGAAGCTCTATATTGAAATTCCTAGGTGGAGTCCTGTAGCTAAACATTCCTAGGTGGCGACCCGTAACTAATAATTCCTAGGTGGAGACCCATAGATAGAAAGTCCTAGGTGAGGAGCCCTAGACAGACCAAGAACCACCAAGATAAGTCTTACTGCCTGTATTAACATATAAAGAAGTATTTGTGGCGCTATGTATCATTATCATGATTTATGTAATTGATTAAATATCTAAATAAAACTTTCTTGACTTTTCTTCCAAGATTTCAGTGAATAATATTGAATTAAAGTCGCATTGCTCATTTTTCTCTGGGCTTAACCAGAGTATATAAGTTAATTTTGTTACAAACAAAAAGTGGTTGTTTTAGGTGATAACCTTTTCAGCCATTTTTCTATGGTTGTACTACATTCGGCGGATCAGAAGGATATAACTTTGGTCTGCTTTTCAAAAAATTCTACGATTCTGTGCCAGTTATTGGATGTAGCATTTTATGCACCTCTGAAAAAAAATGGCAAAAAATATCGGAAAACTGGAAACGAGGACAGAAATGAAAATCCCAAAAAATAGAGAAAGAATAATATCCCCGAATGCTAAAAAAATTGTGCAATTCTATCTGCTCTAGTTACTCCTAAGAAAACTTGATATCCGATATTAGAAAAAGTGGTATATCGCCTATTAAATCCAATAAAGTACTCGATCGTTCACCTAGAGATGAAACTGCAAACCTTGCACAGCTCGTTTCTGATGTTGATATACTTAAAATTATGGGATATAGTAAGCAAAATGCACCTAAAAATTCGCGAAAATCTAGAATAAATGTGCATCTCGGCCAAAGAATTAACTTGAATGATTTATCAGCAGGACTTCCTAGGCCATCCATTGTAAAATTTTTCAGAAGAAAAAATTGGACTGATAACGAAAGCAGTGACGAAAAAATTTCATTGAATGATTATAGTTACGATGATAGCTTTAACAGTATCCTGGATCATGAAAAGTCAAATGAACTGACTGAAGATGAAAATGGATTAAATAATGACAATATGCCATTCGTGAATTTGAAACATCATCTAACTGACAAAAGAGGTGTAATTTTGATCAGTGTAAACAAAACACAAAAACATTTAAATAAAGATAAAGAAGAAGAACTACGTTTTAGTTGAACTTACTATAATCATGAAAGCTAAGAAGTATTACAACAGTGTTTTTGAGAAGTACAATTTGTAATGTTATTGTAGATCTACAAGGGCCTTATATAAAATTGCATAGTAAATTTGTGCCTGGTTTGTTCAATTAAACAGAATTCTTGATTCCATTCTATTCAACAGCATTTAAATGTCAATCTTTGACAGTGTAGGAGAAGTTGCAAAATTAAGTTTTAATCTGAATATATACCTGGGATGAATCTCTCAATATTGGCTTTATATATATTACGATGTGAAGATCAACTCTATCTAGGATATGTGTTACCCATTGTGGAAATTCACTCACTAGTTGAATAACTTTATCTGAAAAAGAGATATTTCAATGTCTATTTCACAAAACGCCATAAACTCATACAGAATGAGCTTATGACTTTTCGGTTTTTAAATGATGAAAACATTCATGCAATATGACAGACACTCATATGAAAATAATATCCTTCATCACTTCCCCTTGTTTGAAAAAGTCATACTGGGAAGACCCATATAGTCTCGAAACACGATCACGAATAAAGAGTACACTTTACTTCACCCATATTATATCATCCTTATGTCGGATTTTCCAAATGTCATGATAACACACTTACGCTAAGAGTATTGTCAGAGCGAGTGCCACGGGCTATATATAAAAAAGCACCGATATCGAAATGATATCATGATATCAGGGAAATCTGACGCTTTCCCTGATACATGAACATTGATTTATCAATGGGTAAAGATATGGATTGGCCCTTCCATGTTGAATCGAGTAAAGAGTTTCTTATTAAATGCATTTCGACTGCCATTTTATCACCATTCTGTGATCAAATCACTTCCAAGCGGACAGTAGGACACACTTGTTGTTGATAGTTTTCTTTCTAATTCAAAATACGCCGTTCTCGTACATGGAATTTACGTCAGTGTTATAACATATGAACCTATAATGGGATGACATTCGATGCTTGGCTTTTGACCAAACTAAAGTTCATAAGGCGCTCGATCGGTAACTGATGACTTTTCCACTTGATTGGGGATATTATCTGTTGTAGCAACAAACTCTGCTCGAATATTTACAAGGAAATTGATCCCGGATTAGAATACTTAAAAATACGAACCATGAAAACTCAGGTCAGACACACGGTTGTGACTAAGAGTTTCAGTTTTTTGCAAGCACTCATGTAACCTCCTTGACTGTTTATTTTTCATGTGCGACAAAGCAGTAGCGAAATTTTGGGTTATGGTACCCCATAAGTAACGACGACCCCCAAAAAGATACATCACTGGGTAGCAGCTCACAAGGGCCTTATGCTTCTACTCGAGTTCTGGATGGTAAACATTGTGCCTTCCCTATGTGACACGACTCACAAATATTACTATCAGGACGCATTTTAATTCCTATTTCAGAATCAAGCTTCGAGCTAATAAACCTAAAGCGTTCGTTTGCGATCAGTCTCAATTTAACAAATTTATGCTGGCTGAACTACAGGAAATAAGACGCGAAATAGAAGCTCTGAGTATAACCTGGTCTTCAACTTTGAAACGACGTTCAGTATCAGTATAAACTCAATGTCAGTGTTTCTTTCATGAGCTGCAAGAACAAAGGCAGAATTTCTTGATGAAACAGGAATTTACCATTCATTGAGTGAGAATGTTTTCAATTTTCCGTAACAATAGTTATTTACTTCAATCGTTTTATTACCAAGTAATATTTAATGTACCAATTGAGATTTGTGATATGACGAGTGGCGCCATAGTCTATTCATTATTGTGGTGGTCACATTGGCGTTACTACTATATGAAACAAATGTAGCTCGTAAATCTGATACGTGTTTGCCTTTACCACCAGCTATTGCAGCAGCTACTGTGGTTGAGTTTCATCCGCAAACATAAGCTGGTTTACCATCAGTTTTTCACTTTGTGCACTGGCGTAACCAATAACGCTGCAGTATTTACATTTATGTATTACCATACTAATTTTCTTCTTCTTCTTGCTGCCCATATTAGTGTCTATACCATTGTTTGGTGTATATACCATTTCTGGTGTCTGTACCATTGTTGAAGTGCAGAAAAGGTTTCCCAACTTTAAGAATGAGGAAATGTTACGTTTATTCAGAATCACTTTATTATCAAACTACTCAACTAGTACATCCCATGCCTATTTCGCTGATAATTCACCTAAAATACATTGATGAAGATCACCATTTACGCTCTGCGAAATGAGTATTTCCTCTGGAGCTACAGATTTATTGACTACTTTGAGTTTAGCGTTCTCCTCTTAAGCCGGTGGATTAGAGTAGTTATCGCATTGATTTCAACGAAACTAATGCCATTAAACAACTCCAAAACCTCGTTAGTTTGATATATCAACCTTCTGCTCCCTTCAATGGATTTATTTCTTTACATATTCCATTTTAGAGATGAACTAACTTGAACGCGAGCTGGGATGCTAAGACAACCCTTTCTAACGCAATGATACGTTCTTCCTCTTTATCTTCGTTATAAAGAGTTAACAATGTATTAGATATTAAATATTAGATAATAAAAATGTTAGAAGTGTTGACTTTGAAATCCGACACATTCATTCGAATATTTTGCAACATATTTTATCCCAAACTTTCTGACAAATTCAAAATTTAACTTTTTTCCAACTTTGATATACCTAGTTCTACGTCACAATGTACAAATCTCCATAAATTCATCTCGGACGTACAAGCGTTCTGCCGAAATATCCATTATAAGTATGGCAGCGAACAAATTCCTACATGAAATTTCATAAAGGCGGCACGTTTGGAACAAAAAATGTCGCTTAGTAACCAACGTTGTTTAGAAAATCGTAAACACTTTTAAAATACTTGGTTCCTGTTTTAACAAAAAATACACATTAAAACCCTATAGAAAATGCGAGAAATTGTGCACATTCAGGCAGGTCAATGTGGCAATCAAATTGGAGCTAAGGTAAAAAAACAATATTTTCTTTTTTGACTGCATTCGAAAACTTGTCATATTTCAGTTCTGGGAAGTCATTTCAGACGAACACGGAATTGACCCAACGGGAACATATCATGGGGACTCCGATCTACAATTAGAGAGAATTAATGTTTACTACAATGAAGCAACTGGAGGAAAATACGTTCCCAGAGCTGTGCTTGTGGACCTGGAACCAGGTACTATGGATTCGGTTCGTTCAGGCCCTTTTGGCCAAATTTTCAGACCGGATAATTTCGTTTTTGGACAGAGCGGAGCGGGTAACAACTGGGCAAAAGGCCATTACACGGAGGGAGCAGAATTAGTTGATTCCGTTTTAGATGTTGTACGAAAAGAAGCTGAAGGTTGTGATTGCATGCAAGGCTTTCAGTTGACACATTCTCTTGGTGGTGGCACTGGTTCCGGATTAGGCACCTTACTCATTTCGAAAATTCGTGAAGAATATCCTGATAGAATCATGAATACGTTTTCCGTTGTACCATCACCAAAAGTATCGGACACTGTAGTGGAACCATACAATGCAACACTTTCTGTCCATCAATTAGTCGAAAATACTGATGAAACATATTGTATTGATAATGAAGCTCTGTACGATATTTGCTTCAGGACACTCAAGCTTACTACTCCAACTTACGGCGATTTGAATCACTTAGTTTCTGCAACGATGTCTGGTGTTACCACCTGCTTGCGTTTCCCTGGTCAACTAAATTCAGATCTTCGAAAATTAGCTGTAAATATGGTGCCTTTTCCTCGTTTGCATTTTTTCATGCCTGGATTTGCTCCTTTAACTTCTCGTGGAAGTCAGCAATACAGAGCTCTTACTGTTCCGGAGTTAGTCCTTCAAATGTTTGATGCAAAAAATATGATGGCTGCTTGTGATCCGAGACATGGTAGATATTTAACAGTTGCAGCTATTTTCAGAGGAAGAATGTCTATGAAAGAAGTAGATGAGCAAATGTTGAATATTCAGAATAAGAATAGCAGTTATTTCGTTGAATGGATTCCTAATAATGTTAAGACTGCTGTTTGTGACATTCCACCTAGGGGTTTAAAAATGTCCTCTACTTTCATTGGAAATTCAACATGCATTCAAGAGTTATTCAAGAGAATTTCTGAGCAATTCACTGCCATGTTCAGAAGAAAGGCTTTCTTGCATTGGTATACTGGAGAAGGAATGGATGAAATGGAATTCACAGAAGCTGAGAGCAATATGAATGACTTGGTTTCAGAATATCAGCAATACCAAGAGGCAACTGCTGAAGAGGAGGGCGAATTCGATGAAGAGGAAGAAGCAGATGAGGGAGAGTAGTAAAACCTATTTCGCACAATAAAAAACCGATCTTTTCAAAATATTCAGTATTAAGTTTGACTGTGTAATCTTATGGCCTGTTTTTCTCATTCGTGGTATTTTCTGGCATTGAAAATAATTTTATTTATACATTCTGAAAGAGCATGTTTGGCTTTAACCTGATAACTATATTGTTCATTTTATTTTATATTGAAATGATGTGAATAAAGAATTGATTTTTGCTGAAACTGATTTAATAAAATTAATTCAGTGGAAACTCTATAACTCGAACCTCGTTAAATCGAATTCCTCAGTGAGTCGAAAAAAAATGCCATTCCCTTCCGCCGAAGCCCTAAATACGCGGTATCTCGAATTATTTAGACTTTGTAACTCGAACAAAATGTTATTTCCCTACGAGGTATTTATAAGACATATTTGTACCCTATAACTCGAATTTCAAAAAGGAGACTATAACAAGAATTTCAAAAAAAGACTGGATTAGTTCCACGAAGTAATAGCAGTGAGGAATGTACGGTGTAAGTTCGGGGTTTCTAATTCTAATCTATTGTTTATGTTGTCTTGTACGCGTGCAATGAATGACTTAAACTTTCTGAGTAACACAGCTGGGTACCTTTTGTTTGTTCCTAGTCGGTCAGTACTTATTTGGCTGTTAACTTGCAACAACATGAGTGACAAAAGGAAACTAAAGACTTTAACTCTACGTGAAAAATTCGACGTTATCAATGCGGTAAAAGTGGCATGAAGAAAAAGATGTGGCAGCTCATTACGGACTACCACCAAGCACTTTGTCTGCAATAATTAAGAATGAAGCCGAAATACTGCAAAGATACGAATCAAGCAGCAATTTGTCTTCCAAAAGACGACGTTTGGCGGAGTTTCCTGATTTAGAGGAATGCTTACTAACCTGGTTCAAACAGTGTCGGGACAAAAACATAAGTGTATCTGGGCCTATCTTACGCGAAAAAGCCGAAGAATTTTCGAAGTCACTGGGACACAGTTCTTTTCGTGCCAGCAATGGTTGGTTGGTGAATTTTAAGAAGCGTCATGAACTTGTGTTTAGGAAAGTTTGCGGCGAAAGTGCAAGTGTCAATAAAGAGATATGTGATGAATGGATAATTGAGTTGCAGAGTTTATTGAAGGATTATGAACTATAAGACGTCTTTAATGCCGACGAGACTGGACTTTTTTCAAGTGCTTACCTGACAAAACACTTATTTTAAAAATGAAAAATGTCATGGTGGTAAGCTCAGTAAAGAGAGATTAACAATATTGCTAGCAACAAACATGACAGGCTCTGAAAAACTCAAACCATTAGTTATAGGAAAGGCTAAAAGCCTCGTTGTTTTTCTGGATGTAAATCTCTACCACTAGACTATGATGCTAACAAGAAAGCATGGATGACAGCCGAAATATTCAAAGGATGGCTCATTGAAGTCGACAAGAAAATGATTAAGGAGAAACGAAAAATTTTGCTTTTCATTGACAACTGTACAGCTCACAACATAATTCCGCCATTGAAAGCAGTGAAAGTTAAATTTTTTCCACCCAATACAACATCTAAGCTACAGCCCTTAGATCAAGGAATAATAAAAAACTTCAAATCCTTTTACAGAAAGGAAGTTGTTAGGAAACTGATAACTGATATGGAACAACAGTCTGCTTCACCTATTAATGTATTGCATGCAATTAGGATGACAGACAAGGCTTGGAGAAGTGTATCTGTGACCACAATATCAAATTGCTTCAACAGCTGTGGATTTTCGATGTCACGAGAAGAAGCTTCGGAAGAACCTCTTGAACCGGACATGAGTTTAGAGGCTGATTGGAATAAACTTCAGAACACAGAAGTTCAATTTGAAGATTATGTAACATGTGATGAAGGGCTGGCTACTACTGGAACACTAACTGATGCTAAAATAATTGACATAGTTAATCAGGATATAAATGAGGATAATGTTGATGAAAATGACGTCGATCATACTGATCCCGCAGATTTTGAAATATCAAATAAAGAAGCCAGAGCAGCAATCAACACACTACGATCTTTCATTGAAAGATGTGATGATATCGAAGATCGTGAATTCAGTTCATTATTTGAACTTGAAAAAATAATTGATAAGAAATCTGCAAACTGTTGAAATCAAAAAAGATAACAGATTTTTTTAAATGTTTGTAAAGTTTACTTCAGTAATATGTAATTTAAATAAATATATACCATTACAACTTAAGTCGAATTGTTGTTTAACTTTGACTCTACAAGTCGAAAAAATACTTAGAAATCGCACCTTTCTTAGTCGAAATTTAAGCGGTTAAATCCTTTGTATCTCGAAATTTTTATGTCGAAAACTCATTAACTCGAATTTTTTGCATTTCCTTGACATTCGAGTTATCGAGATTCCACTGTAATTTGGTTCATTTGGAACTATTTCATTTTAAGGAGTATACAAGCATTATTATGACCCTCCGTAATAAAAAGTGACTTCAGTAATATGTAATTTAAATAAATATATACCATTACAACTTAAGTCGAATTGTTGTTTAACTTTGACTCTACAAGTCGAAAAATATACTTAGAAATCGCACCTTTCTTAGTCGAAATTTAAGCGGTTAAATCCTTTGTATCTCGAAATCCTTTTTAAGTCGAAAACTCATTAACTCGAATTTTTTTGCATTTCCCTTGACATTCGAGTTATCGAGATTCCACTGTAATTTGGTTCATTTGGAACTATTTCATTTTAAGGAGTATACAAGCATTATTATGACCCTCCGTAATAAAAAGTGAAGAGCTTATCGCATTTCCACTTTATCCTCAAAAAAACACCCAAAACCTATTCAAGTTGCTCGTTTCTAATTTGAAGGAATACTCAAATTGCAGTGATACACAGGACGTTCCAACAAAATTTTGACCCCCTCTGAACAGGTCGATTTTTGTTTCGATCAGAACCATTGTTCATACCAACTCTAGACATGTCAGATGAACCTCCTACACCATCCCCTACCTACAGAATCACAGGTAATATGATTCGAGTGGTAGATTGTTAGAAACTGATTTCGATTACCCATATGATTCGATGATTTTTTCGAGTTAAATTTTCTCTACAGGGTATTCCAACTACAAAAAGATATTTTCATGTAAAACTTAAACAACCTTTTATATCTTATGTATTTCGAATAATGTTATGTTCTACCGATGTGAATGATGTGTTGATTCATTTTATTCTTCTTTGAATAGAGCTATTGATAAGTATGTACCTCATAGATCTGTGTAATAAATTCCCTTCGTGGTTTGGTAAAGACACTATTAAATGCATTAACGACAAAACTAACTTACATCAAAGACTTAAAAAATTCAAAGATTTTGTATTTTGCGTAGACAAAGTCTTAATTGAAAGAGATCATAAGAAGCATATTGCTTTTGTAGAGGGTGGAATTGTGAAAAATCCTAAGCTCTTTTGGTCTTATGTGGACGATTTGAGAGATAGCCAGAGGATGCCTCAATCCATGTGTCATGGTGAAAAAATCTTAGAAAATAGTTCGGCTATATCTAATGATTTTCTGAGATATACTTTTCTAGTGTTTATGATGATCCGTATAAACCTGTTTTATCAAACTAGATATAGATCTTCTTCATCGATTACATTTAACACGATAGACCTGAAGGATGTCAAAGCTAAAATCGAGGTACTGAATATCAGGAAGGGTCCAGGTCCGGACTCCATCCCACTAATTTTTATAAAATCTTGTTCCGCTAGTTTGGCGACTCCACTTCAAATTATTTTCAACAAATCTTTAGTACAAGGTGTCTTTCCAGATAAGTGGAAGGCGGCAAAGATCCTACCTATTTTCAAAAGTGGTAAGAAAAATGAAGTAAATAATTACCGACCTGTCTCTATTCTAAGTTATTTCGGTAAAATTTTTGAAGCAATAGTAATTGATAAATTTGTTCATTCATCCAGTTCCAAGTTAATTCAATCTCAACATGGATTTTTCAAAGGTAGGTCGGTGTTAACTAATTTAACGCCTTACATTCTTTTCATAAGTAGTAGTTTTGATGATGGAATTCAAGTTGATGCCGTCTACACAGACATGGCTAAGACCTTTGATAAGGTACATCATGCAACTTTGTTGAGGGTTCTAGAGGATTTTGGTGTGGTGGGGTCCTTACTGAAATTGATAGAACCGTATCTGTCGGATAGACTGCAGTATGTTGCACTCAATGGCATTCATTCCGGTTTCGTTCGTGTCAATTCTTGTGTTCCTCAAGGGTCACATCTGGGTCCCCTTTTATTTTCATTTTCAATTTACATTAATGATATTTCAGCATGTTTTATTTATACAAAGTATGATTTATATGCCGGCGATCTTAGACTGTACAGTGCTGTTCGGTCCTATAATGATAATTTGCGTTTTCAGAGTGATCTTGACAGACTTTTCTCTTTTTGTCATAGTAGGTATTTTCAATTGAATATTGATAAGCATAAGCATATAAGGTTTACAAAAAATGTCAATGTTTTCGATGCTATTTTTCTCTTCATGGGCTTGTAATTGGGAGGGTGAACCAAATTAAGGATCTTGGTATATATATATATATATATATATATATATCTATATATATATATATATATATATATATATATATATACATATATATATATATATATATATATATATATATATATACCTATATATATATCTTGATTCTGAGTTGTTCTTTCAGTATCATATTGATCATATAGTTTCTAAGCCTTACAAAATGTTGAGTTTCGTTCTAAGAATTACTGAAAGTTTCAGTGATCCGAGGTCTTTAAAAATGCTATATTTCTCGTTGGTGAGGAGTAATTTGGAATATGCTGTGCCTGTTTGGTCCCCTGACTATTACAAGTATATTGACAGAATTGAACGAGTCCAGAGAAAGTTTGTCAAAAGTTTCAACTTTAGATTTTTCAGTCCTAACCATGATCATCGATTAAGTTTGCGTCATCACAAAATTTTAAGCCTGGAGCAGAGGAGAGTCCTTTTCGACACTGTATTTCTTTATCGAATTTTAAATCATTCTTTTAGTTTTCCGCTTGTTAATTATCTCAGTTTCAATGTTCCCGTGTATCCTAGTCGTCGAAATGCACTCTTCTATGTTCCGAAGGCCCGTACTAGTTTATTTTCTCATTCTGTTTTCTTGCGAATTATGCGTCTGTACAATTGGCATATTGCCAGTATAGATATTTTTCATGAACCTCTTTCTTCTTTCAAAAATAATGTTATTGCATATCTCATTATATCTGAATCATCCTCATTGTAGTAGTTTTTAGTTTTCATGATATTTTGCTTGATTCTGTAATCTTTAGTGAGTCTTTTTTTCTCTCCTGAATTTTTATGAAAGTTATAATTTTCATTTCGTATGACAGTTTCACTTCTGTTTATTTTTCTGTTATCATTTTTTGTGAATCCCGGTAATTGGGTCTATCCTGTAGGGGTTCCTATGTTTTGTAACAATAAATAAATAAAACAATAAACAATAAATGGTAATAGAGATTGATATCAGTATTGAAGAAGGTGTTCCAGCATGTTGATTTGAAAGTTCAGAGACCCCTATCCCAACCCTACGATCAAAATCCCCAAACTCGAGAATTTCTATCTCAAAAAGTATCATGTGACACCTCATTGGAATGGTCTCTTGATGGTGCAAATGAATAAGGTCAACACTTCGTTGTAAGAGTCTATACCGGATGTTCCAATCGAGGTATTCATTTTGTTAGGTAGATAGATACGTCGGATGGATTGATTCAGATTCATTCGACGCTATTCTTCAATTTATTACTGGAACCAGAAAAAGTCGACAAATGGTATAGAACGACCTCAATTCGAAGAAGAATCACTTTTTACTTTAAAAAAATTATAAAAATTTCAATCAACGTATCAATTTCTTGTACATGGCCTACAAGTTTTTTTTTTCATCTCGCCAAGCCTCTTTTGCGATAACGTTAAAGTAAATTTTGTGCATACCTTGGAAATCGATCTTCCGTCCACACTTGATCAAATGCCGCACTTCAAGCGGTATTCACTCAGTGTGTACTAGCCTTTAGTCTACTTATTTGAATTAGCACAGAATTCAATTCTGTGCGCACCTAGACCACCTTCGATTTGCCGCCTCGCGGTTGTATTTTAACCTCACAAATTTTCCAAATGTTTCCGATTAGCGGTTCGGCATAACTTGACTTTTAAATTATGGCAAATATTATACAAAATTGTAAATTGTTTATGGTGTGGATAGTACTTACATATGTGCACGTAAAATCTTCTAAATTAAATGTACCGCGTGTACTGTTACCTATATTCAAAGATTTTAATCCAAATTTTACCTTAGAAGCAACTGAAGAGGATGACAGTTGCTTTAAATGGTATGTGGACAAATATCTTCTCATCTGAATGAATGTGTTTTGCTTGACATCGTATTTGTAGGAAAACAACCCAACCTGAAGCAATAAAATTAATTCCCCTAGAGGAAGATCCTTTCCTCAAGTGTTCAAAGAAGCTCGTTGTTACAGCAACTGGGAGAGTAAATGTGAAAACGATAGCTATAGTTTTAGCTGATGATATTAATAGTGATACTTCTTTGAGATGTGATGTTATTCTAGATCACATCACTTCTTTAGATGTTGTATCAAAAACAAGAGAGCTATACTTGACTGAAGCACCAGAAGTATTTGAAATAAGAGCCTTAGATTCTCAAGGTGAGTTTGCAACCTTTAGATGAATCTGGATGTAATAAGGTAATTTTTTATTTAAGGAAATGAGTTTTCAACATTAGAAGGAGTAGAATTTGACTGGAATATCCTTACTATGGGTAGAGTTAAGGATGCAGAAATAATACGCTGTATGCCCTTTAGTGTATATGACTATGAAGCTCCAGATGCGATCACCTTATTAGAAGCTCAAAATAAGAAAGGAAATATGGCTGTATTGGAAGGTGTTCAAACTGGAGCTGCAAAAGTGTGTGAAAATAATACATACTGTAATCTTCAATTAAATTCTCTATTTTTAGGTTATGGTTTCCTTGCCTTACCAAGAATATGCTAAATTATCTCCTTTAGAAGTTCAAATGACAGTAGCTGCAAATATTATCTTGCAACCTTCCGAAATTTATTTAATGGCTGGAGACTACATAAAATATAGTGTTTTCATTGTAAGGATCGTTTTCAAATATTTCAAAAATACTACTTTTCGGTAATCTTGCTGTTTACACTGACCACTTAGCTCAACCTGTACAGTGTCAACGGGAAATGTTTCCCGAACGGTTTAAATTTCAGCCAGTGTTGCCAGATTCTGTTTCCTGGTGTTCATTTCAATTCCAAATAAGAGAATGTTTGATCTAGGCCATCTCACTCTTCAGTTTGTTCAATACTTGTGTGGGAGAAAAACATATGATTTGAGCATTATTTGCAAGACAAGCGAATTATTCAAGTGATTTGGAATTTTTCATTAGTTTTTCTTGACATTAGAGACCCACATTGTACAGTATATCCAATTTTGGGAGCCACTTACGGCATCTCTGTTGTTATCGACACTAGTGAGTTGGGATTTTTTCAACTTTAGTGATTTTTGTGTTATTCAATATCTCGCTTATTATTGAAGTTACGTAAAAAGATTTTTCACATTGTTCAGCCATTTTTTGAATAGATTGCTTGACATAGATTGTGACTTCAATTTTTGTCATTGAATTTCTGGTTTGGAGTTTGTTCAAGGTGTATTGAAAAATTTTCTCTTGAGAATCAACCTCAAGCTACGTAAGATCTTCCGAGCCGATTCGCAGAAATTTATTGAGAATTCTACTACTCATTTCATTTCTATACTGACAGAGTTGTTGATGCTCAATTTTAACCCCATCTTGTTATGGAAATAAAAACTTTCCCACGAATTGATAATCTCCTCCTATTTTGAATTCTTGTTAAAGTCAGTTAAAAAGGAGAAGTAGCCTTAAGAATCATGTGATAGCAATGAGCAAAATAATTCAATAAATGCTTTAATTTCTATTGGATTATGGAAACAACTCAGTTCATACAATCTCGCAAATTTAGATAAGATTAGATATCACATGAGTGAGGGCTGCCTAAAAGCCCGGCCACTGAGACCAAGTGGTCTATTGTGGCATACTCTGTCCTAAATTTCATCCACAAGCTCCATCCTTCTTGTAAAGGATACGAGTTTTGTGGGTGAGAGCTTAATAAGCTCAGTCAGCTTCAGTTTGTTAAATCCGAGTTCTTCCATCCTGACTGTCCCCAGCTGGGCACTCGCACATAACATGTTCCATTGATTCTGTATCTTCATGCAGCCTACATGAAAGATCCTCAATCAGTCCTAACTTGTTTAGGTGATTTCTGAGGCCACAGTGCCCCGTTTTTATGGCGGTTAAAACTCTCAGGTCCAACCTAGAGAATTCAAGCCAGGCCTTGGTTCTCGCAGTGGAAGTCCACTGATAGCAAGTCGAGCGTGTCTGAGACCTGAGTGACTCATCCAGTGCTCACGTACCCTCAGGTCCAACCATGGGTTATTTTCCATCCTTGCAGTCTCTAGGGGAATTCCGAGCCTAGGTTCCGGTCCGATGAATCCCAAGCCAGTTACTCGAGCGCCCAGTCCGCCTTCTTATTCCCCTCAATGTCCAAGTGACCAGGTACCCATATTAGACGGAGCCTGTTCCGTTCTCCTAGTTTAGCAAGGGTGGAGCGATATTCCTGCACCATAAGTGACGTACAGGTATCGGATACCAATGCTTTTAGTGCAGCTTGACCATCAGTGATGATTTCTATTGACCTATTTCTTAATCCCCCCGCAAGCAATAGGTTAGAACAGTGATCAATGGCGAATATTTCTGCTTAATAGGTAGACGCAAGCCCGCCAAGACAGATCGACTGTTCCTTTTCAGCACCTCGACTGTAGACACCACTTCCTAACACCTTTTGCAGTTTTTGAGCCGTCCCTTCCTCTATCGGGAATAATGATCTGGAATGGCCGCTCCATGTTGGTTTTAGGTATTGTTATGTCAGATCTCATACTCACCAACTCGTCTTCGATTTCGGACTGTAAGGTGCCAGGCACGAAGCTGAACTTGCACGTTTCATTACAGGAAAGCTGATGGAATCTGTAGAAAGCCATTCTAGCCACTCCTCTTATCACCAGATGAAGAGAGGTAAAGCCCAATATCAATTCCATGACTGCAGTGGGTGTAGAGCGGAAAGCTCCAGCAATCATCATGCAAGCCGTTCTCTGCAATTTAGAGAGCTTGAGTTGAGATTGCTTCTTAAAGCTGCACTCCCACCAAGCAATGCAGCCGTATGTAATATGTTGTCTCACTACCATAACACATAGCCACTGAAGTTGCTTTGGGGCAAGACCCCATTTCTTTCCACAAGTCATTTGACATGCCCATAGGAAATGTCTAGCCTTGTGTATTGTGTTTTCCAGGTGTGAATTCGACGTGAGTTTACTATCCAAGGTAACACCCAGATATTTTGCTTCACCCACAACTGTAATGAATACGCCATCCAGGGTTGAGGGAGAAACAAATATCCTCATTTTCCTGTTAAATGGTACCATAAGGGTTTCGTGGGGGTTCATGCTAAGTTTCTCTCCCTCACACCACCCTTGAATAGCTGACATCGCCTCCTGGAGTCTGACGGAAAGGTCGCTGTCATCAGCTTACGCTTGTACATAAACACCCAGTGCGCCAAATATTGCCAGAAGGTCATCAACCAGCAGGGCACACAGCAGGGACCACAACAGGGGATAATACTCCTCCCTGAGGGCAGCCCCTGCCAACCACAAAAGTGACTACTTCTCCTTTCAGGGAAGTGTTGATCACTCGGGCATTAAGCATGTTGCCAATCCATTCCGCAATAATATTTGTTACTCCTTTGGCTCACGCAGCCCCACACAGCGAGCTAGTGGGGGCCGCATTAAAAGCACCTTCAATTTTCATAAAGGCTGCAGCTACAGTCTCCTTGCGGTCCAGACACTGAGTGATACTCCTGACTAGGTTGTTAAATGCCAGATCGGTTGATTTACCTTTTGGAAAGGCTTATTGCTGTTCACTCAGAGGCCTCAGCGATAACACCTCGGTCCTGATGTATTCATCTAACACCTTTTCCAGGGTTTTCAAAACAAAAGACATAAGACTTATCAGTCCTTCGGTTGTGAGTTCGATTTACCCATCTTAGGGATGTAAACAACCCTAACCCTCCGCCAGCTGACCAGGACAACATTCAAGACAAAACTCGACCGGAAGAGCCTAATGAGGTATGAGAGGACATCCACCCCTCATTGTAACAAGGCAGACATGATACCATCCTCCCCAGGAGCTTTCAATGGCTTACATGAGCGAATCTCCCACCTGACTGCTCCGGACTTGATGATCGTTCTTGCGTTATTCCAACCGTCCTTTTGTGGCCTTTTATCTCGCAAATTGTATTATAACGATCGCTATCCATTAAGAACTGTCAAAGTTCATAGTTCGAAAGTCAACATTCAATTTTGCGGGAGGAAATGCGAAAAATATTGAGATTTTTCATGAAAAATATGTGATGAGAATAACATGATTGTGTTAGATATTTCTCAAATGAGTGTGAGTGTTCTCAAAAAAAATGCAAATCTATGTCTTTATCTATCAAAAAAAAGGGGAAAAGGAATTTCGGCAAGTTACAAAAAGTCTAAATAATGTGAAAACATGTTTCAAGTAAATTTCGTAACGGTGATATCGAAATCAGGAAATATTCAAAATTCGTGATTAACTCAAAAACCACATCAGAAGCTAGAAAAATGTTATTAGATATATGAATACTAATGAATTATTATAACTGAGATGTTTTTATTTAACGAATGAAAAGAATATATTGTACAGTGTACAATTTATTACCCTGTAGTATGAACTTAATAGTATAGGTTCCAGAACAAAAAAAATTTGAAGCTATTCATATTCTGCACTCAGATTGACAGAACATTTATACCAAACAAGGGGAAATATTTTCCCGCAACCTCATCCATCATGTTGAACTTATTGAATTACTGAGAGGTCAGATTCGAATATCATATAAATATTTTGGAAACTCTAGATTTTGAAAACCTATTGTGCTATACTGCGCTACCCTGTCTGAAAGAAGTCAAACTATCTTTATCTGTTTATTTAGATAATCAAGCGCGGGTCTTTTCCGCTCCCGAGAAATTACGTCCCTGATGGGGAGTTTTTTTGGTATCGGTTTCACTTCAATAGTATATCTTATCCTTCGCTATTTAATTTCAACGATTGGTAATAAGATCTCCGACGTGAAATAAATTGTGGCAACACTGGCTACAATTCGAATACTTTCGGGAAACATCAGATCGACTCGGTACTGGATGCGCGAAAATGGTCAGCGTAAACATCAGGATTACCCTAGTTTTCTATGGATTATTGAAGTCTTACTGACTAAAACTGTAATAAAAGGATAATTTATAGAATAAATGATAGCAATAATCATATAATGAAAAACATTAGAAGATCAAAGTAGGGAGGAGCTAAGGTTTTGAAGGCAAAGAAAAATGCATATTTACGATATTTTTGAGATATGGATATTCTTGATTTATTCATTTCATGTACAAGTATATTCAATTAAAAAATCTGCGAAGCGCTAGAGGTGCCAAAAAGTTGTGTAGTGAACATTACTCATTATCAGATTATCTGAAACAAAAGTCAGAATGTGTTCAGGTTATATATTAACCTAAGTATTCTGAGAAAAAGTTTTTTTTGACAATTTTATATTTTCGCAGAGGAAAAAGCGATTTCCACTATAAAATTTTGGTGAATTTGTTATTATAAGATGGAGAAATATTAATTCCAGATTACCTGTTAATATATGTGTAGAAATAGTGTACAAATTTTAAAAGGATTAGACTAATAGATTTTGAGTTATGATCTTCATGGAAATGTTTGCTAAAAAATCTATTTTAACTTTTTTATATTTTTCATAATATATGAAAATCCAAAATTAAGCATCAAGCATAAGGATCCCTTCCTCGACACGAGAGGGGTTCGGCAAAATTCCCGGGTTAGTGAGGTGACGGAATTCCCGGCGTGTCATTGGCCGAAAGGCGGAAATAGAGCACGTTAAAGGAAAAATAAACAAAAAACAAAAGGGTTTGATTTTTATACTTACACAGAATCATCAATGCCAGCTCTGTGAAATGAATTAGTGTCATCCAGGATGTCCAATGTATCTTTTTGCTTTTGTCTATGTAGAATTCTATCCTTACCTGTATGTAACTACTTAGATGCGTGCGCCCATTGGTGAGCACTTGGACCTATAGAGATTCCCATTCGATGAAAAAAAAAGACATTTAGTTCAATTTCAACAATGATTTTAGTAACACTCACTGATCTTAGACAGAACTTCCAGATAGGTTGCTTAAAACTCTAGTTATTAATCTGTGAAACCTCCAAGAAACCGCTGCTAAGCGTTGTAAATTGGGTTTATGGCATTTGTAATATCAAGAGGAAGGGCACTGTAACTGTATTTGAATTAATCCGAAGTGTTTCCTGCTGCCACTGTTTGCCATTTACACCAAGAGTCCTCACATGAATAGCGGTCACTTGAAACACTTTATTTTCGTTCGTTTTACTTCGATTTATTTAAAATTCTGATACAATACTTCCGACATGTACATTCGAAAAAAAATTTCAAAGAAAAACGCAAAAATGGTTTTAAAATCCTTTTATATGGGTTCTTCCTAGTATCAAAATGAAAACATTAGTCAAATGCCAATATGTATAATTATTGATAAGCTCTTGGCTTCTATATTCTGCTTATACATATATATTTTTCTTTTAACTTTCAGCAACTATATATTTGATATATGTTCTACTTCTACTTTTGTTGGTGAAATGATGAATGAACAAAAATAGTACTAAATTTGAAAAAAATTACTAATCTCATCTTTTACTAACAAAATATGTTTCAGATTAAAAATGGCAAAATGGAAGAAATAACTTTGCCTAGTGACAACAATCAGTATCAAATTGATGCTAAAGACTACAAAGTTGCGAAAGTTTCAAGAACACATGGATTAGTATATGCCATGGACTTAGGAACAACTGAGATTATTTTAATAGATAAAAACCTTCCTACCAGTGAAGACACCCCTCTTAAACCACCTTCTGCAACTATACATGTTGTAGTGCCATATCACATGGCTCTTGCTGTGTTGCCAAATAGGAATTGGGCTGTTATTATAGGGGAGAGACATGACATCATTGCAGAAGTATTCAACAAGTAAGTAAATTATGTGAGCCTGCATAAATACCTCATGTAGCAAAAAATATGACATGATTCTTATGAACAGAATTTTCAACCAAACATGAGTCTATTCAAATGAGGTGGTTTGACTTTAGAGTCTTTCCGAACTGCAAGCAGCGTTGATCTACCATTTTTGCTTCCACTTGGACTCTAGTATTTTGCTGCAGAAGTGTGCATGTCTCTCATGTATGAATGTGTTTGGCAGTCAATAAACTTTTTTGCTTGCTCAAAACCTGGAGTTTTTCTCCTGTGTGCAATTAAATCCTCCTCCACTTCTACCACTATGGGCAAAAACTAAGGTAAATTTTGTTATAAAATGAAAAATCTGCATTCGCCCAAGTCTATTTAATGTCCTACAAAGTAATCTCTTTCTGATACAATGCACTTATTCCAATATTTTTTCCGACTCTCGATCATGCCAAATACCTGTCCCTCGAGTAAGAGGACAATAGTTGCAATGGCACATCCCTTATACCACAGTGATAAGAGTTACTCAAGAGTATAGAGTACATCACAAGGTCAAATGCCTTGGCCAGATCTAACAGACGCAGTGCGCAGCTTGATCACCCCTCTCCAAGTCATCAACAACCTTGGAAATGAGTTTAGAGATCGCTCCTATCGTCGACTTTCCTGGTCTGAAACCAAATTGCGAAGGTGACAGTATTTCATATTTTTCAAGAAAATTCGTCAGCCTATCCTTCAGAGTTGATTCCAACAATTTGCCTAAAATGGGAATTATAGAAATCGGCCTGTAGTTACCGGCATTGTCAGGGCCACACTTTTTGAAAACAGGCAACACTTTGCTCTACTTGAAAACTCCAAGTTTGAAACAGAAGTTGAAAAGATCACATTTCGATGTTAATAGACCTCCAGGAGCCAAATTTGTTGATTTAGCCAAAAAGTTCTTTCGGGCTTGAAGCCTAGTCGAGTTAATTTTTTCCCTATAAGTTTTGCGGTACTCTGGCATACTATTTTTGAGTGTTTGATCACCTGACATGTCACATATAGTTTTCTTAGTTGAAAGGTTTCTCCGCATTTCAATAAGTTCGCTGGAAAACCAAGTGAATGGTTGCTGTTTGGACTTACACTTTTTCAGAGGAAAGATCTCCTGCACTAGATCTGAGTAAATTTGTGTTATTTGTTCAGCGGCATTTTCAGGGTCAAGGTAATTGATCTGTGACTAGTCAAGCAAACCCCCCTGACAAATTATATGATTGACGAATACATCTGGCGATCTTTCCATTTCCACTTGCATTAGGTTGAAAATCTGCGCCTGATGATCCGACAAGCCAGGGTCCTCAACCTCCACATTAAAACGAGAACTCTGATAGTTTGTTATGATATTATCAATACAGGTGGCTGAACTCAGTGTTACACGTGTGAATTCCTCCACAACAGGTCGCAGCCCAAAAGATGAGAAAAAATTATTAGAATTTTAAAAATATTTTTAAACAATTTTTAATTTAATATGAAATGAAATACTGTTTTCCCATTTTTACTATGTTCATTTTTAATACAAACGACTGGTTTCACCAATCATTTTCAATTGTCTAGCTAGAGGTAACAGTTATGAGTAAGAATGTGCTAACTATACCAATTTTGAATGTTGAGTACAGGGGAATGATTTAATTCTAGTTGGCTATTCAGAGTGGTGAATTTAGGGTTTTTAAAAAATTAGTTGATTGCCAAACTTTCCAACAGATTTATTGTGATCCTTTATTGCACTTCTCAAAATTTACAATTGGTATAGTTAGCACATTCTTTCTCACAACTGTTAGCTCTAGACACTTGAAAATGACGTAACTGATTGTGTATATTGAACATAAACATTGTGGAAGTCAGCTAAAAGTGTCTCAGAGTTTATTTATAATAAGATGAATTTCCATAAAATAAATCCAATGTATTATCAATTCCTAATGTATAATTTTAATACATCTCTTTTCATCATTGCTATGGCGTAGAACCGATCTATAGGTTTATTTAGGATAGAGAGGATCCACCTTCTACATATCAATAAAATGGGTAGTATGTTTTTTCATATCGTAGATTGTATTAAATATTATTGAAAAGATTTTCTTCTTATTCTCTGAGCATTATTTCTTGAAAAAAGGTTTAAAAGGCAATTTCAGCATCAAAATTGAAATTCTGAACACGAATCCATGCTCAACATAGAATCTCAGTTACTAATTCTTTGAATGCTCTCGAAAGCTTGAATAAAAAATAAATGAATGAATCTCATTCTGAATCGACTAAATCTACATCTACTACTCAATATTTTTAGTTATTTTTTACATGACTCGTCTAAAGTTTTTGCATTGAATTTTTTTGCAATTATCTATTACACATTTTATTTCAGCCACAAACTTTCATTCACCATCAATATATCTTTTAATTTCTAGAGCAGACCATAAGCTAACCCTAGGTCTTGGCGCCAAAGTTGATATTTTAGTCTCCAACCATTTTCAAATAGAAGAGAAATCGAAAAATGGCTCCTGGATAAGTGGTTGGTGTGCAAAAAAGGGGGTGGCAATCATAGATGCAACTCTTCAAATGGTTGAGAATCCAGTATATGGTAGCTTCAAAATGGATAAGCCAATTCAAGCCAGAGGAGAAATGATGATATTTCCAAGAATCACCATAACTCCACCAGAAGTTATTCTACCGTGGGACGAAAGTATTAAGCCTAAGTAAGTTGTGAATTCGTTGAAAATGTCATTAATGAGCAAAAATATTAACATAATATAGAATATAAATTAAAATATATATGTCAACCAACCTGATAGTGAAATATTTTTTGGGAGTAGTTGCTTTTTCAATATTGTTTATTAGTACAATCTTTTCCAAATTCCCAGACACAAAATTATTAATATATTGTGATCAGTTGATTTCATACCTCTTTTTTGTATGATAGGGTCAATAAGGACCTCAATTAGTGAATAACATGATTTTCAGTCAGGTTTTCTGCAATTTCGATATGTTGTATATTTTGTCTTCTTGATTATAATGCATTTTTAGTAAAATCATATTGCTACTTTCATCAACCAATTGGCTAGTTCTTGTAGGATAGACATCGGTCAATATTCCGAATGGAATTTCTATATACAGAGTGTATCATAAGTCCAGAACATCACGTTAATTTTCGATCTTAATTTTTCATGGATCTCTGAACCACGTATTTTATCTAAATTGCATGCAGAATAAGAAAATTGAGGTGTTAGAATTCGCTAGAAACGAGATTTGAAGGTACAAAGTTTTGCCACAGGTAATTTACTACTATATGACATCATGCCTTATGATAATTTTCATCAGCTCGTTTGGAGGACGCTGAAAATCGAAGGGAAAGCGTATACGCGTTTTGGTGAAACTAAAACGCCTTTTCCTTTATTCAAATACGATGAAACAAATACCCAGTTGCATTTGAGATAAAAATTTATTATCTTGGAGTATTTTTGCACCAGATGTGTACACTAACCTCAGTTTCTCTGATTTCCAATTGCTTATTGAATGAGTGACATTCACAAGTAACTCTTATAATTTGATTGAGGAGGTCGTTACTTGATGAAAATCGATATACATATTTTCAATGAAATAAAACTAAAGTATTTAGATTTTCACCATATTAACAAAACTATGACCGGTTTCACCACACTGTGGCTTCATCAGATAGATACAAACTAATGAACAGAGTTATTCCTTATATATTAGTCTTATTTCCTACTTAATATTACAATAGGTACAAAAGGTATGTTGGAAAACCCATCGGAGTTGCTTACTTTATGAATTGAAAAGATTGAGTATTGTGCTCCGAGCACAAGCGTAGTTTTAATTATCATAAATCAGATTCCCATTATTCTAATCACTTACTCGAAGAAAACCATAACTTTAATGATAATTTCAAAATTTTACACAATGAAAATAACAGACAAAAATTCAATCTATTGGAAATTTTAGAGATGAACAAGGAAAAGAATTCAGGTAGGTTACTTAATAGTCAATTAGATCTAAATCCTTCTCCTTTACTCAATCTTTTCAATTCATAAAGTAAGCAACTCCGATGGGTTTTCCAACATACCTCTTGTACCTATTGTAATGTTAAGTAGGAAATAAGACTGATATATATAGGAATAACTCTGTTCATTAGTTTGTATCTATCTGATGAAGTCACAGTGTGGTGAAACCGGTCATAGTTTTGTTAATATAGTGAAAATCTAAATGCTTCAGTTATATTTCATTGAAAATAGTAACCCTTATCCCAAAACAGTATTTTCCTTTCATGTATACTAATGCTCTGGTGATAGAAGAAGGGATCGAAAAAATTTAATTGGAGACTTTTATTCAGTGAACATTATTCAACCTTCAGTAGAATTTTAAATATCCCTCACTGAAGGAGTTAGTTTGCATACTAGTTCACAACATGAAACCTGACTGCAACCTATTTGTAGCATTGTGTTAAAAGATACTGCGTATATATAATATTCCCCATAAGCTTTAGTGAAAGAATTGTTGTCCATTTTACATAAAACATGAAATTCTGAATGCTCACTCTGGCTGAAGTTATGACTCAAAATACCATTTGTGAAACATGTACTTTCTTTTTTCAGATTTGACATCGATTTAGTAGCAAAAGGTGGAGATGGCAAATTTATCTGGTCAACCAGTGACCACACAAAAGGTTTGGTTTCCCAAAATGGTCATGTCAGAACTTTGGGTGATGGTTCTTTCGAAGTATCAGCAGCTATGATGAGAAATCATCACAATCGTGAAACAGTGAAATTTGGAATTCTTAGACCAGCAAAATTGGAAATCATTGACCATCACATGGAAGCTGAAGTAGGCTTTCCAATTCATTTACATATAGCTCTGTATGCTGATAAACCTCTGACTGAACTTGAGAGGGGGGTTTATATACCATTTACAAGGTGCCAAGATCTTCCTTTCCGAATGAAATTGTCGAACGATAGGTTCAGGCAGAATAGATCTGATGTGATAGAACCAGTTGGCGTTTCATGTGCTAATATGGCATTAGTAGGTTTTTCGCATGGATCTACAAAGGTAACAATTTCGTATGTTGTGAATGGAAAGCTATTGGAAGATTCTGCGACAATTTTTGCGTATAAACCAATAAAACTTGAACAACCAGCAGCTGATGTTGTATTAGCAGTTGGTTCCTTAGCTCGTTTAGTTTTCACTGGAGGTCCACAGCCAGTTTTGTCGAAACCAATGGAACACTATCGGGTAGTCACAATATCAAATCCGGAAATAGCTTCAGTTAAAGATATAACTAATCCTCATTCCATGCTTATCGAAGATTTTACAGTCATCAAAGTTTCTTGTTTAAAATTAGGTGAAACTGATTTATTACTGAAAATAAGTAATAGTCCAATTGTGCCTAATTGCGGATCCACTCCAGGAAGTGCGAACGTTAAAATTTACTGTAGTAAACCCAGAAGTATCCAGTTGACACCTGAAATTCAAGTAGTCGATGTTCATACATGTCCACTTGATATCACCGCGGAAAAAGTAATAGTGCAAAGCAACACTGATATAGAACTGGACATCATAGTTTTAGATCATATGGGACGAAGGTTCCTAAATATTTCCAGTTTTTTGTTTGATTGGAGAGTAGATAGTAAAGCAGAGTTCCTAACAACTTCAGTATTTCCACGTCCACATACCTTCGGAAGCGTACTCATTCCGCATCGTAGCTACCAAGTAGTAAAACCACATGTTGACAAAGGAACTATTGATGTCTCCGTAACCATTAAAAGCTATAATATGTCGATTTTAGAACCACTTGGCGTAGTTCCAGAATGGCCAGAATTCGTGACCAAAGATGATCGTTTAATGGGTGCTCTACCCCCAATAACAACAAAACTTCATTTAACTTTAGTTGAGGATATTACATTATCTCCAAATGAAAGTACCTTGTATAATAACCCTGGTAATAAAGAAATGGTTGATATTCTTCATGGTTCAGGGTATTATAAACTCCATTTAAGTTCAGACACTATCGCGCGAGTTAAATATTTAGAGCAAACACATCAAATCGAGGTGGTGCCAGTAGAAACTGGAGAACTTATTATTCAAGTTGTGGATTTGTGCCTACCAACATCACCTGTTACTGCTGTTATCAATATAATCGCTGTTGGAATAATACGAGTCGAAATGTCTGATAAAATTGAAATTGGAAAATGCATATATTCTACCGTAAGGCTATATGATGAGCATGATAACTTGATTATGTTGGAAAGTATTCATATTATCGCTTTGAACTATGTACAAAGTAAAGAAATAGTAAACTTACAAAGATTATTGTATGATAATGGGGAAAGTTGGCCTCCAGGTGAAGTTCATTATTTAGTAACTGGTATTGAAGTTGGTAAAACAAAATTAACGTTTTCCGTTAACAATGGCTTTCTTGAAGTACAAAGTGCGCCAGTGGACATTCAAGTTTTTGAACCTCTAGATATTTATCCGAAAAATGGATCACTACTAGTAGGTTCTGCTCTACAAATTACAACAAAAGGCGGACCAATCCCACATTTATCTCTGGAATATATCGTGGAACCAATAGATTATGCTACTGTTAATAATAAAGGTATAGTTACTGGAACAGCTGTTGGAGAGATTAGCATTCATTGCAAGTCTATTGGCTTGCATCCTACAACTGGTAAAAAGGTTGTATATTCAGAAGATAAGACGACTATGAGGGTTATCATTTTACCATCAATCAGAATTTCTGCACCGCTCAGTAGATTCAAAGTTGGCGCTGAGGTACCATTTTGGATTAGTGGAATTCCGGAAAGTATATCACCTATGGTTTTGGGAACTATCGAAGATCCTGCTATTCAGTTCGATTGGTATTTAGAAGATCAACAGGTTGCTAAGATACAATATCAATTTGAAGAAGTTGGTGAGTTTTTTACGCTTTGTATTCAAACGTTCATTGAATCATTCATAAGTAATACTATTGGGTACTGCATCATAGCTATAATGATTTTACTATTTTGATATTCATTAATCAACTTCAAAATGTTAATTACTTACATTCGAAGATATTTTTTATTTTGTAGAATGATTCGAAGAGTTTAGTAAATTTTTATCTGTTTTTGGAAAATGAAAAAAGAGATGAGATCATTAGAGGGAACAGCATGGTCAGTCAAATTATTTTGTTATAAGTACAATGATACCTATATCTCAGTCTGATAAAGCTGTTAGGAATCACTTCTATCTTTCTACTGAATATGGGAAAGTCAAGGTTGAAAAAACTAATATTATTTAGGTAGTACATTCAGTCTCTAACAAATAATTCGCATAATTTGAATCTATTATTATTGAGACTCAATTTACTCAATTCACTTTATTCAAAATTGACTATTTCGAAATTTCTTTATGACTTACCTAAGTATATATTTTACAAGAGTTGCAGTTAACATCTAATATACATTGTGTCAAAAAAGTACTTGGAATTAATTATTTAAAAAATCTGCCTAAAATTTTTGTTGTTGCTACGTTAGCAAACTGTTTTCTATACTGACGCGATCCGTCATTTGGTTTGTTTACAGTGCTCAATTTTGTCAGTTCTCTCAAGTGTGTTTTGTGATTTTTTAAATGGATGAAAATATCGAACAAAAAATTCGTCCCAAATTTTGTATTGCGACATCTTTAAGTGAAGTTAACATCGATAAAGTGAAGGAAATGGTAATTGAAAATCATCATTTAAGTTTGGGAGAGATAGGCAAAGAATTTCTGTGTCTCACGAATCAATTCGTACCATTTTAAACGATTGTTTGGGCATGAAACGCGTTGCCGCTCGACTAGTTCCAAAAGACCTGAATTTTCTTCTAAAATTGAATCGCTTAAAGATGTTATATAAAATACTTCAATGTATTGAACATAAATGTGATTTCCTTAATGAAAACCTATAATTGAGCAAACATTTGTAAGAGTAAAATTGTAGTTTTGAAATGGGCCCCCAGCTAAATCAATATACTATAAATTAACTCCATTAGTCAACCTGCTGGAATAAAAGAGAGTAATTCCTCGATTTCAGCAGATGTTTGTGATCTCTCTTTATTTCTCTCTTTTATTGGATATTTACATACTTTTGAGTCAAGTTTATATGGAATCACCCGATATCGTAAATATTACCTCAGGAATTTTGGAAATTTCGAAGGATTGTTAGAATTGATCCTGATATTTCAATTGAAAAAAGAAATAAATTAAGGTTCATTGTAAGAAAGAAACAAATAAAATAAAATAAGAGACTCTTTTCGCATGTAGTAAAAAACTTGAAAATTGTTTTCCCACGGAGTAGGTCTTTTTTCTCGACCTCAGTAGCCTTGTATTACCTCCTCTTGCCCTGATACAAGCCTGAATCCGTCTAGGCATGGATTAGGCTTTCGACCTCCTCTGGGTTGATATTCTGCCACTCTTCTGTGGCAGCTTGGATGAGCTGTTGTGGGGTTCTTGGATTATCCTGGCGCGATCTAATTTTCCTTTTGAGATCATCCCATAAAAGTTCAATAGCATTTAGGTCTAAAGAGTAAGCTGGCCAGTTCAAAGTAGCGATTTCCTCTATTTCAAGATAATGCCGCGCGAGGTTGCTGGTATACGGAGGAGCAAATCAATAATGTGAAATACCGAGTGATTCCATATAAATTTGGTTGTGTGTACATCATTTTATTTGGCTACAATTTTGAGGATATTAAAGCTAAGATTGAGGTAATACAGAATTTAAAAAATATTTCTTAAATTTCATGCTCATTTTAATTTATGAAAATCTTAGAAATTTGGACTTTTTGTTATGTTGATCGTCATATTAAAAATGAAAATTTGATAACTTCAAACTGAATTGTCCATATAAGGATCATTTTTTCGTGGGAAAAATAAAGTACCTGAACGTTATCATAATAACCTGTTTTATTTTTTTAATTATGTTACTTTTAAATCACATATGCATTAATAATTCCGTTCATGACATTTTAAGTAATTAATGATTCATAACATAAATTACTAATTTTTTTTTCATATTATTAAAATATATCATTTTCACGACTTAGTTTGGTGTCAAAAAACGCAAAGCGACACTTAACACATCGTCATTCGCACCGAACATGTCCAACCGCAGGTCGCAACCTCTAGAAGGTAGTTTTGAGATCTGCCGAAACTGAGACGAAATCCCTTATGTTGACGAAATCCCTTATGTTGCCGAAACCCCTTATGTTGCCGAAACTATGCGTAAAGAACATTAAATTTATTATACTTAAACGACAAATCGTACATAAATAACTGAAACGAAACTAGAATGTACATATATAACACAATAAGATAATTTTCATTATGGTACATTCACGAAAAGTGAAAATGTTTATTTTCTTCCATTTTATAGGAATATTCTACAAAAAGCAGGATCGTCTTGCCGTAAAAGTGACTGGGCTAGTTCCGGGGCGTACCAAGATCATTCTGAATGCTACCTTACCAGGTTCCTCAACTGACATGGGTGAAAAAAGCTTCGTTATGTTCTCAACGTTTATGGATATTGAAGTTTTTGACGACTTAAGACTAATAGTTCCTCATAAATACGTCAAATCCTGGGTGCTAATAGCCCCAAATTCTCGCCTAAGACTGGAAACAAATTTCGATGATACACCTAGTCTTCAATACAGGTATGTATGAACAACAAACAAGTTATCAAAATGTTTCTGTTCTCTCTTAAAATAATTTTAAATATTCTATTCCAAAATATATCTCAAATTAATTGATTGACGCCTTTACCTAGGGATAGTTGATCATAATGCTCAGATAATGCACCATTTACTGAGTCTTACATTTTTATTGGTGCTATATTACATTGGTTAAACTGGTTTCTGGCCAACCTTCCATCTTCAGCAGTACAAATTACATTATTAAACTCATAGACTATAACAGAAAAAGACAGGCAAAATTAATTATACAAGGGTGGGAACTCAAAATTGTCTAAAGAAATATCATTATTCCTTTCAATTCTTGGCACTTTGGAAATTTCCATTGATCCTTGGAAGTTTATAAGATTCATCACACAGTTAACTAGGTTAGTATGAAAACATTTGATATGAGTGGAAAAAATATACCATAAGTATAGTTTCATTCTAACCAGGTAACAGTGTATTTTCTCTATGACCCCAAAGTATAAATCAAAAAACAAATAAATTAAATCTGAAAAACAATAAAACAAATTGTTTATAGAGACATTTGTATTTACATTTTATTAATTTTATGATTCACAGTATTTGAACAATTATTAAAATCGAAAATTGGTGCATTGGACACATTTTCCGTTATATTTATCAAAACGGACTGATTATTTGAGATAGATTGAATAGTCGTGTAACATGAGGAGCTGGATGAAGGGACGGTTGCTGCCAAATTAGCTCCATTAATTTACGAAACTAATTGATTTGAAATATTTATTGGATTTTGCAGAGAAGTTTCTATATATTCTTATGCATCTTGAGATTTTCAGTCTCCATGGCTTTCTAATGTTGTAATATCAGCTCCTGCATTTACTAACGTTGTCGCTGAAGTACGGCGGAAACAGTGGCCAGTATATTCTTCTGGATTGCTTAAATTCACAAGTATGGCAATTTGTTTGAGCATATTACCAATTTTATATATTCTAATTACTTGCCGTGTACATTTATTTTCTTGGAAATTAATGAAAAAAATATCAGAGGGAGTATTACAAGGTTCAGAGCCCAATATTTCTTTACTATATTATAAAAATCACCCGTGATTGTGAACTGTCTTGGTTTTCAATGTTTGTATTAGGAATTGCAATTAGCATTGTGGAATTCAAATCTTTAATGTCGGAAATTTGAATGTTATAAAATTCATTCTTGCGACAAGCGGCTGAAACACGAATGACAAGGGCGGCCTACGAATATAAACTAAATTTGATTAAAATTATTATTTAAATTATAATTTTTTAACTTTGACATGAATATATCTCATCCGGAGCACTTTCAGAATATTGTTTAATATTTTGTTCTGTAAGAATCTTCGATTTCTTGGCTATATACTTTTCAGAAGATCGTTTTAACAAAGATTTCAATTTTTATATTTTGAAATATCGATATCGTGTTTCTTATTTGTTACTGCTTTAAGAATTGAATAAATTTTCCATGGAGTTGAGGGTTTCCATTTCTTTAATGAATCACCCAATAATACAAGTAAAACATTTTCCGAAAAGAAGTTCGTTTTCTCTTCTTTTTGCCATTCTCTGAACATTGCATAAAACTTGGTTTCCGTATTTCGATTTTTGCGGCAGCAGGTTCTCGATAGTATTATTCGTATAATTTGTAATTTCTGGTGGAAAATTTTCAAGTTCTATATCTAATGCACTCGATTTTTCACTCAGAATCTCATTTAAACAATAACTTAAAAGATAATTATTATGATGTTGACATTTACATCATAGCAATCTATGATGTTTGGTTCAAATACGTCATATACATTCCGTATCTAGTTATAGAATGAAAATACATGAAAAACACATGAGTTAATTGTTTTAGAATAAATATTCAAATTTAAAAGTGAGAATGTTTGAATTCTTTTATTGAATATGATTTCTATACATCCACCTGGCAGTTTCACTTTTCACTGATATTCTTTTATAGGATAAATAACGATTATCTGACATGATTTGGAAAGTGGATCACATAAATAATGGGTAATAAAGTTATGATAATGCGAATACCTCAGGATGCTGGATAGTATTAAATTCAAGAAAAACAATTATTATTTTCCCAGGAATGCAACAATTCGATCATCTGATATATTTTTTACTTTGGCGCACTTCGAATGATGATGGTTTTTTTTAAATTCGAATCTAAGATAAATTCTGTTCTGATGACAGAAAACAGAAATTATGTTGGATGTCAAAGTCAAGGGGGTTTATGTGTATATGACCCGAATGTAACGAAAATAAGTGTTGCGCGTTTGGCAAATACACAATTTTCTTTTCATTCATTCATTCAAAGATAAAATCTTAAACCTGACTACGTCCAGTAATCAACTAAATTCTATAAATATCATGTGAAAGTGGTGTACTTCTTAAGTACGCTTTTCCTGTAACAAAACCTTCACTTGTCACCGTTAGTTTATAGTTCACGAAAATTTATGAAGTTACGAGTTTTTTGGCATAACTTCCTGCACTATTCAATGTGCTTTAGATCACTATATACCATAATTTGTAGTTATTGCAAGATAGTCTCTTTTTGAGATAATGAACAGGAACTTTTCTACATTCGAACCTACTAAAACTAAAAACTTTAGAGATCCATTAATGCATCAATTCCAATTGCCCATTCAACGAAACTCAAAGAAGAATATGAAAATGTAAAATTAGTTTTAGAGAAAATTAAATACTCTGAGCATCAATGGCAGATCTGTGTGGATTTAAAATGGTTAATTTTTACTTGGCCAACAAAGTGGATATACAAAATACCCTTGCTTTATTTGTATGTGGGATAGTAGAGCAAAGCAACTTCACTGGGAACAAGATGTTTGGCCTGTAAGAAATTCTTTAACTGTCGGTAAAGCCAACGTAATAAGGAGCCGCTGGTGAGCAGAGAAAAATCATACTTCCACCATTACATATTAAGTTAGGTATGATTAAGCAATTTGTAAAAGCGTTGAACAAAGACGGAAATTGTATTAATTACATTTGCAGAAAATTTCCGAAGCTTAGTATGGAAAAATTGAAAGGTGGAATATTTGATGGTCCTCAAATACGGCAATTGATGAAAGACTCAGATTTTATCAAAGTTATGACTGTTCCGGAAAGTAAAGCTTGGAAAAGTTTTGTGTTGGTTGTCGAAAATTTCCTAGGTAACCATAAAGCAGCAAATTATAAAGAAATTGCGCAAAATATGCTGACAAACTTTCAGACTTTAGGAGCAAATATGAGTATTAAGTTACACTATCTCCGCAATCATCTAGATAAATTTATATTTGATTATAATTGATAATTTCATCTCAATTGATGTACAGCGTACCTCAATACTTTATGAAAGTAGTTGTCAGAAAGAAAAAGTCTAGAATGAGAAGATCTTAGATAACGTCTCATTTTTCTGAAACTTTAATATTGAACTTGACTCGAAAAAATTCTGTGAATGTTTCTGCAAGCGTTTTTAGCGTTTGCGAAAGAGTTTTCACACTTTTGAAGATTTTCAATTCGCTTTCAAATTCATAAGTTGGTCTCGATTTTTCAAAAGTTTTCCAATCATGTGTGGATTACTTGTATTTGTAATTTTGTCCTGTTCATCTGCTAGAGACTCAGGAACTTAAGCCAATAAGTAAATTTGGAGCGAGGTTCGCTATGTACTACTATATAAAAATCAACTGCTCCCCATCCTCACTGTTTCATCTTTCTTCTGAATTCACATAGAACGAAAGTCTTCGTACCGCTTTCAAATCAAACCGGCCGAAATGACATACAAATTGCCACAGTGATGCAATTCTAAATTCATAACGACATAAGCCGGATCCGATCTTATGGGCAATACATAAAACCTATGACGAATTTTATGAGCTGCTTGTTGAAATATACAACAATTGCTTCTTATGATAGAAAAGAAAGTCCCAGTTCAGCACAATTACACAATATACCAGGCTGGGGTATCCCAAGAAGGAATAAAACATCTCAACTAATTAATTGTTGAATTTCAATGATATTTATTCTGCTCCAAGGAATTCATCAACCAGAGGAGTAATCTCCCCCAATTTCGGGAAAATTTTTTTTATCAAAATTATTTTAAAATCGTTAAAACGTGAAATCGTCACCAAGCAATCGGAGGGTTAACAAATAGAAGATTTAAATTCGTTGCCTTTTTTAACCTTTGTGATTTTTAAAATGATTGGGTTGAATGAATTTCTCTATCTATTATATTACCCCTACCAGTTTCTTAGTTTCTGTTTCACAGGTTTTCATACAACACTAATTTGAAATCGCTTATTCAGAATACGTCATCACATTCATCAAAATTAAGCAGTGATGATGCCAACTGAATGAAATTCACCCTAAACGAAATGATCTATAATAATCGAACCATGGAATATTTTCCCCCTAATTGATCCTTCTGACGTGAATACCCATGTATAATAGAACTAAAAACTGAAAGGAATATATTACTATTTCTCTCCTTGAACAAACAGACTTCAATAAAATGGTTATGACTTTATCTATGAACAGTTAATATGAAAGAGATTTCTAATATTCAACTTTTTTTTTATAGGATGCAAGGACCATTTTCCATGAAGGAGAGTTCCTTGGAAGAAAAGGAAATGCTTGCTTTCAATGGAGTTATTGGTCTTTCAAAAAAGGGAGATATCATTACTTATGGCACTCTTGGTACTTCTGTGATTGTGATTTCAGCTAGAGATGAGTATGGCCTGAAACAGGAAATTCAGACAATTATAGAGGTACCTGTATTCTGAGATATACTCTTCAAATATTAAAATTCAATCTTTCAGGTCAGAGAGGTTCACTATATGATGGGTATAATTAAATCTGACTGGTACTCTCCTCCCACAAGAAACCTGAGGTACCTTTCCTTAGGCGTTGAGTTCGAATTTCATGCAGCTTACTATGATCATATTGGCAATAAATTCGATGCTGGTCCAAGCAATGTACAAATTCGAAGTAGTAGATGTGATCTGGTTAGAGTGAAAGCTGGTTCAGTTAATGGATCAGTACATATTTCTACTAAAAAAGTAGGGCATACTGTGCTAAAATTATGGGCAGATGGAATTAAAAATACAGCTTGTTATGTCAAGTTACATGTTGAGCAGAGCATAAAACCTTCAATGGTGAGTTGTGTACTTCATGAATGTAGATAAGTTTCAAATATTTAAGAAGTTCTACCATATGAGCTTTCAATATTAATGAAAAATATTTTCTATTTATTGGAATACTTTCATTATATCATATAACAAGAAGTTTTGAGGGGCTGACACTTGAGGTTTGTGAAACAAAAGCAAAATACCAAAAGTTTTATACGGTGTACAACTTTGCTTGCGCCGTTTGCAATAGATGGCTGTAGTGTTAGGTGGTAGTTGAACTAAATAGATCATAGATATCATACAATAAGCTTTGATATTTGTAAACATAACACCATCGAAATATTAGTCGATTGTGTCTGCATCATAAAGTTATTCTCGATTAAACATGTCAGCTTACGAACCAAATTCTCGTAATTTGCGGGAGGTTTTGATTTTCTGCTTGAATATGAAGAAATCTGCGGTTGAGTATCATCGAATGCTCTCAAATACCTATGGTGAGGCCGCTATTAGTGAAATTACATGCCGAGAGTGGTTTCAACGCTTCAAGAACGGCGATTTTTACGTCGGAAGAACAGCATGGCAGTGGAAGAGAGGTTTTCGAAGATGCAGAATTACATTACTGGTCTGGGCTTGTGTCAAACGCAACAAGAATTAGCAGGATTATTGAGAATGACGTAGCAAGACATTTCAAAACGCCTGAAAGTCACAAGAATGTTTCAGAAACAAGAAAATTGGGTGCCGTTCAAGTTGAAGCCTAGAGATGTTGAACAGTGTTTGTGTGTTTGTGAACAGCTGCTTGCAAAGACGGAAGAGATTTCTGCATGGCATTATGACTGTGGACAATAAATGGGTTCATTACGATAATCACAAGCGCAAAAAATCATGGAGGTATCCAGGCCATGCTTCCGCGTCGACGGCCAAACCGAATATTCACGGTTTTAATGTCATGCTCAGTATTTGGTGGGACCAGCTCCGCGTAGTGTATTATGAGTTGTTAAAACCGACTGAAACAATCACAGGCGATCGTTATTGAACGCAATTAATGCGTATGAGCCGAGCATTGAGAGACAAACGACTGCAATACAACGAGAGACATTATAAAGTGATTTTACCCCATGTTGCAAAAGTGATCAAGACATACTTGGAATATTTGAAATGGGAAATCCTCCCTCAGCCGCCTTATTCTCCAGACGTTGCTCCTTCAGGCTATCACTTGTTTTGATCAATGTCCCGCTGCCTGGCTGATCAGCACTTTCGGTCTTATGAAGAAATAAATCTTGGATCGATTCAAAAGATGACCAATTTTTTCAACGCGGAATTCGTACGCTGCCCGAAAGATGGGAGAAACTAGTGGCCAGCGATGGACAATACTTTGAATCATGAGCGTATAACCAGGTTTTTTGCAATGAAGCGTCGAATTTTGGAAAAAAACGGCGGAAGCTGTACACCTTTTATATAAAATGGTTAATATTCTAATTCATTTGAAACTTTGAATCTTTACCTTTCGGTTATGCTATGTATTTAATGCGGCCCCCACTGACTCATTGTGTGGGGCTGTGAGAGCCAAAGGAGTACCAAATATTATTGTGGAATGGATTAGTAACATGCTAAATGCCAGAGTGATCAACACTTCACTGAAAGGAGAAGTAGTCACTTTTGTTTGTTTATTCTGGTTGTGGAAGAAGCGAAATATCTAGGGATGACCCTGGATAGTAAACTCACGTGGAATTCTTACCTGGAAAACACAATACACAAGGCTAGACATTACCTATGGGCATGTCAAAGGACCTGTGGAAAAAAGTGGGGTCTTGCCCCAAAGCAACTCCAGTGGCTATTTGTGATGGTGGTTAGACCACGTATTACGTACGGCTGCATTGCTTGGTGAGAGTGCAGTCTTGAGAAGCAATGCCAACTCAAGCTCTCTAAATTACAGAGAACAGCCTGCATGATGATTACAGGAGCCTTTCGCTCTGCACCCACTGCGGCCATGGCACTGATATTAGGCCTTGCCCCTCTTCATCTTGTGATAAGAGGAGTGGCTAGAATGGCTTTCTAAAGATTCCATTATCTTTCCCGTAATGAAGCGGGTAACTTCGGCTTTGTGCCTGGCGCCCTACCGTTTGAAATTGAGGATAATGAAGTGCTGAGTATGAGGTCGGACATAGCAACACCTAAAACCAACATGGAGAGGCCATTCCAGATCATCATTCCCGATAGACAGGAATGGATCAGCTCCAAGGACCGTCTACTTGAGGGTCCCTGTTGGTATATGGATGGCTCAAAGACTGCGAAAGGTGTTGGAGCTGGTGTCTACGGTCGAGGTGCCGCCAAGGAACAGTCGGTCTGTCTTGGTGGGCATGCGACTGTCTTTCAAGCAGAAATATTCGCCATTTACCACTGTGCTAACCTCTTGCTTGCGGGAGGATTAACAAATAGGTCAATTAAAATCCTCACCGATAGCCAAGCTGCAGCTCATTAAGCTCTCACCCACGAAACTCGTATCCTTTACGAGATTTATTGAAAATAAGGATGGCAATTTCGGTTTCTAGACCATCTCGCTCTCAGCTGTCAACAAGTACTGAACTAAAGTAGAAAAATACATATATACATAAAGAGGCATATTCAAAATTAATAAGGATGCAAACAGGTATTATTCAAGAATATCAAATAAGAACGAATAACCCGGCCATACTGGTTCTCAAGATTATCTTTATTGGAAGTTTGAAATTTTCAATAGATTCTAAGAAATCTAACTTAGGCCCTTCAGGTTTTCTGTGAATAATTTTAAGTTGATCTATGGGTGGAAAATGATGGCCATTTTCGATACAATGTGAAGCAGAAGTAGATTCGTCGGTTCTCTGGTTATTGTATCTGATTGATGTATCTAGTTTTGAATGAACGACCAGTCTGATATATATATATATATATATATATATATATATATATATATATATATATATATATATATATATATATATATATATCGCCTTCACAATCCATTAGTTTTGTCTTGTGAATAATTTGAAGTTGATCTATGGGTGGAAAATGATGGCCATTTTCGATACAATGTGAAGCAGAAGTAGATTCATCGATTCTCTGGCTATTGTATCTGATTGATGTATCTAGTTTTGAATGAACCACCAGTCTGATCTATATAGACGCCTTCACAATCAATTAGTTTTATCTTGTGAATAATTTGAAGTTGATCTATGGGTGGAAAATGATGGCTATTTTCGATACAATGTGAAGCGATTCGTCGGTTCTCTGGTTATTGTATCTGATTGATGTATCTAGTTTTGAATGAACGACCAGTCTGATCTATATAGACGCCTTCACAATCTATTAGTCTTATCTTTACTATTGGTGAATTCTTAGAAGAGTTCATTGTGAGTTTTGAAAACTACTTGATGTTTTGAAATATTATTTGTAATCTTTTCGCTGATAAGCCGAAATATGTTAATGAAATGTATTTATATATATTTTGGCCCTATCAGCGAAAAGATAGTTTAACTTCTCATTATCATCGTGTTTAACTCATAAGTAGTAACGGCGGAATCAATTAACTATTTGGCAGTATACTATTTATGTTGCCATTAAAATAAATTTCGTATGTCCCAATGGTGAAGATTCGTTTCTAGTGTCTTTTCTTCTAATATACTATTCATATTAGAAGACAGACACTAGAAGAGAAATTTCAATGCCAGTATTCAACATTCGACAAATACAAAAAGAAAAGAAATTATTTGGATATACCTAATCTAAATGATGTATAGTCTTCCAAATCAATAAAGAATAACTGAGCAGTAATGTAACTGCGAAATTTATGAAAACTATTTTAATATTCACTGGGGTACCAATCTTAAATTTTTCTAGTATCTGTCTTGAACATGAATATTATATCGCAATTAGAATAAATTATGCACTTATATTCCAATTGTAAAGATTTCAGTTTATTAATATGTACAAAATCATGATGAAACTGGCTTCCTAAAAATTAAAACCATAGTTATTCATCAAAGTTCCAAACAATATGAAATATCTGTTGTGATTTTTATCCTTGATGAGTTTGATGTTTAAGTTTTCAATACAGATCTTATAAGGAAGAGAAATGTTCTATACTCAATGGATGTTAAGCGTAGAAACAGAAGTTGCGAGTCATTTGCTTATATCTAATTAAATATAACAGTATGAATACTTGTTACGTTCCAAATTATTTCGTAATCTTGACCAAAGATTCTCCAATGCATTTTGGTGCATAACGGTAGTTATCGACGTCATGGCTGTTGTGATATTCTGTTTCAACAATATTCTCGCCATATTTTCTCCTTAATTAGACAAAATGACTACTGCTTGAACTGAGTAAAGGCTACTAAATGTCAGTAATTCTCAAAGTCAAATCCTTACTAGAATTTAATACTCTTTCTGATGTAAATTAAACCTCAGAACGGTAGACAGGCATGGTTTAATGTTTAATTCTTTTCTTCTAAAAAACAGTGTTGACATTTAAAATAATGATGGTATGGTTCGTTGAATCGGTTCTTTCATTTTCAGAACAGAAGGGTAACCAATGGTGTTTTTTATTGTTCGAAAAATGCTTTTTTGATGAGATCCTTCTCCAGAAATCATTTTCTTGTTTTTTTTTCATTTAATCCTTTCGTAAACGCATTATTTTCCTCCGAGCCCTACTCCTTTCATTCTCAAAACATGTTATACAAGTAAAAGACGAAGAAAGAAATAATGTTCTCAAATAATTCGGCAAATTGTAAACGGTGTGACGAATTCTTCTTTGTTTCACTAAGTTCACTTCACACCTACCTAATTTACAAGTGATACATAAAACCCAAAAATTGATTTTATAATCCATGTTAACTTATGATTATATTTTTCAGACACATCTTACACGAGGCGATATAGTTTGTTTGTTCAGTCCTCTGATTTCCCTAGTCACTCAAGGTCAGTGGCTGTCAAGCGACAAAACTCTGGTAACTTTCATTGATGGCGCCGAAGATATTGCTATTGTTTCGGGTAACAGGGATGGTATGGTAGTTTTAACAAATTCTATGCATCCATCAGCCCCGAAACACATTCAAGTGCTTCCTGTAAGAGATATTGTTTTAACTCCCGCTGAGCAAAACTCTGTTATAATGAATTCTGATGATAATCTTGTCTATAGACTTCATGTGGTACTACACAGTGAATTAAGTGTGGATGTCAAGTTCAGCAATTTGGTAAGTTCATGAGAGTAAATGAGGAATGTTATATTTTCAATGAAATGATACTATGGTATTTAGATTTTCACTATATTAACAAAACCATGACCGGTTTCACCACACTGTGGCTTCATCAGATAGATACAAATTAATGAACAGTGTTATTCCATATATAATCTTATTTCCTACTTAATATTACATTAGGTACAAGTACAAAGGGTATGGTGGAAAACCCATCGGAGTTGCTTACTTTATGAATTGAAAAGATTGAGTAATGGAGAAGGATTTAAATCTGATTGACTAGTAAGTAACCTACCTGAATTCTTTTCTTTGTTAATCTCTAAAATTTCCCATAGATTGAGTTCAGAACAAAATTATTTTAGCTTCAATGGAGTGACATATAAGTAAAAAAGTTTTAATCATGGGTAATCCTCTGAGCCCTCTACTCGCTGAAATTTTAATGTATAATATTGAAAAAACCATCCAAGAAAATCCGTTATTCAAATACTTCATTTATTGGTTTAGATATGTCGACGATATCATTTGTTGTTTCACTGGCACAAACACAATTAGAGTCAAAACATTCATTAACAAAATTCACGATAATATTAAATTCACGCTAGAGATGGAAACAGAAAGATTTTTCTATTTCTCATAAGCCTCGCATACAGATATTACTATTCACAGCTCATCTACACATCCTTATCCACATAAATTAGCTGCTTACAATAGTATGGTAGATAGACTTATTAATATCCCAATGTCACAAAATAATTTTATAAAAGAGCAAAGCAAAATTAAACAAATAGCAGTCAATAACGGTTACGATTGAGAACATGATTTCACGCAAAAATTTCAAAAAGCAATCCAGGAAGTATTTCCAACTATAAAAAGTTCTAACACAAAATACAATAGCTTAACGTATATTGGTAATCCTAGTCTGAAATTAAAATCATTCCTCTCGCATTATAATTTCAATATAGCATTCCAAACTGATAATTCTTTAGGCCGACATATTAAAAACTGCAAATCTAAAATTGATAAAGGTAATGAATCCGGTGTTTATAAACTGTTTTGCAGGGATTGTAATAAAATTTAAATTGATAGAACTTTCAGAAATTTCAAAGTTAGATTATCCGAGCACAAACATAGTTTGAATTATCATAAATCAAATTTCTCAATCTATGGGAAATTTTAGAGTTAACAAAGAAAAGAATTCAGGTAGGTTACTTAATAGTCAATTAGATCTAAATCCTTCTCCTTTACTCAATCTTTTCAATTCATAAAGTAAGCAACTGCGATGGATTTTCCATTATACCCTTTGTACTTGTATCTTTTTGTTTTTTTTTATCTGAAAGTTACTCGCTTAAGGAAGCAAATCCTATTAGGGATTAGATAGCTGGTTAATATTTCGCTTGAATGCTAACAGGTTATAGTCATGAGGAAATACGTTACATGGAAGGGAGTTCCAGAGTTTTGCCTAATGTAATATTAAGTAGGAAATGAGAATATTATATAAGGAATAACTCTGTCCATTAGTTTGTATCTATCTGATGAAGCCACAGTGTGGTGAAAGCGGTCATAGTTTTGTTAATATAGCGAAAATCTAAATACCATAGTTTTATTTCATTGAAAATATGTATATCGATTTTCATCGAGTAACAACCTCCTCAATCAAAGAAAAATTGAGGAATATTATTTTCAGAAACTCCAATTTTTTTAATCTTTGTATTGACTTTCTGTTAAATATGGATAAATTGATTCTCAAACTCTATTCTTACTGTTATTGATCAAAATATTTGGTTGTTTTTGAGCAGTTTGAATATAACCATTACTATATCTACTCTATGTCCACCAAATTGATTTATTTTTGATATACTTTCTGAAATATAATCTTCCATCATCAAAATGTCAATTATCTCATTTCAGATTCCTGGTTATCCATGTCATGAACAAGTTCATAAAATGATCACAGATTTTCCATTCACTTGCCACATAGCATTCACAAATCGATCAAAGACTATAAAGGCAATTGATCTCTTCAAAGTTCGAAGTGTGTTTTTGCCTATCTCAGGTGCTGAATATTTTTTTCTGATTGAAAAATTGATATGCAATAATTTTTTATATAATTTTCAGGACAATATGCATGTGAAGTAAAAGCCTTAAAAAAGAACCAGTCCGAAGCTAGTGTTCTAGAAACGTCTATTTATATTTTCGCTATGAGCTTAGATGATCCAGACATAGTTTCCCACAAATTGAAAGTTCCATTCTTGCCTGGAGTTTGGTCACCATCAGAAATTTTTCTAAATGATTACGGAATTGGAGAGCTGGTTATAACGGGCTTACCCAAAATTCTCGAAGAATTGATTGTAAGTAAACCTTTTCTAAGCAGTCATGTGAATGTACATTCAAAAAATTAATCAGTGAAACACAATAGATTTATGTTTCATCCAAATTTATTATATCGCCTTCAAAGTACTCCCTTCGAAATAATACATTTACGCCAACGAATAATCCAAAACACTTTTTCCGGAATCAATTTCAGTTCTCGCGAATTATCTCTTATGTGTTCTATCAATTCAAAGTGAGTACCTCAAAGTGGTAATTTGAGTTTTGGAAAAAGAAAAAAGTCGGCCGGAGCCATATCAGATGAATACGGTGGTTGTTCGATGGTATTTACCGTCTGACCTTCTAACAAGAATTCCGAGTGCCACCGCGATAATTAAAGAAACCGTCAACATTACCTTAACTTTTGATCGACTTTGGTGTGGTTTTCTCGGTTTCGGTTCAGTTGGGAAACGCCCTTCCGAAGCTTATTGACTGCTATGCATTTCAAACTCTTAAACCATGTCTCATCGCCAGTTACAATGCGTTTTATTAATGTGGGATCGGAATTGACTCGTTCTAGCATATCTAGTTATAAAATGTAGTTTTTTGTAGTTAAGTTTTAAAAATGATATCGTCCAAATGATGTCCCTAGTAGGCAACACACATGTTTGGCCTTTCATGGAAATTCCGCATGACTTTCACCAAGTGTGACAGGGGTTATCTGCTTCATTTCTTCTTCAATGGCGGTTTTTAGCTCATCAATGGTCCTTGGACGATGTTTAAAAACCTCACCCTTGAGATAGCCCCACAGAAAAAAGTCACAGGGGCTCAAATCAGTGGCACCATCTTGCAGGAACCAGAAGCTCTGTTGGTCGTAGGTTTCACCCAATTCTTCGATTTCCCTGCGCAAAAAATTCTCAAGCATGCCACAGTACCGGTCAGAGTTCACGGTAACTGTGACGCCACCCTCTTCAAAAAATTAAGGCCCAATGATGCCTATTTTCGATATTGCACACCAAGCAGTGCTTTTTGGGATGTGGAGGGGTCTTTGGTGAAGCTTTCGGGATTTGTTTGCCCAGTTGCGAAAATTTTGCTTATTCACGCACCCTGAAAGATGAAAATGGGCTTCGTCGCTCGTCCATAAGATCCCAGTGGGAGGCACATGTTGAAGAATTGCCTGACAACAGTTCACACGCCTTCCCCAATCCGTCGGGGACAATTGCTGTGCAACCATGATCTTGTATGGGTGTAACCCGAGATCAGTATGCAAAATTCGTTTCACTAATCAAGCCGAAATATGAAGAGCAGAAGCATGTTTGCGTGCCGAACGCGACGGAGACTGCTCAATCGACGCCCTCACTCGAGCGATGTTTTCAGGGGTTCTGACGTGACAGGCACATGACATTCTCTTTACATTTAGTGTAGATCCTGTTGCTCAGAATTTTAGCATCCACGCCAAGATTGTTTTCCGGACGGGAATACTTTGAGAAGAGTTCAAACGATACTTCGTGCGGAAGGCACGCTGCATCGCGATAACAGGTTCACTTGTTTTGATAAAGGTCTCCCCAACAAATGCGCGCTGCTCGCCCGACCAAGACATGTTTGAGAGTGCAAAGTACACGATCCGCCCTTCTAAACGAAACCAGCGCCACCACTCTAGCACCTCCCGTTCTTGTGCACTTTTTTTTGAAAAGTGGGAGTTAGCCACGCCCCACCCTGTATATATCATTAACTTTCCAATAAAAATTAAATGGTAGGAATTATAGCAAAGGTGTCTAAGCTTTTATATGAAAAAATTCATTGAAGCGAGTGCTTAACATATTTTTATAACTTTCATTATGGCCAGCAGTATCAAAGGTTGATATTTCTGCTGCACACTTGAGTCAAGTATCACTGAAAAGGAATTTTTTATGTGAAAGGTTCTTTGCAAATTGTATGAATCTAATATACTGGTTTGCGCGAAAGACTGATTAAATTCATAATTCATTGATTGTCGGTTTTTGGCAAAAATGCTCACACAGATCGATTTTTTATTTTTAATACATAATATTTAATGATAAATTGAGGAGTTCACACCCAAACGCCTAACCCCCAACCACCACTTTTCATTTTCAAATGGCAACACTATCTTGTGATTGCTCTTTTTAAAGCTCTATTAAGCTTTCAGATACCTGCAAAAAATTCCAGAAAAAAACGATTGCTCTGTCAAATACAGGGTGTTAAAATTCCCGTCATTCTCGTCACACCGCCTCATCATTTTCTCTCAAAATTGGTTTCAGGTTAGGGGTTAGAAACTTAATTAGAAATAGTAAGTAATATGTAAATTTGAGACAATTAGAATTAATGAAAAATCCGTAGATCAACGAATAATCCTTCCTGACAAGAGCTAGTTCCCAAATCTACCCGCCATGCACGCAGCCCCCAAGAGCCACAATAGTGCAACTAAGCAGTTTCGTCCTTATTAGGAGCTCATCAGTGTCGCATAACGCTTCTCAGCATCCTAACAAGCTACATCGGGGTACCCTGACGATTCCAGAAAGGACGCATCTCGTACAAGAGTCGCCCTCTATGGACCGAGATTGTGAACCCGCTACCGAAAAAATAAGAACAGTAACAAACAGATGTGAGAACGTTAAAAATTCCAACACTTGGGATTCTGCCACTTTGTTTCTCGGCATCCTGTTTAGTTGCACTATTGTGGCTCTTGGGGGCTAAGTGCATGGCGGGCAGATTTGGGAACTAGCTCTTGTCACGAAGGATTATTCATTGATCTACCAATTTTTGAATAATTCTTTTTGTCTCAAATTTACATATGTAGTCTCATCGCGAAGTGTATCGCGCAAGATTTGTCTCATCAATGGTAGGTAATAGGACCGGTGGTGTTTAAAGAAAAACAATCCTTGAAATTGCCGACGTTTCGGAAAATTATTTGTTCATCTTCAGGGCTCTCTCAAATCAGTTCCTCCCGAGTCAATAAACAACAACAACAAACAAGTCGTCGTTCAATTTTTATCAACACCTATTTCAGAAAATGAGTTTCGAATGTGTTCAATCTCATTGCACAGAACATTGAAAACTTCCAATGATGAGAGAGCCCTGAAGATAGAAAAATAATTTTCCGAAACGTCGGCAATTTCAAGGATTGTTTTTCTTTAAATACCACCGGTTCCACTACCGACCATTCCTAATTGAGCAATTGAAGTGAACCACTAAACTCTTTATTGGCTGTAACTTGAACTTAGCTTGTGATTAATTTAAAACACAATTGCCAATGGTCAAATATGTGCTCAAAACATTTTTCTCAATAACATACTCATCAATATGATGCATGAATTTTGATACTTTGAAAGCCTGTATTTAATTAAGAGAGCAACCGTTTTTCTTTTTTGGAATTTTTTGCACAGTTATCTAGAAGCTTCATAGAGCTTTAAAAAGAGCAATTGCAAGATGGGGGTTCCGTTTGAAAATGAAAAGTGAGAGAGGCTGAGGATTAGGGGGTTGGGGATAAACTTCTCAATTTATCATTAAAAGTTAGGTGTCAAAAATGAAAAATCAACCTGTGCGAGCGTTTTTGCTAATAACCGACAGTCAATGAATTATGAATTTTATTAAGAACATTCGGACAACCCGGTACATAAATTTTGTTATTTTTTGTTCTCTTTATTTTAGGTGTTTCCAGCAGATTCTAGCATCCTGTATGTAAGCAACGCCAAAATCGATGGCTATAAAGTAACTCATAATATTCAACTGCTCGACTATCATTGGCGGCTCGCAGATGTAACCGAAGCAATGAGCATAATTATTGTATCTAGGCAGACAAATCAAACTCTACCTGTGAGTATTGATAATAACATCCACTCAATATATACACATTTACATTGAAATATTCAATATAATGTTTTTATGTATTTCAGGTAATCGTTAGAGTAAAACCTGGCTTTGAGTTGGAAGAAGCTTGTCTAACGAAGCAAACACCAGTAGTTGCGTTTCTCCATAAATATCGACATACTGTAGCTATTCTAACATCAATGTTAGTTATATTCGTCGCGTCATTTTATGGTAAGTGATAGAAATTTAGTAATAAATAAACTATTACCAACTGAATCTACTATGGTTGGTCATTCTTAATGGCTTAATGATTTCTTCATTGGCAAAAATGCAATATTTTATTGAATTTTATCGATCTATATTTCATACATTCTGTCAAAATGTACCGGGAATTGGTCAATGAAACAATTAATATTCATTTTTCATCCAAATTCATTGTATCTCCTTTAAAATAGGCCCTTCCGAAATATTACATTTACGCCAACGATCAATGCAATCATCGAAACATTTTCAAACGCTTTTTCCGAAATCGACTTGAGTTCTCGCCGCGAATTCCTTCTACGTCTTCTATCGATTCAATATCTCGAATTGGTAATTTGATTTTTGGTGAAAGAATCTATTTCCCAACATTCCTCCAAAAGAAACGTATTACTTAGTTGAAGAATTATTAGAAAGGAATCATGTCAATACTATCATTAAATCAGATATTCTTTCATTGTTAAAATTTGTTTAGATCAAAATTATTTCCATTTCAATTACAAATATTATACTATTGAAGACGGCTTGATTATGGGCAATCTGTTGAGTCCTTTGTTAGCAGAAATTTTCATGAATAACTTAGAGAAATTAATTCATAATCATCCACTCAGTAAATATTGTTTATACTGGTATCGCTATGTAGACGATATCATTATTTGCTTCACAGGAACAGATAGACAGTTGAAAATTTTCGAAAATCATATAAATTCATTACATCCAAAATTGCATTCACAACCGAAATAGAAAGCAATAATTCGATAAATTTCTTAGACGTAACAATTTCGAATGGAAATGGAAAACATGTTTTCGCAATTTACCATAAGCCGTCACATACAGATATTATAATACATAAAGAAAAAGTCGGCCGGCGCCATATCAGATGAATACGGTGGTTGTTCGATGGTATTTGTTGAGTTTTCGGTCAGAAATTCATTCACAATGATAGCCTTGTCAGATGGTGAATTGTCGTGGTGCAGAATACATAAGTTTTGTTTCCGCAAATCTGGCCTTTTTCGATGGATTTGTTCTCGCAAACGCTGCATAACGCTCAGGTAATACTCCTTATTTACCGTCTGACCTTTTGGCAAGGATTCCGAGTGACCATAACGCGATAATCAAAGAAAACAGTCAACATTACCTTGACTTTTGATCGACTTTGGCTTGGTTTTTTCGGTTTCGTTCAGTTGGAAAACGCCGATCCGAAGCTTGTTGACTGCTTTACATGTCAAAAGTTACAATGCGTTTTAAGAATGTGGGGTCGGAATTCACTCGTTCTAAGATGTCTTCAGCGACCTTTACGGGATTCAATTTTTGGAGAAAATTCAGGTCTTCTGGAAACAGTCGAGCGGCAACGCGTTTAATGCCCAAACAATCGTTCAAAATGGTATCTCTCCCAAACTGTAATGACGTTTTTCAATTACCATTTCCTTCACTTTATCGATATCACCTTCAGTTGAAGATGTTGATGGCCGACCAAAGCGAGGCAAATCTTTCACTCCATCTCGGTCGCTGATGATTGCACTGATATGCACGTGTTTTCGATAAAGTCGACAATTCCAGCGATTCTACACACGAAATTCTAGTAGCAATACAAAATTTGAGACAGATTCTTTGTTCGATATTTTTATCCATTGTAAAAATCGCAAAACACACTTGTGAAAACTGACGATATCGAGCTCTGTAAACAAACTATGAGACAGATTGCGTTCAAACTCCGCGTCAGTATGAATACATTTGTGCCAACTTAGCAACAACAAAAATTTTGACAATCGTTCTAAGCAGATTTTTTGAACAATCAATTCCCGATACTTTTTTGACAGAATGTATCTATAAAAGTAATACATTCTCTTCAATTTCCAATTCCAACCAAAATTATTTGCAGTTATGTTTTGAAATTCATTGATTACAATATGATTTAGCCATTAATTTACTGCTGAAACCATTAGTTCCTCACCTTTTGCCAAAAAATTATGACACATTTTATTCTGGTAACTGAAAAATACATTTTTTTGTTTAAACCGAAGGTCAAAACAAACGAACACTTTCTTCAACTTAATGAAAATCAACATCTTGGCGTGAAATTAGAAGTGACAAATACAAATGATCAAGACCAATAAATCAGTAAATATCACTAAGTAGTACGTCCTTGGTCAAAAATTTCCCGACTTTGTTACCGTGTGGCGCCCTAAGGCACCCGATTTCAATTATTTTTTATTTGTTAGATTGGTACAACTGTTGTTCATATTCCTTCTTATTTTCAGCATCATCGATTGACATTTGATTAAGTTACGTCATGTTGTTTACATTAACCTCTCAGGTGTTTTCGATTCTTTAAATTTTTAAAAATGAATATAGAACAAGACCAACGAATTTGCATTAAATTTCGTGTTAAAAATGAAATTAGTGTTCTGAACATGTTGGAAATGTTGAACAAGTGTTTCGGCGACAATGCTTTGAAGCTAACAATAATTCGCGAGTGGCATGACGCTTTAAAAGCGGACGCATGTCCATTGCCGATGATGGCCGTTCTGGCAGGCCATCGACATCAACGAATGAGGAAAGCGTCGACAGAATTCGTGATTTGTTGGCTACAAACCGTAAATTGACCATCAGAGAGATTGCAGAGGAGTTGAGTATCGCATTTGGTTCCGCTCAAAGCATTTTGGTCGATAAATTGGGCTTCAGACGTGTCGCTGCAAAGCTGGTGCCTAAAGACCTGAATTTCATGCAGAAAAGAGACCTTGTTGATGTCGCTAAAGACATGATTTCCAAGGCAGAATCCGACCCAACGTTCATCAAACGCATCATTACGGGAAACGAGACGTGGGTTTATGAGTATGACACGCAGTCCAGTCATCAAGCGAGTGAATGGTGTGCACCGAATGAGTCGGGACCGAAGAAACCACGTCGTTTTCAGTCAAAAAAAAAACGATGTTCACGGTTTTCATTGACTACCATGGTGTTGTGCACCGTGAATGCCTTCCAAAAAGTCAAACTAACAACAAGGGGTATTATTTGGGCGTTATGAGGCATTTGCGTGAAGCTGTTCGCCAAAAACGACCAGAATTGTGGCAAAACAACTCATGGATTTTACACCACGATAACGCGCCGTCTCATAATGCCTTAATTATCCGTGACCATTTGGCTAAAAACAGCACCAATACCATCCAACAACCACCAGATTCACCTGATTGGGCTCCCTGTGACTTTTTCCTGTTCGGTCGACTGAAGAAACCGCTCCGAGGAACGCGTTTTAGCAGCCGAGAGGAAGTGATGGAAAAATCGAAGACGGTCCTAAAGGCCTTACCGCAAATTGAATATAAAAAGTATTTTGAGGATTGGATCAAGCGCTGGTATAAGTGCGTTGCAGTCTATGGAGAGTACTTTGAAGGGGACAATATTGATTTCGATGAATAACTTTTTATTTTTGATTTTATTAATAAAAGTCGGGAACTTTTTGATCAAGGAGGTATACTCCATGAAAAGAACAGAAAAACCATTTTTCTTATATTGCTTATAAAAATATTGTAACTTTTATATTAATGTGCACCACAATCAAAATGATTTATGCATAGAAAAAAGGCATCTCAGATTCTAAAAACTCAAGAATATTGATTTTGTCAGCCAAATTAGCCAAAAAAAAATAGCAACCGGTTGAAAAAAATTCCTCTTTTGGGAATGATTGATTCAAATGGTTTCAATAGGCTTCAGGTAATCAAATTCAAACTTCTCCAAGTGAGGGGGAACTGATACAATAGAGCGGGAGGGTTTAAAATTTTATCTCCAACTTCCAACTTAACTCAAAGCTCAGAAGAATAGTGTGGGAATATAGCTAAATGATTTAACTCACGGTTTTTCTTCCTCTCATCACTCAATCCATCAAATACTGTCAATTCCCTTGATGTAAAAGTTCCATAGAAACTATGACCTAGTAATCTGAAAAAAACATCCTCTTTCTTTAACACTATATATAACTTTTTTTTGAATAAAATTTTACTCGACAGAGGTCAGAATCTACAAAATGAATCAATCACTTTACAGCAGAATATTTGAAAGGACGATAACTCCCTTCTGAGTTTCCAAGTTTCTCCAATCGGAATGGAACACTTGGATGGCTGTGAACAACTCCACTTTCTTGAATTTGTGGCTTTCCCATACAGCATTGAAATGCTGGTATTTAAAAGTCTTGACTTCTTGCTCACAAACTACTTTTCTATCTCTGTCAAAGGTTCATCACAAATCAAACACAGTTATTATGAGGCGACTGTGAATACATTTGCTGAAATATACCATTGGATTTAGCTTCTGAAAATTTATCAAAGCGACCTTTAAACCGAAAGTTTTCTCTAGTTTTCCCCACCCTTGGGTACTCTCAACACACATTATCTAATTTTATAGAAACCATTACCAAAACTCCAGGATTTTTTCCACTAGTTTGTCCAATTTGGTGGGTTACTTAGCAGATATTGTATTGAACAAATTTATCGATTCGTGGTAAAGCCTACCATATTGTAATTGTTCATTTAAACTGGTCTGTCTACAGACAACAGAAACACATTAAGTTCCTGAAACAAAAAATCAACACAAATTCTCAACTATCTAGTCCAGTAATTGTTCAGATGAAAATATAGTTTTGTTTTAATTTTCCAAGTTGAAATTCTCACTTCTAAATTTTGTTTACAGTTTATTCACGTTATCTGCACCCAGTTGTGAATGTGAATCTTGTACAGGGACGGACACCACTTGCAGGTATGTTTTTAACTTAATAACTTAATTTTTCAATAAAATGTTCTAGATATAAAGCTACAAAAGAGTTCCTCAAAACTTCGTCTCAATATTTCAATCCCAATGAATTGATTTTTGTAGGAATTGTGTGTACTAAATGGGTTTTTGTAAAAAAAATCCTGTTCGAAACATGATTACGAGGGTAGTTAGGCTTTTCTAGGATTTTTCCTGATGTTACCCAGATCAGGAAAATCTTTCAAACCCCGATAAAATCAATCAAAGTGATTCAGCAAAAATATTGCCGAATTTGATGAGACCTATTAGAAAACTTCATTGAAATAAACAGTTCGTGTAGATCAAAAATTAATTTTTCATACCATCATCAGATGCTCAACTTTGATATATCATGTTTCAAATGCTGAAAGTGTGTTAACAATTCATCAGTATTATTGTATTCTTGAAGAAAATTAAGTTTCTCATGCAAAAAAATCTGATTGGACCTTTCCTAATATAATGTAATATGAATTAAATGTTTACATCATTTGAAGTAGTTGGTTGTGATCTGTGAATATGATGAGGATCAAAAATTATTCCTTACGCTTCTTCATTTCATTTTCCCTCTGTTGTACGAGTAGTGAGCATATCTACATCGCCATTTGTATATCAGATTGTTTTTTACAGTATGGCGACGTTACCAAGCTTTTAAAGTTTTATAAGGATATATATAGGATAAGGAATTAATGAATTCAAATCAGTTCTATCATTTTGTCTTTTCAGATTTCAATTTCATGTTCAATTTTGAAATGCTGCATGATGAAGTTAACCAATTGATCAATTGATTAATGATTTATATCAAAGAAAATACCACTTTTCTTATATCGCTATGTGAAATCATTACATTGTTCGTTGAGTAAAGAGAACCTAATTTATACATTTTCCTTTTTTATTAGAATTATATCAAAATATTCAAAATCGAAGTCTTCTCAGAAATTACATTCATACCATAAGGCGTTCTACTTGCATTTCAAGGCGGTTGTACAAGTTTTTCTGATGATCCTCAATATCTCACCGCACCTTTGACATACCTGGTAAATCTTTCTTTCTCAGTTTCCTGATAGATTGAAAATATTCAGGGTGGTACCCCTTTTAAAGAAGGGAGATTCTGAATCGATGTGTAACTATCGTCCTATATCGCTGTCTCCGATCTTGTCAAAAATATTTGAATATTGTTGCCTTGACATGCTCTTGAGCTTTCTGATAAACAAGGAATTCTCGCAAGGAATCAGTTTGGTTCAGACCGGGACTTGGGACTCATGTATGATCTTTCGTTGAAGGTGTGGTGAAAGGCTTGGAGTCGGGACAATGTCTGGTTGGTATCTTCTGGGAGGTGGTTGGTTAGTTACTTGACTGGCCGCCAACAACTTGTTTCCATCAGACACACTTGTGGTAATATGAGAGGGACAACAAATTCGGGTTTACTTGGCACAGATATGGGTTTGCCTCAGGGGTCGATATTGGGTCCATTGTTGTTTCTCTTGTACATAAATGACATAGGAAGCAGTCTTAGTTGCGATGGTTTTCTTTCTGCAGACGATGCTACCGCTTTGATTACTGATGATAGCGAGGCTATGCTGGAGTCAAGGATTCTTCAAAATATCAACTTGCTGTGTCAATGGTTTAGCAGAAACAGATTGCACATCAATGCTCTCAAGTCTACATATTTGGTCTTTCACAACCAAAATAAGATAATAGATGTTAACGTGTCTCTCAATAATACTCAACTGGAAAGGGCTGGCTCGACGGGTTTCTAGGTCTTCGGATAGATGAGAATCTAAACTGGAAAGATCATTGTACTTACCTGTCCTCCAAACTTAGTACGGTCTGTTATCTTATGCCAAATTTGAGAAGAGTTTTGACTGTCACACAGTTGAGGGCTGTTTATCATGCTCAGGTGGCCTCCAGATTGAGATATGGGGTTTTGTTTTGGGGGGCATCGGTTGGAGCTGACGAGGTTTTCCTTTATCAAAATAGGATAATTCGTTGTATGCTGGGTATTTTGCAACTTTGGGCTTACTTACGTTACCATCCATATGTATACTAGAAATGACGACAGTAGTATTTGAAAACCGAATTGAAATAATGCGTAATGGTGACTACCATCATTACAATACTAGAAGTCAGCACAACCTCGTCCCTCCCAACTTCAGACTTCAAATGAGCAGACGGTCCTCTATGTACCTGGGTGTAAAGCTTTACAACAGATTGAATGATGACATAAAGAAGTCCAAATCGTGTATTACTTTTAGAAGAAAGCTGTCTGAATATTTGGCGAGTAAGAGTTATTATAGTGTGCAGGAATTTTTATTGTAATGATTTTTTTTCGATGTTTTTTGTATGCGATTTTCCGGATTTTGTTGTATATTTGCTTAGGGAAATCATTTTATTATTTTTTGACCTTTTCCATAATGTCATTTCGGCGTTCTTGAGGAAATAAAGTTTATTATTATTATTATTATATCTCATGAGTAATTCTGCGAAATGACTCTTAATATCATATCTTCAGATATAATGCTATAATTAGGGGGCACGGCAGTGCCCACGCCAAGTCGAGCTCGGAGCAAACACTTCTTTACTGGAACCAATTCGCCGCATTTTCAGGCCCCTATTTGAGAACCACTGGATAAGAACAGAACGCAGAAATTGTCGTAATCCAGTGAGCTATAATCACATACTTAAAATCGAAAATTTCAAGTCTGTAGGTCATTTAGTTCCGAAGTTAAGCGAAAGCAAAGTTTCGCATTTATGACGCTCACTATCTCACTCATGATCATCAGAATAGAACTAGTACTTCCCATAAACTCAGAGAGCTGAAATTTGGTACAGTTGGGGTTTAATGGCAACATAAAGGGAAAACTATAAAAACTAGGATAATCGAAGATCTGGAGTACCTGGTGACCCTGATTAGAAAACATAAGAGCCCAACCAAACTATTAGAGATCGGCATACTGCCTTTACAAAAAAATTCAACTTGGTGGTGTAGTGGGACACATCTAATCTAATCTAGCCTATAGCGTCCCACAGTCACTGCTGGGCGAATGCCTCCCCTTCTGATTTTAATACGCATATAAATAAAATCGAAGGAAAACTCTGGATAAGACTAGACTCGCTTTTATACTTATACTTACAAGTTTACAAAAAGAAATAGCGAATGAGCAATACGAAAAACTGTTGCTAATGTACAAGAATCAGAACCGGAAAAAAAAGAAAGAAAAAATTTGTAATAATAAGAAAACTACTGTTAAAAAGTCAAATAAGAAAATCTAATAAAATAAGTCAATATGCCCACGTTTCTACAAAAAGAAGTGAAATCGCACCAAAAACATCCTGTAAAAAACTAGCCAAGTCTCGATGGAGCTGTTTGTTTATCTCTAAAAAGTAATGAAATCTAGACGAAGTCGTGCCAAGTCTAAGGTTCCTTACTACAATTTCTTTATTATTATAGTTAATGTTGTGTGACTTGGCCGTTGAAAGTTACACAAGGGTACAAAACCACGTGCTCCATGACACTATTGCACCAATCTGTCCCCAGAACCGCTACCTATTGAGGTTGGAAAATTGCCACTTGGAAAACGTTGATTGAATAACCAGTCAATTGTAGGCTTGATAAAACTGCGTATTTCAATAATACTTATGTATAGGCGAGCCTAAAACAAACAGTATAAAAAAATATTTCCAGTACAGACGGACTCCTAATCATTGATAGAAATCCGTCTGTACGTCTATTTTATGTTAGGTTTGCGACGACAAAGAAAAGAGCGAGCAAATATAAGAGCAGATAACAACCAGCTGCCAGGGGATATCAATCAGCTTGTATGCGACCAGTGCGGTAGGGTCTGCGGCTCTCGAATTGGACTCTTTAGCCATGCCAGAGTACACAACGCGCAGCATTAGGGAAAAAAAAGAATTGGAGGCCATTCATACTCGAATTCGAGTGAATGCCGATGATGATGGTTTATGTTAGGTCGGTGACCGATTTGACGCTGCAAAAAGAAGAAAGCAGAAGTCAGCATTGTCAATGCTGAATGCATGTGTTGTACAATCAACAACAGCCTAAAATAAGACACTTGCGTCTAATTACTAATACCAGTATGGGCTCGCTTAACAACCATAGGTAGTTACAACAAATATAACATTACATGTAAACAAAATTGACTTGTACCTACCCACTAACGTATAAAGAATGTTCAACGGTCAAGTCATACAACATTAACTATAATAATGAAGAAATCGCAGGAAGGAACCTTAGACTTGGCACGACTTTGTCTAGATTACTTTTTACAGATAAGCAAGCAGCCTCATCGAGACTTGGCTAGTTTTTTACAGAATGTTTTTGGTGGGATTTCACTTCTTTTTGTAGAAACGTGGGCATAATGATTCATTTTATTAGATTTTCTTACAGAATGTTTTTGGTGGGATTTGGTATTTATCTGATATAAAGATGATGACTCATAAAAATAAGTATAAGTTAGATCAGATGTTCCAGGGGGTATTCTCATTCAATGCTTGGTATGGATATAAGTCCTATTCTTAGGAAAAAGAAAATACACTGAATCTTTATTCAATTGAAATTGCATTTCATTGTTTATATGTACATGAAAATACATATTTCATGAATCTAGGAAATTCTTCCATAAGAAATTCAAGAAAATCCAAACTGTTGACTGGCGAAAAACATCAGCCTAATGCACAGTTTTAGAAAATGTCTATCCACACTTTAAAATTTATTTAAAATCATTCGAAAGGACTTAGCTACAAAAGATTTTTCATATCCTCTTTGATTATTTTGTTTCCACTTACTAATAATCTCTTCTTTTTTCTCCATTAGATTCCTTTAGGGGAGCTAACCCGCGATGCGCCGCAGCTGTAGGCAACTATTCCTTCAACACTTCATTATCCCATCCTCCAAATTGTTCATGTTCACCATGCTCAGGACGAAATGAACCCATCTATGGAGATGTGAGCTCTTTTTACAATACTAGTCCAGAATTACGACGGAACCGGAGATTAATGTAATGTTCTGATCTAATTTTATTATTTCTCGATTTCATTTGTGAATCAGCTGATAATGTAAATATGTGTATGTAATGTTAATATAGGTGATTTCGTATTTCAATAACGCTTTATACAATCTGGTTAGGGCGACATTTGATTCAAATGTTAAAAATACATCTTAAACATTTGAGAAAGACTGAAAAACCAGACTTCGAAATTATTAAGTTGGAAAACTCAGGAAACAACCACCGTTGTGTTCTAAAATGGTTTTGTCTTTTTATATGATTTTTCTTGCTGTATCGGTAAGTTTAGACGAAATACTTTTGTACTATAAGAATCATAATTTAACTTATGATAAAAATTAATTTCTTCTTTAACAGAAGTGATATTTTGTATCTTCAATTTCATTAGAAAAATAGAGGTAAATTAAAATTCTAGTGGTTTTATGAAATACATTGCCAAGAGATCCTGCACCATGAACCTTTTATTTAGAAATTAATAATTATGAGCAATACTTACCATTATTCTTGTCAACAGACATAATGGATAGATATCCAAATGACTGGAGATTTATATAAATGAAAATGAAATAATGTGCATTGGTGAACGTATCACTAGAGAACAGATAGACTCATTTGATGACTTTTAATGTTTGCATTAATCCTAATCACGATTTTATGGAAAAAATTGCAAAAACTAACCAGAAAATTAATAAAATTCGGCAAAAGTTAGAGAGGGAATATAGTATAAGCACATTTCTCAAGCTCCTTGAGCAATAAGATCTCGATGTCGTGCGCTCAATTGGATCCTTGAGATCTGATCACAGACATAAATTCCACCATTGATTCTACTACTATCTTTTGGGATTACACCTATTCCTTTTTCTTGAAAACTTATAGCATCATAATAGAAAAAGGATTATTCAAGTATATCGTTCTTATCCTCAGTTCTGATCATACAAAATGAAGATTTTTGTAGTATGCTCGAATTTTTCCAGTTTCATCTGTCGGTTTCTTTTGTCCATCCATTTTTTCACCATAATAACAAACAAGATGAAAAATGATCATTCCCACCTTTCGAATTATTACCACCTCAAGATTATACATAGAGAAGGGTCATTCAGCTTAAATTTTGAAAATGTTCTTATAAGCTTCTATAATTTTTCTTTCCATAAAAACCTTAGTTGGAATGTTGCCAACATTTTAAAACAAAAAAATCAGATCGGCTAACCAACAAATAATATCTCGCTTTCATTTATATAGATAATATACAAGGAATTACATAATAGTATGTCACAACTTGAGGGTGTGAATCTACGTGCAATTTTAAGAAAGAAAGTTCATATAAACATAGGTCCGCAAAAGTTTCGTTACGGAGCTAGAGGGTGTTGAAATTTCCTGAAAAAATTGTTGTTTTCTTCAAAACTCCTGCGGTTTTTGAGATATTCAGCCCAAATTTGGAATGCAATTTATTTTTTACAGCCTCCATCATTACACGTCCTAGATTTTAACTGAAATTCACAAGTAGTTTTCTTTTCCGAGGCTCCTTTTGCACTTCTTAAACATTGTTGCAGTACGCCACTGATCAGCGTACAATCAATTTTCGTCATCTTCGTTCTATTTAGAAACTTTTTTGACACTTGTAATTTTTTCGTATCTCCGACCGTTCTCGAGCCAAAAATTATTAAACGATTGTATGCATTCGCTGTATTGAAAGCACTTCTAATTGAAAAAAAGGGATTTTTTCGTATATCCAACCGTTTCAGAGTGAAAAGTTATTGAATTTGAAGTATTTGAATTGCATGTTATTCGCTATTTTTATGATTTGAATTTTGTGTTACGATAAACATATGAAAGAATATTCTAGTTGTTTCATATAGAACAGCAACAAATTATATCCTTATGTAATAAGGTGTACTACGACTACTTGTTTACGTCGCAAAAGTTTGTACAATAATGAATTAACTGCTTTCATTGTCCTCTATTTAAAACTATGGCCATAATATATAACATTTCATTAGAACGTGCATTTCATAAATGAAAATATACAACATAAAAATTATCAGAAACCACGCAAACCATAATATACAACCAAGGATATCAATATAATATAGACTAGTGTCCTATAAAGTTCAGCTAGAAGTATGAAGTGCTAGGTGATTGGATTTCATACTGCCAAATTACAAATGATCAAAAACATAAATAATAGTTTGTATTAGAAATACTTGAACATATTTTTCAAAAGTTCTTAGCAGTGTTTCGTGTGGTGAAAACATATGACTGCATATCATTAGTTTTATCGGAAAGAAATCAAGAAGTTTTTGAATATTACAAGATTGAAGATTGCAATCTTCAGCAGAAGCTCTTATAAATTTTGATAATCCCGAAAATTTCATATTTTATGTATATTTCTGGTAAAACTCCTATTGTTGAAATGATAATTGTCGAATAATTATGTCCACATTTCCCAAAATCAAAGGATAATAGTTTCATAGCTCATTCGAATATTTCGTCATTCAAGATTAACGTTTCAGTTAGTGTTACGTCTATGAAGTAAATTGTTAGGTTGTGTTTCATCTCAACATATGTGTTTAATACCTGGAATATGTGAAATTATTTTATCAAAATAAAAATAAAAATTGATTTATCATTTTCGTTAGCAGTTATGATATATTTAAAAAAATGCATTTGTAGAAATGAATGCATATTTTGTAGCAAACTCAAACGAATGAGCTATGAAAAAGAATATCGGTTGATGTTGTAAATGAAAAATGCATTTTTTTTTATCTAAGTACTATTCTATATATTCAAGAGTAGCGACAAAAGCTTCGTGCATCATTCTGCGATAGATCGTGCTCAAACGATTTTTGATTCTGGTGAATACAGGTTTAATAACCAATGATATTTGTTTTCTTATCTTGAAGAAGTTATCATTTTTTCTTGTTTTATTCTGATTCTTATGAAATAATATTTCGCCAGTGAGAATTAGCCCTGAAAATTTATTAGTAAATACGTGAATATCCCAAATCAAGAAACTCACCAGAAAAAATGTTTCCAATTGCTAAAATATAAAATGCCCCTTGAACCATTTTTATAGAGATAGGTTGAAGTTTTTCGTTACCTTCACTGGCTTTCAGAGACCTTTTATTCTCTTTCTGATTTTCAGGAATCAATGAATTCTCTGTTTCTGAATGAGAAGCTTGCTTTTGCTTTCCTAGATTTTCGTATTCATTCTGGGTCATTTTGGTTAGTATTCCTGCCTCAAAAATGGCCATTAATCTAAAATGATTGTGATTCAAAAATTTACTTCTGTTGTTCGACATTTTCTCACATTTTATTAATTTGTTCGATATAGGGGCAACCTAATTGAAAAGCGATAGCTGAATAAGCTGTGTTGAGTTTTTCACTTAAATGAAAGTTTCTGGAATCTGAAATAAAAGTAATTATATTTTTATCATTGTATGCTCAATGACCTATCCAAAAGTATGGCAGCATTGCAATTGAAATGTTCACTTCGCTAGCATGTGATTACATCATCAGTATTTTGTAGCTTGTAACATTATTCATGAATTATGGAAAACTCAAATTGTTTTCATATACCTTTTAAAACTATTGATTTTGAAATTTCTGGTTTTTTAGGACGGTCAAAAGAAGCAAACAAACTATTCCATTAATTATTCGCCAACGTTTCGCCAAACTTTATTGGCTCTCAAGGCTACAAGGTATAGAAAAAACAGTAAAAGTACAAAGAACAAAAACAGATCAGAAGCAGCTTAACTCTAATTAACATTCAAAATTGAAATTTTATACACATTTTAAGAGATTTTATCTCAGAAGTCACTAGAGAAAACTATTTGAATCATTGAGCTACAGATTAGTTGTTATTATAATTCTGAAGGCAACTGAATTAGGTAGGAGTATCGAAGAATGCATTTGTTAGCGAGAAAATCTCACGCGCATCTGTAGGTAAATTGAAATAAACACAAAAAACATGGAACAAATAACGGTGTCTTTTCAATTCGGGGTTTACTCATCTTCGAACGGGAGGAAACCTGATATTTATTTTATCAATGATATTACTGTAGATGGCAGAAAGACCCCTGGTGTCAACCTTCGAGTTTAGGCAATTCTGTATTTTGTTAATGAAAATCATTTCTTTAAAGAGTCTTCTATTGAGGTTAGGCTCTAATGCCAAAACTTTTGGATTTTCGTAATCAAATTCATGGTTATACTTCAAAGAGTGTAAAATAGTGGTTATTGGTTTTTTGCTTTTGTTTTTCCTACCAAGTCACAATCCAATTTATGACCTCTCATTCTAGTTTGAAGTAACTGTTTCGTCTGCCCTACATAACGAGCTGAACAATTTTTGCATTCAATCTTGTAGACACAATTTGGAGTCAAGTTATCTGATAGTCTTTCCTTCACCCTACTGAATAAACTCTTACCAGTTTTAGTACAATAGTTTACCACTCTTGTGTCATCATCCCCTAGAATGTTTGACAACTTATCGGTGAGTCCGGATATGTAGGGAAGCTTTAGAATTGGTCTGAACTCATTATTTCGACGTATGCCTGGCCTTTCATCACCGTGAGTATTCCACAGTTTTTGCAGGAGTTTCGGAGGATATCCACATTTTCTGAACCTATCTATGAACCATTTGTAATTTTTATGTCTGAATGAGGGAACACCCAGCTCAAAAATTCTATGTACGCATGACTTTGCTGTCGATACTTTCTGGGTGAAGCTATGTAGAGAATTGGAATGTAATAACCTACCAGATGATGTTTTTTAGCCAAATCAGTTATCAGTCTGTTTCTTTTCTTACAATTACCAGATCTGAAAAGGTCAATGTTGAATCTATGGTATTTCATCCTCTGGTAAAATCCAACAAGTCGTGATATTTATTGAAAGCTTTAAGAACCACTTCTATTTCATCTTCAGGTAACAATAACAATAATAATATCATCAACAAACATCCTCAAAACCAATATTTGATATAATAGGTCGTAAAGGTAAATTAATTTCGTGAATTTTAGGCCCTCGAAGGAACCGAGTTGTAGGTTTTAAGTCTTTTACCTTCAGCCTGTGTGATCGAATGCTTCAAGGCTAACGAATCGACTTATTTATTGAGATCTGTCTGGGTTGATCCTATCGGATTTTTACTTTGAATTTCGTAACTGTCAGTATCTGAAAACAACTGCTCTAGTTTTTCAAAATATGCTTCTTTGTTCATTATGATATCATTTCATATCAATTTTAAAGCTTCCCTACATACCCGGACACACCGATAAGTTGTCACATATTCTAAGTGGTGAGGACACAAGAGTGGTAAAATATTGTACTAAGACTGGTCAGAGTTTATTCAGTAGGGTGAAGGAAAGACTATCAGATAACTTGACTCCAAATTGTGTCTACAAGATTGAATGCAAAAATTGTTCAGCTCGTTATGTAGGGCAGACGAAACAGTTACTTCAAAATAGAATGAGAGGTCATATATCGGATTGTGACTTGGCGAGGAAAAACAAAAGCAAAAAACAATAGCCACTGTTTCACACTCTTTGAAGTATAACCACGAATTTGATTACGAAAATCCAAAAGTTTTGGCATTAGAGCCTAACCTCAATAGAAGACTCTTTAAAGAAATATTTATAATCTTTTGAAAAAGAGAGGATTTACAAAAATTCGAATAATTGTATTTGCAATAAATTCTTATATCTATAATTTTGATGTGTGTCAGAAAAACACAAGTGTGAGCTCAGGAAAGTGTAGCAGGGGAACCATACTATCTTGCGTATGATTCAATAAACGAGTGAAAAAATCTGAGGAAACAACTCGTGTCCCTGTCGCTATTGCACTACTAGCAATAGCTTGTCTGTTTATGTTGTGTTAGTGTAGTAGATTTTTCTGCTTAGCAGCTTCAATTCTCATCTTGCACTCCATGATTTCCAGACGAAGAAAAGGGGGTTTGGGACAGGAATCTGTAACAATAGAAAAAGAAAACCAGCAGAAAAATATTTCAACAATCATACCTGACCCTTATATGTCTAAATACACTTGAATTCAAGAAGAGGGTTTACATAGCAAGGCCATAAAAAGGACTAAGGAGATAATCAAAAAGTACATAACCTACGATATTTTCGCAGGAGATGTTCTTCCATCGCAGTGTGAGTCTCCTGAAACATAATCACTTCTTTGTTCTTGTTTGCCAATTTTGAAGTATAATCGCAAAATCCCATTTAATATTCAAACTCAACAAAACAATGTCCTCTCTGTTAGACCGAGAGAGCCCCGATGGCTAGGTTCGGTCTTCTCAGTGATGCCGATTATGATCTATAGATGTTCTAGAATCATTATGAACCCAATAATTTGGGTTGATATCTCCCATATATTATTTCTTCGTGGTTCTTGTTTAATTTAAAGAAAAATTTGCGAAAAAAATTTGACAGTCGTTCTAAAAAATATGATTTTTACTAACAAAATACAGAATTGACATCAGGGGTCTTTCTGCCATCTACAGCAATATCATTGATGAAATAAATAACAGGTTGAAAAGACTCCGTTATTCGTTCCATGTTTTCTGTGTGTTTATGTCAATTTGCCTCCTACAGATGCGCGTGAGATTATCTCGCTAACAAATGCATTCTTCGATACTCCTTTATCTGTTTCTGTCCTTTGTACTTTGGCTGTTTTTTCTATACCTTGTAGCCTTGAGAAAGCCAATAAAATTTGGCGAAACGTTGGCAAATAATTAATGGAATAGTTTGTTTGCTTCCTTTGACCGTTCTCAAAAACCAGAAATTTCAAAATCAAGAGATTATTGAAGAACAAGAAATCATAATTGGTTATAGTTACTGATTTGGTTGATAATTCCTTTTAAAACTGTTCTCATTAATAAAAATTTAGTTACATTTTGATGGAAATAACATTTTTCAATGGATTATTGAATAAACAATTAATAAAAATTCGTAAGAAAAAAAAAAATTTTTTCATAAATATGAATTTTTACTTCATATAGTATAGTAGTATGGTACCCTCAAAAGTACCAGGTTAGATTGGCTTGAGACATTAACCGTGACAGGCTGAAAGATTTTTAGACGGAAGAAGGCATGTTGATCTACAAGCCATGCTCAACTATATTTCATCTACTACCAAAACCATTGCTTTTGCGAATATTTTCTTAATTCAGAAAGGTCCACGTTACGAGGATTCTTGTAACGCAACCAATGCATTTGCAGAATGCATATAGGATAAACTTAGGAAACAATGTTCACGAAATTCAGAGAGAAGCTAACAACTGCACCTTGTCCCATTCCAGAATAGCTAAACAATCATTTATGCTCAGGATTAACACTAATATAACTGCTTCGGGAGCATCCTTATTACAAGGCGAATAGTGCGAGGGGAATCCATCGAGCATGCCAAGAAACTCTTAATGAGTAGAACTAAGCACTTTAGATTTCTACTACAACTCTTTCTATCGTATGCGGAGTCCTCAATGATTACTAAATTCTTCAAATGATTCACAATCTGGAATGCCAAGAATGGACAACGAATGTGTGTAAAATTATCAGGCCTACTGGTAAATCAGGATGAAATGGAGCGAATTTAAAATGGGGGATAATTAATTTATGCTTTAGTCTGGTCCTTAATCTATTTGTTGAATCAGTTTTTACGGGTGACTTACTATTTATATTATGACATCGTTTCTGGTAATGATTAGATTACTTCTTTCAGGTTTCCATTTTATTGTGAAAACTATACTATTGCGTCGTTTTTATTATAGTTTGAATATTCTTATTTACTTTTTATCTGTTATTTGAAAGCTCCTTTACTTTTGTTACAAATCCAAATTTTAGGTTTCATTTGATGTAAAAAATTGCGAAAAGTACTATAAAATTTGAAACACGTTTCGAAAAGATATATCTCATTCTTCTTTAAAATGAATATTATCGATCAGGACATTTGCAAAATTGTGGGGAAAAGTCGGGAAGTGAGGAATGGACAGTCTGATATGAGCTTGACAGCTCCTATAACAGACGCCCAAGAAAAACGAAATAGTGGTACACATAACCACAAGAACACACGAGTTAAACAATTAAAGTCGTTAAGCTCCAGAAAATTACATACTTTTGCAATTTGGTTACTCACAAAGGAATACTCTGCGGAATCATTAGATAACACCGTAATGATATAAATATTATGCAGCACTCAGAAGAACCTATTTGTGTATTTGTTCCACTGAATATCTTCCAGATAACAAATTGAACCCTGACTTGAAACAAATTTCTCTATAACTTCATAAAACTGTTACAAAAAGGCGAGTATAAATTCTGTCAAAAAGGTACCGGGAATTGATTATTTAAAGAATCTGCTCAAAAGGATTCTCATAATTTTTGTTGTTGCTAAGTTGCCACAACTCCTTTCTATACGGAGTTTGAACGCGATGTATCAATTAGTTTGTTTACAGTGCTCGATTTTGTCAGTGTGTTTAGCGATTATTACAATGGATAAAAATATCGAACAAAGAATTTGTCTCGAATTTTGCAAATGGAATTTCGTGTACCGAATCGCTGAAAATGTTACAGAAGGTTATGGTGAATTGGCCTTATCAAAAACGCGTGCATATGCGTGGTACAGTGCATTCAACAGCGGCCGAGATGTGGTAGAAGATTTGCCTCGCTCTGGTCGGCCATCAACATCTTCAACTGAAGTTAACATCGATAAAATGAATTAAATGGTAATTGAAAATCGTCATTATAGTTTGGGATAGATAGGCAATGAACTTTCTGTTTCTCACGAATCAATTCGTACCATTTTGAATGATTGTTTGGGCATGAAACGCGTTGCCGCTCGACTATTTCCTAGACCTGAGTTTTCTCCAAGAATTGATTCCCGTAAAGGTCGCTGAAGAAATGTTATAACGAGTCAATTCCGACCCCACATTCTTAAAACGCATTGTAACTGGTGATGAGACATGGGTTTATGAGTTTAACATGCAAACCAGTCAACAATATTTGGAATGGTGCTTTCCAACTGAACCGAAACCGAAAAAACCCCGTCAAAGTCGATCAGAAAGTGAACATTATGTCAACAGTTTTCTTCGATTATCGCGTTGTTGTAATTTCGGAATTGTAGCCAGGTAAATAAATAATATTACCTGAGCGTTATACGGCGATTGAGAGAGCACATTTCCTTGTAAAAATGCAGATTTCGCACCACGATTATGCGCCATCTCACAAGGCTATGATTGTGAATGAATTTTCTGAATAAAGACTCAACAAATACCACCGCATTTGCCTAATATGGCTCCGGCCGACTTTTTTTTCCAAAACTTAAACTACCACTTCGAGGTACCCGTATTGAATCGCTAGAAGACATAAAACAGAATTCGCGGCGAGAACTGAAGTCGATTCCGAAAAAGCGTTCGAAAAATGTTTTGATGATTAGATTTTTCGTTGGCGTAAATTTTTAGTTCGGAAGGACCTACTTTGAAGGCCATACACTGTGTCAAAAAACTATCCGGAAATTTAAAATAAAACGCAAAAATCTTGACCTACTTCAAAATTTCTCGAATCTCCTTTGAAATATGTTCCATTTGAAGCGATACACATGTGCGAACGTTTTTTCCAATAATCTAAACATTTTTTATAGGCGCTTTCAAGAATGGTCTTCAGCTGCTTCTGCGAATTTTCTTTTATGACATCTATGGAATCAAATCTGGTTCCCCGGAGTGGCCATTTCAGTCTGGAGAAAAGAAAAAAGTCACATGGAGCTCGATCAGGCAAATAAGGCGGTTGATCGATGGAATTTATCGAGTGTTTGGTCTTGAAGTTGTAATAACTGTGGCTCGATGAGATGGTGCTTTATCGTCATGCAAAAGCCACGAAATTTTTTGCCACAAATCCGGCCGTTTACGGCGAATATTTTCACGCAAATAGAATGAATAGAAGTCCTTATTGACCGTTTGACCTTGCGGAACGAATTCATGATGAACCACACCACGAATATCGAAGAAAACAAGCATCATCTTAATTTTCTAACGACTTTGGCGAACTATTCTTGATTTTTGGACGTTAACATTCGGTGAACTGTTGGCTCACTAGGGTTTTCCATGAAACAGAGCCTCCATAAGCCAATTTCCATCCGTCACAACGATTCAGAATTACGGAATCTCTGATTTGAATTTGGGAGGTTTTACTTGGTAAAATTCATTATCGAATAACGCGCCGAATGCCCAATTGGTTCAAAAATCAAACGAGGGTTTCACGAAAGATGCTGAGATCACGAGCTATCTCTCTAACACTGGCATGACGATTTTCGAACACCATTTTTGATTTTTGGACGTTAACGTCGGTTGAACCACTCGTACACTAGGGTTTTCCATGAAACAGAACCTCCATAAGCCTTTTCCAGCATTCACAAGTGGATTTAGCAATTAATTTCTAAAGTTTCCCAAAGATCTACCTTCCAATATTTATTATCTGTATGCAAAATTTCAAACTGTGGGTCGAAAGAATTATTATTTTCTAGAGATGATTCGCGTAATTTGAATCTGATTTTTATTTGAAAAACTGCGTTTGTGTTCCGATATTCTAATATTAAAATTTCTATGTGTTCTACCAATGTAGAAATTATCACAGTCATTGCAATTCAATCGATAAACACCTGATTTATTGTTTTTACCTGGTTTGGTTTTATTATTTTTTATATATTTGCCTAAATTATTATTAGTTTGGAAAGCTATGTTGAAATTATTGCTACTTAAGAATGATTTCAGTTTCTCACTTGTAATGCCAACGTAGGTTAAGGTATTGAATTTTTGTTTCAATTTATCGACAGGGTAAACTTCATTCAATGCGATTCTACTTTGTTTTTATTTTAAATATTATTTATTAGTTTGGGATTGTAACCATTATTTTTAGATATTTGTTTAATCAAATTTAGTTTTTTGTTGAAATTTTCTGGTGATAACGGGATGTTAATCAATCTATGAATAAAACTATTGAATGCTGACATTTTATGTTGATATGGATGACACGACGAGTTATGTATTATAATATCTGTATGTGACGGCTTATGATAAATTGCGAAAACATGTTTTCCATTTTCATTCGAAATTGTTACGTCTAAGAAATTCATTGAATTATTGCTTTCTATTTCGGTTGTGAATGCAATTTTGGATGTAATGAATTTATATGATTTTCGAAAATTTTCAACTTTCTATCTGTTCCTGTGAAGCAAATAATGATATCGTCTACATAGCGATACCAGTATAAACAATATTTACTGAGTGGATGATTATGAATTAATTTCTCTAAGTTATTCATGAATATTTCTGCTAACAGAGGACTTAACGGATTGCCCATAATCAAGCCGTCTCATTAATCACAGACCACGAAAAATATAAATTCATTAACTCCAATCCACAATCCCGAATTATATTCGTTGATAAAACTTCATAAACCTAATTACCCTATTAGACCTGTTGTTTCGTATGTAACGGCACCTTCGTTCAAACTTTCAAAATTCCTCAACGACTTGCTTATAAAACATTGCAATTTTAAATCTATATTTTCGGTCAAAAATTCATACGAACTTATTGCCAATATCAAAGATACCACTATACCTCCTAATTCCAAACTCATTTCTTTTGATGTTAAGAATCTATTTCCCAACATTCCTCCGAAAGATACGTATTACTTAGTTGAAGAATTATTAGAAAAGAATCATGTCAATACTATCATTAAATCAGATATTCTTTCATTATTACAAATTTGTTTAGATCAAAATTATTTCCATTTCAATAACAAATATTATACTATTGAAGACGGCTTGATTATGGGCAATCCGTTAAGTCCTCTGTTAGCAGAAATATTCATGAATAACTTAGAGAAATTAATTCATAATCATCCACTCAGTAAATATTGTTTATACTGGTATCGCTATGTAGACGATATCATTATTTGCTTCACAGGAACAGATAGACAGTTGAAAATTTTCGAAAATCATATAAATTCATTACATCCAAAAATTGCATTCACAACCGAAATAGAAAGCAATAATTCAATAAATTTCTTAGACGTAACAATTTCGAATGAAAATGGAAAACATGTTTTCGCAATTTACCATAAGCCGTCACATACAGATATTATAATACATAACTCGTCGTGTCATCCATATCAACATAAAATGTCAGCATTCAATAGTTTTATTCATAGATTGATTAACATTCCGTTATCACCAGAAAATTTCAACAAAGAACTAAATTTGATTAAACAAATAGCCAAAAATAATGGTTACAATCCCAAACTAATAAATAATATTTTAAATAAAAAACAAAGTAGAATCGCATTGAATGAAGTTTACCCTGTCGATAAATTGAAACAAAAATTCAATACCTTAACCTACGTTGGCATTACAAGTGAGAAACTGAAATCATTCTTAAGTAGCAATAATTTCAACATAGCTTTCCAAACTAATAATAATTTAGGCAAATATATAAAAATAATAAAACCAAACCAGGTAAAAACAATAAATCAGGTGTTTATCGATTGAATTGCAATGACTGTGATAATTTCGACATTGGTAGAACACATAGAAATTTTAATATTAGAATATCGTAACAGAAACGCAGTTTTTCAAATAAAAATCAGATTCAAATTACGCGAATCATCTCTTAGAAAATAATCATTCTTTCGACCCACAGTTTGAAATTTTGCATACAGATAATAAATATTGGAAGGTAGATCTTTGGGAAACTTTAGAAATCAATAAACACAAACACTCAGGTAGACTCATCAATGAACAAGTCAATTTAAGCCCTTCAACTCTATTGAATCTCTTCAGGAGCAATCTATTCCTTAATTTTATTGATATACCTGTCATAAATAACCACTTAAGAATAAGCAACCCAATAAGCTTTTAATTACTCAGTTACGGAATTTCGTTCAAAACACAAAATTTGAGACAAACTCTTTGTTCAATATTTTTTCATTGTAAAATTCGCAGAGTACCACTGAGGTCGACTGGTTCATACAGCTGTCATAAACAAACTAGTTGACAGATCGCGCTCATGTTTGGCATAGTAATTAAGGACAGTCTAACCAACATACAGAAATTTGAAATACTTAAAAATACTCAACGCGGGCAATTTAAATGAGAATTTCCGGATACTTTTTTGTCATAGTACAATCAGTTTGGATGAAAAATAAATATTTTGTATCTCATTGACCAATTTTCGGTACTTTTTGACAGAATGTATTTATATCAAACAAAATTAAGCTCACATTGCCATTGCCATACTTTTGCATAAACGATTTACCAAATCTCTGGATATCAAAAAACAACGTTTCTCTTCCTGCTATAAGAGCAACATTTGTCGTGTCTCGTACTAACTTCACGCCTTCTTCGACTGATTCTACTAGATAGTTTCCTGGTTGTCGAAATTTCATTAAGCGCCATAATTTTCCATAAACTCCTGTACCATTCTTGCATATGAAAAATATAACAAAATTTACTAGTATACCACAGTTCCTAATTTTACAAGAGATAAATAAATGTGGAATTTATGTATGTATAATACAATGGAATGAAAAAAATGAAGGAAATCTTTATTAGCTCGACACAATGCCACAAAACCGTTTTCATTTCCAGTCGGTGCATTACAACCGATGGTGCTCCATCGGTTGTAATGCACAATAATTTATATATTGGTAGCTTGTAGTTTTTCACAAAATTGAAGAAAACGTCATATATATCTTCGCCACGGGTCTTCCCCTTCAGATGAGTGATTGTCAAAAATTATTCCTGAGCCAACATGTCATTGAATACCATCCGAATGAAAATACACAGCTGGGCAGTGTCTGTCATATCGGTGGATTCGTCGAATTGTAAAGAAAAGTATGTACATATCATGATATCATGTTTTAGTTTATCTGCCATGTCCTGCCTCATAACTTCAAGACGCCTTGCGACAGTCGGACGAGATAACTGAAGTTCTCTAATAGAAGACATGATTTCCGTTTTATTTTTAAATCTCAAAATAAAGTCTCACCCGCTTTAATAAATGCCTCTTTCACAACCGATCCATCTTCGAATGGTTAGATTTCTGTGGCGGAAAATCCTTTTCATAGTTTTTATAAACCGTTTTATGATGCCTCTCTAAATTACCACGCTTAGGTATTGCAACTGACTCACAACAAATAAGACAAATGCACTTATCCTTCACCATACATACAACAGAAAAATTCTTCCTGCCAATTGTTAATAAAATGATACGTTTAGATTTCTTCGCTGCACTCATTTTGTACTATTTAATAATAAACTTTGTAACGACGTAGTATTGCCTTCAAGTTACAATTCAGAATAAAACGAAACGAAAAGAATAAAAACCGCGGCTTTGCTTTGACAAGTACAGCGCGTTCCTTTGATAAAGCCGCCTTTTGTCGGTAGAAGAGTGTCATTTTATTATGTAGGAAATTTTTGTAATTTTGCTACCTACTTATTAAAAATTTTCTTCTTCTCGAGATCTACTCAAATAGCACTCCCGATCGACCGTTTGAGCACCGCTGCAGTAAACCTTATCGGATCTATGTATAATCCATACATCAACTACTTTTGATGTAAGATCAAAATAGTCATAAACTAATTCAAAAAGTACTCACCTCTAGCAAACCACAAGAAGATCTTTCTATTAATATTCTATAATTTCTTTCTTCCATAGCTTCAACAAGCTGATGCAAATTGTTAATTGTTTTTTCTTAAATCATAAAAGTTTGTTAAATGAAATAATTTTTTGTAGCTGAGTTTACCTCTTCCAGGTCTAGCCAATAGAGAAGTTAAATTAGCCGAATACATGTCACTTATAACATATGTAGCCGAAATAGATAGTAATATAATAAAAAACCTAGCTTTGTGTGAAGAACTAGGTTCCTTTCCAGCTGAAAACTGAAGTTATATACCTACAGCATTTTTGAAGGATAATTATTTACTTTGCTTCATCAGGATAGTAATGGTAAACCATGTACAATCAAAGAATAATCTGGCATGAGATCTGACTTGAAATCTGGGTTGCCATGAATTTGGTAGGGCAATTATAACATATAAAACAGGACCCACGATCATGAAGGTTATTAAAATAGCAGGCCATACCTAAAAAATCAAATTTACTTACTTTTCTTATATACTTCTTCAATACTTCTACCTGCCACTGAAAAGGTCTCAGTAAAGCTAAAGCTTCATTTAACTTACTTGGAGCATGCGTTACAAATGCTCCACTATCTGTTAGTGTTATAAATGAAAATTCCACGAAGTTGGACCTCTCCTCAGTTAATGCCACATCTCCTATAAACAAATCTGCTTCCTAGAATAGATGAATAGTATTCACTAAATATAGAGGGTCATGCATCGAAAACTTTCCACTCATGTTATTTGTTCTGTAAATGAGTAAATCAAAATTTGCTAGGCACGACATATTTCTTCAATTATTACATATCCCAAGCTCAGAAAAGCACGTAACACCGCGGATGCCATTCTTGAGTTCATCAATAACACGCTTAACTGTTTTGAATTAGGTTCTTATTCACACTCTCTGTTTTTGGACCTTACTAAGGCCTTTGACTGCGTGACTCACTCGGTTCTGATGCGGAAGCTTACTCAGTATGGGTTTGATACAAATAGTTGTAAACTTATTACCTCATTTCTAACTCATAGGTTTCAAACGGTTTTTGTGAATGGCTGTTTCTCGTGTAAGTAGAGAGTTGAAGTTGGAGTACCACAGGGTTCTGTGATGGGTCTTTTATTATTTCTCATCTTTATTAATGATTTTCCGGATTACCTGACCGGCTGCCTTCACATTCTGTTTGCTGATGACACTACGGTATCTGTACCTAGATAGTTTAGTTGAAGCTGAAGAAAAGTTCGCGCATACGGAGTCGAGGGTCTTGGAATGGTTTTCGGGTAATTTATTGAGCATGTACAACAAGACTGAGAGAGTTGTGTTTGGTGTTAGAGCTCTTGAGGCTAAAATTGTTCTTTTTTTGGGTGTTCATTTGGATTCGCTTCTCAATTGGGAGGGGTTCATTGTGATGTGCTTGCTAAAAAACTTTGCAAGAATGCATTTCTCTTGCGAAGTTTGGCATGCTCTTTGTCTAGGGGGGTACTGAGAACTGCCTATTTTGCCCTTATTGAAACACATTTGAGATACAGTATCCTGGTGTAGGTTTTCCGAATACAACGACAAGCGGTGAGAATTGTTGGTGGAGTGGGCTATAGAGATTGTTGTGAAAATTCTTTCAGGGAACTGAATGTACTGACTCCCGCTAGCTTGTTTGTACTTGAGTGTCTACTCTATGCTCATAAAAACCAACAATTAGTCACTTTAAATAGCCAGTTTCATTCCTATAGTACCAGAGGCAAAGATAATGTAAGAATCCCGTTTTATAGGTTGAGTTATATAAAGTTTTACCTGTTTGTATGCGTAGACTTTCTGTGGCATCATTTAAAAATAAAATCAAGAAAGTTTTAATTATAGAATGTTTGTATAAGACATGATTATTTTAAACTCACCTTTTCAGAATTGACAACGTGAACTCTATTCTCTGTGTTTGCTTTTGAAGGGGTATCAGGGTCGTTTATAATTTTTTAGTGATATTTTCTGTGATATGACGTGTGTAAATACTTTTATATATTAGCACCAATAAATACTGAATACTGAATCAAACCCCTCTGACAATGCTGATATTATGCTTATCTTAAAGAGGTTTGAATTGCCTTTCTGATGATGCCTTGCTTGTGAAATGAAATGTTAAAATTTGCACATAATTAATAGAGGATAAATGATAAACTGCAAAAAACATTGATCTTATCAGTAGTTCCCAAGTATCCTACTTGTTCCCTAGAAATATTTGCTATTATTAATTTATCTTTCACAAAGGTGGAAATCCAAGTTAAAATTGAAATTCGTCAGCCATTTCATTTTTTTTAGTAAATTACTAAAATGTTTTCATGGTTATTAAGAAAGCTACAAACATTTTCAATTTTTGAATGTGGGTATTTTCAAGAAGGAAAATTCCGAGTACTGAGGAAGTTCAACTACATAGCAAAGTTCTCTCTGGAATTTGGAGAAACGAAAACTCGAAGTAAGCATTTCCACATATATATTTTTATTTTTGTTTATACATAATAACACGGTCCTTGTGCTGCAACTACTGCAACATCCTTCAAGGCACTATTTTCCAAAACTGGAAGTGAAGTTTCGTCAGCAACCGGTTGTTGCAGATAATCAAAATTTCATAGTAAGCGAAAATTCTGAAATTGAACTTGAACCAAGATGGAAATGGATCCAAGTTATCCTTATAAAATTTTATATCCAGATGAATCCCGATTTACTAACAACGGAATGTTCAATAGAAACAATACGCGCTATTGGGCCCACGAAAACGAGCATTTAGTACGTGAGGGTAATTTCCAGGAGCGATTTGGGTTTAATGTATGGATGGCAATGGTAGGGCGACATCTCATAGGTCCAATCATTTTTGATGGACCATTAACAGGGGAAAGATATTTAGGATTTTTACAAAACGAAATAAGCGTTCTGATTGATGGTTTACCACTGGCTGTTGCTAATAACTCAATTTTCCAACAAGATGGAGCACCAGCGCACAACTGCAGGGAAGTTTTTCAATACCTAAATAATAATTTAAATGAAAGGTGGATAGGCACCAACGGCCCGACAAGATGGCCAGCTCGATCGCCCGACTTGTCCCCATTAGATTTTTTTTTGTGGACCCATGTGAAAAATCGTGTTTATAGAACTGCTTCAAAAAATCGAGAGGATTTAGAGAATAGAGTTCGGGGAGCAATAATTGAAATTTTTCTAAATTAAAAGGATAATGTAGTACGGGCTACCATTCGCCGCTATAGGCTGTGTCAGGCACAGAATGAGGGTCTCTTCGAAAACCTGTTGTGAAGTTATGCTCAATTGATTTGATGACATTCCATTTATGGTCCATTTGTGTATTTTGCGTTATTTATGTGTTTTGTTAAATTTTTATTCATCTGGAATGTACGATGATGAGTATGTGCGCCGTGCCAAAATAAAGCTAAGGTTTTGCGTTTATGCTTTGTGTGCATTACAATTTTAGAACCAGCTGAGCGTCATAGCCACCTAGACTTGAGAACAAATTTATCAAAATTGATTTATATATATATATATATATATATATATATATATATATATATATATATATATATATATATATATATATATATATATATATAAAGGGTTTTACCCCGACGAGTTGCCCATATATTTGTTCATGCAATCATACTGATTTCATGAAAAATATAAATCCACCACCAGTAATTAATACCATTGCCAGGCAATGATTATAATGAAAATATATCCTGGAATAATTATATATTAGGATAACGTTAAATGTTATGAGAATATATCAATCTACCAGAATATATACATACTATAGCATCATCAGACAATGATATCAATGTACCAACGAGTAATGTCAGAGGCTTTCTCCCGGAAAATCCAGTGTACGGACCTTAGTCAAGTAACACTGAATGTTACTCATCAATAGTTTCCTTTGTGTGAAGTGGTGAACAATCGAATAGAATACTGCTCTGAATATAAATATGACAAAATTGTCAGTTAATTATATTACATTTATATAATTAAATAAATAAAATATGAAATGAGATTCTGAGCAGTATAAACTAAAGAAAAAACCTATGACTCTACCTCATTATTTTTTTGGAAAGAAACCTTCGAAGAATATTACAAGATTTGATAACTGTTATCTTTTGTAACTGTTCAAACAAATTTTTCTTCAGACCCAAAATCTCAATTTTATGAAGATTTCTAGGAATAACACATGTTGTGGAAATAATAATCGGTAGAATAAATATTTTTTCATTTTCCACATTTTTTAATCTCGTCGCCAAGCATGATATATTTAGAAATTTTTTCATTGTATTTATTTTGTATATTATGTGTGTCGGGTATAGCAATATCAATTATATATGTTATTTGATTCTGTTTATCATTAATAATGATATCTGGTCTATTGTGTTTTACAGCTCTGTTGCAAAGAATTGTTTTATCAAAATAAAGTTTATATTTGTCATTTTCACAAATAATCTCAGGTTCATATTTGTGAAATTTTTTCTTTGGGAATTAGGTCATGTTTAATTCCTAGATGAATAATATTAGCGACGGCATTATGTCTTTCTAAATAATCTGTTGAAGCAAGGACTGAGCAAGATGATAATATATGAAAAACTGTTTCTGAAGAACAGAAACATCTACGGCAAGAATCATCTATATTTTGTTTGATGATGTGTTTTCTATAATTCCTCGTGAAAACAACCTGATCCTGGATCGCAATTGCCAAGCTGTTTCAGCAAACAATTCTCCAGATACTAACCATTTATTCGATGCAATTTCATCAATATAATCATTTTTCAATTCTTTAGGGTGCTTTCCGTGTAATTCCTTCTGCATCCAACTTTCTCTTTTAGAATTATCATCAAATATATCAAAATCTACCTTTTGCATTGTCAAGTTCAGAGGTGTAATTTTATAATCTGAAGCAACAACAATATCATGTAATTTAGACGTTCTCTGTTTATCATGAAAATGGGAACGTAGATGAAACATCTGTTTACTATGAAGATTATTGAAATCAGTTAATCCAAGACCTCCAAGATGTCTAGGTAGTGTAACTCTCTGAACAGCTGACTTTGGGTGATGCTTATGATATTTACAAAGCATTTTCCTCGTTTGACATTGTAATTCATTTAGATCAGTTTTAGACCATTTAATAATTCCAAAAGAAGATGTAAGAATAGGAACTGCATAGGAGTTGATAGCTCTGAAAATGTTTTACTAGTTAAATGACTCTTGATGATAATTCTAAGTCTTTTGTAATATGAACTTCTAATATTTTCCTTAGTGCTGCTATGGTTAATTGTCTTCTCTTGACAAAATCCAAGATATTTATATGTATCTCCTTGATGCATTATGATATTGGAAATCTTTATATAATCAGAGGTCATCTTTCCTTTTTCAATAGAAAGATTTTTACATTTTGGAAGCCCAAATCTGGTTCCGCATATAATTTAATATCATCTAAATAAATTATATAAATATATATATATATATATATATATATATATATATATATATATATATATATATATATATATATATATATATATATATATATATATATATATATATATATATATATATATATATATATATATATATATATATATATATATATATATATATATATATATATATATATATATATATATATATATATATATATATATATATATATATATATATATATATATATATATATATATATATATATATATATATATATATATATATATATATATATATATATATATATATATATATATATATATATATATATATATATATATATATATATATATATATATATATATATATATATATATATATATGGAGGCCGTTATGATGTATCCATTACTTGATGATATATCCATGAAAAAAGCGACTTAAGTTGGAAATAAATTGAACTTCCATTCTCCACTGAAATTCTCATCGGAGAAATTTGCATCTTTAACAAGTTCACCAGTTATATCTCCCACAGGTTAGTTAACCAAAATAACCAAATACTATCGATATTTTAATTTCATGCATTTCGGTTAGATCTATTATTTAGAAAAGAAATTTAACATATTATTTACGAAACAAACGCAGTGATTTTTAAATATCACCTAAAGATATGAGATATGAATGATTTTACGCATCCAAATTTTCTCCTGTGTCGAAAGAAGGTTCCCCTATCAATAAAAGTAATGACAAAAACCTTAAATTCATGTTTTCAACATTAACAATTAGATCATTTTCTATTAGTAGAGTGTCAAGTTATCTCAAGGCGATAAATGCGTTAATGTGAATTGGGATTTTTGGAATTTATAAGATAAACTTAAGTTATGATTTAGAAAGTAAATATTTTATTATATTTTCAACCAGATCTATTATGACATATCGTGCCATTAAAAAATGGCTCTCATACCCACCCCCTTTATTTGAACAAAATTACATACAAACATAACTGACACAAAATCGACGAGTTTTGTGAAATTCCATTGAAAATACTGCTAATTTAAAGTCAACGCTATGTATGATATTCTTGATGCGCAACAGAAAGTATGTAAGGAAAACATCTTGGTAATAATTAATAAGTTGTTATCGATGCTGTTGCTTTGAATAAAGCTCATACAAAAAAAATATCATCAAAAGGCATTTGATAGTTCTTCTCATTCCCAATTCCTATATTCGCGATTGACAGAAGATTTCTTTATTCACAGATGTAATCGGTACATTGCCTCATACATTTGTATTAATTAATAGGATTCGGTATCCTTTGTAAACGCGTCGTCAAATGGACTTATAAAAAGTGAAATAGACGTTATTACTATCACGCCTAAAGTATGTTTTTGAATGATATCTCCGCTGCATTGCTCAGCTCTTCCTTTGACATAAGCCGCCTTCGCCGCGGTCGGTGTTTTGAGAATGTATACCAACAAAATGTTCAAGTACATTATTACCTAATGCAGGGTGAAACCTATATATATATATATATATATATATATATATATATATATATATATATATATATATATATATATATATATATATATATATATATATATATATATATATATATATATATATATATATATATATATATATATATATATATATATATATATATATATATATATATATATATATATATATATATATATATATATATATATATATATATATATATATATATATATATATATATAGGGGTTTCACCCCGACGAGTTGCCCATATATCTGTTCATGCAATCAAACTGATTCCATGAAAAATATAAATCCACCACCCGGTAATTGATACCATTGCCAGGCAATGATTATAATCAAAACATCTTCTTCTTCTTCTTCAAGTGCCATCTCCGAGTCGAAGGTTGTCAATCATCATCGCTATTTTTACTTTAGAAGCGGCCGATTTAAAAAGTTGGTTCGAAGTGCATCCAAACCACTCCCTCAGGTTCCTCAGCCATGAGATTCTTCTCCTTCCTATACTTCGTTTTCCCTGTATTTTGCCTTGGATAATCAGCTGTAGGAATTTATATTTTTCACCTCTCATAATATGGCCCAGATATTCCAATTTACGTTTCTTGAGTATGTTAGCAACCTCTCTTTCCCTGCCCATGCGTCTCTGAACTTCTGCATTTGTTACTCGATCCATCCATGATATTCTAAGAATCCTCCTCTACACCCACATTTCAAATGCTTCAATCTTTTAAAAATTCACTGTCCATGCTTCCGCTCCATAAAGGAGAGTAGAAAACATAACATTTAGCTAAACGATGTTTCAATGCCATACTTAGATCTTTACTACGAAAAACTTTGTCCATTTTTATGAAGTTGGCTCGGGCTTTTTCTATTCTTATTCTTATTTCTTGGGTGTTTTCATTTGTGTGTTCACCATTGCTCCAAGGTAAGTATATTGCTCCACTCTTTCTACATTTCTGCCGTTTATAGTTAGACTAACATTTACTGGATTGTTCTTTGAGATTACCATGAATTTTGTCTTTTTTATGCTTAGTGATAACCCATATTCCTCACTGTAAGTAGATACTCTGGTCATTAGTCTCTGCAGAGCTTCGATACTCTCCGCTAAGATTACTGTGTCGTCCGCATATCTTATGTTGTTTACCCGTGTTCCACCAACTGTTATCCCACATTCTTCGTTTTTCAGAGCTTTCTTAAGTATTTCTTCAGCATATGCATGGAAGAGTGTCGGCGATAAAACACATCCCTGTCTTACACCTCGTTGTATTTCAATTTCTTCTGATGTGTGGTTGTCCATGCATATTATAGCTTTTTGCTTATAATAGAGATTAGTGATGATCTGTACGTCTCTACTATCTAGATGTTTTGATTTAAGGATGTCTATCAGTTGATCATGACGAACCTTGTCAAAGGCTTTATTATAGTCTATGAAACACGCATAGACCACTTTGTTGACATCGAGACACCTTTGAGTCAACACGTTGAATGCGAAAAGGGCTTCGCGGGTTCCCAATCCCCTTCTGAATCCAAATTGAGTATCGCTTATATCCATGTCAAGTTTATGGTATATTCGATTATGGATAACCTTGAGGAGCAGTTTGAGAGTGTGTGACATCAGACTGATTGTACGATGATCACTACATTCTCTAGCATGTGGTTTTTTTGGTAAGCAGATGAAAGTAGATACTAACCATTCTCTTGGAATATTTCCAGTTCTATATAATTTATTGAATATATTGACTAAGAGACCGATATGATTGTCGTCAATTAATTTGAGTATATCACTTGCCAATTGATCTGGTCCGGGGCTTTTCCCATTTTTCATGTTCTTTAATGCATGTTTCACCTCTTCTTTAGTAATATCTGGGCCTATCTCTTCACAGTATGTGTTAATTTCTTCTGGTTCAGTTCTGTTATCCATAAATAATTCTTCTGTGTATTCCTTCCATCTTTGTAGTTTATCTGCTGTATTCATTAATCAAAACATATCCTGGAATAATTATATATTAGGATAACGTTAAATGTTATGAGAATATATCAATCTACCAGAATATATACATACTATAGCATCATCAGACAATGATATCAATGTACCAACGAGTAGTGTCAGAGGCTTTCTCCCCGGAAAAAATATATATATATATATATATATATATATATATATATATATATATATATATATATATATATATATATATATATATATATATATATATATATATATATATATATATATATATATATATATATATATATATATATATATATATATATATATATATATATATATATATATATATATATATATATATATATATATATATATATATATATAATTGATGTCGCCTCGAAAAATTGAAAAACTAGTTTCGATACGAAAAAATTAGTGTTACTGCTTGAAATTAAAATAAAAATGCTTTGCCGCTTATGCCCTGGAGGGTAGTTTGCATCTATATCACGCTCATTCAATGTATTAACTGTTCAATCGATAAAAATGCGAAGATAAAATAAGGTCGTCTGTAGCTTCCACTTCACTGTCAGCGGAAATTGTTCGTGATCCAACAATAGAAAAAATTGAAGTGGCGTTGTCATTATGGATCAAAGACCGCAACCAAGAAAGATTGCAAAAGAAGGCAAAGTGTCTTCACGAGCATTTTAAAGAACCTGGTGGTAGCTGTGGTACTGGAGGATTTCATGCATCGGAAGGTTAGTTCAATAGCATTAAAATCATTGAAAAAACATGGTTTGTTCTTTTTTCAAACAAGATATCAAATCACGTACTTTTCGTTTTCTTAATTCACTCTGTGGCGGAAAATTCTTTTCATAGTTTTCATGAACCGTTTTATGATGCCTCTCTAAGTTACCACACTTAGGTATTGCAACTGACGCACGACAAGTAAGACAAATGCACTTATCCTTCACCATACAAAAAAAAATTCCTCCTCCCAAACGTAATTGAAATGATACGTTTTAGATTTCTTGGCTGCATTTTGTACTATTTAATAATAAACGTGAACGAAAGTCTCGAATGTTCCCGTCAAACGCGCCGCCCGAAATTTCTAGAAAAGTGACAAGAATAAAAAACGTGGCTTTTCTTTGACAAGTACCGCACGTTCCTCTGATGAAACCGCCTTTTGCCGGCATCAGAGTGTTATTTTATTACGTAATAAATTTTGGTAGTTTAGTTACCTACTTATTAGTAGATTCGCGATCGACCGTTTGAGCAATCCCAGGAATATAAAGTTTTATAAGAAAGGCTTCAAAATAAGATATCATTCGACATCACTTTCCTATTAAGACATTAAGGTTGAAAACCAAAATCAAAGGCGCTGGACCTGGGGAGATATACAAATAGGGTTAAAATGACTGTGCAAATGTTTAACCATAAACAGGGAAATTAACCTGGATGCAAAGTTTTTTCGATGCGCCACTTTGTATTCTGTTGGATAGCAGATAAATTATATTGCTAGCAATACGAATGCCATCTAAGGATCTCAATCTACACATCAATCCACAATTCATTTCTTCCAAATAGAAAGCTTCAAGAAAATTGATTAAAGACAAATTCATCCACATCTAATTAATAAACTATAAGTCTCTATCTCTTTCCAAAATGAAATTCTGTATATTATGTGAGAAAATAAGAAAATCACTAGTACCCTTCTCCAAATCATCCCAAGTACACCTCGGAAACTACCATTTTTAGATACTGCATTGCCTTCTGTTCTTTCTGGAGGATCAATATAGTGATACCTAAAATAAATTTATATGTTTAAGTCCTTGTTGCACACCGTAGATTGAAACTCACTTGAAATTCAACTTTTTTGCAAGTAAAGATAGTATTCGATCATCTCTACCACCTATCACCTTCAAACTGCTGTTTGTGTATCTTACAAAAAACCAAGGTGGTTTCTACAATCATATAATCGGTTACTTCGAACTGTTCGAAAATACAAATTATTCAGAGTAAACGAATGCAGAAATGATTAAGTTTATGTAGTTAGAATTTTCGAATTGTTTTTTGTCATTCATCTAGATTCATCATCCATATTAGCATATCCATCGACAGAATTCTGTTTTTAGTTTCGGAAAACCATTTTTTTGCGTATGATATATCATACGGTGGGCACATTCTAGTACAATAAATTACCGATCGAACAGTAAACTTAACTTTATTACAGTTATTATGTATAACGATGGCATTATAAATTATATTTTATTTTGACGCTACATGGTACGCTCTGAAACAGTTATCGGGATGCAGTCCTACATTACATTTTCCGCAGGAGAACTTACTGCACTTCCCACAATAGGCACATCGCCTTTGGGTGAGCTGTTTGTCAACCAGATGATCGACTTTATCAGATCTGATTTCTCTCATAACGTTCCTACAGCATTTAACTGGAAGATTGTTCAGAAATTTCGAATCAAATGTAGTTAATATCTCGAAATCTTTTACACCATTTAAATTTTCTCCATAGGTTAAATATCGACATTGAATTTTACACATTAAACTGAATAATTGAAATTTCGCTCCCGTGTTTGATAAGGATTTTTGACGGCCCAGGTATGAGAGTTATTCCGTTTGAAGATACATTTTCTCGAAAATCCTGGATTCTCAATAATATTAATGAGAATTTGTAGGGGTGGAATTGATACACGTGCAATCCCCAAAACCTTCAACAGCAGCACGTACAGACGCATACGTCTGGAATAAAAATAACCCAGGGCTGTAACTGCAATGTCTTCATCGTTTATAATGAAATTAAGTCTACCCCTCTCCACTCTCTGTTTTCCATAAGTGACAAAAATTGATTGTAATTATCTGAATTGTTTTCTGCAAATTGGTCGAAAATTCGGGTACTTTTCGTCAAAGGTTCTTCAAGTTCGATTTATTATATGTTGACATTGACCATGAATAATGAATGAATGATTATTTATTTACCTTTCATTTAACGAAAAAGCTCTACACAAACAAAATTAACGTTATTGATGTTGTTGTAATTGCTATTTATAACTACAGGGTGGGGCGTGGCTAACTCTCATTTTTCAAAAAATCACTGCACAAGAACGGGGGGTGCTAGAGTGGTGGCGCTGGGTTCGTTCAGAAGGCCGGATCGTGTACTTTGCAGACTTAAACCTGTCTTGGTCGGGTGAGCAGCGCACGTTTGTTGTTGAGATCTTTATCAAAACAAGTGAATCTGTTATCGTGACGCAGCCTGCCTTCCGCACGAAGTATCGTTTGAACTCTTCTCAGAGTGTTCCCGACCGAAAAACAATCTTGGCGTGGATGCTAAAATTCCGAGCAGCAGGATCCACACTAAATGTAAAGAGAATCGGCCCGCCTGTCACCGTCAGAACCCCTGAAAACATCGCCCGAGTGAGGGCGTCGATTGAGCAGTCTCCATCGCGTTCGGCACGCAAACATGCTTCTGCTCTTCAGATTTGGGCTCGAACAGTGAGACGAATTCTGCATACTGATCTCGGGTAACACCCATAGAAGATGGGGCGTGTGGACTGTTGTCAGGCTATCCTTAAACATGTGCCTCCCACTGGGATCTTATGGACGAGCGACGAAGCTCATTTTAATCCTTCAAGGTGCGTTAATAAGCAAAATTTTCGCTACTGGGCACCGAAAAAAACCGAGATCTTTACTAAAGACCCATCCACAGCCCAAAAGTCACGGTTTGGTGTGCAGTATCGAAAGTAGACATCATTGGGCCTTACTTTTTTGAAGAGGGTGGCGTCACAGTTACCGTGAACTCTGACCGGTACTGTGGCATGCTTGTGAATTTTTTGCGCCCGAAAATCGAGGAATTGGGTGAAACCTACGACCAACAGAGCTTCTGGTTCCAGCAAGATGGTGCCACTGCGCATACAGCCCTTTGATCACGATCAATTCTTCAGGAGATGTTCCCTGGGCAGGTTGTCTCCTTGCGTGAATCAGTTCAGTGGCACCCGCGCTCCCCTGATTTGAGCCCCTGTGACTTTTTCTGTGGGGCTATCTCAAGGCTGAGGTTTTTGAAAACCGCCAATGAAGACGAAATTTAGCAGATAACCCCTGTCACCCTTGTGAAAGTCATGAGGAATTTCCATGAGAGGACGATATCATTTTTAAAACTCAACTGAAAAAAACAACATTATATAATCTTTCTGTAAAATAATTTTTTTCTAAATATCTCGTACAGTGTTTTTACCAACCCTTTGAAAAGTGGGAGTCAGCCGCGCCCCACAATTTTAACCTAACGTCAAACTGAGGCCGAAATTTACATAAAAATTGGCATCAAAATTAAGTCCTCTCTGTCTGTTTCTATGTTTAACGGCCTTATATTTCAATCTGCAGGTTTTCAATAAAATTGCCAATAAAAGGATAACGAGCTATTTTAGTTTTTCAAATGAAAAATCAGATTCAAATTACGCGAATCATCTCTTAGAAAATAATCACTCTTTCGACCCACAGTTTGAAATTTTGCATACAGATAATAAATATTGGATGGTAGATGGAAGGTAGCTCTTTGGGAAACTTTAGAAATCAACAAATACAAACACTCAGGTAGACTCATCAATGAACAAGTCAATTTAAGCCCTTCACCTCTATTGAATCTCTTCGGGGAGCAATCTATTCCTTAGTTTTATTGGATATACCTGTCATAAATAACCACTTAAAAAGAATCAACCCAATAAGCTTTTAATTACTTAAGAACATTTATATTTATATTCTCATTCTTATTTTCTGTACATTCATTCGTCTGAAGAAGCTACGGTGTAGTGAAACGCGTTACGAATCGCAATTACTGAGTAAAATTCCTTAAAACACAGTGCTTGTTTTTTATTATTGAAAAAGAAAGCCCTTTAATAGAAAAAAATTAAAATTACACCATTCGAAATGGCAAAGAATTCAGTCCATCCGGAATTGGTATCGCTTTGAAAACAATTGTGAATTGTAGATCAATATCCACTTACTCTAATACCAACATTTGAAATTGATACCAGTCACTTCTAATGGATCCTTTAACGCGGACACCTGTATATTATATCACTGAAAATAATGTTTCAAAACTTACATGGATTACTGGCACTTTGAATATTTTTTTTTTGAAATCTGTGTAAGTTGCTCTAGAATTCAAAGGGAAAGTTGGATGATGAAACAAGCCATAACCATCTCTCCACCAATTCACCATATCTAAATGGTGCTTTTTGTAGGCTGTTACTTGATTCGATAGAATTCTATATCTGTAATGCAGTAATGAATAATTCATTTTTTAAAACTTCGAAACTTACGTATCATTCCTAGGGTTCAATATTACCATTATCTTCATAGATTCGTGGAGGTTCCTCAGAAAATATTTGCGAGGATAACGCCTTCCCCAATAGAAAAAATATATCATATTTCTTCGAATTAAATTCCTGTCGTAGATCTGCAAGATATTGAGAAGATAAGAGACTATCAGCTTGTATTTCATTATAATGCATATATTACCTCTAAAAGAATATGTTCATACAATCTAAAGTTGCATATGAACATACTGTATGTGTCCAAATAATTGGTGACTTGATAAGACAAAAATTCAAAGTACTAAAAAATTTAAGTATCTTCTTTTCAATATTGTATTTCTTGTTACCTGATCCTGGTGTTCTAAAATTGTTAAATTGAATGTTTCCACAGCAACATTTTTCTCATGAATTCTTTAGCCAATAGAAGGAGGAAATCTCTACCTGAAATCAAAAAGATCTAATAGAAAAGTGTTTTCAATTAGATTATAAGAAGTTTTCCATTAAGAACGATATAATTAACTAAAAATCATAAAGACTTTGTTTAAGACATTAATTATGCCACCTGGTGTAATCGTGACATGCAATGTGGGGAATATGTGAGGAATGTGTATTATATTGAGGACACATAACAACAGTGGACCAGCAAAGAGAGCAATCGAGAAAGGTCAACGCATATGGATTAAAGAGGATATGAAGATCCAGTACAACAATAAGGACGTTGCTAACATATATTTGAAGGTAATCCATACGGAATTATTGTTTAGATTGCACCCTGTTAAGTTTGATATTTTAGACTCTGAATCCAGATACGATGTCGAAATTTTAATTCATAAAAAGTTTCAGCAACAACAGAAAAATTTAAATTCACTTAAATTCAAAACTTCTCTACCCAAACCTTCAACTGATAAATTTTCAGACCATAAATTTTTGACAGATTCACTAATTTAACTGATACCGATTTTACACAATCATAAAATGATTTATTAGAAAAAGAATTCAAACATAATTTACATCCAAAACATAATAAAACTAATTTTGAACAGTTAGGCATAGACTCCGAAATCATTCTCAAAAACTCCAAAGATAATATTTTAGCCAAACATCAAACAGCAAAAATCATCAAAGAAGACTTTTCGAAATTATCACCTCATTGCAATTCCGATTATAAGATAATAAAAACAATTCGTGAAAATAGTACCAAGAACGATTTAGTATTCACTAAAGCAGATAAAGGTAACACCGTCATCGCGATTAGTAAAACCGATTATATTTCAAAAACTGAAGAATTCTTAACAGCCGGAAACTATATAACATCAACTAAGGATCCTACCGCAAAATTTCAGAAAGTGGTTAAAAACATAATTTCGACAGCAAAATCATTAATTACAGATCACGAAAAATATAAATTCATTATCTCCAATCCACAAACCCCCAAATTATATTCGTTGATAAAACTTCATAAACCTAATTACCCTATTAGACCTGCTGTTTCTTATGTAACGGCACCTTCTTTCAAACTTTCAAAATTCCTCAACGACTTGCTAATATAACATTGCAATTTCAAATCTAAATTTTCGGTCAAAATTTATATGAACTAATTGCCAATATCAAAGATACCATTTTATCACCTAATTCCAAACTCATTTCTTTCGATGTTAAGAATCTATTTCCTAACATTCCTCCCAAAGATACGTATTACTTAGTTGAAGAATTATTAGAAAAGAATCAATGCTATCATTAAATGAGATATTCTTTCATTATTACAAATTTGTTCAGATCAAAATTATTTCTATTTCAATAACAAATATTATACTATTGAAGATGGCTTGATTATGGGCAATCCGTTAAGTCCTTTGTTAGCAGAAATATTCATGAATAATTTAGAGAAATTAATTTATAATCATCCACTCAGTAAATATTGTTTATACTGGTATCGCTATGTGGACGATATCATTATTTGCTTCATGGGAACAGATAGACAGTTAAAAATTCTCGAAAATCATATAAATTCATTACATCCAAAATTGGATTCACAACCGAAATAGAAAACAATAATTCGATGAATTTCTTAAACGTAACAATTTCGAATGAAAATGGAAAACATGTTTTCGCAATTTACCATAAGCCGTCACATACAGATATTATAATACATAACTAATCGTGTCATCCGTATCAACATAAAACGTCAGCATTCAATAGTTTTATTCATAGATTGATTAACATCCCGTTATCACCAGAAAATTTCAACAAAAAATTAAATTTGATTAAACAAATAGCCAAAAATAATGGTTACAATCCCAAACTAATAAATAATATTTTAAATAAAAACAAAGTAGAATCGCATTGAATGAAGTTTACCCTGTCGATAAATTGAAACCAAAATTCAACACCTTAACCTACGTTGGCATTACAAATGAGAAACTGAAATCGTTCTTGTGTAGCAATAATTTCAACATAGCTTTCCAAACTAATAATAATTTAGGCAAATATATAAAAAGTAATAAAACCAAATCAGGTAAAAACAATAAATCAGGTGTTTATAGATTCAATTGCAATGACTGTGATAATTTCTACATTGGTAGAACACATAGAAATTTTAATATTAGAATATCGGAACATAAACGCAGTTTTTCAAATAAAAATCAGATTCAAATTACTCGAATCATGTCTTAGAAAATAATCACTCTTTCGACCCACAGTTTGAAATTTTGCATACAGATAATAAATATTGGAAGGTAGATCTTTGGGAAACTTCAGAAATCAACAAATACAAACACTCAGGTAGACTCATCAATGAACAAGTCGATTTAAGCCCTTCACCTCTATTGAATCTCTTCGGGGAGCAATCTATTCCTTAATTTTATTGGGTATACCTGTGATAAATAATCACTTAAGAAGAATCAACCCAATAAGCTTTCAATTACTTAAGAACATTTATATCCATATTCTCATTCTTATTTTCTGTAGATTCATTCGTCTGAAGAAGCTACGGTGTAGTGAAACGCGTTACGAATCATAATTATTAAGTAAAATTCCAAAAAACACATTACTTGTTTTTATTATTGAATGTGAGGAAATTTATTATGGCAAGGTCAAACAGCGATTAATAATTAGTCAAAAATTTATAAAAATAATTGTTCAATTGTGTGAGCTCAACGTTCACTTCGTGAATTTTATGATCCGCGCAACCACATTTCCGTTCAAGCTATTCGACGTATAGTTGAAAAATTGAAGAGAAACTCTAGTACACAATAAGAGAACTGCAACAAAACATCGAATTGTGTGGAATGAATAATATATTGAAGCTATGAAAGCATGTGTTGCTGAAGATTCAAATTTCTTAATTCCTTGTTGTTTGCATCTTTATAAGATGCTAGCTCCACAACTGAAGCCAAACATCGTTCTCGTATTGAGTTGGCTAGGGCGCTAGAGATGCTTCAGAATGACTCTGAAATGGTGAGAAAATTAGCTTTTCTGACGAAGCATATTTTAATCTAGATGGCTTCGTCAATAAGCACAACTGTAGATTTTAGTCGGAAAACAATCCACAGAAGATTGGAGAAAAACCATTATACCCGCAGAAAGGGGTCGTGGGATGCGGCTAATGCCGTGGTCGTATTATAAGGCAATATTTGTTTGGGGATGAAGCAGAAAATACATTTATTGTGAATGCTGACAGAATTAGATGGAATTGAGTTGAATGGGAAGTGGTTCCAAAAAGAGTGACTGTGAAGGAGCATCCGAGAAGCTATGGTTTAATTCTTCTCATGTCAATAGTTTATATAGATATATTCTTTTGAAAAAGAGGGGATTTACAAAAATTCAAATAATTGCATTTACCATAAATGCTCATATCTATAATTTTGGTGTGTCAGAAAAACACAAGTGTGAGCTCAGGAAAATGTATCGGGGAAAACCATACTATCTTGCATATGATTCAATAAACGAGTGAAAAAAACCTGAGGAAAAAACTCGTTTCCCTGTCGCTATTACCCTAGCAATAGCTTGTCTGTATCTTGTGTTAGTGTCGTGTGTACATAAAGAGTACCAAAGATTTTTCTGCTTAGCAGCTTCAATTCTCATCTTGCACTCCATGATTTCCAGACAAGGGTGAAAGGACAGGAATCTGTAACAATAGAAAAAGAAAACCAGTAGAAAAATATTTCAACAATCATACCTGACTCTTATATGTCGAAACGCACTTGAATTGAAGAAAAGATTTTACATAGCAAGCAAGGCCATAAAAAGGACTAAGGAGATAATCAAAAAGTACATAACCTGCGATATTTCCTCTTTCGCGGAGATGTTCTTCCGTCGCAGTGTGAGTCTCCTGAAACATAATCACTTCCTTGTTCTTGCTTGCCAATTCTGAACTATAATCGCAAAATCCCTTCAATATTCAAACTCAACAAAACAATTCCCTCTCTGTTTGACCGAGAGAGCCCCAATGGCTAGGTTCGGTCTTCTAAGTGATGCCGATTATGATCTATAGATGTTCTAGAATCATTATGAACCCAATAATTTGGGTTGACATCTCCCATATATTATTTCTTCGTGGTTCTTGTTTAATTTAAAGAAAAATTTGCGAAAAAAAATAGTTTATGAAAACAAACCACGAACATGATTTGAAAGTGAACATTGGAAGAAGCGTTCGATAAATTATGCCCGACCTATTACACAGTATCATTGGAAATTGGGAAGTCTGGATTCAGTCTTGTGAAAGAAGTCGAGGTAGTTTTCACTTGGGTGAAATTTTTCAAGAAATAAATCTACGAAGCTAAATACTTCTCGTTTTATTCAAAATTGTATCATTTTTAATGAAATTAAATTCTTATGTTTACAGGGTGCTCCGCACATTAAGTGAGAATAGTTTTTCTCAAAATAAGGTTCTTGGGGATAATAAGACCCAACAGCTCAGAGCTCTTCCCCCCAGAAAATACTTGTGCTTGTGATAATGTATAAATTATCAGACTTTATTGGGAAGGAATACTTTCAGCGATGGATGCAACAACATGCTGGATATCCAGAAGAACATTTTGAATCAAAAAGTGCGAAAAGAAAATTCAGCAGGAAAACCATTTCCTGATGAAAGATGAAGAGACCTTGTAAGTAAAATAATTCGACCGAAAACGTTCCACTTACTCCAAAATTATTAAGCATACTTATGTTCAGGTATATTGAGAAAAAACATGAAAACTGTATTAAACTCGCTGGAGTGGAATGGGTGAGGAACTTCTTGAAAAATCACACGAGATTATCGAATATATATTCTCTCAGAATTGATTTCTACTAAAAAACGATGTTAGATTCGGAAAACAATGTAAGAGACAAGAGTCGGTAGCGCTATGTGAAGAAGTTCTCCCGAAAAGAGAGGACCTCCGTTCTGAATTTGAACGAATTATCCCTGAATTGAAAAAGTCATTCATGAAAAAATGGGAAAAGTAATTTGAGTTGAACAGTTGCTGAAAAAGTTGCATTTTCCCACACTTGTACAGGGTGTCCCATTTTCGAGGTTTTTTTACGGGTAGTGAAGTAATGCAAATAGAGAAAAATTACCCAGCCATCTCCATCCTCGAATTCGAGGAAAATTCATTGGTGAAAACAGATCGCAGCTATCTTATTTTGTTTTCGAGTTATCCTCGAGTTCTCGATTTAGGTCGATATCTCAGTTGCTGTTGACATTGAGTGCAAACTATTTTTACATTCTAGGGGCAAATTTTTGTTGAATGGTTTTCGAATTATGAAATAAACGTGTGTTTTTTAAATTTATAGGTAGATACACGTAATGGAATGTGGAGTTTTTTCCTTCCGGTTTCTTTCTTCCGGTTTCTTCTGTTTGAGTAAATCTCTAGAAGAAAAAAAATTTTAATAAGTAGGTAAATAAACTAGAAAAACTTATTACGTGATAAAATAACGCTCTGCTAGCGGCAAAAGGCGGCTTTATCAAAGGAACGCGATGTACTTGTCAAAGAAAAGCCGCTTTTTTATTCTTGCCGCTTTTCTAGAAATTTAGGGCAGCGCATTTGACGGGAACGTTAAAGACTTTCGTTCACGCCGATATAAATGTTGCGCCTGCAGGAATTGGAGCTGTTCTGAATTGTAACTTGAAGGCAATACTACGTCGATAAAAAGTTTATTATTAAATAGTACAAAACGAGTGCAGTGAAGAAATCTAAAATGTATCATTTTAATAACGATTGGGAGGAAGCATTTTTCTTTTGTTTGGTGAAGGATAAGTGCATTTGTCTTATTTGTTGTGCGTCAATTGCAATACCTAAGCGTGGTAACTTTGAGAGGCATCATAAAACGGTTTATAAAAACTAAAAAAAGGGTTTTCCGCCACAGAGTGAATTAAGGAAACGAAAAGTACGTGAGTCGATATCTTGTTTGAAAAAAGAACAAACCATGTTCACAAGACCAGCGAATCAATCAGAATCTGCTACGATGGCGCCATTTAAAATATCTCATATATTGGCGAAACACAAGAAATCATTCAAAGATGGATCGGTTGTGAAGGAAGCATTATTTGAAGCAGGTGAGACGTCATTTGGAGATTTTAAAAATAAAACAGAAATCATGTCTGTTATTAGAGAACTTCAGTTATCTCGTCCGACTGTCAGAAGGCGTATTGAAGTCATGAGTCAGGACATAGCAGATAAACTAAAACATGATATCATGAAATGTACATACTTTTCTTTACAGTTCGACGAATCCACCGATATGACAGACACTGCCTAGCTGTGTATTTTTATTCGGATGGTATTCAATGTCATGTTGGCTAAAGAAGAATTTTAGATAATCATTCCTCTGAAGGGGAAGAACCGTGGCGTAGATATATATGACGTTTTCTTCAATTCTGTAAAAAACTACAACGTACCAATATATTTATGATACATCAACAAGTTTTGTGTTCAAAAGTTTTAAACACGGAGGAAATTATGAGCATTGCAACAAAAATTGTGAATTCTATCCGTGCACGTAGCTTGCAAGGGCGGCTCTTTAAGTTGCAGTTGGAAGATAGGGAGTCAGCTGAACGAACTGATTTGGTTCTTCACACGGACGTCAGGTGGTTGAGTCGCGGAAAATTCCTAGAAAGGTTTCAAGAGTTATTGCCCGAAATAACAGCTTTTCTAGACGAATGGCTGACTGATTTGGCATTTTTGACTGACATCACAATGCACTTAAAGACCATGAACTTGGAGCTTCAAGGTAAAGGAGAAACTATTATTGAGATGATTAGCGCAGTAAACGCTATCTAAAGTAAATTGCAACTTATGATAGACCAACTGAAAAGAAAGGATCTGAAATATTCTCCGTCTTTAAAAGCAAGGATTCCTCAGTAGAACTATGATACGTATGAGGCTGAATTATCAAATATTTTGGGACAATTCGAAATGCGTTTTTATGATTGCGGTGAATTGGCAAATCATTTATGAGTCATCCTTTTTCATATAAAAACATTGAGGAATTAGCTACTGAAATAGCAAGTCAGTTTAATATGAACTCATGTTCTGTTGAAAATGAGTTGGTGCAGATTATATCAGATATACATCTCAAAGCTATAGAATCTGATCCAAATTTCTGATGTTTTATATCTGAAGATAAATATCCCAATCTAAGGCAAATCGCCCTTCAACTGACGGCAATGTTTTGGTCAACTTACTTGTGCGAATCTGCATTTTCTGAAATAAAGATAATTAAGTGAAAATATCGCAATCGATTAACTGACGATCATATGTCATCATGCTTGCGATTAGCACTCAGTGGTTACGTACCATCTTATGAAAAGTATGCTGAGGACATGCAGTGCCACGCTTCAACATCCAAAGTCACTCTTTTGTTTTGTAACAACCAATAAACTGGCAATTTTGAATAACTGAGTTTTTTCATTGATATTATAGAGAAGAACCTAACTAAACCTAACCCAAACCCTGACTTAAATAATGTATATTGCGCGGAAAGCTAATATCCATATATGCTAAGGTATACCCTACCTAGGTAGGTAGGTAGGGTGTATCGTGTATGTACGACAACCCTGCATCACACATACTTGCAGCCTCTCAGAGTCGACCGTAAGTAGTCTAAAAATATTGAGGTAGATCGCCAGCAGTTCAAGTTTGAACACCCCTGCTTTAGAGGTTTGAGGTTATATCACGGCGTGTTCCTATTGGTCAGTTGTTCGGCTATTGGGCGTGGTTCGTTCGTTGGCCCGCTGCTTCTGTTTCCCAGTTATAAATTTGTGTTTGATGTTCATGTATGCTATTTTATAGGATGCAATATAGTTTTCTGGTAGATTTATCGCATCGTCTCGTTTGTTCATTGTTATGTGTTTTTCTATTTTGATGGCTTCTCAGAATTTTCTTCTTCGAAGTTATTCTATGTTGGCTACCTGCTTGGTATTGTTATAGTCAAGTTCATGGCCAGTTGTGCTCGAATGTTGGAAAATGGCTAAAGAAGATATTTGCCGCTTTTCTGCGATTTATGTTCTTGAATCCGGACTTCTATTCTTTTATTTGTTTCTTCAATATAAACTTGTTTGCAACCGGAACAATTAATATTGTAGACTTCTTGGATCTCAAGTGGAACTCGATCGTTTGGTGATCTTAAACGACTGAGCATTTATCGGTTGTGCTTTTGATGTATGGTAAAAAAGTTAGGCTCTTTGGCTTGTTATCATCAGGTGTTTCTTCTCTGAGGCGTTTGTTGGGGTTGATAGCTTTGAGTATCGTTCTTCTGTTGTGTCCGTTTCTTTGGAGGAATTCTTCAAAACAAACCAATATGCAGGATGGGCATATTTGCTTTAATGAATTTTTGAGAGTTTTCATGTTCAAATGTTTTTTCATTCAGGACCGCCAAGATGGGCTCATTTCATCTTCACAGACATAATCAATGCAAATCAATAGGGCAGAAGGTTCACTGAGGCCCAGCTAAATCAAGGAAAAGGATATCAAAGCCCGCAACCCATAAAACAAATATCACATAACAGAGGACAATGAACGGACTACAATATGTTTTAGCGAAAGGGCGTGTGATGCCCCTAAAATATTAGTCGTGGATAAATGTTGACGTTGTAATAACCAATGTAATATCAAGATATCAAAAGAAAGGCGATCACAAATACACAAAATTATTCGCTGTTTTGGGATTCAAAAATTCCCGTATAATGGGACCTTGGGTGTCAAAATAACCTAAACACGCAATGAAGTTTGTCGGCGTCACACGACGCGAGTGTATAAACTGAATAACGGTAGCAGACGTCACAGTTTGTAAGACATAGTTTAAGGATACTCTGTTGATTTGTGATGGTTCGATCACAAACGCCTCGAAACGGAAAACTACCAGTGGCTTTCAGCTGCAAGATATGCGAGGAAGAAACGAATCAGCTGATAATCGGGAAGGCGAAAAAATATTTCAATGAAATTTTTGTTCCTGATGACTGCATCGAAATAGTTAGAAAATCCAAGAAAAAAAACAAGATTCAAGGTAACAAGAATGATGAGAGAAGAATTTTTCAGTACTAAGAGACTGGAGAACAATGTAACAAATAGAAAGAAGTACCTGGATGGCACTAAGGTACAATGGTTAAAGTTGGATTCGTTTGGATGAAGATAAGCCTCTGTTTATACAACAAAGGATCAACTATTCAAGTAACCACTTCAAAGATTTGAATCTATGGTCTATGAAGAGAGGCAGACAGATTGAGTATTTAGATGTTTTGTATCCGAGTGGAAAGGATTCAACTAAAGAGAATCTCCTGCACCTTCTGGAGTTAACACAGTATCGTCTGCCCATTCGCCATCATTTTATGATAACCTGTGGCAGTAGATTTCTTGGAAAATCCAGACAGGAACCCAATTGATGAAGAGGTACCTTCTGATTAGTAATCAGTTTATTCTCTGAAGAAATTGTTCATTTTGTTATTTTCAGGATAGAAAAGAGTCTGATTTGAAAGAAAAAAAAGCTGTACTTAATAAGATTTCGTTGAAATTTTTATATGTTTTGTTATTTTCTTGAACTAAAGTTGCATATGTATTTTTTTCTTCTAACTCAGTAAAAAAATCATTTGCGCATTCTTTTCACTTCGAATTAATGAATCATTAATAAAGAAAAACGTCAAATTATGAATGAAATATTTATCAGGGTTTTATAGTTTGCTCTAAACTTCAATGTCATTCACTTAAGGGCTTAAGCGCCTTTTCCACTGAGCCCTTCTAAGTGAGTTTCATTGTAGTGAGCAGAGAATTGAAAACATTTGGGATCTGTCTTGTAGAATCGCACCAGCATACTATGTGAAACCACAGAATGTACAAAAAATTTTCATTTCTGGAAATATTCAAATGTTTTAGGAAATTTGGCAGGCATATTATATACATTTTTTCATTGTAGTGAGCAGAGAATTGAAAACATTTGGGATCTGTCTTCTAAAATCGCACCAGCATACTATGTGAAACCACAGAATGTACATAAAAATTTTCATTTCATAATAGTATGTCACAACTTGAGGGGGTAAATCTACGTGCAATTTTAAAAAAAAGTTCATATAAATATAGATCCGCAAAAGCTTCGTTAGGGAGCTGCAGGTTGTTGAAATTTCCGGAAAAATTGGTTTTTCTTCAAAACTCCTGCAATTTTTGGAATTTTGGAATTTTTCACAGCCTCAATCATTACACATCCTAAATTTTAACTAGAATCTACAAGGTGTTTTCTTTTCCGGAGCCATGTCTTCTTTTGCCCTTTCAAACTTTTTTGCAGTACTCCACTGATCAGCGTACAATCAATTTTCATCATCTTCGTTCAATCTAGAAACTTTTTTGACACCCATAATTTTTTCGTATCTCCAACCGTTCTCGAGCAAAATATTATCAAACGATTGTATGCATTCGCTGCATTGTAAGCACTTCTAATTTAAAAAATGACTAGTAGGCTTTGATTTTTTTCATTTATTTATTTTGACAGTTGCTAAAGTTGAACCAGTGTCTGCTAGAATTGTTTATTGCATTAACGATTAGTTTTAAGACTTTTGAAGTTATTGCTGTAAGAAAAAATGACTAATTTTACTGACGCCGAATTGGCTGATATCCATCACATGTACGGTCTGACTGACGGAAACAACAGAAGCTAGGCGAAACTCGTACTTTTACTGCAAATAATCATTTAAAGGGTGCAACTCAAACTATGAGAACTCCAGATATTGAGGAAGCAGTTTTAAATTGTATTGATTTGAATCCTCATGTGAGTGCAAGAAAAATTGGAAATCAGTTGAATATTTCACATGTTCAAGTTTGGAGGATTCCTGTTTCATATTCAACGCGTCCAAACTCTACTTCCTCGAGATTTTCCTTCAAGAATGAATTTCTGCCGATGGTTCTTAGATTTGATAAAATTACAGAAAATGCTCATTTTGATAGTGAAATAATGTTCACAGACGAAGCAAACTGAACTGCTATCACAAATTTTCACAATAATCATTGTTGGGCTGACCTAACCCCCATTTGATTGAAGAATCTCATCATCAAGAACAATTCTCACTAAATGTCTGGGTCGGAATAATTGGAAATTATTTGATTGGGCCATTTTTTCTGCCTAACAGACTAAACGGTCTCGCTTATCGGCAATTTCTTGTGAAGGAGTTACTTTAATTGCTCGAGAATAACCTATGGTTTATATAAAAAAAAAACAAGTTGTACAGCATGTGAAAGAGCATAATTTAACCTTTTTTTTCCCGCAACACCCCACACTATACAATAATTTCAGTTATCCCCATTTGGGAAATTCGATGAAATTTCAAGAATTTACATTTTCCTCCAAATTATGCACTATTTTTTTCGGCAAAACTTGATCAGCTATTTATACACACATTGCGTGGTATCATCAGTTAAAATTTCTGCAGTTGAGATTTGTCCAATATATCCAAATTTTCCGTTTTCGCGAAAAAATTGCATACATTCAGAGATGAGAAGATGGAGGATGCATTTCCTGAAAATGGTTGGCCTGAATTCCTTCAACCCTGATAATGAAATTATCCAATTTTTCCCACTACGACTTTGAATTCATCTTGGAAGGGATTTTCTCCCTTTTAATATATTGTCTAAATCATACCTAAAACATTTACTTTAGTTCAGGTTTATTTTTTTTATCTGACGAAGGTTCAGCGTCGCCGAAACATCGAAATTAACAATATTAGTCGAGCGCTAATATTTTTAACCTTTAATTATGGTCGTTACAATTTTGTTACACTACTATGGACGTGCGGCCTCACAGAGATGCCTATAACCATGGTGAAGATATTTTCATATGCCAAACGATAAATCGACACTTATTGAAACTTTCAATATCTCATTTTTCCTCCAGTTTTCTTCAATCAAGAATCATTCAAAAGAAACATGAAATTTAATGAACAGTTAAAGGCGTTAACAAATCATTAATAATTAGCCACCCAGGATCACCTGCTTTTCACAAAATTGATTGTTGTCCCAACATACGTTAGGTTACGCTTAGACAAAACTGTCACGTTACGATTGGTTCTTTGTAACGGCTGTGTCAAGCGTAGCACTCAAATTTTTCTCGTCAGCTGATAGTCCGGCGCCATCGCTACCTTTTCCTATCTCAGAAATCATTCGAAACTCCACTAGCATCTCATCAATAGTGACATATTCACAAAATAGCAGCCAGTTTATCGTGGCCTATCATGGTTTGTCGCATTTCATTATCAAAAGTTCATTACGATCTGTTCAACACAATATTATGTATGTATATTAAGTTCGCGGATGTTGGCAATGCTGCGGCGGTTGGTAACTCTGCACAATTAGTATCATTCGAAACAGAATTCATTTCTGCGTCAGCTTGTGTAAGTTTCGTGTTGATCGGTTGTATACTTCGTGTTTTATTGCCCTTTGAACATCGACCTGTTTTGACCCACCTATAAAAAAATCTTGGGAGGTTTTTTCAGATTGGAAGACCACTTTTTGTTGTGTGCTTCCAACAGTGGGTTCAACGATGGCGCCGGTGCATCGAACTCGAGGAAGACTATTTCGAAGGAATATAAGGTATTTTCAATTATGTATGTACTTTCCAGATGGTCCGGACACTTTTCTGCGAATTTAATTGACATACCTCATATAGTGGAATGTTCTTAATGTTCTCGTAATATATGTTTCATTTCTGTTATTTCAGCCTCGACTGTAAACGCGGAGCTTCCAGCCAGACGATGGACCATATTATTACTAGGCTTCCTATTTAAACAGATTCCAGAAGGATAGACGAACCTGATTTGCTAGAAATAAAGGCGAAATGTCCTTCAGTGGACAAGTATTTATATTCAATGAATTCATTATTCCTTTATGTTAATTATTTCTGAACGCTGTGTATGTTGTACCTTGTTAGCATTGTTCCCTAGAGACATAATTGAAACTTGAGTACCTGTATAGTTATCATATCCAATTGCAATTTTATTAGTCGGATATCCATTTACAATATCGAAAATGGCTGTTATTAAATCTCCCCCGTAGAAGTCCTTGACATTTGCCATTAAAACTGAAAAAATCAATTTAACATCAATTTTCGTATTTATGATGAAATTTGTTTTCATACAAACTTATGTACAAAGTTCCCTCCCAAATGATGAGGGATAAAAATGTATAGCTAAATTCGGTCCCGCGATATAAGCACAAGAATTTGGTTATTAAATGAAATGCACACTTTGAAATATTTACACACATTTATTGATAATACTAGGTATAAAAATTGAAGACCAAATAAAAGTTATACAATACTAGCTGACCCGGCGAACTAGATCCGCCTTAAAGGCAATAAATAAGCAGATTTTGGAATTTATTAATTTTTTTTATTAGAAAAAATAAATAAAAAATAAGTACCTACATTCATTATTATTTCTGCATTTTAGTACATAGGTTCCTCTTCACTTGAGTACCTTGTGATACACGACATTTTTTGTTTTATTAGCAGGCGCAAAAACAAACAACGCAGATGGTCTTCCGACCCGTGAACATGCCACATATAATTGATCATCGGAAAAACATGGATGTTCTAGATTCAAACCACAAACTTTTAAGGATTTGCCTTGTGATTTGTTGATGGTCATAGCAAATGCAAGACGGATCGGAAATTGAAGTCTTTCAAATTCAAACGGTATATCGATTCGGATCATTGGGATCCTCAGAATGAGAACTTCCTCACCTTTGAATTTTCCTTTCAGTATCGTCGCGTAAATTACATTGTTCATCAATTTACTAACCACCAAACGCGTACAGTTGCACAGTTTTGGTTGGTTTATGTTTCGAAGCATGATTACTTCGGAGCCAACCTTTAGGCGTAAATTGTGCGGTGGTAAGCCAAGCACATCCAAGGAGTTTAAAAATTCAATTGGATAGTTGGTGGCTTCATCTTCATTTGTGACGCAGTCAATAGATTTGAATGAATGCATTGTTCCAATGATCTTATTTTGAATTATGTAGTTCAGGTCATCTACATCAATAATAAAAAAAACAAGTACTACATCTTTATTCTTAGCCTCTAAAATTGCTCGCTCACTCAACCATTCATTATTTTTGTAGTTAGAAATAATGTTTGGAAATACGTTGTTGATAAGTTCGTCTTTTGATGAGACAAAATTACAGAAACTATTTGGAAATGGTATCAATCCGCTCGATTCATCGACAGGTGCTTAATCATTACCGATAGTCAGCATTTGCTCCGAGAAATCTTCAGCAGATGTATCATTAAGCAATGTTACTCTCATGTTTGTTGTTAGCTACAGTTTCTTCACATATCGCCATAGATTCGACGATTTGAGACAAGCGTTTAATTCGTCGGCAGCCGTAGATCTTGGAATTACTGGCAGTGTTTGACGAAAATCGCCAGACAGTAAAATCATTGCTCCTCCAAAACATCTCGAGTCATTGCGTAAATCTTTCAATGTTCGGTTAAGTGCTCCTAATGCACCTTTATGCGCCATTGTGCATTCGTCCCAGATGATGATTTTCGATGCCGATTGGCCATTGCTGAGTGTTTTGCAATATTACAGGTTGGTTCTTCAATAGTTTGAAGATTTAACGGTAATTTTAATGCTGAATGAGCCGTACGGCATCCTTCGAAGAAAGCGGCTGTTATTCCAGAAGAAGCAACTCCAACCGCTATGTTGGATCTCGCACGAACAGTGGCTAAAACTACTGATTGATTACTTACAAGAATCAAATTGTCATCCATACGTCCAAATCACACGGGAACGCTGTCGAACCGGATAAACAGTATCCGTCTCCTGGCTCTAAGCTACCTACCCACCAATTTTCAGGTATATCTGTACAGCCGTTCTTGAGTTATAAATAATGTAACTAACACGACTTTCTTTTATATATATATGGTCAAATATCTTCCGCGATAAACTTTGCGTGGAGTCTATATATGTAAATTTGAGACAAGACGAATTATTCAAAAATCCGTAGATCAATGAATAATCCCTGCTGACAAGAGCTAGTTTCCAAATCTGCCCGCCATGCACGCAGCCCCCAAGCGCCACAATAGTGCAACTAAGCAGGATGCCGAGAAACGAAGCGGCAGACTGCAGTTTCGCCCTTATTAGGAGCTCATCAGTGTCGCATATCGCTTCTCAGCATCCTACCAAGCTACATCGGGTTACCCCATCAATTCCATTAAGGACGCACCTCGTACATACGTACGACAGTCGCCCTCTATGGACCAACAGATGTGGAAACGTTGAAAATTCCAAACAATTGGGAGACATCTGTTTGTTATTGTTCGTATCTTTCTCGAAGTCCGATAGCGGGTTCACCGTGTCGGTCCATAGAGGGCGACTCTCGTACGTATGTACGAGGTGCGTCCTTTCTGGAATTGATGGGGTACCCCGATGTAGCTTGGTAGGATGCACGGAACGGCGAAAGATGTCTCCCAAATGTTTGGAATGTTTAACGTTTCCACATCTGTTTGTTATTGTTCGTAGCTTTCTCGAAGTCCGGTAGCGGGCTCGCCGTGTCGGTCCATAGAGGGCGATGGTACCCCGATGTAGCTTGGTAGGATGCTAAAAAGCGATATGCAACACTGATGAGCTCCTTATAAGGGCGAAACTGCAGTCTGCAGTATCTATATATATATATATATATATATATATATATATATATATATATATATATATATATATATATATATATATATATATATATATGATAGCTTATGACAGCTTATATTTTAATTATAAAATATAATGATAACCATTCAACTGAATGAAAACGACTGATTAACTTCTTACAAAAACAATGAATCTTTTCTGAAATGGATTTTTGACGTTTCTTTAATTTTTAATTATGAATTTTATTTGCTGAATGATCATTTTGAATCTTGATGCAAGTATCTATTCGAAATTCAGTTTTTCAAAGAAGACAAAGTAATTAGGACATGACGTATAAAATGAATCATTTAAATTTTGATGGAATGTTTCTCAACTATTTGTGATACAGGTGTTGTCGAACTTTCGTCTCATATTTCGGGAGGAAATAATGGATTTTCATTGATATAATTGTCGGTGTAATAATCACGCTTTTATCGTCAGGGCATGTTGGTAGCAAATCAAAAACGAAACAGTTTCCTCCTTCATGTGGTTTCAAAAATGCAAGCGCAAAGGTTATTGGTAACCATGATACAATTTCACTAGTTTTGTTTCCATAATCTCCAATTGAACAATTTTTAATGTTTTTGAACTAAGCGTGCCTAAGATAGAATCTACAACCGATAATCTTAGCAACAGGCAACAGGTTTAATTCCGCCTCTTGTTAGAGGAGACGAAAGTAGAGCATCATCTCCGAAAGAGAAAGCCGATTTCTTTGCTCTCTTATTCTCAAAGAACTCTGTGCTAGATTCATCTTACGCAATACCACCGAACATTCCACCTACAAATTCTTCCATGGCAGAAATCAAGTTTAGAGTCCGCACTGTGAGACGGGCTCTCGAGCAGCTGAATTGCAAGAAGACAGTTGGTCTAGAAGAAATACCGCCAATCGTCCTGAGAAAGTGTGCTCCCGAACTGGCACCCATTCTTAACCATCTGTTTCAGATTTCTTGTGAGAGCCTGACTTTTCCGAGCAGCTAGAAAAAAAGCGAGATTTCAACCGATCCCAAAGAAAGGAAAGAAGTCCTTACTCCAAAACTACCGCCTTGTTGCACTTCTTCCCATTATGTGCAAAGTGATAGAGAGAGTCATAAACGATGAACTCATCAAATATCTTGAGTTACAGGGAATTATTAACGAACGTCAGTATGGTTTTCGCAGGCAAATATCGACAAGAGATCTGCTCGCCTGCGTCACTCATGTTTCCACATTAACGATGGAAAAGCATGGGGAATCTAGAGCAATAGCCCTCGACATCTCTAAATCCTTCGATAGGGTTTGGCATCCAGCCTTGTTGAATAAACTTGCTGCATATGGACTTCCCGAAAAATTGCGGGGTTGGATAAGTAGCTTTCTTTCAAATAGATCAATACAGAGAACAGGATCATCGGTTTTGCAGACGATTGTACCTTGGTTTCGTCTTTCAGTTGTCTACGGCCGATTACAGCTGCGGAATTTCAGCGTCAGAGATGTCTACAAATTAATAACTCAAACTCTGACTTACAGAGGATATCTGAGTGAGGTCAGTTGAACCTGGTGAGCTTCAACGCGAGCAAGACGCAAGCAACTACGTTTTCTGGAAAGATCCCCGCTGGAGAACTTCCTCTAGTGATGCAAGGCCAACAAATTGCATCTAAAGATTCGATGCACCTTCTCGGAATAACGGTTAACTCCGGGTTTTGCTGGCATGAACATGTATCAGCAATAGCTAAAACGGCATCAGTTAAACTTAGTTTTCATTTCAGAGCCAAGCGATACCCCACGTCCTCTCAGCTGTTGCTTCTATATAAGACGCAGATTCGACCTGCTTTGGAATGTTGTTCTGCGCCCAAACTTTCGTTGCGGATGTTGGATAATGTGCAAAAACGGGCTGTGCGCCTCATCGAACACCCGCAATCTCCAACCGCTGGCTCTCAGAAGACAAGTTGCTGACCTTTCTCTGTTTTACAAATACTTCCACGGAAGATGCTCCAAGGATAGAAAGACCTTGTTCCGGGAAAACTCATGTTTTGCCGCAGCACTAGGCTGACAAGGTGTTCTCATCATATGGCGGTACATTTAACTCGAACCTCTCTTTATAAGAATTGCTTCGTTTACAGGGCCGGTGAGCTGTGGAACTCGCTTCCGTCCAACATCTTCCCAACATCCTACATGATAATTGGGCACTCTTCAAGAAGCGAGTAAACAGACACCTCAATTCTTCCCAGGTGCCCACTCATGTGATGTGACAGGTTCGCCTATTCCTGAGAAGCGCGCATAAAAAAAACTGTCTTGTGAATGGCAATTGTCTACAACGACTTCAGAAATATTCACCTGGATGTTTCCATTTTGCATTTGTCCATTATCAAAAAACAATTTTATATATATATATATATATATATGTCTGCCTGCTTGCAAACAATGTAATAATGATTGGTTAAGACTGTTGGAAAAGTCATGTATCGTGAAAATCTGCAAGAAAACCTAGGAGAATAAATAAATGTGGCGCCCAAGTATATACGAGTCACATTTTTAAAAAAACAAAGCTTTTAGTTAGAGGAGGAAACTATTAATATTGCCTTTTCACTAGATATGCATAAAAACTTTTCACTCTTGTTCGTTGGAATGTCTGTTTTGCTTAGCGCAGAGAAGGTTTCCTTCATACTTGTTGGTAACGGTGACAATAATTTCCGTCGAGTGTTATATAAAATTCTCCTAATGTAATTAACCCATTTGATCCCATGATTTTTTTTGACTGAATCGTGATTTTTTACACATTCCTTATATTTTAGAAGTGAAGTTGAAACATAGACCTGAAAAAATTTTTTCTTTCAAGCCACAAACAAAAAACTGGTGGACTCATTTGCGTCCACTGAAACATCTAGGGGTTAAGAGGACTTGTGATATCCTGTTAAGAGGACTTGTGATATATTTCGAAAAGTTTCGCATAAAGTGTCATTACATCGGACACAACTCTACCAAACTTTGAAATGACTAATTTTACACCAAAATTGTTTTTCAATTTTTACTGTAAATTGACCACCTTGTGTTTGTATAATACACTCTTGGGTGTAGAACCTGCTCCTGAAGTATGATGATTTGGGAAAGCTCTGCAGATAATGACGGGTAATACCTCGAACAAAAGTTAACCTATCGACTTTATCTTCACAAACCACTGATGAGTTTTCCAAGCATTGACGGCAGCCACGTAGACCATATGGGTGAAAAGAGACCACCACCATTTTTCTCGAAAGAAATATTCTGTAGTTGTTAACACTTTGATCCAGGAGATCAACACTCTCCATGAAAGTATTATATTCGGAAAAGCTATGAGGCTATGGAACATCAATCTTTTACTTTGTAATTGAAGATCATATTTTTACCTTTTCCAGTGGTTCAACCTAATCGTAATTTGTTCCCATTGTCACAATATTATCATCTTTCCATCCTTCAAACGAAAAATCTATTTGTTGAGTAGTAAATGTATTGAAAACACCCACTTTATTTTTTTTCATTCGGGGAACTGATGATAAAGGCACTTTTTGAGGTAATCCCTAATGGTCTCTGTTGTCCTAAAACCTATTTCTCTAAATGTTTTTAAAAAATAAGGTATGGTAAGTAATTATCAAATATATAATGGGATCTGGCGGATCAGATATACACTCTATTAGTTCCAAAACGACTCTAGAGTCAAGAGATAATGAACTTTTGAATACATTTTCCTCGCTAACAGTAGATGGTTTTGCACCACAGTATGTTTCAAGTTGCAGAATGATGAGCAAAATATTTGATCATAGCTTCATCTATAGGCAACTGAGGATGAAAAATTCCCCTCGGTTGAAAGTTTCTATTCAGAATTTCTATAAGAGGTCTCTTTGTACATTTTGTAATTTCTATCAAGTTTTCAATTATTATGGTATCCACTAAACAGTAATATTCCGACAGATATATTATGCAGTAACACAAAATGAAATATTGTTTTTCTAAGTTGCATATGATTCTGATTGTTCTGCTATAAGTTTTAAAATAACTTCATCCATCAGCTTTTGCTGGTTGTCATATGTGCAACCAACCCCAAGCTTCATTTACCTATTGGAGTATTGCTACATACAGGTTTGTTTGTTTCTGAACTAACTTTAAAATGTCACGACATCACGAAGAAAGTCTACTCGAGGGCTTGTCTTACCAGCATTAATGCTGCGAGCTGTAAGAGAAGTGAAAAGCCATGGCAAATCTATAAGGTCATTGCAAAAGATTTTGATATTAATTATCGAACTTTAACAAAGAATTGTAAAAAAATGAGTATCGAAGAGATAAACAACACAGCTATGTCAACGCCATCTACTGAAAGGCTGCCAAAAATACCGTCAAATATTTACCAATGAATAGGAAGCAGAATTAGATGAATACATACTCCTAGCTTCAAGTATTTATTCATCATAATTTTTTTTATTGAACTTGCTTATGACCACAAGATTGAAGTTCCGAAGTCGTGGGATTCGAACAAATTAGCTGGCTCTGTTTGTTTTACGTCATTTTTGAAGAGGCACCCTTCTCTGTCTATCAGAACACCTGAAGCCACCAGTCTGGCTCGAGCCAGTCTTGAATCAGTAATGAAAAGATATAGCTTTCTGTCTCACGACATTTGGAACATGGATGACTACGGTTGAAAAACCGAACAAAGTTGTTGCTAGAAAAGGTTTCAAGCAAATTGGTGCTATAACCTCAGCTGAGAGAGGCACATTAGTCACCTTAGCTGCTGCTGTTTCAGGAGGAGGAAATTCGGTTCCACCTTACTTTCCAGTTGGCTGCAGAGGAGGAAGTAATCCATCTAGTTGGATGACAGAAGAGTTATTGGTCGATTTCTTAAAACATTTCCACGGACACGTAAAATCAAATAAAGAAAAACCATTCTTTTATTGTCAGATAATCCCTCTCACTTGTCTATTGAAAGGCTAAACTTTGCTAAGGAAAATTGGATAATTATGCTGTCCTTACCACCGCACTGTACTCACCACCTGCAACCGTTAGATAGGTCACTTTTTGGATCTTTAAAAAATATATCAATAGAGCAATGGTTGAATGGATGACCAGCCATCCGGGACAACATATGACCATTTACGTTATATCTGGAATAGTTGCACACGCTTTTCCATTGGCAACAACTTCATCCAATATTGTAGCAGGTTTAAAAACAAGCGGAATTTGTTCATTTAATCAGGACATATTCCAAGATTGTGATTTCATGCCATCGTCTCTCACCGATAGACCAGATAGATAGCAGGTTTAAAACAAGCGGAATTTGTTCATTTAATCAGGACATATTCCAAGATTGTGATTTCATGCCATCGTCTCTCACCGATAGACCAGAAATTCCAGTTCCTAATGACGATACCGAACAACATGCCTCCGAAAAGCAAAACCGTGACGGTCAAAATAATTATGATCTTAACGCTTGCACAGTATCACCGCAAGTTTTGAAACCTCTACTAAAAGCTCCTTCCTGCAAATCGCAGCGTTCTGCTAGAATGAAATGTAAATCAGCAATTCTCACAGATACCCCGGAAAAAACCTACTTAGAAGAAAAGAAAGAGGAACAAGATGCGAAGAATAAGAAAGTATTGAAGCGTGTGTTGAGTGATAATAAATAAAATAAAAAAGATTCTAAAGGTAGAAAAATCAAAAAGAAAACGTGGGTCAGTGACGATGATGAGAAAGAGTAAGAAGAGTTCTGCTTGGTGTGCTTGTCTCCGTACTTTGATAGCAAATCTAGAGAAGTATGGATTCAATGTCACTACTGCAAATTATGGGCACATGAAGTATGCATACCTGGGTTATCAAATTACATTTGCCAAAATTGTGATTCCGATTATTCAGACTAAGTTTAAGACTTTGACTTTTATAATGTTAACTAAATGTTTAATTGAACTAGATATATACATAAATAACGTCAAGAATGCCACAGAAAGTGGTTATATAGGATTATTTTTGTTATTTTCGTTCACTACCTGAGTTTATTATACACAAGTACCATTGATTAATGGAAGTTTTGTTCACATAAAGAGAATTTATTATGAGTACGACAATTTTCCTTGTTTTCTTATTTATAATTAGTCACGTACAATATTTTGTCATCATTAATCAAAAATAATCATTTAATTTAGATTTTTATCCCTCAAATTACTATGTGACTACCGACCCCAGACACTGTGACAACCATCCCTGACATGAGGTTAAAAGTCACACTCTCTCTTTTAAATATGGCTATAATTTCTCCATGGATGATGTTAGATGATCAAAAATGTGTATTTTTTCAAAATCTAGAGTTAATCCACTATTGATTAATATATAAATGTCATTGATGAACTAAGAACATAGTCACTTAAAATGCAGAAGAAAAAAAATGTGACTTGCAACCCTGGTCTCCCTACTCACAAACATTCCAATACAAAATCTCTGTTACTCAAAAAATTTATTCATGCTTTCAATAATAAAATTAGAATACTCATTTAGTTCTGAGAATTTACCTTGATCATTGTTTTGTGATCTTAAATATTTTTGTGATTGAACCAAGCCGAAAAGAAAACTTGATAACAGAAGAACTGTGCTCTTCGAATGCAACATACTTGTTCACAATAAAAAAATCGTAGGAAGAAATAAACCACATCGTTTTTCTTTTAAATTTCATGCAATACATATCATGGTTGGTTGAACTTCATTAATATTTCAAATGCGATATCTTCTGATATGACTTTGTGTCATGACATTTTAACTGATGGAATGATTGGATAATTTATTTATTCAACGCTTCCAGAAGTCTATAATAACTGAAGGAATATTAGCTTTCATCTTTCTAACAGTCAGTTTCAAAACCAATATGCATTATTTATATCAGATAGAATGTTTCGATTCACTTTTCAAATGAAAGGCTTCTGAATCAATGAAATTAACCTAGCAATTGACTTGTTTCTTTTGTATGATTAGGTTAGATACTTAAGCTTTGAATTATACTGGAAAACAAGCCCCTAGTTCGAGGTATGAGAAAGTGTATTTGAGATTTAAATAACATTGTAGTAATCTTTCAAATTTTTCGGAAAAAACACCCTCTAAAGGTGGTAAATAGGTGTTGAAATGTTTCATGAAATTCAATCAGTTGAGGACCATTTGTTTCTGATTCATCTAGGGTGCAATAAAATGAATTTTTTTTGGCAAAGATAATAAATTTTACTGACAGAAAAAGCGGAAAAGGGTTAGATCTATCGAAGAGAAATCTGGAACCGCCCGAAAGTTACGACATCAAGAAAGATGCGAAGAACTTTAAGCAAGAATTCAATCGCAAGTGGCTAGAAGACTATTCGCCGTCGATGAAATATTGTACTAAAGTTAAATGACCTCTATGCATCCACTGCGTACTATTTTCTCTCCTACAGTGTGAGGGGAAAAGGGCTCATTCATGATCAGGCCTTTTCTAAATTTGAAAAAATTTATGAATATGGAACCAGCCATGCCAGCAGCCAATGGCATAAGCAAGCTGCTGGAGCTGCTCGTATCGTCTTGTAAAATCCTGCGGTTATTGATCAACTCGAATCAGCCATCAGCAAATTGCTGCCGAAAATATAAATTTCATCGGCTCTATACAAAATGCAATAGTATTTGGTGCAACTCATGACTTACCACTGAGAGAAAAATCTTTGGACGAGGGTGTTTTCCGTGATTTGATCCAGCGAAGAATTGATTTTGGGAAAATCCCATTGAAAATGCATCTGCAAAAATGTGTGGAAAATGCATCGTATTTATCTCCACAAATTCAAAATGGAGCAATAGAAACATGCGGCGAACTTGAACGAGACATGATTGTGGACAATATCAAAAGGCCTTGTGCTTATGATATTCTAGCGGACAAGAACCCTGATATATCCGGGAAAGAACAGCTTCAATTGGTATCAGGTTCAGCCAGTAACCGAATGAGAAAGGAGTTTTTCGGCTTCGTCGAAGTAAAAAACTGGACGCGTTGACAATTGCTTCAGCAATTGAGCTAGTTTTTGAGTCACGAAGTTGATCCTCAGAAATGCGTAGGCCACGACTCCGATGGCTGCTCGAAATTGACAGGGAAAGAAAATGGGGTACAGAAACGTCTACGAGAATTTTTTCCAAGAGCGTTGTTTTTCCACTGTGCTAGTTAGAAGCTCGAGATGGTTGTTAACGATTTTAAATCGTTCATGAAGTGAGAAACACAATTAGAACCATCAAGGACAATACACATTTTTTCCGTGTATCCCCTCTAGGAGCGTGCATGCTCTTTATCTGCCTCTTCTATTTAAAACACGATGGTCACAAAAAGTCGTTCTTTCATGTACTGCCTTTGCGTTATTTCAAAGTATTTATCTTATTTGGAGCCGGTTGTGAATGTATGGCAAGGGGAGGCTATTGACTTGATCCAGGTTATAGATCAAGTACAGATTATTTTGGACATAATTTGTGATCACTCTCACAAGTCAAATGAAACTTACTGAAGAGATAAGGGTCGAAATAATTCAACCGAGAATAGTCGGGAAACAAACTCTTCGGGCCAACCCACCTACAACGTCAACAACAAACTACTCCAGAGTCGCCTTCATTCCGTTACAGTCACTTTCGGCACGGTTTTCTGATCAACAACAGTTGCCATTCCCTCTCGAGAGGCTCATTCCAAAAACAATTCGAAAAAGAACAACATCGGGCGACGTGTTGGTAGAAGTGGGGAGATTTTATGAAATCAAGACACTCCACAGTGAACTGGAGTTGTGGATGCGATATTGGGCTGGGAAAGGAGTTGTCGAAGTCGACTGTGTGACTGCATTACAGCATACAGCATTTAGTCACGTGCATCAGGTTATACTGACGTACCTCGCCAACTGCCTCAATCGAATGGACATTCAACACTATGCGCCAGATAAAAACATGGCAATGGTCCACAATGACCTCCGATCGATTCAACGGATTAGCTTTAATATCCAAGAACAGTGTTAACTTTGGAAAGATAGCCCTCAGAAAATTCTGTTTCAAATTAAACAAAGAACTGGTCGTATTCCTTTTATTTTTAAAGCTTTACCTCAGTTGACTTCCTTCCCCCACCCCCGATCTCATTTTAAAAATCCATTTTCATATATTGCAGATATCCATTGAAAAATGAGCCATTTGTCAAATTATGAGTCAATGCCATGAAAAGAAAGAATTTCGTTCCATCGACATCTCCGAAAGTGTGTAAAGATCATCGATTCTGATTATTTGGAAAGACCTGGAATTACATTAGGAGATTGAAGACAGAGTAGGTATCTTCTGTATACTCAAATTTTTCAGAGCATCTTGAAGTGGAGGAAATAAAAGATTTATCCGAGAGACCAAAACTCTTCAACCTCAACTTCCGAAACAGAAGTTGAAACTATTGCTCTTGATTCCACTGTGCCAATGAAATTATCAGTTTCGACTCAAACTGAGGCTGGACCACAAAGCCCTTTGAAACGAAAATTGAAAAAAAAATTTAAACCAAACAATTCGCCGGAGGAAGAGAAAAGTTAAAAGCATGAGGATATGGTAAAAAATTAAGAGATGAGGACTTACTAAGGGATGAAAATGGGAGTTCTCTAGAGCAAATTTTCAAAGGTTTCAGTTTCAGAATCATAAAAGATGAACTGAAAAATAAATCCAGGAAACCTACTGGTAGAAGATATTCAAACGAACTAAAGAAATTTGCTCTAACTCTTAATTATTACTCCTTAAACTTATAATTATTGTAGGTAAAAATAATGATAATGTTAAATCACCGTGTACTACATTGAAGAAAAAAGTCGGTATCAACCATTTAGTAGTTTTTTGAAGGTTGCATATTCAACAATTTGACCTAAAACTATTTGTAGTGATATCAAAAGGTATGTTTTTCTCTGTACTCAATTAGTTTCAGAATAATTAACAATCATTTCATAAAAAAAATTCTTCATATCAACCCACAAAGTTTTGGATTCCCGCGCCTCTTTGCCTACACTGCAAATGGCCGCCATGACGTCAGCCTGCTTTACAACTTTTAATGGTAATATAGTGGAAGTTAGCAATCCAGAGTGTATAGATATAACATCCTTGGAGGTACTATGTTCAGAATGTCATTGGTAAAGGTTCATAGAAATATATTGAAGAGGGAAATTGAGTCAATTTCCATCTTTCAAGCTATATCTGGGGCATTGGAAGAGTCGCCCACTTGCTATATTTTGCCAGCTGACGACTTTAGAATATTACTTGACTGCGGCTGTTCCAAAAGATGTGGTCAAGTAATGTATTCACTAATTGATAGCAGTGGCATGGGAGATTCACTGAATCTCTGAAAAACAATTGGGTCAAAATTGAGACAGCCTGTAGAAGTTAGCTTTTTAAAGGTACTGAGTATAACGTTCTTGGTAGTGTTATTGCTTACGGCACTGTAACCCATAACGATAGAATACCGCGTGCAGGTTGCACATTAACATTTCCTTTTGTCTAACTTGTGCTGCAAATGGCTTTTCTCTCACGGCTGAAGTATATTTCCGATCCTGATTAGAATGCAGCTGTGCAATCAGAACTATATCACCATATTTCATATTCGTGCTATTCTTCTGAAACTTGATTTACGATTTCTAGCTCTAATGTTTTTTGGCACCGATCATAAGTAAAGGTGCCTTTTGATTGAAGCGTTTTGACGCTCGTTTCAAACGTCAAAATGGTCATGTGACCTATTTTTATTTCATTTGTCACTTATTTTAGGATAAAACATTTAATTGATGAAAATGAAGTCTATTTTTCATTTATTTGGTATCATTTCTGGAATCCTTAGTGTTATATATTGCGAAATTCCTTTTCAAGACCTCTAACTACGTTGTTTGAGTATCGAAAGCTAATATGGCGCAATAACTGGATGACTATAAAAGGGGACTAAGCCATTTTGTATCGAAGAAAACTGGTTGCCTCAGGGTTTTTATTGGCAACCCTTGAAGACGGAAAATATAAACTTGTGACTTGTCTCTTCTAGCCTCTGACGCTATAAAGTTCAGAAATCTCAACTTTCTAGCGTCAACGCTGAAAGTCACGTGACCATTCGAATCAGCGTCAAAACGCTCTAATGAAAAGGAACCTTTAGGGTCTTGACACAAAGATCTCCTATTTTGTAACACACTCAATGAAACAAAAAGAGTTTCTATGTTCGTAATGTCATTGGCAAAGGTTCATAGAAATATATCGAAGAGGGAAGTTAAGTCAATTTCCATCTTCCGCAAATGTTTCACTATACAATGGCCTTGAGAAAGCGGCTATTCCTTACGAATGTTTAGCCCCATTATTTTCAATATTTATCATTTATTCAAAAATGATTTCTTCTATCAGGCATTGAAATTAATTACCTCATTATTGTAAATATGACTTCTATAATCAAAGTCCAAGCACTATCAGGGGCAATGGAAGAGTCGCCCCCTTGCTATCTTTTGCAAGTTGACGACGTTAGAATATTACTTGACTGCGGCTGGGATGAAAAATTTGATTCCGAGTTCATAAAAGAACTTAAGAGGTTGTGGAAATAATATAATTATTAGTTAAATTCTTATATTATTGCATTTTGCAGGATAGTCCATACCATAGATGCAGTATTGATATCATATCCAGATGTTATGCATTTAGGGGCTCTACCTTATGCAGTTGGAAAGTTGGGATTAAATTGCCCAATATATGCAACAATACCTGTTTACAAAATGGGTCAAATGTTTATGTACGATTTATGCCAATCTCATTATAACATGGAAGAATTCGATACAATATCTTTGGATGATGTAGATGCTACTTTTGAAAAAATGATACAGTTGAAGTATAATCAAAGTGTGCCCTTGAAAGGTAATGATATTTCTTTGAAGAAAATCTTCATATGACATTTTATATATTCAAGGTAAAGGGTATGGCTTAACTATAACTCCTTTACCGGCTGGTCATATGATTGGTGGTACTATTTGGAAGATTATGAAATCTGGAGAAGAAGATATAATATATGCAAATGATTTCAATCACAAAAAAGAAAGACATCTAAATGGATGTGAGTTAGAGAGACTTCAGAGACCTTCGTTACTTATAATTGATGCTTACAATGCCAATTACCAGCAGGCTAGACGAAGAGCGAGAGATGAAAAACTTATGAGTAAGTTTGTGAAATTTCAAGTTGATTTATTAGGAGTACGTATTTATTTGGTAATCCTGCCTTGTACGCTGACCGCCACGTGTATCGTATACCGAGTCGACGAGAAATGTTTCCGAACGATTTGAATTTCAAGCCAGTGTTGCCAGGTCCCTTTCCTGTAGTTCATTTCAATTTCACGTTCGTATAAAATATTAAATGTTTGATCTCGGGGTAATTATTTAGTACAGTGTTGATAGTCAAAATTCACTGAAAAAGTGTTTCCATACTTATTTTGCGTCCCAGAATCCAAATCTAAAATCATTTTGCTTCGGAAGGCTATCATTTAGGAAAAGAAAACAAGGTTTCCTTGAAAGTCCTCTTGTCTATGTCATTCAAACTCTATAATTGCTTCATTAAAATGCCGTATGACTATTACAATATATACACACATGTACCATTAATTAGCGATTCTACGCTAAAATATACATTAATTTCTTATTAAAATGCTTTTCATTCAAATGTCTTGACAGTTAACCCGCCATATTAACTTTCCAGATGTGGTTGCCCCTCAATTCACAATTTTAGGCAACAATTTCACACATTTACAGTCTGAGACCTACGTGACTTGAACCCGTCAATAGTGACGTACTCGCCATCTCCCGTCATAACAGAGGGATATTCAAATGAAAATCTCTTCAAACCAAACCTAACTAACCTAACCAAACCTCAAACCTAATTTAAATTTATAGTTTTGAATTGAATAGGTTAGTAGGTTAGATTTTTATGTAAAATTAGGTTAGTTAGGTTAGGTTTGGAAATATTCCCATTTGAATTTCGATGTCAGCTATGAACGAGAGAGATAGATTCTATCTCTTTCTTGCGTTTTGAGCCGTACGCCGTATAACATGTAACATGAAATTGTAAATATGGTGTGTTAACTGTCTAGAAAATCAACGTTCGAATTAAAAAGCATTTTAATAAGAAAGTAGTGTATATTTGAGCGTAGAATTACTGATTAATGGTACACGTGTGTATATTTTATCCATTGTATTAGTAACAAGGCATTTTAATGAAGGTACTATAGAGTTTGAATGATATAGACAAGAGGACTTTCAAGGAAAACGATAGCCTTCCGGGGTAAAATGATTTCAGATTTGGAATCTTGGACCCAAAATTAGTAAATTAACACTTTTTCAGTGCATTTTAACTATCGACACTATACTAAATAATTACCTTCAGTTACTTTTCTGAATACATTGCAGTGGATAAACCGAAATTTTTCTTTCTATTAGGCTTGACATATAGGAAAAAAAACCATGTCCCTTCCGCTCCCGAGAAATTACGCGAGTGTTTTGCTATCGGTTACACTTCAATAGTATATCTTATCCTTGGCTATTTCATTTTCAACGATAGGTAGTCAAATCTCCGACGTGAGATAAATCGTGGCAACACTGGCTTGAAACTCAAATCGTTCGGAAACATTTCTCGTCGACTCTGTACACGATGCGTGATGGCGGTCAGTGTTAAATGCAGGATTATCATTCATTTTGTTATATCAAGCTTCAAATCTATATGAAAATAGATTTATGAATTCTGAATGTTTTTCACATATTCCAGCCAATATCTTACAAACTTTGAGAAATAATGGTAATGTTCTCATAGCTGTAGACACAGCTGGAAGAGTCCTCGAGTTGGCTCATATGTTAGACCAGTTATGGAGAAACAAAGAATCTGGTCTTCTGGTTTATTCATTAGCATTACTCAATAATGTCAGCTACAATGTAGTTGAATTTGCTAAATCCCAAATAGAATGGATGAGTGATAAACTTATGAGGAGTTTCGAAGGAGCAAGAAATAACCCATTTCAGTTTAAACATTTGCAGCTATGCCATAGTTTACAGGAGCTTTCTAAAGTGCCCAATCCTAAGGTAGTTTTGGCTAGTTCGCCAGATATGGAGAGCGGTTTTTCTAGAGAATTATTTCTGCAGTGGTGTTCTAATCCTAGCAATAGTGTTATCATAACGACCAGGTGAGCTGCTTTTGATGGTTTTTTTTAAATAATTTGAGATTTTCATGCTGGATATTAAATCGAAAAATGAAAAATGCTTTAGCTTTTCTGAAATTTGTGAACTATTTACGAATATTTTTTTGAGTTACCTATACATATCTTCAAAATAGAAGCTTCTTGATGAAGTTATTTGAAAGATGAGATAGTAGCTGTAGCTGAGCAAATATTAAACAATCTGGATAAGTTTCTTGGTTAGATTATGTAGAAATCGCCTCTGTCCATTAAGCATTAAAAAAATGTTATCAACTTCATGAGTTTTGCCAATGCAAGTACTCATGACCTTCTCATCATTGTGGAAATCATACGTACTTCGAAAGATAACTAAATGAAAAAGCTAAAATCTCAATTTCAAATCAATCAAATGAAAACAATCTCCAAAACCTGGTTTCGAGAAAAGCATGTAATGTTTGAAAACACCATTACTCATTGCTGCAAAAACATTGCTGAGCTGACCATGCTAGGACATAATTGGTAATGAATCTGGGATGTAGTTTTGAGCCAATGAATTTGATTTAAAAACGGAAAAGCAGAAATACCCCTTCTAAGCGAAATGAACTAATAAATGCTCCAATATTCTTTTGACGAGTCCATTAATCACATAAAGTAGCCTCTCAGAGCTATCATTCTTTATTTTGATATAACATCTAAAAGTAGTTAAATTTACATATTTTAAAATGGACCTAATATAGTCTAACCCAACTAGTTTGGTATAGACCGAAATAATTTTGAATTATTAGTCAAATATGAAAAACATTATTATACCCAGGACCTCCAGCTGAGCGTAAGTATTATTTTATGGGAAACTAGCGGCCCGCACCGGTTTCGCTGGGATTCTTTGGCTCTCTAAGCTCTATGTCTATCGTGATCCGCTCTACTGAGGATTATCTTTCTATCTCTGCTCTATATCTATCCCGAAGCTGGCTGAGGCGAGCCTCACGTTCCTTTGACGATTCTTCATCTCTTGCCAAACGTGCTCTTCTGGCATTCACTGTCCTATGTTCGAACGACGACGTCTTCCAGACATGACTATAATTTTTGTACCTTAAAGTACGATTTTCGATAATCAAAAACAATTAATATACTATATACTAAATTGCCTTAACTTCATAATTTCTGTACAATACCTTACCTTAAATTATATTATATAATATATATTAAAAACACTTGCCTTAACTCTAAATTCAAACCAAGAACTTATATAATTTTGCGTGCGATAGGTGCAAAAATCATAAAGTGCTATAGAGCGAAGCGCGGACTTCGCCCTACGGTCGGTTTCGCTGCAACCATTATGTCCCTGCATTTTGAATCCGTAATATCTTCGAAAATATTCATTTAAATTACATGCTTTATAGGGCCATATTGATCCATATTAAATGCACAATGTATTTAAGGTACTTAATTGGACAAGATTAATGCTGTATTGCTTAAAACGCTTGGTAAAAAAGCTATCATTTCTCGTAAAAAGTATAAAGGATAAGAATGGTTATTGTGGGTTATCCCTAAGAGATAGATATATACCATCTGGGACTTTTCTGTTGACCTTTTTAAGGTGTAAATTAGTGCAGTATATTATTTTGATCTATCTCGTAGCGTTGAGCCAGCGTTTGCAATGGAAGCGCAAAAAAAAAATGTGTTTATTTACGACATCATATTAGGAACCTCGAATAATGTCAGTGTTCCTCTATTTATAATCATATGCATGGATAATACGCAGAAACCTTCAAGTGATGTGTATATTAAAATCACAGAATCACTTGGTAAAATTTTCAGTCAAAATCAAAAACCGCATCAAAATCAGTTGCGTAGTTTTAAAGATTTAAGCATACTTCAGTTTTGGCGATTACCTGTTTATAGGAATACAGCAGACAGACAGAGCATTCATTTCAAGTCTGAAAACAGAAAGCGACTTGCTTGATGAAGCAGCTCTTTTTTTTTTCAAATGGGTCGTTTCTTCGTGATTTGGACCTTCAATTGATCCAATTAATCGATGGTTATGATACCCTGCGCATGAAAACAGATGCCTTAATCTTGCCAGCTGACTGCTGAGTTTTTGCACGCTTCGGATGCAGTTCACCTCGTTCAGTCCACTCGGCTGACTGTCGATTGCTTTCTCGAGTGTAGTAATGATAATGAATCCATGTTTCATCCATTGTATGTAACGTGAAAAACTCGACTTCATTACGGAAGCATCATGTTTGTCATATCCGGCACCTCGCGCATGCCAAATGATTACATGTTATGCGACAAGTATGCTATTGCCATATATGCCATCCACTGTGCCAATATATATGTTCAAGTAATGTATATATCAAACTTCATTGGTTCAAGAAATTGCAGATGCGCATTCTCCGAGTCTCGCTCCATTTGGGAAATACTTTTTGAAGGCAGAGGATTTCAGCTTACAAGTTCATTTACTGTTCAATGAATCAAGATCTGTGCTTCCGCGTCAGTAAGACTAAGAAAGTTTCTTTAATTTCTAAAGATGGCATTTTTTGCCCCGACTTCATGCAAAAACAGGCGCTTCATACTCTGATGGGGCCAGTGTAAATTGTACATTCTCAGCTCAGTCAGATTTGGAGGAGTCTTGATTACCCACTGTAGATGAAGTTGACTTACCGAAGAATGACATTCTTCAGTGAACATCCACAGCAATGTAAGCAAAGCTTTGATTGATTGCAATCTTGGATGTTCTTGCTTTATCAGATTTAGAACACGTATTTCAGCCTATAAAATTCCTGATTAATGAACGCCGAACATTATGACCGCAGCATTGTATTATTTGACAGATCAATAAGCTAGTGATCAAACTTTCAAACTGCCTCCAAAATCTTCAATCAAAAAGAAATGATTAAGTTAATTGGAAGATTCAGCGCACTCAATATACAAAACACACCCTCTAATACCGAGATTCATGGTCAAAAGGACAAAATCACCAATGGTGTTTTCCTAAGCTGCTTATATGGTATGATGAAACCCTAGATTGACCCTGGTTAGGTTAGATTTCCTGAATCTCGCGAATATCGAGATTCAGGTGGATTTGACCTAGTAACGTCATCTATATATCAGCCTACGAACTGCCCACCTGGTAATTATGAATAAGTCAAAACAATGATATTTTCTTTTCGATAATGAAAATATTTATTTGAATTGAATGATATACTATGAAAAGATGTCAGTCATATTCATTTTATTTCGTTGTCTATCATTCAAGTACTTAGAGTACACAATATTTTTGGTATTTCGTTCCTTGCCGCTTGTCACTTGTTTGTTCGAAAAGCTTTATATCGTTATTTTTTTCGTCACTACCTCCCCGAGCCGGGAGTAGGTAATATGCGCGCCTGCTGCCTTCCTTGGATGTGGTAGCCTTTTGTCAGGCTCCCTCTCCGGAATCGAACCCTGATTTCCCGTTACCCGTTACAACCATGGTAGGCGCAGAACCTACCATCAACAGTTGATAAGGCAGACAATTGAAAGATGCGTCGCCGGTACGAGACCAGCCTAAAGTTATTCATAGTCACCAAGTTGTACGATGACGGGCGAACCCGCCACCGATTGATTTTGATCTAACAAAAGCGCTCCTTCCGTTTCCGGTCGGAGCTGTGTTTGCATGTATTAGCTCTAGAATTACTACAGTTATTCAAGTAAATGTGTGTACGATCTAAGAAACCATAACTGATTTAATGAGCCTTTCGCGGTTTCACCTTAATTTGGCTTATACTGAGACATGCATGACTTAATCTTTGAGACAAGCATATGACTACTGGCAGGATCAACCAGGGACCTGTTCGACCGATCGGCTAATGTCGACGGAGTGCTGAAAACCGACCGAAAGCTTACGGTAGTCTCCGCACCCGACGTACGTTAACCGTAGCGCCTAGGCGACGCAACACCGTTATGTGTTCACGTTAGTCACGCTGTATATTTCTATGTGCTGAGTTGTTACCTCACCTCAGTTATGAACATTGAGAGGCATTTTTGTTTGATATAAACTTACGTGTGCCGTTTGCGCAACCAAAATATTGTGCAGGTTAAATGACAATATTGTGTAATAATGTCGATTCTCTAAAAAACGTAGTCAAACAATAAAAATGTGTAAGACAAAATATACCGTTCAACTGTTTAGTTTCGTCACATTAATTCTCTTTCAAAAATAAATTACGGATACGAATGCGCGCCAATTTTTGCTTGAACTATAACCTTCGCGCAAATGTAAACAATAAGTTTATGTACTAGATATATTATGAAGATTTTTGTGAATAACTTACTCTTAGAAACACCTCTTCATTCAGATTTTAATTACTAACTTCATTGTATTCATAGATTTGTCTTATGTATCTACATAATGATTTGAAAAACAAATTATAACATAAAATTATTGGTAGCAACTCAAGAAATTTTCACTATGATATTGAACAGTACAAATCAATTTTGAATTGAATTTGAGTAATCTGTATTCTTAATGTTTTCAGAACTTCTCCCCATACACTTGCTAGAGATCTCATTGAGAATGGTGGAAACGGCCGTACCATAGACTTAGAAATAAAAAGGAGAGTGAGACTAGAAGGCCCTGAACTAGAAGATTTTCTTAAAACTCAAAGGGTCAAATCAGAAAAAGATCCTACAAGAGAGTAAGACTGGAAACAAATTTATTTCTTAATAATGCACTATTTAATTGAAATTTTTCTCAGGGAATCAGAATCGGATTCTGAAGATGACTTGGAAATGAGTATCATATCGAAAGGACGCCATGATATTGTCATCAAACAGGAGGGTAAAATTTCAAGCGGCTTTTTCAAAGTGACCAAAAAACAATATCCGATGTACCCATTTCAAGAAGAAAAAATCAAATGTGACGATTATGGCGAAATAATTAAGCCAGAAGATTATATGCTGGCAGACATCAATCCTGAAGGGGAAGATAATAAGGAGAACCTCATAATTAAGAAAGAAGATGATGTCATTAGTGAGTATATGAAAATAATTATATGATTTGATTCAAGATGAAAACGAATTTCAAACAATTTTTCAGTTGAGACATTGGAAATTCCATCGAAATGTATAGAGCTGAATAGAACTGTTCAAGTGAATTGCCAAGTACAATATATTGATTTTGAAGGAAGGTCAGATGGTGAATCCCTGATGAAAATATTATCACAACTCAAACCTCGAAGGGTTATTGTAGTTCGAGGAACTGAAGAAAGTACAAATACTATTAAAAATCATTGTATGGAAAATTTGGATTCAAGGGTTTTTACGCCTGTCAGAGGGGAAATTGTTGATTGTACAAGTGAAACACACATTTACCAGGTAATTTCTTTTTTACCGATAAAAATTCATACAACTTATCATCCAAAGCAAAACTTATATTTCAAAATATAGTCTGTTCACGTTAAGTTTAAAGTGACGTCATCAACCAGTTTCTCGGATGTTGCCAATGTTCCCCAAAATTCCTATTCAGTGCGACTGTAAAGTAATGAAATTCATAATTCCTTTATTTTTGATTTTCGTGCAAAACGTTCAGACAGGTCGATTTTTATATTCATTAAGAAATTATTTGGAAGAAAAAATTTTTTTTCTTTTGTAATTCGATATGACGTCATCGACGATTTTTTTTGAATTACAATCCATATTTTTTCATCATTATTCTATAGATATTATTTTTCTGAGTGTTTCGATACCAGTAGTAAGAGTCTGAGATGCGGATTTTCCGAGATACAGGCTGTTTCATTCAAGAGCTAGTGGTATGAATTTTTCTCAGAATAAATTCGATTGTCACTACGACTTTTTTCTGGAGAAAACTTTGTCTGATGTCAATTTGAGGTATATGAAATTAATTCGCGACCTTCCTTCCCGGAAAATAAAATTTTTCAATAATTATTCATATCAATACCTCTTGAATGGAGCATCCTGTATATCGAAAACTGCGCCTCTCGAACCCCTAGTATGAGATATCAAAACATTCAGAAAAATAATCTCTGTACCAAAGAACGTAAGAAAAAGAAAAAAATTTGTTTCGGCCAAAAAATTTCGAATTGAAAATAAAAATCGACTTGATGATCATGATGGGCCTTCACAATACTAGTACTTACCTGTAAATGCAACACATGAGGCATAATTCAATTCAATTGTGATCACCTTTCTTAAATATAAAGCACTGGCCATCTCATTGAATTTGAAATACAATGGAAATTAATAAGGTTTTAGAAAAATCAGGTTTTGAATAAGTCCAAAATTTAAATCAAAACTTTACTTTCTGACTGATAAAAATTATTTTTACTAGGCCATGAAATAATAATTATTTTAGAAATATTTCAATCTTTCAACAGAAACTAGAATTTAGTCTACTTGGCACTTGTAGATTCAAATAAGGAGCACAGGTAAAACTATCTAATAACAGAAATCAACAAAATCATTTATTTAATAGTAACTTAACAAAGGAAAGGTTGAAAAGTTAAAATTAATTGAAAATATAAATACTTCATTTTATTCTGAAAGTTCGTCTAAAAATGTTTCGCTGTCACTGTCATTCTCGTCCATATTTATTATCAAAGGAGGACATCTTCAAGATCAAAATGAAGTTCGCGTTTCCACCAATATTGAATTTCTTTTTCTGAACGCTCATTAGTTTTACATCATACCTCTGGAGTAATTTTCTGAAGAGCTTCTTTCCATACAAAATAGATGGTTCAGCTGAACTCCCTTCCCTACATGGTCCCAATAATAGTTTTTGGTTATACCCCAAATATTTTGCAATTGGGTTGAAAATGCAGTGGTAGGGAGGAAGACGTAATACTTCGTGTCCATATTTTTCAGCTAGATTATCAATCTCATATATTGGTTTTGGCTTATTCCTGTGAAACATATTCGAATTGAAAACACTCCTACTCCTTGAAATACAATCCGCTTCAATGCAATATGAGGTAGTTCCATCAAATCTCCTTTGGAATACTTAAACCCAACATTTTGTACAATTTTCGACAGAGATGTCTTACACCCATTGAAAATATCTCTTTCGCGGAGCTTCTCTTTTAATGCAGACAACCTCTACAAAGAATATTATATTAAACTTGATTTAAACAAAGGTTTTAATGACTACTTACTGTTCTGGAACTTGTCATTGATAGTATTTCTTATGGAAGTTTGATCAAAATCGTCAATAGGTACTACAGGTTTCTCACGATTCCTTTTTTTCTTGGATCACCACTCTTTGTCTTTGCCATAATATTGTTAATGGATGAAATGCTCACTTGTAAAGCAGTCGCTACCCTATGTAAGCAAAAAAGTTCATAGTATGTAGATGTGTAGACTATTTGGAAACCAACATATGAACAAGTTAAGTTGTATCATAATATTTCTTTTTTAAGGGTGGAAGGCCCCGTCTGTTATTAATTTTAGTGGTACTTACATCTCTTACAGCTGTAAGGGGGTGAAGAGGTCCTCCCATTATCTCGTTCTTGTTGGAAATAATTACATAATGATGCAATCATGTTTTGGGCTTGGCTGAAGAAAGCTCTTGGCATTTTCACTATTCATATAGAATAAATATTCGAAACACTTAAGTTCTGAAAAGATCTGATTTCTTGTCCATTGCAATCTTTTCCAACCAGACATCCCTAGCTATGACGTCTCTTTAAACTTAACGTGAACAGACTATGTATTAGTGTAAAACTAATTCGAAACTTCTTGACTTTGACATATTATTTGGTTGAGTACCAGATATTACAAGGTGATTGATAATAAAATCTTAATGACAGATGAATGAAATTATGAAACTCAAATAGTATTTTTTGAGCCCATCTCTAAATCTACATATTAGATACAATCGACATTCACCATATACTCGTTTGCGTAATAGTTCCCCAAGGCATACAGAAGATTTTCGTAATAAATTTACGAGATATATAGAAAGATTTTCGTAATAATTATCTAATAAAGGGTCTTCCATCGGCAGGTATGTGAACTGTCAATATAGAACTGTTATTACATGGTGATTTGACAAGTAAAAACTAGGAGAATTTCAATCATGGCAAGATTTTCTCTCACACAACGCATCGAAATAGTGAAAATTCACTACAAAACCTGTGAAAATTTTGCGAACACAGTTCGAATAGTTCGTACTGCTATTGATCATCATCAAGCAGCTACTTGACAATTGTCAATTTCGAGACAATCACAGGAATTGGGCATTCCTCCAACCACTTTGCATCGTATTTTGCATCTTGATCTGCGTCTCCATCCCTATAAAGTGCAGTTAACACAAGAATTGAAGCCAACTGACCACAAACAACGCTGTACATTTGCTGATTCGGCGCTGAATGAAGCCCATTTTCAACTGTCTGGGTGTGTCAATAAACAAAACTACCGCATTTGGGGATCCGAAAACCTAAAAGAAATACTCGAACAGCCTCTTCATTCAAAACAAATGACTGTTTAGTGCGATTTTTGGCCGGAAGTGTCATCGGGCCACATTTTTTCGAAAATGAGGCTGGTGCAACCGTTGCAGTGAATGAAAACCGTTACAGAGCGATGTTGACTGACTTTTTTTGGCCCGTAGTGGATGCTCTTAGCTTGCAGGGTGTTGATTTTCAACAGGATGGCGCTACGTGCCACAGAGCTCATGAAACAATGGCTCTATTGCACCAACAATTTCCTGACCGTGTGATTTCTCGCAAAGGAAACGTGAATTGGTCCCCTAAATCATTCGATTTAACACCATTACCATTAAATTTTTTTCGTTGGGGCTACGTCAAAGATAAGATCTACGCCAATGCTCCAGCAACGGTTGAGGCACTCAAAGACAGTATTCGAGATGTTATACGCGAAATACACCCGCAATTAAGCGTAAATCTAATGAAAAATTTCCAACAAAGAATTACCATCTATAAAAAGGCCCGAGGTGGACACTTGCCAGATATCATGTTTCATTATTAACCTCAGAGTTTGTACTTTGCATTAAAATAAAAATATCACCAATTTTCTTTAAAAAAAGGCGTTTTATTAAGAATTAAAATGAATAATAAAAACAAACAAGTACTGTGTTTTAAGGAAATTTACTTAATATGTACTTGTTTGTTTTTTATTATTGATAATGGAATTTTACCAAGTAAAAGCCTCCCAAATTCAAATATTAAAAATGAAACCTGTCGATGGAAGACCCTTTACGTATAGGAGGACTAGGCAGTTGTTTGCTGAGCAGGTTTTCATTGGTATCCCACAGATGAAATGGAGTAGAGTCGTAAATATAGATTATGATGTATCTGTTTCTGACGTATAAAGAAACATCTATTATCCTCAGCGTCTTACTCTGCATTTCCTGTATATAATTTGTTGAGTTTGCGCTATATGGCCCAAACGCAAGAAAAATTTGTCATTCTTGATCGAATGATATTTCTATATTACCTGAACTAAGTATTTTGAATAGCAGGTACAACAAACCTTTTCTAACCTCTGCCCTGCATGAATAGTACTCAACACCAAGTCAGTTGTGTTGTGGTAAAGATGGTTTGTGCTCTGGGATTTCATCTTCAGTTGTTATACGGCTATGTTTGGTTAATCAGGAGTGCAAATGCCCTAACTTATAATGACTGTACATCGGCAAAAGAGGGAAAGGATGATTTCAAGGGTCACAAAATAGTGGTATACCTTTAGCGTAAATGGAGAATAATGTTATGAGGAATAACCCATTCACAAATTACGTTCATTTTCATGCATTCTGTGGTGAAATTGCACGCTCATTTTCATGCATTCTGTGGTGAAATTGTTTGATAGTGAGGTTTTGGTCCTCAAAATTTATCTGATAGTTTTGGCTCTCAGAATGATGAACGAAAAATTAAAATGCATAATGATCGAAATTGGAAGAATGCGCAAGTATGAACATAGAAAAAATATTATTCTACTTTGCATACCTAATATCTATTGGAATCCCCCACAATATTCGTAATTTTCTTGCTATTCCACAAACTAAATTGTCTATGAAATTTTGGGGGATATTTGCTCTTATCTGAAGACAAGCTGCATTAAGTTGTGCACAAGGGTTTTGACAAATGGTAGATTTGCTTGACAACGCAACCCAAACATGTGCAATGCAATTCATAGCTGGAGAACATATACATTTAACGCATTATTCCCAAGAGCTTAGATGACTTTGTCATCAACTTAAATAAAATGGGTTTATTGGTTCAAAACAATATCACACAGCATTAATTGTTGAATCCTGCAGAACAACGATGTCTGTACGGTGATCTAAATCTATTTCGCCTCAAACACAAATAGAATCTCGTTTTGTCCAAATTTTCAAACGCCAATCAGAATGAAAAAAGGTAAATTTTGACTCATTCATTTATAGTGCAGTTCTTATGTAGTTCAGCGTACTGTCGAACTACACGATGCTGCATACGTAACTGAAGTCTTCTCATTGTTTGGTTGGATATGATTGTTTCAGTTGTATATCTGCAGACCTGATACTGAAAAATACGATTTCTTCTTGCTTTTATCTACAGGTACCAGTCTTCGGTGGATGTAGTTTTTCTTCGTTGCTCTATACCGTGTTTGTATATTGGGGATGTGTTTGTATATTGAGGATTCCAAGTTATACTCGCCACACTCTTTAGACAATTCAGGCACTTCACGTTGAGTCAATCTTTTGTTAATACAACGTAAGATTTTTTACCTGGGTGGGTTTTAAACCTCCTCAAGGCATAAGGAAGAAAATGTACTTCCAAATAAACAATTTCAAAACAAAATAACACAAACTGGGCAAATTTTAAACTTACATCAACATATTCTCATATGATAAGAAGCATTGGACTATTTCCATGTTAAATGAGAAAGTGTGAAAAACTTTATGGCATGTTCATGAATACAAACTTCTCAAGACAAAGCATGGAATAACAAGTAAGTTATTAAAAAAATCTCTGACAAAAGCTGCGAAATATCATGTGATCTCATATGTAAAACATGGAAATAATTTAATGTTTTTTTATCATATTTATTTCTTCTTATGTGCCAGACCTATTGTCAATGTTTTTGATACACACATATGATCACATTCATCATACTTGTGAGTTCAACTTTAGTGAAATAGTGTTTACTTAGGTTTGTGTTCAGTTGTGTGTGTCTACAATTCTTCTAGTTCATATTTTTTTGATACTGTCACCACCAACCCAAAGCAAATTGTTTAGCTGATTAAATTAATGACTATTACAAAGTCAAAACATAGTAAAAGTTTACATATCCAAAAGTATCGACAAGAACCTCCTATTTCACTTCCTTGAATTCTATAACTAAGCTTTAGCTCAAAATTACCATCAAAAACAGATAGTTACTGTTTATTTATTTACTTCAAAATAAATGGCCTGACTAATTTCAGAAGGTACCAAATGTGATCTCTCAATTGTTAGACAATTAGTTGGCCTTTTCTATTCAGAGCCATGTTGACTATCATATATTCTGTCAAAAAAGACTGGGAATTAATTATTCAAGAAAATCTGCTTGAAACGATTGTCAACATTTTTGTTGTTTCTAAGATGGCACAACTGTTTTCTATACTGATGCGGAGTTTGATCGCTATGTGTAGTTTATTTACAGTGCTCGATTTTGTCAATTCTCACAAGTGTGTTTTGCGATTTTTACAATGGATAAAAATATCGAACAAAGAATTTGTCTCAAATTTTGTATTGCAAAATGGAATTTCGTGTGCCCAATCGTTGAAAATGTTACAGAATGCTTACGTTGAATAGATTTTATCGAAAACACGTGCATTGAGTGGTACAGTGCATTCAACAGCAGCCGAGATGTGGTGGAAGACTTGCCTCGCTCTGGTCGGCCATCAAGATCTTCAGCTGAAGTAAATATCGTTAAAGTGCCCTTCACGGTGATTGAAAACCGTCATATAGGTTGAGAGAGGTGGGCAACGAACTTTCTGTGATTCACGAATCAATTCGTTCAATTTTGAACGATTGTTTGGGCATGAAAAGCGTTTGTGCTCGACTAGTTCGAATTTTCTTTAATTAAATCACGTAAAGGACGCTGAAGCCATGCTAGAACAAGTCAATTCCGACCCCACACTCATAAAATGCAGTGTAACTGGTGATGAGTCAACAAGCTTCGGAATGGCGTCTGCAAACTATACCGAAAAAGAAAAAGCCACGTTAAAGTCGATCAAAAGTCAAGGTAATTTTGACTGTTTTCTTCGATTATCATGGTGCTGTGACCTCGAAATTCTTGCCAGAAGGTCACACGGTTAATAAATAATATTACCTGAGCGTTATGCGGCGTTTGAGATAGCAAATTCGTCGATAAAGGCTATCATTGTGAATGAATTTCTGACCAAAAACTCAACAAACACCATCGAACAACCACCTTATTCACCTGATATAGCTCCGGCCGACTTTTCTCAATTTCCAAAACTCAAATTACCACTTCTAGTTATCCGTTTCGATTCGATAGAAGACATAAAAGAGATTTCGCGGAGAGAACTGAAGTTGATTCCGGAAAAAGCGTTCGAAAAATGTTTTGATGATTGGACTATTCGTTGCGTTATTTCGAAAGGGGCCTACTTTGAAAGCGATACAATAAATTTGGATGAAAATAAATATTTTGTGTTTCATTGATCAATTAGGTACTTTTTTAGCAGAATGTATAATAAAATTAGCTCAGAAACTTTTTATCGATTTTGCCTTTAGGGCAGAAGGAAGCTGGAATTACTATCTCATTAAATGCAATAATTATTCACTGCATTGTTGAGTCAATGCAAGAGTTAAAACCACTTGTGGTATTCTGAGTTGATCTTTATGATGTTAATGCGAACTGTATCTGTTGTCAATTTGATGCTATATCATTTATTCATTAGCCTGCTTCACAAAGTCTATGCGTCAATTAGTCACTAGGTTACAAAATACATATCTGAATGAAAACACGTATAAAACATACAGTTTATCTATTCAAAGCTGTCGCATGACAGCCGGCAATTCAAAAATTCGTTTATATCGTAGAAGGCCCTACGAATCAAAAACCTCTTCACAACAATCCTGAAGCGATTCAAGGACAGGTTCCTCACACCTTCAGGCAGTTTATTGATAAAAATTTTGGAATAATAATTTCCGCTATAAGAATTGTATCAAAATATTATATGCACTATTGTTTCTAGGTACGATTGACTGATGCCCTAGTTTCTCAATTAAATTTCCAAAAGGCATCTAAAGAAACAGAAGTAGCCTGGATTGATGCCCAAATTGTTATAAGAGAGGGACAATCAGATGCAAAACGTATGAATGTTGATAATGAGCCCATGGAGAGTAAGTATCTCTAAAAGAGTTCTGATGGGAAATATTCAATATCTTTCCTTCTAGTTGATGAGGAAGAATCGAAGGTTCTAACTCTTGAACCAACTACCTCTAATGAAAACCATGATACTGTATTCATTAATGAGTTAAAACTTTCGGAATTTAAACAAGTTCTGGCAAAATGTAACATATCTTCAGAATTTTCGGGTGGTGTGTTATGGTGTTGTAATGGGACAATAGCAGTAAGAAGGGTGAGTAAAATGTTGAAGAGACTCCTCTAACCTTCATGATTGTTCGAGTTGAATTTGTTGCTGAATATTCTCAATTATAAATTAACATCCTCTTTCTTACAGGTGGAGTCAGGAAGAGTGATTTTGGAAGGATGTATATCTGAAGAGTACTACAGAGTTAGAGAAATATTGTATGAACAGTTTGCCGTTTTATAATGAGTAAAATATCTTTTTATATTGTATATTTTTTAATCAATTTTAAATTGAATTGCAAAAAAATTACTCATGGAATTTTAATATTTACTATTTTGAAATATTCCCATCCCTAGCAGGCAATCAATGGTTTCTTTGTTTATTAAATTTTCGTCGATGTTATTTTTGTAAATTAGTTAAGTAAGTTGAATTTAAATTATGAAATGAATTACAAATATAGAACATATTAGAATAAAAGCAATGGACGTCTTGTTTAACCGTTTTTAATATTTTTGTAATTATTGAGAAGAGTAAATAAATCAACATTACTGATTACTTTGATGATACATTTTTTTAAAGATATATAGTCTGTAATTTTCAAGATTTCTGATTCACCCGAACATTAAAATCGAAAGAATATTTGATAGAAATTTTTCTGCTTGAGTAGTTATAAAATCATTTCCATTGTCTTATAAGTTGATATCAGTTAGCTGTCTGATTTTGTTTATGGAACACACCCTGTAACAGATATTCAACGTTGTTAAATTTTTTGTAAGAAGTGCATTGCATTTTACAGTGTTGGCGAATATTGTATGCGGAAATCGAGTCGAAATGAAGCTCCTCACAAAGAATATTTGTGAAATGTTCGCTTTATGGGTAACATTGCTCAAAGAAATGATGAATAAGGTTATATGAAATGCTAAGAAAATTTAGCTTGTCACAGAGCTCAACTCAAAGAGAAAACACCTCGAAATAGTGCCAAGAACAATCTTAAACGTATATTGAGATTGGATCTGAAGAGTAGATTATTTGAATGAGATTGTTTGCTACATAATCAGATTAACTATCATTCGCAAGCGAAAAAGAGTAATTTATTTCAGAGGGAAGCTAATAAATAGCTTAAATTATGTTTATTAATCCAAAAAACTAAATTAAACCTAAAATGCTGGGATATGAGCATTTTCTGAGCCTCAGACGGATAAAAGTCGGGCTGTAGTGATGACTAGTCCAGGTCTGTAAATATGGAAGGACTGATATTGTCTGCGTATCTGTATATTAACAGATTAATATCGATTAATGTGTTTTACACATTTACTTGTTGATACTGTACTGTGTCAAAAAAGAAAAAATGTATAGTACAAGCCACTGAATAAATCACGTTTTAATGCTGATGTTTTAGAAGAGTCGATGTTTTGAGAAATTGATATTTATTCCTGATTCACAATTTTTAATTCCAAAGTAATTTTATTCTTAACTTCTGCTGTTTTTCTATACTAATATTATAAAGAGCAAAGATTGGTTTTTTTGGATTGAATAGGCTCCGAAACTACTTGACGGATTTGAAAAATTCTTTCACTGTTGGGAAGCTACACCATCTCCGGTGAACAATGGTTATATTAAATTTTCAAAAAAGTTAGGGATCCATACTTAGACTCCAATAATGTAGCCCAAGGTGTGAAAAAATTACCAAAATACTTCCTTATATCGCGTGCGCTGCGAAAACTATTAATTATAGAATGAAATAATGCCTACAACTTAGCAGAACATATAATTATCTACAAAAAATATCGCGATAGCATATTCAGCAGCAATCAGGAATTTATCAAATCAAATGCAATGAATATCAGGCAGCCTATGCTGAACAAACAGGGAGATGTTTCGAAACTAGATTCAAGGAACATATTTCCTTGAGAGATAAAAATTCGCCAATATTTGAGCACATAAAATCAACTAACCACTCGATATCATTGAACAATCTTAAAATCCTTCATAAATGTAACAAAGAGAGAGAGATGAATTTGTTGGAAAGTTTGGAGATTAACAAACTATGTAAAAACCTACAATGTATTACCCTCAACAGCCAACTAGAGCATAATGGATCCCCACTACTCAATATTTAGGATAAATTTCATTCTGTACTTGTACTTGCCTAGTCATGCATTATATTGTTATTCACTTGAAAATGACCGTAGGATCGAAACCGGTCGTGATTATTGACTAAATTGTGGAAAAGTGACCAAAGGGTCTCATTTCGTTTTACTTCAAAAATAATATCAGAATGAACAATTTTTAAAATATATAGGTGCAGATAAAAATCAGATAATGTTCAGCGACAGGAGTGGTATGAATTCTTGTCAAATTTGAGAGCAATCTTCATTTTGATAGATCTTTGTGTCTGGTAGTATTATTTTACTGTTTCATAATGCAAAAGTACTAATTCACATAAATGAAAACCCTAAACCCCTAATAGATTATACAGAATACATCCCAAAAAATTCATTATGAAAGAATTGGGAGTATCAGCCCCTCCTGACAATCAATATTAAAAAACTGTAATCACAAACTAATATACCCCAGTAGGCGTGAGATTTGACTGAAAAATAAAATATATTCGTTCTATTAAAAATTCCTTGCAAAATGTAGATGTAATACTGCTTATTATAACCTTATAAGTGTCGTGGATGAATTTCTGAAAGCTACATGGTTCTTTTGAACAGTGCACAAAAATTTAGGGATAATAGAAATGTCGAGTATAGTATTGCATATAGTGCGGTACCCATGTTTGTTTACTGTTTTTGTGCCTTTTATTGTCTGAGCAGAGAAGAACATAGTCTTTCGCGTTTTGAACAACGATTCTTCTGAAATTAAATGTACATCAAGTTAAGTTCTTTTACTGGTTTAATTATTACTTCGTCATATTTTCTCCGAACAATACTAAGCATATACGTTATTCGCTTTATACCAAAAAAATTAATGATGTTATTAGAGTTTGGGGCAAAAATACATGGAAATAATGAATGAATAATGAACATGAAAATGATACTTTATTTTTATTTCATTTTGCTTTAAGAATCATTATTTTATAACTTTATATTTTTATATATATATTTTAAATACCTAATACGGCTAATAAACAAATACTTACTTTCACTTTCTTCAAGAAATTATTTCAATATCCTTACCTTTCGTGAATAGCGTGACTGTGTATTTCCTATTGCAGTTTTGTCCACAAAAATCACGTCATGTCTGCTGCATCCACATTGCATATCAAGTCGTGTACATTTGAAGAGACCAGAATTGAAACAAATTGATATTTAGTTCCAAAAACTATTTTATCAAAATCATGTTCAGAGAAAAATATAAATCTCTATTTGAGGTGCAAAGATCAAGATTCAAACTTCAAATTACCATTCTGCCAATTTAAATAAAAGATTCGTTTGAAATATCTAATTTAACGAAATTTTTTCATTTCGATTTCTTTTTGGACGTCCAATTTCTTCAGATCTGGGTGGAGGGGAGATCATGTATCCGCTACTGATCATGATTTAGTCACGCGTCAATTTTGATTGTTTATAACGAAATTAGCATTTGTTCGAGCACTTCAACCGTACGTATATTTTCTTTTCAACGCAGGTTCTTCATTGAGATAAGGTTATTATTCGAAAAAGATGATGACACCAGTTCAAATTTTCGTGATATATAGAAATATTTTTTTTTCGAGAAAGCAGAAATTGTAATGAAGCATGAGTTTCAACTTCTGCAGCTCCAATTTTACAACAAACCATTAGGTCAAGTAGGTCAAGGTGCATCATTGAAAATAATTCTATCTACAAGTTTTCATCAGATAAGATTATATTTTTCGAAGAAGACTGATAATAATGTTTTCAAAATTTCTCCAATTGTTTAATGTAAGTAAAATATTCTAATGACCAAAACATATCAGTTTTAATGTTTTAATCAGAAGCGCATACCAGGGGGGAGGCGATAGATTTCGCTCATCAAGAAAATAAGGTTTGGTGTAGTAGAGGAATTTTTTTATTAATTATTGAAAGGTTCAACCCTTCAAAGAAGTGAATATAATATGATATTCATTCATTTCCAATTTTCGAATAAGATAAGTTTTTCTAGAGAAATTTCCTTTGACGAATGCAATTTAAATAATTAAATATCAATTCAGAGTATGAGTTAATCTTAAATTCCTACTTAAATCTAGTATCGTGACACTTACATCAGAAGAATTTAGAGAAATGCAGATTTCGACAAATCTTTTTTTGTAATTTGTAGTAACTCATAACCTAGCATATAAATGTCATACGCATCATTGAAAGCGCACAAATCTTACTTAGTTTTGTTTCAACACATCTGAATGCATTGAATTCAACCTCCATGAAATAAATAGTAGATTTATCTTGCATTTCCATTGATTCTTCTATTTGAAATCAACAGCCCGCCGAAATCAATCCTAAGTAAGAAGATTTAAATTCACGACTGCAACTCGGGCAAGAGCTGCTCAGCCAACTAGAACGTTACTTACCCCACCTTTCCCTATTCATTCATCGGTTATCTCTTGACAGAGCATCGTCCGCTATCTCTTTCGCACGCAGACGGCTAGATTTGTTTTCTGTGGCAAAGTTGAGAATTTGTGTTACTGTTCTGTCGTTTCTTCAGCACATGAACTGATGTGTTTGTGTTGTGCGTTGAAATTGAAGTTTTTCGTATTGTTCTGTGACATTTTTTCGTGTAAAACGTGACATTTTCGATTTGGAATAAGTATTTGTGAGTGGTTTCTGTTAGTCCATTGAAGAATGGTGAGAAATCTTCGTTTTGATTATAAAGTGCGGTTATGTATTGTTTGTATTTTCAAATTTGTCAATAGAAATATCAGATGAATTTAAATAATACGAAAGCATGGGTCTCTGATCTGATGTTAAAATACGCTACGAAGTACTGTTGACATACGAGTATTATTCTTGGAATTCGCTTTGATACAGATTATTATTATAAATCTTAGTCAGCATTTTATATTCGGTACCATGCGTTTTTGCTAGCGTATTGTTATCAAGGTACAGAATAATTTATATAATGAAAGCTCATTCATGAAATTGTGCGATAAATCATCGATTAGTATTTTCATTCATTTCTATTATTAATTTCATTGATAAATTTTAAATTATCCTATCATTCGGTTCGTTTTGAACTGGTTTATATAAGTAGGTAGTACTAGAGGTTCTTAGTCGTGTTAGATATAATGAATAATAAAAGTTTAACTCTTGTTTTTCAGACTGAAAATCAATATTCATGTCAATTCTGATTATTTTCATGTTTCATCAAATGTTTATTTCAATGTCTACTACGAATTGGATTCAAAAATAACTATTCTCTGATTCTGCCAGAAAGCAATGCTGAAACAATCAACCTACTCAAAAATCTACGAAAGCCCCTTTTTTCATTTTGGTTTCAATTATTTTCACTCTGCATACCTTGCTTTGTACTGGGTGTACTTCTAGTCTGTCTTATAACTTACGAGTACAAGATGTATTTGTGACAATTTCAGTATGACATTATATAGATTATAATGAAACAGAGTGTCTCTTTGACAAATTCTCTTAGTTGTTCTTGTTCATCCTATCAGAACCAATAGTCAAGTTTAGACTTGTGTAAGATTCATATTCGATGAAAATTGAGTATATACGCGAAAATATATGGAAAAATATTGATGTCGACAATATGAAGGTTTGACAACAACTATGCATGTATATCACGTTATTTCTCTGTATTGATATTCAAACATCAATAAGTTCGATGAGCAGAAAAACGTTCGTGTTGATGATTGCATTCATGGACTGAAATAAATCTTGTTGTTGTAACGTCATATTTAAAGAAACTCAAAATACAGGGTGTTACATAATAGTATGTCACAACTTGAGGAGGTAAATCTTCGTGCAATTTTAAGAAAAAAAGTTCATATAAACATAGGTCCGCAAAAGCTTCGTTACGGAGCTACCGGGTGTTGAAATTTCCGGAAAAAATTGTTTTTTTCAAAATTCCTGCAGTTTTCGAGATATTCAGCCCGAATTTGAAATGCAAGCTATTTTTTACATCCTTCATCATTACACGTCCTAAATTTTAACTGGAATCTACAAGGTGTTTCTTTTCCAGAGCCATGTCTTCTTTTGTCCTTTCAAACTTTTTTGCAGTACGCCTCTGATCAGCGCACAATCAATTTTCGTCATCTTCGTTCAATTTAGAAACTTTGTCGACAGTTGTACTTTTTTTCGTATTTCCAACCGTTCTTGAGCACAACATTATTAAAGGATTGTATGCTTTCGCTGAATTGAAAGCACTTCTAATTTAAAAAATGACTAGTAGGCTTTGATTTTTTTCATTTATTTGTTTATTTTGACAGTTGCTAAAGTTGAGCCAGTGTCTGCTCGAATTGTTTATTAATTTAACGATTAGTTTCAAGAATTGGCTGATACCCATTACATGTACGGTCTGGCTGACGGAAACACAGCAGAAGCTGGGCGATTATATGAGGTGCGCTTTCCAAATCGAGTAACACCAGACCAGTGAACATTTTCAAATATCCACGGAAAGTTGAGGGAAACTGGCACTCTTATTGCAAATAATCATTTAGGTGCAACTCAAACTACGAGAACTCAAGATATTGAGGAAGCAGTTTTGAATTGTATTGATTTGAATCCTCATGTGAGTACAAGAAAAATTGGAAATCAGTTGAATATTTCACATGTTCTAGTTTGGAGGATTCTCGACGACTTTATTGTAGCCGTTTCATATTCAATGCGTCCAAACTCTACTTCCTCGAGATTTTCCTTCAAGACTGAATTTCTACCGATGGTTCTTTGATAAAATTAGAGATAATACTCATTTTGATAGTGAAATAATGTTCACAGACGAAGCTAACTTTTCGAGAACTGCTATCACAAATTTTCACAATAACCTTTATTGGGCTGAGGAAAACCCCCATTTGATTGAAGAATCTCATCATCAAGAAAAATTCTCACTAAATGTCTGTTAGCTTTATTGCTCGAGGATGTGCCACTTTTGGTGAGAAACATAATGTGATTCATGCATGACGGGGCAACAGCACATTATAGTTGAGAAGCTAGGGAATTCTTGAATAATACATTCAACAACCGATGGATAGGTCGGGGTGGGCCAGAACCATGGCCTCCTAGGTCCCCACACTTAAATAGTTTAGACTTTTTCTTATGGGGATATCTCAAAAGTTTAGTTTATACTGCTCCAGTGAACACTGTAGAAGAATTGAGAAATCGAATAATAACCTCTTGTGACACGATAAGAAATACCCCAGGAATATTTCAGAGAGTGCCTGATGATATGCGAAGAAGTACAGATGCCTGTATTCTTGCAGGTGGACGACACTTCCAGCAATTTATTTAGTTTCTAATTGTTCTTCTTTTCAGTTTGATATTGAATAAATATAAGTTAAGTCTCAGAAGAGGAGCTGTCAAAATAAAAACAAATTTTGAGCATACCTATCAAGTATTTCCATTATTTTTTTTTCTATTTGGCGAATAACATAAAATTCAAATAATTCAAATCTAAAAATCTAAGCCTCCTCTTCTAATTTCAGGTAGGTACGTAAAATTCGTGTTTTCGCCTTAACTTGAAAACTTGAAATATTAGGTACGGGGTATGTATGAGGAACGATAACGAATCTAATGAATTGAAAAAAAAATGGGTTTATAAAAATACGTAGTTTTCGATGTTTCTTCGTTTCGAAATGTGAGGCGGAAAAAAGAGCACTCTGTAAAATGCCTATAATTCAGTCGGATATGAGTTATGTCTTGCATTGTTTTGTGTTTGCAAAACACCTTTCATTATTTTGGTAGCTCACGCCGTTCTCGAGATATATCAATTTTTTCAAAAAGCAAAAAATCGATAATTTTCAAGTAAAATTAGGATATTTCATGAACGAAACAAGCTAGACCTACGTGTTAGGTGTTTTTGTAATTGGAATAACAAGTGTTATCGAACCTTTCATCATTATACAGGGAGTTCTATATTAAATACCAAAGTTGGTATGCACTTCCGGTGTAACCGGAAATGCCATTGAGGTAAAGATATTTTACAAATAGAGTTTCGGAGCAGCTTAATCAACTGCCCAAATTTCAGAACGATAGCATTATTTGTTCTCCATAAACGTCTAATTGGCCACTCAATTTGGAATACCCTGTAAATATTAGTGCAATAATATGTATATACTAATTAAACTAGCTGGATCTAATTGGGGCGCCGGAGTCTTTACTTTGCGAACTACTGCTTTAGCTTTAGTATATACAGCAGCAGAATATTGCTGTCAGGTGTGGTTGAATAGTGCTCATGTCAATAAGATTGATTCTCAGTTGAACTGTTCTATGAGAGTTATAAGTGCTACTCCATGGCTTCCGGTTATTTGTTAGCTCTTAAATCATCTTGGGATAAGTATCACTCATTTCCAGAAGTTTTTCCGATAATGCACAATCTTCAAAATCCACCTAGCCTGAGATTGAAATCTAGGAAACCTATTTGGTCGATTGATTTTTTGCGTACACGGGTGAAGGCTGTTGATCTCTGGAAAACTGAATGGCAGGGAGTTGATGTTTTCAATAAAGTTCTCATAGAGGGTCCTTCCAATAGGGTTGCAGGTTTCGATATATGTAAATTGGTGTACATTAAATCGTCTCAAGACAGACCATGGTCGTAATAATAGTATGTTGTTCAAATGGAATACTGTAGAAAGTCCGGCATGTGTCCTCGATTGTCCTATTTACCATTTTACGGGTGGTTTTCAAGAAATTCATTCCATTTCAGATAATTTCATTAATTGGGTAGAGAATTTTAAGTCTATTTAGGAGATTAGAATCTTGAGGTGATTATGGGCTACTTCCTCGAACGGTGTATGAGATGTTCCCTGTTGAAAAACAGCGGAGCATTAGTTAAGTTCTTAGATAAGGCTAGGACTGCTCCCCCTTAGGGCTTTGTTCCCATGGTGTATGTTGATAAGGCCAGGGGGCTACACCCACGTAGTGCTTCATTCCCAAAAGGTGTATGAGATGTTCCCTGTTGAAAAACAGAGGAGCATTAGTTAAGTTCTCAGATTCAAGTGAGTTTAGACATATAAGAGTTAGGTATGTTTGATGAAATATTTTTCTGCAGGTTTTCTTCTTCCATTGTTACAGATTTTTCCTGTCCCAATCCCCCTTCCTTTTCACCCTTGTCTTCGTGAAAAAGTCCTGGAAATCATGGAGTGCAAGATGACAATGAGAGAATGAAGCTGCTAGGCAGAAAAATTTTTGGTACTCTTTTTGTACACACAACACTAACACAACATAAACAGACAAGCTATTGCTAGTGCAATAGCGACAGGGAAACGAGTTTTTTCCACAGGTTTTTTCACTCGTTTATTGAATCATACGCAAGATAGTATGGTTCCCCTGTTACATTTCCTGTGCTCACACTTTAGGGGCAATCGTAGGAGGCATGATGCGAGTTTAGATGCCTGATTAAGGAACAGGCATGGTCTGTTTTTTCCGCTGGTATTCTATTTATTCGCTTGTTTTTCACGATTGTGTTTTTCTGACACACACCAAAATTATAGATATAAGCATTTATTGTAAATACAATTATTCGAATTTTGTAAATCCTCCCTTTTCAAGAATATATATATATATATATATATATATATATATATATATATATATATATATATATATATATATATATATATATATATATATATATATATGCTGCGAAGCAATTTAAACGAATTCAAAAATATTCCAAGCCTTTCAGTTGCGAATTCGTTGAAAATTTTTAATTGAATTTATTATTGAAGAATATTCAAGTAGAAGAAGTAATGATTTTCTCTCAAATCTTGCTTCTTTATAACCCAACACACCTGTACCAATACCTTCGAATTATCATAAAGAACGTTTAAATTCTGAAAACTTAGATGTCTAGATTATTTATATATATATAAATATTTACTTTTAGATGTGCTCTGTATGAACAAAACTACTTTGAATATTACAAATATTAAGAATGAAGGCTATTATCGGTTAATGTCTTTCGCTATTCATCACAAATTCGTGAATAATTTCGAAACAACTGTTTTCGGGAATTTGGATATCATTCGACCGTATGGTTCACGTATAAATAGTACTGTTGCTTTTTACACTAGGAAAAATGAATTGTAAAATATTACTAGGGTTTCTTTTTAAGGATGGGGAAAAGGAGGTTAGTCAGTTAATGTGGGAACATTTTCTACTGATTCATTATTTGTAAGAATACCACCTTTTATGGCAGTCGGGATATTAGTCTTATATCTATTCGCGACCAAGCAACTAAATCGGGAAAAAAGTATGAAATATGGGGAAAATCGAAGACTGCCCTGTTTTTTACCAAGCAGAACAAGATAGTCCAAACTATACTGGAAGAGGTGGCATCCAATCTCGAGGACTCTTCTCCAGGCTAATCTATGATTTACAAGAAGCACCGTCGCTTTAATAGAACACGACACATGCCAGGAAGGCCAATCAAGTTGATTACTTTGGATAATATTGAACACGTTGAAAAATTAATATCGAAAGATGTACCACCAAAAAAGCAGCAACTTGCAGAATGGCAGGACTTTATGCATTAGCATGAAAAAGACCAGCATCACCCAAGAAGTTGAAGGTCTCATAGTCTGCCGGAAACATTGTGCCTACTACTTTTTGGGACTTTTTTGGGAATATAAAAATAAAAGTACTTCAATAACCGGAGCATACTATCTGTGAGTAGTTGAAAGAAAGAAAAGACAATAAAACTGAAATGAAAGAAAGAATTTTCTGGCGAAGGAAGTGAAGAAAGCAGTTTCAATTTACTTGAGGACAAGTTGAAACATTGTTTTTCGGGAAAAACCCTTTTTCTCATTAAAGATCTTAAAAATGTATTAAGGTGGCAGGTGAATATACTGAAAAAGAGTAATTTTTTTTATTATCAGTTCTTATCTCTTAATTTGTTGAAGGATCTATTGATGTTTTCATTACTTGAAATTTGATAGAAACAACCAATGAACTCCTATTCTGAATACACATTCTGTCTAAAAACAATTGGGAATTGGTTTATGAAACACAATATATTTATTTTTCATCCAAATTTATTGTAGGCCCCTCCCGAAATAATACATTTTTCAAACGCTCTTTCCGGATCAGTGCTCGTCGCGAATTCCCTTTTATGTCTTCTATCGATTCAAAACGGGTACCTCGAAGCAGTAGTTTAAGTTTTGGAAAACAAAAAAGTCGGCCGGAGCCATATCAGGTGAATACGGTGGTTGTTCGATTTATATTTGTATTTGTACGTTGAGGGATGGCACCATCCAGTTTGATAATGTTCGCTGATGGCACTTCTCTCTTATAAGCTGACGAGACTCTTGCCAATACAGTTCCGAATGTACCGAACTTACCAATTTTCAATCTGGTTCGATACTAATAAACTACTTCTCAACATCTCCAAGTGAATCTTCAACTCACCAACCCGCACGGACAGCGTGGTGTTTCAAGGCCAAATAAACCCTTAAATAATGAATATGACGAATTTAAAATCAACTGGAAATGTACCCCAGATGGGTAGAACATCAAATGTCGAATCCCACACCTTCAGAAAGGTTTGCCTCAAGGATTCTGGGGAGGCAAAAATTCGCTCATATACAAATCCTTATACATATCAGCATATAACGCAAGAACTTTATTAACAAACGATAAAATGATGGAACTGGAAGAGGAGCTCAAAAACATAAAATGGGATATAATAGGTCTGAGCGAAGTCCGTAGAACAGGAGGTCAGATCACATTTACTTCAGGAAACTTCCTCAGCTATGTGGGCGAGGAGAATTCAATAAGAGGAATAAGTATTCTTGTTCATAAGAGGCACGTAAATCAGATAAGAGAAGTTAAAATAATAAGTCCAAGAGTCATGTACTTGGTGCTCCAATTAAATCAAAAATACTCCCTAACTATAGTTCAAGCCTATGCACCAACAAGCAACCACAGTGACGAAGAACTAAAACTCTTTTACGAAGATGAGCAGCTGGAAAACAGCGAGAATTCAACCGATCCCAAAGAAGTCCTTACCCCAAAACTACCGCCCTGTTGCACTTCTTCCCATTATGTCCAAAGTGATGGAGAGAGTCATAAATGATGAACTCATCAAATATCTTGAGTTACAGGGAATTATTAATGGCCGTCAGTATGGTTTTCGCAGGCAAAGATCGACAGGAGATCTGCTCGCCTACGTCACTCATGTTTGTACATCAACGATGGAAAAGCATGGGGAATCTAGAGCAATAGCCCTAGACATCTCTAAAGCCTTCGATAGGGTTTGGCATGCAGCCTTGTTGAATAAACTTGCTGCATATGGGCTTCCCGAAAAATTGCGGGGTTGGATAAGTAGCTTTCTTTCAAATAGATCAATACAAGTTGTGGTCGACGGTATAACATCTGATTGTTCCTAGTTGCAAGCAGGAGTACCTCAGGGATCCATTCTTTCGCCAACCTTGTTTCTGTTACAGATAAACGATCTTCTGTCATCTACAGAGAACAAGATCTTCGATTTCGCAGATGATTGTACCCAGGTTTCGTCTTTCAGTAGTCTGCGGCCGATTACAGCTGCGGAATCTCAGCGTCAGAGATGTCAACAAATTAATAACTTAAACTCTGACTTACAGAGGATATCTGAGTGGGGTCAGTTGAACCTGGTGAGCTTCAACGCGAGCAAGACGCAAGCAACTACGTTTTCTAGAAAGGTCCCCGCTGGAGAATCTCCTCTAATGATGCAAGGCCAACAAATTCCATCCGAAGATTCGATGCACCTTCTCGGAATAACGGTCAACTCCGGGTTTTGCTGGCATGAACATGTATCAGCAGTATCTAAGTCGGCATCAGCTAAACTTAGTTTTCTTTTCAGAGGCATTCGATACTTCACTTCATCTCAGTTGTTGCTTCTATATAAGGCGTAGATTCGACCTGCTTCGGAATATTATTCTCATGTATGGGGATCTGCGCCCAAGCATTCGTTGCGGATGTTAGATAGTGTGCAAAACGGGCTGTGCGCCTCATCGATCACCCGGAGATCACCCGCGATCTCCAATCGCTGACTCTCAGAAGACAAGTTTCTGACCTTTCTCTGTTTTACAAATACTTCCACGGAAAATGCTCCAAGGAGCTGAAAGACCTTGTTCCGGGAAAACTCATGTTTGGCCGCAAACTAGGCTGGCAAGGAGTTCTCATCATATGGCGGTACATTTAACGACGCCTCGAATCTCTCTATAAGAATTCCTTCGTTTACAGGGCCGGTGAGCTGTGAAACTCGCTTCCGTCCAACATCTTCCCAACATCCTACAATTTGGCCCTCTTCAAGAAGCGAGTAAACAGACACCTCTATACCCAGGTGCCCTTTCATGTGGTGTAACAGGTTCACCTATTCCTGAGAAGTGCGCATAAAAAAAGATATCCAGAAGAATTTGCTATCCTAGTAGCTGATGGAGAATACAAACCTGAGCAAGCATTAATGCAGACGAAGCTACATTCTTCTGCAATAAAATGCCAAACAACATTCATTTCCAAACGCCCAAAGTCTGCCTCTGGATTCAAGGCAGCAGATGATAGAGTTACATTGTTGCTATGTTCTAATACATCAGAAGATTGTGTCATTAAACCACTGATGCTTTACAGATCGTTAAATCCTCGTGCTCAAAAAAATTAAAACAAGAACGACTTGCCAGTGTCTTAGCTTACTAACACGAAAGCGTGGGTTACAAGCGCTATCTTTTGTGTACTGGTTCCGGAATCGTTTTGTTTCAGAAGTTGAAACTTACTTAAAAAAAAAGAATTTAGACTATAAAGCTGTTCTAGTTTTGGACAGTGCACCAGGTCATCATCGCGAACTCGAAACTATGCATCCAAATATAAAAGTGACATTTTCACCTCCCAACACGACGTCCTTGCTTCAACCTATGGATGAAGGCCTTTAAACTGTATTATTATTAGACGAACCTTCAAAATCATATCGGATAATATGGAATGTGATCCTGATATAAATGTTGGAAGAAATTTCACATAGAATCAGTGAAAGAACTGAATTGAAATCATGCAAGAAAAAACTGGCCTCTTCTGGCTGCGGAAAAAGATGAAGAATTTGCAAATTCAAAATTTAACTGCAAATATTGCCGAAATTGCGTAATGAATAGGACGAGATGAGTTCGAGCAGATGGGATCAAGTGACATTCAGCAGTTGCTTGAATCGCAACGAGAAGATTTGACTGAAACCGACTTGGAGGAATGTTGAATTCACAGTCTATTGAAGACGAGTCTTCAACAAGCACTGGAAACATAATATTTAATTTGAATAATATTAGTGAAGGTCTTAGAATGGCAAATGAGCTTTGTGATTTCTTTGTGAAAATTGATCCGTCTATGGAACGAAGTCATATTTTTGAGAGGCAAATTGCTGATACCAATGCTTAATATCAGTCTGAATTGGATAACTATTAAACAAAGGTTAGATGATCAACCAAAACTTACAGAATTAATATTTAAAAATATGGAGCTCAATTCTAATACTTAACAAAATAATGAAATTTATCTTCTTTATTTGAGTGTCATAATTCCAACAACTGGAGCAATCAATCTTTGTTCTGAATGAATTCATTCAGAATGTAGAAATGTGTTAACTGATAAATTACTACGTAATTTAATTTTATCTTTATTTTACGATTTGTATCGCCCAAGTTACTCTTCATAATCACGTCTTTTGTGTCATGGAGCTTCACAAAGGCATTTTTATTCCAGCAAACCGTAATTCAACACTCCTGGGACTACCAAAGCAGGTTTTATCAACCAGTTTATCGCCGAGTAATTGTTTTACAGAGTGTTTTACATCGGGCTGAAGTTATTGTTCTTTAATTAGGTATACAGGGGTTGAATAGTTTATGAACGAATTGTCACTTTTTTGTGTTGACTTCGAAAATTCATGTGTCTCGTATAGCGTTTCAAAAATGTTGACTATAGAGATTTTCTATTAAGAATTTGCTGCTACAAAAAGTGTTCGTTAGTGAAATATACAGTGCATTTCAACGAAAACGAACCACCCTGAATAACTCGGCTGTTTTGATTTTTCTTATTCTGATTTTTCGTTCGCTCCTTCCTACCCCTGGCAGCTTCCACCCCAAACTTTTCAATAGTGGAAAGAGGTCGCGTGATACCATTTCAAACTAACATGTGATGAATTCAAATCGAGAATTGTTCGGAAACTACCACTCCGAAATTTTCCATATGGAAAAGGGGTTGTGTCTCTAGGAATGGTTGTTCAATTTACTGCATTTTTTAAATTCATCTATGATCCAGCAACCCTTTATATTTCATGTTAAAATCTATCTTCAAGTCGATTTATTAGTACTGCTGATCTAGAACGGGAAACAAACAGGGAGTTTGTTAAGAAAAAGCTAAAAAAATATTTTAATGAAAGATGGACCCTGGCATTTTATTCCACGCCCGTCCTTCCTTGGCCTTATAGGCTTATAGGATTCGTCTTGTGCGACATTTTTCCAGCAGAGAAATTTATTTGTAACCAATCAAGGGGCAAACACAACACTCAGGCATTTGCCGGAATCGAACCAGCGACTTGCCGTGTCAATGCGGGGGAGAGATCCTCGCATTGTGCCACTGAGGCGACCAAGCTAGATTTTTTCAGTTTGAATTAATGAAGGAAAAGGGTGTTTCTTTTTGGTGACATGTGTCGGTTTGTTATCAATCTTCCCATGTTTGAAAATCTTTTCTAGATCTGCTAGATTCAGTTACTTCTGGTTATTCGTTAAGACACAGGTGACTCATTTTGTAGCGTGTTCTATAGTTTTAATAACCTAAAATAACATTGATTTAGTTGAAGATAGGGTACACCAGGGATGCTCAAACGGTCGATCGCGAGTGCTTTCTGAGTAGATCTCGAGAAGAAAAATTTTTTTAATAAGTAGGTAACTAAACTACAAAAGTTTATTACGTAATAAAATAACACTCTGCTAGCGGCTAAAGGCGGCTTTATCAAAGGAACGCGCGGTATTTGTCAAAGAAAAGCCCCTTTTGTTATTCTTGCCGCTTTTCTAGAAATTTCGGTCGGCGCGTTTGACGGGAACATTCGAGACTTTTGTTCACGCCGATTTGAATCTTGCGCCTGAAACAATGGTAGTCATTCTGAATTGTAACTTGAAGGCAATACTACGTCGATACAAATTTTATTATTAAATAGTACGAAATGAGTGCAGCGAAGAAATCTAAAACGTATCATTTTAAAACGATTGGGCGGAAGAATTTTTCTTTTGTATGATGAAAGATGAGTGCATTCGTCTTATTTGTCGTGCCTCAGTTGCAATACCTAAGCGTGGTAACTTAGAGAGGCATCATAAAACGGTTCATAAAAACTATGAAGAGGATTTTCCGCCACAGAGTGAATTAAGAAAACGAAAAGTACGTGATTTGAAAAAAGAACAAACCATGTTCACAAGACCATCCAAACAATCAAAAGCTGCTACGATCGCGTCATTTAAAATACCTCATATATTGGCGAAACACAAGAAACCATTCGAAGATCTGTTGTGAAGGAATGTGCCACATTTGTGGCGCAAAAAAGATTGGTGAGACTAATGTTTGGCTTGGGACCTCGACAGTCTTGCAGTGACTGTTTTATTGGGCATGGTCTTCTGACGGTTCCTAGTATTTTCTGAATGAAGGCGACACTATATGCCAAAAATAACTTGGAGCAGTTCAAGATGCTGGGTGATAACCATGGCTATGGCACAAGAAACGCGATAACAATTAGCTATCCTTTGCATAGATCGGCTTTGTATGGTGCGTCACCTAAGTACGTCGCAAGCAATGTTTACAATTGGTTAAATAAGAACTTGAGGTAAATTGATGATCCCAAAAGCTTTAAAAAGCTCTAAAAAATTTTCTCTATGAGAAAGCCTACTACTTTGTTGACGAACTGTAAAAGTATCTGTGATATATCATGTGATTTTGTTCACGCTGAGTGTTTTATCTATGTCTGTGTATTTATGCATTATTGTACATATATATTGTTTTAAAATTGACATCATATGTATATTTGTTTGGTAAAATGTTCAACTGCTATTTTAATATTTATGTTGTTCACTATACATTTTATTTATTCGTGACGAGTACACCCTGTATGGCAAGTACAATAAAATTGATTTGATTTGATTCGATTTGCAACTTATGATAGATCAACTGAAAAGAAAGGATCTGAAACATTTTCCGTCTATGAAAGCAAGGATTCCTCAGTTGAATTATGATACGTATGAGGCTGAATTTTCAAATATTTTGGGACAATTCGAAATGCGTTCTTACGGTTACAGTAAATTGGCAAATATAGCATCATTTATGAGTTATCCTTCTTCATGTAAAAACATTGAGGAATTAGCTACTGAAATAGCAAGACAGTTCAATATGAACTCATGTTCTGTTGAAAATGAGTTGATGCAGATTATATCAGATATACATCTCAAAGCTAAAGCATCTGATACAAATTTCTGGTGTTTTATATCTGAAAATAAATATCCGAATCTAAGGTAAATCGCCCTTCAACTGACGGCAATGTTTGGGTCAACTTACTTGTGCGAGTCTGCATTTTCTGAAATGAGCATAATTAAGTCAAATAATCCCAATCGACTAACTGATGATCATATGTCATCATGATTGCGATTAGCACTCAGTGGTTACGTACCTTTTTATGAAAAGTATGCTGAGGACATGCAGTGTCACGCTTCAACATCCAAAGTCACTCGTTAGTTAAGGAACTCTTTCGTTTTGTAACAAAACCAAAGAACTCGCAATTTTGAATAACCATGAGTTTTTTCATTGATATTATAGAGAAGAACCTAACAAAACCTAATCCAAACCTTGAATAAAATAAAGTATATTGTGCGGAAAGCTAATATCTATATATGCTACGGTACACCCCTAGGTAGGTAGGTAGGGTGTTTGGTGTATGTACGAGAACACTGCATCACACATACTTGCAGCCTCTCAGAGTCGATCGTAAGTAGTCTAAAAATATTGAGGTAGATCGCCAGCAGTTCAAGTTTGAGCACCCCTGACCTAGACAAATCAGGAGTTTATAAGTTGACGTGTCCAGATTGTAATAATTTTTACATAGGTCAGACTGGTCGATCTTTCAATACTAGATATAAAGAACATCTAACCTCTTGCACAAAGAATAAACAAGATTCAACTATCTCTAATCATTGTATCGAAAATAGACATTCATTTCAATTTTACACGTTGCTCCTAAAAACAAGAAATTGAACTTCCTAGAATCAGTTAAAATCATCAAATCACTTCTAATAGTAACCAATAAATAATTAACGAACAGCTTGATTTATGTAATTCCCAAATCTATGATATTTTGAAATAGTACCACCCTTACTACCCTTCAAATCGCAAATATAGTTCGTAATCGTACTTTGTATTCAGTTTTCTTATTCTGTCTGAAGATGAATGTTAAACATTTGAAACGGCAGTAACAGTGTATATTTTATAATTTATTGCATAGTAAACCTAACCTTGTGTTTTTCTGAATTAAAATTATATGCTTATGCTCTGACAGTAGTGGAATTGAATTTAGGATGTAGTTCACAGTTTTGTTCTCATCAGCTTTCTGATTTTCTTTCCACTAAGCAAATTCAAAAATCTTTACTAGAAAACCCACAGTTTAAATCTAGAGCGTTATTTGAGATTTGTATGACATTGAACTAAGTGTCATAGAAAATCAATTCATAAAATTGCGATGAGCTGTCAAACTGATTTAGATGGGTTTAAATGGGTTTAATATTATTTCAATGGGGAAAATTGGATCATGCTGTTAATGAATATCTGTCTCGAAATATATTCCAGACCAGAAAATTGAATTTGCTTTCGCACAAATTTATATTGAAAACTAATGATGAAAATTCAAGATTTGACGTTAGATCAATCATTTACACGATTTCTATCGGTAAGTACCTAATGAGAAAATTCTAGAATGGAGTAGATTATATCATAACTTGCTGCATATATAAATATTAAAAGGTTTTAAGAAATCAATCTGCCTGAAATATTTTTATTTAAAAAATCTTCTGAATCAGATGTTGACTAATTTGCATTAAATTAAATTCTTCGAAACATTTCAAAACAGAATAGGAACGACGATCAGAAATTTTCTGAATGCAAATTTATCATAAGCTGTTGGAATAGATCAGTTAGATATATGTTATTTATCATGATTCTTGTTTCAAAACTTCTGAAAATGACGAGAATGCTTTAAGAAACCCTACGTATACACAACAGCCAATATTGTAATCTGAAACCATTCCAACATGGTAACAGGTGGTGGCCATGCCCATAACGGATCTTTCACCAGCCCTTGTCTTTACACTCACTTTTGTGAGGGCTCCTCTTCAAATAAACGACATTTAATATTCCATGCGTGTTTTATTATAGACTTCGATGGCCGCCCGTAAGATTTATAATTAGATGGAAGGAGTTTAAAAATGAGAAAAGACTATAAATTAGCGAATAAGTGATATTTTCGAGAATATGGTTTTTTCGCTAAAAACCGTAATGATGAAACGTGGTTCTTCTGCAATCAGTAAATGCGATCATTTTTTGTTGAAAAGCATTAATTTATTCTTCAATATCAATTTTGTATATACACCTATTTCTTTGTCTATAATTCATTTAATAGATTTAAGATTTCCCAAACATCTTGACAAAAAACAAAAATATGGTCGTACGAAAATACTTAATCTAATATATAATGTAAAAAATTCGTGAAATTGAAGAAAAGAGTTCTTCCAAATGGAAGAATAACTGAAGTTGTCATAAAAAATGTCGATCATAAAGGACAATAAGATACTTTTTCATTTTATTTTGATTCGTGCTTCACATCTTTAGACATGTCGGAAAAACCGTCGATAATCGTATTTGCTGTATTTTTGTAAATCAATGTTTCATAACTTACTACTTATTATTCATTAATAAAAAATGAGTAAAAAATGGAAGACTACATGGGTTATGCCGTAATGTCAAATTTGATGCGAGTCAGAACACGGTAGGCGGAAGTACAATAGGTAAAACGAATAATTATCCGAACACACCGAGCATAAGGTCAGGGAAAAGAGAGAAACGGGTGAACCATACTTAATATTGCATATAATTCAACGAAACAAGGAGAAGAGAATCAGACATCAGTAATAGCTTATCTGTGAGTGTGTTGTGAACAAAAATTGTAATCAAATCATTGTTTTTACGCTTCATTCCTCATTCTAAACAGATCTTCGATTGGTAGTGAAACAGCTATAATTTCATGGTTCCAAAGTTCAACAAAGACTGCGAAAGATCCTCTGCAGGCAAGAACACAGCTTACAAGTCATGGAAGATAAATCCAACAGAGGAAACAAGAGCAACCTTCGTACGCATACGGAACGTTTGCAACCTAACAACTGCAAGAGCAAACGAAGGGGTAACTAATAAACTCCTTGAACAAGCGGGACTAGACAGTTCTGGTCTATGGAGAAGACTGTCAGTGCCAATTTCTGCAAATCTGCGTTTCCGCCTCTTGTTAGAGGAGAAGGAAGTTTAGCTTCATCTCCGAAAGAGAAAGCCGATCTCTTTGCTCTCATATTCTCAAAGAATTCTGTTCTAGATTCATCTAACGCAATATCACCGAACATTCCACCTACAATTTCTTACAAGGCAGAAATTAAGTTCAGAGTTCGCACTGTGAGACGGTCTCTCGAGCAGCTGAACTACAAGAAGGCAGTTGGTCTAGATGAAATACCGCCAATCGTTCTGAGAAAGTGTGCTCCCGAACTGGCATCCATTCTTAACTGTCTGTTTCAGATTTTTTATGAAAGCCAGACTTTTCCTAGCAGCTGGAAAATAGCGAGAATTCAACTGATCCGATAAGGAAAGAAGTCCTTACTCCAAAACTACCGCCCTGTTGCATTTCTTCCCAATATGTCCAAAATGATGGAGAGAGTCATAAACGATGAACTCATGAAATATCTTGAGTTGCAGAGAATTATTAACGACCGTCAGTATGGGTTTCGTAGGCAAAGATCGACAGAAGATCTGCTCGCCTACGTCACTCATGTTTGTACATCAACGATGGAAAAGTATGGAGAATCTAGAGCAGTAGCCCTCGACATCTCTGAAGCCTTCGATAGGGTTTGGCATGCAGACTTGTTGAATAAACTTGCTGCATATGGGATTCCGAAAAATTGTGGGGTTGGACAAATAGATCAATACAAGTTTTGGTCGACGGTATAACATCTGTTTGTTTCCAGTTGCAAGCAGGAGTACCTCAGGGATCCATTCTTTCGCCAACCTTGTTTCTATTTCAGATAAATGTTGTTCTAAAGATTTTCGATTTTGCAGACGATTGTACCCTGGTTTCGTCTTTCAGTAGTCTGTGGCCGATGACAGCTGCAGAATCTCAGCATCAGAGATGTCAATAAATGATTAACTTAAACTCTGACTTACAGAAGATATCGGAATGAGGTCAGTTGAACTTGGTGAGCTTCAACGCGAGCAAGACGCAAGCAACCACGTTTTCTAGAAAGGTCCCCGCTGGAGAACCTCCTCTAACGATGCAAAGCCAAGAAATTGTGTTTCACAAAGGTATAAATATAAATTTATGTACTACCTATCAAACAACGCCGGTCTCGAAATGACTATCCTTAAGAAATTGCATGATTCTGCTTATTCATACTGGGTGCGTTTCAAAAGAGAAAACACAGTGGCAGAGGTTTCAGTATGTTTCAAAGCTTTTTGTCAGTTCATGAGATGAGGAGGAAGATGTAGGAGATTCTCCAATGTTCGATGAAGTTGACTGGAGCATCGCCGAAAAGTTTAAAGGGGAAACATACAAATCGCCAGAAAAACTGTCTCAAGAGACGAGGGGTGCTGTAATTGAACACATATTGGCACTAAAAAAATTATGAGGGAACTTTCTGACGCCAACTCCACAAGTTGAAAGCTGAAACTTCTTATAAGAAAAGACGACAACTAAAGAACTTGTGCAAAACTGACATTAAGGCAGAAGCTGTCTGTATGGACTACCAAAAAAATTAACCTGTTTCCAATTTAAGTACTAATGACTTGTATTACAAAAGACATCTCTCTGTGTGTACTTTCAATATTCACGTCTTCGCCCCCAACAAAAGTGTTCTGCATACATACCCCCAGACAGTTGGAGAAAAAAGGAGAAGATGATGTTACATCTATGTTACACCATTATGTGGATCCTGAAGTTGAAAACGTTTTTATCTTTTCCGATTCTTGCGGGGGGTAGAATGAAAATTACTCCGTGATTAGATTTGCGTACCATCTTGTTCATATTCAGAAAAGATTCAGAACTGTTCATATAGTTTTTCCAATGAGAGGGCACTCGTACATGGAAACTTTCATGAATATGGGAATAATCAACCGAAAGGTAGAGTGGAACTGCCAACCGAATGGGGTGAAGTTGTTCGAAACTTGCGAAAAAACCCTTTCCTTTCGAAGTGGTCGAAGCCAATCAGAGGTTGGACGGAATATTTCAAACCAAAATTTGTGAAGATATGTCCTTTTCAAACCCGTCCTATTAAAGTTTTGTAAGTTGATCAAGAGAAACCCTTTCTCATTTCTCACCGTTTCACTTACTACGGGGCGTACTTTTCTGATAGAGTCATCCCTGAAAAAGGAGGGAAGAAAATATATGAGGATATACAGGATCTGATCAAATTTTGTTCGAATGAGGCTCAACGATATTTTCTCTCACTACTTCATGAATAAGTAGCTTAATTTGGAAGTGAGACCCTTATATTTTCTTTTACTCCCACAAAAAATAACTTCGAACACATTTTGATGTATTGTGAAGCTTTCACATATCAGGTGTCTGAGTTTCCGAGCTTTTCTAAAATTAACTAGTTTTCGAAAACATCTTTCTCTATAATAGTCTGAAATCAAATGCTGTGACTTTCTCACGAGTTCCAAAAAACTATACCTTTCTTTGGTTCCAAAGGGTAGTAGAGCAAACATTTGATCATTCCAAAGTAATTTTATTTATATTCACTAAAATCGATGCAATTCTTTAGAAATGTACATTGTAAATAGTATACATATAGCAATTCTAATTTTAACACTAAAATTATTGCTTTTCTAGGACCATCTGTCAAGATGTGACAGCTAATTTTCTGGAAAACCTTCGAGAAATTGATATATCTCAGAAAAATTTTCCATTTTAAAAATAATCTCACATTCTTGCTTTTGTCTGTGCTATATTTGCAGCAAGAAGCAAGTTGGGCAACAATTGGAGATTGTTGGCACCAAGAAAAATGTCAACTGGAAGCGACTTCCCTGTTCTAGAGGACTTATGAATACACTGCGTGGAGTGGTGATGAAGACGCTATTTCGCTCCCTCGGAGGGATCTGCTCCGCGAAGTTTAAGGAGAATCTTTCGTGTTAATTTCTGTAATACACAGATATATTTGACACTTGTCTTCTTCGTTTTAATGGTTCTACATTTTCAGTTAAATGTGTATGGTCAACCAGAGGAATTCCCCTTCTTTGCATAGTCGAGTTAAATCAGGGAATGTTTTACCATAAAGCTCCAAATATAGGGACATTAGTCGGTCTTGTTCTCAATTTGTAGAGCAGGAGTTACAATAGAGTATTATTTTTCTTTGTTCCATTTTCTAGTAAAAAATAATGTGATTTCTGTGATCCATAACAAACTATGCAGTCAGGGAATTCCAGTCAATCAAAATAGTGTAGAGCGGGTAATTCAAGTCAAACAGTTTCACTTAATATCTTAAGATATTCATTTATTGAAAATCAAATATAAAATAGTAAATTTTATACTATATAATGAAAAAAAAGGGTTTTCAATGTTCTCATCATCCTGTATCATAGCAATGCATATGTCTCGATCATAATGATGAAAGCAATTGATATACTCGCGCTCGTATGTACTAGTCACATGTAGAGAAAACGCTATTTCGTTACTGACGATTTATGCATTCCTATCGCAAAACGCGTTAAGGAATTTTTCTCCAATAATTCGCCGAACACATCGAATTACATTCAACGTTATCGAGTGAAAGCAAATATTTAGTCTGTATCAGCCAAATCCTTCACCCTAAATGAAGAAAAATATCTAGGGGTATTTATGAATAAGATAATTAGCTTGTACGTTCACTCACAACTGCCACAGAGTCAAATTATCAAATTATCCTCTGTACTTGTAGACGCGTCAACTCAATGCAGATATGCAGTCTGTGCACTACGGTTCAGAGATCTCTTATGAACCTTAGTGTGGTAATTGACCAACAAAAAATCACAGTCATGGAAGTGCTTCTACCTCCTATCAGATTACATGAAACGGCAATAAGCTTGCCGAAGGCTAAGGTGGTAAGAGGCTCAGGACGCCAAGCTGATACACAGCACCATGCCTAATTTAACGAAAATTAAATAACTGACTATGCAATATGGTCATCCGACCAGAGATTACGATTCTGTAGTGTAGTGGAGAAGAAACAAACAGGTAATTGACTAACAGAAACTCACACGTTCACAGAAACAAGCTTGCCTGACTATTACAAGGGAATTCTATTCTACGTCAACCACAACCATGAAAGTGCTCCTACCCCCTATTAAACACTGTATGGCTAGACAATGCTGTACATACAGGCTACATAAAAGGGCAATAAGCTTGCCGAAGGCTATAGTGAGAAGAGGCTCATCTGATAAAGTGTTACACAGCATCCTAGCTATGCCATCTGACATCATGCCTAATTTAACGAAAAGAGAATTGCACCTAGCAAGCTGGTACTCTATTGGAGGCCAACCAGAGCAGCAATAATAGTTCTTGATTCCAATTGCTTTTCTTGAATATGGTATTGAACTGCTTCACCAGTCGATGAACCAAGCTAAAAATCTAGGTCTGCTGATAGATATATTGTCACACAGCATCCTGGTTATGTCTCATCATGCCTATATTGAGAGTTCGAAATCGGCACTTCCAAGTGCTCATCCTCGAAAAGTAGATATTTGCCTAGCAAGCTGGTTCCTTCTTTGAGACCGACTTGAGTAGCAATAAGAGCTCTTGATCCAAACTGCAGTTTTTCGAAAACGGTATGGAAGTCCAGTCATTCTAGACAGACATAGACTAAACATCAGACTTAACCTCGTCTTGATACATAGTCATTCGGATTACTCAGACAACTAAGATGCAGATCGACTGGTATAACTCGCTGCCTTACTTCCACTAGTGTCTAATGGCTCCAAAGCTTCATTTGAGGTCACAATAAAGTTAGCTCATTCTGACTGGACTCCAACGGCTTAATAATATTTATAAACCTTCATCGAAGCTTGTCGAGGATTTGGCCTCGATTCATTACTAAGATTGAGGAAAGAAAACTGAGAATTCTCGTCGTTCTCCTTACGGGCGACTTTAGGCTGAAGACATGCGCAGAATCAGAAGCTGATGACTAATGCGGACCGTGCAGTAAGTTGAATCAGGTTCGGACATTTCGACATGATTATTTTAGAATAAAGCGAATTGAATAACCATTTCTTGAACAAGATGATCGATTTCTTCCATATGTTACACTCATTCAATAAACTATAATTCAGGTAAAATAGTCCGCAAAGAGTTGGTGGTAATCGCCCAGTCACTAGTAAAATAATAGCCAAGTAGATAACAAGTGAAGGGCGGCGTGTTTGAGAAAATGTTGGAACAAGTCTGTTAATTTTGTTTTTGCTTTTTTCAACAAAAACTTTTATAGCGTGTGTTATGATGTAACAGTGGCCAATAAAAAATTACTTACTTTAAATGTAACTTCCCATATACTATTCAATCTTTGAATTTGTGAGAATTAATAAAAATTAAATTAACAGGAAAATGCGTCAAATTTGTTTACTTTTGTTAGAGCCGCATAACCTTAGCAAATTGTGTCACTACAAGACAGGAGTTGCCTGTGTCAATGTTATAGTCATTTGAATTTCGTGAACTGTGCATATTATCAAGTGGTCGACGCCAGCAGCCTCTATATCACACCGTGACGGTGAAACGAACTCCCAAGATTTTACGCATCCGAAAATCGTCCAGTGCGCCTAAAAACAGAAAGTAGTTAAAAAACTTCATGCACTCTTTGAACAAGCTTTTCAGAGTATGTCTGAATAGAATTTGTACTTCAAACGTTTCCCTAGATTTCAAGTGTATTTATTTTTTCTATTATCTTCACGAGATATCGAAAGTATTACTTATCTGTTGAGTGCTATTGAACCAAATTGTCAATGAATTTGCTTTTATGAATGAAAACACAAGGATAGTATATCAGTTCTTCAATATTACCTAAAACAATATTAAACATAAACAATTCTACGAATGCTCGAAAAGCACTCATTCTAAATTAACTTTTTTAGTCGCAAATTATATCAATATAAATTTTGATACAATTGTTGTTTTGTTAATTTGGAACAAGTGGCGTTCGATATTAGACAACAGTGAACACCACTTCACGTGGCGCATCTCAAGTATTTATAAATGAAGTCTTGGTTAAATAATGGGTATAATATAGGTTCAAACTTTTAGTTGAAAAATATGGGCCGCTTATCCATTATTGATGACTGTAGAATTAGAGAAAATGTAGTACATACAGATTGCATAAACCGTAACAAGCTTGCCGAAGGCTATAATGATAAAAGGCTGAGACTCCATGCTGATACACTGTCATCCTGGTTATGACATCAGACATCATGCCTGAATTGACGAAAAGGAGTATTGCGTCTATCAAGCTGTTAATCTTTTCGAGGTCGATCTGAGCAGCAATAACAGTTCTTGATTCTAATAGTTGTTCATGGAGAATGGTATGAAACTGCCGATCATTTTAGACAGACTTGGGGTAACCAACAGATTCAGCCTCATCTTGATATACAGTAATTTGGATTACTCAGGCAACGAAGAGGCAGATCGACTGGTATAACTTGATGCCTTACCTCCACTAGTGTCTATTAGGAGCAGAACCTTGCTTAAGTATTCAATTTCAAGCTTCTCAGCTGGCAATAGTGGTCACAATGGACTTAGCTCATTCTGACTGGACAATTACTACCGATCGAAAACCTTCATCAAAGCTTAGGCCTCGATCCAATTTCATAACATTACAGGTTAGGTTAGGTTAGGCTGAAGGCATGCATACATAGCTGATGAGAACGAATGCCCAGCGTCGTAGTTTCTGCAAGATGTTTCTAGAACACAACAAAATAAAGAACTTTTCGTTGAACAGAACCGTCGATTTCTTTCGAAAGGTAGACTTAGGCAAGTAAGTATAATCCAGTTATCATAGTGAGCTACAATAGTCCGCAAAGACTCCGTGGCAGCTAAAAAGAATACAGAATAAATGAATGGCGACGTGTTCGAAAGAACGCTGGAACAAGTCGACTGTTACTTTAATTTTTCATTTTATGATAAAAAAATAAAAGAAAATAAGAAGTGAATTTCAAAAGGGAGCGAAAAGAGTGATAACATCTCGAAATGCCTGAAATACCACTACGACTATCAACACCTATGCCTTAGTGGTAACCACATGCTCTATGAAAGTTGTAAAATGGAGCAATACAGATCTGGTAGAACTGGATAGATGGATTAGTTTTTAGCTAGGTTAGTACAGAAGCCGACATTCAGAAATGCTGCAGACGGTTGATGTGACTGTTTTTGTGAAAATGGACACAATCGAGTATCGAGTCATTAAATATTTGTTTTTGCAAGGGAATACGCCTATGCGAATTGAATATGAGTTGATAATATCGCCAAAGTTCACCAAATGGTGCTAGACTACAGCCGAATTAAAGTGAGAGACATAGCTGAGGTTATGAACATGTCAGAAGAACGTGTTTGTCATATATTAAATCAAAATTTACACATGAAAAGCTGTCCGCTAGTTGAGTGCCGCGTTTACTTACAATACACCAGAAACGTGTTCGAATTAACATTTCCAACGCTGTTGGCGAACTTTGGGCGCAATAAATCCGAGTTATTACTATAGATGAAACTTGGATACACCTTTACGAGGCATGTCAATTAAGTTCGCGGAAGTTGGTAATTCTGCAAGCGGTTTCATTCGAAACAGAATTCATTTCTGCGTCAGCCTGTGCAAGTTTCATGTTGATCGGTTGTATATTTCATGTTTTATTGTCCTTTGAATATCAACCTGTTTTGACCCAACGTCGTGAAGATGAGTGATAAAATAACTGAGCAAAGAAAAGATATCCGACGTGTATAAGGAAGATGTCTGAAAAAATCAGCTGTCTACGATTGGGCAAAGCGGTTAAGAAGCGGCAGAGAGTCAGTGGAGAATGATCAGCGTGAGGGAACTCCTTCTACCTCTCGAAATGCACAAAACCTCGATCTGCTGCGCTCGCGAGTGCTCGGAGACCGTAAGCCTTAGAATGTTGGAAGACGAGTTTGGCATCAACAAGGAGACGATCCGGCAGATGCTACACGAAGATTTAGGGATGCGTAAGCTGTGTGCGAAAATGGTTCCCAAAGAGCTTACAGTTGAGCAGAAAAAGCTCCGATTGTCCATCTGTCAAGACATGATTCCTCGAATTGACAAATGTTATCACTGGTGACGAGTCGTGGGTATTCGAATACGACCCTGAGACCAAAAGGCAGAGCATGCAGTGGGTAGTGAAGGGGGGTAAGCGCCTCACGAAATCCAGAATGTCAAAATCGAAAGTGAAATCTTTACTCATCGCATTTTTCGATATTAATGGAGTTGTACACCACGAATACGTTCCAGCAGGACAGACAATCAACGCAGTATTCTACATTGAAATTAAAATTACAAGTGTCAAAAAAGTTTCTAAATTGAACGAAGATGACGAAAATTGATTGTACGCTGATCAGTGGCGTACTGCAAAAAAGTTTGAAAGGGCAAAAGAAGACATGGCTCTGAAAAAGAGAACACCTTGTAGATTCTAGTAAGATTCTAGGACGAGTAATGATGCAGGCTGTAAGAAATAGCTTGCATTCTAAGTTTGGGCTGAATATCTCAAAAACTCAAAAACCAATTTTATCGGAAAATTTCAACACCGTAACGAAGCTTTTGCGGACCTATGTTTATATGAACTTCTCTTCTTAAAATTGCACGTAGATTTACCCCCTCGAGTTGTGACATACTATTATATAACACCCTGTATATATTTGATCAGGTAATATTACAAAATATGTAGGACAAGTAGAGAAAACTACTGGATAGCTCGATACCGTTTCAATTGCCTCACCTGGATATCCTAGTACAGAGTTATTCATTTTACTTGTTACTCAAGGATAGAATCACTCGTCTTAATAGGATAGTTATTCGCAAAGCAGTCACCTTCTATAAGACTGCTTGTATCATTTAGGTTTCTTGGTACAGGGTCAATTATATTTTCTGGGTACCCTGGTTCAAGGTTATTCGTTTTCATAGTTACCCCAGAACAGTTGATATTATTGGTCTTACTGAATACTACAAAATGGATCCAGGTAATCTAGTGACCTTCACTTGGTAATACTAAATACCCAAAGAAACTGGGTATAATCACGTCGTTTAAGGATACACAGTTACAGAGAATGGCTCGAAATCAATAATTTTTCCTGAGAAATATTTATTATATTTTAAATATCTTCGTGTATACGTAATAATAAAGAAGGATTGGTATTCATTTTCAATTCAGGTTATTTGCCTTTAATAATCTATCATTAAACGCTTTATGATTATCCATTATTTTTCTTGGAATTTTTATTTATAATTGTAAATGCTCAAATACTTTATGATTAACATATACTACGAATTCTTTCACCACCTCTCATCCTTATGTTCCAAGAATTTCTCTTGGAATTATTTATTTTCTTTCTTTCTGATTTTAGCTTGTTTTTTAAAGTTACGGGGTATGAATCAATCACTGTGAATTGATGTTATAGGAAAGCACCTGGACAGACGTTTTTTTCATTCGGCATAGGAATGATTAGAGGGTTAGGTGCCTTCTTACAAATGATATGAAATTGAAAAGTAATTATTAATTTTGTATGAGTTTTGAATCTTCTTATATCAGGGGTGCTCAAACTTAAACTGCTTGCGATCTACCTCAATATTTTTAGACTACTTACGATCTACTCTGAGAGGCTGCAGGTATGTGTGATGCAGGGTTGTCATATATACACGACACACCCTACCTACCTACCCACCTACCTAGGTAGGATGTAGCATATATAGATATTAGCTTTCCGCACAATATAAATTATTTTAGTCAAGGTTTGGGTTAGGTTCAGTTAGGTTCTCCTCTATAATATCAATGAAAAAACTCATAGTTATTCAAAAATGCGAGTTTATTGGTTGTTACAAAACAAAAGAGTTACATATGGTATTAAACTTAACTAAGGAGTGTCTTTGGGTGTTGAAGCGTGGCACTGCATACTTTTCATAAGATGGTACGTAACCACTGAGTGCTAATCGCAAGCATGATGACGTATGATCGTCAGCTAGTCGATTGCGATATTTTGACTTAATTATCTTCATTTCAGAAAATTCAGACTCGCACAAGTGAGTTGAACCAAACATTGCCGCCAGTTGAAGGGCGATTTACCTTAGATTCGGATATTTATCTTCAGATATAAAACACCATTTATATCAGATGCTGTAGCTTTGAGATTCAACCACCTGACGTCCATGTGAAGAACTAAATCAGTGTTCAGCTGACTCCTTATCTTCCAACTGCAATTTAAAGAGCCGCCGTTGCAAGCTACCTGCACGGATGGATTTTTGCAATGCCCATAATTTCTTCCGTGTTTAAAAACTTTCAAACACTAAACTTGTTGATGTATAATGCAATGAAACGAAAAAAATGAGGGGAAATCTTCATTAGCTCGACACAATGCAACAAAACCGTTTTTGTTTCCAGTCATTGATGGTGCTCCATCGGTTAAAATGCACACTAATTTATATATTGGTAGCTTGAAGTTTTTTACAAAATTGAAGAAAACGTCATATATATCTTCGCCACGGGTCCTCCCTTTCAGAGGAATGATTGTCAAAAATTCTTCCTTAACCAACATGTCAGTGAACACCATCCGAATAAAAATACACATCTGGGCAGTGTCTGTTATATTGGTAGATTTGTCGAACTGTAAAGAAAAGTTTGTACATTTCATGATATCATGTTTTAGTTTATCTGCCACGTCCTGACTCATGACTTCAATACGCCTTGTGATAGTCGGACGAGATAACTGAAGTTCTCTAATAGCAGACATGATTTCTGTTTTATTTTTAAAATCTTCAAATAAAGTCTCACCCGCTTCAATAAATGTTTCCTTCACACCGATCCATCTTCGAATGGTTTCTTGTGTTTCGCCAATATATGAGATATTTTAAATGACGCGATCGTAGCAGCTTTTGATTGTTTGGCTGGTCTTGTGAACATGGTTTGTTCTTTTTTCAAACAAGATATCAAATCACGTACTTTTCGTTTTCTTAATTCACTATGTGGCGGAAAATCATTTTCATAGATTTTATGAACCGTTTTATGATGCCTCTCTAAGCTAGCACGCTTAGGTATTGTAACTGACGCACGACAAATAAGACAAATGCACTTATCCTTCACCATACAAAAGAAAAATTCTTCCTCCCAATCGTTATTAAAATGATACGTTTTAGATTTATTCGCTGCACTCATTTTGTACTATTTAATAATAAACTTTGTATCGATGTAGTATTGCCTTCAAGTTACAATTCGGAATGACTCCAATTCCTGCAGGCGCAACATTTATAAGGGCGTGAACGAAAGTCTGGAATGGTCCCGTCAAACGCACCGACCGAAATATCTAGAAAAGCGGCAAGAATAAAAAACGTGGCTTTTCTTTGACAAGTACCGCGGGTTCCTTTGATAAAGCCGCCTTTTGTCGCTAGCAAAGTGTTATTTCATTACGTAATCAATATATGTAGTTTAGTTACCTACTTATTAAAATTTTTTTTCTTCTCGAGATCTACTCAAAAAGCACTCACGACCGACCACCCCCGCCTTATGTGGTGCTTATTTTCATACTTTTAAATTTTGCCTGAGTACGAGTCACATGTCGAATTTGCTGCTCAACTATAAACATCCTAACGCAAACTGTTTCCGAAAACGTTGAAATGCCGTTGATTGTTTCCCAGCTACAATTCCTTCAAGCAAATTTCGTTGAATTTTGTCTCAGTAAACTGCTACAGTATATAATCAAAATTCTTCAGTATATAATGAAGTTTTTCTTTACAGATGGACTTGGATGCCTTCGATGGTTCTTTCGATTACGGCTTAGAAGATGAGAATTTTTATGAGCCAATCAAGACCCAGAAAAGACGAGTGACGTTCAACCCTAAGACTTTTATAAAGGTGAGTTTCATGAAATGTTCATTGCAATCTTTTGAAATATATACACTTATAAATATGATGTTCTACTTACTATTCACTTACTTACTATTTCACTTACTATTCAATCAAACTTTTACAAGCTGTATAATAAAGATTATGTGATTGTATAATAATTATATTCTATCGTATTGAATCAAATAGTTTCGATATCATAGTGCTATATAATGCAAAAATCGAATAATATCCATAACCTCACCCACTTCGTTAATTAATGAAGGAAATTGAAATTATATTTGATTTGAAGTAAATTAATCATTACACCTTGGTGGTTTCGTAAAGATTGTGAGAAATATACATAAACGGAGAAGGTGGAGCTTTTTTTCTTGTGTACAATAAAAAGTAGGATAAATTGAATATTTTTAAATTCATATTTCATTTAACTTATTATTTTTGTTTCCTAATTGCTGAATTACATACACATCCCTCTTGTGAGTATTTTTCGGTTATTGACAAAGTTTTCTAAAGTATTTGTTACCTTAAAGGTACACCAAGCATTAAATCAAACCAATAAGTAAGGGCATAACGTGTAAGTGCCCACAAATTTTGACATCTTGGCTATTGAGAAATATAGCTTTCTCCTCAGTGAATCCTTAAAGTGTTACTATTTGCACCAATGGAAACCAAAAATTTCGAAATTGGAGGATAAGTTTTCGAGATACATTACTTCTCAAAAAGAACACGGTCTGGAAAATCTCGACAACTATCATAAAAAAGAGTGAGAGGGACCTGCACAATTTTTATCGAAGGTTGCCTTATCTCAACAACAAAGAATGATAATCGTTACCATTCATCGATTTTGAGTGATTAAAAACAGAAAAATTAAGTTTTTGGAAACCTTTTGAAAATTATATTTATTATATCTATTATGTGCGGGTTGAAGCAATCATGCGATGTTATCTCTATTCCGTCGTCCGCCCGCGCAGCGCTCGTACTCCTAATTCAAATATTGTTTAAAAAATACATATAAGTATTCAACATTAATCTGCGTAAAATAGGCGTGGCCATACATAAATGATGCCCTCTGGAATTTTCTGAAATAAAAATTGATTTCCGCAACAGTCATTATCAGGAATCGAAAATTGAAAGAGATTCGACCCGAAAAAAATTTCTAATTTTTCAGTCGGTTTCGGACACTTGAATAAGTCATTTTTAACATGATAATACAATTTTTCAAGACAATATTGATTTTTTCTCTAGAACTTTCTGTAGAGATGCAACATTCAATCTTCGAGAACGTCATTTCTTCGTAAAATTGATTTATGCAAAAACGTTTTGATGACCCTTCATTTTTACATAATATATTTAAAACCTGTGTTTGTCTAATTAATTCCTGAATTTCGAAAGGATGCAGTGATATTTTTCGTTGCACGCGATTTCAATACACTACGCTTCTATAGAAATGAATAATTGATAATTTTCGTTTTAAACAACAGGAAGATTAGCAATTATTGTGAATTATAGATTTTACAATATATCGTGAAAAACTCACGAAAAAAAAACAATGAATTCGTTCCTGAAATTTATTTTTATGTTCATGCAAAATTATTAATTCGATGAAATTTTTCATGAAAAATCAAAAAGAATTTTTCTTCTATTCAGTACTCTAATGTCTGCATGCTTCTTATTCAGTTTCTTATGAAATTTTGAGCAATGTTAATCCAATCTATTTCTTCTTGAAGGTTGCCTTATCTCAACAAGAAAGAATGGTAACGATTTCATTACCTTCACTCCGTCGTTCACTCGCGCCGCGCTTGTACGCCTAATTCAAATATTGTTCAAAAAATATATAAGTATCCAACATTAATCTGTGTAAATAAAGGGGCGTTCGTGGATAAATAATGCCCTCTGGAATTTTTTTAAATAACAGTTGATTTCCTTAACAGTCATTATCAGGAATTGAAAATTGAAAAAAAAAACGATCCCAAAAAATTCTACTAATTTTTCAGCCGTTTTTGGACTCTTGAATGAGACTTTTTTTAGCAAGATTATAAAATTCTTCAAGAAAATTTCTCTAGATCTCTCTGTCCAGTTGCAACAATCAATCTTCGAGAATTTTTTTCGTAAAATTGATTTATTTCAATGACTGTTCATTTTTATATAATATATTGAAAACCGTGCTTGTCTACTTACTTTCTGAGTTTTCAGTGGTTTTAAATAAATATCATTTCGAAAAGATCCACTTTACCCGAAGCACTTCAAACAACTTATCTAGCGTCTCAATGAGTTAAGCTGTCTCATGAATTCGCATGTGTAACTGGCTACATATGTGCTCGATAGGATTTAGATCAGGAAATCGTGCTGGTTGGTCAATTCAGTGAATATGTGAAGTTTCATTTTATTATCCAGGTATTTTTTGATTGTGAATTAGTTACAAGGATAGTTATTATGAGGAAATAATTACAGACACTTTTTTCACTATTTTATTATATAAAGAAACATGACATTTAAAAAAAAATCATCAAAAAAGGGACTAACCATCTTTTCATGCACGATTGTTTATTTTTTAAGGACGAAAAGCCGCTGAATGACCGATCTTCTATCTTCGTCGTCTGACAAACTCGAAACTTGGCTTATCCAACTGCTAGTTGGAGAGACGGTTGTGGCTGTATCAATAATGTATATATACTTGTGTTTCTGAGTAGATATTATTGATCTCGAAATTATGTTCTTGGAAAAATAATTTTCAGAGACTAAATTTCGTTATTTCACCTCTTCCTCTCTTGAGGATGAATCAAGGCCCTTGCAACTATTTTAATTTTGTTTAACAATAAATGTACTGACTGAAGTAAATTAAGATTTTCGTTTCTGGTGGTTCTATTCCATAAAATTAATGAATAATTGAAAAATATCAATAAACTAATTCTGTGAGATAGAAGAAAACCTCTTGAAGTATGTATATACAATTTTACGATTTCGTCTAGACTGTAAAATGCCAAATGCCAATAAAGCTTGTTCTATATCTCCGTCGGCAAATAATAGCCGACGATACAGCTGTTCAAATAAATCCTCACCAATCTGAATATCTGCTCAATTTCGCCGTGGAACAAACATTAAAAGAATGTTCAATTTCTCCCTAATGAACGTAATGGATCGAGAGCTTCCTAGAACGCTCTGAACGTTTTCGACTCATTGATGCTAAGAACCGGACCGGTTAAAAATAAACACCCTATCTCTTTTGAGTAATGAACGATTTTAGAGCGAAACGAAGCAGTCAGTGATTGATAGCTTGTTTCTTTCAACTTTTTATTCGGATTTGAAACAATGAAATCAACTAGTTTACGCTGAGCGAGCGTTTTTGAAACCTATAATTGACGTTCCAAAATTTTATCAAATCCTAGTAGAACGTTTAATTTTGTTATCTAAAAGAATACGTGATTGAAAAAGATTATAAAAATTGGTTGGAATGGAGAAGGCTGTCAATTCGTACTTTCTTCATAAAGTACGAGGTGCGTTTAGAAAGAAAAATTTCATGGCAATTTTCATTTCTCTTTATGTCAAAACAGATCTTACCATTAAGTGGTACCACGAGAGGATGTCAATAATAGATGAAAACTTTGAAGCAGCAAAGAAAATTGATATGACGATTTCCTTGTAGACAAGCTGCTGAGGATGTCAGTATGTATCTCATGCCATGAATTTTTTTCATTCAGTGAAGTTCGTATCAGAATAGATAGGTTTTGATTAAAAGACTGTCGCATGAACATTAGTGAGGAAAGAAGCACTAGCACATGAAATATATTTATGAACGAATGAATATTTTTCGGTAAAAGTCACCTTTTTTTGAATAGATCTTGTAACATAGAACCTTTAACCATAGGTTTGGAAGTACCCTGTATCCTATATGCATATGCAATCCTTAAATTCAAATCGAAGGTTGAGAATAGTTTGAGATTGCTTTTTGTTCTTGAAATATTTCATTCAAAGGTGACTCAAGAAACTCGCACCGTGTTTTGCGTTCAGCATCAAAAGATACAGAAAAAAACCGAAAGCAAGTTTGAATAACGCAGGAACTGAAACCATTGAACTTTTCAAAAGTATTCGTCAAGTTGATTGAAGTACAACCAGTTGATTTTTCTCATGTTTAGGGTTCCGTATATTATTGAGATATGATGACTCTTGATTAACAGCCAGACAAGTACTTGGAGCAATAGATAATCGTTGTTTTAATCATTTGCCGGTGGCGCTTCTGTATCAGTTTGTGTAGGGCGCTAATTGTGTATGTATACATATACATTTACTTGATGCGCTCCAAAGGATTGAGATGAATAGGTGGCAGTATGGCATGGTGTTTGGAATGGTTGTGAAATACTGAGTAGGTCAAACGAGACCGAAACTGCAGTCTATTGTTCCTTTTCATGCCATCCGATCTCCTTAAGTGAGGGATATTCAACATTCTACGGCAGGTTGAATAAACACCTCAAAAAAGTCTAGGGAACACTTCTGGATATCGATATATCGTATCCAGAACGATCAATATGGATGATTCATTTTAAAGAAATGAACACCTTGATCAATTTCTCACCAAATTATGTAGTGCCGCAACAGATTTCAGTTTTTTTTATGAAAAACTAAAAATGCAGCAGATGCGACGCTGCTTTGTAATCATTTCATGTATTCAGTGTTTGAAATCAGTTAGTTGGCACTTTGTTTCTGTTGTAAGCACAAATAAAAGATTCAAGTTTTGTGATTCGACCATGGAAAGACGACATTTGACTAGAGAAGAGATGTTACGAGCCGTTGGCATGCTCCAAGCTGGGAGCTCACAACGGGAAGTATCCAGGGTTCTGGGAAGTAGCCCAAGTGTCATAAAACGTTTATGGTCGCGTTTCAATGAAACAGGTAGCGTAGAAGAACGCCATACAGGTCGTTTCAGGATTACTACAGTCGCCCAAGACCGATTTTTGGTTTTACAAGCCAGAAGAGATCGTACTACTACAGCATCTCAATTAGCTCAAGAGCTATCACGAGTTCATAATGTACAAATTTCCGACCAAACTGTGAGAAATCGACTGCACGAAGGTCAACTCCACTCCAGATGTCCTTTAAGAGTTCCACAACTGACCCATGGAAATCGCGCTGCTCGTTTAGCTTGGTGCCGAGAACACGTAAACTTGGATCACGAGAGGTGGGCCACAGTTTTCTTCAGTGATGAATCTGGATTTAGTTATTATCCCGATTCGGGAAGAATTCGAATATGGAGGAACCTGGAAAGCAAAACCGTCTCCAGCATGCTCGAGAAGTTGTTAGATAGGAGGCGGATCAGTGATGTTTTGGGGAGGTATACGCTTTGGTGGAAGAACTGACCTCGTTTTCATACAGAACAACCTCACGAGAAATTCTTACGCAAATGAGATAGTTTTACCTGTAGTGGTACCGTATCTCCAAACAATGGGTCAGAATCCACTCTTCCAACAAGATAATGCCCCTCCTCATCGTGCAAGAGTTGTCTTGAACGTTCTTGAAGAGAATTATATCGATCTTCTACCGTGGCCATCCTGCCCTCAGATCTGAATCCCATCCAGCATGTGTGGGACACCCTAAAAGAAATCTCCTGCGTCAAAACGTCTTGGAATGGCCAAAATGTAATAGACAACTTAATATTGAGCATGCCACGAGGATGCCAAAGTGTCATCAATAACAGAGGTGGACCTTCTGGGTACTGAAAAATATAAGTGCTTCCATATCGTTTCGAAAATATTAGTTCAGTATTTTTTGTGTTTTACCAAATTTCGTCATTTTCAAATTTCAAATTTTTTTTATAATAGGTGCTTTGGAGAAGTCAAATATTATTTTGTTTTCTTGAGAATACAATACATCCTAACAAAAACCGAAAGATTTCTATAAATTCGAATCATCAAATTCATATTTTAAAGATATTGGTAAGTGTTCCCTAGACTTTTTTGAGGTGTTTATTATTCCCTGAAAGAAAGTCTGCAAAAAAAAGGGCCCTTATAAAATTACATCGTTGTCCGCCCGTACTCCTGTCTGTCTGTCAGCACACGTACGTATACAGGTGAAATTGCTACTGAATACTCAGGTTGGCAATATCTTGCGAAAAATCAAACTTCTAAGCCAACGCAATTCAAAGATACTGCCGTTTATGTTGAATTTTCGGCATATTTTGAAACAGTTAAGAGAATCAACGAGAAGAGATATAATCTGAACACTATAAATTTGTAGTTACATCACGTAAAAAAAGGTTTGTTTTATGATGAACGTATTCAGCATTCTCTAAGAAACGCGTAAAGATATCGAATTGAAATTGATACCATATACTCAGGTCAACATTCCCTTTGATCCGCGAAAAATCAAATTTTTCAATATACGCCATCGGAAGATACGGCCGTTTATGTCGCATTCTACTGCGCACCTACAGCCCGCAAGGAAATCAAATTCTATAGGTTACTTCGCGTTGACCAAATCAAAGGATTTTAAAAATTAAACCTGATTATATTGAAGTTCTTATGAGACATATAACTCACGAAATTAGCCAGATCTCACTAGAAATATTACGAAATGTGAAAATTGTCTCTTACCATCGATTAGTGTACTTCCATGAAGTTAGTGGAACCCTTTTGAACTTTGTAGGTTGTGAGATTTCAACATAGAGTGCAAATTTCAAATGGAATTAATCTAAAAACACGTCGGATATATATTTCAAGAGGGCACATCAATTCTTGTTCTCAGTCCATTATGTTCTGCATATTACTTGAGGGTCATCTCTCATCTAGCAACTTTTTTGAATTGGAATGATATGCCACGTTACACTTCGTGAAGAAATCTTTTTGAGATGAATGTAATGGATTTGTTAGAAGTTTTAATTTCGATTTTTTCGGTTTATTGAAACAGACTTTTCACTTTCCTAAATTATTTCGAGAAAAACTTGCTGCGCTCTGGTTCATGACGATCTGGAAATTGTTTTGGATAAAGTCGAAATGTTCGGGCACTACTAGGTCTGACTATTATATAACGAGACTGTGAACCTAGAGGGCGCCCTAGAGTAGTAGTGAAAAAAATGAATAGTGCGTTGGGTATCTAGATATCTTGTCTATGCACGTACCAAAACATGTTTTCGTTACTATTATAGCCCAGGTCGCCCTGTCACTGTTTCAACTCCGGAAACAGTGACCAAAGTCAATCAAATTGTGCGTGCACATCGTCGAATGAGTATCCGGATGATAGCCGAGGTTGTAAACTTTGATAAAGAAAAGGTTAGGAAGAATTACACATGACAAGAGCCTGTGCGAAGTTGATGCCCACACGCGCTATCTGTGAAGCAGTATTTGGCCAGTAAGTGCACTCCAGTGCTCGAACACCCGCCGTACTCGCCAAATTTGGCACCGTGCGACTTTTTTGTTTCCGAAGATAAAATCTGCTTTGAAAGGGAACCGATTCGAGTTGATGGAAGCGGTTAAGCAAAAAACGGCAGAGCTCCTAAATGCCCTCACCAAAGAAGACTTCCAGCACTGCTTGGATCAATGGAAAAAACGTATTAAAAGGTGAGTGGCGAGGGAAGGGGAGTATATTGAAGGAGCTTTCGAATGTAGAATAATTTTGATATTAAAACCTTTTTGTAACCAGTCTCGTTATTTAATAGTTATGTTTTGAGTCTTTTTACCCAAAATACGAAATAATGTGAGTTATTCGAACTTAAATAATGACCAAAACACTTTCCGGACGGAAAAAAAAACAGTCGCCCATTCTACGAATCGCATCGATGAATTGGAAATGTGAGTTTCTTCCGAAATTCTTCGATAATTTTCGAGTTGAAAATAAGGGGAAATCATTCAAAAAGTCGAAGTGAAGGTCAACGTCAACTAGAATTTCATTCAAGATGCAATTCGGTTTTGTCATTATGTTCCATGCTTACTATTTCAGATTTTATCAGGGCACTTGACTTAGGTATTGCTTTATACCTAAGTATATTAAATTGATAAAGCTGATTGGCAATTTTATGATCCATTGTATCTTTTTGTATTCTCGTTACAACTTATTTTATTCTGATCAGGACGGGGTTTATAGTTGTTATTCATTTCTTGTTGGTTATGTCGACAACGTTGGCTTCAAAATTATATCGGGTGTTCCGATAAAAACACCCCAAGCTACAAATTCAACAATTGTTTATCGATTTCAAAGAAACAGAAACCAACTTGCATCTGCAATGATATTCTTACAGACTGAAGCATTTTCATTGATCTGCCACTTTTGGAAATATCGAAATTTGATTTTCACTTGGACATTTTGTAACCCCATATTTTTTTTTCGATTCCTTTTTCAATTTTAAGTACCTTCTGCGAAGAAAATATGACTTGAAACGTTGTACATTTACATTTCCAATTTATCGATGTAATGAGTAAAATGGGTGACTGTAATTGTAATGAAATATTTCTGTCATAGAAATCATTTTGGTCATTATTTCATTTCGGATAATTCATATTACTTATTATTTTGGCTAAAAAAAGACTCAAAACGCAACAGATGATTTTGATGAGTCGAGAAGTAAGTTCTGGTACGGAATTCCGTTGAAAATCACAGAGCAATCTTCTAAAAATTATAATGGGTGTCATTCGCATGTATTAACGAGTGCCCGAGCATTCGGACTCTATCGGGAATGATTTCCAGATCGCGATGAACCAGAGCGTTACAAGTTACTGGTTATTCGAAAGAAAAAACTTAAGGGAGTGGAAACATCTGTTTCAATAAACCAAAAATATCGAATTCTATTTATATGAAAACACTTTTTTAAAAATTGTTGAGAATGTCCTCCATTATGTTTAATACATAATTGGTTTCTCCTGAATACGGCTCGTGTTGCATTCAGAACGGTATTTATAGGAATTTCTATTTCTCTTATTATTTATCTCAATATGTTCAAATTTTCTACTGGAGTGCAGTAAATTCAATCGTGTAGGTGAATCCATAGCCAAAAATCAGACAGTGTCAAATCTGGGGAGCGGGTTAGCCATGTAACAGGACCATTTGTCCCTATCCATTGATCACCAAATTGTTGTTGAGCCACTTCACATTTAAAGCGAATGAGGTGAATTATTTTTCGTTCTCCCGGAGGAAGATCATCTGGGAAATCTTCTAATATTCTCATTTAAGTTTCCTTCGATGAAAAATGGTTCTATTGAGCGATTCGATTGAATGGCGCACCAGGCGTTCATACCGAATCTACACTGAAAATTATTATTATTTATGTTGCGGATTTTGCTAGTTCCAATGTTTGAAATAATTTCTATTGAATTGACGATTGTTGCAAAAATCACGTTCATCTGATGGAATGATAATTCTGAAAAGAGAATAATCTAAATGCTTTCTATCAGTGAAGAAATCGAAACGAAGATGAAGTGAAATATTTTTTATGCTTTCCACAATTTAATTTTCACAAAAACGACCGGTTTTGACAGTCAAGTCATTTTCAAGTGGTCAATTACTACTAAAGAAAACTGATTCCAATGAATTATTATGACTAATGAAACTGCACAAAGAAGAAACATCCGCTAGATTAGTAGTATCATATACAGGCTTAGGCAAAAGTACCGGAACGGCTGATTATCTCAGTTATTTACCGAGCGATTTTTTTGAAAATTGGTATTCCTACATTGTGAAGTATAAAGAATTCAGTGTTAATATTTTGTGCCCAATAGTGTTTTCGGTGTAGCCGGAAATGACCACAACATGAGAATTTCAAATATAACACCCTATATGTTTACTTATTTTTAGATTCAGAGGAAAAAACAATCAAGAAAAATGCTTTTACTTCAATGTCGTGTTCATAAAAAAATCAAAATGACAAATTTCTAAGAGAATTTTGAAGAAATTGTGGGGGTATCAAATTGATTTCTTCTGTTATGCGACGCCTTAAGTCATCTAGATTGGCAGGTCGTTCTCTATAAACTCGGCATTTCAAGTGGCCCCATGAAAAGTCCAGAGGAGATAGATCAGGTGACCTCGGGGGCCACTCGATTTGACCTCTTCTACCGGAAAAACTTCATCCAGAGGTATCACTCGATCCATCTACCCTCTTTCAAATTTTCAAGGGTGGTCACCCCTGCTCTAGGGGTTAAAATTCGAGATGAGGATGGTACTTGATGATGACTGCCATTGATCAGCATGGATCTGTTCCATTTCACTTCACTGAAACTTGAATAGTCTCAGGGAAATAGTCTTCCCTATCTTTCAGTTGCTCACCCTGTATCTTTTACAGTTTTCCAATTAAAAATGTAAATTCGTTCAAGGCGATATAGACAAAGATACCACCTTTCTTTTGAGTCATCACTCGACCCATCTTCCCTATTCAAAATGTTCAAGGATTGCAACTCCCGCTTAGGGGGTTGATATTTCTGTCAAGTATTGTACCCCAAAAGATGTCCCCCTTGAAACAAAAATTGACCCGTTTTTGCGTTTTGATCAAAAATGAATATCTTGGTAGATATAGCCTCTGTTTAGTTTTCGCTGAAGCACCCTGTATAGTGTTCTGGTACCGATATGTAGATGATATTTCGGTAGGTTTCCATGGCTCAAACAGTCACATTGATGAATTTCTGCAATTTCTGAAAGTTCATAGCAATATTAAATTCACAGCAGAAATAAAAATTAATAACTCAATAAATTTTTCAGTCCTTACAATAACAAAATCGACTAACAATTTCATTTTAACATCTACAGAAAAGAAACCTCCATAGAATCAACTATTCCCATGGACTCATTAGCAGCATATAATTCAATAATCTATAGGGCCTTTTCCATTCCACTGTCACCGACAAACTTCAAAATTGAAATAAGTACTATCAGAAAAATTACCTCAAAAAACAAAATTCCTCTGGTCTTTAGGGGCAAAATCATCTAACGTGGAGAAGAACATCAAATAACACAATTAGTATATTCCATAAAAATTGATTGCTTGAAAAAATACGCTAGTTTCAAATATGCTTGAGCAAATTATATTCAATGCTAAACAAAAAGCAGACAAATTCAAAAAATCAGGAGTGTACAAAATTGTTTTTATGAGTATACGGTAGTCTGTTAGACAGAATGGAGGAATTTCGAAACCATATTCAAAGAACACTCATCCTCTGATAAGAATTATCCAATATTTGAAAATATAATAACCATAAAATATTCAATAATATTAGATAATATGAAAATTCTTCATAATTGCGACAAAGGAAAAAAGAGTCTGTTGGAATGTTTGGAAATCAATAAACTCTGTAAAAACCCAAGTGAAATACCCCTTAATAGCCAGCTAGACATTAATACCTCTCCACTACTTGATATGAAATCAGGCTAGTATCTATATGAGTAAGCTCGTTCCCTGTAGTTGACCACTTTTGAATGACTTGATCGAAACCGGTCGTGTTGTGAAAATAAAATTGTGGAGAGTATAAAATATATTTTACTTCGTCTTCGTTAAAAATTAATTGCCATAAAATAAATAAAGCATCAATATTACTCAGAAAAAATCGAATGGCCCAAGGCCAAGTGAAGGTCAACTTCCGTATTTTCGGAAGTGACAGAACAATGAAAATGTTTTAGAATATCATTCAAGATGCAATTCCTTTCTTGTGTCATTGAAATCGATCAACAATTGACGGCGCTATAGCTTGGTAATATATAGACAAATTTTCGTGAAGTCACTATACGGATTTCCTCCTGTATCCGTGGTAACAGAAATTGATTTTCGCTAAATTTCATGTATCTATGTTTATATTATTTTCGATACCCTTACCGATGTCGAACTATGCAGCAGAATGCTACAAAAATCGCAGTATTTTCCGGTTGCTCCCACAGAAAAATTTTATTTTCTCGCGGATCGGAGCGATTGTTGACGCGAGTATCTGCTATCAAGCAGTAGGAACTACCTTTCAACTATATATAGCACAAGGAGCACTTATATACCCTGCACACTTAATAAAAGGTATGGACCAAATTGTTATGCATTTAATCCACATCTTCAGATCCTGTCTAGCATTGGGATACATTCCGGACCCCTGGAAAAGATTTTAGACCAATTAGTCTCACCTCCTACCTTCTGAAGGCTATGGAGAGACTAGTAGAAAGATAGCTTACGGAAAACAACCTTGTGAAGCGCCCTCTACATGTCACTCGACATGCCTACGAGCAAGGTAGATCAGTCGACTCAGCACTACACTCTGTAGTAGGGTATATCGAGAAAGGACTGAAAAAAGGCGAAGTCACTCTGGGAATATTCCAAGATAAAAAGGGGCCTTTCGACAACACACCATATAAATCGATAGATGAAGATATCGTAAATAGAAAAGTAGACAAAACCATAGCAAGGTAGGTGAGACGTCTGCATCGAGGCTCACCACGGCGAGTCGACCATCTGGTGGACCGCCAGCAGGGGATGTCTTCAGGGGGGAGTACTATCTCCTCTCCTCTGGAACCTCTTGCTGAATGGGCTCCTGGCGGCCCTTGCCGATGCTGGGTGGATTATGCCTACGATATCGTCCCCCTTGTTCGTGGAAAAAACTCAGCACCATATGTGAGTTGCGCAGAACGCTCTGCAAATTACTGAACAATGGTGCAGAGAGAACAATCTCTCTGCTAATCCAAGCAGAACAGATTTGATTATATTCACTCGAAAAAGGAAACTACCGCCTTTCAAGGCACCCATTGTTTTAAACGGTGAACTAACACTAGTAAAACAATAGAAATATATAGGTGTGATGCTTGACGCCGAACTAAATTGGGACAATTACATCGACAGAGCATAAAACACACTCTGGGCCTGCCGGACATTATTAAACGATATATTGGTTATACCATACACGACAGTAATAAGACCGCGCCTGACCTATGCGGCCATCGTATGGTGGCCTGCACTGGACAAAGTTAAAACGGAAAAAATAAACAAGATCCAAAGGCAAGCATGTCTAGCAATCACGGGTGCCTTGAAATCTACACCTACGGGTTCTATGATGTGTCTTCTGGCATCCCTCCACTACACATAGTGGTGGAGGAGGCGGCCATGAGGGCATCTTTGAGACTGTGGGAAGGAGGTATGTGAAGGGATAGAAATCCAACGTTTGGACACTCGACATCCCTGAACAAAATTAGAGAACTTCGATCTGACCTTTTCACAAGAGGAGATCAAATGAGGGTTATCTATCACTTCGATGAACCCTTCAAGGTCGTCATTCCACTAAAATTAATTTGGACCACACCATACGCCCTACTCACCCCACAGGGCCCCACCTGGTTTACGGACGGGTCCAAAACCGGAATGGATATAGGCATCGGCGTCCACAGCCCGAGGGCAAACATAACGATCTGGGAGACCATGTCACCGTAACACACGCAGAAATATGTGCCATTCTCCGGTGTGTACAGGAAAACCTACACAGGAACTATAGAGACGAATACATCTACATATTCTCTGACAGTCAGAACGCCCTTTGATATTTGAAAGATACGAAGGTTACATCCAAACTAGTTGACGATTGCAGAGCAGCACTTCGACAACTCTATGCTACAAACAGTTACTCTGATTTGGTGCCCGGCCCAACAGGGCATTGAAGGAAACGAGATAAGAGACAGCCTTGCTAACAAGGTAACAGCTGTTACGCCGATGGGACCAGAACCAATTCTGACCATCCCATGTAACCACGTGCTCTCTTTCTTTCGAAACTGGAACACCACCGAGGTCCTGAAATAGTGGGCAGGCATCTTGGGACTGAAACAGTCAAAAAGGCTTATAAAGGGATCGCAATCAAAGAAGAGGCGATATGAACTATTGTCCCTCGATAAAAAGTCTATTGGAATGGTAGTTGGCCTATTGACGGGACACCAACTCAACAAACACCTACACGTCATGAGACTATCGGAAACCACTAAGTGCAGTGGTCGCCTAGAAAATGACGAAACAACGGAACATATATTCTTCGAATGTCTCGCTCATAAGGTGACCAGAAGAAGAAGATCTGGTATAAATCTCAACTTGATGCCTTCACGCGACAGACTAATAAGTTCAGTATCGTGAAAAAATACAAATCCTCAGTTTTCGGATTCTATAGGTTTTAATTCCCTTGTGAGTGCCGAAATATGCCGTGAAATGCACCATAAACTACCATATCTTTCGACTCATAAACTATACTTTTACGCAGCTGCATGAGAAATCGGCAACAATTTTAACACTCGACGTGTTCCTGAGAAAAGAGCCGTGAAAACGAAATGATCCTATAAGGATTCATTCATTCCTTTCGGGTAGGATCCTAAAAATTATAACATTTTTTATACAATAAATTCCGGTAGATACTGAAATCTGAAACATAATGCCGCTCGTATATAATCAATCAGTCGTCGCCATATGGCGTGTTCTAGGTGTTCCGTGACACCCTTTTATCTTCAAAAGAAATAATAAAAAACAATCTACTTTATTCCGATTCCGAAGAACGCGAAAGCGTCTCATCTAATGAAGCACTTCGCGACGTCATTTCCGAAACTAATTGGGAGGTGTTGAGATGGAAAACAAACGTTCCATGCCCTAAGAGAAAACAAAAATCCCTCTCGCAATGAACTCACTCATTCGTTACTTCTTTACTATCCCATTCATATGGGAAGCCTTACAGAAAGTATCGTTTTTGAGAAACACTTCGTGTATCCGCTTATGGAGCACTGAATCCCCTATGTGTAGCTCAAATGAGCGCACTTCCTGCCCTGCGTGTGTGACGTCACAGATCTGCCCTCATCTTCCGGTGCCAAATTAACCCGCTTGGCTAGCTGCACTGATTAGACAAAATTATGACGATTATTAGCCCAACTTTGGGAGTAGGGAATTGAGGGGGCACGGTTGAAGGTTCCGAAGTTAAAATTCATTTTAATTCTCGATTTTTTCATGGCATCTGTAAAATTTCCATCTGTCCTTATTATTGATACAAGCAATTTCAAATTAAATAGAAAATTGTTATATTCTCCCATGATTTCAGGTATCAGCTACATTTATAGTGCCCATTATCACTTTGAACAATTTCACAATTCAACAGAAAAATTGCTACACTCTATTTTTCGAGATATCTGATAAAATGTACAATTCTTATATCATTGCTTATAAAATTTTCAATTAGGTTGAGAGGAAATTGCAAAACTCCAATAATTTAATGTTTACTGAGAATAAATTGAAGGTCTGATATCTATAACAGGTGCAAATTATAAGTAAAATTTAATGCAGTCTCATAAAAACGACTGCTGTAGATTTGGACGAAATCCTATAAAATTAATTAAATTCAATTGACGAGACTTTTACGTGATAGAAATCCATTTTTACAAATACAAGTAAACGATGATTTCTACTAAAATATATTATTAAATGCTCCACGCGTTTCGATACACAGTATGTTTATCAAGAGCGAATGAATACTACAAATATATCTTACTAATAAATTTTTATATATACTGAAGAAGCAATCCACTCAGAGCTATCCGTACTTGAACTAATGTTTAGGAAATAAATTTAATAAGGGTGAGTTATTTATGTCTACCTGATCATTAAGAATTGCCGGTGAATACCTAAATCTGTTAATTTCAAGTACTTCCAGAAGGTTGAGTTTTATACCTCTATTCTCAGAATGTAGGATTTTAAATTCTGAATTGAAAGAGTGACCATAATTTGAATCGGTTTCTCCATTGATGAAACTGAGCTTATGTTCAGAGATTCTAACATTAAAATTTCTTCCTGTTCTTGAATAATTTGAATCGGTTTATCCATTGATGAAACTGCGTTTATGTTCAGAGATTCTAACATTAAAATTTCTTCCTGTTCTACCTAGATAAAAACAATTGCAATCTACACAATCCAATCTATAAACAGTGCAGATTGCAATTGTTTTATATAGGTAGAACAGGAAAAATTTCAATGTTAGAATCCTACATTCTGAGAATAGAGGTATAAAACTCAACCTTCTGGAAGTACTTGAAATTAACAGATTTACGTATTCATTCGCTCTTGATGAAGATACTGTGAATCGAAACGCGTCGAGCATTTAATAATATATTTTAGTAGGAAAAAAAAAATTAATTAACCTTCGTAAGGTCTTTAATTTCACAAACTTAGCCGTGCTTTGGGTCAGATCTGACCCAAGTAATAAAATTATACTGAAAAATGAACAAAAAATAAAGATAAATTGTGTAATGGATTTATTTGACATATATATTTATTTCTACAGAATTACTATGTATTTTTGTAAAATTATAATTCTATATGTCTAATATAAAAATGATATATTATGTTGTTAGGTACTTTTATAAAAATAGACTGAGCAGTAATTAAAAAAAATGTAAATGTAAATGAAATTATATCTTATTACACTGGGTACATAGAACAACTGTATTAGAATGTTTTTTACAAACGAATTTCTTACATTCTACACAGATCAAAGGTGTTTTATTGTCAGCTTTAGCACATAGTTGGCTGGACTTCTTTTGGGAGCCTTCTTAGCTGTACAAGTGTTGTTTTCCTCTTGTTGGGTGGAAGTTGACGGAATTTGTACATTGTCACTAGATTGACGGAGCTTTTTTGCAGTTTCTATTGAAAAAGTTGCCCTCTGTAATGACTTATTATATACGGTGTAACCAATTACATACATAAATTTTCCAAATAGTGTCGCCGTTTTGCTAGGCAGCCTTCCTTCCAGCTGCTAGTGGCAGCCGTGAATAATATGAAAGCATTGTAGACTGATATGTCTACCATGTTACTAAATACCACTTGAGGCCAACGTTTTGTTTTTCTTTTGCAACTGTAACAGGAAACAGCTTTATCCAGTATATCCACGCCACCCTTACATTTGTTATATTATAATAGGCTTATTGTCTGCGCGATTACTCACTTCTGAGTTGTGATGCAAAGTGTTGAGAAGATTGACCGACTTATTTTCTTTGCCTATGTAAGAAACAAGTATAGTATCTTTGATAAAAGCAAAATATGATGAATATAACGGTCTTCCCTTTGTTACTATTTCTGGAGGAAATTCCGGCTTATTCTTACGTAAAGTCCCTATTACAGTGATCTGTTTTTCTAATAGTTTCTGTCCAAGTTCATGTGATGTAAAAAAATTATCCACCGTAAGATTATGCCCTCTCAGGCCGCGAGTCAAATCAAGGACTACACGGATGCCTTGGTTTATTTCAGGCACACCTCCTATTTCTTTGCCCGTTTAGGGTTGGATATTTCAAACGTAACTTGTGGCAGAATCACATAGAACCCAAATTTTGATGCCATATTTAGCTGGTTTCGATGGCATGTACTGTCGAAATGGACATCTTCCTCTGAATGCTGCTCATCTACTGTAACGTTTTCAGAAGGATTATAAAATTTTGGCAAAAGGTCAACCCACTGATTCCACAGATATCGAATTGGAGTAAATTTATGCAGCCGTTCGGATCAACCTTGACAATTTTTTCAAAATTTTTAGTGGCATGAGTGCCCCAAAAATAGGTCTGCCTTTCTCACTATCCCATGAGCTTTCGGTTTTTTCATTATTTAAACGAAATACACAAGATAGTAATAGTAACCCAATGTATGCGAACAGACCAATATCGTGAATGTCATTCCCATAATCAGCGAAAACACGCTTACCTTCCAAATTTGTATATTTCAATATGGTGTGTATCAAAGGTGGAGGGAAAAATAATTCAAAACTGGATTTTTCTTCTAAGGTAATCCTTGAGCAAAAGTATCGTGTCAAACCTGGTATCAAGTTCATTATGTTTTCTCTGGAAGCTCTTCCATAAGACTGTGTGACGGGGTTTCTGGAATATTTTATTTGTCCATTTTTTGACGTCATTGTTGGCACAAGCACTAATTCACTGTCACTATCCGAGCTATCAGATGGTTCAGCTTCTTCGATATAATCTTCTGTTTCAGAACAATATTCATTACTATCTAATAACGCCGCTTCTATTTGATTGTCTATCATTTTTATAAGCAAATAACGTTTTCACCACTGTAAACTAGGGTACGTGTTGTCCGATTGGTGTTATAATATAACACTAAGATTTGTGTGGGTAGAACAAAAGAACGTCTCATTGAAAAAGTTATACGATACATAAACAATTATGAGGATACCAGGTTGTTCAATAAGTTTCGTCGTTCGATGAGAAAAACACAATGTTATGGTTCAAAATACACTTTATCATTCAGTATAATCTCCTGAATATTAATACACTTGCTCCAACGATCCTCCAATCTGTGGATCCCATCCCTAAAGGGAGAATCCGGAAGGTCTGCAAAATACGCTTCAACAGCCGTTATGACCTCTTCATTTGATGAAAAACGCTTGCCACGCATAAATTTTTTGAGATCTGGAAACAAATGGAAGTCGCTGAGGGCCAAATCTGGTGAATACGGTGGATGCTCAAACAATTCGAACTTTAATTCATGAATTTTAGCATTGTCAAAATGCTCTTGTGACACGGTGCTTTGTCCTGATGAAAAAGGATTTTTTTCTTCTGCAAACCGGGTTTTTTTCACGAACTTTTCCTTCAACTGGTCCAAAAGGTTGCAATAATATTCAGAATTAATTGTTTTACCAGTTTGCGAGTAATCCACAAACAAAATTCATTTCGCATCCCAAAAAACAGATGCCATAACCTTCTTGGCCGATTTTCGGACACGAACTCGTTTCGAAGCCGAACAACCAGGTTCACACCAATCTTTAGCCTCTCGTTTTGATTCAGGATCATGGTGATAGACTCAAAATCTCATCCATACTGATGAATCGACGAACAAAATCCACTTTATCCTTTTTAAAACGCTTCAAATGTTGCTGAGAAAGTCGCATTCGAATGTGATTTTGTTCCATTATTAGCGAATGCGGCACCTATTGTGCAAACAGCTTTCTGAAACCGAAAATTTCACTTAAAATATGGCTCACACTGCCTAATGAGATGTGTAGAGCCTCTACTAAACCCCTCCCAGTCAATCGACGATCTACCAAAACCATATCCTGTATTTTGGCTATGATTTCTGGTGTTGATGCACTTTTTGGACGTCCTTCACGTGGATCGTCTCCAAGGCTTGTATGACCACGTTAAATTCAGCAAACCATCTTTTTACTGTTCTAATTGTAGGTGAACAATCATTATACACTCTTAACATTCGTTCGTGAATTTCTTTTGGTGCTACACCTTCCAAAAATACGAATTTTATCACTCCACGATATTCAATTTTATCCATTTCACAAAAATACTGTGACACGGCGAAACTAGATGGCTTGTAAACAAAGAATGAATTGACAGATTGAAATGAACCTTCACACACAGAACAGACCCAAATGAGAAATACAAACTCAGTGCTTCGGCATGGTAAACAATATGGCCGCCTCTGCATAGAAACTACCGCCACAGGTGCCATTATGGGAAACTAAACCGAAAGGCGCCTTATTTGAATTCTAGATTTTCCACAATCAAATTGAATTGAATTGAAATGGGGTATTTGAACTAGTCTAATCGATTTAGATTATTTCTGCCTCAATTAGACTGTTCAAAATTTGAGAAAATAATGAATATTTTTCACAATAACACTTTTATTTTAAAATAAAAAATTTCTTAAACAATATATACAGAAAACATTTCCAAAAATAAAATAAATTCTTAACACATGTAAATCAAAAATATAAATCACAGAAAAACAGGTACATTCTAACATTCGAAATAAAATAGAAATTCTGAAATATTGTTGTCTTCCATTGCTACCATTGGTCCCTAGTTGAGGGTAAACTGCCTTCACGGCCATCTTCATGGCAGCTACCCCATACTGCTTCTGAAAAAGAAAAAACAGAGTACTAACTGTCTCAAGAAGTTTTTATATAAATGAATTTGAGATCACTCAAAATTGTTGAATATGGTGAAAATAGTGTATGAATGTATGAGTGTAAAAGATGCAGGGGAAAATAAATAATATCACAGACTAGTTGCATTAACAAAGTCGTCTTCTTTGAAGTGATCACTACATAAGAAAAAGTTAGTAGTGTCGACAGTTTCACTTATAGAACAAAACTCTTTCCACTTCAAACAAGTTGATGGATCTTGTCGAGGAAAACATGGAAACTGATATTTTTAGCTCGGAAGACGTACTTGTTGGAGCATGTGGAAATTTACAGCGATATTTAATCCCAAACGAAGTCATCCTGACAAATTCGAAAGTTGAGAACCTAAAGAAAATTAATATAATTCAAATCAACTTATCTTTTCAGAGCTCAAAAAAAGGCTTCCTCGGCTACTTTTCTTTCCTCGCCATTCACAGGGGTCCTCTTGTATGGTTTCGTCGTATCCCGCCGCATGCCAAAGGGGTGAACCTCAAAATTAAGAAGAAAACCGATAAGAATTGAATATAATCCAATTTAGGTACCGTAGAATCAATCAAAGCTCAAGCTGCACAAAGTATCGGCTAAAACTTCACAAATTCGATTTACTTACCATAAACTTTCCAAATTACTAGATTTGATTCCAAGACATCAGCAAACACCTGAAAAGAAAATGATTTTGGAAGCACAAACCGCAAGAATAAAAGGGTTTAGCGGAAACTGAAAACATTTTGACATTGACAAATGACAATTTATTTATCGGCGATTGAAGTTTAATCGACCGAGTTCAACACTTGACGTGATTAAATTAGTGCCATCTATATCTATTATGGGGAACTAGATAGATAGGTGAGGGGTTGTGAGGGGTGTTGACTGTTTTGGTCGGTTACTCGACCTTCTTACTGTTCTGTGCCTTCACATACGTTCATATGAAGAGTGTACCAACAAAACAAAAATAAATTTGGACTAGTAGCAACGCCCTCTTTTATGGAACTACAAAACTTGTTCAACAACCTGGTAACACATGCGCTGTGCGTTTGTTATTAGTTGCGGTCAATTCTCGCCCGAAGATCGTTAGAGTAAAAAGAATCATATGTAGAATATTTTAACCATTTTTGATAAACTTATTCAAATAATAAGTAAATTGAAGCGAATAATTAAAAATCATAGAATATGAAACTTCTTGAACGCTTATTTTCTGAGAAATTTCATTTCTATCTCAAAATGGGTCAAAATTCACCTGAAGACCTTATGAAGGTTAAGTATGTCGCTCATATCATTTCGGACCTCCTCTGTCACATGGTGAATATCACCATGGAAATTGGATATGACAAGAAAAACTGAAATGCTCCAAAATAATATCCATTTATAAAAGCGGCGATAGAACTGCCATAAGCAACTACAGGCTGATAGCAATTTTAAACAATTTAGAAGACTCACAAAACAGATTTAGAAATGGCAAAAACACAATCTGGGCTATACCAAATGTAACTGAAACTAAGGCCACTCCTTTTACTTTTTTTCTATTTGGAATATTTTGATGAAATTTAGGAATCGGATAGAACACAACATTTTGAAATTGATAACATCAATGTGTTTAACCATACCAACTTTCGATTTTCAAATGGGACACCCTGTATTTTCTTTTTGCTTATTTGAATTGTTCATCTCATCCTACGACCTTTTGGAATATTTTCGAAAACGAACGTTTATAATAGAATTTGTTCGTAGCTACAGTTTTATTGAATTTGTTTATATTGTAAAAGGGTTAAGTACGAGCGTTTCTTTAACGATTTCATTCGATAGTTTTCGCATATAATTTTGGCACATTTGCATAATCATATCCAAACCCGATAAACTATTGAAACGATGTCGTTTTCTTGTGTCTGAAAGTTGAGAGCGACAGCTTAGTCGAACTTGAATGTTGAAATGAAATCCGTTATTAGTTGATTTTACCGAATAATCTGTAAATCGATTTGGAGCAATATTCGAAGTCTACGACGCGTGTCGAATTCCGCTTTTCTCGTGAAAACGCAGAGATAATTGTATTAGGCCAAGTAATCCAATTTACATCGGTAGATTTGCAAAATTGATGCACGAAGAAATTATCGAATAGTTCAGAAATTGCGCTCTCAAAAATATTTTTTATGAAACTACAGTAATGCGGATAATATGCGAAGAAGTAAGTTTCGGCGTAACTAATACATGCTTTCGGTAGTGCAATTGCCGAAGTCGAAAATGATTGTCCTACATAAACTCCAATTGTGCAATTAAAAAACCCAACCTAACCCAACTTTTGCAATGTCATACCTATTTTTTCTACAGATAATAATTGTAAATAATGTATCTTGTGAAGAATATAAATAAATGATGCAAAAAGATTGGTTAGGTTACTTTATATAACTTTATATTACGTCCATTTCGGCTTATTACTTCATGTTGATATGAAGCATCTTTTGTGCCCCATTCGTGACTAACATACACTCGGAGGCAAAATTAGCGGAACACTCGAAAATTTAACCAAATTCGAAGTCCGATATTTTTCCTAATTCTCAACCGATTTAGATGATATTTTCGGCAAGTTATAGATCAACTCTTCTGCTTCGTAGAAATTATAAGAGAAAACAAAAAAATTTGAAAAAAATTTTATACGGGGGCAAAACTAAAAGTGTTTTTTTGTCAAAAATTCGTAACACCCTGTGGAATTTCGTGGTCCGAGTTGAAACGTACAATATCATGGTCTGTCAAGACACATCTTCCTACAGTAACGCCCTTCTTGTTTTATGCATTTATCTCTATTTTTCCAAGAGATATCCAATTTGAAGCGAAAAGTCACAAATTTCAAGAATTTATTTTTAATCTTGCGTAGGTGCATAACATCGGAGGTTAGCCAAGAAATAAAATCAAAATTAGAGAAGCGGAAATCTAACGAAATGAAAATTTTTGAAATTCACTGGCCAATTTCACGCTCCGGGAGAACTCGAAGTACACTGGAAAAATCGTTGATTTTGCACATTTATTTTTTTGTGTGACACTCTATAATAATTATCATTCCGGTCCAAAATTGAGAGCAGGTGTGTATCCTGGCGATACACTCGTGAAATGAAATGAACATGTTGAGAAAAATGTTCATGATGACCCACAAAAAAAACATTTGATTTTAGTAGCGAGTATGACCCCCCCGAGCTCTTATTACAGCGCGCATACGATTTCGCATACTCCCAATGATGTTGTCTATCATCTGTTGAGGTATGTTGTCCCTTTCTTCCACCAAAGCCAATGTCAGCTCTTCAACGTTGCCTGGATTCCGTTGTCGAACCCTTCTTCCAAGAATGTCCCAAACGTGTTCGATCGGGTTTAAATCCGGTGACCGCGACGGCCAGTCCATTCGTGTGATCCCAACTTCATTGAGAAATTCTATCACTATGCGCGCAGTATGAGGGCGCGCGTTATCGTGCATAAAAAGGAAATTTTCCCCTATGTAAGGAGAAAAAGGCACAACATGGGGCTCCAAGATTTCTGTTATATACCGATGGGCATTAAGTGATCCATTGAGAATAATCTCCAGTTTTGTTCGTACTCCCAAGCATATGCCACCCCATATCATAACTGACCCTCCACCGTATTGCTCAGTTCCTGCGAAGTTCGCTTGATTGTACCGTTCCCCTCGATGCCTCCATATTATATCTCTACCATCCACGAAATTCACACAATATCGGCTCTCATCACTAAATAAAACTCGTCTCCACTGATTTATTGTCCATGCTACATGCTCCCTAGCAAACGCCAATCTTGCTACCCGATGGGCTCTATCGAGTCTTGGTGCTCTTACTTGCGCGTATGATCTCAGACCAACTTCATTTAATCGTCTTCTGACTGTCCTCACACTGACGTTAATGTTATCCACTGCTTGTAAAAGGTTACGTGCCTGAACAGCAGTAAGACGGGGATTTCTTATGGTTTGATTGACGATGAAACGGTTATGTATAGCGCGGGTTGCCCGATTTCTTCCTTGTCCTCGCCTCCTCACGTACAATCCAGTTTCCCTGTAACGTCGGTAGATTCGATGGATAACCGACGTCGAGACACCCAACATGGTACCGACTGAGCGGTAGGTGCGCCCTTCCTCGATCAATGTAACTGCCCTTGCTACTGAGGTTGGTGGTAAATCTCTCATTCTGAATGAAAAATACCGTTTCGAATCGTAAACAGTAAAAGAATCACAAAACACCGCAACCGATCGAATTTGTACCAAATCAAAGAATGGAAAACTCTCATTCTTTAAACAAGTGCAAATGTGGTCATATACAAAAAAACGTGTGTTGTATTTCATATTTGATAAAAAAGGTGTGCACATGTGTAAATGAAAAGTTTTATCAATGGTCCCAGAATTCGGTTGTGTATTTTAATACCTACCGACTGTTATCTCCTATGAATTCCTAATTTTCACCAAATTAACCGAATTGTCATCAATAACTAATGCAATTCGAACATAAAAATCGCAAACAATTTCGACACGCCTGAGTGATAATAAGAAAATTCCAAATTGATAGACGAATTTTAATGACAATTTCTTGATTCAATAAAATTTCTTCAAAATGGTGATTTTCCACTTGAAATTAAATATATTTTGCAAAAATAGAGATAAACGCATGAAACAAGAAGGGCGTTACTGTAGGAAGATGTGTCTTGACAGACCATGATATTGTACGTTTCAACTCGGACCACGAAATTCCACAGGGTGTTACGAATTTTTGACAAAAAAAACACTTTTAGTTTTGCCCCGTATAAAATTTTTTTCAATTTTTTTTTGTTTTCTCTTATAATTTCTACAAAGCAGAAAAGTTGATCTATAACTTGCCGAACAAATCATCTAAATCGGTTGAGAATTAGGAAAAATATCGAACTTCGAATTTGGTTAAATTTTCGAGTGTTCCGCTAATTTTGACTCCGAGTGTAATTTCATAGTTTTGGCGTAACATATAAATGGATAATTTCATCCTCTATACTTAGCTTTCCAAGGTTTATTCGAGATGTCATAATTTTTTTAATCGGTTATACAAAAATGGTCGATTCTTCAGTAGCGGTCGCAAGGTGGAAGCAAACCCTTTTGGATCTGAGTTGGAAGTCACAAAAACGAAACGAGTGCATTTTTGAATGCATGCCTTGTATTCACTGTGATGTAAACGATTTTTTCAACAGACCCCACAGATAAAATTGTAAAGGTGTTAGAACTGGAGATCTTGTTAGCAAATTCTAATGGTCCAATCTCGGACTCCACTTGTCCAAGAACATATTCGTCAGCAACATACAGTTGATACCAGCAAGATTGAAATTCCCTTAGGGCTAACGTTTCGAGGAACTCAGTGACCAACGTCTGCAAAATTTTCAGATGTTTCGCCCCACTTGAACGATATAAGTGTATCATATAACGACATTTGCGCTATACATTCCACGTGTGGATTTTGTTCCCATCAGTAATGGCTATTTCTTCGGTTCACAACACAGAACATACCATATTGAGAAATAAAAACTCAGTGCTTCGACATAGGAAACAATATGGCCGTCTCTGCATAGAAACTAGCGCTACACGTGCCATTATAGGAAACTAAACCGAAAAGCGCCTTATTTGAATTCTTGATTTCCCACGATCGAATTTAACTTCACTGAAATGGGGTATATGAACTAGTCTAATCGATGCAGAGTATTTCTGCATCGATAATGAGTATTTTTCACAATAACACTTTTATTTTAAAATAACAAAATCTCTTAAACCATATATACAGAAAACATTTCCAAAAATGAAATAAATTCTTAACACATATAAATCGAAAATATAAATCACAGAAAACAGGTAAATTCTAACATTCCTAATAAAAAGAAATTCTGAAATATTGTTGTCAGCCATAAAATTGTTCCTCCATTGCTACCATTGGTCCCCCGTTGGGGGTAAACTGCCTGCACTGCCATCTTCATGGCAGTTACCCCATACTGCTTCTGAAAATAGAAAAAACGCAGTAATAACTGTCTCAAGAAGTTTTTATTTAAATGAATTTGAGATCACTAAAATCTATTGAATATGGTAAAAATAGGCAATTTCATTACTAATCTTGGAAACTAGGGTTTCATTAATATTCCTGATGGATTCAATTGATAGGTTCATAGTAGAAAAATGAACCAAATATATAAATGAGGTTCCGCGCAACCTTAAGTGTACACAGGGTATAAAAAGCCCATTGTAACGAAAAAAATCAATATATATACTCTGAATAAAAAGAACTCAGAAAAATGAATGAATAATAACAATGTGTATATCACAAAAAACATGAATCATAGATAACTAAGGGAATGTAGGGTGTGAAGGACCCAAAAATTCAATTATTTGGTCACAGATCAATTTCTTTCTCCGTGAATGTAAAAAGTGCATGCAGGAAAATAAATATTATCACAGACTAGAAAACATTTTTGTAAATTATAAAAGGATATAAAAGCCCAGACAAAACAACATGTATAGTACCACCGACTGTATAATATCGATGGTAAATAAATAACACGCACATAGTAGGGTGTAGATAACCAGCTCTTTAAAATCACAATAAACACCTATAATTGAACCCATCAAAGACTGCTGTCCTACTTGTTTCTGAACCTTTTGGATTTGCTTTCAGTCCCAGAAGTAACAGTTTCCTTTTTTTTTATTCTTAATGAATTTGAAAATCAGAAGACTAATAGCCCTTTCAAAAATTTCTTCTTTCACCGAATGTAGTTGACTAAAATCGAATTGAGAAAAATGAGATTTGTGAATATCTTTGAATCTCAAAGCAAGATTTTCCTGATGCCCCTGTCTATTCAGGAAAAAGTAAGTTTATTGTGTGTGTCTTCTAGGAATTGAGAAACTTTTACTGAAGGATACAATAACTTATTATGACAAAATTCCTTGAATGTAATAAAGGTGTGATGTTGCTGGGGCACTTCGCAAAAAAGTTCTTCGTTACATACTTGACATTCTGGGACTGTAATTTTTCACAAAAGACATCCTGCCACATAATAGGTAGCGTGATTGTCAGTTATAGGAGTTGGTAGATTTTCAAAGATCTCACTATATTCTTCATGAACAGAAGGTTCTGAATCCTCAGAATCAGTATGTTCTGTGAGTTAGTCTGCAAAAGAAAAAGACAAAACATTAAAATTCTCACAGTCATGTGTTTTACGATTTCCATTAACTATGGGCGATGTCAAGCCATTTATGTTTTCAAAGCAGCAATAAACTGGTGGCAAGTAGGGTTTGTGTTCCCTACACCATGCTGCCTAATAATACAAAATTAATTTTCTAAAGAATCCTGGTTGAAGGACCGTAATGAAAAATACAAGAGAATTTCTAAACTTGATTCCAAAACACCAGCAACGGAAACACCTGAAAAGAAAATGATTTTGGAAGCACAAACCGCAAAAATAAAAGGGTTTAGCGGGAAACTGAAAACTTTGACATTGACAGACATTTGACAATTCATTTATCAGCGATTGAAGTTTGATCGACCGAGTTTGACACTTGACGAGGTTAAATTAGTGCCATCTATATCTATTATGGGAGGACTAGATAGATAGGTGAGGGGTCGTGAGGGGGTGCTGAATGTTTTGGTTGGTAAGTCGACCTTCTTACTAGGGTCTGTTCTGTGGTTCACAATCCCTTCTCCAGAGAGTTTCGACTCGCCCGTCCAATTTATATCAGACAACTTGCGTCGTCTTTAACTCGAACCAAAAATATTTCGCAGAATTCTCCCCTACTGGCTGCATCTTCTGAAAGTATTTACAACACTTTGATGTACGAGTGACTTTTGTTTTGTTAAGTCATTTGAAAAATTCAACTTGGACAAAAAATTGAATCAACACGTGAACATTTTCGTGCTATGACTTTTCAAGACTTTCGACGTGCATTAACTCGACAACAGTGCTGCGATCAACTTGCTTCGACTCTTGTTCATGAAGCTCCACACTTGGCCACTGTGAAACGCTGGAATGCTTCACTCAGTGAAAGTCTTCCACAATCAGTTGTTTTGCCACAAATCATCGATGCAGTGCACGAAATGATCTCCATGTGACTTACAGTGAGATTGAGACAACCTTAAACATTAGTTCCATCAGCGTACATTCAATATTGCGTGAATATTCGGTTGTCAAAAAAATTTGTTTCTGTTTGATCACAAACAACTTAAAAATTGCTCGAATGAAGCATCGTGTCGTTTGGTGAAAACAAGGTTGAAAAAATTCAACTGTGGTGCATCGAAAGACGTTAACAAAATCGTTACAGGCGACGAATTTTGGATATATCCGTACTAGCCCGAAACTAAACAATAATCGACAGTATGGGTCTTTCAAGTCGAGCCAAACCCTACAAAAGTTGCAAATAGTCGCCTGTTTTTTCAGGAAGACCGGACATGTCGCCACCATAGAGCAATGTAGAACGGTCGATTCTGAATGGTATACAACCATTTCTTTGCTGCAAGTGCTCGATGAGTTGAGGAAATCAAATCGAAGAACTAAAATTTCTCTGCATCATAACAATGCAAGCTCACACATCAGCACATACGATTGAGTACACACTACTAAATTTATATGGAAGCGCTCGGTATTTCACATTATTGATTGTTTTTGATTTAACCATGGATCTTTGACTCCTTGTGAAGAATGAAGTTTTTTGTTATGAAAAAACTTGATAGTATGATAAAAAATTTCGAATTATCACCACATGTTCGGGATATTGTACTCAGTCGTCGCTGAGATTTGAAACTGAATTTCAAAATTTAAAAAAGCCTATAATCATTGAAAATGCCTTACGTTGGATTGTCCGATGTGCAAAGGAGTCGAATAATTGCTCTCGTTGAAGAAGGGGTGACACTGAGGGGATATAGAGGCCACAATGGCGTATCATAGAGGGTGATCTCAAAAACCTACGTCTGATACGTGGAGCTACAATCTCTGCAAAATAGGCCTAGAAGAAATCGTAGGAAGATCACTTCTGACGAACAAGACTGCTTTTTGTGCCAAATTGCAAGAAGAGACCCTAGTGCGTCGCACCCCATACTCCAAAGGCAATTTCTGAAAGAAACATGCATCAGTGTCGAAACGATACGTCAGAAACTTCGTTCAAGGGGTTTATACAGCAGAAGGCCCTCAAGAGTTCCAGAGCTAACCAGACATCAAAAATTAACTGACATTGGTGTATCGATCACCAAAATGGGAATATTGCGAATTGGCGAAATGTTCTTTTTTCGGATGAGACCAGAATTGGTGTTCGATCAGATGACCGCCGGATTCGGGTTTTAAGGGGTCCTGGAAGACAAGCTAGACTTCGAGCAGCAAGACAAATTCCGAAATACCAAGGGGCAGTATGATGTTTTGGGATGGCATCATGTTGGGAGGCAAAATAGATTTGATTTCATTTCCTGCAAGTGAACTGGCTAGAAATTACGTAGACCTAGTGCTGGAGCCCATAGTGAGACTCTGGCGAGGTTCCCACGGTGAGAATTTTACTTTTATACAAGATAATGCTGCTCCGTTTACCAGAAACCTCGCGGGACATTATCTTGAAACAGAGGGAATCGCTATTTTGGACTGGCCAGCTTGCTCTCTAGACCTAAATCCTATTGAACATTTATAGGATAATCTCAAAGGGAAAATTAGATCATGCTAGGATAATCCTAGAATCCCAACAACTCATCCAAGCCGCCACAGAAGAGTGGCAGAATATCACCCCAGAGGAGGTCGAAAACCTAATCCAAAGCACGCCTAGGCGGATTCAGGCTTATATCATGGCAAGAGGAGATAATACAAGCTATTGAGGTCGAGAAAAAAACACCTACTCCGTGAGAGAACAATTTTCAATTTTTTACTACATGCAGACAGAGCATGTTTCCTTTTATTTCTTTCTTAAAATGAACCTTAATTTATTTCTCTTTTCGATTGAAATATCTCAAAAAGGATTAATTCTAACAATCCTTCGAAATTTCCAAAATCCCTGAGGTAATATTCAAAATATCGGGTGATTCCATATAAGTTTGGTTGTGTGTATTTGAACACCCAAAATATTGAATGAATGGGCCATCCACCTTATTCCCCACAAAGTCGGTGCAATGTTTTGGATTCTGGTAATCGCTTGAATATCCATCTTTCAGAGGAGATGTAAAGCCGTCGGTCCTGTCTATCAGAGATGTGTTGGACATTAAAGATCCCTCCCCTCGACACGAGAGGGGTTCGGCAACATTCCCGGGTTAGTGAGGTGAGGGAATTCCCCGGGGTGTCATTGGCCGAAGGGCGGAAATAGAGCACGTTAAAGGAATAACAAACACAAATCCCGATTTGGCACCTAACGACTTCTTTTTATTTGCGCTCATCAAGAGAAAACTGCGTGGTCAATGATTTTCGACGACAGAAGAGGCCGTTGACGCCTTCCAAAACCATGTATCGATCTTCATGGAGAATACTTTGTAAAACAATAAAGCTACTAAGTTGTTCAAGATGCTGCTGGCCTCTCAGAGAAACATAAGATTTAAGCCAAAATTTGTATTTATTGTTCAACATATTCTCCTTTTAGCTCAATACACTTAATCCAACAGTCTTCAATCATTGCAATGCCTTCTGAATAATACGATTGATCATGGCCTTTAAAATACTCCTCAGTTTCGGCTTCAACTTGTTCATTGGTCGCAAACCTTTTTCCCTGGAGCCATCTGTACAAAAGCGGGAAGAGATAATAGTCGCTCGGGGCCCAATCTGGCGAATACGGAGGATGAGGAAGCAATTCGAAGCGTAATTCCTGCAATTTCGCCATAGTTTTGATCGATTTGTGAGTTGTTGCATTATCTTGTCCATTTTTTTTCAATACCAAAACTTGTTTACTATAAGAGGCTATAGCGTCACACTTTGTTGACAGATTGTGCTCAAATTTTGGGAGAATACGTTAGAAGGTTTGTACTTCTTAAAATAGCTTAGCTTTCAAAGATTGGTGGTGCCATCTGTGAGAGGCCGGCAGCATCTAGAACAGCCTAGTGTTTTTCCCTAAGTTTCACGTTTTCTTTGTCAGGCGCAAAATTTGAAAGGCAACCTACGTATTTGTTATTGATGGTTTAGGTAGAAAACAACCTCTAACAGTTTGACACATATTTTAATTACAATTCTAATGCTCTGCGAAAAAAAGGGTAGTCATATATGAAAGGTGGGCTTTTGTTCCTTTAAATGTATTACAAATTGCCACATGATTTGGAAACTTTTACTTAACGCCTTAGTATGCATTCGATATTGTAAAATGGACCTTTTTCTAAGGTGTTACAACATTTTGAGGCTTGTTTTTCAGGCCAGTTAACTGAGAACCAAAAGTCCCGAAATTCTGATTGAAAGATTTATATATTATCATCGGTTGATTTCAGGTGAGAGTGATTCTCGTAAAAATATTTAAAATTTTGTTTTCTGCAATAGATCAACAGATAAAAATGTCATATATGCTTTTGAAATAACAAACATCACCTAAATTTTCAGCACATTTTTAGGAAACACCCCTGTGTATAACAGTATAATAGTAACGTTTGTGATTTCGAAAAGAAATCACGAACAAACACTTTCAAAGAAATTAGAAAACTCGAAACTGACCTTGATGGCATTTTAGGGACGTAATTTTTTCATGGATTGAAACTCGATCAGCAATTTTCGTCCTATGAAAAATATTCGTTATCTCATTCGTCTATGTGATCGACTCTGCGGTAATTCTGATCCAGAATCTATTACGTAGACGACATAAACATCAATAAAAAAAATGATTCGATACTATAAACCTTGAGACGAAAATTATGTATTACCTTTCTGTGCATGGAGAAGTAAAAAGCATTCATAGCTTGAATGAAATGCATTCATAATAATTTCATGCGTTCGAAATATCAACGACCCACGATCCGCCTCTTAGCCATGTCCTACGGACTCGTAGTCTGTTCTTTATGCACCGTGGTGTGTGCATTGCGCCCGTAGAATAAATTGTTTGTTTATTTATATTCAAAATGTGTCGCAACCCGACAACTCACCTACCGTATTCAACAAATCACGCTAAGGAACATGACTCTCGTTTGCCTTAACGCAGATATTCCAACGGATTATTGATGGACCGCAAAAACACTTGCAATTTCAACGTGTTCTTTGATAACTATATACTTTTCAATTCAAGGATGGCTAGAATACTACTTGGTAATCAATTTCAGCTATAATAGGCATCTTGTGCAATCTGTATGTAGAATAGTTTTTACAGGGTTTCCAAGAATAAAATTGGAATCTCCCGAAATATGATGGAACTTGTCCAAATAATGCCACAACTTCATCTAATAAATCTCCTATGATCCACTCCTGCTGTGATGTTCTCCCCCAAAAAAAAATACCTTCTAACGATGAGATCTGTATCGTCTAACGGATTTTGATGAGATTTTAATTATCAATGAAACTCTAAAAGACAGCATTCTTAATTTTTCAGCTACGTCAAAAAGTAAGGTCACACGGTATCAAATCAGGTGAATACGGCGGTTGTGGAACAATATAGGTCGAGTTTTTGGCGAAGAATTGTCACTCAACAATTCCTGCCTCTTAAGCGAATACCGTCACGCAAAGAACGCATAACGCTCAAATAATATTCTTTGTTGACGGTTTGACCCGGCGAAAGGAACTCAAAATGCACAATATAGCGATAATCGAAGAAAGAATTCAACATGACCTTGATTTTTGAGCCACTGTGGCGCAGTGTTTTTGGTCTTGCCACACCTCTAGCACGATATTCACTTGATTGATCGGTTGTTTCTGGACTTTAAGCATGAACATGTCTCATCATGTGTTTCATTTTGTCCTGATAGTGAAATAGCATTGTTTTACAAACGATGCTTTTCCAGACAACTCTGTGTTTTTGGTACCAATCGAGATTCGACGCGTCTGAGGCCAATAATATCCTTCAAATTGTTATTGACTGATCCTTTCGAAATGGCAACATGGTCAGGAAGATCTCTAATTATTAATCGACGATTTAAAAGCACCAAATCTTAGATTTTTTGGACGTGAGCTTCGTCGGTCGAGGTTGATGGTCGACCAGGACGTTTTTCGTCTTCTACACGTTCTCGACCTTTTTGGAACTCTTTATACGACTTGTAAATTTTTTTTTCGAAATGGTCTTATCACCAAAGGCTTTTGCACCATCCCCATTGAATCAGCAGCAGAAATCAAAGGCAGTCCTATTAACCTAAAAATAAGAGCACTGCCTCATATCATTTGCGCGCGCAGTTTGATTCAAATGTCACCTTACTTTTCGGACACCCTAGTATGCACTAGGGTGAACTTCGCGTAACACTTATCACTTCTTATCTTGAAAGGAGTGAAATGTCCGTAAATCAGATGAAATTTTTGAAGAACTTCAAGTTTTCTTAGCTGAAGGAGGTGTTTTTGTTGTCGCGAAATCCTAAAATGAAGTAATGGATAATGGAACCAATACCAATTAATATGCAATTATCCAGAAAAGTCATGCAGGAAGATTGTTCATGAAAAATTCTCAAATTTGACATTGTTTCAATAAGAATTTGCCTCTGGCATTTCAACCCCCTGAAAGAGTAATATTCTTTGTCTTAAAGTTTTAAACGTTTTTTGGAAAGAGAGTAATTTGGATAACCTCCTACTTCAATGCATTTCAACGAGCGATCTTTGTATTTTAAACAAGATAGAAAAGTATGTTAGGGCAAACACATTGAGTTGGTGCTAAACAACGTTTATCACATGTGTAAGTACAGATTTATCAGTACAAAAACAACACTCCCCTTCCGTGGCGTCAAGATATATCCCTACATTACTTATTATTTTCTTCTCTCTCATGTAACGCAACATGTCTTTAAAATTTCTTCCTTTATTCTCGTATACTTATTATCGATTATCAAACTATCGCTTCAACAGTTTCAATCTGCTAAAGTAGACTTTAGGAAAGTACCATTAAAATAATATTTGGTGAATGATATTGAAAATTATTGCCTGAATTTCTCATCATCATCATCACAGTGCATATCCCAAAATATTAACATTTGGAAAGAACTGTTTTCGAATATCCTACTGTTTTATCCTCCAGAAATATTCTATTCAAATTTTTGTGAATATCTGACAATTGTTCAGTAAATTTTATTCCTCTTTGATTTTGGAAAAGTTTATAATCAACAACTTTTCGTGTAGATCTGGCATTTTTAGTGCATTTTACTCTTCCTTCTCAGTTCACCTTTGAATTGGTTTTGTGATAATATAAAAATATTAGTCTGTCTGTTCTCGTGGAAAAGTAGATAGATAGATAGATATCTCATAATAATTTGTGTTACACATTAAGAGAAATCTGGGCTCTTATCGTTTATCTAAGGCGTTGTTTTTACACACTTTTGGAAGTATAAAAACTTCATAATTACAAATTTCATCAATTACGATCGAAATACGATTACAGATAATCATTATATGGAACATCATGCGAATGAGCTCCATGTTAAGGCGGTAGAATGCAGCAGAAGGCTTCTCGCAAGCATCATATGCGCAATCAAAATATTTTTCTCGCCTAGATCCCTAGCGGCCCTTTATCCAGGTACTAATCGCATCGAGGCTTCTTGACTCCTGTGATCGCAGTTGTAGAGTAATTTTCAAGAAACAATGTTTGTTACCAATAATTGAATCATCTCATGCCTAGTATATCATTTAGGTGTTGAAGACTTCCTCCGTACTCTAGTACGGAGTAGTGTATTTCGAGGATGAGTTCGCAAATAAGAATTTATTTAACCTTAGATGCTGTTTCCAAGAATTTTAGCGTTATATCGTGTGTTCCAATGAATTTGACCTCCCCCTAACTCTGAGAAGAGTGACTCTGACAGAAAACGCTAAGACAAGAGTCAAGTGGTTGATTTAGAATCGCCAGTGTCAACTTCCTACCATTCAAAACCCTTAATGGGTGATTCTCTACTCAATAATGTTATTTCAAAATATGCTGTCCAGTTGATGCAGAACAACTTGGCGGTATATATTCTGGGAAGAGGAAAGAAAAAGGTAGGCAGATGTAAAGTTTTGTCCATTTCTGAAAAACGAGAAAATAACTTCATCGAGCTTTTTTCCATTTTCACAGAGAACAGAGAAGAAACTATTGAGGCACACGAATACTAAATAATAATAACTTTCGCAAAATCTCAGATGTCATAAGATTATATTCGTTGATGATTTTTCCCCGCATCACCTCAGGCTTAGTGTCATAAACTTTCGATTCGAGATGATTCCATATAAAAATATCTGAGGTATTCGAATCAGATAATCTGGCTGGCCACTCAAAAATTTGAAATAAAGTAATTGAGTTGAGAATTGAAAGACGTTTTCAACGAATTGTCACTTGATTCACTTTCTCTATACTGAATTGTTTGAGTTGGGGGATGCTGGAAAATTGAGCCTATATGCCATCAATCGAAAATTGGCCAATCGTTTTTCGCTAGAATCACAGTTTCCAGACTTAAAAAGGGGGATCAATTTTGATAATATGATGATGTAGATAATACCTTGGTATAAAAATATACTCAAGAGTATTATCTATCGCAATGATACAAATCAGGTTTTTCAATAAGTAACAATAAATTGATTTTGATTTCTGAACGACCACACAATGAACGGAATCGTGATCTATTGCTGAATCACAAAAAAATTGATTTCGCCATGCTTAATTTTTCTAATACTTATTCAAATTGAATCATGAATTATAATCATAAAATTAATATTCTTCAATGAAGAACAATACATGGTGACATACTGTCTGATTAAATAAGGGACACCTCACCTATGCAATCAGAAATCATTGTGGGGTTATTCCCGTCGTCAGTTAAAAGTAAATATTAGAAATTCTCAGAGAAAAATCCACAAAATTTCAAATAAAACGCGTCACTTAACAAATAAAATAGAAGTGATTTAAGCAGAATTTCAGACGTTTCTTTTCAGTAAGATAAATAAAAGTATGTCATCACCTATCTATCATTCGCAATGTTTACAATCGAGTTTATGCTGCTTTGTGAATTGATCGATAAACGACGATCTGGATTCCAAATCAAAATGCATTTATGTATTATTGAATATCTCGCATAATCGTAATAGCCTTCGGTCGAAAGGCTATCCATCAATGTTGTTTTCCGATCTCCACATTTCAATTGTAAAAACGTGTATAAGATAATTTATATGGAATACTAAGGAGAGATAGACCTCTAAGAATAATATGAAGATAATCTACTACACCAAGCGATTAATTTTCCTTTGTCTAAAAGATGTAGAGTTAGGCGAAATACCAAGTGGAGTGAAAAGCGATCATTTTTTTCAAGTCCGAAAACATTGAAAAGTAGCTGGGGGCAAGATTTGATGAATAAAGTGGACGGGGAAGTGATTCGAAACCTAATTTGTACAATTCTGCCATTGCTTTGATTGATTTGTGGCAAGGTGCATTGTCTTGATGAAACAACAATTTCTTTTTTTCAAATAGAACCGTTTCTTCGTGATTTGGTTCTTCAATTGATGACTCATTTTAATAGTCGCTGTTCATCGTTTGGTCCTTTTTAAGGTAAGCGATGAATATAGTACCCTGCGTACCCCAGAAAACAGATGGCATAACCTTGCCAGCTGACTGCTGCGTCAATTTCATCTTTCGATTATTCAAAACAATCTTGTGTACTTTTCAATGTTTTCATCGATTACAGCCTCTTTGGGACGTCATAGGCTTGGATGCTCATATCACCTCGTTTATACTGTGTTACACCGTTGATTTTCTTGGCGCAGATTCCAGACAATGTTTATCAAGCCATGCTTTCTCTTCAACTGTATTTGTTTCTCATCAAAAAGCAATGTTTAATTAACAAACGGAATTCTCTTTTATCCATTTTTCCAATAATAACAAAAGTTGATTCACTTTCAATACTGTATTTTGCGAACCAGCGATCGGACAGCTGAAAACTTTTTTCCCGTGTCTAGTTCAAAGGTTCGTTTTAACTGTAAATCATGTGGATTTGACCCTAACGCCATCTGTATATCAGTCTACGAACTTTTTAGCCCACTTGTTATGCTAGTGTGGATTTGTGATTTGCAATTTTTCATTTTTAGAGTACCATATCTCGGAAGGAAAAAAGGTACAGTCGGTCGATACTCACGTAGGTTGAAATTGATACCGAATTCTGAGATCGACAATCTCTTGTAGCTGTAAAAAATATCAACTTACTTAATCAAAGCAAACCAAATACATGGTCGTTTTGCGGCATATTGTGTCAAACTCGCAAAGGAATCAAAGCATATAAGGAGCTAGGAGTTAACCTAGAAACATGAAATTTTTCCAGAAACGATGTATACATAAAATCCGAAAACTGTAAATTTGTACTTACATTCTGTCAAGAAAGTACCGGGAATTGGTCAATGAAACACAAAATATTGTTTATTCATCCAAATTTATTGTATCAAAGTTGGCACCTTCCGAAATAATATATTTACGCCAACGAATAATCCAATCATCAAAACATTTTTCAAACGCTTTTTTCGGTTTCGAATTCTCTTCCAGTTTTTATTCAATATATCTTTTCCATAATAACTGTATATAGAGGGTGTTTCCGTTTTAATCTGCCAAAATGCACAGAATGATAGAAAATTATAAAATATTGACACTTTTCTCAAGAACATACCCTCTCTCAGATGTCGTTTTTGAAATACAGGGTGTATAATTTTCGGAGAAAAAAAATTATTTTTGATTGACCCTCTTGATTTTTTAGGTATCGAGCTGAAATTCGACACTCGATTGATTTTTCATCAGCTACATGAAGACATATTAAAAATTTGTCAGTTGCTTCACAGGGTGATATATTTTTCGGTGTCATGTTGTCTTTTTTCCCCCAGAACTTTCGTGCAGCACGCCACTGACCACATTTTCTAATATTTTCAAATTACTCGTTCAATCCAAACATTTTCTTGTATCTTGCATTTTTGTCGTATCTGTCACCGTTTTTGAGGAAAAAAATAAAATACGGTTTATGTTCTTTTCATGAGATTCTGGCCTATTTTCGGGTAGAAACATAAGTCCAAGGTATTTCCGTTATAATCTGCTAAAACGCACAGGATGATAGAAAATTAAAAAAATATTGATACTTACTCAAAGAACATACTCTCTCCGACGTATCGTTTTCGCAATACGTCGAAAAAACATTATGCGGTTCATGATTTTATTCTGTTGTTCGAAACCATTGATTGAAACTTCACAAATCATACACATTCACCGCGTTTTTAAAATGAATGTTTAAACTTATTGAAAAAGCGGGTAATGTGTATAGTTTATGAAGTTTAAATTAGTGGCTTTAAACCACAGAATAAAATCATGAGCCACATTAAATGATGAACCGCATCATGACTCATAAACTAAAATTCTATGGCCTTTTCGTACAAATGTCATTGAAGAATTGTCTCTTTCGATTATTGTTATTTACAGGTTCAAATTAATTATTCGGTGTTGATTTATCCTTTAACTTTCTAATCGGAAATGCCTTATTCGTTTTCAAATGCGGAATATGCAGATATCCATTTCATTTATGGTTTGTGTGATGGTAACTCAAGACGAGCTGTCGAAGAATATCGAAGAAGGTTTCCTACTGGAAGATCTTCTAACAGAGAAGTTTTCAAAAGGGTTCATCGACAATTTCGAGAATGTGGTTTGGCGAAGACAGGAGGTGATCGGCAAAAGCGAAGAAGAAACGTTAACGAACGGGACATTTTAAGTTTATTCACAAATAATCCAAAGCTTTACGAAAGGCGCAACAACAAACTAATATAAGTTACCATAAGAAAAATCCTAAAGCGAAACCACAGGAAACCATATCATCTGAGTTCAACATTTGGAACTGACGGATTTATCAAAAAGGGTAAATTTTTGCATGTTTTTACAAAACGAAATTTTGCGGAAAATAAATTTTTTGACGAGAATTTTATGGACGGACGTGTCTATTTTCACAAGACATGGAGTGGTCAATTTTCATAATCTTCTTGTTTGGTCTGAAGAAAATCCACGTGAGATTAGAGCCCGCAAATTTCCAAGAGAAATCAGCCTTAACGTTTGGATTGGGGTCAAGAACTGTTCACTAATCGGTCCAGTTTTTTCACTATCAAGTTTGAATTCGAGAAAATTTTTAGATTTTCTGGAAAACGAACTGCCAGAGTTATTAGAAGATGAACCGTTAGAACAAAGAAGGCATGGGTGCATTCAAATGGACGGGGCTGGTCTTCATTATGCGAGAATAATTCATAATTGGCTAGACGAAAACTACCCTAACAGATGTAACAAGATGTAATCGTCTGAATCTTGATGATGTTCCTCAGAATGGACCTGTTGCATGGCCACCGCGATCTGTAGACTTGAACCCATTGGATTTTTTCGTCTAGGGCGCACTCAAAGACTTCGTGTACGCAACAAATGTAAATGATGTCGAAACTTTGAGGAATAGGATCATTGATGGGTGCAATTTCTTGCGCGGCAATAACGGCAATGCAATCTCAAAATTTATAATGTCGCTTGAGAGGAGATGTAGATTATGCATTCAACAAAATGGAGCACACTTTGAACTGTTTCTTTAGCATTAAGATTATTGGACAGACATGTTTTCTTCTTTGTTCTGTGTTAAATGATTTTTTATTGTAACATAATAAAAACGTACTTCCCTTTTTTTTCATCATTTCGATAAGACTGTGGTTCAATACCATGGACCGCAAATAAACAAATGATACACTTGCAACCCGTGAAAATCATAACAGCTGACAGTAGTGCTACCATGAAAATTTCGTGATAGAAACGCTCAAAAGAGGAACAATTCTTTTCTTCTTCAGAAATGATGATTGCTCAATAGGTTTATCAATTCTGATAAATTTCAGTGGAGTATTGATTTTGCTTAAGAGGGGGAATCTCTCCGGGATATGTTTCGCATCGTGGAAAAAATTATCCTTGATAATATGTCCCAATTTTCTGTTATGACAAAGAAATTAGAGCCATTTTACTGTTTTAGGAGAAATTCCTCCTGAGTAATAAACTCTAACTGCTTATCTTTGATCTCAAACATCATGTGTCGCATGAAAAAAAACAGGATCATGATACGCCACTTGTTTCATGCTAAGCCAATTCTTGCAGATCAAAATGTCAAGTTCAGAAATATGTTCGAACTTACGGAAGTTATACCAATTTTTCCTATTGAAAATACAAAATTTGACACCATGTATTATGGCAAACATTTTTGAGGCATAATGTGTTTTGAGAGTCACTTTGAATTTCGATTCAAGGTCGACCAGTGAATTTTGGTTGATTAAAATGGAAATAACCTGGACTTGTGTTTCGATACGAAAATGGGCCAGAATCTATTGCTAAGTTCGGAACATAAATCTTATTTTGATTTTTTCCTGAAGAACGGTGACAGATACAAAAAAATGCAGGGAACAGAAAAGTTTTTAAATTGAATAAGTAATTCGAAAAATATTAGAAAATGTGGTCAGTGGCGTGCTGCAAAAAGTTCTGGGGGAAAAAAACGACATGACACCGAAAAATATATCACCCTGTAGAGCAACCGACAAATTTTTAATGCGCTGTCGTCTAGCTGATGAAAAAACACTTGAATCTCGAATTTTAGTTTGATATCTGAAAAATTGAGTGAGTTATTCAAAAATAATTTTTCCCCGAAAATTTCACAGCATGTCGAAAACGACAGGTCAGAGAGGGTATGTTCTTGTGGAAAGTGTCAAAATTTCAAGATTTTCTCTCATTCTGTGCATTTTGGCAGATTAAAACGGAAACATCCTGTATATTTACCCCTATTAGATACAACAATTTGGCGACGAGGATGGGATTTCAACTCTGTCAACAAAGCAAATTTATAATCGACACATAACTTAACTGTACCATCAGATTTTGGTATAATTACTATCAGTAACAGCTACTGGAGAAATAATTCCTTCAGCTTCTAAAGAATCTAGCTCTTTTTCAGTTTTTTCAGGAAATAGATAATATTCTTCAAGACCAAATTTTTCAAATTTCCAGCGAGAACATCACAGCCAAAACAATAGCAAAAGAAACAGTAAAAGATACAGAACTGTTTGCTTTGTTGACAGAGTTGAAATCTCACCCTTCTGACACACCGTTCACGTTGGTGAACGTGTTGTAGTACCAAATCATTACAAGTGCTCATTCTCAACGAACTTCATTCAACACATATTCGTATCACAAAATGAAAGAACTTGTGCGTCGATATATTTACGATCAAGACATCGAATCCCTGGTACGGTCATGTGAAAATTGCATCAGGATGCCTCTTATCAGGAAACCTTTGTGCATAGACTCTACTTTCCAACAAAGAATTCCTATCACACTCACCCAGAATAGGAATCATATCAACCATTTCTTCTTTGGAGAACTTCATGGCAGTCAATTGAGAAAATTGGGTTCAAACCTCACTTTAACAATGTTTAATAACGAAACACTGATAAGTTCACCATGTAAAATGTAGAATATGATATGTCCGGACACCTGACAGAAGGCACAAATATCAACACATACCTCGATTTACAGTTTCATCATCTTGATTTTATCATTCGTTAAAAGAATTATCCTGTTTAGGATTCATATTTTACTATTTGAATCATTACAGAAAAAAAAACTTCTGTGCGAATAATGATGCATGCTGATGAGTTCGATACGGTTTGTGGAATTTTCATCAAGAATTTGTACAAATAATCGAATATTTCGAAAATCATCGAAAATAAAGATAAGGTTACTTCTACAAAAAATAGCACAATACTTTATGCGTTGACATGAATGATAAAATGCAGGGTGTTCCATTTGAAAAAATCAAGATATGATATTTTTGAAATAACAATATTCAATAATTATTTTGAGTCACTCCTATATAAAATTAGGATAATCTATTTCAATTCATCAATAAAGCTATCCTTGGGCAATAAGAAAACGAAAGGAAAAAGTATTCATCCTCTCTGGCCGAAGGAGCATGCGATGATGTGAGAGCCTATTTTCATGAATTTTTACGGAAAAAAAATATTGTGACGAAACTACTCACCGAAAAAAGTTATTACTTAAAGACATTATAGCAGAGTTTAAGCCGTTTCTGAATCTTGAACAAATAAGTGGTCTTACAATCTGAAAAAACCACCCAAGATTTTTCTATAGAAAATTGGGACATCCTGTTTACTGCAAAATAAATTGCTGAAGTAGATTCTTACTTTCTAAATACAATACTGTTCGAACAAAAATGAAATCTTCAAGAGTGTACGAGCTACAGAGCACCGCGCCACTGGTGAATCACCCAGTATATTATCTTCATGGCAATTCATAAGTTTCGTTAATGAACTTTGATAATTCTCTCAGGAATCTAGCTTAAGTTATAAGCAGGTTGTCTCTAAATGCCCTATGAAATTCAATTTTGTATTTATTTTTTCATCTATATACTTAAATATAATATTTATAGAAAAAATAATATTCTAAACAGTCTGAAAATAAATCATCAGTTATATTAAGAGGAAGCGGATCAATCGCATTCGAATGGCCGAAAAACGGAAACAAAAACTGGCAAGGAATATTTATCCCCTAGTATCAACAAAAAGGTACTGAAATATTGAGTTATGCATGACAAAATTGTTTAAAATATCAACATTTCATGTAAATTTTGCTACTATAATGAAACACCTTTAATAAGATTTCTGTAATGTGAACTTGGAAATTCCTAATATTATTTCATACTCGCTCCTAATGCATGTTGTCTTCCTCATTTAACTACTGCAAAATGATTTACGGAAGTGCTGCATCAATAATTCCTAGTATTTCCGGAAAACGAACTCAGATTTAATGAAGGTAGTACCTGGTTATGTTTAGGTAGAAAATTGGAACAGTGACTACGATCTGACCTTAAGTTTATTAATATTTTCTGATATTCTAACCATGCGATATTCTAGTGACACTTATGCCTGTGTGAAATGTGACGTATACTTCTTAAGCTTCTCATGGTTCAACTATCGTTTTTAGATGTGGATATTGAAAAGAAAAATCTGGGTATGTAACGGATAACTTTTATAGTCAATATTTACATGTTTTAGATTGAATATTCAAGTCCTTGAAGAGTTCTCGAAAAATTAGCATATTTAACACAATTCAAATTTTATTTTTAGGAGGAGTAAAATTTTTCCAATGTTCTAATTGAAAAAAGTTTTGTTCGCGAATTCAAGGAAAACTAAAATTTTTTTCATTATAAGATTGTGAATATTGAAATGGTCTATCTATTCAGTTTTTAATTTTATTTCAACATATATCGAAAATCGATTTTTCCTCCGGATTGCTTGCAAATTAACCTTTCATAACTTGTTATTTGCCATAAATGTAGACCAGGGCAAACTAAAAATATAAAGTTTCTTTAGAAAAACAAAATTGATAGGAGCTGTCATATGTCGACAGATAGCCCTGGAAAAGCAATATTTTTCTTGAAAATTGTACTATCACTGTTATTAAGAATTGTGATGATTGTTTTTTATTCCAGTGGGTAATAATGAATTCGAAATAAAATTTTTTTTCAGTCGTTTTGCTTGAATATTTCTTGTAATTTTCTTTTCTTTTTTATAATGGCTGTTACGATGATCGATTGCTGGCATTCTTGCACGGAATTAAAACAATCATATTTCTGTATCACCGTTAGGTGCCGAAGGAAGGTATTAATTTTCAAATTTTGTGTAAACATGTCAAAAACTGATTTCCGTCACAGCTATTATCCAAAAGAAAAATTGCAAGAAACATTGAAGGAAAACGAAAAACGACCGAAAATAAATGTTTATTTTAAAGTGATTTTTGGAAACTTAAAATTAATATAATTGTCAATATTTTTCATCGCCGTGATTGTACAATTATTAACGGAAAAAATCGGTCAAATTTTTTTTTTCCAGAACTACCTATCCATATGTCATAGCTGAATTCCAAAACCATCATTTTCTTCGAAAAATTGATAGTACGTACTTTTTCGTTTTTTTTTTGCTACATTCATAGCAAGTAAAAATCTACAAAAACGTTTTTCTACAAGAAATACGGAAAACAAAATAGAGACGATTTTCGATATTTTCTCCGATATACACACTACCAAAGTTATATGGAATCACTCGGTATTTTACATTATTGTTTGTTTTTAACCATGGATATTTGACTACTTGTGAAGAAAGTTTTTCGTTGTAAAAAACTGGATAGTATGATAAGAAATGTTGAATTATCACCACATGTTCACAGTTGACTGAGTAGTCAACTGTGAATTTCTCAATTTAAAAAGCCTATAATCATAATTGAAAATGGCTTACGTTGGATTGTCCAATGTGCAGAGGGGGCGAATAAATCTTCTCGTTGAAGAAGGAGTGACACAGAGGGATATAGCGACCACAATGGGGTATCACAGGGGGTGATTTCAAAAACCTGCGTCCGATACGTGGAGCTACAATTTGTGCAAAATAGGCCTAGAAGAAGTCGTAAAAAGATCATTTCTGAAGAACAAGACCGCTTTTTGTGCCAAATTGCAAGTAGATACCCTAGTGCACCCCATAAACCAAAGGCAATTTTTGTAAGCAACAGGCATCAGTGTATCAGTCGAAACGATACGTCAAAAACTTCGTTCAAGGGGTTTATACAGCAGAACGCCCTTAAGAGTTCCAGAGCTAACCAGACAATAAAGAATTAACAGACTTAATTGGTGTACCGAGCACCAATTGGAATATTGAGAATTGGCTAAATGTTCTTTTTTCCGATGAGATCAGAATTGGTGTTCGATCAGATGATCGCCGGATTTGGGTTTTGAATACTTCTGGAAGACAAGCTAGACTCCGAGCAGCAAGACAAATTCCGAAATACCGAGGGGGCAGTGTGATGTTTTGGGGTGGCATTGTGCTGGGAGACAAAACAGATTTGATTTCGTTTCACTGCGAGTATAACGGCTGGAAATTACGTGGACATCGTGCGAGAGCCCATAGTGAGACTCTGGCGAGGTGCCTACGGTGAGAATTTCATTTTTATGCAAGATGATGCTCCTTCGCATACCAGCAACCTCGCGTAACATTATCTCGGACTGGCCAGCTTGCTCTTCAGACCAAAATACTATTGAACATTTATGGGATAATCTTAAAAGTAAAATTAGATCGCGCCAGGATACTCCAAGCCGCCACAGAAGAGTAGCAGAATATCACCCCAGAGGAGGTCGAAAACCTTATCCAAAGCATGCCTAGACGGATTCAGGCTTGTATCAGTGCAAGGATAAGTCTCCTTTCACATCTTTACAAACTGCTATCGAAGATAATAACTATCTGACTCACAAATAAACACGACTTTTATCAACCTGTCGAGCAAGCAGGATTCAGAAAAAGTTTCAGCACTGTCGACCACTTACAATCCATTTGAATACAATATTAACTCACATCTGGCTTTTGTAGACTTCAAAAAAGCCTTTGATCTTATCGAACGTCGGGCAGTAACTAAAGGATTGAATGATGCAAGAATAGACTCCAGATACACATTGAGTGTGAGGGTCGACGAAGAGACGCAGACGAAAGACATTACAGTTCAGAGGGGAGTAAGACATGGGGATACAATATCTCCCAAACTTTTGGGAATGGGACGAAAAAGGTATCAATGTATATGGAAAACACCTGAATCATCTCCGGTTCGCCGATGATGTGGTCTTGATCAGTTCAAACGAGGAAGATTTGAGAACTATGTTAACTCAACTGAACGAGGCATCCAAGGAGGTAGGCCTTCATATGAACTTTAGCAAAACAAAACTCCTAAGCAACACCGAAAATCCGGTGAGAAAAGATAATCAGCTGATAGAAAAAGTTGAAGATTACATTAATCTCGGTCATGTTATAAAACTAGGTGGCTAAAGTGAAAAGAAGAACCCGACTTTGATGGACAGCGTTTGGAAAAACGAGTAACGTTTTGAGATGTTCCCATCTCCTTACGCAGAAAGGTGTTTGACTCCTGCGTTCTTCCCGTCATGACCTATGGCCTAGAGACTGTGCCACTAACTGAGAAGAGCGCAGAAATGCTGAGAGTTGCCCAATGACATATGGAAAGGAGCTTGCAAAGGAGTGACTTTGAGAGACAGAATCCAGAGCGTAGAGATAAGGAGAAGAACCTGTGTTACAGATATAATGGAAACAACTAGTAAATTGAAATGGAGTTGTGCAGGGCACGTAGCCAGGAAAATAGAAGATGAATGGCCAAATAGACTTGTGCACTGGAGACCTAGAACAAGCAAGAGGGGCATTGGAAGACCATAAAAACGATGGGTAGATGACCTCAGACAATACGCAGGCTCCAACTGCTATCACCGCGCACAGGACATGGAAGAATGGAAAAGAATGGGAGAGGCTTACATTCAGCAGTGGATGACTGGGAGCTGATATGATGATTAGATGATCAGGGCAAGTGGAGATAATACAAGCTACTGAGGTAGAGAAAAACACCTACTCAGTGAGAAAACAATTTTCAATTTTTTACTACATGCGGAAAGAGTCTCTTATTTTCTTTTATTTGTTTCTTTCTTAAAATAAACCTTTAATTTATTTCTTTTTTTAATTGAAATATCTCAAAAAGGATCAATTCTAACAATCCTTCGAAATTTCCAAAATCCCCGAGGTAATATTCAAAATATCGGGTGGTTCCATATAAATTAGGTTGTGTGTATCTAGACTTTCATCAAGGCGAGCAGCTTGATTGATGCATTTTAGGTAATGGGAAACCTATAACAGATCGATGCCTATCAATATTACGAGTTAAATGGTATGTGCAAAAATAGGTAGTCCAATTTTAAAAAATGTTACCTTTGAATGTACTACGATTTTCTACATGCTTTGAAAACACCCGGTATACCGCGAAACCTCTAAATGCATTGAATTCTGATGAATGAGCCTCTTTACTTACAACGAGCTAGAAATAATTGATATTGAATGATCTTTAGTATTTTTATGATGCCTTCTAAGAGACAATCAAAAATCGCAAAATTCCGATTGAAAAATTCATATATTACTTTCAGCTGATTTCAGGTGGCAATGATATGAGAAATAACAAAGATGGTGTCAACTTCCGGTATAACCGGAAGTGCCACAGCATTGAAAATATTTTCGGAACTTAGTTCGAATAATATTCAAGACAACTAAAAAAAATACTCCAATCGGTGATTCGTTTCTCTATATACTTTTAATGTCCCATATCATGTGGACACCCTGTATATATTGTATTGAGATGAGTAGGTGCACTCTGGCCTGGTGAATAGGTGTCAAACTGGCGATACCAGACGAGACCGAAACTACTACTATTCATGATATCCGACCCGACTATACCACTACTTGGTCCTGGTTGACGATTTTCTGTAAGAATGAATCGGAAAACCAGCTCCCTCAGAGGGGGATATTTACCATTGGTAAAAGGTTGAAAATTATTCCCTGAATGAGAATCTTCAATATTGGAGGAGTATCCTGACATTTGTTCATTATTTTATGCCTAATCATCATGCAGGAGCATAATTTCTTTTATTATATCAATTTTCTCTCTAAGACATTCACATCAAAACAGTCTTCGAAATTTTTAGTTTTAATTATCACTTGTGGTTGTCCGAAATTTCAAACGAGAATAATAAACAATAGATGCACATGAAAGGATTGTTGACTAATTGTTTTTAATGAGAGCTTAATAACTTGTGGTTTGATGTTAACAAACGACGACCAAATCATTCGTTACAAGAACGCATCGAATAAACAAAATAGACTGTCAGAATAATAAAATGAGTAGGAGATATGCATAAAATAACAGCGAGGTCCCCGTCGTAACATTTTAATTTCTTTCTTCTTTCCCGCGCACGTTCGTGTGGAGTAGAGGTTTCATAAAACTGTCAAGCACGTAGCTGGACAGCATTGATGCCCGTGTCGAAGCTACTGGTATTGAGGAGACAATAAATACGACATAATCGAAAACATGAAGCAATAATTAAAAAGTAAAGTCAGCATGTTAACCCCATCTCATGATCATGCAAACTTTCCGTCTTCTCCTGTCTTCTCTTTCCATTATAAATATATATTGACTTGGAAATTGCACTGCAACATAACCGCAATAAAAATATATGGATTTCCATTGTGAGTAAGGATATAAGTTTTTAGAACACCATTGAATTGTTGCCTTGCAATTGCCTGGTCATTATATTTATTATGGAATTAAAGATGTCTTATTTTCATACTAACTATAAATGTTAGTTGGTTGGTAACTAATTAATAAAAATGTAATATGATGAAATTCGTAGATAAATTGGTACGAACACAAAACACCCTGATCACAAACAACACATCGACGAGTATATGTACACTTTGAAGCGGAAACTACAAGCAAAAGCAAAGAGGTTCTCGAGATACATCAAGTGTATTGAAAGGAAACACCAAAACCGAAGGTTTTGCGCTTGCCATAACATTCTACCATCGATCCCCAAGCTATTATCCCGTATATCACGTGGTGTTGAACTAAACCGTAATAGATTCTTCTCATTTCCTTCTCCTCACACATTTCTCTCAGGAGTGTCAATCTGGGTAATAAGATACTAATTTTGTTCACGATGAGGTTTGATTTCATGAACTATCTCAGGTATTTATCGATTATGATTCCCAGGTATTTTATTTGTCACTTGTCTCTATGTGAATAATAACGCCATTGAACATAACATCTAGGGTCTCGAATGAGGATAAGCCTTTCTTGTAAATGGGAGAAATTTGGTTTTTTTAACGTTAATTGTTTATTTCTTTAAGGTTAAAAAAATCATTATATAGGAGGAACAGTATCGGGCCAAGTACAGTACCCTGAGGTACTCCACAAGTTATATCTTTGGTATCGCTATACGCAGTGGAAATCCCAACCACCTTTCTTCTTTCAGTTAGGTAACTGCTCATCAGTTTGTAAGCTGATCTCCTCCAACCAATGTGTTCTAAAGTTGCTAAGAGCCTTTGCTAAGTCGATGAAAATACATAATGCGTGCATTGTCGGCTTCCCTGGTCTCCTCCTTGCCTGGTTCCGTTTCAGTCAAAGTCTTTATTGACGCCTAACTGTTCGAAAATTCTTATAGCGTCTTTTGAGGTTCTGGAGAATACAGGTTGTTATGGCATATACCTACTTCTGCCTGAAAGATGGTTTCGTAATTGTCTTCCAACATTCCAAGTTTTGTGAGTATATTCCAGCTCCAGTTTCCTTTTTCATTTTGGATCCGTCAGTATATCAATTTATGTCTCAACGGTTGCCAGAGCTGAGCCAGTTGTTCCAGTCTATCATCGTTTTATGCTCCTTGGTCTCTGTAAGTTTCTTAGTAATCTCATCATTCCCCATACTCAGTATAGTGTTTTTGATAAATTCCTTATTTTCAGTGTGACCAGCGTCTCCGGTTTTCCAGGTTCCATTTATGTCTTGCTCGAATGCTGCTTTTCTAGCCTCATCCCTAATAAAAATTTCTAGTGGAGGTAAATTTAGGATAGTATCCAGGCTCGCGGTTTGTTTTTTAAGGAGCCTGTGATGCAGACTCAGGCTAGTAATTGAAGTTTGATCAGCTTCTCTCTAGCCACCATGTAAGAGCAAAGTGTACTATCATAGGTCTCACCACCGCAGTGTACATCTTTTGGATTCAGTTCTCATTTATTGCCGATGGACCGTTTTTTGGCCTTAAGGGAATATTTACCTATATTTATGACTTGATGAAGGTGGTTATTTCATGTAAGTCTTTTATCCAGGATTACTGTCAGATATTTTGCCTCACACTCATCCTCTTTCCTAATGAGAGTGGCTGCATTATGCCATCAGTCTTTTCCTAAGTGTATACCGTACTCGTTTGTCCTTGTCTGGGTTAACTGTTAGCTCTTATTGGTCCACCAGTCCTCTACAATTTTCTGAGCTCAGTACCATGACTATATCATCGGCATAGCCCTGAGAATAGAAATCTAATCTAACCTGTTCAGTTTTCTCAGGGGGTCATCCACTATCAGGTTCTACAGTGTTGTAGAAAGCACCTCTTCTCTCGCAGCCAACCTCTGTTGAAGAGGAGTCTCACGGTTACAACCAACAGTTTGGCTGTTTGTCAGCATGCGGTCTATATACCTGCAGGGGGTATTGTTAAAACCATGTTTAGGTATTGCTTCAACCATTGGCGTGGCTTATAGACTGGTATCATAATTGGTTCATAATTCTTCGAAATAGAGAGAATGTTACTGTGAATGGCGATCATAATCGCATCCTGATAATGGACTATTTGATGCCTAAAATTGAAGACTGTGATCTTGATGACATTTGGTTCCAACAAAATGGCACCAATCACCATACATCCCGTGAAATCATTACTTTAATGCGAGAACGATTCAGTGAACAATTCATCTTACGCTTCGGCCACCTAAATTATGTGACATCACACCGTCAGACCTTTTCCTTTGGAGCTATGTAAAGTCTCAGAGCTACATTTATAAAACGACTGCGATTGATATATTGAAAGTAAATATTACTGGAGTCATTGACCAAATGCTACTAGAAATGATAGAACGTTTCATTGAAAAATTAAACTTTAGAATGAACCATTATCCGTAGGTACGGCTAACATTTGAAGGCATTTTCTTCAAAATATAGTTTCGGGGATGGTTCTTTTGTATAATAAGAAAGATTATTAAATGTAAGTGATTTGTTTAATTTTTATTTCTGTCAGAATTACGTCTACATTAATCACCCTATATAATTTAGAGATATTGAAAATATACATACGAAATACGAATAGTGTAGACTTTTAGTAGATATATTGAAAAAGAAGCTTCGATTTTTTTCTTCGTTTTACAATTTTATTATCAGCTCGTGAAAATACTCAGCGAGCATTTAACAATATTTAGTGATCTCGCATGCATCTCCGTCAAAGATAATTTCTTTTCGAAGAGCCGAGATCATGTTGTCCAAACATAACCCTCGTCGGAAGTGATTCTTCAGATTCTTGAACGTTTGATACTCGTGTACCGGAAATCCCGATGCATAGAAAAGTATAATTATAAAATCACTAACATTCAGGTGTCGAGCGAAATAAAAGATTAGAGAAATGCCTCTCGCCATACGAAGAGGCTAGGAATAGCCTATGACATTTTTCTTCTTCTTCTTCGAATAGTCATTAGGATTCCTACGGGGTATTATTACGTGTAAAAGCCGAAGCGTTTAGCTTCCGGAAACGACAAATCTGATTCGAAGTCGAATGAGCTGACTGACATTGACACTTTGATGAGGATTCTCGGTCGGTTGAACAGTTATTCACTCATTATTACCTTAGTTTCCACGGTTGTTGGTTGAAGGGATTCTAAAATAATTTTTCGCTTCCTTTCAAATTATTTCACCCTCTACAACTCTTTTTCTTTCTGAGATTTGTATCTACGATTACGGATTTTGTGAAAATTCTTTATAGGGTGCGCCAGAGAAAACCGGACAATTTTTTTTTCGTTAAAACTTTCGCAATTTTAGACTTGATCATTCGTTCTTGCTTCATTGAAAAGCCAAAGGTTTTGTAGAAATTGTATCGAAATTTCATCTCCGGTGAAATCCAATATGTTGTTTTCTTTATGGCTGACTCATTCGAAAATGGGCAATATTTCAAGATCGCTGGAACCTTTTTTTTTCACAAAAAAATTCGAATGGGGCATTCAGTCGATAATTCAGTATTTTCTGAACAATTCGACATATTGATCTTAAAAATATTCCAAGAATTGGTAAAAAAGTAGCGTGAAGAATTTTTTTCATTCTGGTTTTTAGCTGAAATCGAAATATTTTCTTCACCTCATGGCGTTGGCTATTCTGAAGTTTTTGTGTTTTTCATGGATGTTCTAGGAAGACAAAGAACCATTTTTTACTAAAACTAACCTAAAATTTGATTTCCGTTTGAATTCAAAACGGCTGACTTCCTCATATATTAACAATTTTTCCCGCGCATCAAGAAAGTTTTCGCGGTCTTAATGAATCAACTGCCTAATTCAATCACTAGATTGAACCTTTTCCATCATTTTGAGGAGTCGAACTCGAATATTGGTTCAGAATTGTGGCAATTGTCGTCAATAATGTTTCTCTTTTCCACCATCATATGCACCTCCAATTGTGAAACCTCTGAACATAGACTGCATGCATCAACTCTATGATAAACAAGAAATAATGAAATGTCATCGAGTTTCAGACGACATCTAGTTTGAACTCGAATTTTATCTTGGTGTTGCTTGTTTTTGATGTTTGAAATCGTTAACAATGGTTTTAACAAATGAGGATAAGCGTTTCATTGAATGTTTATTTGTGCGTGGCTATATTGCTATGCAAATATTACGCCAATTTCCAGCCCCTAATTACCAAAGAAGTACAATCTATGATCTTAAAGAAAAATTTCGGACAACAGGAAGAAGATCAGGTACTGGTGCAGCTAGAACTGTTAGAACACATGTACTAGCCTTTTTCATAATCTGTTTAAGCATCAACTCCACATTTGTTGTATTACAAACTCAATTGACAATTTCAGGATAACATTCAGCGAATGACAGAATTTGTGTTCCGACGAATGAAATCAAGAGGAATGTGCAGAGCGAAAGACAAAATTTTACAGGCATGTAATGGTCTCTGCCGGTATTTCGAGGAACTTTAAATCAAATATCATTTTTATAGAACAAGGCATAAGATTAGATTCGGAAAATTATTGTCACATAATTCTCGATCATATGTTACCAACTATTCAGGCGTCAACTCCTCAGTTCAGTTTTATGCAGCTGAATGAGCTTTTGTATGACCTGAATAAGTGCACGTGCCACCAGCTGAAAATGAACGGTTGAGAAATTGAGTAGCTTTTTGGATGATTTTTATTGGTTCAAATCTTCTTTGGAATTCTACAACTTCTTCCATATTCTTCTGACAACGCTTTTCGAAGAAATGAATAACCAGTACTATATCACAAAAAACGTTACTTACTTTCAACTGGCCGTCAGTGTACAGGGTGTCCCAAATTAAATGTATCTAAATGAAATCTATTTCAATTCATTTTAGGATGGAACCAGAAGTCATACCAGTCATTACGACCGCGAAAAAATGTTTAATGCGCGGGATAAAATTGTTAACATTTGAGGAACTCGGCCATTTTGAATTCGAAAGGAAATCAAATTGTAGGTTGGTTTCAGTAAAAAATGGTTCTTTGTCTTCCTACTTCAGGAACTTCAGGAGTGCCAACGCCATGAGGTGAAAAAAATATTTCGTTTTCAGCTGAAAATCAGAATGAAAAAATTCTTCACGCTACGTTTTTACCAATTCTTGGAATATTTTAAAATCAACATGTCAAATTGTTCTGAAAAGACTGAATTATCGACTGAATGCCTCATTTGAATATTTTAGTGAAAAAAAACGTTCCAGCGATCTTGAAATATGGCTCATTTTGGATTGAGTCAGCCATATTGGATTTCACCGGAAGTGAAATTTCGATACAATTTCTGAAAAACCTAGTCCTTTGGCTTTCCAATGAATTAAGAACGAATGATCTAGATCTAAAATTGCGAAAGTTATAACGGAAAAAAAATCGTCCGGTTTTCTCTGGCGCACCCTATATATGATATACAATAACGGTCGGGGCTTATATGGGGGGGTACTAGATCAAAAAATCTATTTTCGAACTAGTCATAGACGTAGAGAAAATATTCATATTCTGCCTTTCACAAATATGAATTTTCTACTGAACAAGAAATCCTTTCTATCAATATCACATGGATGAATGACATGTTGCCCAATAGATTTATAAGAATGGAAGAAGTAATTTTGAGGTCTTAGTAGTGGTAGGATGTCTACAGGTTTCTCGATATAGTCTTTACTGTAAAATATGATTCTTTATACTCTATCTGCTACCTTCACAAAAGAGCTTCTTCACCTTAATTCATGCGGGCGACTAAGTCACTCTGCAAGTATGTAGCAAATAACCCTCGAAGATCTCCAGACCACTCTATGTTGTGAGCCCAAAAAAATCTAAGATAATTCTCTGTACATAGAAAATATAAAAAGTAAAAGGTAATAACACTGAAACTACCGAAACCCTTCAAAAACGATCTAAATTCGACATAAGAAATGAATTGTGTAGGGGTACTACATATATAAGTGAATCTATATGGGATTCCCTTGTAAACAAACAGCCAAAGGAGCAAATGTGATTTCAACAACTTCGATGATCCACACACAAGGTGGTTGCCCCCCAAATCGCTACAGAGTTATCATAAGACCTATGCCATTTATGGGACAATTGTATGGGAACCCAAACTCCTCCAAGAGCTACAATTGGATCCAATCAAGAATGTTTCAGAGGGACTATAGGCACTTCCATAACGAGGAGTACGAAGGTTATTCTGAGTCTCACCTATTTGATGCCCATGTCTCGAATGTTTCTTGATCGACGAAGATATGACTACGCCCTGTGGATATATAATCTGACGTATAATGTGGTTGCCGAAGTGCCAGCTATGGACAGAGGCTTTTAGCGTAACCCGACTTCTGAAGGCAGAAATGAACTATATTCGAATAAATTCGGTACTTTAGAAGCGCTACAAAATATTGCCAAATTTCTCCAAGAGTTATTAGAATACTATGCACTTTCCATCTACCCAGAATATTCGTAGGATACTTGGGCGTAAACATTAAATGAAATGTAATGAACGACGATTGACTCAAAAGTATCCAACATACCTTCGCACTATAATGCCCGAACGACCTCTGTGGAGCATGAACGTAACCAAGAAGTCTCACGAACTCCCTGATGACATTTGTTACTGATAGAGCGCCTTCGTTTGTGTAGACAGCTCTATTTCCTTTGGATTCGTCCTATGTTCTTTTTGTGAAAGGTGACGGGAAAATTTTGCTCGAATTCGAAAAGAATTGTGCATGAACCATCGAAAATTACTGGTTAATGCACGCAGGCGCCAACTACAATCCCTTCGAAAACGAAATTGATTTGTTTTATCTTGTTTGAATAATCATGAAAATAGTCAAGATATTCGAGGTGGGTCGTTTGAGATAGAAAATGTTTCTTTGCGAAAAAGATTACTTTTTCCATACGCCGTTGTAAGAGGCTTTCAGATCGCTCGACTCCTTTACTCTCTTCAATTTCGAGGAGATTGACGCACCACCTCTTAGAGAGTTGCTCGTTGAAGCCTTAAATATATACAAACTGATGTCACCCAAATAAAATCATTCGACGTGTTTCGGTAAATTTTTTCAATCATTATGGGATAAGAAATATACAGGCTGGCTCGTTCGAGATTGAACATCCTGTATTTGAATATTTGAAGTAATAATTAGTGCGCGAATGAAGTTAGGAATGTTGTTCTGACGTTCGTTACGAAAACGATAGTATAGTCTGTTCACTTTAAGTTTAAAGTGACGTCATCAGCCAGTTCTCTGGGATGTAGCCAATGTTTCCCAAAATTCCTATTCAGAGCGAGTGTAAAGTATGAAATAAAATTCATAATTTCTTTATTTTTGATTTTCGTGCAAAACGCTCAGACAGGTCGATTTTTTTATTCAACTCGAGATTATTTGGAAGAAAAAATTTTTTTTTCTTCTGTAATTCGCAAGATATTAAATTACAACCTATATTTTTTCATCATTATTCTACAGAGATTATTTTTCTGAGTGTTCTGATACCCATAGTAGGGGTCTGAGATGTGTATTCTCTGAAATACTGGCTGTTTCATTCAAGAGGTAGTGGTATGAATTTTTCTCAGAATAAATTCGATTGTAACTTCCTTTACGGAAAATAAAATTTTTCAATAATCATTCATATCAATACTTCTTGAATGGAGCATCCTGTATATCGAAAACTACGCATCTCAGACCCCTAGTGTAGGGTAACAAAACATTCAGAAAAATAATTTCTGTACCTTTTAAAGAACGTAAGAAAAAAAATATTTTTCGCTAAAAAATTTCGGGTTGAAAATAAAAATCGACCTGATGATTATGATAGATCTTCAGAATACTAGTACTTACCTTTAAATGCAACATATGAGGCATAATTCAATTCAATTGTGTTCACCTTTCTTCAATATAAAAACAGGAAAAAGATGAAATTTTCATTATGCACTTTATTTAATAAAGGTTTTGAGCACTGGCCATCTCATTGAATTTGAAATACAATGGAAATGGGTTGGGTTTTAGAGAAAATCAGTTTTTGAATAAGTCCAAAACTTAAATCAAAACGTTTCTTTTGACTGATGAAAATTATTTTTACTATGCCATGAAATAATAATTATTTTCGAAATATTTCAATCTTTCAACAGAAACTAGAATTTAGTCTATTTGCACTTGCAGATTCAAATAAGGAGCACAGGTAGAATTGTCTAATAACAGAAATCGACAAAATCATTTATTTAATGATAATTTCACAAAGAAAAGGTTGAAAAGTTAAGATTAATTGAAAAAATAAATACTCCATTTTATTCTGAAAGTTCGTCTAAACATGTTTCACTGTCACTGTCATTCTAGTCCATATTTATTATCAAAGGTTGAACATCTTCAAGCTCAAAATGAAGTTCGCGTTCCCACTAATATTGAATTTCTTTTTCTGTATGCTCATTAGTTTTACTCCATACCTCTGGAGTAATTTTCTGAAGAGCTTCTTTACATACAGATAGAGATTGTTCAGCGGAACTCCTTCCTTCCCTACATGGTCCCGATAGTAGTTTTTGGTTATACCCCAAATATTTTCAATTAGGTTGCAGTGGTAGGGAGGAAGACGTAATACTTCGTGTCCATATTCTTCAGCTAGATTATCAATCTGATATATTGGTTTTGGCTTATTCCGTTGAGACATATCCAAATTGAAAACACTCCTACTCCTTGAAATATAATCTTATTTCTTTACATTTTAACTAGACTCAATAATTTTGGTTTCAAATCACTTTCTTTATAAGCAATATTATTGCTTCTTAATCATTCTTGAATCTCAACCTTTTTAGTTGCTGTTGTGGCTTTGTTCAAAATAGTTGTATGATAACTTGCGTTATCGAGTATAATTGTTGAAGGCTTTTCCAAATTCAACAATAGTTGGTGTACAAACTAATGCTTGAAGTTTTCTCGTGGTAATTTCTGTCCAAAGTTTTTGAGGAAAAAACGAGTTCTCCACCAGGAATGAAACCATGCCTGTTGCCTGCATGGAGTAAAATGAATCTGAAACGACTATCAAATTTAGAATATCTTGAAAAAGTACAAACAATAGTTGATAACATCACCTGGTTCCACCAACTTTTGTTTCATTCACACTTTTGATATTGTCATCTTGCCACGAATGACCGATAGTACCATCCTTGAAAATCCATGTTTCGTCAAGATGGACAAATTCACGTAATCCTTCATTTTTTATACAAATATATGATTGCTGAAAATGGATATGCTTCAATGAAGTATGAGGTAGTTCTAATGTTTTATACAATTTTCCACAGATGTCTTACACCCATTGAAAATATCTCTTTCGTGGAGTTTCTCTTTTAATGCAGAAAACGTAATACGTTCCTCTACAAAGAATATAATATTAAACTTGATGTAGACAAAGCTTTTAATGACTTACTGTTCTGGAACTTGTCATAGATAGTATTTTTTATGGCAGTTTGATCAAAATCGTCAATATGTACTACAGGTTTCTCACGATTTCTTTTTTTCTTGGACTTCTCACTCTTTGTCTTTGACAAAATATTGTTAATGGATGAAATGCTTACTTGTAAAGCAGTCGCTACTCTCTGTAAGCAAAAAAGCTCATAGTATGTAGATGTGTAGACAATTTGGAAACCAACAGATGAACAAGTTAAGTTGCATAATAATATTTCTTTTTTAAGAGTGGAAGGCCCCTTCTGTTATTTATTTTAGTGGTAGTTCCATCTCTTACAGCTCTAAGGGGGAGAAAAGGCCTCCCATTATCTCGTTTATGTTGGAAATAATTGCAAAATCATGCAATCATGTTTTGGACTTGGCTCGAGAAAGCTCTTGGAATTTTCACTATTTATATAGAATAAATATTCGAAACACTGAGTTCTGAAAAAACTGATTTTAAAATAATGATTCAAATATTATCAAAACTTCGAGGAAAACTCTTCAATCCAATCTCAATCAGCACGAGAAAGCGAACTAAAATAAACAATAAAAATACGTCAACGCCGCATTTCAATGCCAACTGTCATAACCAAATGTCACTAGTAGTTCCTTTGCGCTAGACTAGTTATTTTGTTCTTGTCCATTGCAATATTTTCCAACCAGACATCAAAACATGATTGAAATGACAAAACGTACAAAGTTAGACTTCTTATGGAATTTTTAATAGAAACTTTCAACAGTGAGGAATTTATCATTTTCAGTTGTCTTAGATGAAGCTATGATCAAATATTTTGGTCATCAGTCTACAAAACAGTTCATTAGTGGAAAATCTATTACTATGACGTCTCCTTAAGCTTAACGTGAACAGACTATATATGGTTGTGCGCCGTTTACATCTTAATATTAGTTATAAAGCGTCATTATATCTAAAGGTTATTTGTTATAGTGTTTCCAAACTAACGATTTTACTAGTGAATAGGTAGTGTTTTCTGTAACTAGGTTAGAATAAAAAATTCATTGGTATACCCAAGACCCGACCCAACAAGGCGGATCCAGTTAATCATAAATGGTGGACTGAGTAAATGACCTCAGAAGTCAAGCTCATTGAAAAAAGAGAGAAGAAGAAGAATGCAATCTTTTCCAACCAGACATCAAAACATGATTGAAATGACAAAACGTACAAAGTTAGACTTCTTATGGAATTTTTTAATAGAAACTTTCAACAGTGGGGGAATTTATCATTTTCAGTTGTCTTAGATGAAGCTATGATCAAATATTTTGGTCATCAGTCTACAAAACAGTTTATTAGTGGAAAATCTATTACTATGACGTCTCCTTAAGCTTAACGTGAACAGACTATATATGGTTGTGCGCCGTTTACATCTTAATATTGTTATAAAGCGTCATTATATCTAAAAGTTATTTGTTATAGTGTTTCCCAACTACGAGTGGAAAAACCACAGGTATAAAATTTTTCATTTTCTAAACTCTAAGGCAGTGGTAGGTTTTAGCATTATCTATAAGATTTAGGTAAAGTTAATGACGTACTTTATTGAACCTTTTACATCGAAATGAATGTTGTGGTAGACCCCATGCAACCGCAGCATCTTTATTTCGCCGTATCATCTTGATCTCATTCGACTACTGTAATACGGCTTGGTCTCACCACACAGTTACGCAAGTCCATTCTAGAGCTCCATCGACAACTTCCACCCGGTTTACTCCATCATTCATTCACGTATTAGAAGCAAGGTCGAGAGACCTCTCCATCTCTATCCGATCCCACTGTTTTTATTCTTTATTTTTCTTGTCTGCCTCCGTTAAATGTAGATCTTTTCATCTCGCTCTCTAGCTCATCGCGAGCGCGTATCTGCATTGCATTACTCATTCATATCCTTCTGTTGTTATATTTATACTGTGTAGTAGTTAAAACGTTAGATTGCAGCCATGACAATGAATTATGGGCTTTCGCTTTCCACACTCATTGTGAACGTCGAACCAGAAGTCTAGAACGAATTCGATGAATATCACGTGCAGCAGTAATCATTATGTATTCAGATTCCATAAAAATGGTTATACTTATCAATTAAAGAAAACAAAAACAATTTCTTTGGAGAAACTCTTCATGATATAAATGGGGTTTCGTACTGATGAAGTACTAAATAACACCAATATTTTCAGAAAATTATTTGAAAACTGGATGACTATACAGTAGACTTGCGATAATGTGAATTCGAAGAATTCGGGGCTGTTCGCACTGTATGCAACAAATTTAAATTCTGTCAGTTCTCACAAGTTGTTCTGGCGATTTTTACAAGGACAAAAACTTCGGACAAAGTATATGTCTCAAATTTTGTATTGCAAATGGAATTTCATGTGCTGAATCACTGAAAATGATACATAAGGCTTATGGTGAATTGAATTTATTAAAAACACGTGCATATGTGTGGTACAGTGCATTCAACAGCGGCCGAGATGTGGTAGAAGATTTGCCTTGCTCTGGCCATCTTCAAGTTAACATCGACAAAGTGAGGAAATGGATAACTTAATTTCGACCCCACATTCATAAAACGCATATATATATATATATATATATATATATATATATATATATATATATATATATATATATATATGTATATATATAGGGGTTTTATCCCGACGAGCTGCCCATATATCTGTTCATGCAATCAAACTGATTTCATGAAAAAATATAAATCCACCACCCGGTAATTAATACCATTGCCAGGCAATGATTATAATCAAAATATATTCTGGAATAATTATATATTAGGATAACGTTAAATGTTATGAGAATATATCAATCTACCAGAATATATACATACTATAGCATCATCAGACAATGATATCAATGTACCAACGAGTAGTGTCAGAGGCTTTCTCCCCGGAAAAATTCAGTGTACGGACCTTAGTCAAGTAACACTGAATGTTACTCATTAATAGTTTCCTTTGTGTGAAGTGGTGAACGATCGAATAGAATACTGCTCTGAATATAAATATGACAAAATTGTCAGTTAATTATATTACATTTATATAAACAAATAAATAAAATATGAAATGAGATTCTGAGCAGTATAAACTAAAGAGAAAACCTATGACTCTACCTCATTATTTTTTCGGAAAGAAACCTACGCAGAATATTACAAGATTTGATGACTGTTATCTTTTGTAACTGTTCAAACAAATTTTCTTCAGACCCAAAATCTCAATACTTTTGTGAAGATTTCTAGGAATAACACCTGTTGTAGAAATAATAAACGGTAGAATAAATATTTTCTTCATTTTCCACATTTTTTAATCTCGTCGCCAAGCATCATATATTTAGAAATTTTTCATTGTATTTATTTTGCATATTATGTGTGTCGGGTATAGCAATATCAATTATATATGTTATTTGATTCTGTTTATCATTAAGAATGATATCTGGTCTATTGTGTTTTACAGCTCTGTTGCAAAGAATTGTTTTATCAAAATAAAGTTTATATTTGTTATTTTCACAAATAATCTCAGGTTCATATTTGTTAAACTTTTTACTTTTGGGAATTAGGTCATGTTTAATTCCTAGATTGAAATGAATAATATTAGCGACGGCATTATGTCTTTCTAAATAATCTCTTGAAGCAAGGACTGAGCAAGATGATAATATATGAAAACTGTTTCTGAAGAACAGAAACATCTACGGCAAGAATCTTCTATATTTTGTTTGATGATGTGTTTTCTATAATTCCTCGTGAAAACAACCTGATCCTGGATCGCAATTGCCAAGCCTTCTGTTTCAGCAAACAATTCTCCAGATACTAACCATTTATTCGATGCGATTTCATCAATATAATCATTTTTCAATTCTTTAGGGTGCTTTCCGTGTAATTCCTTCTGCATCCAACTTTCTCTTTTAGAATTATCATCAAATATATCAAAATCTACCTTTTGCATTGTCAAGTTCAGAGGTGTAAGATTATAATCTGAAGCAACAACAATATCATGTAATTTAGTCGTTCTCTGTTTATCATGAAAATGGGAACGTAGATGAAAAATCTGTTTACTATGAAGATTATTCAAATCAGTTAATCCACGACCTCCAAGATGTCTAGGTAGTGTAACTCTCTGAACAGCTGACTTTGGGTGGTGCTTATGATATTTACAGAGCATTTTCCTCGTTTGACATTGTAATTCATTTAGATCAGTTTTAGACCATTTAATAATTCCAAAAGAAGATGTAAGAATAGGAACTGCATAGGAGTTGATAGCTCTGAAAAGGTTTTTACTAGTTGAGTGACTCTTGATGATAATTCTAAGTCTTTTGTAATATGAACTTCTAATATTTTCTTAAGTGCAGCTATGGTTAATTGTCTTCTCTTGACAAAATCCAAGATATTTATATGTATCTCCTTGATGCATTGGCTCGATTTCGATATTGGAAATCTTTATATAATCAGAAGGTGATCTTTCCTTTTTCAATAGAAAGATTTTACATTTTGGAAGCCCAAATTTCATATGAATATCATTGGAATAGTTGAAAGTAATCTCAAGTAGACTTTTAAATGTGATCTGGTTCCGGCATATAATTTAATATCATCTAAATAAATTAAGTGACTTAATTTGAATTCAGTTGATAGACTCTTTATTTTGAAGCCGAAACTAGTAGCATTTATATATATATATATATATATATATATATATATATATATATATATATATATATATATATATATATATATATATATATATTCTTTTGAAAAGAGAGGATTTACAAAATTCGAATGAAAGTATTTACAATATATGCTCATATCTATAATTGTGTGTCAGAAGAAAAAAAAACACAAGTGTGAGCAATACTCTTGCCGAACCACTGTCGAAGGTTTTTCAGCCAGGACGTCCTTCTCCCTCCAGGTGCACGCCTCCCTTGGATGTTGCCTTGTATAATTAGATGTAGGAGCTTGTACTATTGTTCATTTCGCATAACATGACCAATGTACTGGAGTTTCCGTTTTTTGATTTGTGTGAGTATCTGAACACCACGTCCGACTTCTACGTTAGATACGTGCTCTCTCCAAGAGATTCTAAGCATTCTGGATTTAGAGTTGGTCAGTCCTGCGAAACAGCAATACAACTGGTCTTATCGAGTTGGAAAGAATTGATAGATGAGGATAATATAATAGCAGTGGTATTTTTAGACTTGAAACGAGCATTTGAGACGTTAAGTAGAAAAAATCTCCTATTGAAACTGAATAAAATCGGAACTGTTGAGAGTGCTCTTAACTGATTTGAAAGCTTTTTAATGGATAGATGGCAGGTGACGAGAGTTGGCAATTCTGATACCTCTAATGAAAAAAAATCTCTTCATGGCGTTCCTCAGGGGACGATACTGGGACCACTGTTATTCTTGATTTATGTCAATGATATAATTTCTTGCTTCTCGGATGGAACCCAAGTAAACTTGTTTGCTGACGACACTCTTATTTATGTTTATGAAAAAAATATAAACACTATTTTGAAAGAAATTCAGAACGAACTTGATGTCTTGACAGGGTGGCTCCAAGGAAATAGTTTACTGATAAACACTAAAAAAACTAAAATCATTCTCATCAATAATAAAACAAATGTAGATGACAAAATACCTTTAATGAATGACACTATTCAATACGTTGAAACACGTAAATATTTGGGTGTAATAATTGATAATAAGCTGTGTTTCAAAGGTCACTTGGAAAATATTGTTAAGAAAATTAGTAAGAGAATAGGATATGTATGGCAGTCACGGGTGCTTTGAGATCCACACCCACGGCCTCCATGGAGTGTCTTCTGGGCATCCCTCCACTACATATAGTGGTGGAAGAGGTGGCCATGAGGGCCTCTTTGAGACTGGGGGAGGGAAGGAAATTCAATCTCTGGACACTCCGCATCCCTGAACAAAATCAGAGAACTCCGACCTGACCTTCTCACAAGAGGAGATCAAACAAGAGCCACCTACTACTTTGACGAACCCTACAAAGTAGTTATTCCACTAAAAGAAATTTGGACCACACCCCACGCCTTACTCACACCACAGGGCCCCACCTGGTTTACGGATGGGTCCAAAACCGGGTCGGGTATAGGCATCGGCGTTCACGGCCCTAGGGCAAACATTATGATTGCGCTGGGAGACAACGTCACTGTAACACACGCAGAAATATTTGCTATTCTCCGGTGCTTACAGGAAAACCTACATACGAACTATAGAGATGCATACATCTACATATGCTCTAATAGCCAAAATGCCCTTAGATATCTTACAGATACGAAGGTTACATCTAAAATGGTTGACGAATGCAGAACAGCACTTCGACAACTCAGTGCTACAAACAGAGTCACTCTGATTTGGTGCCCAGCCCATCAGGAAATCGAAGGAAACGAGATAGCAGACAGCCTCGCTAAAAAATCAACAGCTATCAGGCCGATGAGACCAGAACCAATTCTGGCCATCCCATGGACCAATGTGCTCTCTTTCTTTCAAAACTGGACCACCACCGAACCAAAACTACTGGGCAGGCAGCCACTCATGTAAAACAGACAACGAAAAAGGATATAACTAGTTTCATCACCATCGATAAGGACATTACAGTTACAATCTTGGCTTATTTGTATAATCCGTATGCATGCGTCTGTAAGTGCTGTACAATCAAGTGCAAAAAGTAACTTTTAATGAACTGCGCTCGTGGATTGAAAAATGTTCAGAAAACAATGGAAGATATTCGGAACATTAGTTATGTTGTTTCACAGTTTTAATTTTAATTTTGTTTCTTCTTAAACGTGTTCGAAATTTTCTTTCATGATTCATGTCGTCAAAACGATATCTTTATCGTTTGAGTAAGTGAACGATACTCATTTCAGTTTTCTGTATTTCGTAAGTTACAAAATTTGATTGTTATTTTCTAAAGTGTTTTCTGCAAATTGGTCGTAAACTTGGGTACTTTTCGTAAAATGTACTGCAACTTCGACTTACTAATTGCTGACAGTGACATGATTGATAAATAAATGCATAAAATCCTCGTTTGTGGATTCATTTGCCATTGTATTCAGCAGACAAAAGTGTACACAAGCAAAATTACTGTTATAAATTTTTTGAAATAATTTTTAAACGTCAAAATGACGCCGGCATGATAGAATATTGTGAAACATAAACATTGGCATCGGAATTAAATGCACTGTGTCTATTTCTTTGTTCCATGGCATAATGATTCAAAATATCTGCAGATTTTTTATAGAATGGCGAATAGGTTGAAAAGCAGCCATTTTAGGTATAGGGAAACCTAATAATACTAATAATGATACGGTTCTAATGATGTAAGATAAAATAAATACTCGTATTTTAAGAGAAACGATTTTTGACAATTTAGTTTTATGACTAGTGAGTTCTAAGCACCCTGTATATAAAATAGCATCGGAAAGTACTTCAACCTTTTTGCACTTTTCTCGTGAAGCTGAAAAAGTCTTAATCTTCCTCAAATCTGAGTCAACTTTTTTGGGCAAAGGACATAACAGATTTCGAAAATTTTGATGAAATAAATCATAGCTCTATGGTGGTTCATTTTAGATAGGACAAATTTTGATGGAAGATGCTTGAAAAAAGAACGGTATAATCAGAAGTGGTGCCGCTATGAAAAAAGTTGCAAATTGTAAATCATCCATTCATTCTAATGCCAAAATTCGAAATTGATCGATAAACCTGTTCTCAAGATACTTTGCGTGCATTGGATAGTTTACTATGAAGATTATTCAAATCAGTTAATATATATATATATATATATATATATATATATATATATATATATATATATATATATATATATATATATATATATATATATATATATATATATATTAAATTGATATAATTGTAAATCGGGTAGCGGTCTAGAGACAAGAAAACTTAATATATATATATATATATATATATATATATATATATATATATATATATATATATATATATATATATATATATATATATAAATGAAATTGTTTTCTCACGTTTTCTCACAAATTCTTTTCTTATTATCAATATTTCGTCTGCATTCGTGACTTCATCAGGATCTAAAATATAAGAAAAATAAAACTGCTCACCAAAATTGACGACATACAATACACTACTTACAAGTTAACAGATATTGCCCTTTCAGGAATTAAATGAGACATGAAATTACGGAGACATAAATAGCAAAATTGCAAATCAATTACAATCACAAATTTTCTTTCTTCTTACATTAAATGTTCACAATCTTCAATAAAAACACACTTTGTCTAGGACATGTAAGTTAAAACAACAAGTTCTCGACATAATCTGATAAACTGAGAATATAAAATCTAAACGTTCATATCAGAGTTTCCATCTGCATAAATTCGCAAAAACAACATATTTACTGAAAATGGTGACCCAAAATTATCCATTTGATATTTACTGAAGTGTAGATGGTGATCTCATTTACAAAATTATCCAGCTAATTTGAAGCACAGGTTTAACTTTTGCCAAAATGTTACAATAGATGTTACTCAAATTATTTATATCAGACCTGTAATTTATAGAATCTCTATTGTTTTTCAATATGAACCATTTCCAAGAAAAGACGACTCTTATAATTCGTGACTCTTTCAAGGATCTTAACATTATTGAAATCAAAATCATGCCCACTGGTCAAATGATGGTTAACTAATGCACATGAGTTTTTTGCGATACGATAATCACTTTTGTGCTGTGTAATTCTCTGTTTCATCCATTGTTGTGTCTGCCCAATGTAACTACCCCTACATTGATTACACGGAATTTCATAAACGACATTACTATTTAGAGACTGAGGAAACTTATCCTTCGTGTTAGTATATAAGTGGGAGATCTTTACAGTATTATACTTAACTATTTTTATGTGTGGAAAGTCTTTAAACAATGAAATGATGGAATTTGTCATTCTACCAACATTGGGAAGATATATATATATATATATATATATATATATATATATATATATATATATATATATATATATATATATATATGAACAGTTCAAGAATCGCCTTACAGTCCTAGCCGTTTCCAACACACCTTTCGGGCTTTCGAGATGTGACCGTAATCGAGCGTGTACCCTCCGCTAGATGGCGCTCCCCCAATCCTTCGACATATAATTAGTGGCTGAACAGAGACGGTGTTTAGGCGGTATATTTCTCGCATTTCGGAAGCCAGGTCCTGGCATTTGCTGACCTTATCCGAGTACGCCCTTACCATATTGTCATTAACCACTACTGAGGTCAATTATGATCGCCGACTAGGTTTTGTTAGAAAGCACAATGTCCAGCTTGTTATGGGTCACAGGCGTATCCATCATGAAAGTAGAACCCCAATACAGTTTGCACATCTCATTTGTCATCACGCTCTCTGGTTCATACCTGAATATCCCCACTTCCTCTTTCAAAAGGCCAAGCTTCACTGCCATAGCTTGATGATAAACCTTCGCCATGGCGTTATGTTTGTCAAGGTAGACCTTCGGAGTAAGAATAGAACATGTAATGTGCTGGATAGTTTCCTAGTTCTTTAAGCATTTTCGGCATAGGTCCAAGCCTATATCCCGTCCCGTTATGAAATGTAGAATTCGTTGGGACCACCTGATCTTGGATGGCGAAGACGACCCTCCGTTTCAGGGGAAAGATAGCCAAATCGGATATAAGTAAGTGACTCCACTCTATCCACCTGTGCCCTTCCCAAGTGTCACGGATATCGACCATGGATCCCCTTGCTATGTCATTCCTCATTCAATTGACCAAAAGTGCGACTTTGGGATGGGATATCGCATCTGTTAAGCTGCAGAGCTGGGAAATTAGCCGCTCACAAGCCTTGATAGAAGGGCGTATTCTTGCTGACAAAATACTTCTTTGAGTTTATATATAGTTGAAGCGCCATAGAGGCTGAAGGAGTTTCAGTGTACCTGAAAGTTACATAAAAGATTCTATTGCCAAAATAGTCTTAAATTAAACAGGGCCAATGGCATCTTCCTTAATTAATACTTCTCAAAATAAGAAGAGACTACTGTCTCTGAAGGTTCGTTACCGTCTGGTGCTGATGTAAAAAAATACACGATATCGCACATCGTGCAACGGAGCACCGGTCCATAGGAGTGCAAATATATCACACTATGATCACAAATAGATATAAGTTACCTAAAATACTTCACAGTTTGAGTCATGGATATTTCAAGAATCTGTTAAAAGCTCATTACAAAAATCATTGTTATGATTCGCACGTACAGTACGCCGTAAACAACTCAGATTTTCCAGAAAAGCTTACCCATGCTGAAAGCATATTGCATCTATAAACCGTTTTTGCATTTCCTTATAAAAATAACGATAATCGCCGTGTTCAAAGCATTACCATAATAACATAATTGAATAGCTTGCAATGGAAGTGAGGATTCTAATGAATTGGCATGTACAAACATATAATTGAACATTGAATAATAATGTGTAGGAATCACTAATCGTTATTCGTATAGATATCTGGTGGCTTATTTGAATACGCTAATAGAAAGGAATAAGCGGTTTCAATGCAGAGTTTGTATCACAATTGATGAAACGGATTACTACTAATTTAGTGGATAATATATTGTAAGGGCTGCCTTTACCATTTCTGGGAAACTTCCTATTTAGATATAATGGCTGTCAAATCATTACATGATTCAATCATCCTAAGAAAAATGGGTTTTGATACATGAAAATAATATGCTCTAGGGCAGGGGTGCTCAAACGGTCGATCGAGATCGACCAGTCGATCGCGAGTGCTTTTTGAGTAGATCTCGAGAAGAAAAAAAAAGTAGATAACTAAACTACAAAAATTTATTACGTAATAAAATAACCCTCTGCTAGCGGCAAAAGGCGGCTTTATTAGAGAAACGCGCGGTACTTGTCAAAGAAAAGCCGCGTTTTTGATTCTTGCCGCTTTTTCAGAAATTTCTGGCGGCGCGTTTAACGGGAACATTCTAGACTTTCGTTCACGCCGATATAAATGTTGCGCCTGCAGGAATTGGAGTCATTCCGAATTGTAACTTGAAGGCAATACTACGTCGATAAGTTCATTATTACATAGTACAAAATGAGTACAGCGAAGAAATCTAAAACGTATCATTTTAATAACGAGGAGGAAGAATTTTTTTTGTATGGTGAAGGATAAGTCCATTTGTCTTATTTGTGGCGAAGATATATTGAAGTTTTGATTTTTGCACGAACGAGAGAAATATTTTCATTGAAACTATAGCATGTTGTTGTTGAAAATGAGTTCCATACACCTCCTGACAATAACCTAATCGATCACTGAAATTTCTAAGAGAATTTTGCAGGAAGTGTGGGGGTATCGAATTGATTTCTTCTGTTATGCGACGTCTTAACTCATCTAGATTGGCAGGTCGTTCTCTATAAACTCGGCATTTCAAGTGGTCCCATAAAAAGAAGTCCAAAGGAGATAGATCAGGTGACCGCGGGGGCCATTCGATCCGATCCATCTTTCTGCGAAAACTTCATCCAGATCTACCGCAAAGTGTGGGTGAGCTCCATCTCGTTGGATCCATACAATATCAGCTGGGGTTAACGGATTATTTAAGTTTGGAAATAAAGCTGTTATGTCTGGCACAATTTCATTCCTAAATGATTTCAAATATCGCTCATTTAAATTCCTTCTATAAAAAATGGACCAATTATGTAGTCACCGATACTACCGGCCCAAACAATCAATTTTTGTGGATGTTGCTTATGAACCTTTCTAATCTAATGTGGGTTGTCTCTCGACCAAATACGGCAATTATGCCTATTTACTGTAACGTGGAGGCAGAACGTAGCTTCGTCAGAGAATATGATTCAATTCAAAAAATTTGGATTCGCCATAATCATTTCCATGTTACAACATAAACAGACAAGCTATTGCTGGTGCAATAGCGACAGGGAAACGAGTTTTTTCCTCAGGTTTTTTCACTCGTTTATCGAATCATATAGAAGAAAGTATGGTTCCCTGTTACATTTCCTGAGCTCACACTTGTGTTTTTCTGACACATCAAAATTATAGATATAAGCATTTATTGTAAATTCAATTATTCAAATTTTTGTAAATCCTCTCTTTTCAAAGAATATATATATATATATATATATATATATATATATATATATATATATATATATATATATATATATATATATATATATATATATATATTTCCATGATGGTCTCTGAAAATTGTATTCTACGGTCAGGACCGTCTTCACGGCGTCCTGCTCTGGAAATATCTTTCACTTGCCGACTTGCTTCATATCGCTGAATAGTTCTGCATACTGTAGATTCACTAATTTGATGATGATTTGGGTGAACAGTATTGAACAAACTGCGAACTTCTTCGTAAGATCGTTATCTATCACAATATCTGCGCATCATCAAAATCCGACCCGTTCTGCTTCACTGAGCTTGAAGTGCAAAAATCTAAACTTCAACAAATAACTGACATTATTTGTCCCCCTGTCCCGTTGATTATTAATGCAAAAGTAATTTGATTTTGGTGATACAATTTTTATTATTTTAATTTTTTACGAACTCGACATATAAAGGAAATGTTTTTTGTTAATTGTTTCTAAAGAAGTTTTTTCTCTGAATCACATTTTTTGGTCATTTCCGGCTATACCGGAAACACTAGCGAGCACAAAATATCAACACTGAATTCTATATGTTTAGCAATGTAGGAATACCGATTTTCAAAAAATCGCCCGGTAAATAACTGAAATAATTAACCGTTCCGTTAGTTTTGCCTAACCCTGTATATTGATTACGTATTGTTTCTCCTCATTTTCCTGAATTTACACTTTGGAGGTGATCGGTTTTTTGAATAATTATCCATTCTACATACCATGCTTTCTTCCCATCGTATTTTTGACACAAAAAAAAAATGACATAAATGACAATATAATTTTTTTCATTATGTAATTCTCTCCCTTTTATTCGATTGAATACTGGAAAATTTTATTTCAGTAATGCTTTCAGAAACACTTTTCAAAATAAGCATATTTGAGTTTTTCTCACAATAATCTTAATACCATTTCTTTCTGAAATGTCACTATTGATCTGATGAAGTTATAGCGTATCGAAACGCGTTGTTAGTTGTTGAATAAAGTAAAAGTCTAAATTAGACTGTTTTTTAAATGAAGAAAGAACATTCAACCTCAAAGTGTTGAACATTTTTCATCGAATGACTAGGTGGATATCAATTATTCAGTAGTGTTGCTTTATAACAACGAAATTAATCGAATCTATTAACAAGAATGAATTCCAGGATTATGCGATAATTTACGAAGTATCAATTAATTCTTGATAATAAATTCATAGAATCATTGTGAGGCGTGAAATGGAAAGCTCGTTCGAAATTGTATGAGTTTTGAATGAGAATTAACCATTAATTTCCATACTCTTAAGATAAAATCTATGTTTCATTGAATATTATTGCCATCATATGCAAACATTTGAGAGAATGAATTCGCTGCTCGGAAGACAAAATACGTCCATATTTACGAATGAATGAGGCAGTTCAAAATAACAATTCTTGATTCGTTTTCCATGCACAGTACTTTGAAGAGGGTGAAAGATCTTTCGACTTCAAAGGAGACAAAGTAATTTTGAGTTCGAATTTTTGTTTTTCATTGAGCAAAGAACTACTCAGATAACACTCATATCGAAAAAAACAAATGTAGATACTGTGCATTTAAAAGTGTCGTTTCATCTGTTTATCAAATAAATCGCCAAGTCTACATAATTTTAGGCGTCATACCTGAAAGAAAAAATCATCCATGACACCATAATAATACTCTGAGCTTCATGGTTTAAAATTGATGGTTCCTTTGATATCAACATCAAAACGCTCTATTTCTATTTTCACCCGTCATAATCGTCCATACTATTATTTGTGACATCTGCGAGACTTATTTCGCATCCCATAATAAATCCTTTGTCACCTGAGCGTCAGTTTTCTGCGTGTACATGTACACCGATCGCAATAACGGTTTGCAGGTCCAGAAATAGAACTGCACTGTAGTCGTTTAGTCGTTTCAACTTGAGCCAGACCCCAGGCCGACTTAAATCAGCCAGCGTTGCAATAACCATGTTTGGCAGCTGCCCTCGCCACTTTGTCGACCTGCATCTGAAGTGCATTCGTGTCTTGAGAAGGATAAGGAGCAAACTCTAGTGGCATTAACACTGCACCTGCTAGAAATATCATCCCTTCAGTCTCGGTTTCAGGCATATATTTTGTAAGAAACGCAAACGATCGGATGCGACTGGATGGATATAATTTGTTTTAGTGAATGTAATACAATTGTCAAAATTGGAGAAATATATATACCCTTATACTCGTAAAATGAATAAAATATATATATATATATATATATATATATATATATATATATATATATATATATATATATATATATATATATATATACTGGGTGATTCATTGTATACTCTTGAAGAGATCATTTTGTTCGAACGGTATTGTATTTAGAAAGTAAAAATCTACTCCAGCAATTTTGAAGTAAACAGGGTGTCCCAATTTTCTATAAAAAAATCTTGAGAGGTTTTTTCAGATTGAAAGACCACTTTTTTGTTGAAGATTCAAGAACGTCCTAAACTCTGCTATAATGTCTTCAAGTAAGTAAGTTTTTTTGGTGAGTAGTTTCGTCACAATATTTTTTTCCGTAAAAATTCATGAAAATAGGCTCTAACATCGCATGCGCCTTCGGCCAGAGAGGATGAACACTTTTTTCCTTTCGTTTTCTTATTGCCCAAGGATTGCTTTATTGTTGAATTGAAATAGATTATCCTCGTTTCATACAGAAGTGACTCAAAAAAATTATTGTATATTGTAATTTTACAAATATTATATCTTGATTTATTCAAAGGGAACATACTGTATTTCATTATTCATGTCAACGCATAAAATATTGTGCCATATTTTAGCAGAAGTAACCTTATCTTAATTTTCGACTTTTTTCGAAATAAAAGAAAATAAACTCAAATAATAAAATCAGAGGTTGCGAAAGAAGAGTTTATTAGTACATATCATTATACCTGATCAAAGAAATGGAGAAATTTCAAGGTCATCTTGTATGAAATACGTAGTAGATTAGTTTTTGATGAGAAGATCTATGAGGTGTTGAACTATTTCAATAAGTGTTCGAAATGTTGCCCGTTTCTTTGTAGACATAACTCAATCCTTCTGAGGAAAGACCGTTGAAGTCTCGACAACATTTGCGGATTAACTCACTGAAAGGCGTCGACTATTCTCTGTCTCATATCCAGCTGTGTTGCAGAAGGAATCTGGTAAACGATGCCCTTAATTTAACCCCATAAGAAAAAATCTAGACTTGTAAGGTCCGGAGACCTAGCTGGCCATCTAACACGACCACCACGTTCTATCCATTTGTTTGGATACATGATTCAAATGCTCCCTAACCTGATGTGAGTAATGTACCGGTGCTCCAAACCACAAATCTTGTCTTATATGCTCTGGTACATCGGCAAGTAACATTGGTAGATGATTTTGCAGAGAATCTAAATACATTTCCATATTGAGGTGCCCGTCGAAAAAGTGCGGCCCAATTAGATATCCATCTACTATAGCGGCCCATACAATCAAGGACCAACGATGCTGGTGATCAATTTGTCTCATGAGGTGTGGATTTTCCGTGGCGTAATAATGAAAGTTGTGCCTGTTAAAAAGCCCATTCTTGTGGAAAGTTGCCTTGACCGAGAACAGAACTATGCTAAACAAATTTGGATTTTTCGCTACTTTGTCACTTGCCCAATTGCAAAAATTGATTCGATTTTCATAGTCTTGATTGTTTAGTTCCTGGTGCAGCTCTACATGATATTCATGAAATTTATTCACTTTCAAGATTCTCTGGATGGAAGTTTGACTTATATCTGTTAACTGAGAAATCTCTCTTTGGCTTTTATATGAGTCCTCAGTCACTGTCAACAAAACTGATAACTGGTTGTCTTCAGCTGTAGCAGTTTTTGGTTTTTCATGTTTTTTGTAAGCCATATTACCCGTTTCGATAAATCTAATTAGAAGTTTTTCAAAGCATCTTGCATCAGGATGCCTCTTATCAGGAAACCTTTGTGCATAAACTCTACTTGCCAACACAAAGAATTTCTATCACGCTCAGAATAAAAATCATGTCAACCATTTCTTTTTGGAGAATTTCATGGCAGTCAATTGAGAAAATTGGGTTCAAACCTCACTTTAACAATGTTTAATAACGAAACACTGATAAGTTCACCATGTAAAATGTAGAATATGATATGTCCAGACAGCTGACAGAAGGCACAAATAAAAAAATGTCAACACATATTCCGATTTGCGTTTTAATCATCTTGATTTTATAATTCCTTAAAAGAATTATCTTGTTTAGGTTTAGTTTTTACTACTTAAATCATTACAGAAAAAAATTTCTGTGCGAATAATGATGCATGTTGATGAGTTTGATACGGTTTGTAGAATTTTCATGAAATTTTTTAAAATAATCGAATATTTCGAAAATGATCGAAGATAAAGATAAGGTTACTTCTGCAAAAATATAGCACAATATTTTATGCGTTGACATAATAATAAAATACAGGGTGTTCTATTTGAAAAATCAAAATATGATATTTTTAAAATAACAATATTCAATAATTTTTTGAGTCACTCCTGTATAAAATGAGGATAATCTATTTCAATTCATCAATAAAGCTATCCTCGGACAATAAGAAAACGAAAGGAAAAATGATTTATCCTCTCTGGGCGAAGGAGCATGCGATGATGTGAGAGCCTATTTTCATGAATTTTTACGGGAAATAAAATATTTTGACGAAACTACTCACCAAAAAAACATCTGAAAAACCACCCAAGATTTTTTCATAGAAAAGTGGGACACCCTGTTTACTGCAAAATAAATTGCTGAAGTAGATTCTTACTTTCTAAATACAATACCGTTCGAACAAAAATGAAATCTACAGGAGTGTACGACCTACAGAGCACCGCGCCGATGGTGAATCACTCAGTATATATTCAATTGACGCCCTCTAACGAACTGGCACAGATGCACAGCGGCCCGGTAATTGATGAAAACAAGGAGTATATCAAACAGAAATCATCTTGAAGTCATACTAATTCGACTACACACCGCAAAGCTACACACTGTGTCTGCAAGATACGATCTATCGAAAAGCTTACTCTCCAAGTATTTGTCTTGTTGTTAACCAATTTATTTTTTATTCTTAATTCTTTGGTGAAGACGATTCCTGCCATGCCACAGATGTGGCCGCCCAAGATGATTTAATGTGAGCGTTCACTTGCTTCTTGAACAGAGCAAATTGTAAGTTATCGGAAAGGTGTTCAATGGAATCTAGTTCCACAGCATACTAACCCTATTAACAAAAGAATTTTTCTAGAGAGAGGTACGTAGAGTAGCTAGTTAGACCGTCCGCTGTTTTTCGCGAACCGGATTTCTCTTTGAAACTGGATTCTTTCCGGAACCAAGCCTTTTAGTTCTTCAGATCACTTACCATAGAAGTATCTGTACGAACAAGAAACATCAGCAACCTACCGCCTTCGAGCGGGAGACTGGAGATCATGCGTGATCTCCAGATGATCGATGAGGCGCACTGCTCCTTTCTAGACACTATCCAACAGATGTAATGAATGTTTAGGTGCGGATCCCTACACATGGAACATATGGAGCTGGTTTGCCGATCCACTCTTCATAATCAGACTATGATATTCAACATTTTACGGAAGGTTGAATATTGTTCCCTGAAGAAGAGTCTTCAATGTGTCTACAAATATAGTGACGAATTTTTCATGTTATCATTATTGATAACATGATAACAACACTTCTTTCATCCTTTGTAATCAAGATCTTAAATACAATATTTCATGTCACCGGCTATAAAGCTAAGGGGATACCCCATACAAACCTTTCAAACAGTCTTTCGTACCATTATCTTCATCATCTTCTACATAGGGCGCAGATTCCACCTGCTTTGGAATATTGTACCCATGTATGGGGATCTGCGCCCAAACATTCGTTGCAGGTATTGGATAGTGTGCAAAAACAGGCTGTGAGCCTCATCGATCACCCGCGATCTCCAACCGCTGGCTCTCAGAAGATAAGTTGCTGGCCTTTCTCTGTTTTTCACATACTTCCACGGAAGATGCTCCAAGTAGCTGAAAAACCTTGTTCAGGGAAAACTCAAGATTTTGCCGCAACACTAGGCTGGCAAGGAGTTCTCATATGGCGGTACATTTAACGACCCCTTGAACTTCTCTATATGAAAACTCCTTCGTTTATAGGGCCGGTGAGCTGTAGAACTCGCTTCCGTCCAACTTCTTTCCAACATCCTACAATTTGGCCCTCTTCAAAAAGCGAGTAAAAATACACCGCAATTCTTCCCAGAATACCCTCATGGTGTAATAGGTTCGTCTATTCCTGGGAAGCGCGCATAAAAAAAATTAGGTTACGAATGGTTCCCCCAAAAATACTGATACTCATTTTTTCTTCCTAAAGTCTCATTTCTATGTCTCCATCTTTTTAACCCAACGGATTTTCATACAAACTTCAAACCGATCTTTTTCGAAGGTGGAATATTGATAATGAAATACACACAATTGTCGCATCACCTGGTATTCTGAATTCCCCAATCGATTAAGCAGCTCGATCGCAGTTTCTTTGTCAACATATGTTTTTGGACATATGAGGGAAAAGAAATCTTATCTATGTAGTAACATTTGTTTTCATATGGTCTCAAAAACATCTGAAACAAGGATGAGTTTATGTGACTATCAGTATTCATTCAATTTCTCTTCAGTTTTCACGCTAAATTAATGCAAAATTTCTGTGTTTCTTGTTAATTTTCGAAACTTTGAATTTATTGTAATGGCTGTTGAATGTCCTGGACGCTATTTGAGTGATCATGAAGTGGTAAGAATTGTAACACTTCAGATGAGGGGCGAAGCCAACGTTACATAGCTAACTTGTTGAATGTTAACAAAAGCACTATTTCAAGAGCAATTAATCGGTACCACGAAACAGGGGAATTTGGAAGAAGGGCCGGACAGGGAAGAAATCGGATAACAACACCAGTTGATGATAGTTGGCTTCGTTTAACTGCACTAAGAGTTCGGTACTACACGGCTAGAATGCTACAAAATGAACTTGCACTTTCCAGAAATGTGCATATTTCAATGCAAACTGTTAGGAACAGGCTCAAAGAAGACGATATCAGACCAAGAGTTGCTTCTACCGGCCCGCATCTCACCAGAGAGCATCGAGTTGCAAGACTTCAGTTTGCGAGGGAACATGCAAATTTGGGTATTCCACAATGGTCGAATTTTCTCTTTTCCGACGAGTCCAGGTTCTGTCTAGTATCAAATGATAGACGCATGCCTGTATACAGAGGACCTGAGGAACGGTATCAGCAATGCAAAATCCGGCAATCTGAAAAAATTCGGAAGGGGATCAGTAATGGTGTGGGGAGGCATTTCTTTCCATGGTCGAACTGAGTTAGTTCTAGTGAATAATGGAAGAATGACAGCTGCCAGATACACTGCAGATATCCTTGAACCCCATATTGTACCCTTTGGCCCATTGATTGACGAAAACTTCATTTATATGCATGATAATGTTCGGCCTCATGTAGCTAGAGTAGTTACAAAATTTCTGTAAAATGCCGAAGTTGATATTTCAAGATGGCCAGCCAGAAGTCCGGACTTGAATCCCATAGAACATGTTTGGGACAACATGGGGTGACAAATTCAGCAACGTAGGATGCCTTGTAGAACACTCCAACAACTAGAAAATCTGCTTCCTGAAATTTGGAACTCAGTGACTCAAGAGAACATCCAAAATTTGTTTGAGGGGCTTCCGAGACGTATACTGGCAGTAATTAGGGCCCGTGGAGGAAACACTCGATTTTGAAAATGATTAGTAACCATTCGATGCTAGTTGATTGGTCTCTTCGCGAATGTTTGAAGATGGTAGAATTTCTTAATTTTTCATTAACTTGAAAATTGTTGATATTTTCCATTATAAACTCATCTCTTTTGAATGATAGCTTCTTATTATACACTTCTGAAAGTTACCAAGCGCCTCTTGAATGGCCAACCTAGAAGTTTATTTAATATTTTCGTAAAAGTAGGGTGATGCGACAATTTTTGGGGGGAGTGTACTTACCTATATCTATGCCTTATAAGCTATCTATGTTCCTTATTTTATTCAAATCCGTTCAGCTTTTTAGTGGGATTAAGTTACAAACATCGAAACCTTCACTTGATATTATTAGTAGGATAGTCACTATGAATGTTAGTAGATAGCTTACTAGATAACAAACTAGGACTAAATTGTTGAAAAGGTGCTTCTAGAAATAAAAACCAAAATAATGACTTCGTCGCACATGAAATCTTAACTTTTTACGGTGAAAAGGCTCTTGAATTTCTTACATTTTATATTCTCGATGGAATCTCGTTTTTTATTAAAGAATCATTGCGCTTTTAGATTTCAAGTTGAATATGACGTTCTATCATATATCAGCCTGATCTATTCAATGACTTTGTCTAAGACTGAATTATCAAATAATTAAAATTATGACTTGGACGTTTCACATCTGTCTTTCTCCTCTTGCACGCTCTATAGCCCGAGTGAAGAATAATTAGTACACGTAAAAGAAGAAGTTGTGCCATATGGATGTAATAGTATATGTTTTCTCGGTTTTCTTGGAAAGGCCTTTGTTTCAACCAAAATTCATGGTACTCTGTTTAGGGATAAATATTTTATCACGTTATTCAAGAGGAAAGTAATGATTAGTTTCTTACTGCCGAAAAAGCGAAAGATATTGAAGATCTGCCAACATTTAATTTGCTGCAGTATTTCGGTGTCGAAATAGCGTGCGTGTATTCAAGTGCGAGCCAAACAGACGGTCCTCCTGATACATAATTTCGTTATTTGTTTTCCTCAAGTTCATTTTGACTCGTCTAGTGTAGAATTATGCACTTCAATTAAAATTGTCATTAAATTCCACATTAATTTGTAATGTATACATCATTGCATTATTATTCATAATTAGCTTTATTTGGCATCACAGTTGGAATTGAACGAATAGATAAATCTAAAGTTTAACATCGTTGTATGAGTTTGTGCACCTTTTTTTTTTAGTTGCTCAGAAGATACGCTTTCTCTGAATAGTTGTTTCGATTAATGGTAAACAGAACTTCTAGACGCACGCCGATAAATTTTGTGAATATCAAAATATTAATATTTTAGTGATTGTGTTTATTAATATGATTGGATTGGAAATTCTCTTTATAACTCGAAATTTCTGAATTCACAAAGAAGATAGTCGAATAACCACCGACAATGCTAAACACTCTGGTCGACCAAACGTGTTGCACCTGAAAAAAATCAATGTTCATCCGAGTCCAAATTGTTCAATCAATCTCCAAAAATGCCTCTTTTTTCAATACACGCAATAGATTGTCGTCAACGCACCAAATAAAATGAGAATTTAAAATATTTATTCCTAGCAATTGAAATAGCATATTTTGTTCCTATTTAACTATTTTTTCGCGCAATTGCAAAGTGATTATATAAAGTATAAGCCGAAATCACTTCATGATTTTCATATTTCAAGTTATATTTCGTGTTCTTAATATTTTATGGGTTTTGCCAATTAAATTTTCCATTAAATTCCACATTTGTATCGTATACATCAGGGGTGCTCAAACTTGAACTGCTGGCAATATACCTCAATATTTTTAGACTACTTATGATCGACTCTGAGAGGCTGCAAGTATGTGTGATGCAGGGTTGTCGTACATACACGATACACCCTACCTACCTACACAATAGACCAAATGACAGCAGTCGCCGGGCTGTTAGGCAGCCCTCACACATTATTTATATCTACGTAACGTATGTCACGAAAGTCTTGGGAAAAAGTTTTTTCTTGCAGTTCCCGCAATTCGTGGAAGATCTAGTTGCCATGATCAACAGATGTCGTTTATGACTTATATTGAGTATTCCTTCTGTCAAAAGTCTGAATAAGTTCGCTAAAATGGCTTACAAATTAGAACTTCGAAGAAGTATTTTCAATTTAGTTGGGCGGATTCGTAAGCGTGAAATCATCAGCATTTTTCGTGGTCAGAATATTTCTAAGAATTTGTCGGGTGATAAGTGACTGTGAGCAAGGAATATCATGCTCGAATTTGCTATAGAGTGGTCAACCGAAGGCTCCGAATGAAATCCGTAGAAACATGCTTTTAAAAAGAGCAAGAGACACAGTAGAAACATCATTACGAACATTATCCCGAAGGTTTCGTACTTCTCATGAGACAATAAGGCGAGAATTACTGAATGCAGGATGTAAATATCGTAAAAGGTGTAAGTGTCCAAAATACACCCAGAATCAATTGGAAGATATCCCCAGATGTTGCCGCGCCTTAAGAAGAATTCACTTCGCAAATGACAGAACCATAATTTTGGATGATGAAAAATATTTTACATATCCAATTCGGAAATCAACTGTAATGCTGGTTTCTATACAAATAACATAGAAGACTATCCGCACGAAGTAAAATTCAAAACAAAGAAAAAATTTGAAGACAAGGTTTTGGTTTGGTTTCTGCAGTTGGGGTTTCAAGACCATATCTAGGGCATGTGAGAGGCGAAGCTGTTGATGCAAACCCAAATACTGGAAGATGTCTCCCAAAATTGTTAGATTTCATCAATACCTATCACGCTGATGACGAAATAATGTTTTGGCCAGACTTGGCGTCTTCCCATTATGCGCGAGTTACGAGAGGTTGGTTAGAGGCTAATAACATCCCATTTGTACCTCGCGGAGATAACCCCCCAAACATTACACAAGCAAGACCAATCGAAGATTTTAAGGGTGTACTGACAAGGAAAGTCTATGACAATAGATTGGAAGCCCAAAACGAAGAAGGTTTGAGACAAAGAATCTTTTAGAATATACGAGAAATCAATGTGGATGTCGTTCAAAGACTGATGGGAGGTGTTCGGAGAAAATTGCACGCCATTGAGCAGAACGGGCCCCTATCAATCCTTTTAATACGATTTTATAGAGTTTAGATATGAGGTGTAATCCTAATGATATAATCAATTCAATAAAATTTTTTCAGTAATTTTATCTTTTCGAATTTTTTTTCAAGACTTTTGTGACATACGTTATCTATCTATCATCATTTTCTTCGAAACCACACATCACCTTTCATGATTTCAACCACTCCTTTATTGGAGGCTTAGGCAACAAAGTTGAAGACAAATTCTTCACTACGACAATTCTTTCAAACCTGGCCAACATGCCTTAAACTGTTTAATCATCTTGAAAACAAGAAGTACAAGAAAAATTTAAAAAAAAATAAAAGTCAAGGAGTGACGACACATTCGTTCTAGCAACAAAAGGAAATCTATAAATTTTACATAATGAAAGTCGTTCTGTCTAATTTTGCTTTTCATATGAAACCTTATATTTTCTTTTCTTTGTGGAATTTATATAAATACTAAATTTTTCTTGCAGAATGAGGAAGCTGCCGCTCTGGCACTTATATCCTCCATGAAACGTGAAATTAACGATGGTTTAGACGACAGTGATGACGCCTCAGGTCCGAGCGCGATGGGATCAATTCAGAAAGTACCTTCCATCAGCGATCTCTCTGATCCTGAAGCTTCCCTTGGTAAGTAACATCAACCATTTTGGCGAATGCGCTTTTGCATCACCTGTTTTTGGTGGATGATTTCCATTTTATTTCGAATTTTATTATGCAAAACTATTAAGATACACGGTTTAAACTTAAGTCAGATTTTGAACGTGGAGAAATATGAAAAAGATAATTTTGCAAAACGATTTCTTTTAATTTATTTGATAGGCTCATTTTATTAACTCTTTGTTACTGCCATTCAAGTTTTTATATAGCCTATGAAACAACAACCTCATGTACGAATGATTTCAATATCGTTTGTGGTCGAAATCAACACTGACTAGGTATTGTATATACAAACTATTAATCCTAAATTGGCACATCCTCATTAATTGACCACATTATCTCTCTCTTTCTCTCTCACTACTCTGAAATATTATGAGAGGGTCTGTACGTACGCGAATGGAGGAATCAGCATTTTGCATAATACGTGTAATTTAAATCGGTTAGTTGAAAATTCTTGGTAGATATATCACTCTAAATCAAGTTCAAAGTCATTGCAGACACGTAATGCAAACTTAGACAGAGATCTGCGACATAGAATGAATGAATTGAATTTATCTTTTTCTGTTACATTGTCTAGTCTGGAATGATTTATTTGGAGTCATCATTAGGTATTTAATTGAGAGAAACCTTGAATCGTATTGTTCCTATTATTGTTATGCAATCTCACCTAATTACTTGTTTTATATGCACCAACTTCAATATATAAAATGAAACAACAAACAAGTACTGTGTTTTAAGGAATTTTACTTAATAATTGCGATTCGTAACGCGTTTCACTACACCGTAGCTTCTTCAGACGAATGAATGTACAGAAAATATAAATGAGAATATAAATATGAATGTTCTTAAGTAATTAAAAGCTTATTGGGTTGATTTTTCTTAAGTGGTTATTTATGACAGTTATATCCAATGAAATTAAGGAATAGATTGCTCCCCGAAGAGATTCAATAGAGGTGAAGGACTTATATCGACTTGTTCGTTGATGAGTCTACCTGAGTGTTTGTATTTGTTGATTTCTAAAGTTTCCCAAAGATCTACCTTCCAATATTTATTATCTGTATGCAAAATTTCAAGCTGTGGGTCGAAACAGTGATTATTTTCTAATTTGAATCTGATTTTTTATTTGAAAAACTGCGTTTATGTTCCGATATTTTAATATTTAAATTTCTATGTGTTCTACCAATGTAGAAATTATCACAGTCATTGCAATTCAATCTATAAACACCTGATTTATTAATTTTACCTGATTTGGTTTTATTATTTTTATATATTTGCCTAAATTATTATCAGTTTGGAAAACTATGTTGAAAAAATAATAAAACTTGTAATCAACGTAAGTTAAGGTGTTGAATTTTTGTTTCAATTTTTGCATTGAATGAAGTTTACCCTGTCGATAAATTGAAACAAAAATTCAACACCTTAACTTACGTTGGCATTACAAGTGAGAAAGAAATCATAGAAATTTTAATATTAAAATATCGGAACATAAACGCAGTTTTTCAAATAAAAATCAGATTCAAATTACGCGAATCATCTCTTAGAAAATAATCACTCTTTCGACCCACAGTTTGAAATTTTGCATACAGATAATAGATATTGGAAGGTAGATCTTTGGGAAACTTTAGAAATCAACAAATACAGGTAAACACTCGATTTAAGCCCTTCACCTCTATTGGGAGCAATCTATTCCTTAATTTTATTGGATATACCTGTCATAAATAACCACTTAAGAAAAATCAACACAATAAGCTTTTAATTACTTAAGAACATTTATATTTATATTCTCATTCTTATTTTCTGTACATTCATTCGTCTGAAGAAGCTACGGTGTAGTGAAACGCGTAACGAATCGCAATTATTAAGTAAAGTTCCTTAAAACACAGTACTTGTTTGTTGTTTTCGAAGATTATTGATAATGGAATTTTACCAAGAATAAAGCCTCCCAAATTCAAACGAACTTTAATATTTATTTCATTCCGAAGATTATTGAAATGTTTGTTTAACTTTTACAGGACGAATAAAGGAGAAAAATTGATTCTTCTGAAAAAATTTTAATAAGCTTATTTGTGACGGAAATGAATTTTCGCAGTTGATTAAAAATTTTGGAAAAAAATTCTGATTTTGATGCGTACATGATATACTTTTGAAAAGAGAGGATTTACAAAAATTTGAATTATTGTATTTACAATAAATGCTTCTATCTGTAATTTTGGTGAGTGTCACAAGAAAACACAAGTGTTAGCTGACGAAATGTAGCAGGGGAACCATACTATCTTGTATATGATTCAATAAACGAGTGAAACAACCTGAGGAAAAAACTTGTTTTCCTGTCGCTATTGCACTAGCAATAGCTTGTCTGTTTATGTTGTGTTAGTGTCGTGTGTACATAAAGAGTACCAAAGATTTTACTACTTAGCCGCTTCATTCTCTCTTGCATTCCATGATCTTCAAACGAAGACAAGGGTGAATGGAAGGGGTTTGGGACATGATGCCACCTTGCCTTGTGGGAGAAAAATAACTCCTTTCGCATTTTTTGCGAGCATAACTCGTTCTCCTATTACAATTTTTCTCATGACACCTAGGCGGATTCTTGTATTCTCTTTTCTCGGGATAATGTCCAATCCCGTCAGTTCTGATTTCTGGCAATATTCTCGTCCAAAACTTTTTTTTCTTTACTGCACTACAATCGTTACCAGCGGAAAATGATCTTCCACTTTTTTTCGACTTTCAGCTGTCAAAATCATTGATGTAGCAACTGAGGCGTTGAATTCCAAGAAAGAAAGAGAAATATTCTTTTTCCACTTATAAAGAATCCAGGCATCTACAAGTGACACATTTAGAAAGTGGAACGCAATTCTCATCATGCAAATTTTTTGTTTTTTAGTCCATGAGGGTAATGCGCTATCATTTTGTCAGTCAAGTCCATCACTCTCATGAAACGATTATATTGTTTTACAGCGTAAGGTCTGTTGATCTTGACTTTTTTTTTTTCGACCCCACGTCCTTACAATATCTTGGGGTTCTTTGCCGCAGAACGAAGATACCATATGGACCACTTTATTATCAACCCATTTCAATACTATGATATAACTTGATGAGGTGGTGACAGAACATGATCCACGATTTTCTTTCAATAAGGTCTTTGAATCCTGGAGTCTGTTGTTTGCACCTTGTCGTCTGTTAGCCCTATCTGTTCCGACAACGTAAATTTGTTTTTGTTTCAGATGTACTATTAGTGGAATTGAGGTGAACAAATTGTCTAAAAATAATTTGTGGTCGATTCCATCTACTCCAACACAAAGTCTGTCAACTGTGTCTCCAATTACACCTAAACTTGACTGCCTCTCTATTGATGATTTATTCATTTTGAAGCATACCCTTCAACTGTAGTTCTTACCCACACTTTGAATACCCATTTCTTTGGTTTTGATTTTATATATTGTTTCGATCTATACCTTTCCTTGAAAGGTATAATCATCTCATCGATAGCTAAAAATTCTGAGGGTGTGGCAGCAATCTCGAAGGTTTCAGATAAGATATCCAGCAAAGGTCGAATTTTTATGAAACTATCCTTGCTATTTTGAGGTATGTCTTTATATTCGTGAAATGAAGATATCTTTTTATTTCTTCAAACCTCTTCATTGACATTGTGTTTTTTATGAGGTCTAAACCTAAGCCCTGGATTGTAAACCAGTACATCCTACATGAAAGATATTTTATATAAGTCATGACAATATTCATACCAAAAAACTGTTTCACCTCTTCAATCGAGAGTGTGAAGGAATTTTTACCGGATTGTATAGCTAATCTGATTGTTTCATTTGTTATTATAAGTCTGAATAACTTTTCTGGAAATAAATTCGAAAATAATAAATATAGGGTTTCACCATCTATATTGATTTCATGTCGACCTGAGAACTGTGGAGGATTTCCAGAATATTCATTATCTTCTTCCGCAAACCAAATATCCTTTTGCGTCTTACCACTCTGAAGTTGTTCTGCTATTACACTCAAAGAAATATCACTCTCTGGTTCTATATCGCTACTCGAGTCGTATTCATCTGAATCTTCTTGTACTTCCTGCTGTTCATTCACTTCATCTTCTTGTTTGGAATCATCAACTTCAATGTCCTCCAAATCAGAATCAATCGGGTTCGAAACATTCGCTAACAAATGAATTTTATCTTTTTTTTTGCCATCAAACAAGTTTGTTGGAATCTATCCACTCATATTGCACTGAAATACAGAATAATTCACATAAATCTCACGGAAATTGTTTTCATCATTGCAGGAGAAATTTGATACCCTAATGCTCAAAATCCACAAATATGTACATCGGTCAAACAGAAAAAATATAGCAAACAGCATAATCATATCTTATTTGAAACATGCAATGCCTACTATAGAATATAATTGATCACTTACCTAATTTTTCCAATAATTATTCAGCAAAAATTTCAATATAAACACCTCTCATGATTTGACTACTAACCTCAAACAACACACCACCACCAAAACACAAACAACAATGCCGACACACGGGAAAATGTACCGTATTACTTAGTATATTCAACAACTAATTCTAATGGCCACATGTGTGGCTTCGGGTCGTATGTGCTTCTATGTTTTCGAATACGAAATAACTTTGAAGGGAAATGTACACATATGTGTACCTTGAAAAGGTTAAACATTATTGTACTCCGTAGATTTTCAATGCGTAGTTCGTGTCACTAATTGAGTTTACATGTTGATTAGAATGGCAAAATAAATCTAAAAAATTATTAGGAGGATTATATGAAAACCGCATGGTGTATTTTGGTGATTTGAAAATTTTCAACACCCGATTCGGGAGTTAAGGCTTACATCAAAAAATTTTTACACAAAAGTTTTTGACAATAAAATACCAAAGGATAATATGAAACCGCATAATCGTTACTGTTGGTCATTATGGGAGATATTGTGATTTGAAAATGTCAACCCCGTATAGGCTGCCACTGTTTCCCTTTTCCTTCCTGGCAGGAGGAAGAGAGGAGAGCCACAATAGTGCAAATAAGCAGGATGCCGAGAAACAATATGGCAAACTGTAGTTTCGTACTCATCAGTGTCGCATATCGCCTCAAAATTCTAACCAACCACATCAGAACACCCTTACGATTCCAGAAAAGACGCATCTCGCACGATGAACCGGCTACCGGACTTCGAGCAACGAACAATAACAAATATATGTGAGAACGTAAAAATTCCAACACTTGTAGACCATCTTTTGCCGGTCTGTAAATCGCATCTCTGTTAAAACGAGCGAAATAGTCCCGTTGGCTTTGGTGCTTTAGGCCACGACGTTTTTCATTAGAAAGTTTCTGTTGGTTAATGTTTGATAAAATAAATATCTTTCGCGATACCTTTCGCGTGGAGTCTACATAATCAAACTTATTGAAAAATCCGTAGATCAATGAAAAATCCTTCCTGACAAGAGTTACTTCTCAAATCTACACGCAGCCATCAAGAGCCACAATAGTTTCATCAAATATTAACCGGCAGGAGGTTTCTCCTGGAAACGTCTTGGTCTAGAGCACCGAAGCCAACAAAACTATTTCGCTTGTCTGAACTATGATGCGATTAACGGACCGGCGAAAGTGTTGGAATTTTTACGTTCTCACATCTGTTTGTTGTAATTTTATTATGTTGCCATCAGAATTTACTTTACAGATTGGCTTTTTATATTTTTGACCGATATGGCGGTTAAAACTAACTTTGAGCAAAGGTTTTCTACGATCGACTAATGGCGTTAATTGTGGTAATTTAGTTTCAATCTCCGCATTAATTGAAGTTTATATGGGTGCAATTTCAGATCTTTTATTACAAAGCTGATCTTGATATAGTGTCAAACCCGCAACCTCGAAATTTTGTGAGCCACACTATACTGAGACATTGATTTAGTTTATGAAATTCTTGAACAAGCTTTTACACAAAACGCATACTCCTCTCTGATAAAACATTCTATATCCACTAAATTTTCAGGAACCGTTCTATTAATTATTCTATCTGCAAATCCTGCTCCTTTCTGGGCGACTTGTATTTATGTTACTAAAAGAAACTCTAATCACGAGGGAAGGGAACTGTTTCATTACTAGGAAATTTTATCTTAGGTTAATATCGAAGAAGTTAGATGAGTTCAACCAAAATCCTCATTATTTGCTCATGATATTTTGTGAGCATTTTCACACCCCTTCCATCAGCTGGTTAAAAATATTCTCAAAAAAAGTTAATCTAATTTTTTTTCTGAATAGCATCAGTTATTCGCCAGGTTGTCTAGTACACCATGTCCCAAGTTGAGTCGTTTCTTTGTATAAGTTGAGGAGCTAATATCAAATTTCATCTGTAGAATTTGTAATTTATTTCGAAATTCTTGATCTTAGCGAACTTAATTCGTCTTAGAGGGGGACTAAGTGTGATTAGATTTTGTTAAGAAATTGGCAGGACAGCTAGTCGAACAACATATGAGTGATAAACTCTCTCTTTCTTTTTGTAGATAGGGAAATAAAATCACTTATACGCCGAATGTTCGATTCCGGAAGAGCAAGCACCAGAAGACCGCCTAGAAAAAGGGAAATATTGTTATATTTTCCCTTCTCGAATAAGAAGAAAAACTTTATCACTTGCATCAAATAATAGTAATAAGCCCATATGTCTGCTGCATCAATTATTGCTAGGGGAGATAAAGTGCATAAAAAAATTGCCGATATTTAGTCGATCACGTTTTTTTCCTTTCAATTTTCCTACCGTTTAGAGTTGTTTTATTAGATTATTGAATGTTTTTTCAAAGCAGGGTTTATATCAAAATAAAAAAAATTGCATTTGTTAAGTTTTGACAGTAGAATATATAATGTGTGATTTCCTTGGCGCTCAAAAATTTAATTTTTCCATTATATATTTTTTCTGTTGTTGTACTTAAGATATTTTTTATGGAAAGAAACACAGCTCATTTCTAATACACACAACACAAAAATTATCGCATCACCCGGTATTCTGAATTCCACAATCGATTAAGCAGCTCGATCGCAGTTTCTTTGTCAACATATGTTTTTGGACATATGAGGGAAAAGAAATCTTATCTATGTAGTAACATTTGTTTTCATATGATCTCAAAAACGTCTGAAACAAGTATGAGTTTATTTGACTATCAGTATTCATTCAATTTCTCTTCAGTTTTCACGCTAAATTAATGCAAGTTTTCTGTATATCTTATTGATTTTCGAATCAATTTATTGTAATGGATGCTGAACGTCCTGGACGCTATTTGAGTGATCATGAAGTGGTAAGAATTGTAACACTCCTAGAGGAGGGGCGAAGCCAACGTTACGTGGCTAACTTGTTGAATGTTAACCAAAGTACTATTTCAAGAGCTTTATTCGGTACCACGAAACAGGGGAATTTGGAAGAAGGGCCGGACAGGGAAGAAATCGGATAACAACGTTGGCTTCGTTTAACTGCACTAAGAGTTCGGTACTATACGGAGAGAATGCTACAAAATGAACTTGCACTTTCCAGAAATGTGCATATTTCATTGCAAACTGTTAGGAACAGACTTAGAGAAGACGATATCAGACCAAGGGTGGCTTCTACCGGCCCGCATCTCACCAGAGAGCATCGAGTTCCAAGACTTCAGTTTGCGAGGGAACATTCAAATTGGGGTATTTCAGAATGGTCGAATGTTCTCTTTTCCGATGAGTCCAGGCTCTGTCTAGTATCAAATGATAGACGCATGCCAGACGATCAGGGGAACGGTAACAGCAATGCAATATCCGGCAAACCGAAAACATCGGGGGGAGCTCAGTAATGGTGTGGGGAGGCATTTCTTTCCATGGTCGAACTGAGTTAGTGCTAGTGAATAATGGAAGAATGACAGCGGTCAGATACATCGCAGATATCCTTGAACCCCATGTTGTACCCTTTCGCCCATTGATTGGCGAAAACTTTATTTATATGCATGATAATGCTCGGCCACTTGCAGCTAGAGTAGTTACAGAATTTCTGCAAAATGCCGAAATTGATATTTTAAGATGGTCAGCCAGAAAACCCGACTTGAATTCCATAGAACATGTTTGGGACAACATGGGATGGAAAATTCAGCAACGTAGGATGCCTTGTAGAACACTCCAACAACTAGAAAATCTGCTTTCTGAAATCTGGAACTCAGTGACTCAAGAGTACATCCAAAATTTGTTTGAGAGGCTTCGGAGACGTATACTGGCAGTAATTAGGGCCCGGGGAGGAAACACTCGATTTTGAACATGATTAGTAACCGTTCGATGCTAGTTGATGGGGTCTCTTCGCGAATGTTTGAAGATGGTAGAATTTTTAAATTTTCATTAAATCGAAAATTGTTGATATTTTCCATCATAAACTCATCTCTTTTGAATGATATCTTCTTATTTTACACTGAAAGTTACCAAGCGACTCTTGATTGACAAACCTAAATGTTTATATAGAATTGTCGCAAAAGTAGGGCGATGCGACAATTTTTGTGGGGAGTGTATCAGAAATGAGTTTTCTTTCTAATGAAAGGTTGATCATTTCTGGTGTTTTCTTGTAAGATACCGCTTTTGAGACTCCCAGACTCCCGGTCCGTGTTAACGTCGTTAAAACTAGTGTTCGTGGTTGAGGGTTAAATAGCCATTTCAAGGTACCCGTTTCGAGTCGATAGAGAACAAAAAAGATAATTTGCGGCGAGAACTGAAGTCGACTCCGTGAAAAGCGTTCGAGAAATGTTTTGATGATTGGATTATTCGTTAGCGTAAATGTATTATTTCGGAAAGGGGCTACTTTGAAGGCGATACAATAAATTTGGATGAAAAATAAATATTTTGTGTTTCAACCAATTCCTGACCCTTTTTCAACCGAATGTATTTGAATAGAAACGATTCAAAACGATGATATGGATGATTGACAGGAGAATTATAATTATTGCAATGATGTCCGATATCCTGTATAATCCCAACCGCGCCAAGTGCAATTTTTGAATTCAAGTAGATTTAAAACCTGTTTTATATCCTGTACAGGTGAACACGTATTTGAAAATTAAATGAGACTTCCATTACTATTGAAAGTGAATTAATGTATATCGTGGGCGAATGTATTAATGGGTGGGGCGTAATAAAATAGCGTTTTGGAAATGACAAAAACTCAGCTGTTTTTCAACGTAGAACGTTTTTATTTACGTAAAATGAAAGATTAAATGTTACCATTTAGTGTAGAAAAAGTAAAAAGAATCACGTTCTGAAAATGACATTACGCAGATGGCGTCCGTGTTTCGCAATGCATTGCTGTAGTCAATTCCCAAAGTTCTGTATCAACCGCTCACATCGTTAAAACAAAAACAAACAAACAAATCTAACCCAACCTAAACCTCAGTCGAATCTCTTATGCTATTTATAAGAAACTATGTGCCTGATGCAATCCTTTCTTAATATTGTTGTCAATAAATAAGTAAAGATCAATTTATCCACCTGTATAGGCAAGTGGACCACAATATTTCAACACCCGGGACGCAAGTGTGACATATTTTTGACCGCCAGACGCAAGTGTCCACTTTCATCATTCAAAAAGTCCAAGTAAAGGTTTCGGTAACTTCCAAAGTAACAGACCAACGCAAATGTTTCGGACTGTTAGAACATTATTCGAGATGCAATTCGGTCTTTATTTCATTGAAATCTATAAGAAATTGTAAAAACTATAGCTTGGATCGTTTTTCACGCCCGATATTTCATGATTATGCTCAGTAGTAAACGACGAGCCAGGATCCCTTCTGAAAAAATTACCTCTTCAGCACTTTCTGGTAGCATAGCTTCCTTCAAAGTGACAACGTTTTTACTTTTATATCAAGTAAGGTAAACCAAGTGTCGACGGATTAATGTGACAGCAGATAATTTTTTTATGAAGAGATGGAAAGAGGGCGCCAAAGAAAACAATAAGGCTCAAATAAACTTGCTTCAAGTATCTCAATATAAATGAAGAAAAATTTCTAATGCACAGCCATTGCTTTATTTTATCTTCTTATTCCATTGTTTCCTTCCAGCTTCATTTCGTAGTATTGTGTATCTCTATTTATTTAATTTCTTGTAAATCTGAAGTAACTGATAATTTTTCAAATAGTTATCAACAGATTTCATGTTAAGACATTAAGACAATTCACAAAAATAAAGAAACCTTTTCTGAACAACGATTCAGTTACAATTTATCAATTGATCAAAAATCAAAACAAAATACCGATTAAGAAAATTATCTTCAAGGAAATTTATCTACATGATAAACAATTTGAAAAGTGCCCACTATTTGCATTGGCACTGTGCAAACAATGGAATTCGGTGGATCCTATATACGCCATGCAGGAATATGATTGCAACGTTATATGCACGTGGATGTTTGGCTGGTTGTCTACTTTGAATTCGATCAGCGGAAGAATGTTCTGTAACTTAATATACGGGAGATGGTATAGTGTGTTGCCGCGTACCTGGCGTAAATTTCTATGTATATATATTCGATTCACATCAACGAAACCATCAATGTTCTCTAGTATATGAAATTGCATATCTAGATATTCAAATAGAGTAGAATATAGATAGCATTTGAATTCTATGTAATAAACGGTCAATCAGAAGATCCTTTTGCAGTAGATATCTGCAATTTGTTGTTTAAACAGAATAATGGATGAATGAATAGAATAAAGAATATACAGGGTGACTCCTCGAAAACTCTGCAACTAATTGCATTATAAATGAACATTGGAAAATTTAGTTACACATCAATAACAACAACAACATACTTATGCACCGTTCAGCTCATTCCCCTTCGAGGCGATTGCTTTCCTTTAAAATCCTAACACCTTGTATTAAAAGGGGATTTTGAATTTCCTTTCTAATGGAATTTTGCGCATTCAATAACTTCAGGTACGTTTTACGTGTCGAATTTCCCGCTTGAATTTGCTGCTGACAAAACGTAATTTTTTTCCAGTTCCCTCTACAATACTATCATACCTTAAGTTATACGAGTACCCTACTTTGAGTTTGCACTAATACTTCAAGGTTTTCATCGTCAATTAATTCATTAACGATTTTGCAAATTATCTTAGAAATCGACAAAAAATGATTTCCATTGACAAAGTTATCTCTACTTACTATTTCCTATTCAATTTTCATCAAAGAAAGGCGTTGTTCGAAATATTTTTGATATTCATAGCGAGTTCTTTTACTGAATGAGCTTATAAAACAAAATGTTCATTTTTGCTCTAAAGTAATTTTGAATGAATTATTCAACAATAATATTGAAAAGAAAGTAGTCTGAATAAGCGACACTAACTGAACATTCGTCAAATGATTGAAGAAGGTTTGCATAATTACTGTTCACGGATATAAAGTTAAATAGTTTCAGGCAACATTATAATTGATGTTGCAAATCATTTGTACACTATACTCGGCGTATAGTAGAAGATTTGCTGCGTTGTGTAATTCTAATTGTTGGTAACCTTTTTTCCTTACGTAGGTTATATTTTTGAAAGTTTCAAGTTTCTTTCGACAGTTTAAAAGTTTGAAGGTAATTTGCTGTGCTCATCTTGTTAACACGGTTGTGATGAATTTCGTTTTTAAATAAAATAAGGCAGCATTGGAAACATTAGCAAAGGCTTTTAGGAAAACTATAACGTAAAAAAGAACCACATGAGCAGTTTAAATTTTTCATTGAAGTCCGCGAAGACATAGATGGTAAAGACCGTCGCCGATGCTCGAATACATAGCAGTTAACGATAATGTCGAGTAACTGTGTGAAATAATCCTGAAAAATTATGTTTATAATATCGTATGCAAATGGATGAATGGAAAATTCTAAATATTTTTACAATTTATCAGAACGAAGACAGTAAAATAACTCATGGGAAACAATGTGAAATGTAGAATGAGAAAACGAAAATTTCATGAAAAAAAAACCTCACCGGTTTTATTTCTAACATCTAGTCGAACCCCTCACAGAAACGAACAAGACCATGAATATAAAAAATATAAAATATATGGAAGTGGGGAAGGAAAAAGGAGACGCCACATAAATCTGAAAATCAGAATTGATTGCCAACAACATTGCTTCAATAAAGTTCAAAAATATGACTACTTAGGAATCATTAATAGTAATAGCGAAGAAGAGGAGGAAATACAGCAAGGATGTAAAATTATGGGTGGATCACATAGAATTTTGAGGGCAAAGAGTATATGTTGATCCACTAAAAGAATATCTATAAGCCAATTATAAGACTTGTGGTACTGCACGATAGCGAGAGATAGAAGCTGAATAAGAAAGGAGAGAACGCATCAGAGATAATCGAGAAAAAAGTACTGAGGAAGATATAAGGAGGTGATATTGGGTGGGGAAGAAGAAAAAACAATCAACGTTCATAACGAATACAGCAAGGAGTCAAAGAATAAGATGGTAGCGAGTTTTCTAGCAGAAAGAGCAGCAAAAGAAGTATTGGCAAGAGGAATAACTGAGTGAAGAAAAAGGGGTAGACCACGAACTGATTCGGTGGAGATGGTGACTCGAGACTTGAAAAAATTAAGGATCAAGAACTGGAGGAATCTATCAAGGAATAAAGAAGAATCAGGGAAAATATGCAATTAAGCCATGGGCCTTTTAGTCCAAGAAGGTTTTGAAGAATTGTAAATTGAATTCCTTGCAAATTAACGCATCATTTACTACAGTTGCGTGGAGTACTCGAGCATTGTCATCGACACCAACAACACCACGACAATAATTCGTTCTTGAATTTTGCAGAACCACCAAATCTCTGAGATCTCAACGCATTCTTCGATAAACACAAGTAAAGGATATCCCCAATGGCTTCAAATAACGTTGTTTCCGTTCCCTTCAAATCTTCATACGTCATAATCATACAAGCATTATTTCGACTTATCTTTAAGAAGGCAAGTTCTCTATTAATTTATTGTCTAGTTCAGTCTATTATTGTTCGGCTCACTGTCGAAACTACACGATTTTATAAGCGTAATTGTGCAAGGTTGGTCCTCTAGCTCATAAACCACCCGTAATCAATCTTCTTGTTACTCTCTGGTTGGGATTGAGGGTTCCAGTTGTATTTTTAAAGGCGTTAATTGAGGAAAATAACCTGTTTTGTGTGGAAATTCCAAATAGCATTTCGTTGACTCTCCCTCTCACATCTCCATAGGTTGTAATTTTTTTTGATAAGAAATAACGCCGTTATATCTATCTTACTTGGTGACTCGTTTTTGTCTCCGAAGCTAAAGAGATCCTCAAAATGACCACGTTTTCACACCATTGATGAAATCAAAACTGAATCTGCACATTCGTTACTGGCGGAACGCCTTGGTTTGTTTTTTGTAATTTGCAGTCAATGAAAATTTTCTATTGAAAAATCGAAAAGTTGTGTTTAGAGAATTTTAATGTAAACATATAGATCGTTTGGGTGTGTGATAAATTAAATCGAAAATTGCTGATGTATAAGCTCAAAAACTGTCGCATTGACATTATTCAGGACAACTTTGAAGTGACCAATGATCTTGGAATAATAGGTGGTAGGTCTGAAAAGATTACCTGAAGCAATGAGAAGAAAACGACCACACCTTCGTGCAGCAAAGTCTTACAGCTAGGTCAGCCTCTCCATAATCCCCTCTTGAAGGGTGCCGATTTGGCGACAAACTAACGATTGACACAATTGCGATGAACGCTTTGAAGACGTTACCGAAAAGCAGGAACCAAGTTTGCTTCTAGAAGTGGAAATGGCGTTGGAAGTGTGTTATTAAATCTATTGGGGACCACTTCGAAGATTGCTACAAGCTAGACAACGTAGGATAACATCGGGGAAAAAATTTGGAGGTATGACCGATGCTTTTTGGAGAATGCTCATATACCAGAGGTATTCAAAAATGAAAAAAGCATGACTGTATTTTATCTGGGCGGATTATTTTCTGGGAACAAAATGAACTTGAATGAATTAATGAAATTAATAAGTATTAAGGAGAAGTCAAAATTACAGTACTAGATGAACGTGGGAAGAGTAAATACAGTAGACTTGCGTTAATATGAACTTGCTTAACTGTGAACGGCAGAATAATGCGAATACAGAATCTTTATTATCAGCGCTCTGTAGTTTGAACAATCGGCAGCCTTGAGTGGACAGGAATTTACTTGTTCAAGCCCGCAGTAGTACTGGGATGAAAAGAGACTCATTTTATGTTTGTTGGAGCTCGTAGACAGATGAGCTCAGTGTTTGGAAATGTTTTCGCTGATATACTTATGGGGAAAATAACAAAAATATTTTTGACTCCTCATAAGAAACCTTTAATTCTAGAACAGCTCGAAAAGGATTTCAGTGCCACCACTTCATCAAATTAATTTCAGGGTAGCCAAATCCACTATATGCTCCATTAGAAATAAACAAAGAAAAATTTCGGAAGCAGTTAATCAGAATTTGGAACCAAGCAAGATCAAGAAGTGTATTCTGAGAAAAGCTGAATATCGTTTGATGTAAAACGAACTCTACAAATGGTTCGTGAAGCTAAGAGAACGAAACTTTCCCGTTTCAAAAGTCGATTTGTGATACGAATTTTGAAATTCGCAGGTGAAAAACTGTCCTTGCAACCTGAATTAATTCATCCATTGATGGAATAACTTTTGAATATAATACCGCATTTAGTTTAGCTGATCAACAAATATATATCACAGACTAGTTTATACTGGAGATTTCAACATGATAAAACCTATGTTTAGATTTCTGAAAAGACTGCCCTTGGTTCAAAATTAGCAAAGTAACGAGTAACTCACCTATGATGTGTCAATGTATCCGCTGAACACAAGTTAACACCGTTGATAATCGGAAAAGTAAAGTCTCCTAGATGTTGTAAGAATTTCAATAATCCTCTTGTCTACAAAAATTCTGAAGGTGCATGGTTTTTGTTTGTTTGTTTTTATTTATCGTCGTCAAAAAAAGTATGACATGACTAGTCTATATATAAGTTAAAACAAGCAAAAATAGGGACATGAATGTTTACAGCGCATTAAATAACAATAAAATTTCCGACATCAACAAATCAAAACAATAAGATTTGATAAAAGGAACAAACAACAGTAATCACAGATGTATTCAAAATTTGAGTTGTAAGAATTCTTCATGTTTGTAGATTAATTTGGTTGTTGAATTTGTGTCTCTTTTCGTTTTTCAAGTTTACAGGAAGTTTGTTAAAGAATTTTACGCACAGCTAGTTGACTCCAAGCTGAGTTTTCTTCAGTCTGTGATGCTCCATTGAAAGGCAGTCTTTTTCTTGTGTTATATCAATGGAATTCTGAATTGGTTGAAAACTTGTTCTTGTTGTCGTAGAAATATTTCAAGCCTCCAGTATGAACACCGAGGTCACTGTTCATATTCGCTAAGATTTGAAGAGCTTTCGGCAGCTTGTAGTTTCAGAAGCATTGCATAAAATCGCCTCTTTCTGCTTCAGAAGAACTCTTCTCATGTCTGCACTGTATCCCCACTGTAATATCCCATATGTAGCGACACTGGAAATTTGAGTAGTGTCAGCTTACATACTTCCTCTGTTGATATTGCCTTCATCCGTATGATTGTGAATATGGCTGTGGATAATCTCTCTGTAAGTAATGATATGTAACAATACCACGACAAATCCCCATCAAATGATATTCCCAATAGTTTGACAGTAGTGTTATCTCTATTGTCTGTGTCAAAGCTTATGATTTGAGTTTTGTCCTTGTTTAGTTTGAGGCCATTTGCATTGAACCATTTTCAGCCTGGAGCAGCGATCTGGTTGTTTGGTTAGATGATGGTGCTACATTTAGAAGGTTCGTATTGTCCGCATACATACATGTCTTAACGAGAAATATTCGAAGACACGTCATTGATGTAAATAGCGAACAACATAGGTCCCAGAATAGAGCCCTGGGGGCCCTAACATCCACTGCAACCTCAAGAGATGTAGCCCCTTCCATGTGACTATTTGTTTCGTATCTGTCAAATATGATCTAAACATATCAAAGTCTGTTCCTCTAACTCCTTGAAATTGCAGTTTGTCCAGGAGAATTTCTCTTATTACGCAATCGAAGGCTTTGCTTCAGCATAAGAGTTTTCGTTCAGAGCAGTTGCTATAGTATCCAGTAGGTCTGCTAAGGCAGTTGTTGTTGATTTACCCTTTCGGAAGCCATGATGTTCATCAGTTAATATATGTACTGAGTTCAAGAAACCAACCAGTCCCTTTTTTATGATTTGCTCATATATTTTCGATACTGCGGGCAGAATAGATATTGTTCTATAGTTGTTGAGGTCATTGATATCGCCTTTCTTATAAATTGGATCCACCTTCGCAATCTTCAATTCTCTGGGAAAAAAGCCCTGTTTGGTTGACCAAAGAAATTTTCAGAAACTGGTTCTTTCAGCAGTTTGTTCCTGAGGTAAGTTTTTCACATATCTTTTTGACTTTATTATTTAGCCAGCAAACATATTTAAAGGTAAAATTTTCTCGAAAAATGCAAATCTTCCTATTATAGCTATGCTTCTGTTTGATAATGCTCCACCCCATCCATCAGCAGAAGAGATAAAAACACCTAAATGTAATATTTCTGTCAAATTTATGCCACTCAATCTCATGGCCCTTGTTCAGCCTATGGATCAGAAAGAGTTGAGACTTACTGAACTTCATTACAGAAAAAGCTTGTTTAGCTCTATTATATCCAAAGATAATAGACCAGCAGATGCTTTTAACCCTAAATCACTAACCTTATTTTACAACACCTTCGTCATTTCGACTACGCCGTATAAAAGGGAGTCTTCTAAAGGTTTATGGAAAGAAATATTTATATGTGTTTTACTTATTTATTACAATAATCATTTGTTAACATGTTTATAAGTTTTTCATTTACTAAAATCGCATTTTAATCACTTTATCAGACTTGTTTAGCTCCATTATATCCAAAGTTAATAGACCAGCAGATGCTCTTAAAACAATTACATTGAAAGATATTTCTTTAGATTCACATACGGCTTGGAAACGAATGGAAAGGGCAACGATGTAGAGTGTTGGCATAATATCCAACGAAAAACGATGAATATGATGGAGACATAGCTTCATCTAGGTTTCGCGAAATTTGGAAACAAAATGTATTGGAAACCATGACTAACGGTACTCTTGACTTAATCAATGCTCTTGCACGCTCTCGAGCACACAATGCACGATGTTGAAAAATGGAATGAAGACATTCTGAATAATGACACAGAATAAGATGAGGAGAGTGATATTTCTGAAGATAGCGACTGATAGGATTATATCACATTGAAAAATATGTACATCAAATAAAAATTGAAGTATATATTAATACGTTCATTTCATACATTCATTGATGTGAACATGTCGAAGGTTCGAACAGCTTTGAAATTTTCGTGTTCACATTAATGCGAGTCTACTGTATCCCACCAAATACATTCTGTAAACTAGCCAAGTCTCGATGGAGCTCCTTGTTTATCTCTAAAAAGTAATGATATTTAGACGAAGTCGTGCCAAGTCTAAGGTTACTTACTCATTCTTCATACGTTAGTGGGTAGGTACAAGTCAATTTTGTTTACACGTAATGTTATATCTGTTGTAACTACCTATGTTTGTTAAGCGAGAAAATAGCCCATACTGGTATTAGTAATTAGACGCAAGTGTCTTATTTGTAGTTGGTGTTGCTTGTGCAACATATGCATTCAGCATTGACAATGCTGACTTCTGTTCTCTTCTTTTTGGAGCGTCAAATCGGCCACCGATCTAACATAAAATAAACCTACAGACGGACTTCTATCAATGATTAGAAGTCTGTCTGTACTGGAAATATTTTTCTTACTGTTTGTTTCAGGCTCGCCTAGACATAAGTATTATTGAAATACGCAGTTTTATCAAGCCTACAATTGACTGGTTATTCAATCAACGTTTTCCAAGTGGCAATTTTCCATCGTCAATAGGTAGCGATTCTGGGGACAGATTGGTGCAATGGTGTCATGGAGCACCTGGTTTTGTACCCTTGCGTACCTTTCAACGGCCAAGTCACACAACATCATTAACTATAATAATAAAGAAATCGCAATAAGGAACCTTATACTTGGCACGACTTTGTCTAGATTTCATTACTTTTTAGAGATAAACAAGCAGCTCTATCGAGACTTGGCAAGTTTTAACAAAATGTTTTTAAGGGATTTCACTTCTTTTTGTAAAAACGTGGGCATATTGATTCATTCTATCAGATTTTCTTATTCGACAATTTTTTTTCTTTTAAGGAGTAGTTTTTTTATTAATTCAAATCTTTCTTTTCTTTTTTTCTGGTTCTGATTATTGTACATTAGCAACAGTTTTTCGTATTTCCCATTCGTAACTTGTAAGCATAAGTATAGTAGCCAGTCTAGTCTCATTCAGAGTTTTAATTTAATTTTATTTATATGCGTATTAAAAGCAGAAGAAGAGGCATTCTCTCAGAATTGACTGTGGGACGCCATAGGCTAGATTAAATGAGAAGATGTGTCCCACTACGCAGGATTTTTGCAAGACAGTCGATTTTTTTCAGCTGAGAGCAGCTGAGGGTTCTTCATCAGATACTTTGGACCTTCGATTTTTGACATAGTACTAGTTCTATTCTGATGATCATGATGATGATGAGTTTTTAGTATGTGATTATTGCTTACAGGAAGACATAGGGCCTGAAAATGCGGCGAAATAGTTTCAGTAAAGAATTCAAAATAATTTCTATTTTTTCGAAGAAATCTAAATTTCCTTGCCAGAGCTCAGATGCAAAGCGTATATCAGCTTCATATTTCATACATCGAATGCCATTCGTTCGATATCTGGCCAACGATGTGACTTTACCCGAGCAAAAAGATCGAAAATAACATTATGATCTCGTTAATTCTAAAAACGAATCGAACGCATTAATCAGAGAGATCTGAATCGGCCGAGATAGATAAATAAATACTTGTTTATATTATTTATAACACTCGCACATGGTTGTTTTCATTAAAATAATCCAGCCCAACTATAAACCTTCGTCGCGGTTATTTATCAATACCTAATTGGCAATCAGAAGGAGATGGCGATACGCGGGCACTTTTATGAAATATGACGGGATTTTTCGCGAGACAACGCAAGACGGTGGCGCATATCTCACGTATATTTTTACGTTTTTTGCTTGTCGAGAACTGATCGGAGTTATTCTATCCACCTTCATTCATCCCATTCTGATCAGTATCTTATTATGGAATGACTGATATTAAAAGATTGAATGAATTGAACTCTAGAAATTTACTAGGGTTGATATTTGTATGCCCGAATTAGCAATCTGAGATATCATTTGAATTGTGGAAGCCGTTACTTGATGTAGATCCATAATATAAATGAGATAAAAAACACAAGGTTTAACTTTAATTTACACTTTATTTGAAAAAATTCGACGACGTTTCGCTGACACAGCAGCTTTATCAAGAATGACAAACAGATTGAAGAGTATGGTATTATAAACAAATCGTAGAACAAGTTGGATGAATAACAGGAAAATCCACACCGAGCCATTGTACAGTTAGTATGGAAGGTAATAAAAACTAATTAAACAAGTTAAGTAGGGGTGAATAATTTACATCTACCTGCTCATTCAAAAGCTTGTCCGAATGTTTGTATCTATTTATTTCTAATGCTTCTAGTAGATCTAATTTTAAACTTTTTGATTTTATATGTAATATGTCAAAGTTTTTATTGAATGAATGGTTTTCTTTTATTAAGTGGTTTGAATAATTTGAATCAGATTTATTTTTATCGAAGCTACGTTTATGTTCAGATGTTCTTATGCCAAAACTCCTATAGGTCCTACCGATATAAATTTTATCACAAGAACCGCTATTGAGTTTATAGATTCCTGATTTACTTGAATTTTCAACACGAGATTTATTATTTTAATATGTTTACCTAAGTTATTAGAAGTTTTGAAAGTTATATTAAGATTTTGTTTGACGAGAAAGGATTTAATATTTGTACTTGCAGAACAGAATGTTAAACTGTTGAATATTTTATAGTCTTTATGAATAGGATATACTTCATTGCTTTCTGATACAGTTTTTACGAATGATTAGATCTATCATATCCGGATTATATGAATTATTAATGACTATCTGTTTGATGATATTTAACTCTTCATTATAATCTTCTACTGATAAAGGTAAATTGAGTAACCGATGTACCATGCTGTTTAAAGCTGCAACTTTGTGTTGATCATGGGAAATCCTTTGAGTCCACTTTTAGCAGAGATTTTTATGAATAATATCGAACAGAAAATTCATACACATCCACTCATTTCCAAATTTCTTTATTGGTATAGATATGTTGACGACATCTTAGTATGTTTCATTGGAACTACTCGTCAATTAGACTTATTTCTTAATTTCATTAATTCCATCCATTTGAACATTAAATTCACGATAGAAATTGAACAGAACGATTCCATTAATTTTTGGACTTGAAAATCACTAAACGAAATAATGATCATGTTTTTCGGTCTTTCGTAAACCAACACATACTGATACAATTATACATAACTACTCATTACATCCAATTCAACACAAAGTTGCAGCTTTAAACAGCATGGTACATCGGTTACTCAATTTACCTTTATCAGTAGAAGATTATAATAAAGAGTTAAATATCATCAAACAGATAGCCATTAATAATTCATATAATCCGGATATGATAGATCTAATCATTCGTAAAAACTGTATCAGAAAGGAATGAATGAATTATATCCTATTCATAAAGACTATAAAATATTCAACAGTTTAACATTCTGCGGTTCTGCAAGTACAAATATTAAATCCTTTCTCGTCAAACAAAATCTTAATAACTTTCAAAACTTCTAATCACTTAGGTAAACATATTAAAAATAATAAATCTCGTGTTGAAAAGTCAAGTAAATCAGGAATCTATAAACTCAATTGCGGTTCTTGTGATAAAATTTATATCGGTAGGACCTATAGGAGTTTTGGCATAAGAACATCTGAACATAAACGTAGCTTCGATAAAAATAAATCTGATTCAAATTATTCAAACCACTTAATAAAAGAAAACCATTCATTCAATAAAACTTTATATATTACATATAAAATCAAAAGTTTAAAATTAGATCTACTAGAAGCATTAGAAATAAATAGATACAAACATTCGGACAAGTTTTTGAATGAGCAGGTAGATGTAAATTATTCACCCTACTTAACTTGTTTAATTAGTTTTAGTACCTTCCATACTAACTGTACAATGGCTCGGTGTGGATTTTCCTGTTATTCATCCAACTTGTTCTACGATTTGTTTATAATACCATACTCTTCAATCTGTTTGTCATTCTTGATAAAGCTGCTGTGTCAGCGAAACGTCGTCGAATTTTTTTCAAATAAAGTGTAGATTAAAGTTAAACCTTGTGTTTTTTATCTCATTTAAATCTGAGATATCCATCATAACTACATTCAAATTTGTTTTTACTTATCATAGTCCGTCCTCTGAACTATGAATTCGAAGGTTTTCTTTACCGTCGTAGATCTTTTCCATTAAACTAATTCTGTCGTGGTTTTTGCATGATTCACGGAGATTATTCCAAAATTATAGGACCAATCTCAATATTTCTTCTCCGGTGTTACTATACGTGAACTCGAAACATTCTTGGACGTGACCACACCAGTGAATATATGAATCAAATAAAAGCACATTACATGTTATGCAATTTTCAAATGATTGGTTTATCATTTGGCAAAGGTTTCAAATTTTATTTAAAATATTCGACATATGTTTCGGGTTGTTAGCCCATTATCAAGAGTAATACAATACTAAATTCAAAATGAGTAATTTCACTTATGTATAACGGCATTCACAACAGGAGGTAAATTGAAGTCTAGTTGGTCGTTGCAAATTTTCTGGTTTTTCCTTTGAGCGGACGTAACTTCAATAATTTCCAAGATGTCCTTAATTTTTTTCTTCATTACCCGGATGCATGAGTTCGATATTCTCGAAATCTATGAAATGATTTTTGTTGATGCAGTGGTCCGAAAAACCCGTAGAATTTTTATTTTGAAGAATAGATCTTTTTTGTTCTTCAACTCTCTTCTCGATGCATCTTTCGGTTTGGCCTATATAGAATGTCTCACATTCACTGCAGTGTATTGTATATTCTCCGCTTTTATCCAATAATTTTGTTTTATCTTTATTATTAACTAACAGTGAACCAAAATTCTCTTAATTAATGCTGATGGTTTTAATACTATTTCTGTGTAATCTGTTACATAACTTGTTGGTAATATTAGGTATATGGTTAATTGGAAATTTTCTGTTAGATTTCTCAGTATGCAACAGATAAATGCGCTGTAATAAAAGTTTATGTCGTTTTTGTCTTATTAAGGTATCAATTAATTTTGGTTCATAGCCGTTGTTCTTAGCGATTGATTTTAAAACTTGAACTTCATTCTCAAAATCGACAGCTGACGAAGGAATAGAAAGCAATCTGTGCACAAATGAATGAAAAGCACTCAATTTGATACTCTGGGATTGGGATCTACTGTAATGAATCAGGGTATCCGAATAGGTTGGTTTTCTGTATATTTTAAAGGCGAGTGAGTCATGAGCCCTACTAATCGATAAGTCCAAGAAGTTCAAAGATTTTTCATTATTTTCATTTTCCATTGTAAATTGAATCGATCGATGAAAAGAATTTAAAAACTGTAAGAAACTATTGAGTTGTCTGTCCATAAAAATACATTCTTAGTTAGGATGTTGGAGGAACTAAAAATTCTATTTTTTTCAAATTGGCCATAAATATTTCACTTAATAACGGAGACAATGGAGAGCCCATAGGTAAACCATCTAATTGTTGATATATTTTATTATTGAACCTGAAATATCTTTGTTGGAGACATAGGTTTACAGCTGACATTCACTGAAGTGAATGTGAGACATTCTATACAGGGTGCTTCAACGAAAACTAAACAGAGGCTATATCTACCAAGATATTCATTTCTGAACAAAACGCAAAAACAGGTCAATTTTTGTTTCAAGGGGGAAATCTTTTGGGGCACAATACTTGCCTGAAATATCAACCCCCTAAGCGGGGGTTGCAATCCTTGAACATTTTGAATAGGGAAGATGGGTCGAGTGATGACTCAAAAGAAAGGTGGTATCTTTGTCTACATTGCCTTGAACGAATTTTAATTTTTAATTGAAAACTGTAAAAGATACAGGGTGAGCAACTGAAAGATAGGGAAGACTATTTCCCTGAGACTATTCAAGTTTCAGTGAGGTAAAATGGAACAGATCCATGCTGATCAATGGCAGTCATCATCAAGTACCATCCTTATCTCGAATTTCAACCCCTGGAGCAGGGGTGACAACCCTTGAAAATTTGGAAGAGGGTAGATGGGTCGAATGATAACTCGAAAGAAAGGTATTATCTTTGTCTGCATTCCCGTGAAAGAATTTTCATTTTTGATTGAAAACTGTAGAAGATACAGAGTGAGCCACTGAAAAATAGAGAAGACTATCAACCCAAGACTATTGGAGTATTAGTGCGAAAAACTGGAATAGATTCATTTAGATCAAAGATGACAGCCTTTGATCTGGAACGAATCTGTTCCATTTTTTTGCACTAATACTTGAATAGCTCAGGGCGATAGATAGTCTCCTTTATTTTTCAGTAGCTCACTCTGTATCTTTACAGTTCCCAATCAAAATGAAAATTAGTTCACGGGGATGCAGAAAAGATAATACCTTTCTCGAGGTATCACTGACCCATCTACCCTCTTCAAAACTTTCAAGGGTGGTTACACCTTTTGAAATTCGAGAAAATGGTACTTGATGATGACTTCATTGATCAGCATGGATCTGTTCCATTTACTCACTGAAACTTGAAGAGGAAATAGTCTTCCCTATCTTTCAATTGCTCACCTGTATCTTTTACAGTTTTCAATTAAAATGGAAATTCGTTCAAGGCGATTCAAAAGATACCACCTTTCTTTAAGTCATCACTCGATCCATCTTCCTATTCAAAATGTTCAAGGATTGCGACCCCCTTAGGGGGTTGATATTTCAGGCAAGTTTTGTAACCCAAAAGATGTCCCCCTCGAAACAAAATTGACCTGTTTTTGCGTTTTGATCAGAAATGAATATCTTGGTAGATATAGCCTCTGTTTAGTTTTCGTTGAAGCACCCTTTATAAGAGAGTTGCCTGGGTTCAATCCCCACAAAGTCGGTGCGATTTTTCGGATTCTGGGAATCGCTTGAGAGTCCATCTTTCGGAGGAGATTTAAAGGTGTCGGGCCTGTCTAACAGAGATGTGTTGGACATTAAAGATCCCTTCCCTCGACACGAGAGGGGTTCGGCCAAATTCCCGGGTTAGTGAGGTGACAGAATTCCCCGGCGTGTCATTAGCCGAAAAGGCAGAAATAGAGCAGTGTTTATTCTTGTCCTAGTTGAGTCCTTAATCTCAAACTTCCTCGTCCTAGTAAGTTTGTAACCTTATGCTCTCTAACTCGAGAGTGAGAGCTTGTACTGCTCTTTTGCTTCTGGGATCGGGTACGTGAACAGGAGACATGTCTCTTCTTCGAAATACGAAGCGCTCTCTAGAAGAACGAAAATGGCTTTCGCCTTCCGCTACAGTCATCTTAACCAACTTCGAAAGAACATCGACGTCGAATACTTCATAAGTGTAGTCTGTAAGCGACCTGCTCTGAGAGACAAAAGTACTGGAATTATCTAGATATGTATCTTTCGTTTTATTATTACGTAGGAGATCTGTATATACCTTAGTCCTGAAGAAGTCAAAATATTGTGCCGAAACGTCGACTGAATGTATAAATAAAGATCTTTGGAAAAAAAACTGGCTGAATTCCACCAATTCGAAATAACTTATAAGAAAAATAGCCAACTAATCATTACTCAGATTCTATGAACAAGTTTCCTATTAAACTAATAAAATCGTTAAATTTATTTTGCTAAGGTGTTTCTTAATTCTCTGCAGATGCCTTTATTTCGAAAATTCAGCTGAGAAAAGGGAAAGTTTATTCTACCAGAATTATTCTCATGATGAAAGTGCGAGTTCTCACGCATTAGCCAAAACACCTCTATATTCGACCTGTCAAAAATCGAAATGATGGATCATCTTCGTGTACACCTCATTAGGCACGTATTTTCGTTTGTTCTTGTAACTATCGACAAGAAATAATTCGCGGTTTGCATAACGAATATATTCACTTGTGTCGATCTCCATATTCACCTTTGGATTAACGGCGTGCGTTAACTGGATACTCGACTTTCGATTTCATCTCTTCTTAAAAGTCGCGGAAAGAATCGCTACTAACGCTATAGAATGTATATATATATATATATATATATATATATATATATATATATATATATATATATATATATATATATATATATATATATATATATATATATATATATATATATAGATATATATACATAGGTTGTTTTACGAGGAATTATAGAAAACACATCATCAGCTCGAGAGTGAGAGCTTGTACAGCTCATTTGCTTCTTTAATGGGGTACGTGAACAGGAGACATGTCTCTTCTTCGAAATACGAAGGGCTCTCTAGAAGAACGAAAATGGCTTTCGCCTTCCACGACAGTCATCTTAACCAACTTCGAAAGAACATGGATGTTGACGTCGAATACTTCATAAGTGTAGTCTGTAAGCGACCTTTCCTGCGAGAAAAAAGTACTCAATCTTAAAAGGATCGAAACGAGATTAATAAGGGACAAATGTGCATAGCCGTCAATACAGACTGCAAAATTATTATTGCCTATATAAAAGTGTACGCATGCTTGTAAGTATATTTGTTTCTTCAAATCAATTTGAAAAAGACTAAGTATCGATCCTGAAATCGTTGAGTTTTAACTTTTCACTAAGGAAATCAAAATGTTTTTTTTTGAATAAATTGCAGTTTTATGAATGCATCGAGGTTTGATGGCATTTTTTGGGTTTGAAAATTTGCGTTCGAGAGAGATTGTTTTCTTTAAGTTAGTTTAAGAGCTCAAAAATGTTTAATAATTATATTATGGCATGACATGATCAAAAACGCTTTCTACTAGACTGAAGAGAGCAGCGGAAAAAGCGTGCGTCATTTCATGTGAAAGGGTACTTAGCGTGCACATCCACCACCATGATGCAATGTGTCACGGAACACCATAACATATTGTTTGATTTTCTGTGATGTCATTATTTCGATCTAAATCAGTCCATTCTAGCAGAGTTATTCAGGATGAAAGGGCGATTTCTCACACTTCACACAGCCAAAATATCTCTATATCTGACCTGTCAGAAATCGAAATGATGATGGATCATCCCAGTGCACACCTCGTTTAACACGTATTTACGTTTGTTCTTGTAACTATCGCTATGAAATAATTCACGGTTTCCATAGCTCATATGTTTCGAAATATAACTATGACGATCTTCAAATCGCCTGTGGGTTAACGGCGGTCGTGCGTTAACGACTGAGGTGTAATTGTGAAGTCATTCTTACCGCCTAAAATGTCAAATTTTACGATGAATTTGCCATATGCCATCTAATATTCTAAGAATTGCCGTTGCCAATAACAACCCTGTGCGCATCTCGTACATTCGATACTTCAAGTAAAAACATTCAATTAAATTGTGTACCTCGCCTATTAGAGAAGCAGCAAATGCGTTATAGGTAATAAAAGCGAATAACGTTTATTCGGGCTCATAGTTCTTGTTCGGATGCGTGTAGTACCTTTCGGACCGAATCTCATTTCACAGAAGTATCGACGCAATGAAGGCCTCCGCAGATACAAAACAACGATTCGTCATTGGGCTACGTGAGTTGCACCTGCTCGGCATAGGTCATTGCTCAAACGGGTTCTCGCAGGGACGAAAGGCGCTCTTTTTTATTGATACTGTTCATTCTAGTTCGCTGGAATAACGAAAATAATTGCGCGATTTTTCATACACGGCCGCAGAATAGAATCTTATTAGCGATAATGCGAGTTGTCCGCGACTATGACAGATTGGTGGGGCTCGCCCATGTCCGCAGTAACTTTGAAACTGTTCGATATATCCCATTAAACATGGCTGTCCAATTGAATCTAGATCGAGCGAAATATAGAGAAGTCTGGTTTATGAAACACTGAAACGACGACAGTTTCAGATGCTTCAATCAACAATAGAATTGTTGTGGTCTGTGTATAGTTGAATTCAAAAGGAATGCACCAAACGTTTCATGCTTGTTTAGATTCCTGAGGTGACATAGATCCAACACTATATTTTTTCATAAAATCACTGTGTATTATAATTAACTATCAAATTCTCTATCGAGCGAATATCATAGGTTTTTAGGGTCTCTGAATTCATTATTTTCTTAGTCTAAACTCTATATATAAAAGTGAATCTCTGAACTCTATTTCAGCATAACATCTAAACAACAACACGTGAATACGTGAAAATGCGTACAGTTATTAAGATATTCATGAGGATGCTCATAGAAATGGTTTTATGCTCGAACTCATTCACGTAGTAAATTGAAGCTGGGAAGATCATTTCGAAACATAGAGATAATAATTTGTTGGCCACAAACATTAGCTAGCTGTCAATGAGTAAAGGAAAAATATCACTGGAATCAAGCACCGTCCTAGAGTTAGTATTTGCATGGATGACCGATAGGAATCAAAGCGCGAAAGATATTTTGTCATGAGCATTGAATTCATTCGCATGACGTCTTACACTAGGGATGATCTGTTCGTATTTCCATCGTAATTGTTGAAATTTGTAAATTATATTGTTTATATACTTGCAAAAAAGGTTTAGTGCACAGATTTCTTTCTATGTGTTATATTATATTGTTAGATTGTTAGAATTGATCCTTTTTGAGGTATTTCAATTGAAAAAAGAAATAAATTTAGATTTAGTTTGAGGAAGAAACAAATAAAAGAAAATAAGAGACTCATTCCGCATATAGTAAAAAAAATTCAAAATTGTTTTCTCACGGAGTAGGTGTTTTTTTCTCGAGCTCAGTAGCTTGTATTACCTCCTCTTGCCCTGATACAAGCCTGAATCCGTCTAGGCATGCTTTGGATTAGGTTTTCGACCTCCACTAGGGTGATATTCTGCCACTGTTTTGTGGCGGCTTGGATGAGGTGTTGTGGGGTTCTTGGATTATCCTGGCGCGATCTAATTTTCCTTCCGAGATTATCTCATAAATGTTCAATAGGATTTGGGTCTGGAGAGCAAGCTGGCCAGTCCAAAATAGCGATTTGCTCTGTTTCAAGATAATGTCGCGCGAGGTTGCTGGTATGCGGAGGAGCATTATCTCGAATAAAAGTGAAATTCTCACCGTGGGCACCTCGCCAAAGTCTCACTATGTGCTCCAGCACTAGGTCCATGTAATTTCTTGTCTTTGACGTATCGTTTCGACTGATACACTGATGCCTGTTGCTTCCAGAAATTGCCTTTGGAGTATGGGGTGCGACACACTAGGGTCTCTTCTTGCAATTTGGCACAAAAAGCGGTTTTTTTTCTTCAGAAGAGATCTTCCTACGACTTCTTTTAAGCCTATTTTGCAGAGATTGTAGCTCCACGTATCGGGCGTAGGTTTTTGAAATCACCCCCTGTGATACCTCTATTGTGGCGGCTATATTCCTCTGTGTCACCCCTTCTTCAACGAGAGCAATTATTTGTCCCCTCTGCACAATTTAAATATATTTAAATTTTGAAATTCACAGTTTCGAATCTCAGTGACGACTGAGTACAATATCCCGAACATGTGGTGATAATTCAACATTTCTTATCATACTATCCAGTATTTTCACAACAAAAAACTTCATTCTTCACAAGTAGTCAAAGATCCATGGTTGCCGGCTCGGTGGCGATATGACGCTCGTCTCCTGCGCATAGTTACCTGGGTTCAATCCCCACAAATTCGGTGCGATTTTTCGAATTCTGGGAATCGCTTGAGTATCCTTCGGAGGAGATGTAAAGCCTTCGGTCCTGTTTAACAGAGATGTGTTGGACATTAAAGATCCCCTCCTCGACACGATAGGGGTTCGGCAACATTCCCGGGTTAATGAGGTGACAGAATTCCCCGGCGCGTCATTGGCCGAAAGGCGGAAATAGAGCACGTTAAAGGAATAATGAAACAAAACAAAGATCCATGGTTAAAAACAATCAATAATGTGAAATACCGAGTGATTCCATATAAATTTGGTGTAGATATATTTCTTTATTTTATTGCAAAATATTTTTTCTGAAATTCTTTAAGAATTTATTTCAATTCAATATTTATTTTGATAATTTTCTGATATCATATTTCAATTATTTATATTCAATACTTAACTGTTCTTGTAAGTGTGAAATTATAATAAAATTACCCTCAGCAGAATTATTCGTTTAAGAACTAGTAGGTTCTTTAAACTACAATAAATTTGTCGTATCATTATTGCATAGTTATTATAAAATTCTTAGAAGGCTTCTTCAGTCCTGAATAGCATCATGGAAAGCATAACTCAGAGAATGAATGTTTCAATCTCTTTCAGAATAACCTGAACTTGTACGAGTTTAATCGTTAATGCAAAAGTCAATGATCGAATGTGAAGTTGACACAAATTAATTCATAGAAAGTCCCTTGTAATGTAGATTTAACTTTTGGAAGAAGAATTGTAAACAATTCTAGAATTGATCAAATAAAGCATTAAAGATTTTCTACATCTGTTCGAAGTCACTCGGATATACACAGGCGCTTAGTGATACCCATAGAAAACCAGAAAGGATGGGGATTTAATAGATGATAGTAGGTTCGTAGATAGATTAGCCAGAGGCTCTGTTTTTATGTGCAGTTCAACAACCTACTCCATACACTAACCCTTAGGCGAACTGCGTTTAATGTATTTCATCCTTGGACTTTCTGATCCGCCTTTTTGCATTGTGCGCTATCATTATATGCCTCCCCGATCTATGAAGCGAATATTTGTGGAGCCCATGACAACAAATTGCATGTAATTTGCGTAAATGGGTTGCAATTAGCCAATTAAGCGAAAAAAGGTAAATTATTGATTAAGTCATGAGAGTTTTAAGTTCAGTCGGTCACTTTTCCACATTTATTTTGTTTGTTGTGGTACATTTGCATGAGACAAAAAGTTGTTTGTATGGAGATCCTTATGTTTTTTTTTATACCAAGAAATTCTAACTCGGAAAGATTTATTGAAATAAAATATCGTCAGAAAAGTACCGGAAATTAGTCAATGAAAAAACGAAATATTTATTTTCTCCCAAATTTATTGTATTGCCTTCAAAGTAGACCAGACCCAAAATAAAATATTTACGCCAACGAATAATCCAATCATTAAAACATTTTTCAAACGCCTTTCCGGAATTTTCAGTTCTCGCTTTACGTCTTCTATCGATTCAGAACGAGGGTACCTCGAAGTCGAGTTTTGGAAAAAGAGTCGGTAGCAGCCTTATCAGGTGAATACAGTGGTTGTTCGATGGTATTTGTTGAGATTTTGGTCTGAAATTCACTCACAACGATAGCATTATCGTGGAGCAAAATCCGTGAGTTTTCTTTCCACAAATCTTGCCTTTTTCGATGAATTTTCTCTTTCAAACGCCCTATAACGCTGAAGTAATATTCTTC